>CAWUFW010002056.1:0-1214394 GCA_963921515.1 Calotriton arnoldi
CTGGATTAGTTTTGACACAAAGCGCATTCTGCACACCGGTTGTGTGTTTTCATTCACAGGCCCCTTAAGGGGGCAGGGCGAGACCTGCCGGTGCCTGTCGCAACCACCCGGCTCATTTTTTTTCCCTCCGAACGCCTTTTATCAGATCTTGGGCACTTAATAAAATGCAGGCCTCCTACTACCAGATAAAAATATGACGTCCTGTCTGCCTGAAGCACGGGGCCTACAAACAGACGTACAGCTTACAAGCATGATTGCACACAGGCTTAAACTACTTGCAAGCTTCACTGCACAAACTCCTTTTAACCACTTCCCGAACAGAACGTCAAAC
The DNA here is from genome assembly GCA_963921515.1 of Calotriton arnoldi. Taxonomy (NCBI): domain Eukaryota; kingdom Metazoa; phylum Chordata; class Amphibia; order Caudata; family Salamandridae; genus Calotriton; species Calotriton arnoldi. Next base: position 332 of record CAWUFW010002056.1, read on the forward strand.
ACAGCTCCCAGGAAATGTATTTATTTACGGAAGGAAAAGTTTATGTCTTCGCTGTGCCCGACAACAATTTTCGCTTCTGGATTCAAGATCACATTTTAAGGTAATAAGAGTAACAAATCTGTCAGTCACCCACATATGGCAGTCACACATTTACCATCACTGTCGTTTCTCACAGATTCTACAAACTCCACACAGTATCGAAAATATACTGAACAAACATTGAAACAATTAGAACAAGTTTAAAACTGAGCGCGGCGCGCTTGAAGGACACCGCGCTCGTTTTTAACTTTAACACTGAGCGCGGTGTCCTTGAAGTGGGTGCATTGCAGGCAGTGGATACCAAATTTTTCTCTGATAGCCAAGCCACTTCAGAGATTGACACACAAGGATGTGGCAGATCCTGTCCCGTGGGATGAAGAATGCATGCGCTCTTTCCTTGAACTGCGAAACAGTTTGTGTCGAGCTCCAGCATTAGGAATATCCAACTTTAACAAGAGTTTTACTCTGTTTTGCAGTGAGCACGAAGTTGTGCACTATCAGTTCTAACGGAAATGCATGGAACTGCATGCAGACCTGTTGCTCTTTTTCATGCTACATTGGATCCTGTAGCTACTGCTTTACCTGGATGTTTAAAAGCCGTCACTGCAACATGTGTGAGTTTGGAACAATGTGAAAACATTGTGATGGGTCATCCGTTGAAAGTGTATGTGCCACATTCAGTTGAATTTTTTTTAGCACCAACTCAAACACTGCATCTCACGAGTAGTCGGTTAACAAAATATGAGCAGGTGATTTTGGGTGCAAAGAATGTGACCGTGATGAGATGCATGAGTTTGAATCCAGCTACCTTGATGCCATTGCCAGGACATGAAGTTGTGATGGAAGAAGCTGATCATGATTGTCTTGATGTGACTGAGTTGTGTACCAAACCGCGTCCGGATATCCAAGATACTTCTTTGCCTGAGTCAAATCATGTTCTATTTGTGGATGGATCATGCTTGAGAGATTCTGGATGTACCTTCCGAGCTGCATATGTGATCTGCACTGTAGTTGGTGTAGTTGAAGCATCGTGGTTAAAAGGAGTGTATTCAGCACAAGTGGCTGAATTGATTGCACTTAGCAGTGCTTGCGGCATCACAGAACAAATGAGAGTAACCATATTTACAGACAGTCAATATGGTTTCGGGGTGGTGCATGATTTTGGGCAGTTGTGGTCTCAACGTGGGTTTATGACCTCTTCAGGTTCACCTATACGAAACGGAGAGTGAGCTAAAAACCTATTGATGGCACAACTGCCGGCTCAGATTGCAGTGAAGTCTTCCGCCCACCAAACTGGACAAGATCATGTCACAGTTGGCAATCGATACGCTGATGAGACTGCGCATTATTGCGCCCTAAATTCTTATGCATTTAATGGGGAATCTTTGAAGGAACAGTCTGATGACACAAAATGCAGGTTGATGTTTTCAGTTGTTGAAACCTGGAAAGAAACCAGAGAACTACAAGATTCAGTACCGCAAGCAGAAAGAGAAGGGTGGATTAAAACAGGATGTAATCGTAGACAGGAAGATGAGGTGTGGGTGTACACAGATGGGAGACCTGTGTTGCCAGATAGCCTATTGTCTCCAATGGCAAGGATTTGCCATGGACCTGCGCATGTAGGTAGAGATGCTATGCTACGTCTCTTTCATCAAACGTGGTATAGCCCACGGTTTAGAGCCATTGCAGAGAGTCTGTGTCAAAGATGTGTGATTTGTCAACAACAAAATGCAGGAAGAAAAACAGTGGTCAGTACGAGTCACATTGGGAAATCGGGAGGTCCTTTTACCCGCATGCAATTAGACTTTATAGAGATGCCCCCTTGGATTGAAATATGTCCTTGTGATTGTGTGCTTGTCCTCTTGTTGGGTGGAAGCTTATCCCACAAGGTGCAATGACAGCTCAACAGTAGCTAAACTGCTACTTTGACAGTTGATTCCGAGGTTTGGTTTTCCAGTCTCGTTGGAATCGGATAGAGGTACTCACTTTAACAATTAAGTGATACGAATGCTTTGAGCTGCATTACAAATTCAGCAAAGGCTACACTGGCCTTATCGACCAGAAGCACCCGGTGTCATTGAGCAAATGAATGGAACAATTAAGTCCAGACTAGCAAAGGTGTGTGCGTCCACATCACAGAAATGGCCTGATGCATTACCTCTGGTGTTGATGAGTTTGTGAAGCATCCCAGACAGAAGAACTGGACTATCCCCTTATGAGATAAATATGGGGAGGGCTATGAGGCAGCCTACAGTCCCAGCAAATCAGCTTGTGAATATTTCTGATGACTTGGTACTCGATTATTGTAAAGGACTGGCTGATGTGGTACATTCTGTGCCTCACCAGGTTGGAGAAGTCGCAACTACCGTTCAACAGGAGCAGTGCCACGAATTGTGCCCGGGCACTGTGTACTCGTAAAGAAGCACCTGCAAAAGTCCTGTTTGAAACCTCGTTGGTGTGGGCCTTACCAAGTGATTCTTGTAACCACAACTGCTGTTAAATGTGGTGGTCTACCTAATTGGGTGCATGCAGCCCACACTTGTCGAGTCCCATGTCCTTTTGAAAGTACGGGGTCTGTGGTGGATGAACCGGTGGTAACAGAGAGACGTGCTGTTCAGACTGAGCATAGAGTAGAGAGGGCGCCAGCTACTGGGCTTTGAGACACTGTTATAAATTAGTCAAAGAGAGTTGATCCCGGTTGGTATAGAGGGTCAAAGTGAAGGGGATCCAACTAAGAGAGGTGTTGACTCAAATGATATAAACAGTGTACCAGAAAATCGAGTGCAAAGAGGAGACCGTTGGCCCGGAAAATCTGAAAGACTGAGACACATACTGACTGCAGGAAGAATGTACCTTCCACTGTGATTGAAGTCTCCAGCCAATCTGAGCAAAGTGACACAGAGGGAGAAGAGTTACAGTCCACAGAACAAAAAGAGCACAAACACCAAGTCAAAGATAAGCAGCTCCAGAATGGACATATTTATCTGCTGCAAACGACTGGGAGAAAGAGTTCTACACGTTTTGTTCTACAGATTGCAACTCATACAAGTCGCCATGAAAGAACTGTTGTGAAAGAGATTGGAGAATAATAAAGGCCATAAAAGAAGCAAAAGGATAAAGGTGTGACCAGACTTTGCCCTAAAGCTACTGCACAAAGTCTATTGCTATAGACTAGTTATATAAAAATATATAAAAAATGAATGCCTCTAATCCCGAGATGGAAAAATAAAATCCGGTTTCAGTAAGACGTAAGCGTATATATGTGCTTGCTTCCTAACTGCTTTTGTTCTAATCCTTGTCTTATTGTTGATAATACTAAATTTACCTCATCATATTTACTGAAGTGAAAATACTAATTTACATGTGACCACAACTTCTGTAGCGACGAAAGTGCAAGAAGGAGTGGTCATAACCAAAGATTTAACAAGTGATGATTTACATCATGATCCTCCAATTAACAAATATTCACTAAATGTGTTTACTAAACCATTGTATGAGTATGTAAATACTATGGATGCAAGAGCTTATGTGTGCATGCAATTACCTACTTCTGTGTCTGAAGGGGTGACATACCATCACCTTCCTTTTATATATGGTATATCTTGTAGGGGCCGATTCCGATCTGGGTTGGAAAACTCTCCGACCGAGCCGGATCCGGAGAGATTTCCGACCGAGCCGGACTCCTGCAGTCCGACCGAGCGAGTACGATGCGGCCGCATGCTGCCGGACTCGATTCGGTCGGACTCCCATTGAAGTCAATGGGAGCCGGTCGTACGACGCGTACATGGGCTCCCATTGACTCAATGGGTACGTCGCGAACAAGTGCGCCCCCTACAGTGTGTACGCGTTGGTGCAACCCGCACCATACATGCATGTTTAGGGGGGACTCTTGGGTCCCCCCTGTGTTCGACTCGTAAGGCTACGGGTGAAGGGGGGTCCGGCACGGACCCCCCAAGTCCGGCTCCGGGAGCTTTTTCTAGCCAGACGCTCCGACTCGATCCGGCTGTCCGACGCGTACATCGTACTCGCTCGGTCGGATGTCTCCATTGCGTGGTGCGATTAGTTTCCGTACGAGTCGGTCGGAGCGGTTCGGATCCGGAATCGGTTCGGTCGGAACACACGCGTACATTCGCATCGTACTCGCTCGGTCGGACAGCTGTACGAGTCGGTCGGAAAAAATGCGCACGGCTCGTACTTTTTCCGGCCGGATCCCGTTCGGAGAGCTTCCGACCGAGATCGGAATCGGCCCCGTAGTGTACTAACAAGTCTGTTTATGGTTAATGGCAATATCAATATTATTACTCAAAATATGACTTGATTTTCTCAGAAGTTCCAGTAAAGAAAAATGTTAATATAGTACCAGATGCAGGAGATGCTGAGATTATGGGAGAATTTTTCCATCCTACATCATCTATAGATACTGTATATGTGCATCGACATAATTTAACATGTGCTTTGCATAGTGTAGAAAAAGGAATTTAATATTTCAGTAGAAGACCGTAGGGAGGAAATAAAGAAGAAATCCGAGAAACAATTGAAAAAACCTCCATGGGCACATAGGGAGGGTGATTATAAAAGGGGCGAGACATATGCTGCAATGACTCTAGATTAGCAACACAAGGGAAACCTTTCATATAAAGACGCAAAACAGAACATAATAATAAATTCATTGGTTCCAGTGAGTGTGAACATACCTTCCTACGTATGGGAGGTTGGGGATTATATTTGGCAGGATTGGATCTAGTATTTCCAGGAGTTTACTTTGTGTGTGGAAAAAATGCTTATTATAAACTGCCCAAACATTGGTATGGGTGTTGCTACATGGGAATAGTAGTTCCAAAAATGTATCATGTTGATGAACACAATGGAATCAATGAAAATAAACCTGTACATTTTAGAAGAGGAATAAGTGCTGCTGAAATTATTGGGGATATTTTGGAGCAATAATACCTTCAGTTGGGGTAATATTGAACTCTCACAAAATTAGAAAACTGTCAACAGTAGTAGATCGATTATCCACAGATACTGCTGGTGGATTTTTAGTAATTGATACGGAAATGGTCCCTATTAGATCTATGGTTTTACAATTCGACTTGCTTTAGATGTACTCTTAGCAAAAGAAGGTGGAGTCTGTCACATGCTGAAAGTTTAACAATGTTGCACGTATATCCCAGACAAAAGTAAAGAATTTAAGGGATATATAAGCAATTTAATAATTTAGGAAAATAATTAACTGAACTAAAAGTAGATGGTGCTTGGGAGAAAATTGGGCAGGGATTTTCTTCTGTGGGAAATTGGTTTGCAGCACTGGGAAGAAGCTTAGTGAAAAAAATATTAATACCACTAATAACAATTGCTTTTAGCTTGCTAGTATTAATAATAATATATCGCTATTGTAAACGTAAAGGAGGTCCAAAAAAAAAAGATGGTGAAAAAAAATAGAGCAGAGATTGAATTAGAAGACAGGAAATGTGGTTTCTATGATGATATGAAAAATTTGGAACAGGTGAGATTGAAACAAATGAAGACAACTGTATTTTAATGTGTCATCAGATTAAGATCAAATGATAACATAAGATTGTGTGATGGCTTGATTCGCCATAAAAGGGGGAGTTGATGGAGCGTAGAAGTTAAATGACGATTGCCTTTATCAATTCTTACCATTAACAAGAGATTTACGATAATAAATTCCTGATGAAATTGTGTAAAATGTTTAAAATGAAAAAAGTGAGATTTTATACTGGATTGTAAAAGCATGCAGGAGTGTTTTGAAACATGGAAATACAAAAATGTAAACAAAGAGAGAATCAGAAACAGAATATGATTACTATGAATGTAAAACACGTGGTTAGAGAAAACTAAACTTAATTAACATAGAAAATGTGCTGACGATAACTTACAAAAGGTGTCAAAAGAAAGCAATGTCTACGTAATAAAACACCTGTAATACTTAAAATACTTAATTTAGCAATGACAGATAATATGAAAGTTTGCAGCTTATTCTAGTATTGTGTGATGTAAACGTGTAACACTAGAATGGAAACGTAAATAATTTGTTTTGAAAATAAACGTGCAAATAATTTTTGGTAGTGCCTAATATCGACATGTAACTTCTAGAAGAAGAAGAATGACTGAATTAACTAAGAAAATTTAAATACTTATATTAATATGTGTTCTGTATTAATCATAATGTGGTAATGATTCAGCAAATCTTCATGTAGGCCTCAGATGCTTTTCTTTCCTTGTTCAAAAAACAGAATCTAGCTGAAGTAATCACTTTTGAATGCTGTGAGAATTTTTTGTAAAGTTTCCTTTTCGTGCTCTAAGACAAAGAACTCTCATTTGATTCAGCAACACTTTTGACAGAAATGTATCGATAAAATTGCAAACCCAGAGAGAGCGCCTGGGAAAGGACAGACAGTGAACAAAGTGAATCTTCTTACTTCCTAGGAAAGGATGGAAATATAAAATAATTGAATTCAATGATTTCGCAAAAGGATTACTTAATGCTTCGGGATTTTTTAGTGAGGTATTGATTACACCATGAACAACACACTGTGGATGACCAATGGAAATCATATGGGATGACACGAGCGGATACTTTGTACGGCGTAAACTAAAACTTTTAAAAGTATAACTACCCCTTGGAGGAGGAGTCGGGGCTGACTGTCATTTACCTTTTTCCTGCCTGGCATGCTGTCGGACCAAACTCTGATTTCTCTTTAATGCCAAAACCATTTGAACTGAACTTTCCTGAACTGACTCGAACCTGCACTTACCGGCTGGTAAAGTGTGCTGGTGATAACCTTTCGGCGAAAGGGTTTTCTAACTTTTTTCTGTGGCACATTAAACTATGACTCCGCTTTCTTTGGTTTGTATGATCTAAATGCTATATTTCGATTTTTCCATGTTTCTCTCTCATTTCATTTCCTAAGCAACCAGCAAATGTTTTCCTTATTTGGATCTGTATGGCATTAGGTGGCTAATTTACCAAATTAACTGTATTAAATCTAATTTTGAAATGCTATTTCATGTTTCCTGATCATTCAAATTGAGGCTTGGATAAACGATTTACATAAGCAAATTTTATTATATTCGAGTCATTCTTAGAGTGAACTTCATGATTAATGAACACAGGGGATGGCAAGGATTACTGGTGGAAATGGAGGAGACAGGAGTTCATGCCTCGTGTATGAAGTGGTAATCAGTCACAATATAGAATTTTAAATATCGATATGGCAAAATATCGAGTTTAAAATATTGAATGGACATAATATCGACTTACAAAAATATAGTGGTGCAGAATATCGAAATGCAGGTAAGAAATATCGTTTTTCATAATATCGAAGTTAGTAATATCGACAGTCATAATATAGTTGTTAAAAATATCGATTTTTTTTATAGTGTTTTAAGTGTTAGTATATGTGTTAAAAGTATGTATTATTTTTGTAATGTATGTTTGAATTTTTTAAAAGTAATGAATTTTAATTAAATTAATTTTTGCGTAATTTAATTCCATAGCGGGTTGTGGGTTTATAGGGGAATAGGGTGGGAAGTAATTTAATTATAATATATTTTTTTAGAATTATTTAGAAATAATTAACTATATGTTAATTATTTTTTGCGCAATTTAATTCTGTAGCGGGTTGTGGGTTTATAGGGGAATAGAGTGGGAAGTAATTTAATTGAAATTAATTATTTTATTAATTAATAATTTAGGGGGTCATTACGATGGCGGGCGGAAGCACAACCGCCGTGCTGGCGGATGCAAAAACCACCAGTTACCGCCGGCACGCAGCAGTCCACACGCCCGCCCAATTACGATGCGAAAAGTAGGCCAAACACCGCCGGCAAGCCAGCAACACCGTCCGCCATCAAAGTGCGTCCGTACACGTAGCGGCGCAGCACAATTGACACACACCGTCCGACGAAATCACGTCCCGCCCGGCGTATAAATTACGATGCCGCAAACAAACGGCTCCCACGGCTAAGAGACACCGTACGACAAACCGAAGCGGTAACACGGACGCCGAGCACGGACAACGAAGAAGCGGCTCCCCCGAGCATGAATCCAGCACTGCAGGCCCTCCCCATGCTCTTGCTGATGCACCACCAAGGACGCAACGTACCGCGGAGACGCAGGTAGGCACACACACAACAAGTGCACGCAAACAGCGCACACAGTGCAAGGGCGGAAAAAGCGGACAACCCCCACCCCCGCGTGTACACTACACATCCACCATTGCATCCACATATGACACACAGGCCAAATCGTAACATCGCGTAACACATGTGTACACACCACCTGGGACTAGGAACCAACGACCCCGTCACGGCCCCAAAGCGGCGATGACGCCGCCACACATGCGCACAACGCAGAGGCCAACCGCAGCGCCATGCATGCGTCGCACACAGACACAGGGACACAACCAAGCAGCACACACATCAGCCCCACCCCGAACGCACATGACACGTGACAGGCCTGCCACAGACATGTCCCCAACGCCCAATTCACGGACAACACCCAACGCCACACAACCGACGCACACATGTCAGTGAAGTCACGCAACAGCAGGACACACCCCAGTGTAACAAACATGGCGTAGCACACAGCGGCGGCAACACCAACTAGGAGAAGCAGGGCCCCTTCGGGAAGAGGAACGCCAGTACCACACTGAAACACCCATACCACCCTGCACATATGAACAAGACATATAAAACGGAACACCAAAGAGCCCGGGGACCGACAACAGGTGGCCCAAGAATAACATTCACACACAAGGCCCAACGCAGAGCGGAAAGGCAGCCTGCCGCCCACACAAGGGAGAGCAGACAGCACTGAATGACCTTCCATTCCAACTCCGAAACCACAGCCCTACGAAAGAAGCCGGTGAATACAGCCATTGTCCAAGAAAAGACCAACACAGGCATGCCGAGGAGACCGACCACAGGGCAGATAGCGCATATCACAGAAGAACACAACGGACGGGGAAGAAAAAAGAAAACACTCCCCCATGTCGGCCACATGCAAGTTAATTGGAAGGAGTCACACATCACTGACCTTGAACTGTCTGAGAAGCATGTGGGATGAGGGCCCATGTCCTCCGCACAAGCCAACAGAACACAAGTCCTGTCTCCCTACGACTACACAGAGCTCACAGCAACCTCGGAGCGTGCACATTGCAGACTGCACACACAGCCGGAGCACGCCACCACAACGCACCGCTGCGAAATGGCAACCGCAACACACCTACCCAACTACGCCGGACAGCTCAAGCTGTACAAAACCAACCTGATACATATATTGGGATGCGATCTCCTGTCCCTGCTGAACGTAAGTTACCGACTGACTTACCGCATCACATTGTTCAGCTGCGTCATGCCCGTCTTCTACTGTCGGAGGTGTCCCTACCAGCATCCCGTGGAGATGTGCCTCTCCAACCCGGCATGTCTAAAGGCGGACCTGCTACCACTACTCCTCCCTCTGGACGCACACGACAGGGCCTGCTCTGCCTATGGGGGCATGGCGTATGTGGCCAACATCGCACCCGCACTGAAATGGGACCACTGTGCCTCCACACGACGGATCATCGAGAACAGCTACATCGAATGTCACCCAGCATGCCCCATCATGGTCCTCCAAGGGACAACTTACGAACAACACCTTGACAGCCACCATCCGCTACATTGGCTGGCAAACATGTACACCACCAATGACATGGAAGCCCTGCTGGGCGGCATCGCATACCTGACAACCTGTAAATTCGTCGGACCACAACGCAGGTTCCCCGATTGACCTATGATGTCCAACCCCGCACCCATGCTTAGCTTCCGCACGGACTGGCCAGTCACCACCACAACAGCCATACCAAACGACCGGCAACTGTAACCACACCATCAACGACATCGCCATGACATCGGATATGACCGGGACATGCACACTGTTCCCCATCACATCCAGGAACACCGCATGCATCGTGGGAGGCAGTGGCATGGGGTCTGTGTATCGCACCCACATGGACGGAACTGCACGAACAACCAGGACACGACATGGATCCAGCGCCCATGGACACACACACCGCTCAGTGGACATGAATAGGTCGCCTGGAGTCTGTGGGTGCTGCACCCCTCCCACCCCCGCCCCGGGAATCCCATACCAGGACCTTTGCATGGACGACAAGTGCATACAACAACAACACGACCCCAGTGACTGTGACATGTCCAGTAACCACCACATTGCAACAACAAGTGGCACGCCGCTGCATGCACGCAAGCACATGCCCTGATGTCATCTCACATGCACGCGTGCATGAGGAACAACCGCAGCAAACCTGTCACATGGAACTGAGATGGACTGTGCCCATGATGCCAAGCGGTCTGGTAGGCTACATGTATACCGTCTGTGTCAAAGTCCGCAGCTCCGCAGCTATACGTAAATGTACATTAGCACAGCCTTGGCCAAGCAGATGTAACTCTGAAGCCCACATCCCACATGCAACAGCCAATCACATGTAACCCCACACCCTATCCCATTTGCAATCATGCTCAGTATATCCTCAACATGTATTCCGCTGCCAGTAGTGTCCACTATACTGCATCACAGAGGACAGAAGACTCAATATAATGTTTGAAACCAAAACTGTCTCCGCTGACTCATTTCACAAGTACGAATGAGAGAGGATGAGAGTATGTGAAGTACACGGCAGTCGTGACATGACCATGTAGTCCACTGGTATTGGATGTCAACGCAAATGAGTAGCACAACTGTGGAAGACACACATGTGTCGTGTGAAGTCGTATGGACGCAGTGCTCAGGTGGGTGGGTGTGACGGGTAGATGCGCACATGCCAAGTTGGAGCACGCCGTGTTGGGAGGGGTCATGAACAGTACACCACCGCTTCCCTGGGCATTGTGAGAGGACACCTGTCGGGGGGAGTGAACACGTGTGTGCACAGCAGCCGGGCACACGTACAAAGCGGTACCAGGCGCACCTCAGCCCACCCTCTGTGGACAAGCTGGATCCTGTTATGCGCCCGCCATGCCCCTTGACAAGGCACACACAGCCCCAGTCGACCAGGTGTAACCCCAACATAGTCAATCCGCACAGGCGATACAGGGCACGGGATGGCAGTGGAGCATGGTGTGTGAGAGGTCTCCTCGCGCTCCTCCTGGTCATATCACGCAGGCAATAGAACCTCAACGTCTAGCATGGCACAAGTCAGATGGAAGTGTAGGGGGACGCACCACAGCACGAGCAGCACTGACGTCACGGGAGGTGGCTCGCACCATCCCATCCATTGCCCATCATACCAACCACGCCACATGCCATTGCGACTAAGTGCAAGCGCGTGCGCCACCACCCCGAGCCCTCCCCAGAGAGGCCAAAGAGTGAATGTGTGGGCCATCAGTCACAGACGGACGCGGCCTGGCCGCAAGGGCAGCCACAGCCACTGGGTGTCGCAGGTGGCGGATCCGGAAGGCGAAGACTGTGATGCATAGTCCATGCAGGCCGGGTCTCCATTTGGGGCACCACGCAGGTGGACGGCGTCCCGTAACACATTATACCCTGAGACAGCCCACTCGTGCAACTGGACCCACACATACACTCCTTGCACTCTCTGGTGCGAGCTTGGGGCTGCCTGTGCAAGCGCTAGCCTCGCAGGTGCACATGCATATTGGGGGAGCGAGGGGAGGACATGAGGGCTGGGGCGAAGATGACTGTATCACTGTCAGTGAGTACAAGGGATGACCCAGATGTGGAAAGGAAGAGACGTGTCCCGTGTGTACTGCAACTAGTCGCCAATCCAACTACCCCCATGTCCGGAATGTAAGCCCGCACCTAGGCCCGCCCATCCGCCACATCGAATATACCACCAGCACGACAACCTTCCCATTCGAAACACTGACTGGGGGTGGCGACCAGTGAACAATCATGTGTAGCCTACCCACGCGTACATGTGGGCCCTCCATGATCCATGTCACCTGCGGCAAAGTCATGACATGCGCAATGAGGGAAGTGAGGAGAGCTGTCCGCCCCACGCACAGAAGGTGCATCAGCTCCACAGACCCAGCAGCGAGTCCAGCAGGGGTCACATGTGCAGGGGCAGCTGTGCCTGGTGTGAAGGCACATGCATATAGACAGCACATCGACCAATGTGTAGTCTGCCCACATCTACAGTCCATCATCATGCGGACATAGGAATTGAACACAGGGCAACACATCTTAGTGGGTGCACCCACCGTGACCAACAATGCGCAATCATCGACGTACCCGCCCTGTGCATGGCCCCCACCCAACGGAGGCACATCCAGTGCCACCATCCCACACACACAAGCCTTCCACGGAACATGCTGTGTCCAATGGTCAGTACAGAGTCAGCGCCCATCTGGTGGATCCTGAACAGGAGACACATGCACACACATGCCAGCTCCCACTATGTACGTCTGCCACCTGGCACGTGCAATGTAACCTCTCACCTGTGACGTGTGACTGCAAGCACACAGCCGTCTTGGCATGGGGCTGTCAATGTGGACACCTGTCAATGTTTCGGGAGGTGTGATCCGTACAGTGCTGTACATAGGGTGCAGTGCTGACACCTACTACTGTCTCATATCCCCTCGTGCCACAGGTCCCACTTGTTTTGGCCGCTCAGCCTGTGCCCACATCGTCGTCGTCGTGTGCCATACTCATCCAGCCTCGGAAGCAGTTCCATGCTCAGCAGACATTCATGTTGCCGTGGCGTTGCCGCTTGACGAATATGCAGTCAGTCCCCATCAGCACGGCCCGCAAGTCATTGGGGCCTAGATCCCCATGTGCATGCACATGGCAGTGGTTTGTATCACTAGCCATTGCCATTGTTGGGAGACCTGTGTAAGTGTATTGTGGCCGTGCCGTCCCAGCTTGACAGCTGGGCTGTGGCTCATGTGCTTGCTCAGTCATGTCAGTGATGTGTATGCGAAATTGCTATGTGTTGTGTTGCTTTGACATGTGTCCACTGCCATTTTCCCTAGGCGGAGACCGAACATTGACCGCCCATACCAATTGCTGGCGGACATGGACGATACAGAGGTCATTAGGAAGTTTCGGCTGGACAGGCCAACCCTGCATCGACTGTGTGCCATGTTGGAACCCCATCTCCGTCCCCGCAGGGTGTATCCGACAGCTGTCACCCCCACGGCTAAGGTGATGGCCGCCATGCATTTCTTCGCCACTGGGTCATTCCAGCACACAGTGGGCAGTGGAGGAGGGATGTCCCAGCCCATGTTCAGCAAGGTGCTGAGGGATGTACTGGCAGCCATGATGCTGTACCGAAACAGGTACATCCGCTTCCCCAGGGCTCGTGAATTGGCGGCAGTGAAGGGTGCATTCTATGCCCTTGGCAGAATCCCACACGTCGTTGGAGCCATTGACTGCACACATGTTGGCCTTGTTCCACCACAGGCCACTGAGCACCTGTACCGCAACAGGAAGCACACGCACTCCCTGAATGTGCAAGTGGTGTGCCTTGCGGACATGGTGATCACCCACGTGTGTGCAAAGTTCCCAGGCTCGGCCCATGACGCACACATAATGCGCAACAGCATCTTGCCACGACTGATGTCCAATCTGCAACAGGATCGTGGCTGTATTGTCGGTGAGTATGTGGAGTGGTGTAGCGTGCTGGTTGTGCGATGCTGTCCCCTGTCCAGTTGGAATAGCAACGGTTCTCTGTGTCCCTCACACCCAGGTGACTCTGCGTACCCGAATGGGGCATGGCTGCTCAGTCCATTGAGGAATCCTCGCACCCCAGCAGACGATCGCTACAATGAGGCACATGGGAGGACCAGACGTGTGGTCGAGCGTACCTTTGGCCTCCTCAAGTCCAGGTTCAGGTGCCTGGACCGCACCGAGGGTGCGCTGGCGTACTCCCCACAGAAGGTGTGCCAGATAGTGGTGGCGTGCTGCATGCTGCACAATCTGGCCATTCGGAAGCAGATCCCCCTCATCGTGGATGACGGAGATCAACCAGGGCCCCAGCCCGCAGACCAGGACAGCTCGAGTGAGGAGGACAGCGGAGAGGAGGAAGCTGGTAATGTGCGGCAGCAGCTCATCGCCCGCTACTTCACTTGACGGTGAGTGTCCATGTACGACGGCTGATGTGGCTGTATCTGTGCAGGTGTGTGTGTGCTGTGTCAGGGTGGCCGTTTGTTCACTGCGTGCTGTGTGTCAACGCTCCATGGCCAGGGTAGTATGCCACTGTTGGTGGCTGTGGCATTGTGCCCTATTGCTCTGTGCGATGTGTGTACATTGCTTGTAGTTGTTGACATGTACTGTGTGATGGGTGTGTGACACACTCATTGAATGTGCTCCTGTTCTGTCTCCCACCCCTAGGTCCCTACAGGCCCTCCGGTTCCATTGCCATGCCACGCATCAGGTGCCTTTCCGCCCAAGGTGGCCGTTGTATTCCGTACAAATAAAACACAGGGCACAAACAGCAGTTTGTGTAAGAGGTGCATTTATTTCAAACTGTGACATGTGATTGTGTGTAAGGTGATGACAAAAGTGGTGCGTGCAGTGACAATGAGCTGTCGGTCATGGCTGCGTGATGTTCAGGGTGTACCCACTGGTTCTATGTCCATGGTCCAACAGACACATGCCATCCAGATGGCTGTGTGGAGTGGGATCGTAGTCCAAGTCAATGCAGTGGGTGGTCAAGGAAGGCTGGCTGGCTGCCTCACTTGCGTCTGGAGCGTGCGAAGTCCTCCCGTGAGATCTGTTTCCACTTCGGACGGCCCCTTCCACGTTTGCGAGGGGGTGCCTGCTTGCGACCTGCTGGTGGTTGAGGTGTGCTCACTGGCTGTGGACGCAGGGGAACTGGACACAGCTGCACGACCCTGCGCCCCGGCAGGTGGTGGCGGTGGTGGAGCTGCTGTCCCTGGCTGTGACCTCACCACCAGCTGGCCCATGAGGTCCACGAGTTGGCCCATACGGGCGTCCATGGACCTCAGCACCCCCAGCACCTCCCGCGTGTCTGAAGCAGACCTGGCCCATTGTCCTTGGGCCTCTTCATAGGCCCCAAGGACTCTGGCCATTTGAGGCAGGGCATGGCTCCCAGGGGAGACTTGCGTTTCCCTGACCCTGCTCCTCCTACCGGTACTGCTGCCACCGGCCTGCCCACTAGCCACATTGCTCACCACGGTCCTCGCTGTGGCTCCCAGGGTGGATCCAGTCGGCCGGGCCACCACCTGCGCTGGGGCTGGTGCCAGCGAAGACGTGGTGGTGGTGGCGGCGGTGGTGGTCGGTGCGGCGATGGTGGCGGTTGCGGCAGTGGTAGTGGCCGCAATGACCGTGGGTGTGGCCGCAATGACCGTGGGTGTGGCCGCAATGTCCGTGGGTGTGGCCGCAACGACAGTGGCAGCAGGGGGCTGGGAATGTTCAGCAGCCCAGGATGATGGGTTGGTGGGTAGGAGGGGTCCTGGGGAGCGGCTGGGCCCTGCCACACCAGATGGGCCTGCTTGGTGGTCCGTGTCCGAAGAGGAGGACAGATCCTCCACATCCGTGTGTCCTCGTTGGGGGCTTGTAGGCTGGCTGTGCTGGCTGCTGTCTCCATCCCCAGCATCCAGCAGTTCGTCACCTGTGGAGAGAATGAGATTTGTTATTGTGTTGCACCTGGCGAAGTATGGATTTGTCGTCTGACATTAACAGTTCGTGCAATCTCGTACATGGGTTTCCCGGAGGCGTGTGTGTGGCTGTACCATTTGTAGTTGTGTGTGCTTGGCAATGGGACTGTGTGCTGTGCACATGTGGCATGGGACGGATTGGCCATGCCGATGGGTGTGTTGCTGTGCCCCTACTTATTGTGACTCTGGTGTATGCGGGCTCCTGGCCCATCCTGGGTCTGGTTTGTACTTTGCTTTTGGTGTTCAAATGGGACGCTTAGGAACGCATATGGCAACATGGGGGCCATGCCCCAGATTCGCATTTGGGAGGGAATATGCTTTTGGGGTACATGCTGTGAGCCATGGGTGCCGAACGTGACATGTGTTGTGGCAGCATGACAGTGCATGGTCTGAGGTGTGTGCATGTCTGACATGGCCTGCATATTTGCTGTCTGTTGTGATTACTGGACATGGCATTGGACGCATCGTTATGAGTGAGTGATGGTTGTGTGCCAGCCAACGTATTGCAGTTGTCCCATCTCCTTGGTGTGCGTGCTGCCCTGTGCCATGTGCATCACTGCAGTGCTCGGGGGGTGTGGCCCATGTTGTGTGTTGTTGCTCACAGTGTGGCGTGCGCTTCATTGACTTCTGGCACATGGTTGGTCATGGGCATGTATCTTAGCGTGACTGCTGTATGTGTGGCAGCTGTGCGGATGACATGCCTTTCATGAGACTGGGGCTGACGGATGGGATGGATGGTATGTTGTATGTGCATGGTGTGTCTGTGTGTTTGATGGGTTCAGTGGTGTTCGTGTGCATTTATGTTGTTCCGCTCTGTTGCGTCTAGTGTTGTTTGTCTTACATAGGCGTAGTTGTGGGGTGTGTGGTTGACAGGCAGTAGGGGCTACATGAACAGGACTTCAATGGTGTTTCGGTTGTGTGTGATGGGTTGCACAGTGGCTGCCGTGTGGTACTATATTCAGTGTGGCTTGTGCATGCAGACGTGGCTCCTTGGGTGTTGCTGTGTCTGTGATGGGTCATGTGAGGTGTGAGTCTGTGGTTCATGTCCGTGTGCACATTGTTCACTTGTTCGTGACGGTGGGCGGTGCTGCGTGTTCGTCTGCTACGTGACATGTCCCATGTGTTGGTCGTGTTACGGTCCTCATGCCTCCAGTAATCCAGCCCTGTCCAGTTTCCCACCTGCAGGTTGTTCGGGCGTGCACTGTACTGGATGCCACATGGTTCTAAGCGGGGGTGCTCCATGTTGCAGGTCTGTGGGGGTGGGGGGTGTTGTGGGTCGTGGTGGTGGCTGGACACCCACTGACACCGATTGTTGTGGACCGTGATGTCTACCTTTCGGCTGTCGGTGTGCACTGCGGTGGCTGACACGTGGCTGTGGGGTGTGGGGGATGCTCCTCCTTGCTGTGCTGTGGGACTAGGGGCCTGGTGTGTGTTGTACTTGGGCTGTCCACCCTCCCACCCACTGCATTTTGTGTTCCTGCCACTTACCTGTTACTTGTCGGTTAGTGCAGCTATGGCGGACACATGGGTGTGGTGGGTGCTCGTTGTGGCGCTTCTGGCATACTCGGGGACCTGTTGGTGGTTACGTGGCTGGCTGAGTGTACACATGTCCCCACGTATCTTACAGTTGTTCGGTTTGGGCTGTGTGTGGTGGTGTCTGTTGCATGTGTGTGTGATGTGTTGTGTATTGTGTGCTGGACATGGGGGTGTTTGTCCCTGGGAGCTGTGGCATGGTGGTAGTGCATGTGAGTACATAGCGGTGTGCTGGTATACATTAGTTTGTACTTACCAGCCTCCACTCCCCCTGCTAATCCGGCGAGGATCTCCGGATGTATGATGACTCGCACCTTCTCCTCCCACGCTTTGAAGGTCTTAAAGAGCGCGGGATTCCCTCCGCCAGTGACGGCTGCCAGCTCTCTGTTCTTGCTCTCCTTCTTCTTGACCAGGCTCTTGACGTCATTCCACCGTTTGTTGATTTCAACTCTGTTCCTGGGCAGGGTCCCGACTGCATTGACCTGGTCTACGATCCGGTTCCACATTCTCTTTCTGGTGGCTAGTGGTGTGTGCTGGACCAGGTTCCCATAGATTTGTGGGTGCACCTTGATGATCTCGTCGACCATGACCGTCAGCTCAATGGGCGTGAACTTGGGCATTCTTTGTGGTGCCATGGTGTTTGTGGTGCTGGTGCGGTGTGTGTTGTGTAATGTGCAGGGGGTTTGTGGTGCCGGTGTTTGGTGGTGGTGGTGGTGGTGGTTGTGATGTGTGCGTTTCTGTGGTGTGCTGCTGTCCTTGCTATGTTACTGTGTCCTCTCCTCTCCTCTCTAGTTTGCAATGTTGCAAGGGGTTGTGGTCTGTGGGAGTGCTGCTTTTGTACTTACCTATGTGGGTGTGTCCTCATGGTCTGTTGTTTTCAGGTGTGTTGTGTCTGGGGTTCTGGCCTTTGTAGTTTTTGTTTGTCCAGGGGGTGTTTTCGGGATGTGTACTGTGCTTGTGTATTTGTGCGTGCCTTGCTGTGTGGACTTGTTGGCCATGTTGTGTGCGATTGGTTTTGTCAGCGGATGGTTTCTGTGCAGGGACGTGGGCGCCATGGCTTCTGCCGTGTAGATTCTCATCGGCGTTGTTTGCGCTGGCGGGCGGTATATTTGTAGTTTTCCCGCGCTCATGGCGGTGCGATCGTAATCTCACGTGCGGTGTGTCGGCCGTGAGGGCGGGCGGTTTTGTGTTGTCGTGCGTGTTTCCGTCCGTGGCGGGCGGTTTGACTCCGACTCGGACGATGGCGGGCGGTATCTTGTGTGATTTTTCCGCCGATGGCGGTTTTCGGTTTGTGTAATCGTAATGGCGTGGTCGGTGTTCAGACGGTGTGTGCGGGCGGATTTTTGCCGCTTCTATGCCTGGCGGATTTTTTTACGCCGGGTATCGTAATGGGCCCCTTAGTATTTAATAATTTATATTGTTAATTAAGGTAATTAATTTATTATTAATTAATTGTAAATTGATTAATAACAATTAATCATTAATTGGTAATTATGTTAATTGTGTTAATTTGTTTTATTAATTAGTAATTAATTAGATATTAATTATTAATAATTAATTTGTAAATATGTTAATTGTGTACTTTTTTTTTAGGAGTGGGGTGAGGGTTGATAGGGGAGTAGGGTAGGAAGTACTTTAGTTTCAATGTAATTTTTATTATTTTTGATATTATATTTTTTAATGTATTTTATAGTGTTAATTTAGTGAATTAATTTAGATTTGATGGTTATTAATTTTATTGTTAATTGTAATTAGTTAATTAATTAATTTTTAATTAATTATGTTAATTTATTAATATTTTACAAAATTGTAGGTGTCGTTTATAGGGGAAAATGGTGGGAGGTAAATTAATTTTGAAAAAATAATTACTTGTTAATTAATGTTAATTATATTGCAGGAGTGGGTATACTAAATTATTCCCCTACGCTATCCAACACTTTCCCTACTGTTACACTTGGTGGAGTGGGAATATTAAATTATTCCCACCTGCTATCCAACACTTTCCCTACTGTTGCATTCGCTGGAGTGGGAATAGTAATTTTTACCCTCCCGCTATCCAACACTTTCCCTACTGTTGCACTCACTGAAGTGGGAATAGTAATTTTTACCCACCCGCTATCCAACACTTTCCCTACTGTTGCACTCACTGGAGTGGGAATAGTAATTTTACCCTCCCGCTATCCAACACTTTCCCTACTGGTGCACTCACTGGAGTGGGAATAGTAATTTTTACCCACCCGCTATCCAACACTTTCCCTACTGTTGCACTTACTGGAGTGGGAATAGAAATTTTACCCCCCGCTATCCAACACTTTCCCTACTGTTGCACTCACTGGAGTGGGAATAGTAATTTTTACCCTCCTGCTATCCAACACTTTCCCTACTGTTGCACTCACTGGAGTGGGAATAGTAATTTTTACCCTCACGCTATCCAACACTTTCCCTACTGTTGCACTCGGTGGAGTGGGAATAGTAATTTTTACCCACCCGCTATCCAACATTTTCCCTACTGTTGCACTCACTGGAGTGGGAATAGTAATTTTTATCCACCCGCTATCCAACACTTTCCCTACTGTTACACTTGGTGGAGTGGGAATAGTAATTTTTACCCTCCCGCTATCCAACACTTTCCCTACTGTTACACTTGGTGGAGTGGGAATAGTACATTATTCCCACATGCTATCCAACACTTTCCCTACTGTGGCACTCACTGGAGTGGGAATAGTAATTTTTACCCACTCGCTATCCAACACTTTCCCTACTGTTGCACTCACTGGAGTGGGAATAGTAATTTTACCCTCCCGCTATCCAACACTTTCCCTACTGTACCACTCGGAGTGGAAATAGTTATTTTATTCCCTACGCTATGCAACGTTTACAGTAATGTTATATTTAATGTAGTGTAAAATATTATTCTTGTAACAAATATTTATTTTAATGTTTTAACTTATTATATATAATTTATTTTTATATTTATATTATAGGTTTATTTATATATATATGTAATTATATTTTAAATTATGTTTTTAACATGTTTTAATTAAAAATATTAATTATTTTTAATATTATTAAGTTAATATATATAATAAAAAATAAAAATGCATGTTTTTTTAACATTATATTTATTATTTATTAATTTTAAAGTTTTTAATTATTTTTAAGTATGTTTTACTTAATTATATTGATTATTTAATTAATTTTATATATTACTTTTGACATTTAAAAAAGTCAATATTTTAGCAAACTATATTATTGACAACGATATTTTGGATTCGATATTTTTGTACTTACCTGTTTGTAGATAGGAAGTCGATATTCTGTCATTCTATATTTTTTCATCGATATTCTGGCAGCTCGATATTCTGCTCCTCGATATTCTGTCAGTGATCCGTATGAAGCATGTGATCGACCTATGGCAACCTACCATTTGGGTTACATTGAAGACTGTAGCGAGAATGCTTCTGCCTAGAATCCTCTTTTAAATATCTGCTGGGTCACTGGCGTCATTGCTTAGGCAGGCGTATTTCCTCTTTCTTCAATAACTACTTTTTGATAGTGTAGTGTACCAGCTGAGTTTCAAAGCGCTTTAACATGTTAGTATTAACACACTTAGTGGCACTCTTGACATGGATCTGGGGTGCATAAAAGGTTAAAAAAAGTTGAAGTATTTGATACTGTGGTATGTCAGTAAGATGGGTGTTGTAGAAAGCACATTAACATAGTAACCTGTTTTAAATTACTGTTGCTCATCCTTTGCTACCTACGTAACATCTTAAAATGAGCAGCTACGCTGGTGCTACTACATGCTATATTGTTTTAAATATACCATAAGGCTTTGACAGAATGCTCCTAAAGAAGTCGCAGTACTCGCACCCAAGAGGACTGGTTGGAAAATGAAGTCTGCTGTCAAACTCACTTGTTTGGCCTTCTGCGGCTTTGTATCTGCCTAAAGTCATGTTATTTTCAAGTTTCCTTACTTTTGCTACAACTAATGTCCGCGCTTTGCATTTCCAAGGCACAGGGAATTTAAGGGCAGATAAAAATTATTATAAACAAACACATCGTTTATTTTTCTCATTAGATGACTGGGTCCCCTTGTGTGTCCCCTCTCCCCTGCTGATATTCCGAGACGACAGTAAGTAACTTTAAAGAACAGTGAAAGTAGGTAAGTGTGAACACTGCAGGGGCCTCTGGGACCACCTGAAGACGTTAAAATGGCGGTTGGCACTGGGCAGTCAGTGGAGGCAAAGGCTGGCGAAGGGAGGAAGTGGGGACGAGAGGCACATCACCAGCCATATTACCTGGCACAACCCCCAGAACAAAATTACATGTTTCTGCTTCCAGCTTTCGTCTTTGGAAGTCAGCATCAGGTAAGTAAAGAGAGCTGCCAGTTCTCTTTTACCGTTGTATAAGGAATATAATGCTTTGCACCGTGCATTTATTTTCGGAGTTGTGTTAGCACATCCTGCAAGGAGGAGTTGCTACAAAGTTTTCTTTTTATGCTGCTTGATTCAGAGCGGAGTGATTACAGGCGGACTTAGAACTGGGCCACTGTTTAGGACCTAAACACCTAGACTTTAGGTGCTGACCCTGCAGATTCCGGCTGTAGGCTGCCACTGTTTCAGCGGCCCTGCCGCCCTGCTCCTGCGGCCTGGTCTGCGCTAGTGCCAGAGGTGAAATACAACATAACGGTTCCCCATGCAGAGCGTGTAGGGGCGCGGAGTCTCCCATATCTCACAGAATCTTCATGGGCCTTGGGCTGAATTTTTTTTTTGCATATTTATATAGCGCGAACTCGACTCGAAGGTATTGGAGCGCTTTACATGAGCACCGTATTCACATTACACATTCAGGCACGGGGAGATTAAGTGATTTGCCCAGAATCACAGGATGTGGACGCGACCCCGAGGCTCGAACCCTGGTTTCCAGCACCAAAGTCGGCAGTCTAGCCGACGGACCACATCCTCTGCCCCTCCTTGAAGATTTGGGGACCCCCTTTGCTGCAGGGGCCTGTGTTAGGCCGGGCACCCTGCCTGTTTCCGCCCTTCTGCACTAAAACAATCTTTAATACCCTGCGCAGTTACATCATCTTTAGATCATTCCAGAAAGCGTGTCTCCTGAAAGGCCGGGTAGGACTAATTCAGCTGCTGGCTCCTTTCTGCCCTGCACAGAGCAGGATAGCCAGCTCCAAGGCGAGCTACAGGGAAAGTGAACGTAGGTGCGCGCCCTACTCTTTACCTACTCCTGACTGTGGACAACAGGCTGCTTTCTGTGGGATCACTGGTTTGTCTCACTCTCCTCTCTCGCTGTGAAGGTAACCCCGGGTCAGTGCCCTAACGAGAGTACCCGGACAGGGTGTGCAGCGGGCTCGGCTCCCGGGTGTGCGGCAGGTGTTGCGTAATATTTGGTATCCCCTCGGGATCCTGTATCCCCTGCTCTTCGGCAGACTCCGGAGGTCGTGCCTATTGGACAGCTCGGACGAGCCCCCATCAGCACCGCCCACTCCAGGAGAGGAGAACCTCGGCTCCAGCAGGTAAAGGGAGCAGCGCGCCGAGCAGAGCTGCTGCTAGAAATGCACGCATTACAGATGGGTGATTCTTACACAGCCATTGAATCCCTTACGTCTTGGAGACAGAAGAGGAAACAATTAACGAAAGAATGCGTTCTGAAATTAGCATATATTACAATTCGTTTCTGGGCCAGCAGCGCTAAACATATTCTTATTAGGTGTCCATATGGAGAGTTCTTTTAGGAAGCACGATTAAAAAGTGATTTACAGTAAAATCTTTCTTGAAATGTTATTCAAGTTTACGTGCGCTAATATGTCTGTGGTGTGTGAGCATATATTGGTGTTTGTGCGTCTGTGAAAAAGCATATATGCCTTTGTGCCACTTTTATCGTGCGCTGTGGAGGGCACACATGTTTGTATATCTACTTACTTTAGTTCAAGCACCTGCCTTTGCTTGTTTCTGTAAGTGTCTGTGCCTTTGTCTTTCATGGCACTTTTCTGTGTGTTTGCATGTATGCAGGTTTGTGAGTGCATTTGTGAGGGCATGCATTATGTGAATGTGCATGTGTTTGGGCACCTGCATGCTTCTGTTTTGTTTGTGTGAGTGTATGTGTGTGTGCCCTTATCTTCAACGGCAGGTCTCTGTGTTCATGTTTGCATAGCTGCCAAGGTTTGAAATGGCTATGTGTGACATTTTCATAAATTCAGTATAATTATGAGTGACATTTCAACGACTATGAGTGACACTCGCGAGCAAAATCAAGCAAGGAAGAGGAGTTTACCTAGTCATCTGAATAAATGCTACAAATAACCAAGTTTTAACCGTATACAATCCCATGGAGAAACGCATTACCATACAGTAATATCAAGGTACAACCTGTCTGTGCATTAGCTTGAACTGTGCACAACATAAAAAAATAGCCTAGCGTTTAGAGATTGTGTCTCTGCCTCGTGGCTGCATTCAGCAAAGCAAGTGTGCTGTGTATACAGGCTGTGTGTGTGTCTACACAGCACAGGGCACGAATAGTGAAGTGAAGGTCGCAGTGTGCGTATCTGGCTGTCTTAGGTAAATGAAGCACATAGTGTAAATGTCAGGGCCCCCTTGCAACCAATCAAGTAGCATCAGTCTACTCCAGGGCCTCTCTGTCCCACGTGGATCCGGGCTGAGTCTCCCAGGATGTGAAAGGCCCAGGGCACAAGTCGGGAGTACACGCGGGTGGATGCGTCCACCCACTATTTTCACAGGGTGGACGCCGTCCACCCTGCCAAGAAGTTGGACCCAACTGAAAAATATGCTGAATGCGTCCTGGTGTGATTTGCAAACACCGGGACACATTCAGCAGCACCTGCACATTGTTGTCTGCTTTCGATCACAACACCGTGCAGGCGGGGAGGGGGTATTCTTAGTTCAGACTCCTGCTGGACCAATAACAAAGGTCCAATCTGAGGGGTCATCGGGTCCTCAGGCCTCCTTTTGTTGGAGTCTCCTGGCTGGCAGCAGTCAGGAGCCTCACACCTAGAAGCAAATGCAGCAGAGGGGAAACAAAGGCTCACATCTTGTTAGCACTTTACACATACTTAAGAGAGGCAGCTTTTCACTTTATTCAGGCTCTGTTTAGGAGATACGCATGCACTGTAAGATTGTCAGATGTGCTGGTCTTTCCCTGTATTTACACAAAATAAATAGCATTTATATTGTGCTTACTACCCCTGGGGAGGCGTTGTAATAATTTAAATATCACTATTTTTTCTTGTAAAGCACTATGGGTAGAGGAAGTTTACACTGACAAAAGGCAACAATGCTTAATGTGTAGCTTACAAAAGTTTGAACCTTCTGCCTAAATCAGGAGGGTTTCCCTGTATACTTGAAATGTGCTTTAATGTACTCTTGATAGACATGTTAAACATATATGTTAGGGCTAAAGATCTGATGTCACTTCTTATGATGCCACTTCCTGTGATGTCACTCGCTGTGATGTCACGCGCAGTAATGTCACGCGCAGTAATGTCACGCGCAGTAATGTCACGCGCAGTAATGTCACGCGCAGTAATGTCACGCGCAGTAATGTCACGCGCAGTAATGTCACGCGCAGTAATGTCACGCGCAGTAATGTCACTCGCAGTAATGTCACACGCCGTGATGTAACTTGCATACTGATTAACTAGGTTAGTCCCCCCACTTCTTTTTTTAGGACTTGTGCCCTGGAAAGGCCCCATCTCGTAAGCTGCCTAATAAGTCAACAGCACTCAGCTGACTCGAGTCACCAAAGCCACCGCAGACTGGCACTGGGCAAGCCTCAGGAGAGTGAGGCTGAGGCACACGACATGTATAGTTCTAAACAAATTAAATAAAAAAGAGAGGTATGTTGTCATTGCGCTATAATAAAAGCTTAAGCAATAGGAACTGCTAACAGGCAGAGGCTGCAAATTAAGGCAATTACAACATTTTGAACTTTAAACTTTATCCGCAACTTTTGTCTTCAATTAATTATTTTATTAATCCAGGGCTTGCCTTGGACACACACTTACTTTATGCAGCGACGGCCAAAAGAGCAGCTGCATTGCCATGTCGGCCACCTGCGGCCCCCGCTCGTCTCTGGTGACCGTCTGCTGAGTTGGGGCCAGCTCAGAGTCAGCTGAGCTTCAGCCAGGGGTCCCAGGTTGGCGTACTCTGGGTCCGGAAACGAACAGTACTACACGGGTGGCACTGCAGGCACGTGAGTCATCTGCAGCCCAGATCACGGTGGCCCCCTTGGTGTCCTCGGGGGCCGGACTCCCACTCGGTCGCAAAACCGCAGAACTCATCTTACAGCAGGTTAGTTTACAGTGCAGAATTCAACTGCAGCCCACTGACTACCCATTGGCAGGCACTGACAGTGACGTCAGTGAAAGTATGCAGAATATTGCGCTGTGATTATTTCAACAATCCAATAGGTTGAATGATTTGTGCCGAGCTCAGCCCAGCCTGTAAGACTGCTGAGCTGCTTGTACTGCGTGCTGCGGCTGCTGTGCCACTAGTAATTAAACAGGCTACAGCCAGCGCTCGAGCCACAGTGCTTAACATTGTAGCACAGGCAGCAGTGCACGTTAACTGGTAACTGAGCCTGTGCTGGTGGCAGCACCCGGGCAGGCAAGCCTGCGGGGAGCAGCAGCAGAGCAAGCGCCTGGCTAGCCAGTTTCAACGCTGGTGTACAGCAGAGAGACAGTGGCATTAAAATGCGTAACAATGCATTTCAGTGCAGTGATGCGGAACACCACACTGAAATGCGTTGGAGTCACGCCTGATGGGTGATACTTGCCAGGCCTGTGTTTGTGTTTGCATCTGTGTGGGCATGCAATGTGAGTATGTGTGTGGTTGCATGTGTGCCTCATGTACAGACTTGATTGCTGCATTTTATCTTTCAAAGTTAGGATAAAAGATACTAAATTATATTCTGAACTGCCCAGTTCTGGTAAATAAGAGCAAATACAACAGTCTAAACAGTGTGAGTCTTATTTAAAGTTTTAAAATGGACAGAGACATGCAGGTTCCTGCTCTCCAGAAAATGAGCTGTTCCACACAAAACCAAATGAGATACATAATAAATGTTTCATATGGAAATGATTTAGATGATTTGTATGAAAAGAGTCGAAAAGGAGACCTTCTTTTTTATCGAGTATGTTAGTGGCTCTAGTGTTGTGCTCACAGAGTTTCTTGTGAAGTGATTGGCATTTAGGCATGAACTTGTAATGAGGGCCTTTCTAGTCTGCTAGAAAAGATTAACTTGTTTGTCCCAATGTTCACTCTGTCTTAAGTTTCTATGGGAAAGCCCTGCTCCTGTCACACCTTCAGCGCCCCTCCACATGTGGGTCATAGAAGAGGCCCCCTGGCCAGCAAAGCCCAGCTATTCTCTGAGAGGAATAAGAGTGAGAAAACCCTTTCATGCTGCACAGAGCTTTCTCATATTTCAGAATGATGGGAGCAGGTGCGAACCTGGACTTCCTTGGGCATGTGCAGAGCCAAGGAGTTGGGTGCTTTATGTGAAACTAGATATTCAAAAGTAGTGCTGTCTGTTGCAATCCGGTTTGGTGGGCTAATGCACCTGCAAAAGAAACCTGTGTATAATAAACAAATAATGAATTAGAATCAAGTTGGAACTACTAAACCGTGTATCGTGGTGTCTGCACTATGAAAAGGCATTGTCCAAGTCAATTAGTCTGGCCTACAACTGAAAGTACCTCTATGCTTTCATCCATGCAGTCACTCATCTGCACTCACATGAAAGTAGTCACTCTTTATCATACAGTCAAGCATCTGGCCTCACCTTACCAACCTATGACAACCTCATGATCGGACAGTGCTCCACAGCTCATTCATCAAAAGCCCAGAACACTGACAAATGAGGAAGATGCTTGATGTGCGTGAGGCCTCACTTTGGCAACGACCTGGACCCTTTTTATGAGAAACCTGATAAAGTGCCTTCAGATCAGAAAACACCATAGAACCTGCCTTTTCAGAGATGCATCCAATGTTCACCCTTTAAAACATGGTCAATATAAAAAACAGACAAAAATGTCCTCCAAGACTTTTTCCTAGGATGAACATTGACGTGTCTCCTAATGTTTACCAGATCCCGGTGGTCCAATTCCTTTCATCTCCATATAATTCTATTCCTTTCACTTTCTTTGCTTCCATAGTGCTCTAAAGAAGTCATAGGGCAACATCTTAGAGCTTTGTAAAAATCTGCACTTTAGTTTAGCTTCCATACCTAAATAAAACCATATATGTCCTATTTTTCATGCTTGCAGAGGGGCTCAGACTCAGTAATTCGGTACTTTGCTTGATTGGCCAACATGTGTGGAACCTACTTTGTCCATCCGCAATTCCTTGCTGCCAGCCTGGTTGGATAGAGTTGGAACTGCGCTACCCACAGTCATCCATTCACTGTGGTCATGTGATGACTGCTGGTGTGGCTTACATAGGCGGGGCCAGTGCGGGAACAATGAAAATACAGGTAATCCTGCTGACCCTCCTCAAGCACTATAACATGTGACACCAATGTGTGCTGCCTCAGCCTTCCCAGATGGCACAAGTGACTTACAGTCACTGACACTTGTCATCATCCCTAAAGAGTGCCACCATACATCATAACATTCACTCAGCAAATCAAGGCTGAGCCCAAGTGCATGTCTGTGCAGCACCTGGCAAATGCAATGACTGGTCTGTCGGCGTTGAGTGGATAGGAAGCGGGCTGGCATACAGACACCTAATGATTGACAGCACAGCAGAGCAGTACAAAACTAAATTCATCATTTTAAATTGGCGCTGATGTTACTACTGAACTAGTAGGCTGCATGGGCTGGACCTCCTCATGCACAGTGACAGTACTTGGACAGGAAGAATGGAGATGTCCCAATGACCACCAGCCTCGCCCTCGGCTATGGTGACCTACGACCCCAACTGAGGGCATAAAACATGGAGTGTCATTAGCGCAAGAGATCGTCATGGCACACCTGCAGCAAGTGTTGCTCTAGTTCAAGGCAAATTGCATCAATCACAGCGGAGCTGCAGATGCCACATCTGAATCACGCAAAATTACCCTCAGGAAGAATGGTGCCAGCATATTGTTTTTACTTTCCAAATGTGTCTTCAGACACATCCAGCTTCTGCTACTGCTGCCCTGTTCTGGTAAATAGCATCCTTTGTTAGCATGCTCATTTTCAACGAGTGTTAATGTTAACCCATTAGCAGTGAGTAGCGTGTATTTGCCTATGAAAGCCTATCTCTGTCCTCTCACCTACTTGGATGTTGATGCCTTACAAGAAAAAAGTCAGTCAGGATGTAATTTTCCATTTTGCATTTCACAAGCCTACCAAGTAGCACTATGACATATGATACTATCAGCCATTCCTGGCTTTTCAGACCACAGCACTGCGGGCGTTGTAGTTTTCCTTTTTACACTTTCATTAAGGGCTCATAATCCTTGCAGTCAAAATGCTGCTGGTTAGAATGCCAGAATTGGCTGGCATTTTTATACATGACCTTGAGACACTTGTCAGCTATGTTTAAAAATAAATTCAAAGCGACCTAGATCAGTGGTTTTTAACCTGTGGTCCCAGGACCCCTGGGGGTCAGCGAGGCCAACTCAGGGGGTCCATGATTGTGTTACAAAATGAAATAATATTAAAATGAATCCCCCAAAAATAATAAAGTGTAAACAAAAGAGGAAGCACAACTGAAAATGTAAAAGTTTATATTGATTGTGAATTAAACAAAATATTTCAATATTTGAACATTTGTTTGTTATATGTTTCTTTTTGTATTTTAGTGCATTATTTTGAGGTTCAAATCATGAAAATTGCTTAGGCTGGGGGGACCCCATCTTCCAATAATGACTCACTTTGGGCCACCACATTCTAGGGTCCACAGAAGTCAAAAGGTTATGAACCCCTTACCTAGATATCTTAAAAACTGTTTGTTTCAGGCATAAAACCAAAAGTAAATTCTGCTCACATATTTTGTGAGGGTTCACTCACATCATGCATTAAAAAAAGCATAGGCAATATAAATCGCTTTGTTCTTTGTGTAGTGGAAAGTAAAATACTAAGCTTCACAACTCAATAAAGGTACCACATGGACAGCAGCAGCACAACCTTTCCTGAATCTGGAAGAAACTGGCATGATATCCCTTTATAGGGGGTTCTGTGTTTTGATGCTACTTTATAAAATTGACAAATTGTTGTAGTGACCATTTGGTGTAATGTATGCAGGGGTTTTTATGCCAGTGGACTGTCATGTTTTGTGTATTCCCAGCTTTGCAGGGCAGTCAGCTTTGCGCGTCTATGTGGCGTACAATCCTATTGTGTAGTGCAGAGCAGGTGTTCTGGGGTCAGCTGTGGATGGACAGTGTAATAGCTGCCTTGCTGATTGTGTTCCAGTTTCACAGGGAGATCTGTGCATGTGTACATGTGTTGCAGGTTATGCATACTTTATCGGTCGGGCAGATGCGTGTTTTGTGTGGTTGCACAGTGAAACTTATCTTGGAGATCCGCTTATTGCATGCTTCCTCCATTCCATCTGTTTGCTTCCTCGCCGCACACTGGCCCCTCTTCTGCTTGCCCCTCCACCCACTTGCTTTAGTCTCTGTCGTCTCTTTCTCTTCGCACTCGGTTCCTGAATTTCTTGATCTTTTCTGCCTCCGTTCCATCCCTGTGTCCTGTTCCTCCCCCTCTATTCAGTTGTCTGCCTTTCCTTTCTGTGGGCCTCATTCATTTCCATTGGGCAAGGATTAAAGACCCCCCCTATGACTCCAGAGGCTATAAATATGCTGCATTCACAGGAGTGTTGCCCACTCTTCCTGTCCCCACTTAGCTCCCTGTTTCTTTGCATGGGTGTCAGGGCATCCTCCACACCTGGGAAGTGGGGTTGAACCAGGATCAGACTGTAGGGATAAACAGGATAATCAACTCAGGTGACATCTCACCCCCTACCCTCCAGGACGCCCCCCTGCAGAACCGCCCAACAAATGGTCTCCCTATCGGCCTCTTAATCAACAAGTTTCCGGCCCCACATTTGCAAGGCCATGGGTTCAGCCTCCCTTTGTCTTTCATATTGTATTACGTGAGCTCGACCACAGGGTATTGAAGTGCTTTGCATGGGAGCCAATTGTATTGCACAGGAACACACCGATTATGTAGGCACGAGGAGGTGGAGCAGTTTGCCCGGAGTGGCGGGTCGATGCAGAGACTCGAGCCTTGTTCCTTGGCTCTGGATTCAGCATCTTTGGCCGTTGCCTCCCACCCTCTCTAAGCGTGACTGAAAGAGGGCACTACACGACGTACTGATTTTATTTTACAGTTTTATATAGGGCGAACTCGGGTTCGGGGGCACTGGCGCACTCTAAATGAGCATCACACTTTTTTTGCAGTATCTAGAACTCAATGTCTAGAACTCAATGTTTGAATTATGTATATGCTTGCAATCACATGTTTAAGCTGTGTGCCCTGGATATAGAACACTATGTATAATGTTACTCTCTACAGCTTACATTCTCTGACTACTTGCTAACACAGAAAGCCTTATCCTACTATACTCCTAAACACTGCATGAAAAAATGACATTCATTTACTCTTGCTTGATTCCTCTCCTTTCTTACTTCAGAGTGACCCTCTTCTTGGCTTCCATCCTCTGCATATCTTCTATTTCTGAGAATAGAAGTTTAATTAAACAATAGTCTCCTCTGTCTCTTACCTGTCTGCCCCAATCCTTCTTATTGTAATTCTGCATTTGGCTGATACCTCATTTTATAGATCACAACATCTCCTCTTTAAATCCCTATCCCTGTAATCTAACAATAACTAATCTCTGCCAGCTTATCTATCCCACCAACAGTTCACCTGAAACCACAGAGCCTCCACTAATGATCACACTTACCTGATATTAACTGGAGTAAATGGATGCAATTTCTCTTGAGAGCACATAACTAATCAAAATAACCAACAATAACCACTGGACTAACCACTAACCTTGGGTTCTGGAGTAACGTGCTATTAGTTGTAAAGCGCTTTGACGCCTCGTCATGGGGTAGTAAGCACTATATAAATCCAATTACAATTACATGACAGCCATGGAGGTTTTCTCATTCACTTTATTACAAAGAGCATTACAGCCTATGTTTGGCACTTGTAATACGGCAGAGGGCATACCCGTCACGTTTTGTTAAAGTTTCACATCTGAGAAACCTTAAATAAGATCCCGTGTGTCTCAGGTAAGAGAATGCCTGCTATTAATTTAGCATAATAATAGTATACTCCTAATTGCAGGATTGTATTATGTTTATAATTTTCAGTAGTAAGGCACCACTGGAAATCATCCACTGTGCACATGTCGGCAGCGCACAATTTATAAAGGCATCAAAACAAGATGCGTTGGGGGTTTCAGAGATAAAGCTTAGAAATTAGGTTTCTGTTGAACTCAGATGGCGAAAAGAAGTGAGACATGCATTGGCAGTAGGATGGTAAATAAAAAGAATCAGGTAGGAAATGAGACGAACAGTGAATAGATTTCTAGGTGTGCTAAATTCAACATTGCAGTGTCTTGCTTCCACCTCACTCCCTGCCTCTTTATCTCACTCTTGCAGGTGCTTGTTTATCCCTGTTTTGTCCCCGTGTCACTGTTTGTCTGCCTTTCTGTTCCCCCTTTCCTTCTTTTGGGGTTTTCTATCCCCTGCTCTGGATCAAAGCCTGTTGAGGAAAAATAAATACGTGTCCCCAAAAATATGTGCATCCAAACAGTGGAGAGACTCCATGTGTCGACTGAACAGTAAGGACAGATAATCTCATAAACAGAATGTAAAAATGAATAAAAGAGAAAAGCGTGCTGACAGACTTTGAAATAGGCCTAGATTATATATATTGCACCACTGACATTACACAACAGAATCAAGAGTTCATGGTTAGCGGTGCACAGTCTGATGCAGGATGTAGGAAGCAGAAGCAGAGGCAGGAGCTTGAAGGGCGCAGTTTGGGCGTGAAGCTTGTGTGGTCTGTGGCCGCTGAGGTGAGGCTGAAGAGAACGGGCCACGAGAAGCAAGTGGAAGCACAAGAGACATCTGAGGTTCACAGGTGGTCCAACCGGGGGCTCCCAGTCCACACAGGCCTCTGGAGCTATGGCCCCCAGACTGAGGCCCCGCTGACACCAGTCCCTCGCAGCTCTTGACTTCCACATCACCGGGGGAGCACACGAGTTCTCACAGTACTTGATGGTTGCTAATGCCATTGATCAATATACCTACCAAAAAGGCACCCCTTCACCCCGACAGCACTTAGCATTCTGGGGCTGTTGTCCCCCGCATTACTGCCAAACATTCCCACTGTGCCAGCTGGTGGGGTGCTGGTTGCTCCTAGCAGCACGGAGGCGCAATATCAGACAGAGACACATACTGTGCTGCAGCCAGCTCCCAGGAAGAGGAGGTTCGTGCCAGGACTGCCAAGACTTTCTGCATAGCTCGCAGGCTTGCGTCTGCCTTGAAGGTCAGCAGAGCATGCATTCGAGATACAGAGTGTGAGAGGCTGGCCTGGTATATGCTGTCCACTAATGTAAGTGGGCACATTGCACCAGTCCAGACAACTCTTATGGTGATTTAAGAGGTCTCAGACAACCTTAGAAAGCTATCCAAGTGGTAACTGTGGAGAGGAGCCTTCAGGCTGAGTCTTGAAGGAGTATAAAGCAGCTTGTTTTACCTGAATGGAATCTTATAGTATAGATTAAATGAAAAGAGAACCACACAAGGTATTTATAAAAATATGTATTTATTATAAAATACGCTATAGTACGTTCCAGTATCTCCCACACAGAGATAGACACAAAGCATACAATAGTATAGCAAAGAAATCACAGCAAATAGCACTAATACACAGTGGGCCCCGGGGGGACCAAACCATATACTAAAAAAGTGGTATAAGAACCACGACTCGAGTCAGGACAATGTCGAGAGGACATAGAATTGCTGGGACCCCAAGGCACCACCCAAGGTGAGTAGTTAGGGACCCCACGGAGTGCGTGTGCAGTGTGAGTACATGACCGCGTGCTCCGTACAAGTCTATGGGTAAGTCGCGGTATGAAGAAACCCCAAGGAAGACAGAAGGTTGGAGAGCCACCCCACCGGTGGATACCGAAGTATCCAAGTTACCTAACCCAGGGAAGCCTGGTGCATAGGTGTGAAGTGGTGTCGGAAACCGCCGTTGAACCCAATGGAGGACTTCGAAGAAGAGCCCCGGCTGGAAGGGAGAAGAATTTCCATTGGAATCCAAACATGGATCCTTGTTGAAGAGTACCCGAGAGCAGATGGGACAGTGTCTGGGTCACTTGAGAGTGACCAGGGGCTCGAAGACGAATGTCCACCGATGTCGGGTGCTTCAGGATAGTTGACGGGGACCTTGACTCTGCAGCTGCGGGGACCAGGAGACGTTGAGGATGACCAGGAGCCAGATGCGAGCTGCCCCACGAAGGATGTCAAGTGCTGAGGGGTCGGCGTCCGGCGGGAACACCAACAAGCCTTGGCACCAGCAACCCACGCAGAAGGTCAAGGAAGTGTACGGTTCAGACCAGCAAGGTCCAGGAGTCTCACCACAGCCGAGGGAGTCGGGGAAAGCCTGGAGCAACCAGTGGAGCCCAGGAAAAGCAAAGTTGACCCTCAATTGGACCCACTGGCAGGAGGCATAGGAGTCGCGAGAGGACCTCGAGCAGCTTCACAAACTGACAGGCCACGGAGCACACGGTGCGAGGTGGTTGAAGATCTTTGTGGAAGAAGATGGGTCTACTTGGAGCCCAATGTACTTATTGCAGGATTGCCAATAAATACATGCACTTGCAAAAGTATGCGGTGCACAGGGGTAGGGGTGTTGCAGCCCCCACGAGGGATTCTGACCTCAAACTTGGTGAAAGGGCAGCTCAGACCTCGAGGGACGTAGAAAACCCCTCCTGTGTTGCTGAGCCTTTTGGAGTCCGTAGGAGCTCGGGATCAGCAGACCGGTCAGCAGTGTTGCAGTGCCTGCAAATGCAGGGCATTGACTCCTTCACTCCAAGGGAGATTATCTTCAGGGGTCTTGGATGCTCCACAGGTCCTAAACGGATCCTGTACGGTGCACAGGCACAGATGATGCAGCGGACTGAGAGGGAGACGAAGTCAGGCCCAAACAAAGTCCAGCGAAGTCCAGAGTGCCCAGACGGTCGAAGTGCAGTGGTTTCAGTTCTGAATCTTGTCCACGATGAATCTAAGGTCCTATAGCCAGGTAAGCCCTTAAGTATTCACGGGAGAGGGTTGGAAAGATTCAGGGGACCCTCCCAGGGGATGGTCGGGACAGGGGCGAGGTTACTCTCATGTCCTTTGTCCAGTTTCATGCTAGAGCGGGGGCCAACGGCTCCCAGGACTGGTTTGAACTGGACTATGCACAGGGACACCAAATGTGCCCCTCATGCAGACTTTCAGTCGCTGGCAAGCGCACCCACCCAGCCCTAATACACAAAATCCTGTCTGGAAGGTGGTCACACCTCCCTGTGACAGGATGCCTATTGTTCTGCCTTCCCCTGCTCGAGCTTGTCTCAGCAGCAGGATGGCAAAATATGTGTCTCTGGTCAGCAGCAACCATTTTGTGCTGTCCGGAGCTAGAAGGCTGGTACCGGGAACACCAGGGACCCCACAAAGCATGCGTCTGAGGGGTGAATCATACCTCCCACACCGGTTACCGGTGTGGGGGTATGATTCCAACATGTTTGACACCAAACAGGATAGGGTTTGTTTCAGCCGTTTGAGAGTTGGTCATCACGCAGTCGTGTAATGCCCCTCTATAGTAGTATATGGCTGCTTCACTGACAACCCGAGAGAATGGACTCCGTAGGCTGTAGGGGTGTCCTGCTCATGCAGGGGCACCCTCTCACTTAGTACCAAGCACCCTGTAATCAGGATTGTAAAGGCCTGCTATAGGGGTGACTTATAGGTTTTAAGTACAGTGACCCTTAGATATAGTAAACCTATATCTTAAGTAGGTGGTGCATGCACCGACCTGCACAGGCTGCAATGGCAGGCCTGTAGTTCCATTTTGCATGGCCTCTCATGGGTGGCATAATACATGCTTCAGCCCATGGGAGGCCTTTGGGGTACCTACGCCCTGGGTACATATGTACCATATACCAGGGACTGACAAGGGTACCTCAGTATCCAATCTGGAGTGTACCAAAGTACATAGCATAACAGTTCAGGGAGAAAGCAGATAGACTGGGGTCCTGATTAGCAGGATCCCAGTCAGACTAGTCAAAAACAGTGTTACATCAAGCAAAAAGTGGGGGTAACCATAAGAAGCAGATCCTACTTTCCTACACTGAGCCTGCATGACAACGGGGCTGCCAGTGGAGAAGGTGGTGAATCCCTTCTGGAGAGCGGCACAAGCCAAGGTCCAGAGCAGCTCCAAGGAAGAAGGAAACTAGGATGGCAGAGATTGCTGAGCTCTGGTGGGAGGGTGGAGTATGAGCCAAGGTAAGGCCATAGTGCTGTGGCACACAACTGGTAGGTGCGGAGGTGGCTGGCTTTAGGTCAGTGCAGCTTGTGCCTTCCTTTTTAGAACCACATACCAGCTCTGTCTTTACCATTTTTACTACAACATTGCCACTACCCCCCCCCCCATACTTGATCTCGGCCAGTAAGCTCAGTTTTGGTTGCAATTCCCTGCTGGGATACGCAGCGTGTCCCCACTGAGTAGCCACAGGCTAAGAATAGGCCACAAGTGCTCAAAACAGCCAACTGAGAACCATTGTAATGAGATCTGATACTTTTAAGACAGCATAAAGTATCTAAAAAGGACACGAGGCTCAACTCATATTGGGTACTGGTGTGCTCGCGCCTCTTCCAGTAGGCAGTGAACAATAAAGGGTGATGTGTAGCCACAGGAGGAAGGTGACATCGGCTCTGGCTTTTACTGTGAGATGACTGGGATCAGGTGCTGCATAAATCAATGGGAGGTGGGGCCTCCTGACGCCCATTGGAATAACTTGGAGAAAAAGATCCCAGCATGTGATCAGGGAAATCCGCGGCTACAGTGGTGACCCAAAAGAGGAAAAAGGAAGACGCCAAAGCAGCCAGGCCAGCCAACGGCACCGACACCTATAGCGGTATCTCCACACTAAACTGCAACAATTTAGGGGGTGTGGCCAACTGCCGATCGTCATGGCCGCAACCTAGGAAAGCTCCGACCGGCCACCGTGAAATACCCCCGTAAATCCGCTCAGTCATCCGAAAAAACTGCTAAGACCAGACCGAGACGGCTGTCTTCCTACGGGGAGTCCCCGGGGGCGCGCGATCGCTAGCGGCCCAACAGACACATTGAGACAGCGTGAGGAAGTGGCGGGGCAGAGCCGGCCAAGAAACGAAGGGGCGTCGGCCGACGCCTCACTGTGAGACCGCAGCTTTGCGGGCCTCGCGTAAAGACCCAGAGGCAAAAGAATCCGCACCTGCGACCCCAGAGGGTGCTTCTATATTCCAACACGCAGCGGGAGCCCCTGAGGGGGTAGAGAGGTGAGGAGATCGCCGAAGCTCCAGAAATGCGTAGAGGCCTTAGGGCGGCTTAGAGGAGTGACACCGGGGGAAATCGGGAGAACCCTGTACAAAGACACATAAGTAATGGGATTAACAAGAAGGGGGTGACCACAAGACCATACCGACCACACCCTTCTCCCCTTTTCGCCATCTTATTTATTTATTTAGAAAGTTTTGTATAGCGCGAACATGACCCTAGAGGGTATCAGAGCGCTTTACAGAGGGATGCGACACATATGAGGGGGGGGTAATCGTGGCAGAATCATAGCAATAGACAAAAATAACAATAGTTACGTGACGACATGATAGACAAAAAATAGCAATAGTTACATAACGACATAATAGTGGGCAAAAAGAATTAGTCAGTAGGATAAGGCGAGAAAGTCATCAGCGTGATAGTAAATGAGGTGACTCAGGACCCCCACTGGACTTCAGGACAGGCAAGTATTCATCAGTAGCGCTTTCATTTCCTTTTTGAAGGCCACTGTTGATGGAATCAGTCTCATTTCCGTTGGAAGGGAGTTCCAGATTCTTGGGGCGATTCCTGAGAAGGAACGGTTGTAGATTTTTGTTTTTTTTTATTTCTTTGGTTTAAGTAGGAGGGTGCTGGAGCTCCTGGAGGTACGGGCACCACCCGACAGCTCAAGTTTTTTTGTGAGGTAGAGAGGTGTGTTGAAGTGAAGGGCTTTGTGGGTCATGCAGGCAAGTTTTAGGTGTATCCTTGCTTCGAAAGGTAGCCAGTTGAGAGTTTTCAGTTCCGGGGAAATGTGATTGTACTTCTTGGAGCCTGTGACGAGCCTGGCGGCCGCATTCAATGAGGCTCTGAGGGTTCCAGTCTGTACTTAGGCAGACTGCAGAGTGTTGCACTGCCATATTCCAATCATGAGATGACTAATGCTTGTACTGCGTACTTGAGGTCATCAGGGGGAAGGAAAGGTTTTAGTTTCCTTAGGATGCTCAGTTTGAAGTTCGCTCCTTTGGTAGAAGCACTAATGTGATCCTGCATGCTCAAATTCCTATCCAACACTATACCCAGGGATTTCGTAGAGTCTATGATATGTGGTGTGCAGTTGAGAGCAGACAGATTTTTCATGTATTCCTCAATGATGGGTGCTTGCTTGGGCGGGGAAATAAGGAGGAATTCCGTTTTGAGGGCGTTTAGTTTGAGATGGTTGAAGGTAAGCCAGTTATGGGTTTTGTGTAAGGTTCCGTTGAGTGACTTGATATCGTCAGGCGAGGAGATTTTCATGTACAGTTGGGTGTCGTCTGCATACATGTGGTATTGGATGTTAGATGCTTTGAGGATTTCGGTGAGGGGTTCAATGAATAGGTTAAAAAGTGTGGGTGAAAGTGAGGAGCCTTGGGGCACCCCCAGGGTGCAGGGACTGGGATGGGAGAGGGATTGGTTGGATTTAATTCTCTATGTTCTATTATGGAGAAAGGAGGCGAACCATTTTAGTACTGCACCAGAGAGCCCCATCCTATGTTCCAGAAGGTTCAGGAGGTTGTCATGTTTGACCGTATCGAAGGCTGATGAGAGGTCGAGTAGGATTAATAGGCAGGATTCGTTCCGGTCAAGTAGGGTAAGCGCATCATCAACTATGTGAGTGATGGCTGTTTCGGTGCTGTGGCCTTGACGGAAGCCAGATTGAAATTGGTCTGGTAGCTGGAATTCCTCAATGTGGTTACATAGTTGTACCTGTACACATTTCTCAATGAGCTTTGCCAGAGTAGGGGTGTTAGTGATTGGTCGGAAGTTATTCAGATCCTCAGGGTCCGCCGTAGGTTTTTTGAGAATGGGGAGAACTAGCGCGGACTTTAGGCAGTCAGGGATCTCACCTTGAAGTAGAGAGGCATTAACAATCTTGGTCCAGAGCGGAACTGGAGGCCTAATCATTTCTTTAAAGAAATATGAGGGAAGGGGATCGTTGAAGTGATTCGAGGGTTTCAGGGTAGAGAGAATGTTGAAAATGGAAGTGTCATTGAAGGTTGAGAATTGATTCCAATGCGCATTGTTTTTATGGGAATGGTAAGTAGGAAGAGGGGACTGGGGAGTTAGGTGGGAGTCTGGTAAGGATGATAATTCGAGCAAGGCAGACCTTAGATCAGATTCAATTTTGTTGGATTTTTCAAGGAAGAAGGCAGCAAAGTCCTCGCAATTAGGTTGGGGACTGGCGGTGATTGTCGATTGAATGGGTGTGTTGTTGGATTGCCGTTTGATCAGTTCAAACAGCATTTTGGGGCGATGTCCGGCTTTGTCTAGTTGGCTTCTGAAGAAGGTCGCTTTTGCAGTTCTGATGTGTTTGTTGTACAGACTCCTTCTTACTCTCAAACGTTTGAGGAGTTCGGTAGATGGAGAGGATCTCCAAGCTCGTTCCGCTAGTCTTAAGTTGCGCCTGTCTGAGTTTAGGCAGTCATTGAACCAAGGATTGGAGTCTTTGTTGGATTTTCTTTTTAGTTGAAGGGGGGTAATTGCATCCAGAACGTTTAGCATGGAGTTGTTGTAGTGATCGGTGAGTTCATGGACATCTGCCATGAGCATGGGTGGAGGCAGGGACAGATTGCTGCGTGATATGAGGTCGTCCATGTTTGTGTTTTGCATCGATCTTTTCCAGTGTTTCAATGTCTTGGGTTGAAGTCTTTGGGTGTTCCATCGTTCAAGTATGAGGAAGGTGATAAAGTGGTGATCTGACAAGTCACATGGGGCTATCGATTCAATCCGAATGGTGACGGGGTTGGAGATGGTTAGATCAAGGGTCGAGCCCAAGTTGTGTGTTGGGCTGTCGCAGAATTGAGTCAGGTTGAGGTCAAGTAGGAATTTTTTAAGACTGTTCACGGCCAGGTCATTCGGGTCATTCCAATGTAGGTTGAAGTCTCCCAGGAAGATCTGGGGGCAATGAAGACCTAGATTGGATGAGATGGTTTCCATGGTTTGTTCAATCAGAAGGAGGTTATCTCCTGGTGGATGGTAGAAGATGTGTAGGTTGCATAGGGGTCTTTGTTTGCTGAAGATGTTGATGCTTAGGTATTCACAGGATGAGAGAGAAGCGGACAGCGATTGTTTCGCTGAGAGACTGTTATGGTAAATACAGGCGACGCCTCCCCCATACTCTTAGCTCTGTCAAGTCTGATAATGTTGTGAGTAGGAGGAACTAGGATGTCCAGGACAGGACCCCAGGAGACATTGAGCCAAGTTTCAGTGAGAATCAGGAGGTCAAGTTCCTGATCAAGGATGAGGTCAGCGATATCCGAGGCATGTTTCACTGCGAATCTGCAGTTGAGAAGGATGCATTTCAGGTGAGTTTTAGAGTCAGTGGGAGTAGACTGTGTAATGTGAACTTGCATGAGGATCGTGGTATATAGTGCATTGGAGTTATATGTGGGGGTTCTATGCGGGTTTAGTGTAATGGTTTGAATGGTCTCCGGAGTGACTGTCAGATTACTAGGATCTTTAAAAGGGGCTAGCGGCATAGCTTGAGTAGGTCTGGATGTGACTGGGATGTCAGGTTGAGTGGTGTTGTAAGTTAGAAGAAGGGAGAGAATGTCCTAGCCAGAGAGGTGGTTTTTAAATCTAATGGGTCTGGACGTGGCGTTCAGGTAGGGAGTAGTGTTCCAGGACCGGAGGGGGTTGTATGCTTAGGGTCCCTCCTCGTCTCAGCAGGAGGAGTGTGAGTCTTAGGGTAATGTTTGGGTATTATTTGCAGGCACGACTGCGGGGCCGTGTTGGACGATGAGTCTGAGGCCAGCTCTGAGGTGATGGTTATGAGCTTTTGTATGTCATTTTTGAGTTTTTGTAGCTCCCAGTTGATTTCCTTTAGTCTGGAGGCCGCATAAGGCTGAGTGTCAGTGAGCGTGGGGGGGGTGGGAGAGGGGTCAGTCCCGGGTGTGGTAGTAGTAGGGGAAAATATGCGAGGATGGTAAGGAGAAGGGACGATCCCTGAAGGGGAGGTCTGTCGGTGTTGGCCAGGTGGGAGAGGAGGGGGGGGGTAGATGTTTTGGAGTGGTTAGGAGGCTTGGGAGGCAGAGGGGTTCGGTTCGGGGGTGTGAGCTGTTCAAGGTAGCAGGAGAGGTCATTAGGAGATGTAGGAGGATTCCTTGAGGGGCCGGAGGTGTGGGCGAAGGGCTAGAGTCCCAAGATGGTATGGGAGGGACATTGTTAGTGGGAGAAATGTTTATGTGGGCATTGGGCAAGAGAGTGTAGGTCTCAGGTGGAGTAGTATGGTGCTTGGGATTAAGAATGTAGGCTTCGTGGTGGTCCTGAGAAATGGGTGCTGGATTAGAGTTCTCTGGAGTTTTGAGAGGGGGACTGTTGTTAAGGGAGTTCTTAATGACGGCGAAACATTCATCAAAGATTTCTAGGTTACGATTTGCGGCTTGTAGAAGGATAATCCCATTATTATAAATGGATATGGTAGCCGTCGCTTTGAATGTGGGTGAGGTGACTACAGAGAGTCTTAGGCCATGAGGAATTTTCTTAGAGGAGGAGATACTGAGTAGTGAGTAGAAGGCATTTCCCCATTGTGCCCTTCTTTTAGAGTAAAAGATCAGATCATTTGTGATAGTTTGCTTTTGACATTTTTGTTGTATGTATTGTATTTTGTTATAATTTGTTTTGTATGGCTTATTGCTAATGATTGTTGGTTCTTTTGTATGTGGTGGTTGGGGTGGTTACATGTATATTTACTCATAGGTACCCCATTATATCATGATGCTGGGCTTCTGTCTTGTTTTTATTGAATCTTGTGTGATGTTTTTTGCATCGCATATGAAAATGAAGAAAAATACATAGAATACTATGAAGAAAATATATTTTGATAAATAAATGATTTAAAAAACTTTTTTCTATAAAAATATTTTTGGTCTGTGGGTTTTCTTAAACTATGGACTTATGGCCAATGTTAGATGTATATGTGTGAGGGAAGGTTTATGTGTTTTTGTAGTGGCCATTTTTATATGCAGTGCTAGAGAGAGTGGTCCTTGGGCTGAAATTTCTAAAATGGATTAAACTCTTGTATGCGGAGCCCTTGGCACGGGTCTGGTGCCTTGAACACAACCAGACTTTTACAAGACAAGACACTGCTCTTACTACTGGTATTGACAAAGCACTTAGGATCTGCTCATGGAATATTAATGTCCTGGCCAATAAGCTTGAAAAACCAGACACCTACAAGTACCTTCGCACCTTCCAAGTAATCCTCCTCCAAGAAACCTGGGTTCAGGTTGCATCTCATTTGGAGGGCTTTATAAGCTTTTATACTCCTGCAGTCAAAGCACACAAACATGGCTGCAGTAAGGGTGGTCTGGTAATATACGTCTCAGCTTCAAGCAAGATTGAAAGCCTATAGCAAGAAACTGATAAAGCTGGCCTACAAATCGTAGTAATGAACGTCAAGACTACAAACAGCCCGCCCAAGAAAATTATAATGGTAAACGTCTACATTCACCCCAACGGCGCAACCAGTGCTAGGCTAACAGAAAATCTGACTGAGACAATCCTGGCTCTAAGACTAAATGAGCAAGACTATGAAATGATAGTTACAGGCTACTTCAACATGTGGCTAATGAACTAGCTGCCGACAAATGAGGTCACAGGGGCCTAAGAAGCCCTTTGGATGATACCAACTCAGGTGGCCCCCAGTGGCAAAAAGAAGATAGGAGAGGTCAAAGCCTACAAGGAAACCTAGATCCTTTAGGCTTTAGAGCATGAAACGGTCGGTACAACCCACGTGGGCCTTTGTTTCTGTCCATTTCTGGTGCATTACTCATTGACTACACAATTGTAAGCCTCTCACTACTGCAGGTTGTTAGTGCTTATGAGTTTGGCAAGAAATTGGAAAGCGACCACCGGTCCCAAGAAATAATTCTAGAACTAGGCTTAGAAGCACACGTACCCGCAAAGGATAAGGGAACTCCAGGTTACACAATCGACCTCAAACGCATAAAATGCACAGTCGGCTCCCTAACGGCACTGGCACAAACTGCCAAACTATTGGTGATTAATTCTAATTCTAAGACATCTGGTCAAAACCCACTGATCAGCTGGGAAAGATTCACTATAAAACTCGCAGATCAGACTGCAAAACCAGTCAAGTTAGTCTCAATAAACAGGCAACATCAAGAGAGTAAGATCAACTCCCTGGAGAGGAGGGAGTGTAACCCCATGATCTGTTTGGCCAAAAAGGAAGTCAACCGCCTCTGGCGAGCCCTCAAAAGGTCACCTATGGACCCTGTCATTCTGAAGGATCTCAGGGCTTCAAAAAAAATTTAAAAAGGGCAAAATGACAGATTTAATGGGTGTCCCAGGATTCATTCTGGGCTAAGCTGCTGCATGACACAAGGGAAAACAACTCCACCTCCTTTTGGCACACAGTAAACGGATCAACAGGCCCCTCCCAAGAATGGCCGCATCCAACTTCTCTGAGACAATCTGGTATAATTTCTTGAGCTGTCACTATAATCAAGGGGCACTGGAGGAACAACAAAGGTGCAAATTAGATGACCCAGTCCCAGAAAGCACATCTCAAACCTTACAAAGGGAGAGGGCCCCATAATTAGCCAGGTGCACAATCAGCCCTTGCGCCGTCCATAGGCAAATTGCAAGGGGACGTAGAGAAGGAGCCCCGGGCCCAAAAGCCATACCCCAGAAATTACTGTTTATTAGCCTTAATTGATAATAATGTAAAATACTATACAGGGGTTCTATTGGAGGAATTACAACATTGGGCTGAGGGATACTCCATTATTCTTGTAAATCAAACCGGCTGTACTAAACAAACAAGGACCACAACAAACAATATGGTGCTTTCGTTGCTGATTGATTCTACAAAAATGAATAAAACCCTGTACACCTTTGTTTAATTCATTTTAAATATGCTTTTGATACAGTGGGTCGGGTTATGCTCTGGAGGAAATTGGCAAACGAACATGCCTAATGGTTTGTTAAGAGCCCTGGAAATACTGCACACAGACACCTGGGTCATCATCAAGGTAGAGGATGGCTCCCATTTATCAAGGAAAATAAAAACCACACATGGGTTGAAACAGGGATGGGTTTTGGCCTCAACCTTGTTTAACGTGTTCCTTGCAGACCTCACGCCCTCACTAAATGAAGTGAACTCACACTCACCAAAAGTGGGGGGCTTCCAGTTATCGAACCTACTGTATGTGGATGATTTAGTCCATGCAAACAGAACCAAGGTCGGCCTACAGCGCTTGTTGAATGAAACCCTCACCTTCTGTGAATAACAGAAAAAAATATATATATATTACCAGTGCAAAGAAAAATGGCACAGAACCATACCTGGCATCGGGGGGATGAAAGAATTGAATCAGTAAAAAGCTTCCAGTACCTTGGAGTTTATTTCAATGGGAAAGGAAGCTATAGCGACCAACTGGAGGAAATCAGGAAGAAGGGCAAAGATTTGGCCTTTGGTTTGAGGTCTCTTTACAACAAGCTTAACAACCCCACACTTACCCCCATCTTACATGTAGCACAAGCTAAGATCCTTCCCACTTTGACATATGGGAGCGAAGCTCTCAGGGGCAGGGACAGTGCGAATCTGGACAGAATGGTTCTCAAAATATACAGGTGAATTTTCCAACTACCTCCGAACGCATCACCTGCTCAAATAAGGCTGGAATTTGGTATCTCCAAACAGTCGATGGCTCGGAAGGCGGCCTTTGTGTCCTGTTGCCACAAGTTTAGGAAGGCTCCAGTGGGAATTGTGAGAAGTTGGCCTGGTATATTCTGTCCACTAATTATAGTGGGCACCTTGCACCAGTCCAAACAACCCCTTATTGGAGATAGGTTAAAGACAACCTTTATTGAAAGCTATCCTAGTGGTAGCTATGGAGAGCAGCCTTCAGGCTAAGTCTTGAAGGAATGTAAAGCAGCTTGTTTTACCAGTCTATAATCTCTTGAGTGACCAAATGAAAGAGGACCACACCAGGTATATATTTAAAATATATGTATTTATTGCTAAACACACCCCTCTAGTCTCTTTATGAGGCTAGAGTTCGAAATACATAAGTTATAAGTTAGTTATCAACAGTAATAGCACAAATACACGTTTGAGCCCTAGGGGCGTACCAAACCATATACCAATAAAGTGGTATAAGAACCACGACTGAGCTAGACACAAGGCCTAGAGCCTGTA
The DNA here is from genome assembly GCA_963921515.1 of Calotriton arnoldi. Lineage (NCBI taxonomy): Eukaryota > Metazoa > Chordata > Amphibia > Caudata > Salamandridae > Calotriton > Calotriton arnoldi. The sequence goes on from CAWUFW010002056.1 coordinate 45,298, forward strand.
GAAGTGCTTGGACCACAAGGAACCACCCAAGGTAGTGACACAGGGGACCCACGGGGGACGCGTGCAGTGTGAGAACACAGCCGCGAATCGCCGTTGACTTCTATGGGGAAAGTCGCGGTTGGAATTTTAAAGAAAAGGGACACTTAGAGGAGGACTTGGAGCAAACCCCTTTAGAACTGGGTTGTTCTAGAGTCTATACCCACGGGAGCACCGGAGTACTCGAGTTACCTCACCCAGGGGTCGGGTTTCGTCGTCGTTTTCAATGGCGATCTGCTGCAAAGTGCTGCTGGCGGCCAAGTCGAAAGTGTTTGGGTGGATCCAAAGGTGGATCGAAGATCTGAAGAACCTGAAAGCAGAGGGGACAGAGTCTGGGTCACTAGCCAGTGACCAGGAAGGCGATGAGCGGATGCCCACCGATGTCGGGTGCTTCAGGTAGGTTGACGGTCGTCTTGACTCTTCAGCCACGAGGTCCAGGAGGCGTCGACGACGACCAGGAGCTGGATTCGAGCTGTCCCACGATGTCTGTCGATTGCAGGGGTATCGGCGACCTGATTGGACCCAACAAGCCTTGGCAACGGCAAGTCTCGTGGAAATAGAAGAAGGACGGTGGTGCAGACCAGCAAGGTCTGAGGGACTCACCCAGCGAGGGTAAGTCAGGGCACGCCTGGAGCAACCAGGGAAGCTCAAGCAGAAGAAGGTTGGCCTTTGGGAGGGTCCACTAGCCAACGGACTAGCGACCGCGAAGGAGCCTCGAGTGGACGCACTTAGAGCTGGCTCACGGGACACTCGTGGAGTGGAGGCCAGTGATCTTCGGTGCAGTCGGTGCTAGAGGCGGGGGCTACTCGGAGCCCAAAGCACAACTTCGTGGGAGACCAGGAAGAGGATGCACTTGCAAATGCGCTCGGTGTCCAGGGGTCACGGTTCCACGTTACCCACGACAGCTACGGGCCTCAGCTTTGCTGGGGACTCAGGGCAGCCTCGGGGAAGTCTGGAAATCCACCTCTGGTGATGCAAAGACTTCGGAGTCCGGCGGGAGATTTAGCGATGCAGACCGGACAATTGCTTCGTTGGTGCCTGCCAAGCAGGGGAGTCACTCCTTGACCCCAAGGGAGATTCTTCATTCCTCTAATCGTAAAGTAGAGCGTCGAAGGTCCAGGATTCTGTATCAGAGTTTCGTCCAGGTAAATCTAAAGTCCTAAGGACTGGGGTCCCATACTTATACTAAGTTAGGGGGTTGGACATACTCTGGGGACCCACCTATGGGAGGGTCAGGGAAGAGGGGTGGTTACACCCATTCCCTTTGTCCAGTTTCGCGCCAGAGCAGGGGCTGGAAGCCCCTGGACCAGTTTGAACTGGGGTATGCACAGGGACACCAAGTGTTCCCACAGTGCAGGACTTCAAAGCACCAGAGAGTGCTCCCGCCCAGCCCCAATACACATTATCCTATCTGGGGAGGTGGTTACACCTCCCTGGGACAGGAAACCTATTGTCCAGGCCTCCCTGCCGGAGTTTCAGTCAGCAGCAGGAGGCCAGACCCGTGTCTGTGGCAGCAGCATCCATTTTGTGATGCCAGGGCTTGGAAAGAAGTTACCGGGCAGGCCGGTGTGTACATGTCTCTCCCTCTAGAAGGGTGGAATGCTACCCCCGCCGCCAGAACTGGCGGGGGTAGTATTCCAAGATGTTTGACACCAAACACGACATGTTTCCGTGCAGCCATCCCAAAGTTAGCATTTAACGCGAGGTTATAATGCGCTTAAGAGTATATGGTCAGGCTGCACTACAAACAGCATCAGAGAAGGGTCTCCGAACGCTGCAGAGGGGCTCTGCTCATGCAGGGGCACCCTCTCACATAGGAACCAAGCACTCTGCCTTCAGGATTGACAAGGCCTGCCATAGGAGTGACTTATAGGTTTATATGTGTGTATGTATGTAGTGATATAGGTAACCTATATCACAGTAAGGGAGTGCATGCACCACCTTACCCAGGTTGCAGTAGCAGACCTGTGGTGTCCTTTTGGCTGGCCTTCCAGGGGTGGCACAATACATGCTTCAGCCCCTGGCAGGCCTCTGAGGTACCTATGCCCTGGGTACATAGTATACCATATACTAGGGACTTACAAGGGCACTCCAGATTCCAATCAGAGATGTGCCTAAGGCACATGGAAACCATTTTAAAGAGGAAGCAGCTAGGCTGGGGTTCTGATTAGCAGGACCCCAGCCAGACTAAAGTCGAAAAACAGTGAAGCATCAGCAAAAAGTGGGGGTACCCATGTGAAGCAGATCCTACTCTCCTACAGGAATGTTATGTTATGTTATGTTATTAGCACTTATATCGCCCACGGATACTCAAGAGTGTCCCGGCGCGGAAGCCAAATGCAAATGCTACGGGCAGAAAAGAGCTGTAAGTTAATTAAAAAGTAGGGTTTTTAGCTGCTTCTTAAACAGCCTGGGGTCTTGCGTGTTCCGCAGTTCGTATGGAAGGGAATGCCAAGCTTCTGCTGCCTTAAAAGATAAGGAATTGCCCCCCATTCGTGTAAGGCGAAAGCGGGGTATCACTGCAAGACGCTGCAAGAGGCTGAACGCAGTTGTCTTCGAGGGACATAAAAGCTAAAAGGTCTCCGAAGATAAGGCGGACCAGATCCATGAAGAGCTCCATGGGCCAGGGTAAGGGCTTTAAATTTGACACGTTGAGCCACAGGAAGCCAATGTAAGTCATGCAAATGTTGTTTTATGCTTGATCTTCCTGGGATGCCAAGCAAAGCTCTGGCTGCAGCATTTTGTATTATTTGCAGTTTCTTCAACTGGTACCCTGGCAGGCCAATATACAGCGCATTAGCATAATCAATGCGTGAAAGAATAAGGGTGCGAGTAACCATTTCCTTCGCTGGCCTGGGTAGCAGCGGAAAGAACTTCCTGAGCGATTTCAATGTGCCAAAGCACAGTCCAGCTAGTTTTTTTATCTGCGTAGAAAACTAGAGATCTTCACTAAACCAGATCCCCAGATTCTTAACAGGTTGACCTGTAGAATTCGGTAGGGGATACTCTGTGGGCCAGAGTGCCTGTCTAAATTGCGGAGGGAAGGACCCATACAGAAGCACCTCCGACTTGTCCTCGTTACACTTAAGCTGAGCAGATGCGAGCCATTTAAAGACGGCTGAGAGACAGTCTTTAGCTCGGTCCGGGGACAGATAATTTTCCTTCCAAGTGAAGAGGAGCTGTGTATCATCTGCATACGCTATGATCTTAGCTCCCAGCTCCTTTGCTAGATAGATCAGGGGAGTGACATATATGTTGAAGAGAAGAGGACTCAAAGTGGAGCCCTGTGGAACTCCCGTGGTCACATTTTTTGGGGCCGAGGAGAACGGAGGCAGCCATACCTGCTGTGATCTGTCCTCTAGAAATGATTTAAGCCAATACCATGCTAGACCAGAGACGCCGATGCTCGAGAGACGGGCTAGTAGTTGGAGGTGGGGCACGGTATCAAAGGCGGAGATCCAATAGAATCAGAGCTGCTCTGCCGCCTGCATCCAGACATTCTCTTATGGCCTCCGACATTTCAACAAGGGCCGTCTCTGTGCTATATGTGGCCCTGAATCCCGATTGGGCTGGGTGGAGCAAGCCAGATGTTTCAACAAAATTGGCAAGCTGTTTATAAACCGCTTTCTCACAGACTTTCACCACAGCCGGGAGAAGAGAAATGGGTCAGTAGCTAGCAAGCGTGGAGGGGTCCAAAGAAGGCTTTTTTAAAAGAGGTAGCAGTTTGGCCTGTTTCCACTCTAGTGGAACTGTGGCGGTCTGGAGAGACATATTTATGATGGTATTAACCTCAGGATTGACCACCTCAGCAGCAGCAGCTAACAGCCTGGCCAGACAAGGGTCGGCCGGAGAACCCGATTTCAATGATTTAAGAATAGACAATGAATCATGAGGGGCAATAGGAAAAAATCCCATCAGAGAAGAAAAGGATGGATTGGAAACTGGGGTATTCTGAAGGGTGAACCCCGCCTGCCCAGGAGTGCTAGTCCCAAAATTGGCCTGGATCGTCTCGATCTTGTCAATGAAGAAACTAGACAGTTTCTCGCACCATGAGTCAGAGGCAGGAAAGGCAATGCACTCTGCGCCGGGGGCTAGAAAGCTCTGAACGATTGAGAATATTTCTTTGGTATTATTTTTGGACATGGCAATGTGCTCCGCATAATAACTGCTTTTGGCCTGCCTAATGGAAGCATAGTATGCTTTCTGAGCCTTTCTTAATGTTACTTTGGCCAAAGGGCAGTAAGCCTGTCTCCAACCTCGTTCCAATTTTTTACAGTGCTGTTTTAGCTCTTTGAGCTTGCTAGAATACCAAGGTTTAGAGGGGGCATTTCTTACTCGCTTATTAGAGAGGGGCGGGGATAAATATTCCACTGCCTGAGAGATCCAATTAGTGAAGCTCTCCAAAGCTCCACCCAGATCCTTGGCAAAGGCAGGACGAGTGTCTGACAGGACTCGACTCAAAGCAGAAGGATCGATTCTTTGAGAAGGTCTACCTTGGTGATGTCCCTTAGTAGGACAAGGCATCTGAATGGTCCACGAAAAATGGATCAGAAAGTGATCCGACCACGAGACTCGAAGGGGTTCTTTAACACATAAAGAGAAATTGGAGCAAACCGGGTCTAAGATGTGCCCACCGCGGTGTGACGGAGAACTAATCCATTGGGTGAGCTGAGCAAGATTGAGTGAATCACATAGCTCCCTAGTGTCACTTGCCTCCTCGCTGTCCAAATGGATATTAAAGTACCCAAGGAGTAAAAAATTCGAGAATCGCAAGGCCCTGGGAACAATGACCTCATCTAGAGCTTTCAAGAAGGCTCCTGTAGGGCCGGGGGGCCTATAGACCAGTGTGCCGCCCAGCGTAAAATGAGGTGATATAGTGATGGAGAAGTCTAGTGCCTCCCCGTCGCCGATACCCTGAGTCTCTCCCCGGGTAAAAGTCCACATGTCCCTAAACACCACCGCAATACCTCCGCCTCTTCCCAATTTGCGATCAGCCCTGGCGATTTTGTACCCCCCTGGGATGGCTAATTCAATGACTGGGTTAGAGAACTCATTGAGCCACGTCTCAGTTACGAATAATAGATCGAGCGGCTCATCCGAGAGGAGATCAAAGATATCCTGGGCATGTTTAACTAATGAGCAGGCATTGATTAAAGCCACCTGAATGCAGTGCCCTTTCGGGTTAATTCGAGGGGGAAAGCAGGAGGGACTAGATCTGCCGGTTTAATGCAAAAACTAAAATTACAATTCTCACAGATCTTATATATATATACTTTTAGTTCGCATGCGTTACATCGAATGCCTTTACAATGCGGTTGTTACAACGACTGCGTTGTTACAACGCAAACTATTACATCGCAAGTCATTTCAACGACTTGCTGTAGGGGGCGCACTGGACTTAGGAATAGTATAATTTACAATTCCTACTCCAGTTTGTGCAACAGCAGGGAAGGTATTGGATTCTAAATCCAACACCAGTGCACCCCCTACAGCAAGTCGTTGAAACGACTTGCGATGTAATGGTTCGCGTTGTAACAATGCGGTCGTTGTAACAACCGCGTTGTAAAGGCATGCAATGTAAGGCATGCGTTGTTATGGCTGTTTCCCCTCCAGAGGGCTCCCTGGGCGGCCACCTCTGGCAGGAACTGGAAGTCAGGCCGAGCTCCCCGCATGTGTCTATCTAAACAAAGCTTAACAAATGCTTGGGGCTTATCTCTAGGCCACCGGGAGCTCAGAAAACTAACCAAATCCAGTGCACAGTTGTTATCAATGTTTGAGGATAAAGATAAACTGTCTAAATGTAGTCATGGGTGGATGACACTTCAAAACTACACCAGGTTAAAATCACAGGGCAACCTTGGCGAAACCTATTGCAATCGGGCCAAGGTGCATTTCCTGAAGTACAGGCTGGGTTTATAACCACTATTAAAGCACTCCTCCCATGGAGAAGAAGGCCAGGGCAAGGCATTTGCTGGTTATGCCTGCAAGAACTGGAGAACATCGTCCACGTCTTATGCCTGTGCCGCAGCGGTATGGGGGATCTAAGTGAGCTTTTGTGCAGGAAGTGGAGAAACCTGTCATGAGGTCAAGCAGGGAGGCGGCGCTGGCCTGCTTTGACCCTACAGATATCAGTCTGAACTGTGCCATGATCAAATTCCTTCAGAGATTTGAAAAGAGGGCTGCGAGTAAGGCGTAAGTAGCCGGTGGAGATGCAAGAGCTACTTGAGAAGTCACCACTTGAGCATTAACACTCTTAAACACTTGCAATTGCCCGTAGCTAGGCTCAAACCAAAGGCCCAATACTCGAAGGATGGAACAATCGCACTTCACCTTTGAACTGCACCACCTGGACCCCCTTGACGACTGCTCTATTGGTTTACTTACGCCTTTTTTTCCAGCAATTAACATTTGCCTTAATTTTTAGTAAAAGGGTTTTTATGAATTGATATCTTGCACTTTAATGTTTTATTGCTTACTAATGCCTGTACCAGTACAGATCTTATATTTTACTTTTTAAAGTAACATTTAACGCTTTTAAAATAGATTTTTATTGACTTTACTGCTATGAAATTTGTCATTTTATCAGCTTTGTATAGGTGTTTTGTCATGCATTTTATTGCAAAGATTTCAATTAATCATGAATTAAAGATTTACTTACTTAAAAGAGTTCATGAGCTTTTCTTTAATTTCCAAAAAAAGCTTCAAAATCCACAGAATCATGTAATCAGCTTGCTGTTTGGTCACTAAGAGGAAAACGTGGTTAGGTGCAGAAGGATGGGTATTAATAGGACATGAGAGTTATAGGAGACGTGTCAGTTTTAGGAGAGGTGGGCAAGGCCGAGAGAAGTTGGGTGTATAGGACAGAGGTTACATGAACCAGAGACAAGGGTAGTGAAAAGAGGGAAGGGCTGCAGGAGCAGGGCTTAATATACCACTTATTGAGTTCTCTGAAAAAGGAGAAGCAGCTCCAGAACTGAAATTAAAGGGCAGACAGCAGCGTAGCTTTGGTGTGGAACATGGCTCTGTGGGATTAGCCCATCCTCTGTGAGGAATTCGGGGCTGGTCCTACCCATACCCACGCTGAACAAATGGCTAATCCGTGACATGCGTCAGCCCTCATTCAGTTAGATTAGCCGAGACACAAAGAGAAGAAGAAGGATTAAGGCTTCAATCACGATAGGGCTGCAAAAAACGGGTGCACAAATTAGGTGGTATGCAATTTGTGCATGGTTAAAAGTAGGGCTGGGCGGAAAACTACGCTACGCTCGCGTAGTTTGCGTAGTTTGCGCAACTACGCGCTACGCGAATTGCACGTAGCACAGTGCAAAAACGCGTAGCAGGTATTTTTTGATTGCTCGCGGTCCTCAACGTCAAGTTGGCGACCGCAAGCGAGCAAAATGACATCCCGGCGAGACTTTTTCCTCGTTCGCGATCAGCAACATCAAGCTGCCGATCGCGAGCGTGGAAAATAAACCTCCCGGCGAGATTCTCAACGTGGGGAGGTCAGGTTTCTCATTGCGAGTGGTCGCGTATGCTCGCGACCGCTCACGATGAGAAACTACCAGTCCGCGTTGAGAAAACTGCCGCTCGAGTACAAATCTACTTGAGCGGCAGAAAACGACCGCTTGCACTGTGCAAGATGCCGTTTGCAATGATTGCACAGTGCGGACAAGCATCCGGCACTGTGCAATCATTGCGAACAACATTTCCTACCGCACTACGCAGTTCACGTAGTGCTACGCGTAGCTCGCGTAGTGCGAAGTGCACTTCGCGTAGCTACGCGTAGCGCTACTACGCGAACTACGCCCAGGGTTAGTTAAAAGTAAGGCACCTTGAATTGTAGAATGTCACGTGAAAAGCTCATGCTATTCCATGCTGGGGTGCACAAACATGACATGTGCTTTATTTGGTCCCACAATTTGCAGCATGTTTCACCTCGCATAAATCATGAAAGCAAACACCCACAATTTGCAAACAAATTTAAATTTTCAGCTCACTCTTAATAGAGGCCTGAGAGAGATACAGAAGGGAAAACACATTATATATTTTGAAATTGGTCACCCCAGATTAACTAATTTCTTATTGGTGCAGAAATATGTATCAAACAATTCAGTGAGTCACACAGTTTCAAGTAGTGGTGAAATGTATTTTTATATGTATGTATGTGGTATTTATGTTGCACCAAAAGATAGGGGAGCTCTCAACACAGGGCAAGGCAAAGACAAAGTCAGCATGTGATGGGAGGGCTGCCATGTTTTTTTTATAACACTGAAATTTTGCGACTTTCACAATTGCTACAATTCATAAAGTTTGCAAAGTTTCTGGCTAGTTAAAATTCCTCATCCACCATATGCATTAATTAAATGTGGTTGAGATGGAAAAATATTGCAGACATTTTCCCTGCAAGTTTACCTTGTTCAAGGTTTTTTCTTAGCACAGGGACAAATGCATGTAAGAGTTTTGTCCACATGTGCCTTTTTTGATTTAAACTAACAGAATAGTTCGTTCTCTTCTGTCTCAATACTTGGGTCTCTTCTCCCTGGTTTTCATCCTCTCTGTGCCACTTTTCACAGTTCTCGACCTTTCAATTTTCTGTCCCTCTTCTCCCCCTCTTCTCAGCCTCTTTGTGCCACTTTCCCACATTTGTGCCTCTTTCAACTGTTTTTCTCAGCCTCTTTTTGCTGCCTCCTCCTCACTCACTCTTTCAGCCTTTTTTGCCGCTCCCACAGCAATGCCAGTTTCTGCCTCGCACTCACCTCCCCCTCCTGCACCTCTTCCTGCCTCCCCCACTCCTTACCGGCTCTCATGCTTGTCACCTTCCCGCCTCTTCTTCCTGTACCTGCTAGTCCCACTCACCATCCCTGCACTCCTCCCCCTCCTAGGACTTACTTAATGACAGCTGCGATGCAACCTTGCACGGAGCGGGTACAGCAGGTGCACCGTGCCAAAGGCAGGCCCTTCTGCTCCCGTCCACACCTGGACCACTCCCAGCACCACAAACCCAGGTCTGATCAGCCCCCACCACTACACTACTGCGATCCTTCACTCGCTCGGCCCTGCAGCAGCACACCCACACATTTCCCATGCACCAACAACTTCACTGCCCACTCGTGCAAATGCCTCACAAAACAGCAAACCAGCACTTCAACAGCCACTTGCATGCAGGTTCTCAACACTGCTCACTCAGGAACACCACACCGCAGAGGTCTGGGATCTCTCAGCAACAGCACGCCAAATCTCCTCTTCCTCACGGAAACCTGGCTCAACCCAACATCAGCACCGGATATTGCTGTGGCTATCCCAACATGTTACAAGATTGCACGTCAGGACCTCCCTCACAAGCCAGGAAGAGAACTCACAATCATCCATAAGGACACCATCAAATGCACCACATCCATGGACATCAATAACCCCTTCATAGAGCACATGCACGCCAGTCTGCAAATGAACAGCAGCTGCACCCTGAAAGGCACCCTCGCATATCAACTACAAGGACCATGAACAAACTCAAGCAACCTCATCACAGACTTCATTGCTCCCTTCACCATCAACTCCAAGGACTTCATACTACTTGGCAACCTCAATTTCCACCTCCAAGTCCCAATGGACCCCTGCTCCACAGCCCTCCTCAAAAGCCAGAACAGCATTGGACTCACCCAGCTCATCACAGACGTTATACACATCGCAGGACATACTCTGGTTCAAATCTTCGCCACCAGTGACAGGATCACAAATGACTCCGCCTCAGCACTCACATGGACCGACCACTCCATCACACACTTTCAAATCACCAAACCATGAGTCAATGCTCCCACCAGCATCAAACTTCCCAGCCGGAAGAGGTACAATGCAACAGAGGCTGACTGGCTCAGCATCCCCAAAACAGACAAACCCAACACCACCAACAACCTCGACAAGGACATCACCAACTTCAACGAATTGATGAATACCTGTGCAGACTCCCTCACATCCATCATAAACAACAGACAAAGAAGAACCAACAAACAAGCCAGCTGGAATGCAAACGACCTCTGGGAATCTAAAAGCCACTGAATGCAGCTAGACAGAAAATGGAGGCCCAGCCATAATGCCGATGCCAAAACCAACAACAAGGCTACACTCATGCGCTACTACCAACTCCTGAGAGACACGAAAAGAACAACACTGACCAAATGCATAGAGGCTAGCTCCAACAGCTACAAGGAGATCTTCTCGATTGTCAAAGAATTCACCACCGCCCAGGTCGCAGCCCACACATCACAACATCAAAGAAACACTGCAACAGCCTTTTTAACTTCTTCCGCAGCAAAATAGAAAAGATCTACAGCAACTTTCAATTAATCAATCAATCAATCAGGGAATTGTAAGCGCGCTACTCACCCGTGAGGGTCTCAAGGCGCTGAGGGGGGGTCCGCAGATCTGTTTAGCCGAAGAGCCAGGTCTTGAGGGTCTTCCTGAAGGTGTTCAGGGAGGGGGCGCGTCTGATGTCTGCCGGTAGCACGTTCCAGGTCTTGGCTGCAATGTGAGAGAAGGATCTTCCGCCTGCTCTGGCTCTATGGATGCGCGGGGTTTCGGCCAGTGCGAGGTTGGAAGATCGGAGGTTTCTTTTGGGTCCGTGGAAGTTGATTCTGTCATTGAGGTATTTGGGTCCGTTGTTGTGTAGGCATTTGTAGGCGTGAGTGAGGATTTTGAAAGTGACTCTTTTCTCCACGGGGAGCCAGTGGAGACTTCGTAGGTGTTGGCTGATGTGTTCGTGTCGGGGGATGCCGAGGACGAGTCTGGCGGCGGTGTTCTGTACTGTCTGGAGTTTGCGGAGTAGGGACTTGTTGATGCCGGCGTAGAGTGCGTTTCCATAGTCCAGTCTGCTGGTGATGAGTGTGTGGGTGACTGTCTTCCTTGACTCAGGGGGGATCCACTTGAAGGTCTTGCGGAGGATGCGGAGGGTGTTGAAGCAGCTGGAGGTGACGGCGTTGACCTGTCGGTTCATGGAGAGTGATGAGTCGAGTACGATGCCGAGGTTCTTGGCGTGGTCTGAGGGGGTAGGTGGGCTTCCGAGGGCGGTCAGCCACCAGGTGCTGTCCCATGCAGAAGGGGTGGTACCGAGGACGAGGACTTCTGTCTTCTCGGCGTTGAGCATCAGGCAGCTGTTGGTCATCCAGACTGCGACGTCTTGCATTCCTTTCTGGAAGTTGAGTTTGGCAGTGGTGGGGTCTTTGGTGAGGGAGAGGATGAGCTGGGTGTCGTCGGCGTAGGATACGATGTTGAGGCCGTGTTGTCAGACGATGGCTGCGAGGGGGGCCATGTAAATGTTGAAGAGGGTGGGGCTCAGTGATGAACCCTGTGGGACTCCGCAGGTGATTTTCGTGGGGTCGGAGAGGAAGGGTGGGAGTCTGATCCTTTGGCTTCTTCCGGTGAGGAATGATCGGACCCAGTCCAGGGCTGTTCCTTGTATGCCTGCGTCGTGTAGTCTGACGACTAGTGTGCGATGGGAGACGGTGTCGAAGGCCGCTGATAGGTCGAGTAGATTGAGGGCTGCGGAGTGGCCTTGGTCCAGGAGGGTGCGGATGTCATCTGTGGCGGCGAGTAGGGTGGTCTCTGTGCTGTGGTTGCTTCGGAATCCGGATTGGGACGGGTCGAGGACGGCGTTTTCTTCAATGAATCGTGTCAGTTTCCTGTTGACAGTTTTCTCTGCAACTTTGGCTGCGAAGGGGAGGAGCGAGATGGGCCGATAGTTCTTGAGGTCGGTGGGGTCAGCTGTGGGATTCTTGAGCAGGGGTCTGACTTCTGCGCGCTTCCAGTCATCTGGGAAGGTGCCTGTTTTGAAGGTGGTGTTGATGGTGCGTTGTAGTTCGGGTGCGATGGCGGCCAACTTTGAACAACAATCAGACCCATAAGATCTCATTGCCAACTTGACCACCACCAACCTAGACAAACACGGTGCTGCAACAGAATATAGAGTTGGAAATGTCGATTTACACAAATATCGAGTTGGAAATATCGTGATTCAGAAATATTGACAGCAAGAATATCGTGGCCAAGAATATCGAATTTAAGGTAAGAAATATAATTTTTTTAAATATAGAAGTCATTAATATGGTTTGCAAAAAATATAGATGTTTAAAATATCGATTTTTTAACTATTTATATTTTTTAATATATGTGTTACATTTTTAGTAGTTATGAATTTTATTTTAATTAAATTTTGCATTTTTTAGTTCCGTAGCGGGTTGTGGGTTTATAGGGGAATAGGGTGGGAAGTAATTTAATTATAATAAATTAATGATTATTTTTTATTTAATTTAGATTTTATAGTGTTAATTGTGGGAAGTAATTTATTTGTTATTAATTATTTATTGGTTGTTAATTAAAATTAATTAATTGATAATTAATTATGGTAATTGTGTAATTTTGTTTAGGAATGGGTTGTGGGGTTTATAGGGTAAAGGGTGGGAAGTAATTTATTTTGATTAATTAATAATTAGTTGTTAATTTATAATAATTAATTGATTGAAAATTAATTATGGGAATTGTTCTATTAATTTTAGGTGCAGGTTGTGGGGTTTATAGGGGTAAAGGGTGGGAAGTAATTTAGGTTTAATTAATTAATATTTAGTTGTTAATTTATATTAACTAATTAATTGATAATTAATTATGGTAATTGTGTTATTTTATTTTAGGTGTGGGTTGTTGGGTTTATGGGGTAAAGGGTGGGAAGTAATTTATTTTTAATTAATAATTTGTTCTTAATTATTAAATAATTGATGGAAAATTAATTATGAAAATTGTGTAATTAATTTTAGGTGCGGGTTGTGGGGTTTATAGGGTTAAAGGGTGGGAAGTAATTTATGTTTAATTAATTAATAATTAGTTGTTAATTAATATTAATTAATTGAAAATTAAATATGGAATTTGTGTAAATAATTTTCGTTGTGGGGTTTATAGGGGTAATGGGTGGGAAGTAATTTTTGTTTAATTAATTAAAATTAGTTGACCATTAATATTAATTAATTTATATTTAATTAGGGTATTTGTTTATATTTTTTATGTGTTGGCTTTATTGTTATAGGGACAGTGTGGGGAGTAAATTAATTTTACTTACTTTATAATTAGTTGTTAAATACTATTAATTTTTTTATTGAAAATAAGTTTTAATTGTGTAATTATTTTTTTTACAGTTTAATTTTAGTTGTGGGTTGTGGGGATTATAGGGGTAAAGTGTGGGAAATTAAATGATTTTTATGAGTTTTAATTTGTTTTTTAATTAATAATATTTCTTTAATTGGTAATTAATTATGTCAGTTGAGGAAGTACATTTTTTTAAATTTAGATGTGGGTTGTGAATTGTGTGGTGTTATAGGGTAGGAAATAAAAAAGTAAATTTATGTAATAGTTAATGTTTTTGTCTCTAAATAATTTTTAAGTTAAATATTTATTTGTTTGGAAATTAATTTTTATTTTATTTAATATAATATTTGTAGGTATTTTTTATATGTATTTAACATTATATTATGTTTTTTTGAAATTTTTTATAATAAATATATTTGTATTTAAATTTTTAATATATTTATATATTTTTAAATTTATTTTGTTTTTTAAATATTTTTATTGTTGTTAAAATGTTGTTTGTTTTCAATTTTAAACTGACTGGAGTGAGAATATTAATTGTTACTCCTCTGCAATCCAACACTTTCCCTACTGTTGCACACTGGAGTGGGAATAGTAATTTTTACCCCTCCACTAGCCAACACTTTCCCTACTGCTGCACTCACTGGAGTGGGATAGTAATTTCTACCCCTCTGCTATCCAACACTTTCCCTACTGTTGCACTCACTGGAGTTGGAATAGTAATTTTTACCCCTCTGCTATCCAACACTTTCCCTACTGTTGCACTCACTGGAGTGGGAATAGTAATTTCTACCCCTCCGCTATCCAGCACTTTCCCTACTGTTGCACTCACTGGAGTTGGAATAGTAATTTTTACCCCTCCGCTTTCCAGCACTTTACCTACTGTTGCACTCACTGGAGTGGGAATAGTAATTTTTACCCCTCCGCTATCCAACACTTTCCCTACTGTTACACTCACTGGAGTGGGAATAGTAATTTTTACTCCTCCGCTATCCAACACTTTCCCTACTGGAGTGGGAAATTTAAGTTTGAAGATTTTTAAATAGTTTAATGTTTTAATTTATAATAGAATGTTTTTTAATTAGATTTTATGTTATTGGTACACACACACACACACACATATGTATATATATATATATTCACTGAAAAAACCATAGGTTTTAGGGACAGTTATAGTTAGTTGGACATTTCACTCGTACAAAACCATAGAAATTCCCCCGTTATAGTTAGTTCAGCTAACTATAACTCGCGCCCCCGCAATGCACTGCTGATGACGTCAAATATTACATCACTTATGACATGGTCAGTGACATCAATGATGACATCACTGATGACATCTCAAATGACATCACTGATGACATCACTGATGACATCACTGATGACATCATCCAGTGACTGTGTGTTTCTGTAAAGTTTAAATATGTTTAATATATATAGGGAAAGGCGTATTGAAGAATGGATGGGTGTATAAGTGTCTGAATGGATGATTTAGTACGTGAGTGACTGACTCTACAAGTGAGTGATTAAATGTATCTTACTGAATGCATGGGTTAGTGACTAAACTGTGTGAATGTCTGTATCCGTCTGTCTGTTGGTTTGTAAGCGGCTGCATGGCTTTCTGAATAGCTACATGAGTGTCTACATGGGTTATTGATTGATTGTCTGAGTATCTGTATGGGTGCCTGAATGTTTGTGTGGGTGGGGTGTGTGTGACTCTGTGCATAGAAGTGTGAGTTGGTGATTCACTGGGTGCATGGTTTCAAGAGTGCATCTGTGATGGACTGTATGGGTGGGTGAGTGTGTGTATGGGTGTGTTAGTGATTGAATGTATATCTCAGTGGTACATGTGTGAGTAACTACATATGTGAAAGGCAGTATATATGTGTGTTGGAGTATATAAATGGCTATAAGTGAGAGTGTGTGATTGTGAGAGTGGCTGTATGGATGAGTGTGTACTTGTATCAGTGATTGTATAAGAGCGTAAGAATGTGCTAGTATTTGTATGAGTAAGTGAGCTGGTGTGTGTATAACTGTATAGGTGAGTAAATGGGTGTGTGATTAAGTTTTTGCATGACTGACTAGGTGTGTGAGTACCTCTATGGATGAGTGGCGGTGTGTGAGTGTTTATATAGGTGTATGAGTGCATATGATAGTCCTGTACTGAGTGACTAAGTATGAGTGACTGTACGGGTGAGTGAGTGGATGTGTGTGTAGACCTAAGAATCAGTGAGTGGGTATGTAGTTTTTGGTGTTGGAGTGTCTATGGTTTTGAGAATGGCAGTCTGTAATTTAGAGTGGGTGTATCAAAAGTTATATTAGGGTGTGAGAAGATGCATGAAATTATCACATGGATGATGTCATCAGTGATGTCATTTGAGATGTCATCAGTGATGTCATCAGTGATGTCACTGACCATGTCATGAGTGATGTAATATGTGACGTCATCAGCAGTGCATTGCGGGGCGCGAGTTATAGTTAGCTGAACTAACTATAACGGGGGAATTTCTATGGTTTTGTACGAGTGAAATGTCCAACTAACTATAACTGTCCCTAAAACCTATGGTTTTTTCAGTGAATTTCAAAGGTTTTTTAAATGCTAATTTCTAACTATAACGTGTCTGAAACCTATGGTTTTTTCAGTGAATTTCAAAGGATTTTTAAATGCTAATTTCTAACTATAACGTGCCTGAAACCTATGATTTTTTAAGTGAATTTCAAAGGTTTTTTTAAATGCTAGTTTCTAACTATGCCTACAGAGGTAGGACATGTGAAGAAAGAAGAAAAAACGCACAGAAAGAAGCAAAAGATGTGCAGAAAGAACCAACAGAGGAGCAGAAAGAGGCCTTGTTGCAAAATCATCCTGTGCCCACAACTTTTTCAGACGGGTACTGGTGGTAACTGACTCTGACTAACCAGAGCCAGTGCTATGCTAAAAGACACTTAGAATACAGTGAAAACACCTACATACACTAGGGAACACTATGCGTTGGGGTACCCCTGTGATTAGCATGACCTCCTCTGCAAGTCCCTAGTACATAATAGGGCAGGGGGATTAAAACTACCTCTTAAAACGTGCTACAGGGCGCGTTTGCACAGTGGTGAAGGGAGGGGGGGCCTGAGGTGACATGTGTGCAAACGCACCCCGTGGCGCGTTTTAAGTTGCGGGATTAAGTCCCCTTGAATTCTGAGGGTCCCTAGAACCCAACTAGCCCCCCAGGTACCTACAGTTAGGACCACAGAGCTGAGTTGCAGAGAGGCGTTCCGAGGCCACGCACCTTTTTTCACCTCTCTGCAACGCAACTCTGTTGTGCTTACTGAAGGTACCTGGTGGGCTAGTTGGCCCCCAGGGTCCCTCAGGATTCAAGGGAATTAATTCCCCAACTTAAAACGCACCACAGGGCGTGTTTGCGCACATGTCACCTGAGGCCCCGCCCCTCCCTTCACCACTGTGCAAACGCGCCCCGTGGTGTGTTTTAAGTTGGGGGATTAGGTCACCTTGAATCCTGAGGGTCCCTGGGGCCCAACTAGCCCACTAGGTAGTTCCAGTAAGCACCACAGGCCTGCGTTGCAACGCCTGTAACAAATTGTGCAGTTGTGTTTAGGTAGTGAAGAGGGTCGTGCTGGGGGTAGTGTTTTAGGGTTTAGGGTAGTGCAGTGGTAGTTGTGTTGTGTAGGGGGTCATGCTGGGGGTAGATTTAGGGTTTAGGGTAGTGCAGTGGTGTTTGGGTAGTGTAGGGAGTCGTGCTGGGGGGAGTGTTTTAGGGTTTAGGGTAGTGCAGTGGTGTTTGGGTAGTGTAGGGGGTCGTGCTGGGGGTAGTGATTTAGGGTAGTGCAGTGGTGTTTGAGTAGTGTAGGGGTACTGCTGGGGGTAGTGTTTTAGGGTTTAGGTTAGTGCAGTGGTTGGGTAGTGTAGGGGTACTGCTGGGGGTAGTGTTTTAGGGTTTAGGGTAGTGCAGTGGTGTTTGTGTAGTGTAGGGGGTAGTGTTTTAGGGTTTAGGGTAGTGCAGTGGTGTTTGTGTAGTGTAGGAGGTCGTGTTTTAGGGTTTAGGGTAGTGCAGTAGTCTTTGGGTAGTGTAGGGAGTCGTGCGGGGGTAGTGGTTTAGGGTAGTGTAGGGGGTCATGCGGGGGTAGTGTTTTAGGGATTAGGGTAGTGCATTGGTGTTTGGGTAGTGTAGGGGGTCATGCGGGGGTAGTGTTTTAGGGTTTAGGGCAGTGCAGTGGTATTTGGGTAGTGTAGGGGGTCGTGCTGGGGGAGTGTTTTAGGGTTTAGGGCAGTGCAGTGGTGTTCGGGTAGTGTAGGGGGTCGTGCTGGAGGGAGTGTTTTAGGGTTTAGGGCAGTGCAGTGGTGTTCGGGTAGTGTAGGGGGTCGTGCTGGGGGAGTGTTTGAGGGTTTAGGGCAGTGCAGTCGTGTTCGGGTAGTGTAGGGGGTTGTGCTGGGGGTAGTATTTTAGGGTTTAGGGTAGTGCAGTGGTGTTCGGGTAGTGTAGGGGGTCGTGCTGGGGGTAGTGTTCTAGGGTTTAGGGCAGTGCAGTGGTGTTTGGGCAGTGTAGGGGGTAATGCTGGGGGTGGTGTTTTAGGGTTTAGGGCAGTGCAGTGGTGTTCGGGCAGTGTAGGGGGTCGTGCTGGGGGTGGTGTTTCAGGGTTTAGGGCAGTGCAGTGGTGTTCGGGCAGTGTAGGGGGTGGTGTTTCAGGGTTTAGTGCAGTGGTGTTTGGGCAGTGTAGGGGGTCGTGCAGGGGGTGGTGTTTCAGGGTTTAGGGCAGTGGTGTTCGGGCAGTGTAGGGGGTCGTGCTGGGGGTGGTGTTTCAGGGTTTGGGGCAGTGCAGTGGTGTTCGAGCAGTAAAGGGGGTCATGCTGGGGGTGGTGTTTCAGGGTTTAGGGCAGTGCAGTGGTGTTCGGGCAATGTAGGGGGTCATGCAGGGGGTGGTGTTTCAGGGTTTAGGGCAGTGCAGTGGTGTTCGGGCAGTGTAGGGGGTCGTGCTGGGGCTGGTGTTTCAGGGTTTAGGGCAGTACAGTGGTGTTCGGGCAGTGTAGGGGGTCGTGCTGGGGCTGGTGTTTCAGGGTTTAGGGCAGTGCAGTGGTGTTCGGGCAGTGTAGGGGGTTGTGCTGGGGCTGGTGTTTCAGGGTTTAGGGCAGTGCAGTGGTGTTCGGGCAGTGTAGATGGTCGTGCTGGGGCTGGTGTTTCAGGGTTTAGGGCAGTGCAGTGGTGTTCGGGCAGTGTAGGGGGTCATGCTGGGGCTGGTGTTTCAGGGTTTAGGGCAGTGCAGTGGTGTTCGGGCAGTGTAGGGGGTCTTGCTGGGGCTGGTGTTTCAGAGTCTAGGGCAGTGCAGTGGTGTTCGGGCAGTGTAGGGGGTCTTGCTGGGGCTGGTGTTTCAGGGTTTAGGGCAGTGCAGTGGTGTTCGGGCAGTGTAGGGGGTCGTGCTGGGGGTGGTGTTTCAGGGTTTAGGGCAGTGCAGTGGTGTTTGGGCAGTGTAGGGGGTCATGCTGGGGCTAGTGTTTCAGGATTTAGGGCAGAGCAATGGTGTTCAGGCAGTGTAGGGGGTTTTGCTGGAGGTGGTGTTTCAGGGTTTAGGGCAGTGCAGTGGTGTTCGTGCAGTGTAGGGGGTGTTGTTTCAGGGTTTAGGGCAGTGGTGTTCAGGCAGTGTAGGGGGTCTTGCTGGGGTTGATGTTTCAGGGTTTAGGGCAGTGCAGTGGTGTTTGGGCAGTGTAGGGTGTTGTGCTGGGGGTGGTGTTTCAGGGTTTAGGGCAGTGCAGTGGTGTTCCGGCAGTGTAGGAGGTCGTGCAGGGGGTGGTGTTTCAGGGTTTAGGGCAGTGCAGTGGTGTTTGGGCAGTGTAGGGGGTCATGCTGGGGGTGGTGTTTCAGGGTTTAGGGCAGTGCAGTGGTGTTCGGGCAGTGTAGGGTGTCGTGCTGAGGGGTGGTGTTTCAGGGTTTAGGGCAGTGCAGTGGTGTTCGGGCAGTGTAGGGGGTCGTGCAGGGGTGGTGTTTCAGGGTTTAGGGCAGTGCAGTGGTGTTTGGGCAGTGTAGGGGGTCGTGCAGGGGGTGGTGTTTCAGGGTTTAGAGCAGTGCAGTGGTGTTCGGCCAGTGTAGGTGGTCTTGCTGGGGGTGGTGTTTCAGGCTTTAGTGCAGTGGTGTTCGGGCAGTGTAGGGGGTCTTGCTGGGGGTGGTGTTTCAGGGTTTAGGGCAGTGCAGTGGTGTTCGGGCAGTGTAGGGGGTCGTGCTCGGGCTGGTGTTTGAGGGTTTAGGGTAGTGCAGTGGTGTTCGGGCAGTGTAGGGGGTCGTGCTGGGGCTGGTGTTTCAGGGTTTAGGGCAGTGCAGTGGTTTTCGGGCAGTGTAGGCGGTCGTGCTGGGTCTGGTGTTTCAGGGTTTAGGGCAGTGCAGTGGTGTTCGGGCAGTGTCCGGGGTTGTGCTGGGGCTGGTGTTTCAGGGTTTAGGGCAGTGCAGAGGTGTTCGGGCAGTGTAGGGGGTCGTGCTGGGGGTGGTGTTTCAGGGTTTAGGGCAGTGCAGTGGTGTTCGGGCAGTGTAGGGGGTCGTGCTGGGGCTGGTGTTTCATGGTTTAGGGCAGTGCAGTGGTGTTCGGGCAGTGTAGGGGGTCGTGCTGGGGGTGGTGTTTCAGGGTTTAGGGCAGTGCAGTGGTGTTCGGGCAGTGTAGGGGGTCATGCTGGGGGTGGTGTTTCAGGGTTTAGGGCAGTGCAGTGGTGTACGGGCAGTGTAGGGGGTCTTGCTGGGGGTGGTGTTTCAGGGTTTAGGGCAGTGGTGTTCGGGCAGTGTAGGGGGTCTTGCTGGGGGTAGTGTTTCGGGGTTTAGGGCAGTGCAGTAGTGTTCGTGCAGTGTAGGGGGTCGTGCTGGGGGTGGTGTTTCAGGGTTTAGGGCAGTGCAGTAGTGTTCGGGCAGTGTAGGGGATCGTGCAGGGGGTGGTGTTTCAGGGTTTAGGGCAGTGCAGTGGTGTTCGGGCAGTGTAGGGGGTCGTGCTGGGGGTGGTGTTTCAGGGTTTAGGGCAGTGCAGTGGTGTTCGGGCAGTGTAGGGGGTCGTGCAGGGGGTGGTGTTTCAGGGTTTAGGGCAGTGCAATGGTGTTCGGGCAGTGTATGGGTCGTGCTGGGGCTGGTGTTTCAGGGTTTAGGGCAGTGCAGTGGTGTTCGGGCAGTGTAGGGGGTCTTGCTGGGGGTGGCGTTTCAGGGTTTAGGGCAGTGGTGTTCGGGCAGTGTAGGGGGTCTTGCTGGGGGTGGTGTTTCAGGGTTTAGGGCAGTGCAGTGGTGTTCGGGCAGTGTAGGGGGTCTTGCTGGGGGTAGTGTTTCAGGGTTTAGGGCAGTGCAGTGGTGTTCGGGCAGTGTAGGGGGTCTTGCTGGGGGTAGTGTTTCAGGGTTTAAGGCAGTGCAGTGGTGTTCGTGCAGTGTAGGGGGTCGTGCTGGGGATGGTGTTTCAGGGTTTAGGGCAGTGCAGTAGTGTTCGGGCAGTGTAGGGGGTCGTGCAGGGGGTGGTGTTTCAGGGTTTAGGGCAGTGCAGTGGTGTTCGGGCAGTGTAGGGGGTGGTGTTTCAGGGTTTAGGGCAGTGCAGTGGTGTTCGGGCAGTGTAGGGGGTCGTGCTGGGGATGGTGTTTCAGGGTTTAGGGCAGTGGTGTTCGGGCAGTGTAGGGGGTCTTGCTGGGGGTGATGTTTCAGGGTTTAGGGCAGTGCAGTGGTGTTCGGGCAGTGTAGGAGGTCTTGCTGGGGGTAGTGTTTCAGGGTTTAGGGCAGTGCAGTGGTGTTCGGGCAGTGTAGGGGTCATGCTGGGGGTGGTGTTTCAGGGTTTAGGGCAGTGCAGTGGTGTTCGGGCAGTGTAGGGGGTCGTGAAGGGGTGGTGTTTCAGGGTTTAGGGCAGTGCAGTGGTGTTCGGGCAGTGTAGGGGGTCGTGCTAGGGTATGTGTTTCAGGGTTTAGGGCAGTGCAGTGGTGTTCGGGCAGTGTAGGGGGTCGTGCAGGGGCTGGTGTTTCAGGGTTTAGGGCAGTGCAGTGGTGTTCGGGCAGAGTAGGGGGTCGTGCTGGGGGTAGTGTTTTAGGGTTTAGGGTAGTGCAGTGGTGCTTGTGTAGTGTAGGGGGTCGTGCTGGGGGTAGTGTTTTAGGGTTTAGGGTAGTGCAGTGGTGTTTGTGTAGTGTAGGGGGTCATGTTTTAGGGTAGTGCAGTGGTGTTTGGGTAGTGTAGGGGGTCGTGCTGGGGGTAGTGTTTTAGGATTTAGGTTAGTGCAGTGGTGTTTGGGTAGTGTAGGGGGTCGTGCTGGGGGTAGTGCTTTAGGGTTTAAGGTAGTGCAGTGGTGCTTGTGTAGTGTAGGGGGTAGTGCTGGGGGTAGTGTTTTAGGGTTTAGGGTAGTGCAGTGGTGTTTGTGTAGTGTAGGGGGTCATGTTTTAGGGTAGTGCAGTGGTGTTTGGGTAGTGTAGGGGGTCGTGCTGGGGGTAGTGTTTTAGGATTTAGGTTAGTGCAGTGGTGTTGGGGTAGTGTTTTAGGGTTTAGGGTAGTGCAGTGGTGTTTGTGTAGTGTAGGGGGTCATGCTGGGGGTAGTGTTTTAGGGTTTAGGTTAGTGCAGTGGTGCTTGTGTAGTGTAGGGGGTCGTGCTGGGGTAGTGTTTTAGGGTTTAGGGTAGTGCAGTGGTGTTTTTGTAGTGTAGGGGGTCATGTTTTAAGATGCAACGCTCCAATACCTGACCAGTCTGCACTACATAAAACTGCAAAAAAACTAAAAATAAAAAGTGTTTTGCACACTTTTGTCATTGGGCTATATGTGGGCTACATCTGGGTAATATTTGTGCTACATTTGGGCTCTTTTTCACTGGTGGCCATCTTGGAAGACTTCTTTGTTATGAAGTTTCCTAATTTCCTCATTTACTGCAGTCTCCTCAGTAGGAAATACTTTCAGTTTTTTACTTTGATTCCATCAAGAAGGCATTCAGATGTGTCACACATTTGCCATAAATTCAGAATGTTATTACTCTAGTTGTTCATTAGATCACTGTAGTAAAGCTACTGCTCACCAAGGAGTTAACTGGAAGTCTACTGCTGGTATTGAAAGTGATTGTTTCAGTCTGCATGTCAGAATTTTCTAATGAAATAGAAGAGGATTTGAGATCTCACTTAAAACATGCACTAAATTTTCTTTTGCAGCACTAACCATAATTTCTATGGCAAAATGAACCCCCTCATTGTGTTCCTTTTTAAATTAAATGTTTTAAGTGTTACCAGTTTATTCCAATCAAGATGGCTTCAGGTGTGCCATACTTTTGTCATAAGTAAGGCTGTTAGCACTCTAGTTGTTCTTTAGAACACTCTGGGAAGCTGCAGTAGAACACAAAGGCATCAACTGACAGGCTGCTCCTGTTGAAATATAACAGGAAGATATTTGAGATCTCACTTAAAACATGTCCTAATTTTTCTTTCTACAGCACTAACCATAATTTCTATGGCAAAATGAACCCCCTCATTTTGTTCCTTTTTAAATTAAATGTTTTAAGTGTTACCAGTTTATTCCAATCAAGATGGCTTCAGGTGTGCCATACTTTTGTCATAAGTAAGACTGTTAGCGCTCTAGTTGTTCTTTAGAACACTCTGGGAAGCTGCAGTAGAACACAAAGGCATCAACTGACAGGCTGCTCCTGTTGAAATATAACAGGAAGATATTTGAGATCACACTTGAAACATGTCCTAATTTTTCTTTCTACAGCACTAACCATAATTTCTATGACAAAATGAACCCCATCATTTTGTTCCTTTTTAAATTAAATGTTTTAAGTGTTACAAGTTTATTCCAATCAAGATGGCTTCAGGTGTGCCATACTTTTGTCATAAGTAAGGCTGTTAGCACTCTAGTTGTTCTTTAGAACACTCTGGGAAGCTGCAGTAGAACACAAAGGCATCAACTGACAGGCTGCTCCTGTTGAAATATAACAGGAAGATATTTGAGATCACACTTGAAACATGTCCTAATTTTTCTTTCCAGAGCACTAACCATAATTTCTATGACAAGATGAACCCCATCATTTTGTTCCTTTTTAAATTAAATGTTTTAAGTGTTACCAGTTTATTCCAATCAAGATGGCTTCAGGTGTGCCATACTTTTGTCATAAGTAAGGCTGTTAGCACTCTAGTTGTTCTTTAGAACACTCTGGGAAGCTGCAGTAGAACACAAAGGAATCAACTGACAGTCTCTGCCCTTGTTGGATGTACATGTTTTACTGAGAATGTCAGACTTCATTCTCACATGACTGAGAAAGATAATGTGAATTTACAGAAAATATGCTCTCATTTTAGCTTCTGGGGCACCTTCCAAAACTGTATGGGACAAGCATGTGAAAATAGTTTTCTCTCAAACATGATTCATGATATCCCAGCAGAAGGTTTTTCACAGGGTAAAATCACCTTAGAACACACCACAATTCCTGAAATTAGTATGGTACCATCAACAAATGAATTCTAATGTAACTAAAGTCTGTTATCACCCTTTATAGTTCTCCTTTTGGTAACCCTCAAAATCTTCGATTCACTACAATGCATTTCAATGGTACTATCATTTATATTGGTCCCAAGATGGCTGCCAGCAATTCCAGGATGAAGTGCTGACAGCCAATCAGATCTCACGATGACATGTGTGGTTAGGCTCCGCCCAGATATATATGTGTTTTTACTTTTGATTTTCTCAGCAACTACTGAACGGATTTACACCATTTAACAAAAAGGGTTCTTTTTGAACCAAGAACTACCTCTTTGCCAAATTTGGTGTAATTCAGTTCAGCAGTTCGGGCTGTAGCCTTGCATAAAGTTTCCTATGGGAAATTGATTTTTTGACTCTTATTTTTTAATTTCTCCGCAACTACTGAACGGATTTACACCATTTAACAAAAGGGTTCTTTCTGAACCAAGAACTACCTCTTTGCCAAATTTGGTGTAATTCCGTTCAGCAGTTCGGGCTGTAGCCGTGTCTAAAGTTTCCTATGGGAAAATGAATGGGGAAAACACGTTTTGGGACCCCCCTTTTTCTCGGCCCCCGCTTGACGAATCACCCTGAGACTTTCAGGGTAGGAGCGGACCGGAGCGGGCCATAAAGTTTGAAAATTTCGCGAAGATTCGTCAACCGACGCAAGAGTTATTTCAAATAGAATGTCGCGGATTTCCTATGGAAAATAGGTCCTAACTATAACTATCTACTGGCGACCGCCAGTAGATAATATATATATATATATCCAAATGAGAAAAAATGCTCCTGCTGGAAGCCAGAGTCCCATGGGAGGTGGCGCGAGAGTCGGCGGAGCCGCCGATAATCCAATTCCAAATATAAGAGACCAATCGCTCGCACACTCGGAAAAATAAGGCAGGTTTGGAAAACAAAAGATTTATTCAAGTTTTGCCACAAGCTTAAACTTAAGAAGTGGCATAAGCTTAAACCCCCTACCAACAAAGACCTATGCAGCATTGACGATGGTAATGTGGATCTTAACATTAGTGATATTGATACCTTGATAACACTTAACGAATTGGAGAATGAACAGGCACTTGCAACTCAAGATGTCCCCCAGATGCTAACTGAATATGACATTAGCTTCGATAAAGCGGCTTCTACCAAATTTAGACAGAAATCAACCTTTTTACCAATGATGCCTCATGACAATATTGATACATTCCAAGACATTGTCTCAGAACAATTGTTGAAATACAAACAGAAAGTATGGTTTAAAAAAACTGTACCTATGGTATATAATATGTCTATGGCACAAAAAAATGCAATCATTAATTTAGCCACTGACAACACTATTGTAGTGAGGCCTGCTGATAAAGGGGGCAATGTGGTCATCATGACCAGAGACATGTACATAGCAGAAGCAAACCGCCAGTTGAATAATCCCTCTTTCTACTCCATGACCAACAGAAATGAGTACAGTAAGAGTGTGACCACTATATGGAATAATCTGTCTGAGTGGCGAGAGAGAGGGCTGTTAGAGTGGGAAGAATTTTGCTTTCTAAAGATCCACAAGGATATAACCAACCCCCCGGGACGACCGATAGTCTCTTCTAGAGGGAGTGCTCTGGAGAACGTATCGAGATATGTAGATCATTTTCTCAAAGATCAGGTGGTCCTTCTTCCGTCGTATGTGAGAGATACTAAAGATTTTCACAATAAAATACAGGGAGTGATTTGGCAGGAAGGATATATATTAATAACCATGGACGTGAGCTCTTTGTACACTATCATCGAACACGAGGCAGGTATTTCAGCATGTCAGAAATACTTATTCAAGAGACCTATCAAATTTCTGGAGCATACCAAAATGATCATTGCCATGATTAGGTTTTGTCTTAAAAACAACTTCTTTCTTTTCAATGGCAACATATACAGACAAACCCTTGCCACGGCAATGGGAACTTGTTTCGCGCCAAGCTTCGCGAATTTGTTCCTAGGGGCGTGGGAGGAGGACCTGAGGCTAGACACCACCTACAAGAAGGACTTAGACAAAGTAGCGTTATGGCTGAGGTATATTGAGGACCTCTTTATAATTTGGAGGGGCACGACCAGTGAAGCAGAAAATGTTATACAGAGACTGAACAATAATAGTCTCAACCTTGTTTTAACCAGCAATATCAGCAAGAGTAGGGTTGAATTCCTGGATATCAGTGTTGAGATCGTTAACAATACCCTACATACTCGACTTTTCAGGAAAGCCACTGCAGGCAACAGCCTGTTACACGCCCTAAGCAGCCATCCTGATTGGCTCAAATGGAGCATCCCTTATGGAGAATTATTGAGAGCCTAGCGCAACTGCAGCTCTGACGACGCTTTCTCCAAAGAACAGGACATCATGCTCACTAGATTCAGGGAGAGAGGGTATCCTGGGTGGGTATTACGCAGGGCAACTGAGAAGGTCAAGAACATCAGCAGGGAGACCAGCCTCTTCACTAATGTTAGAGCAGAGGAAAGTGAGAACACTACGAGAGTCATTCTGACTTATAATGGTGGATCAAAAGAAGTTCAACGCATCTTAGCAAAAAACTGGGAACTGCTGAAGAAAGACCCCATCATAGGTTCAACCATGACTCCCAGACCCCAGATTACCTACAGGAAGGGACGCAGTATGAGGGACATCCTAGTACACAGCGACATCACTCCAAAAGAAGACAGGAGTGTTAACTTGCAGGGATTCTTCCCTTGCGGTCACTGCAAGGCATGTCGCGGCAGCCGCATGCGGAAGGAATACCATAATCCCAATAGTAACAAAACAATACCTATCCGACAGTTCCTCACCTGCAGCTCCTCCTTTGTTATATATGCTTTGGAATGCCCGTGCAGCCTTCGCTACATTGGGAGTACAACACATATGGCCAAAAAACGTGTTCTGGAACATATGAGGGCTATAGCCAAGAAGGACACCCATTATCCCATAGCCAGACACTTTGCGTTACATCATTATTCGGACAATACCAAACTACAGTTGTTGTCCACGAACAAATAGGGAGTAATCCCAGGGGTGGGAACCGGGAACTTCAATTAAGAAAACAGGAATCCAGATACATAATTGAGTTAGGAACACGTCATCCTAAGGGACATAATATGGACTAAGAAATAGCAATACATCTCCATGATGAATAAGATTGTCAATATTTGCTGAGTCAATTATGAATTTTTATGGACGTGTACATTCTGTAACTTAAATTTTAAACATGTTATAGATGTTATAGATCTGCTGCTCTTCACAATATTCTAACTGTCGATCCTTTTCTCTTTATTTGCAGGAGGAAAGGAAGGGACACACTGGATGGAACAGATAGACCGGGTCCCTACCCTTTTCTTCGTGGTATCATTCTCCTGGAATGGCCATATGCCGCAGATAAGAAATTATCTTTTTTAACTTTGTTTATGTAGATTAGACAATTTTTCACTTGATTTCTTTACATACACGCTGCCTTTTTGATTTTCCTTGCCTCGTATTAATTACTGATTGTATACCCACCAAGGGCGGATATGTAGCAAAAGATATGCAATGTGTTTTGATATTTATATGTCATCACCCATGTTTCCCATACCTCGATATATTTACTGATTCTGTACCCACTATGGGTGGACAGGCAACATGAGACATAGAATGTGAACTGTGTTTTTGCTCATGCAATTATATATTATGAATGTAGCAGAGGCACCTGATATTTATGTAATGACCCACTTGGGGAGTACTAGCAATGAACTGACCTGAGTTAACTTTAAGCATGTGGATACTCAGGCACACCATGTATGTATAGCCACTACAAAATGGCGATCACGTTCGGCCGGACCAGTATAGATTGTGGGTGATTGGCACATCGAATTGTGTTATCAGGTATTGAGGATATATACGCTAATTTATATAACATTGCTTACATGGACTACGAATATTGTCAGATATATCTAATCTGTTCACTTGATTTTAACACGTTACATGATAGCGGCTGTTATTACGGGCGATTCGCCCACAGCCAAGTAGTCCTTTGTTAATTTCTACCTACCAGCATGTAACAAGGCTCTCACTATGTGCACTTTGTGTGATCAAGCCGTTAGGCGAAACGCCTCACGTAGATTTATGACGGAATAAATCTTTTGTTTTCCAAACCTGCCTTATTTTTCCGTGTGCGCGAGCGATTGGTCTCTTATATTTGGAATATATATATATATATATATATATATATATATATATGTAAATTATAGAAAAAAATGAAAATAAATTTAAATTAATAGTTTATTTATTGTTTTAAAGTAAATGTATATGAATTGTTATGTATGTGTTTAACTTTTTTAAATTAAGTTTATTCATTATATTTTTTTAATTTATATTAAATCTACTTTATTTTTTATATTAATTTTATTATTTATCATATTTAATATTTTATATATATATATATATATATATATATATATATATATATATATATATATATATATATATATATATATATATATTACCTACTGGCGGTCGCCAGTAGGTAGTTATAGTTAGGACCTCGTTTCTATTCAAAAAGCGTTTTTTCTTTTCCCAATAACTTTGGGGCCGGTTGACGAATCTTCGCGAAATTTTCAGAACTAGTATATATATATATATAAAATTCGATATTTTGTACAACTATATTTTTACATCGATATTTTTTTCTGATATTTGTGTACTTACCTGTTTTAAGTATAGGAGTCGATATTTTTGCATTCTATATTTTTATCGATATTTTCTACTTCTATATTTTTAACATCGATGTTTTGTCAGTGAATCGACTAACACCTGACTGAATGGAAATCAGTCACTGAAGAAGACACCACAGCAATCATAAAAAAAAGTACACTTAAGTGCCCAACGGACCCATGCCCCCATCACATCTACAGCATGAGAGGACCCCCCCGTCATCAACACCCTCACCCACACCATCAACACCTCCATCAAATCGCTGCCTTCCCAGAAGACTGAAAACATTCAGCAGTCAAGCCCTCCTCAAGAAACCATCGGCCAACTACCTCGAACTCCACAACCTACTGGACCACACCCAATCAGCATTCTGTAGCAACCACAGCACAGGAACGCCACTCATCGTGGCTACAGGCCAGGTCTGCACCATACTGGACAATGGAGTGACCACAGCCCTCATCTTACTCAACCTCTCTGCTGGCTTCGATACAGTGTCCCACCATACCTTCATCAGAAAACCACACAGTGGAGGCATAAATGACCATCCCTCTACTGGATAAGCTCTTTCCTCACTAGAAGAATATAGTGGGTCAGACTACCACCCTACACATCAGAATCCAAGAATATGATCTGCGCCCCCAGGGCTCATCGCTTAGCCCAACCCTGTTCAACATCTACATGACACCCCTCTCCAACATCATCAGATCACAAGGCATCTCCATCATATCCTACACTAATGACACCCAACTCATCCTTTCTCTGACAGAAAAGTCCACCAGAACCAACCTCTCCTACTGCATGATCAACGTATCACACTAGATGACATCTAACTGCCTGAAACTCAACTCTGACAAGACGGAAGTGCCGAACCTCTGAAACAAAAACTCTCCTTGAGACTCCACCTGGTGCCCATCATAGCACAGACCTACACCAACCTACCACTCCAGAAACTTGGGAATTTATCTGTACAACAAGCTCAACATGACAGCACAAGCCAACACAGTAAGCTCCAACTTCTTCCATATTCTCCAAATGCTCCACAAGATCTTCAAAATGGCCCTGTACCCCAAACACACCGTCACGCAAGCCATCATTACAAGCAGATTAGACTACAGCAATGCATTCTACACCAGGCACTCCAACCATCTCCTCCACTGACTCCAGGCCATCCAGAACGGTTGTATGACGTTACAACGCATGCCATTACCCCCGCATGCCTTGCAACACAAATCTTTACCCCGACTTGCTGTCGGGGGTGCGCTGGAAGTTGGAATAGTATAATTTACTATTCCAACTCAGTGTGCAACAGTAGGGAAGGTGTTGGAGTTAAATCCAACCCCTTCTACCCCCTGCTACAAGCCATTTGCATTGCACCGGCATGCGGGGTAATGGTATGCGTTGTAACATATGCAGTGTAACGGTTGTTTCCCATCCAGAACACTGCAGCGAGAATCATTCTTGACCTCCCACATTTCACCACACCTGGGAGGGCTCCACTGGCTCCCCATCCTCAAATGCAGTCAATTCAAACTCCTCATGCCTGCATACAAGGCACTGCACAACACTGGACCAACATACCTGAACAACCACATTTATTTCCACCAAACCACCAGACACATATGCTCAGCATCACTTTCACTCACACACACACCCCACATCAACAAAAGCACAACAGGAGGTTGAGCATTCTACTATATCGCATCCAAGATCTCCCTTAAAACATTAGGGGCTCCTCCTCACTTCTTGAATTCCACACGAAGCTGAAGACCTGGCTCATCATCAAATTCTGTGGGGTGAACACCCAACACCATTAGTCTATTGCCTACACGCCTGCTCCAGCACCTGGATACCCTCACGGGTGATTCATTGCACCACACAAATCCACATACCATAACAGATTTGCCATGCAAACCTTTGGAAAGCATACAGTTGTGCAACTTTGTGAAGTTTTCCATTGACTTTCAAACACATTGTGTGGGGATAAAAAATTCCGGATTCCAGGAGGTGGAACAGCAAGCAGGGATGAGGTACGTAGGACTGATGTTGAGCCAGTCAAGTTGTGCTTGCCTGCACCTCCTGACACAGTGATAGAGTGGGTCTATCAGTGATGCTGTTGATGTAAAACAAGGTCCCCATGTGGCAACGTGGGCCACTGTGGGGAGAAGGAGGCTGAAATATGCAAAGTCACACAAAGTCCCGCAAGAGCTTGTTGATGCACATAGCATATACTATGTTTAATGGTGCATGCTATTATGATAAATGTGGAGCTGTGGTCTTTGATTCGGGTTTCACCCACTAATCAACATTCCACTATGATGAAGTAAAATGCTTTTCATTGGTATAGCATACCATCAAAGAACAAAGCAGGAGCTACACATAGAGACAATTTGTAAAGTGCATCTGCTGTTCTTAGCCTTACTTGCTAGGGTAATCCCTGCTCCCTGGAAATATCCAGTTGGGTGCATATGGCTACTTGTACAATGACTGGGAGTGGGCAAAAATGTATCCAATTTGCGAATTTAAGTATTTACCTTGTTCAGTCTGCCTGCTCAGAGAAAATGGTTTGAAAAACTTCAAAACCCACCCAAAGGTGTACTATAAAAATCAGAGTTCTTGCATGAAACCAGACCAGAAAAATTCATCTCTTCAAGAGGCTTAAACTTTACATTGTCACACAGTAACAGATCTGTGACACTTACTGACCTAGTAATCAAACCAGAAGAGTGCATCTTGCAAACCACTTTACATTTCGAAAATTCAGGAATGTCTTACTTTACTGTCTCTCTTTTCATCCTTGGGCACTTGCAAAAATCTACCCGTGGGCCAGTTTTTGTGGAATAGGAGTAATTTAAGTTCCTTGGAGTATGACACTTAAGCTAAAAATATAAGTGAAAAACTGATTGACAGGATGTCCCTAAGTAATGTTGTCAGCCCTGAATTAAGAAGGCACTCAACAATCCTCAGTAAAAGCTCTTTCAGATTGCCAGCCATCCCATCAGTAAATGAACCAGTAAACTCAAGGGACCACTTTGATACATATCTGCCGCAGAAACAACATCTTGCAACTCAACTTTATTAAGAATCTGTCACATGAAATCAATGTGGCAATTTCAAAATGTGGAAACAAACTAAAGCCAGCATGAATGTTGGACATGGCCCTTTTTGCAGGTTCATCCCCAATTTTTTTGTCTTTACCCTCCTGTTTTGTGAACCTGTTTTTGTTGGCTTTTAGGACTCTGCACACTTTACCACTGCTAACCAGTGCTAAAGGGCTTGTGCTCTTTCCTTTAAATATGGTAGAATTGGCTTATACACAATTGGCATATTTTTTATTTACTTGTACGTATCTAATAAAGTGCACCACATGTGGCCAGGGCCTGTAAATTAAATGCTACTAGAGGGCCTGCAGCACTGATTGTGCCACCCACTTTCGTAGCCCTTTAAACAAGTCTCAGGCTTGCCATTGCAGAGCCTGTGTGGGCAGTGTTAAACTGCCATGTCGACCTGGCAAGTTAACCCTCTTGCCAGGCCCAAACCTTCCTTTTTAATACATATGACACCCCTATGGTAGGCCCTGGACAGCCCCAAGGGCAGGGTGCAGTGTATTTAAAAGGTTAGGCATGTAATTTTAAGTTTTACATGTCCTGGTAGTGAAAAACTCTGAAATTTGTTTTTCACTAATGCAAGGCCTAACTCTCCCATAGGTTAACATTGGGATTACCTCATTACACTTAATATGTGTAATTCCCAACTGGGAAAAGATGGCCTTTTCGAGTTTGGTGTCTCTGGACTCACAATTTAAATTCACACTTGTGGTAAAGTTGGATTTTGAGTTGCAAGTCTGAAAATGCCACTTTTAGAAAGTTGGCATTTACTTACATTCTGTTCCTTCTGCCTGTCTATTAATACAATGTCTGGGGTGGGTGACAGCTGGGCCTTGTGCATTCCCTCTAGACAGCCACACACAATGGGAACTTATGTGTGACTTCATGGGCCTTAATGGGTCATTAACTGGCTTGATGGGGGCGGAGCTAAGCACAGCCCCACATGTACCTAAATAGGCAGTGCCCTGTCTCCAAACAATAGGCCTAATGACCCTGTATTGTTATTCCAGCCAGCTTGGAGCCAGGGCAGGGGAGGAAGGGGATTCCTACACTTCAAAGCTACTGTCTAGAAACTTCTCCCAGCTTCTAAAACCAGGACACCAAAGTATAAATAATGGACCTCAGACACTTCCTCTTCAGTACACTTCTAGGCCTGAGGACATTCTGCCAGGAAGGACTGCTATGCTGCTGAAAGGACTGTCACGCTGCTGAACTCTTTCTTCTGCTGTGCCTGCCCTGCTGCACTCCTTGCCTGGGAGTGAGCAGGACTGGACCTGCATCTCTACATCCTCAAGAACTTAAGTGACTTCATGGGCTTGCTGGCTTGCCTCTTGTTTTCTGAAGTCTCAGGGACACAAAAAACTTCCAACTAATCTCCTACAGCACCTGGACTCTACCATCTATAAGTCTACCCAGCCAAGTGGTACCACCCCAGTCCTGGACCCTTGGAAGTTGGCCTAAGGTGCTCTGCCTTCTGTGGTCCTTCTCAGAACCCACAACACAAAAACCCTTGCAAAGCAACACTGCTCAGACGACGCACCAGGATTTAAGGTACTGTGTTCTGCAGAGGCAGGTGGGTCCCTGTAGCCTGCCAGTGCTCCATCCCGGTCAGCCTGAACTTGTGACTTTGCCCCACTCTGGTGCGACTAGATAAACACAGTTGGTGCTTTGCGCTTTAATGCATTATTTTCACTGAAACATTTAAAATTGCATATCTCAGGATCTACTTATTAGATTTTTGTGGTTTTGGTATTGTTTTGTTCATTAAATGAAGCTGTATTTTACTAACTAGGTGTGGTATCTTTTTGAGTGGGGTTTCCACTGTTTTATTGTTTGATGTGTTGCACAAATAGCAAATACTTTACACATTGCCTCTTAAATTAAGACTGACTGCTTTGTGCCAAGCTACCAGAGGTTGAGCACAGGCTAATATAGGGTGTGTATCTGACTTACCCTGACTAGGATTGTGGTTCCTGTTTGGACAGGGTGCATACCTCTGCCAACCAGAAGGGGTTTAAGCAAGGATGATGATTGGGGTCGTTGTGGGAGGAGGGATGGTAGGCAGGATGAAGACAGTTTAATCACTACCAGTGCACAACAGAGTAAATTTCCAGTTGGCACCAGGAAGGCATGCAAATATAATCAATATGTTACATGCAGTGGTACACCAGGTATAACACCCGTGCAATTGGAAGTATGATATGTGGAGTAGTAATGCATTATCAAAGCATTGTTAAAATGATAAATTGAAATGTTAGAGGGCTGAAAATTCATAGGATCATTATGAAGTGGACACAACTATGATACAAGAAACATAATTCAAGAAACACACCTGAGCCCTGGTTCACAATCTGCTTGTGCCTTGAAGTGGGGAAAACACAAATATTATGAGTCCCACGCTCTAGTTCCAGGGGAGTTGGTACTCTCATCTTGCAATCCCTCAACTTTCATCCATTGACAATGCCAGAACAGGATGAGTGATAAGGTATTATGACAAGTGGCATAAATAATATTTAAATAATATTGAAGTGGCACTGGTAAATGAATACAGCCTTAACTTTGACGATTTCCTAAATATAGGTATAGACAATGAAATTTAAAGAGAAGATTTCAACCAAATGCTGGATTTGAAATTAGATAGATCCACTTATACAACTAGCCAGCTTTCGCAGTCTACAATTATAGAATAACTAATGAATGCTGGTGTTTTAGAAATGGGGGTCTCTAGTTGGCAATGGTTTGCACCTTTGTCCAAGTAGGGACCCTTCTTCCTAGTCGGCGTAAGGGAGTTACACTCCTAAAATAACCCCTGCTCACCCCCTTGTTAGCTTGGCACGAGCAGTCAGGCTTATCTAAGAGGCAGTGTGTAAAGCATTTGCACATAACCAACAGTAATACAGTGAAACCACTACAATAGGACACCACACCAGTTTAGAAAAATAGCCAATATTTTTATATATCCCACACAAGACCTGTTGGACTTGGCCCTTTTTGCAGGGTCATCCCTGAACTTTTTGCCTTCCTCCTCTATTTTTTCTGACCTGTTTTTGTTGGTTTTATGACTCTGGGCACTTCACCACTGCTGATCAGTGCCAAAGTGCAGGTGCTCTTTATGGCAAATTGTTGTATGGATTAGTGATTCCATGATTGGCTTATTTGATTTACTTGTCAGACCCTAGTATAGTGCACCTTGGGTGCCCAGGGCCTATAAATCAAATGCTGCTGGTGGGCTTGCAGCACTGGTTGTGCCACCCACAGAAGCAGCCTGTAAAGTGTGACTCAGGCCTGCCATTGCAGAGCCTGTGTGCAGTCTGGGACTGCCATGCTGATGTGGCAAGTGCACCCACTTGCCAGTCCCTAAACCTTCCCTTTTCTACATGTTAGTCACCCCTAAGGTAGGCCCAAGGGCAGGGTGCATTGTATGTAAAGGTAGGACATGCCCTGATGTGTGTGGCATGTCCTAATAGTGAATTACAGCCAATTTCGTTTTTCACTATTGCAAGGGTATCTGTTCCCATTGGCCAGAATGGGCAGTTTGGTTATAACATCTTATAATCCTTAACTGACCCTAGGAACAAGATAGAAAAACGAATTTAGTATGCCTGAACTCAATGTTAAAATACATCTTTTAGTGTGGGTGATTTTTACGTTCTGTGTTTGAAAATACCACTTTTAGAAAGTAGGTATTTTCTTGCCTAACCTTCCAGTGTGCCTCTGCTAAGGTTGTGTATTCACTGTCTGGTTTGTGAGTGACAGGGGACTGGAGAGGGTCTTAGCTCCAGCAGTCTGATGGGTCAGGGCTGGGCTGAATAGGACCCACATAGAATAGAGAGTAGGGGGGAGGAGACTTCCTTTCACTGACCTGAGCCCTCATAGAATAGAGAGTAGGGGGCGGGGATTTCCTTTCACTCCCCTGAGACCTCATAGAATAGAGAGTAGGGGGAGGAGATTTCCTTTCAGCTACCTGGGCCAGGTCTGCTCTCAAACAATGCTGTCTCCACCTCCTGCCAGGAAGCTGCACAGAACTGGTTTTGGTCAGGCACAGACACTCTCTGCCTCCAAAGAACAAAGACTTTCTGAGTATAAATATTGGGGCCCAGACCCCAGAACTTTAGATCACTTCTGGGAATCAAGACGAACCTTTGCTGAGGAGAAGAACCAGGAAACTGAAGGAGGAGACTGCCCCTGTGCTGTGTGCTGTTGGGGTTGGCCTGCAGTGGTTACTTTATTGCCAAAGAAAGGAGAAAGGAACTTTGTGTGTACTTTCATCATCTTGAAGAAGCTCTCCAAGGTCTTGAAGATTGAGCTTGCCTCCTGCCTGAAGTCTCAGGGACACAAGACTTCATCAACCAGCTCCCCTGAATTCCCTTGCTGGAAATTCTACCTGCAAAGAGGTGCCTGCTGTTGTGTTGGGCCCTTTTGAAGACTGCGTGTCGCTGGGAGCTGGAAGCGCGACTCAACAAAGGAGAAGCATGTCGCCGCCGCCGCAGCAGTTGCCGTCGCATCATCGCCGAGGCGCGGCGCATCACCGGAGAAGAGTGCCGCTGCCGCAGAGGTCGCCATCACATCACCGGAGAAGCGGGCCGTCGCCGCAGCTGTTCGCCCTTGCATCACCGCCGAAGCGCGGCGCATCACTGGAGAAGCGTGCCACCGCCGCAGAGGTCGCCGTTGCATCACCGGAGAAGCATGTCGCAGGGCCTGTCGCGGCTCAGAAGTTCACCGAGTCGCCGCACGGCCGCCGGGCGTGCACGCATCGCATCTACGTTGCTGCACCGTAACCAAGACGCAATTTTGTCGCATCGCACCGGATCGTCATCGCATAGAGGCGCCATCTTGTCGCATCGCACCGGATCACAGTAAGAAACCAACGCATCAACTCCCCACACAGTAAGGAAGCGAGCCTCAACTCCCCTGCGCAGCAGTAAGGAACCGACGCATCCACTCCCCTGAGTGTAAGGAACCGACGCATCACCTTCCCTGCGACCCTTTTGTTTGTATTGCGTGACGCATCCAAGGTACTTTGAGAGTAAAGTGTCGCATTTACCATCTACATTGAACTAAGCTATTTCTACCATTTTAAAGACTCATTTTTGATTACAGTATTGTGGATTTTTGTCGTTTGACCTTGTGTTAAGTCTAGTAAAGATTACTTATTTTTCTAAACTGGTGTAGTGTCCATTTGTAGTGTTTTCACTGTATTACTGTATGTGTTCACAAATGCTTTACACACTGCCTCTGAGATAAGCCTGCCTGCTTGTGCCAAGCTACCAAGGGGTGAGCAGGGGTTATTTAGGAGTGTAGCCCCTTACGCAAGGGTCCCTATTTGGACAAAGGTGCAAACCATTGCCAACTAGAGACCCCCAAATCTAACAAGACCCAAACGATAAGAATCCAACATACAGTACTTAAAAATATATACTTTGCAAGATATCCTTTAAAATTGCAGAAATATCTCAAAAACACAGTTCTTCCGAGTCGGTAGCTCCGTCTGGTGCTACAGCGATACTGAAAACATAGGAATCCAAGTTCCGTCTGACCGCGTCGGTCGGGGGTGTCGGCAGACTCGTAAACAGTACCTTTTTCATTATGGCCGACACGTTGGTGCGGGCCGATCATGGCAACTGTCGTGGTTGCAATGTGAAGTGAAGCGGTGCAGCGCACGGTGCCCTCAAGGTGCGGTGCAGGCAGCGGCTCGGTTTCGGTCGTCCAGCGGCGTCGGTGAAACCAGGGCTACAATGCGGAGTAAGGCAGCGCTCGTTGCG
This sequence comes from Calotriton arnoldi, assembly GCA_963921515.1. Classification (NCBI taxonomy): domain Eukaryota; kingdom Metazoa; phylum Chordata; class Amphibia; order Caudata; family Salamandridae; genus Calotriton; species Calotriton arnoldi. The sequence continues at coordinate 82,475 of CAWUFW010002056.1, forward strand.
GTGCTGGCAGGTCACGGTGCAAGCGTCAGAGACAGTTAGTGGGAGCTGGCGTCGGTCGGCCCAGACTGCTGTGTGGGATGAGGCAGTGCGTGTGTGAAATTTACGAGCGGTGCCCCCTTCCACGATGCGGTCACGGGTGTCGAAGTCAGCAGGCAGCGACGGCGTCGATGAGACCAGGGCGGCGAAGTGAAGCGAGGAGGTGTGGAGTGCGGTGCTCACAGGTCACGGTGCAAGCATCAGCTTGGTAGCGTCGTCGTCAGTGAGACCAGGGTTGCGGTGCGAGATGCGGCAGTGCCTTCTGCGGTGCCTTCAGGACACGGACCCAGCGATGGAGTCAGTTGCTTTTCCCTTTTCCGTGGCAACTGGTACAGAAGCGGTACCCAGAGGTTGGTGAAGTCTTTGCAGTCCCTGAGACTTCAGAACAGGAGTCAAGCTCTACTTCAAGCCCTCAGAACAAGTAAAGAAAGTTCAGTCCAGTCCTTTCACTGCCCAAGGCAGAAGCAGCAACTGCAGGCCAACCCAACTAAGCAACAACAGAGCAAAGGGGCAGTATTCCTCCTAACAGTTCTTCCAGCTCTTCTTCCTGGCAGGTTCCTTGATTCCAGCGAGTTCTAAAGTCCTGGGCCCAATATTTATACCCAACATTCCTTTGCTCTCTCAGGCAGAGAGTGTCTGCTTAGTCCAAACCAGTTTGATCTTCTCTGGCCCAGCTTCCCAGCAGGAGGTGGAGACAGCATTGTCTAAAGCAGACCAGGCCCATTCAGGTGCAAGGGAATCTCCTCCCACTACTCTAAATGTATCCCAGGTCTATTCGGCTCAGCCCATCCAGGAAAGGCAGGACACACCACGACCCCCCCAGTGGCTGTCTGAAGAGAATGCACATCCCGAGCCCCTGTCACTCCAAAGCCAGATAGTCAATCCACAAACCCAGCAGAGGCACACAGGATGGCTAAGCAAGAAAATACCTACTTTCTAAAAGTGGTATTTTCAAACACAGAACATAAAAATCATCTTTACTAAAAGATGTGTTTTTACACTCCGAGTCCACGCATACTAAACTCCATTTCCCTATCTTGTCCCAATGGGAATTTATGCTTATAAGATGTTATAAGTAAAATTCCCATTCTTTCCTATGGGACAGATAGCCTTGCAGTGGTGAAAAACGAATTGTACTGTAATTCACCACCAGGACATGTCACACACACCAGTACATGGCCTACCTTTAACATACACAGCACCCTGCTCACAGGGGTACCTCGGGCCTACCTTAGAGGTGACTTACATGTAGGAAAAGGGAAGATTAGGGCCTGACAAGTGGGTGCACTTGCCAGGTCGACATGGCATATACAAACTGTGCGCAGACACTGGAGTGGCAGGTCTGAGACCCCTTTTCAGGGCTGCTTTGGTGGGTGGTACAATCAGTGCTGCAGGCCCACTGCCAGCATTTGATTTACAGGCCCTGGCACTCTTAGTGCACTTTACTGGGGACGTACTAGTAAAACAAATATGGCAATCATGGAAAACCAATCCATAACACAATTTACAACAGGACCACTTGCGCTTTAACACTGAACAGCAGTGAAAAAGTGCGCAGAGACCAAAGACCAGCAAAAACAGAGTCAAAACTGGGAGGTCAGAAAGCAAAAAGCCAGGGGAAACACACCAAAAGATGCCCGGTCTAACACAGTGACTTTTTGGATGTCTAGTGCACAGCATCCAACCACAGTACAATACAATTATTAACCTACTGTGCACAATGCAAGCTGAAGAATAGACTTTTGGCTGGTGTCTATGGGCCTGATATCCTAGATTGGGCACACTGGCACTCTACGGAGATCCTTATCAGACCACTCCCCAATAGGTCTGGTACAGGACTGTAAGCAAGGTACCTGACATACTGGAACATGGAGATCTAAACCAGAATTCTAATTAGATGTCTCTTTCAGGAATGAGCTGCGTAAAGCAATCACTGAACACTTGGACCTCAACCTGGTCTCTGTGCCGCGGATGACTACATTTTGGCAGAGCTTTAAAGTATATGTTGTGGGGAAGGGCATAGCAAAGGAAGCAAAAACATTGAAATTGCTGTGATAATGATTAACATGACTTGAAATTTCTCTTAGGTAGCTGCAAAAGATTATACACAGGATCATAATGATGCCACATTTTCCTGAATGAATGAACCATTACACAATTACAGGGAGGTTGCAGAGCAGGAAGGGAGATTCTTAGGAAAGCAAGCTGAGGAATTGTGAATTAATAAAATAAATTGTGCATTATTAACGATCTGCAGAATCTTAATCTGCACTCAACTTCACACATGTATACTGACCTGATGCTATTGCATTTGAACTGATTTTGATATGACCTGTTAAAGTGTGGTATCCTGGCTTATGCTAACTAGGCCTCAATTAGGTTTCAATACCATCTTGTCAAAAATGTATGTCACATTCACTGTTTATTTCTGCTGCACATAGTCAAGCAAGTCATGTGTGTTTATTTCTGAATGACACTGTTCTTGAAAAAGACTCTTTGGCATGGACTTAGAATGTAACATTTTTCCAAGGCTCTTATATGTGGTATTGCATTTATTCACAATGGCTTATGTTGTTTATGTAACTAGTTTGTTCTGACACCTCCGAATGACATTAGGCCAGGGGGTTAGGGAGTATTCATTATTCACGTAGTAGGTTAGTGCTTAGTTAGTAAGGCTGTCAGATGTTTTTAAAGTCTGTATTCTGATTTGTTGAATATGTATTTTCTTCCTCGCACCATGATTCAGCAGTTTTCACACATGGGCCATACTCCTATCCACACCCTATTATATGTGGACGACGCAGTTCTAATAGACTGAACTGCAAATAGTCTCCAGCGCCTCTAAGACTTGTTTTTAATGTATATGGAGGACCTAGACCTCAAAGTTAATTTCTCAAAGTCCTACATCATGACAGATGGTAGCCCCGGCACCAAATGAAAATCTTTTAAGATGGGCAAATCCGCTCTATCAAAGGTAATTTTTTTTAATTATCTAGGGATTATGTTTAATCAGTCTTTAAGCTGGTCATCGCTCATAACACTGAGAGGCCAGATTTTTAGAGGAAATATTGAAGCCATTTTTAGGTCGAGCTTAGCGTAGGAGTGCATGCGCTGCTCGCTCTGCGAGGCATGCTGTAGTAGGGTATGTTTTAGAAGTGGAGTGGAAGCCAAGCCCATACTTTTTATTGGCTGGTGTCATTGTCCTTGGTAAATGCTGTCTTCCGATTCAATATGAGGCTTCTTAGCCCCTCCTTGTTACCGCCCTGTCTCCTTTTGTGACCGCCCATCAGGACTGGATCTTTTACTTGCGGCGCTACACGGTCTCCTTCATTAGTCAGTAAGCACTATGTTTTTGCATTGCGCTTTCACTTTAACAATAGCTGCCGCCCCTCCCCGCGAGTGCTGTGTGGGGTGGCAGCTATTGTTAAAGTGAAAGCGCAATGCGTGCCACTGTTCTTGCTGCAGGATTGGTCGCTGCCCCCCTTCACTCAGTTTCTCAGCGACTCGCTTCCCTCTCCTGTGCCACTTTCTCCCACTCGGTCTTGTCAATTTCCCTGCCGTTTGTGAGTTCTCAATTCACTCCTCCTACCCCCTCGCTCTCCTTCTGCTCTTCTACACCACTCTTTCTATACCCCCCATTCATTCTTCTTTGTTTCTCGCGCTTCGCACTCTCGCTTTTCCCCAGCTCGCATCTTGCTTTTGGACGCGTCTCTCAATTCCCAAGACCCCTCTCTGCCTGCATTGTTTCTGCCTCATTTTCCAACCCCCCAACCCGCCTGTATCTCACCCTGTCCCCTATCCTCTCACTCTGCATCCTTAACTCCCTCTCCCTGCGCGCCCCCCCACCCCTCACTGTCCAGCCCACTCCTGTAAAGGGCCAGGCGGCGAGACAGTGGCTGAGTTGAAGGAGTGCCAGAGTGAGGGGCCCGTCAGTCACATCACTGAAGTAAGGGAGGCCGCGGCTGCGTGGCAGGGTCCCAAAGTACACAAAGGACGGCTGAGACGTGTCCGTAGCCCACTGCCTGACGCAAAAGTACACACACTGCAGGGCACAGGTGTCTCTTCCACGCCACTGGCCTCCCTCAGTCTGGGCGTCTCGCCCAGCCTCTTTCTCTCACAGTGGATCTGTCTCGGTCTCTTTTGGTTAATGTTGTGGGACGGGACAGATCTCCGCCGGCTAAGAGTGCTGCAGGGGTGTCCATTTATATGGACGGGGGCGCAATACTGACTCTGCCCCAGTGGGTATGAGTGTGTCCACTGACTCTCTCTGCCGGCGTCTTTGTTTTGCGACAGTTAATGTGGCTGTCTCAGGATGGTAGTGAGTCTGTCTCTCAGGAATGAGGAGTACCATGAAGTGGGAGTGCTGTGTGCGCCTCAGGGGGTGCAAGTGTGCGCCTCAGGGGGTGCAAGAGTGTGTCCGGGGGGCGTGCGAGCCGGTGTCTCAGGGGGGTGTGAGAGTGCGCCTCAAGGGGGTGCGCCTCAGGGGGTGCGAGAGTGTGCCTCACAGATTTGCAAGAGTGCGACTCAGGGATGTGCGAGAGTGTGCCTCAGGAGGTTGCTTCAGGGGGGTGCTAGAGTGTGCCTCAGGGGGGGTGTGAGAGTGCTCCTCTGGAGTGCATCTTGGGGGGTGCGAGAGTGGGCCTCAGGAGCAGCATTCTTCAGTGAGGTACGAGTGCATGCTTCATGGAGTGCCAGTGGGTACCCAGAATGCGAGTGTCGTCTCAGCAAGTTGAGTGAGTGTCTCAGTAAGTATATGTATATCCCTGTCTTGTCACGGTCTCCGTGAGGTAGAGAGTTTGAATTTCGTGGGCTTCAAACACACAGCAAGCCTTTCGCTCTCCCTCGTCCTCAGTCTCTCACTCATCTGGGACAGCCGGAGGCTGGACCGCGAACCTGTCTTCTGGAACAGAGACTGCCACTTCATCAGGGCGGGATGTCGAACCCCGAAGATGGGGACACCCCACCGCAAAAACCCTGGGACAAGCTCTCGAGACTCCCCCGGCGACTGGATCCATTCACCATGCAACAAAAGTGAAAGGAGGAGCAGCCCTGTGACAGGGTTAACCCTTCAGTGCCCGCGAGCGGCGATGGATGTGACAGCAGGCGCCTGACCCCAGTGCAAGTGCAGCACAAAACGTCTCCCCCTCAGCCATCTCTGGTACCTCCCAGTCACAGCGCGCCCCCTCGCTCTCAGACTTGCCGTGGTGCCGGTGGTTGGGTGGGAAGAGAGGTGCCTTAATGCTTGATCCTTAGAATTCGTGTCTTTATGATGAGTTGAGAGGCGCGGGGCAGGCACTTGGTTGTTAGTGGGTTTACCTCGGTGGTCCAGTAGAGGACTAGAATAAATAAGTTGTCTAAAACCAGGACACTTGCTGTTCCCTTTCCAGCATGCCTACTTGAAAGAACAAGCATTTGCAATGCAATAGGTCTCGCATTTACGCGAGTTTGAGCTACTGGCATTGTAAATGACAATGCCTTTTATTTATGTTTTATTTTTTTAAATTGTCATTTACAATGCCAATAGCTGAAACTCGTGTAAATGCGAGACCTATTGCATTGCAAATGCTTGTTTGATTTGCCAGCAAGCTTCAAAATAAACCAATGGAAGCAATGCTGAATATTTACAAGAGTAAGTGTATGTCAGCGTACAACGCATAGAGAATCATTTTATGCGTAGACTTTTATCAGTCCCGGGAAGCATTCCCTCTCTAACTTGTCACGAAGAGCTTGGCATGCTGTTTCTGAAAGATGTGCTAGGGCTAGCACCCCTATTACTCTGGACAAAAATGTGGTCCTCACAAGAGGCTGGATTAACAAGATCTTGTATCTGCGATTGCCTGCTATTAGATGGGGCAGATCAAATACCATGGCGTATGTGAAGGTTTCTTTTGCGTGCTTGTGTCTGTCCGATTTTTACAGTTCTCCTTTTTTAATTGGCCCAAATTTTAAGCCACATGTTGAAAAAGCATACTTTGAGCACTGCATAAATAACCTCTTAGATGCGTCCCAAAACATGCAAAGTATTGTAAGTTAAGCTCAACTTCTGGCCTAGAGCCTTACCTGGGATGAATTATCCCCTACTTATCGTTATTGGCTTACCCTTTTTAGACTAAGCACTTTGCACTTTAAATTTGTCTCTCCCTCAACGGGCGCCTGGCATCAAGACCCACCCACCTGCAGGAGTGACAATATCACAACTCAAAGTATCAGCCACTTATTTTTGCTTTGCCACTTGTACCAGGAGCCAAGACTTTGATCCTTGGCATTCCTTTTACAGAAGGCCATTGTGAGACAGTACAAGAAGGGCTACTGTTTATGCAGGCACTTGGGGGCCTAATAGCATGGCGGGCAGATCTCCACTGCCCGACCGGCGGTGGCGATCCGCCCGCCAAAACACCCTGCCGGACGTCCTTTTACCCCCCGCCACATTAGCATGGCGGGGGGTACCGCGGCGGACGGAAAGACCGTCCGCCGCTTTTCTGCCGGTAGGCAATCGTCCCGATTGCATACGGGGCGGAAAAGGCCCATAATATGGTGGCGGTGCCTTGCAGGCACCGCCATCCATATTAGCATGTGGCATTTTCAATGCCTTTCCATGGCGGAGAGTTCGCCATGGAAAGGCATGTGGTTTTCGCTTTGGGGGCCCGTTGCGGGCCCCCAGGGGGGTGGGGGGACGGGGGGCTGCACTCGGGGGGTACCTATGGTACCCCCCAACATTGGCATGGACAAGGTGGCAGGCACCGCGCGGTGCCTGTCACGGTGTGCATGCCAATGCGCAACATGCATATATTGCATTGTGGCGGGTGCTGCTTACAGCACCGCCCGCCGCAATGCAATATATGCGGGATGCCACCGCCACGGTGGTGGTGGCATCCTAATTGCCATTGCAGGACCGCCGCACCTCTTGCGGGTGATCCCGTTTGCCGTTGCGGTGGCGGGCGGACACAGTCCGCCCGCCATCGTAATAGACCCCTAGGTTCTTCGAAGTTTTGTGTGCAGGACTCAATTTTATAAAATCAGCATTTCACATTAGGAGGGGTTATGAACCTTAAAAGATGCCATTTCTGTATGAATCTGTTACTGGCAACGCTTTTTAATATTATGGAATGTTATGAATTGTACTGAATATCCTTGATTTTATCTGACTCAGTGATATGTTTTTATTTACCTTATTTTTATAAATATGTGATCTGCTTTTTTGTGTGCCTTTATGGCCTCTCGCCGAATAAAGTTTATCTTGAATTGACATGACTTGATATCACACTTGCATGATTGGAAAGGATCACATGTCTGCCTTGAGAATTTACTAGAGGTAATAAAGTAGCTGCAGAGTGGTGAGGTATCTGGGCCTGATGGGATTTCAATTTTATGAAGCTTATGCTGATGTAATAAGCCCACACCTTCTTAAGGAGTATGAAGAAGCCATTCTGGAAGGGGAACTTCCCACAATGACATAAAAGGACATGTGGTTAGCACTTCTCAAACCAGAAAGATCAGAAGAACTCTGTGCATCATGTAGACTACTGTAATTGCTTTACATTAACAATACAATATTTGCAAAAGTTCGTGTTGGTAGATTAAAAGAAAACCACTTATGTCAGGTCTGGTTCTTCCAGACCAGACTGATTTTATAACCAGCCACCCTACATTGTTACATTACATACTCTCATAGCAGAGGTACATCATTTAGACCCTCAATTACCGGCAGTGTCGCTTTTTCTTGACACTAAAAAAGTATTTGACTCTCTGGAATAGCCATATATGTTTCAGGATTAACTAAAATGGGCCTGGTTAGGCCTTTTATTAAAATTGTCTTGTCCTAGAGGAACCCCTTGGCCAGAGTGTTTATCAATGGGCAGTGGCACCAGACAGTGTTGCCTCCTGTCACCACTCCTATTTGCCATTTCTGTGGAACCCTTGACCTTTGTGTACAGGCAGCTGCATGCACATAGAGGAATTTATATAGGTGGCATGCCATTGGTTGTATACCTGTACATGGACGATGTCCTTCTGCATATACAGAACACACCCGGAAACATAAATCAAATTGTTCAAGAAACCAACTGATTCAGTGTTATCTCAGAAATAGTAATTAATTGTGTAAATCGAAGTAGCCAGAAGGTCATGTTCTATTTATTTGGCATGGACATGTCCATACATAGCTACGTTTTTGGGGGTGAGTGATGACTGCACTATACAAGATGAGATAAATCCTTGCACCATCGTTCCTATTGTTGGCACTGTTGGGCTTGAGGATTTGTAGCCGTGGCTCTACTTTTGGCAAAGTGTGGAATTGCAGTGTGACGGATGAAAGGTCCAACACCTACACCTAAAAAATGGAAACAAGACTTAAGTTATTGAAGTGATTTGATGGTCCTTATTAAGGACTGGTCCACCCAGTGGCAAGATCGTGGGACTTCAAGGACCCACTGAGAACATAACCTTTTTTTATTTATTTTTTACAAATTTCTTTATTGGTTTTAGCAGAAGTAGAGTAAGAAACAAAAAACCATAATAGTGACAATTCAGAAGTGCCACTCACAAACGATATCACGTCAAACAACATTAACCAACGTGAACGGTGGAGTCACAATAGCCTAAAGCAAACATTAGGAGATGATAGGCAGAGCGCTGAAACTTTTCAGGCACTCACCCCCAGTCACAGATCTGGGTTGAATCCATCATTGTTTTTTAGCTCACTTCGCCACCCCAGTTTATACCACGAAACCAGTCCTAGGATGCTTGTTCCCGGTCCAGGAAAGACCTGGCTTGGCAATTCGGGCTGGACTGTTCCCATGAGGAACAGGGTCAAGACTGATTTGCACATGGCTGGGTTTGAACTGAGTTGGCTAAGTGAGGTAAAGAACGAGGATGGATTCAACCCAGATCTGTGACTGGGGGTGAGTGTCTGAAAAGTTTCGGCGCTCCACCCGTCATCGCCTTGTGTTTGTCACAATAGTCTAGACATGTCACACTCCCAACCTCAGGTGTGGTAGCAAGTCATAATGAAGAAGGCCCCTGCATGGACATGGGTCCCAGTATGGTGTATCGTGGCAATAGTCCCTGGGGGTACAACATGATTTGGAAGGACACTCAGGAACGTGTGCGCACCAGTACAGGCTAATCCACTCATGGAGATATAGGAAGATCCTGCAGGCCAGTGCGAGTGGTCACTCCGGGCCAGGACACCAATTCTGGGGTGCCCGTCAGGACCCCCAATGAGATCCACGCCCCACGGTCATAAGGGGCAATGTTGGTGTGGCTGTATTACCTATATGGAGTCCTCATAGGGGCATGGTCCCACTATCTCATGTGCTGGGATGGCTTATTGTATGAGTTGTAGGATGGGACAGAAGGACATAGGGTGGTGTTCAGGGTGAACGTGCATCATTTTTTGCCTCTAAGTTTCTGATGTAGGTATCCCACCACCCATCTCCAGCATTCCCCCCTCCATGTGTACGAGCCACTGTGAGGACATCCTGGTCAGCTTTTGCCCATTTCAGCAATGTGGAGAGCCAACAGTGTGTATCGGGGGCTGTATGACTCTTCCAGGACATGATGATTTGCCGTTTGAAGAGTATGACGGCTAGATAAAGGAATCCATGAAAGTACTTATCTCCCTAAGTCTTGGGTTTAAGACCGAGTAGGCAGGATTCCAGGAAGGGCAGGACCAAGTGCTCCAGCAAAGTGGCAGTAATTCTGTGACTTCTCCTCTGGCCCGCAGCATCACCGGGCGCTCCCAGACCACGTGGTCAAAAACCTGCCTCATGTGCTCTACATCTGGGGCATGCAGAGGATGCTGTAGGAAACATGTGCTTGATGCGTTTCGGTGTGAGGTGTGACTGATGCAAATAGTTAAATTGCGTGTAATAGAAGTGTGAATTAAGTGAAACCTCCTTTACATGTTGTAACGCCCGGGTCCAGAGACTGTGAATTGCGTCTCGAGGTCCGCCATTCATCGGTCTTTAGCCCTGTCATCCGACTCACAGTGGGAAAAGTGCAACGCAACATAAAGGGCCATAATAATTTTCAGTGTGGCAGGATTGTGTGCAGTGGTAGTGTAGTGTAGTGATTGCATGCTGTATGGCATGATATATCAGGAAATGCCCTGCCAAAATGCCATACGTGTCCATAATCTCAAGAAAGGGGATTAGTGCAGCCACCATGAAAAGATCACCCATTTGGTCAATCTGTGCCTCTCTCCAAGGCGACATTTAATGGTGTTGTTGGGTCACCTCCTGGAGTGCCAGCAACTGCCAAACGGGGATCAGTGGGGAGTATGGAGGATGGGGCCCGTTGCCTTGCTCGTATGCATGCCAGCAAACATGTACTATCTTCATTTGATGCGTCTCATGTGGTGGGCGAGCCCTGGGGTCCGACAGCCACATATACTTATATATGTGTCCACCCAAGGAGCCTGTGAATGGTTGCACTCTCTGGTCAAGGGGCTGTGCCCAGCCAGCGCATCGGCCACTGCAGCTGAGCTGCTGTATAGTACAACTCACAATTGGGACCACCCTCAAGAAGCAGGCGCTGGAGTATGAAGAGCACCACCCGTCTCCTGCCTGAGCCCCATATCAGCTCCAGCAGGAGACGATGGAGGTCCTGAATGAAGCGCTTGGTGAGGGAAAGTGGTAACGCTGCAAAGAAGTACAGGAGTCATGGCAAGATAAACATCTTGGAGATTACCACGCGGCCCAGGGGGGACAGCTGCAAGGACAACCAGAAAGGGAGGGATTTACGGATCTAGTCTGGGGCCCACCCATGTTAATGTTGCCCTCCACAAGGTCCTTGTCCAAGTGGTAGATCTGTACACCCAAGTACTTGAGCGTGTCAAGCTGCTATTCCAGCCCAAACCATGGCAGGGCCCTCCTGTTATGCTCAGGAACCAAAGAGAGGGGGCACAGGCAAGACTTAAACCAATGTACTCTGAAGCCTGACACGATTCCGAATTCCTCCAGTGTCTCCATCAGGGCTGGAAGTGTGGCAGTGGCATCATATAGATAAATAAGGACATCATGTGCTTATAAAGAGATGATATGGTGCTTGTCACTAGGAGACTCCAAAGCTGCGCTTGCAAGTGCAGGCAGCAGGCCAGGGGCTCCATGGCCAGGGTACAAATCAACAGGGACAGGGGGCAACCCTCACTGGTGCCGCTATGTATGTCAAAGCTGTCAGATATCAACTGTACCATCCTGACTCTTGCTTTCGGGTTCTTATAGAGGGTGCATATATTTTTAGGGTACCCCGGCCCGATGCCGATTTCCTCCAGAGTCGCCAGTAGGTAATCCCACCCCAGTATGTCAAACTGCTTTTCCAAGTCAAGCGACACCACCAACTGTTCCCCCGTCTCACTCGAGGCAGCTTTCATCAGATGAAGTAGTCGTTGTATGTTGAGAAAAGTATTGCATTCTGGAATAAACCCACATTGATCTACATGCACTAGAGTGTTAGCAACAGGGAGCAGCCAATTGGCCAGGGCCTTCCCTAATATCTTATAGTCTACGTTTAAGAGGGAGATCGGCCAATATGAGGGGACTTCGGGAGGATCCCGGCCCCGTTTTGACACCTCTATCAGCACCTCATGGAGAGAGTCTGGGAGCTGACCCTTCTTCCTTGCTTACTTAAAAACTTCCAAGAGAATCTGGGAAAGGTGTGCACTGAAGGTGGCATAATATTCTAGTGTGACTCTATCCGTACCTAGAGTTTTATTTCATGCAATTTGGGTGATAGCCACCCATATCACATCAATTTGAAGGGGCTCATCCAGTTCCGTTCATTGAAGCGGAATCAATCAGGATAACGGTAGTCCATGAAGAAACCCCTTGATCCTGTTAACAGGGGGCTGTCTACATCCGCATACAGGGAGTGATAGTACTTTGCAAAAGCGGCATTAATGGCCACTTGCGTATTAACCACTGTGCCACACCCCCAACTTGATTGCTCCTACTGATGGGCGTGCCTGGTCCTCTTTAACCAGCCATGCCAATAGCCTGCCCGAGCGATCCCCCTCCGCATGGAGAAGGGCAAGGCAGTGACTATAGTCATGTTTCCCCTACCGCGCCTCTAGATCCCTGTGACTCTTTCTCAGCTGCTTGTGTCTTTCCGTCCAATCGGCCCACCATGACACCTCGGTCTCAAGTGGTCTCAACTCCCGCTCCATGTCCAGAAGCTCCGTGCGCAGGGCCTTACGTATCCCCTGACGTACTGGCAATGCATTGCCCTCTGATGACCATCTTGTGGGTATCCCACTTCAGCGCCCTGGAGGGGGTGGTGCCCGTGTTAAGTTCAAAATATTTAGTAATATGTGTTGACAGGGGCCTCCCTGAAGGGGGGTCCTGAAGTGCCTTGGTCTGGAACCTCCAGGTCTATAACGTCATCAGCAGTGGGCAGTGATCTGAGAGGGTGCTCGCCAAGGACTCCGTCATAGTTATCTACGTGCCCAATGGTTCATTGCAGAGAAAAAGATCAAGTTTAGTATGGAGGTCATGGACCAGGCAATAAAACAAGCCACTGGTGTCCGGATGGTGCAAGTGCCACATATCGAACAAGCTCTTGTTAACCATCCAGTCCTCAAAGTATTGTGACACCCTGACACACATAGCACCGTTGAGCGGAGGGTGGAGCAGTCCCGGGCAACATCTGGAACTCAATTAATGTTGCTGCCTGATATGCTGGGATTGTGTAGTTCCCGGAAAAGAGCTAGGTTGAGGAGACCTAAAAAAGTAGAGTGAATAGTGTTCGAGGCATAAACAACCACCAGCATGAGGGGGTACCATCCATATGCCCTTCCACCACCATATACCTACCCTAGGTGTCAACTCTGAATATGTTTTTCACAAATGGTACCCCCAGGGCAATCCATATCATGACCCCCTTTGCATATGGGATGTCATAGTACCATACACTTGTCCCCTCCATTTTGCATGTACTTTTCGTAACTCTGCCTGTGTCAAATGGATCTCTGGCAAAAAATCTATGTGTGTGCAGCGCCGCTTAAGGTATGTGTGAACCCAGTACCTCTTTGTGGTAGTGACCATGCCTTTTCACATTCCAGGTCAGCAAGTTATAGTGTGGGGTAGTGTGGCCTATAGGTGTGCCAATTGGGTATGGTGGTAAGTAGTGATCACATTCCACGATTCCCATTCCCCAAAACTCCAGTGTGAAGGCCCTCCCAAACGTCCAATCAATGATAAAGAGCCCAGTGCAGTACAGGGCCATGCCACAGATTTATATGTAGAAAACTTCATCTGTGCATCAAAAGAAAACACAAGATTTGTAAACCCCCCCCCACCAGGACTCCTCTGTATGACTATCCATAACCATCCAACTAATGAACAACAACCAAAGAGAAATGTGTAATAAAATACATTTCCTGTTTGGAGAGGTCAGGGCTCATGGACACAAGGGTCCTCTCCAATTATCTGGGCATCCAATCCTCTCTTGTGAGGTTCCAGGGTGTCTCCAATAGTTACTGGTGAGCAGTCCACACCACTTCGTACACAGCAAAGACCTAACCCCCACCCTTCATAGCAGATTATCCACAAGTCATGGCGTCAACTCCTGCCCCTGGGAGTACTCCCAAGCAGAGGCTATTGTTGTGTAGTTCCTACAAATCTATATAGGATCTGCCCGTTTAGATAACATAAACTAAGGGATTGATGTCCAGACTGATTCCAGGCACCCCCAAAGGATATGTTAGTCTGTAGACCAGCTAGCTCACAGTGCCACTATGAGCCCCTCTAACCAAGGAGTGAATAGTTTCTGGCAACTATTGAACATGACTATCCTGACCCCTCAGGGATCGTGGAAACAGTACAGTACTTTTCGCTCAGTCACTCGTGCTTACTTTGTCTCAGAGAGATACACAGAATAAACGGTGGGGATGTTTTCAATACATATTTATTGAATCAGCGTCATTCTAGTATAAAATATGTGTGCTGCCACAACAATGAGACAGAAACAGATATATACAATTATGAGCACCAGTAGAGTAAAGAAAAGGTAAAATTCTACCATAGTGCTAAAACAATGACTATATGCAGGCATATAGAGACATAACAGTAAAAATGTGTACTCCTACGATGCAAACCCTAACTAGATGTACCTAAGTTTACCTAGCATGTATGTAGGTGTATAGCCAAGAATCCCCTTAGGATAGAGCCAACCCCATTACCTGATGTGGGAGAGCGAAGGACCCCGTCTTGGTCTTGAGATGGACACCCCGCAAGGGATGTCAGACCACTGCGTGCTGCAGTGTCTGCGTGCAGGGACCTCAGCGTCTTGCGTCAGCGTGTCAGCATGGAAATCTTTCTCCTCTGGTCTGCCCAGTGAAGATGTAGTGTTTATATACCTGAGAGGTACCCTCAGGGGTTCTACCTAGAAGTATACTATGGGCATGTCGGGCAAGGATGACGACAGAGATGGCCCTTATACAGAGTTATTGTGCAGAAGATGGTAATCCTGCTGTGACACTGAGAATCCTCATGCATAATACATGAGGCTAGTTTTCGGAGAAGACCACACGTCAGTCATGTAGCACCTAACTAGGTAAAATGTCAGCGCTAGACCCGTTATGTAGAACAATGGTAGGACAGATGTAGGTAAAAGGTTGTGTAACTACCTAGGCCTATATTGGGGTACATTGAGGTTCATAACACCATGGAGCCATTAGTATCTGACTGTCAGAGGTACGGTCTGACCGCAACGCCTCAAAAGAGTTCTGGCCATATTGCAGCACTACTTGCTCTGACTGTGCTCGCTCCCTGGCCGCCTGTGCCATGAAGGGGCAGCTCTGGGTCCCCCGCTCCTCCTACGCCTCAGTTGCAATGTCAGTCATTTACCAGTGTTCCGGTCATCTGATGTGGGCTTCGCAATTCCCTTGGCATGTAACCAGGCTGATGCGTTTCCAGGAGTCAAGAAAGAATGGGTTCACTCATCATCCATCACCTTAAGTTTAGCAGGATAGAGAAGAGCATACTTCAGGCCTAGCTCCTGGAGGAGTTGCTTGACCACAGTATGTGACTTGCGAAGATGCTGAATGTCCACAGTAAAATCTGCACTCAAAGTGCCAAGGACCTTTCATCCAAAACAATTGCAGAATCAACTCTCTGTCTCTATCATTAACTTGTTTCGCAATTACAGGACTCGTTTGGGCCCCTGATGCGGTGACCTCCCAGGTAGACAATATGCTTTCTCCACAGAGAAGAATTTGGGTACAATGCCTGTCATCACTGTGGTCATCAGCCACTGTTCGAGGAAGAGTTCCGTACTCAGGCCCCCCAAGCATGCCAGAAAGCCCAAGAAGTGGACATTATTATGCCTCGAGCAGCCCTCTGAATCCTCCGATGTGGAGAGGTCACCTTTGCCCTCATGTCCTTCAGTTGGGTTTGCAGTTCCTGCAATGTGGGTCACATCGTGGTTAATGTGGATTCAGCATCGTCCACACAGTTCACCAGTTTCCTGTGGTCCATACAGAGCAGGTTCACGTCCAAGGAGACTTGCACGATCTTGGACTTCAGCGTGGCTTTTGTGTCCAGAATTGCCAGCAATATCTTTTCAAACTGGACAGTGTGACTGTGGAGAGAGGCCCAGGGTGCCGAATCCATTATCAGGAGGGGCGGAAAGACCGCTGCATCCGCAATGCCTGGGGTGGGGTTCTTAGCAGATTTCGGCTTCACCATCATGCCCACATTGGTATCAACCCCAAGTGGATGCTGCAGCAGGTTCTAGACAGTGCATCATCGCACCTGACTCTCCACCAGGTTTGGGCCGCGGGTAAGCGCAGTGCAATGCTGGAGCTGCGCTTGGTGTCTGCCAGGCCTCCTCATAGGAACTGAATGTAAAAGCTTGTGGAATGTATCAAAAATGCAAAAAAATACTATAATCTGCTATCAAATAAAAGGCAACTTTAGGTGGTCAATGGCTAAAGGGTAAGCCATGAAAAGTAGGGGATTCGAGATATTACAGCCCATGCAAAAGCTGTAATATATGGTATCCCCATAGTAAGAGATGTTAGAAAACTCAAGGAAGGGTGCCAGTTGGCAGAAAAATAATGTGCTCACCAAGCCAACATAAGGCCATGTCCAACTGAATCCTGGTAATTTATAAACCTGATGATACAAAATATTATAGTCGGTATGGGCCATTAAATCTGGTATCCCCTGAAGGAACAGGATGTGAAAGTTTGCGTAATGAAATCAAAAATGTGAAAAGAGCCTGCAATTTGGTATCAAACCAAAAGGCAACTCCAGTTGGCCAATAGTTAAAAGATAACCCTTGAAAAGTAGGGGATACAAGATATTACAGCAACGCATGACCCGTAATATGTGCTATCCCGATAGTAATAGGAGTTGGAAAACTCATGGAAGGGTGCCATTTGACAGAACAATACTGTGCTCAGCCAGCCAACATAAGACCATATCAAATTGAATCCTAGTAAGTTCTAACCCAAGAAACACTTGGATACTAAATATTATAGCCGGTATGGCTATTATATTTGGTATTCCCAAAAGGAACCGGATGTAAAATCTTGTGGAATGATGGCAAAAAGGGGCAAAGATACTGTAGTATGCTATCAAATAAAAGGCAACTTGAAGTGGTCAATGGCTAAAGGGTAACCCATGAAACGTAGGGATACGAGATATTGCAGCAATGCGTGAGTCATAATATTTGGTATCCCCATTGAAAACGATGTTGGAAAGCAAAAGGAAGGGTGCTATTTGGCATAGAAATACTGTGCTCACCCATCGAACATAAGACCATGTCAAATTGAATACTGGTAAGTTCTAACCCAAGAAACACAGGGGATACCAAATATTATAGCCGGTATAGGCCATTATATATGGTATCCCCATAGAGAACCTGACGTACAATATTGTGAAATGATGTAAAAAATGTGAAAAGATACTATAGTCTGTTATCAAATAAAAGACAACTTCAAGTGGTCAAAGGCTAAAGGGTAACCCCTGAAACGTAGGGGATACAAGATATTACAGTAATGCGTGAGCCATAATATCAGGTATCCCCAATGTAATTGATGTTGGAAAGCAAAAGGAAGGGTGTTATTTGACATTAAAAAAAACTGTGCTCACCCATCTAACCTAAGACCATGCCAAATTGAATCCTGGTAAGTTCTAACCCAAGAAACACAGGGGATACCAAATATTATAGCCGGTATAGGTCATTATATTTGGAATCCCCTAAGAGATCCGGATGTACAATCTTGTGGAACAATGTAAAAAATGTGAAAAGATACTGTAGTCTGCTATCAAATAAAAGCCAACTTCAACTGGTCAATGGCTAAAGGGGAACCCATGAAACGTAGGGGATACAACATATTACAGCAATGCATGAGCCATGATATTAGGTATCCCCATTGTAAACGATGTTGGAAAGCAAAAGGAAGGGTGCTATTTGGCATAGAAATACTGTGCTCACCCATCGAACATAAGACCATGTCAAATTGAATACTGGTAAGTTCTAACCCAAAAAAACAGGGGATACCAAATATTATAGCCGGTATAGGCCATTATATATGGTATCCCCATAGAGAACCTGACGTACAATATTGTGGAATGATGTAAAAAATGTGAAAAGATACTGTAGTCTGTTATCAAATAAAAGACAACTTCAAGTGGTCAAAGGCTAAAGGGTAACCCATGAAATGTAGGGGATACAAGATATTACAGCAATGAGTGAGTCATAATATAAGGTATCCCCAATGTAATCGATGTTGGAAAGCAAAAGGAAGGGTGTTATTAGGCATAGAAATACTGTGCTCACCCATCTAACAAAAGACCATACCAAATCAAATCCTGGTACGTTCTAACCCAAGAAACACAGGGGATACCAAATATTATAGCCGGTATAGGTAATTATATTTGATATCCCCTAAGAGATCCGGATGTACAATATTGTGAAATGATGTAAAAAATGTGAAAAGATACTGTAGTCTGCTATCAAATAAAAGACAACTTCAAATGGTCAATGGCTAAAGGGTAACCCATGAAATGTAGGGGATACAAAATATTGCAGCAATGCGTGAGCCATAATATTTGGTATCCCCATTGTAAACGATGTTGGAAAGCAAAAGGAAGGGTGCTATTTGGCAGAGAAATACTGTGCTCACCCATCTAACAAAAGACCATATCAAATCGAATCCTGGTAAGTTTTAACCCAATAAACACAGGGGATACCAAATATTATAGCCGGTATAGGCCATTATATATGGTATCCCCATAGAGAACCTGACGTACAATTTTGTGGAATGATGTTACAAATGTGGAAAGATACAGTAGTCTTATCAAATAAAATACAACTTCAAGTGGTCAAAGGCTAAAGGGTAACCCATGAAATGTAGGGGATACAAGATATTACAGCAATGCGTGATCCATAATATCAGGTATCCCCAATGTAATTGATGTTGGAAAGGAAAAGGAAGGGTGTTATTTGGCATAGAAATACTCTGCTCACCCATCTAACATAAGACCATGCCAAATCGAATCCTGGTAAGTTCTAACCCAAGAAACACAGGGGATACCAAATATTATAGCCGGTATAGGTCATTATATATGGTATCCCCTAAGAGAACTGGACGTACAATCTTGTGGAATAATGTAAAAAATGTGAAAAGATCCTGTAGTCTGCCATCAAATAAAAAACAACTTCAAATGGTCAATGGCTAAAGGGGAATCCATGAAACGTAGCGGATACGACATATTACAGCAATGCGTGAGCTATAATATTTGGTATCCCCATTGTAAACGATGTTGGAAAGCAAAAGGAAGGGTGCCACTTGGCATAGAAATACTGTGCTCACCCATCCAACATAAGACCATGTGTAATTGAATCCTGGTAAGTTCAAAACCACGAAACACCGGGGATACTAGATATTATAGCCGGTATAGGCCATACCGTCTTGTGGAATGATGTAAAAAATGTGAAAACATACTGTAGTCTGCTATCAAATAAAAGACAACTTCAAGTGGTCAATGGCTAAAGGGTAACCCATGAAACGTAGGGGATATGAGATATTACAGCAATGTGTGAGCTATAATATTTGTTATCCCCATAGTAAACGATGGAAGGTCGCTATTAGGCATAGAAATACTGTGCTCACTCATCCAACATAAGACCATGTCAAATTGAATACTGGTAAGTTCTAACCCCAGAAACACAGGGGATACCCGATATTATAGCCGGTATAGGCCATTATATATGGTATCCCCTAAGGGAACCGGAAGTAAAATCATAGGGAATGATGTAAAAAAATCTGAATAGATACTGTAGCCTGCTATAAAATAAAAGGCAACTTCAACTGGTGAATGGCTAAAGGGTAACTTATGAAACTTAGGTGATGCGAAATATTGCAGCAATGCATGAGCCATAATATTTGGTATCCCCATAGTAAACAATGATGGAAAGCAAAAGGAAGGGTGCTATTTTTGTGCTTCGCGTCACTGGGGGTAGGCAAAATACCGAACGAATCCCTCCTTTACATATTGCCCCATTTGGGGTTACTTCATACGACTGACCAGAGACTCACACGATTTCCTAACCAAGGGTTTCTCAAATGTTTTCAACGCCATCAACAATAGGATACTAGTATTTTGAAAAAATTCGGAATCTTCTTGAATCCACATTCATCTATATTTAAAGCCTTGAAGAAGTTACTTTGTAACGAAACACGTGTCGGCTGTTTTTCCATCACTGCTAACAAAGAGGCCGTATGACCTTGACCTCCGTGGACTTTTAAAGAACATATGTCTGTGTCTTGGATCATACCCTGATTATTGGTTGTGTACATCTGTATGAAATGTCATCACTTGATATTAAATGATATTGTGCAGTAGACTGATTGTATGGATTGGTTTCCTGTGAGTAATCACATCATTTGCTGAACTATAATTGTGTCATATTATTTGACAACTGTGAGATATTCTAAGAGTGCCGAGGTACAGTGGTTTTTTAAGTTCTGCACGGGAGCTCTTAGGAACTCCTGTGGGGTGACATCTGTGGTAGTGGGGTGTCTTTATTCGGTTACCTTGAGGGGCACCAGTACTATTAGTATTTATTGAAAAATCGAAACAATTTACTGTCCATGATTGATGTGCAATCCTGTTGAACCATCACTACCTTTTCTTGTGTATTGCTATCAAATAAAAGGCAACTTCAAGTGGTCAATGGCTAATGGGTAACCCATGAAACGTAGGGGATACAAGATATTACAGCAATGCGGGAGCCATAATATTTGGTATCCCCATTGTAAACAAAGTTGGAAAGCAGAAGGAAAGGTGGAATTTGCCATAGAACTACTGTGCCCATCCATCCAACATAAGGCCATGTCAAATTGAATACTGGTAAGTTCTAACGCCAGAAACAGAGGCGATACCAGATATTATAGCAGGTATAGGTCATTATATATGGTATCCCCTAAGAGAACTGGACGAACAATCTTGTGGAATAATGTAAAAAATATGAAGATACTGTAGTCTGTTATCAAAGAAAAGACGACTTCAGGTGGTGAATGGCTAAAGGGTAACCCATAAAATGTAGGGGATACAAGATATTACAGCAATGCGTTTGCATTAATATTTGGTATCCCCATTGTAAACGATGTTGGAAAGCAAAAGGAAGGGTGCTATTTGGAATAGAAATACTGTGCTCACCCATCCAACATAAGACCATGTCCAATTGAATCTTGGTAAGTTCTAAGCCAAGAAACACCAGGGATACCAGATATTATAGCCGGTATAGGCCATTATATGGGGTAACTTCTAAGGGAACCGGATGTAAAATCTTGGGGAAATGATGTAAAAAATCTGAAAAGATACTGTAGCCTGCTATAAAATACAAGGCAACTTCAACTGGTGAATGGCTAAAGGGTAACCTATGAAACTTAGGTGATGCAAGATATTACAGCAATGCGTGAGCCATAATATTTGGTATCCCCATAGTAAACAATGATGGAAAGCAAAAGGAAGGTCGCTATTTGGTGTAAAAATGCTGTGCTCACCCATCCAACATGAGACCATGTCAAATTGAATCCTGGTAAGTTCTAACCCAAGAAACACAGGGGATACCAAATATTATAGCCGGTATAGGCCATTATATATGGTATCCCCTAAGGGAACCGGACGTACAATCTTGTGGAATGATGTCAAAAATCTGAAAAGATACTGTAGTCTGCTATCAAATAAAAAACAACTTCAAGTGGTCAATGGCTAAAGGGTAGCCCATGAAACGTAGGGGATACGAGATATTACAGCGATGCGTAAGCCATAATTTATTTATTTATTTATTTTATGAGTTTTATATAGCGCTGGCTAGACCCGTAGGTATCAGAGCGCTTTACATTAGGTTACAACAAAGCGAGTTTGCGAGTTACAAGATTAAATAAGTTACATAATGATAACATAAGGAAATGCCAAGAGTACAGTCAATGAGCAGTAACGTAAAAGACAATTGCACGGAAATTAATAGGGGGTGGGAAAAACAAAAGGGGGGTAGAGGGGGATAAAAGTAGTGTAATGAAAGAGGGTGGGGGATACGAGGGGATGGAGAAAAGGCAAATCAGAAAAAAAAGAAGAAACGTTTAGGGTCGTCAAGGGGGAACGAGGGAAAAGGGTAAAGGACGAGGGAATCGACAAGATGGCGGGTCTGGGTCCGGAGAAAAGCGGCGGAGAACAGCAGCAAAATGGAGGGCAGGGCAGAAGAAAAAAGTCATGAAGTCCATGAAAGTGACCCAGGGAGCGTGAATTAAAGTGCCAGAAGAAGTCAGGGGGGTACGAAGTTCAAAAACAAAGTCAGGGAGGAAGGGAGAGGAGGCGTGTAGGCTCGGGTCCACTGGGGTAACGTTGAAGACAATCAGCCGGTCGTGGCTCGCGCGCCCCCATACCTGGGAAAAGTTCACTCGGGTCTCCGGAGTCGGTGACGATGCAGTGCAAATCCAGGAAGATAGCCAGCATGGGGAGGCAGCGAGGCGGCGGTGAGGACAGGTAGGCAGCCGGTGGATGCAAAGCTGCGCCAAGGCTGGCCCCACTTTCAACAGCGGCGAGTCGGTCCAAGGCAGTGGACAGAAGGAGAGAACAGCAGCGGTAGCGGGACGAGGAGTGTCTTTCTCCGATGTCCAGCTGG
Organism: Calotriton arnoldi; assembly: GCA_963921515.1. NCBI lineage: Eukaryota > Metazoa > Chordata > Amphibia > Caudata > Salamandridae > Calotriton > Calotriton arnoldi. Next base: position 104,648 of record CAWUFW010002056.1, read on the forward strand.
GTAGGAGACGGTCGCAGGAGAACCCAGGCCGGACTCCCCAATAGCCGAACCAGGCGGCTCCACTGGGCATCAGCAAAGACGTCTCGCTGTCCCGGGAAGAGGGGAGAACACGCCTTAGAGCAGTCCAACACCATCCGGAGCCATCTGGAAGAGCCAGAGCTGCGCCGAGGCTGGATAGGCAACAGGAGGACGGTAAGCTCTGAGTGCGGCGGAAGGGTCGGAACGAGAGGCATCAGCGGTGCGGGAATCCATGCCCCGATGTCCGGCTGGGTAGGAGACGGCCTCGGGGGAAACCCAGGGCAGACTCCCCAATAGCCGATCCAAGCAGCTCCACCGGGTATCGGCTAAGTCCTCTCCGTGTCCGCTGTCCGGGTACAGGAGGAGAAAGCGTAAAAAGGGGTTATTAAGAGGTTAAAGGTCCGGTGCAGCAAACACAGACCGGGAGCTCCCGGCCGGAGCTCCTCACCGGGCGGCCATTTTGCCACTACTAATATTTGGTATCCCCATTGTAAGCGATGTTGGAAAGCAAAAGGAAGGGTGCTATTTGCCATGGGAATATTGTGCTCATCCATCCAACATAAGTCTATGTCAAATTGAATACTGGTCAGTTCTAACCCCAGAAACACAGGGGATACCAGATAATATAGCCGGTATAGGCCATTATGTATGGTATCCCCTAAGGGAACTGGATGTAAACTCTTGTGGGATTGATGTAAAAAATCTGAAAAGATACTGTAATCTGCCATAAAATAAAAAGCAACTTCAACTGGTGAATGGCTAAAGGGTAACCTATGAAACATAGGGGATACGAGATATTACAGCAATGCGTGAGCCATAATATTTGGTATCCCCATAGTAAACCATGTTGGAAAGTAAAAGGAAGGGTTATAATCAGCATAGAAATACTTTGCTCACCCATCCAACATAAGACCATGTCAAATTGAATCCTGGTAAGTTCTAACCCAAGTAACACAGGGAATACCAAATATTATAGCCTAAGGAAACCGGAAGTACCGTCTTGTGGAATGATGTAAAAAATGTGAAAACATACTGTAGTCTGCTATCAAATAAAAGGCAACTTCAACTGGTGAATGGCTAGAGGGTAACCTATGAAACTTAGGTGATGCAAGATATTACAGCTATCCCGTGAGGCATAATATTTGGTATCCCCATAGTAAACGATGTTAGAAAGCAAAAGGAAGGTTGCTATTTGGCATAGAAATACCGTGCTCCCACATCCAACATAAGACCATGTCAAATTGAATACTGGTAAGTTCTAACCCCAGAAACACAGGGGATACCCGATATTATAGCCGGTATAGGCCATTATATATGGTATCCCCTAAGGGAACCGGAAGTAAAATCAAAGGGAATGATGTAAAAAATATGAATAGATACTGTAGCCTGCTATAAAATAAAAGGCAACTTCAACTGGTGAATGGCTAAAGGGTAACTTATGAAACTTAGGTGATGCGAGATATTGCAGCAATGTATGAGCCATAATATTTGGTATCCCCATAGTAAACAATGATGGAAAGCAAAAGGAAGGGTGCAATTTTTGTGCTTCGCGTCACTGGGGGTAGGCAAAATACCGAACGAATCCCTCCTTTACATATTGCCCCATTTGGGGTTACTTCATACGACTGACCAGAGACTCACACGATTTCCTAACCAAGGGTTTCTCAAATGTTTTCAACGCCATCAACAATAGGATACTAGTATTTTGAAAAAATTCGGAATCTTCTTGAATCCACATTCATCTATATTTAAAGCCTTGAAGAAGTTACTTTGTAACGAAACACGTGTCGGCTGTTTTTCCATCACTGCTAACAAAGAGGCCGTATGACCTTGACCTCCGTGGACTTTTAAAGAACATATGTCTGAGTCTTGGATCATACCCTGATTATTGGTTGTGTACATCTGTATGAAATGTCATCACTTGATATTAAATGATATTGTGCATTAGACTGATTGTATGGATTGGTTTCCTGTGAGTAATCACATCATTTGCTGAACTATAATTGTGTCATATTATTTGACAACTGTGAGATATTCGAAGAGTGCAGAGGTACAGTGGTTTTTTAAGTTCTGCACGGGAGCTCTTAGGAACTCCTGTGGGGTGACATCTGTGGTAGTGGGGTGTCTTTATTCGGTTACCTTGAGGGGCACCAGTACTATTAGTATTTATTGAAAAATCTAAACAATTTACTGTCCATGATTGATGTGCAATCCTGTTGAACCATCACTACCTTTTCTTGTGTATTGCTATCAAATAAAAGGCAACTTCAAGTGGTCAATGGCTAAAGGGTAACCCATGATACGTAGGGGATACAAGATATTACAGCAATGCGGGAGCCATAATATTTGGTATCCCCATTGTAAACAAAGTTGGAAAGGTGGTTTTTGCCATAGAACTACTGTGCCCATCCATCCAACATAAGGCCATGTCAAATTGAATACTGGTAAGTTCTAACGCCAGAAACAGAGGCGATACCAGATATTATAGCCGGTATAGGTCATTATATATGGTATCCCCTAAGAGAACTGGACGTACAATCTTGTGGAATAATGTAAAACATATGAAGATGCTGTAGTCTGTTATCAAAGAAAAGACGACTTCAGGTGGTGAATGGCTAAAGGGTAACCCATGAAATGTAGGGGATACAAGATATTACAGCAATGCGTTCGCATTAATATTTGGTATCCCCATTGTAAACGATGTTGGAAAGCAAAAGGAAGGGTGCTATTTGGAATGGAAATACTGTGCTCACCCATCCAACATAAGACCATGTCCAATTGAATCTTGGTAAGTTCTAAGCCAAGAAACACCAGGGATACCAGATATTATAGCCGGTATAGGCCTTTATATGGGGTAACTTCTAAGGGAACCGGATGTAAAATCTTGTGGAAATGATGTAAAAAATCTGAAAAGATACAGTAGCCTGCTATAAAATACAAGGCAACTTCAACTGGTGAATGGCTAAAGGGTAACCTATGAAACTTAGGTGATGCAAGATATTACAGCAATGCGTGAGCCATAATATTTGGTATCCCCATAGTAAACCATGTTGGAAAGTAAAAGGAAGGGTTATAATCAGCATAGAAATACTTTGCTCACCCACCCAACATAAGACCATGTCAAATTGAATTCTGGTAAGTTCTAACCCAAGTAACACAGGGAATACCAAATATTATAGCCGGTATAGGCCATTATATTTGGCATCCCCTAAGGAAACCGGACGTACCGTCTTTTGGAATGATGTAAAAAATGTGAAAACATACTGTAGAGTCTGCTATCAAATAAAAGACAACTTCAAGTGGTCAATGGCTAAAGGGTAACCCATGAAACGTAGGGGATACGAGATATTACAGCAATGTGTGAGCTATAATATTTGTTATCCCCATAGTAAACGATGTTGGAAAGCAAAAGGAAGGTCGCTATTTGGCATAGAAATTCTGTGCTCACCCATCCAACATAAGACCATGTCCAATTGAATCCTGGTAAGTTCTAAGCCAAGAAACACCAGGGATACCAGATATTATAGCCGGTATAGAACATTATATGGGGTATCTTTTAAGGGAACCAGATGTAAAATCTTGTGGAATGATGTAAAAAATCTGAAAAGATACTGTAGCCTGCTATAAAATACAAGGCAACTTCAACTGGTGAATGGCTAAAGGGTAACCTATGAAACTTAGGTGATGCGAGATATTGCAGCCATGCGTGAGCCATAATATTTGGTATTCCCATAGTAAACGATGTTGGAAAGCAAAAGGAAGGGTACTATTTGCCATAGAACTACTGTGCTCATCCATCCAACATAAGGCCATGTCAAATTGAATACTGGTAAGTTCTAACCCCCGGAAACACGGGGGATACCAGATATTATAGCCGGTATAGGCCACTATATATGGTATCCCCTAATGGAACTAGATGTGAAATCTTGAGGAATGATGTCAAAAATGTGAAAAGATATTGTAGTCTGCTATCAAATAAAAGGCAACTTCAACTGGTGAATGGCTATAGAGTTACCTATGAAACATAGGGGATACAAGATATTACAGCAATGCGAGAGCCATAATATTTGGTATCCCCATAGTAAACGATGTTAGAAAGCAAAAGGAAGGGTGCTATTTGGCATAGAAATACTGTGCTCACCCAACCGACATAAGCCCATGTCCAATTGAATCCTGGTAAGTTCTAAGCCAAGAAACACCAGGGATACCAGATATTATAGCCTGTATAGGCCATTATATTTGGTGTCCCTAAGGAACCAAATGTAAAATCTTGTGGAATTATGTAAAAGAATGTGAAAAGTTACTGTAGTCTGCTATCAAATAAAAGGCAACTTTAAGTCGTCAATGGCTAAAGGGTAACCCATGAAACATAGGGGATACAAGATATTACAGCAATGCGTGAGCCATAATATTTGGTATGCCCATTGTAAAGATGTTGGAAAGCAAAAGGAAGGGTGCTATTTACGATAGAAATACTGTGCTCATCCATCCAACATAAGGCCATGTCAAATTGAATACTGGTAAGTTCTAACCCCAGAAACACAGAGGATACCAGATTTTATAGCCGGTATAGGCCATTATATATGGTATCCCCTAAGGAACCGGATGTAAAATCTTGTGGAATGATGTAAAAAATCTGAAAAGATACTGTAGCCTGCTATAAAATAACAGGCAACTTCAACTGGTGAATGGCTTAAGGGTACCCTATGAAACGTAGGTGATGCGAGATATTACAGCAATGCGTGAGCCATAATATTTGGTATCCCCATAGTAAAGGATGTTGGAAAGCAAAAGGAATGGTGCTATTTGGCATAGAAATATGTGCTCACCCATCCAACATAAGACCATGTCAAATTGAATCCTGGTAAGTTCTAACCCAAGAAACACAGGGGATACCAGATTTTATAGCCGGTATAGGCCATTATATATGGTATCCCCTAAGGGAACCGGATGTAAAATCTTGTGGAATGATGTAAAAAAATCTGAAAAGATACTGTAATCTGCCATAAAATAAAAAGCAACTTCAACTGGTGAATGGCTAAAGGGTAACCTATGAAACATAGGGGATACGAGATATTACAGCAATGCGTGAGCCATAATATTTGGTATCCCCATAGTAAACCATGTTGGAAAGTAAAAGGAAGGGTTATAATCAGCATAGAAATACTTTGCTCACCCATCCAACATAAGACCATGTCAAATTGAATCCTGGTAAGTTCTAACCCAAGAAACACAGGGGATACCAAATATTATAGCCGGTACAGGCCATTATATATGGTATCCCCTTAGGGAACCGGACGTACAATCTTGTGGAATGATGGCAAAAATGTGAAAAGATACTGTAGTCTGCTATCAAATAAAAGACAACTTCAAGTGGTCAATGGCTAAAGGGTAACCCATGAAACGTAGAGGATACAAGATATTACAGCAATGCGTGAGCCATAATATTTGGTATCCCCATTGTAAAATATGTTGGAAAGCGAAAGGAAGGGTGCTATTTGCCATAGAAATACTGTTCTCATGCATCCAACATAAGACCATGTCAAATTGAAAATTGGTCATTTCTAACCCCAGAAACACAGGGGATACCACATATTATAGCCGGTATAGGCCATTATATATGGTATCCCCTAAAGGAACCGGACGTACAATCTTGTGGAATGATGTAAAAAATGTGAAAAGTTACTGTAGTCTGCTATCAAGTAAAATGCAACTACAAGTGGTCAATGGCTAAAGGGTACCCCATGAAATGTAGGGGATACGAAATATTAGAGCAATGCGTGAGCCATAATATTTGGTATCCCCATTGTAAACGATGTTGGAAAGCAAAAGGAAGGGTGCTATTTGCCATAGAATTACTGTGCTCATCCATCCAACATAAGACCATGTCAAATTGAATACTGGTAAGTTCTAACCCCAGAAACACAGGGGATACCAGATAATATAGCCGGTATAGGCCATTATATATGGTATCCCCTAAGGAACTGGATGTAAACTCTTGTGGGATTGATGTAAAAAATCTGAAAAGATACTGTAATCTGCCATACAATAAAAAGCAACTTCAACTGGTGAATGGCTAAAGGGTAACCTATGAAACATAGGGGATACGAGATATTACAGCAATGCGTGAGCCATAATATTTGGTATCCCCATAGTAAACCATGTTGGAAAGTAAAAGGAAGGGTTATAATCAGCATAGAAATACTTTGCTCACCCACCCAACATAAGACCATGTCAAATTGAATCCTGGTAAGTTCTAACCCAAGTAACACAGGGAATACCTAATATTATAGCCGGTATAGGCCATTATATTTGGCATCCCCTAAGGAAACCGGACGTACCGTCTTTTGGAATGATGTAAAAAATTTGAAAACATACTGTAGTCTGCTATCAAATAAAAGACAACTTCAAGTGGTCAATGGCTAAAGGGTAACCCATGAAACGTAGGGGATACGAGATATTACAGCAATGTGTGAGCTATAATATTTGTTATCCCCATAGTAAACGATGTTGGAAAGCAAAAGGAAGGTCGCTATTTGGCATAGAAATACTGTGCTCACCCATCCAACATAAGACCATGTCCAATTGAATCCTGGTAAGTTCTAAGCCAAGAAACACCAGGGATACCAGATATTATAGCCGGTATAGAACATTACATGGGGTATCTTTTAAGGGAACCAGATGTAAAATCTTGTGGAATGATGTAAAAAATCTGAAAAGATACTGTAGCCTGCTATAAAATACAAGGCAAATTCAACTGGTGAATGGCTAAAGGGTAACCTATGAAACTTAGGTGATGCGAGATATTGCAGCCATGCGTGAGCCATAATATTTGGTATTCCCATAGTAAACGATGTTGGAAAGCAAAAGGAAGGGTACTATTTGCCATAGAACTACTGTGCTCATCCATCCAACATAAGGCCATGTCAAATTGAATACTGATAAGTTCTAACCCCCGGAAACACGGGGGATACCAGATATTATAGCCGGTATAGGCCACTATATATGGTATCCCCTAATGGAACTAGATGTGAAATCTTGAGGAATGATGTCAAAAATGTGAAAAGATATTGTAGTCTGCTATCAAATAAAAGGCAACTTCAACTGGTGAATGGCTATAGAGTTACCTATGAAACATAGGGGATACAAGATATTACAGCAATGCGAGAGCCATAATATTTGGTATCCCCATAGTAAACGATGTTAGAAAGCAAAAGGAAGGGTGCTATTTGGCATAGAAATACTGTGCTCACCCAACCGACATAAGCCCATGTCCAATTGAATCCTGGTAAGTTCTAAGCCAAGAAACACCAGGGATACCAGATATTATAGCCTGTATAGGCCATTATATTTGGTGTCCCTTAAGGGAACCAAATGTAAAATCTTGTGGAATTATGTAAAAAAAATGTGAAAAGTTACTGTAGTCTGCTATCAAATAAAAGGCAACTTCAAGTCGTCAATGGCTAAAGGGTAACCCATGAAACATAGGGGATACAAGATATTACAGCAATGCGTGAGCCATAATATTTGGTATGCCCATTGTAAAGATGTTGGAAAGCAAAAGGAAGGGTGCTATTTACGATAGAAATACTGTGCTCATCCATCCAACATAAGGCCATGTCAAATTGAATACTGGTAAGTTCTAACCCCAGAAACACAGAGGATACCAGATTTTATAGCCGGTATAGGCCATTATATATGGTATCCCCTAAAGGAACCGGATGTAAAATCTTGTGGAATGATGTAAAAAATCTGAAAAGATACTGTAGCCTGCTATAAAATAACAGGCAACTTCAACTGGTGAATGGCTAAAGGGTACCCTATAAAACGTAGGTGATGCGAGATATTACAGCAATGCGTGAGCCATAATATTTGGTATCCCCATTGTAAACGATGTTGGAAAGCAAAAGGAAGGGTGCTATTTGACATAGAATTACTGTGCTCATCCATCCAACATAAGACCATGTCAAATTGAATACTGGTAAGTTCTAACCCCAGAAACACAGGGGATACCAGATATTATAGCCAGTAAAGGCATTATTATCTGGTATCCCTTAAGTGAACCGGATGATACTAAATATTATAATCTGTATGGGCGATTATACTAGGTATCCCCAAAATGAACTCGATGTGAAACTTGTGAAATGCATTCAAAAGTACTAAAATTTACTGTAATCTGCTCTCACATAAGAGGCCATTACAACTTGGCAATTGCTAAAGGGTAAACCTTGTAAACTAGGAGATACCACATATTATAGCAACTCATGAGCTGTAATATTTGGTGTCCACATAGAAAGAGACTCTGGAATACACAAAAAATGCTGTGATATGGCAGAAAAACACTCTGTTCACCCTGCCAATTTAAGGACATGTCAAATTGTGTCCTGGTAAGCTTTAACTCTAATAACATATGGAATAGCAAAGATTACATCTCTTATTGGCCATTATATTTGGTATCCCCCAAAGGAACCGAATGTGGATGCTTTTGGAATGCAATTAAAAGTGCTTAAAGATACTGTAATCTGCTTTCAAATAAAAGGCAATTTTAACTTGTCAATGGTTAAAAGGTAAACATTGAAAAATCTAAGATAGCAGATATTACATCACTAATATTCAGTATCCCCGTTGAAAGAGACAGTGGAAATTATAAACAAGAATGTGATGTGTCAGAGAAGGACCTTGTTTTTCACACCACTTCAAGATCATGTCAAATCCTGATACATTTTAATCCAAGAAACAGGGAATACCAAATATTATAGCCCGTATGAGCCATTATATTTGGTATCCCCTAATGGAACCAGAAGTGAAAGCATTTGGAATGGTATCAAAAGTGCTAAAAGATACTGTAATCTCCTATCAAATATAAAGCCATTTCAGTTGGTTAATAGCTAAAAGGTAAGCCTTGAAATGTAGGGGATACAAGATAAAGGAATAAATGAGCCACACTATTTGGTGTCCGTGTAGAAGATGTTGGAAAACACAAAAAAGGGTGTGACTTGGCGGAAAAATACTGTAGTCTACAGGCCAACATAAAACTGTTTCAAATCTTATCGAGGTAAGCGTTAACTCTTTAAATGGAAGTGATACAAAATATTACAGCAGCGTACAGGTACATGGTATCCTCCACAAAAACTGAATGTGAGGGTGCATTAAAAATTTCAAATGTAGATAGACCTACTGTAATCCCCTGCCAAATAAAATGAAATTTCAAATGGTCAATGGCTAAAAGGTAACCATTGAATAGTAGGGATACGAGATACTATAGCAATGTGTAATCCGTAATATTTGGTATTCCTATAAAACAGAGTGGAAATGACTATGAAGGGTATGATGTGACAGAGAAATACTGTGCTAACTTAGCCAACAAGTGAATAGCATGTCAAATTTTATGGCAGTAAGTGTTAACACTTGGTACGTAGGTGCTACTAAATATAGCCAGTACTGGCCATTTATTTGGTACACTGTTTACTTAATTTATATGGCCATGTCGTGTTATCCACTAATTTTGAATTTTTGCTAAATGTCAAATACACAATGCTATAGTGCAAGGCAAGTGTGTGCTGTAACCAGTGGCAAACCAGACTTGCTGCCATTAAATAACACAGCAAAACCAAAGGGGATGATGGACGGAGTGTTGAACATTGCAAGCACTCACCCCCAGTCAACTGATCTGGGTTTAATCCATCATCATTCTTTAGCTCACTCCGCCAACCCAGTTCAGACATGGCCATATGCAAATCAGTCTGACCCTGTGCCTCATGGGAACAGTCCAGCCTGAACTGCCAAGCCATGTCTTCCCTGGACCGGAAACAAGCCTCCTGGGACCGGTTTCTGGCTTACAGCCGTCATCAGCCAGGCTATCTTGAATCCAGTGGCAAAGTGAGCAAGGGACCCACGTCTGGGCATACCCTGCCAACTTAGGGCGAACATAGCAAAACCAAAGGGGATGATGGACGGAGTGTTGAACATTGCAAGCACTCACCCCCAGTCAACTGATCTGGGTTTAATCCATCATCATTCTTTAGCTCACTCCGCCACCCCAGTTCAGACATGGCCATATGCAAATCAGTCTGACCCTGTGCCTCATGGGAACAGTCCAGCCCGAACTGCCAAGCCATGTCTTCCTGGACCGGAAACAAGCCTCCTGGGACCGGTTTCTGGCTTACAGCCGTCATCAGCCAGGCTATCTTGAATCCAGTGGCAAAGTGAGCAAGGGACCCACGTCTGGGCATACCCTGCCAACTTAGGGCGAACATAGCAAAACCAAAGGGGATGATGGACGGAGTGTTGAACATTGCAAGCACTCACCCCCAGTCAACTGATCTGGGTTTAATCCATCATCATTCTTTAGCTCACTCCGCCACCCCAGTTCAGACATGGCCATATGCAAATCAGTCTGACCCTGTGCCTCATGGGAACAGTCCAGCCCGAACTGCCAAGCCATGTCTTCCCTGGACCGGAAACAAGCCTCCTGGGACCGGTTTCTGGCTTACAGCCGTCATCAGCCAGGCTATCTTGAATCCAGTGGCAAAGTGAGCAAGGGACCCACGTCTGGGCATACCCTGCCAACTTAGGGCGAACATAGCAAAACCAAAGGGGATGATGGACGGAGTGTTGAACATTGCAAGCACTCACCCCCAGTCAACTGATCTGGGTTTAATCCATCATCATTCTTTAGCTCACTCCGCCACCCCAGTTCAGACATGGCCATATGCAAATCAGTCTGACCCTGTGCCTCATGGGAACAGTCCAGCCCGAACTGCCAAGCCATGTCTTCCCTGGACCGGAAACAAGCCTCCTGGGACCGGTTTCTGGCTTACAGCCGTCATCAGCCAGGCTATCTTGAATCCAGTGGCAAAGTGAGCAAGGGACCCACGTCTGGGCATACCCTGCCAACTTAGGGCGAACATAGCAAAACCAAAGGGGATGATGGACGGAGTGTTGAACATTGCAAGCACTCACCCCCAGTCAACTGATCTGGGTTTAATCCATCATCATTCTTTAGCTCACTCCGCCACCCCAGTTCAGACATGGCCATAAGCAAATCAGTCTGACCCTGTGCCTCATGGGAACAGTCCAGCCCGAACTGTTTCAAATCTTATCGAGGTAAGCGTTAACTCTTTAAATGTAAGTGATACAAAATATTACAGCAGCGTACAGGTACATGGTATCCTCCACAAAAACTGAATGTGAGGGTGCATTAAAAATTTCAATTGTAGATAGACCTACTGTAATCCCCTGCCAAATAAAATGAAATTTCAAATGGTCAATGGCTAAAAGGTAACCATTGAATAGTAGGGGATACAAGATACTATAGCAATGTGTAATCCGTAATATTTGGTATTCCTATAAAACAGAGTGGAAATGACTATGAAGGGTATGATGTGACAGAGAAATACTGTGCTAACTTAGCCAACAAGTGAATAGCATGTCAAATTTTATGGCAGTAAGTGTTAACACTTGGTACGTAGGTGCTACTAAATATAGCCAGTACTGGCCATTTATTTAGTACACTGTTTACTTAATTTATATGGCCATGTCGTGTTATCCACTAATTTTGAATTTTTGCAAAATGTCAAATACACAATGCTATAGTGCAAGGCAAGTATGTGCTGTAACCAGTGGCAAACCAGACTTGCTGCCATTAAATAACACAGCACCATAAGCAAACCAAATAGATGATGCATCCAACACCAAAATCCAACAAGAGATCTAGACTACGGATTTTTTTCTAATTTAATTTTTTTTAATTTGAAAATGTTTCCCTCAAATTTGTATGCACTTCTCTTCGCTCCTTAAGAAGTCATCTAGTGCACCTGTGCATGTAACAATGAACAGTTGTACTAGTGTACCTGACTGTAGCTATTCTGTGTTTGACTGAGGTTTGCACTGCAGGTGCCTGGGAAGTACTGATTCTCTTCAAGTTGTTGACTATTGCACAGTTTTTTTTTTTAATTCTTTTTATTAAACAGCAAAGAGACGACATTTCGTACACAACTCGATGGGGCAGGTCATATTTCACAGTTACATTCGTACAGTTCACCGTTATACAGTACTCTACATGGTACAATAGCGTAGGGTCAGCTACGGCATGATGGGATCTTCCAAAGAGGGGACAGTTGATGGGACACATATACTACCACGATAGTCATTCCACTTACTCCATATAGAAATCCATTTTTTTGGGCTTCCCCTCGCAACATACAGTTTTTTCCCTTATCATACACCAATCCATGTCATCTTTCCATGCCTCCACTGTGGGCGGTACCCCCGCTCCCCACAGCCTAGCCAGGTTCCTTTTGGCTACCATTAAGCCCAGTGTGGCCCATATTCTGTCTTTTCTGTTTAATTCGGTAGGGTCCCAGACATTCAAGAGACATCTTTTAGCCTCAGTTCCCATCTCTAATCCGAGGACCTCGCCAATACAGTCATGAACCCCCTTCCAATATCTCTGGATGTACACACATTCCCATAAGATATGTATCGACGTACCAGCCTGGCCACATTGTCTTCTACACATGCCATCATCTGCTCTGTCCATCTTGACCAGCTGAGACCCCGTAATGTAAATTCTATGGAGGATTTTCAGTTGGACCAGCCGCAGTCTGGAGGAGATTGCGACCTCTCGTGGGGAGGCTACTGCTTCTTGCCACGCTTCATCATCGAGCTCCAGCCCATCTCTCTCCCAGTGTTCCCGGAGTAGCTTGAGGGGATCTGGGGCGTTATTGTCTAGTTTCTTATAAGTCAGGGATACCGCTTTCGTTTGTAGGTATCCATTGAGCAATCTATCTTCCAACGGTGAGGACTCTGGGGAGATCCTACCTTTGGCATCTGCGATATTAGTGCATGCCTCACCTGCAAATATCTAAAATATTCTGTGTTGGCCAGATCATATTCTTGTTGCAGGGTGGCGAACGAGACCACCTCTCCCTTCTTCCGTAGATCGCCAATTTTCGTGATCCCAAACATGTCCCACTTGTCAAAACCCTTCGAGCTTCTTAGGGTGCCAGCTGCTCCGAGTCCCACAAGGGAGTAGCCTGTGTGAGCTTCTGTTCCCACCCCAGGCTTCTATTGACTGCATGCCAGACTTGCACTGAGTGCCTAGTCGGTCCTGTTAGGGGAAATTTCTTGGGCTTGGATTAAAGAGCCAAGTTATAGTTACCCCCCCGGTAGCAACCATTTGTCCATCCTATACCCTGGGTCATCCCAGTGACGGTACATGCACTGATTGATTGCGGCCAGGTGGGCCGCCCAATAGTATTTTTTAATGTCTGGGAGCCCGATCCCCCCGTCATACCAACTAAAAACCAATTTAGGGGAGGCTATACGAGGGCGACCCTCCCAAAGCAGTTCCCTCTGGAGACTCTCTACTTCTTTAAAATATTTCGCCGGGACCGGGTCTGGGAAATTCTGGAGCGCATAGAGAAAGCGTGGCAGTGACATCATTTTGAACAGCGCTGCCCTTCCCAACAGCGAGAGCGGGAGAGTCTTCCAGGCAGCTACATCTCACCTCAGCCTCTGCAGTGGGAGGAGAAAGTTGCGTTCATAACTAGTTCTGGGGTCTGTTGTAATAAATATCCCCAAGTATTGAAAGCCCTCTTTCGCTTCTTGCATGGGACACCCTCTCGGTAGAGGGGGTGGCTCGCCTCTGAGGACATACATTAGGGATTTGCTCCAGTTAATTGTGTACCCCGAGTATTTCCGAAAGTTGGTGAATATGTTGAGTACCCTGTGGAGCGATGCCTTGGGGGATGCAAGGTAAAGCAAAATGTTGTCCGCATATAGAGAAATGCGGTTCTCCCATGTGTCAGCCCACTTCAGTCCCCGGATTACTGGGTCTCTACGAATCCACGCCGCCAATGGCTCCAGGGTAAGGGCAAAAAGTAAGGGGGACAGTGGACAGCCCTGCCGAGTCCCCCGGCTCAGCGTGAATACTCCCAACTTTTTATTGTTGTTGCGCCAGGGGCTCGGTGTACAATAGTCGCACCCATCCGATGAAGTTGGGCCCGAAGCCCATCTTAGCCAAGACTGCAAACAGATACGGCCACTCTATGGTGTCGGAGGCCATCGTGGCATCTAGCGAAACCACTACTGCTGCTTCTTGGATCGTGCCCTGGCGCCCCAACACTCCATGCAGTCTCCTCAAATATAATGCAGTGTTCCGGTGGGGAATGAAGCCCGATTGATCCGGGTGCACTAATTTACCGATCACTTGAGCCAACCGACCGGCCAGAAGTTTAACCAGTACTTTAGGCTCCACATTTAATACGGAGATGGGCCATCCAGAACGCCGCAGCCAGACTCGTCCTCGGGACACCACGTCACGAGCACATGACCCAACACCTACGAGGCCTCCACTGGCTCCCCGTCGAGAAGAGGATCACCTTCAAACTCCTCACCCACGCCTACAAATCCCTCAACAACATCGGACCCAAATACCTCAATGACAGAGTATCCTTCCACGTACCCAAGAGGAACCTCTGCTCCGCCGACCGCGCCCTGGCAGAGGTCCCCCGCATCCGCAGAAACAGAACCGGCGGGAGAGCCTTCTCCTACATCGCAGCCAAGACCTGGAACGAGCTCCCTGTTAACATCAGACGCTCCCAGACCCTGCACACGTTCAGGAAGGACCTCAAGACCTGGCTCTTCGACTGATCCGGATCTGCTCCCCCCTCCCCCCAGTGCCTTGAGACCCTCAGGGGTGAGTAGCGCGCTCTACAAACCCCTGATTGATTGATTGATTGATTGATTGATAGGACGAGCATACATTTCTGGGTTTGCCCGTTTTGTGTATGGTGACCACTGTGGCAACCCTTTGATCCAGGGGGAGCAGCCCCGTGTCGCGGCTTTCCGCGAACATGGCCTGCAAATGTGGGGCAAGTACCTCTGGTTTCAGCTTGTATAGCTCTATCGGCAGCCCATTGGGGCCTAAAGCTTTACCTGACTGGAGGTTTCTAATTGCCTGGGCGACTTCGTCATTGGTAAAATCACTGTCGAGCACTGCTCTTTCATCGGAGGCCAGGGTAGGAAGCAATATGTCTGAGAGCAAGGCTTGCAAGTCCTCTTCTGTTAGGGAGGAACTTGCTCGATAGATAGAGCGATAGTAATCTGCAAATTCGTTGGCAATCTCCTGCGGATCTGTTATTGTTTCACCTGACCCCGTCAATAGTTCTGGCACTAGTCTGCTCGCCAGCTCTTTTTTATCAAGCCACGCCAATAACTTTCCAGCCTTGTCCCCCAAATCATATAGTACACCCTCTTTGTCTCTGCTCAGCAACTTGGCCATGTCAGTAGCAATGGCTTTATATTCATCTCTTTTAAGTTTCAGGGCGTGGTGTCTGTCTTGAGTCGCTGGTCCCTCATTGTTTTCCTCCATGAGGAGGATTTAATTCTCTAAGCAGGCTAGATCTTTGGATTTTTCCTTCCGCACCCCGGCTATAGACGAGATTGCTTGACCCCTCACTACCGTTTTAAAGGCTCCCCACAGGGTTTGGGATGCCCGTAGTGATTCCCTATTTTCTAGAAAGTAATTTTCAATAGCTTTTACCAGTTCATCTCTCACCACAGGGTTCCGTAAGTACCAGGGGTTAATGGGCGCTATTCTCCCTACCCTCTTCTCGCCCATGACCACTTCTGCCCATAGTGGGGAGTGATCGGATATGCCTCGGGCGAGATGTTTGATTTCCCGAATATTTCCCACTTGGGACGCCGGAGTAAGAAGATAGTCTATGCGAGATAGGCTATTGTGCGCCCCTGATTGGAAAGTGTGTTGGATACTTTCTGGGTGGTATAGTCTCCACGTGTCTACGAGGCCCAATGCATCCAGGAAATCCGGGAGCCACCTATGTGAGGGGCTTATAGTGCGGGAAGGACACCGGTCAAGGGAGCCGGATACTACGAGTTAAAATCACCTCCCATGACCAGGTAGCTTTCTGGGAATGACAACGTGATGTTACCCAAGTCTTTGAAGGTTTGGCCCTGTAACTCCGGCGGGACGTACACTGCTGCTATTGTAAGTGACTTCCCCTCCCACTGTCTCGAAATTGCTGCATATCTACCCATCCCGTCAGTCCAGGTGTGTTGTATTGACAGTGGAAAGGAGTTTTTTAACAGGATGCCCACTCCCCTGGAACCCGAGGTAAAACCAGATTGGACCACCAGTCGGTAGCCACATCTACTCATGGCCTTACAGGAGTTGCCCACTAAGTGCGTCTCCTGAAGGAGTACCACATCCGGGGCGTGCCGCTTGACATATTGCAATACGATACTACGTTTTAGTTTGTCCCCAAGCCCATTTACATTCCAACTTAGAAGCTTAAAACTCTTATCCCAATGTGTCCCCATTCATGTGATCATGGTTTGCGTGACTATTGCACTGTTGATGCCCACAAAGCATATTTAATGTCCTTCTCATTTAGCCACATTATCATTTTACTTGCTATCATTTTTCAGCTGTACTGTCAAACTCAAAAGAGAAACTTTTCCAGTCCCAGAATGCAACATGTGTACTTAAAAAGTGAAGACTGCTATCTCAACGTGACATACAGCTTGATAATTGGGTTACACTAGAAAAAAATATCATTTGCTTACGTTTGCTATTTTGGAACAGCCAAGAGCTGGTAGGTGGAAACAAAATTTGCGTAAAATTCTCAGTCCTCATTAGTAAAAATCATGCCTCCGTTTCCTTTATTAAGTAATAAAAAAACTAGACACTTTTAAATGATTTATTCACATACTTGCTGTTTTAGGTTTATATGTCAAACGAAAACATACAGAATTGTATACATTTGCTTTGTAGGTCTCGCCTAGGCAGCACATGCGCTGTGAATTTGAGATCTTTTGTTTTCTAAGAGTGGTCTTAGAGCCCGCTCATTGCTTACCATTCGTTGGCTTTATTGTTACTCTCTTTTGTTTGGTTTTTATTGGTAAGATGATGTAGGCTTCCTTTCTTTTTGCGTGTTTGTCCCTCCACTTGAGCATGGACACACTACTTGTATCATTCCACTGATCATGTTTTTTAAGCATTACCTTTTCTTTGTATTTAAGCACTATACCAGAGTGCGTCTTGTTCAGCTGGCTCCCTCATGTACTTCTCCCACTTAGGGTCCCTCCCTCATCCATGTTGCGTACCCACACTCCCTGCTTCCATTGTTGTCCATGTTGTTGCTTCCCCCACCCATCCAACTTCCTTTTGTTGTTGCCTGTGTTTTTGCTTGCAACACCCACCTTCACATCTTCTGTTGTTGCCCATGTTGTAGCTTCCTCCACCCACCCACCCTCCTTCCTTCCTTCCTTCCATTGTTGCCAGTGTTGTTGCTTGCTCGCTCCCACCCTCCCTCCTTCCATTGTTGTCCGCGTTATTGATTGCATCTACCTGCCCACCCTACTTCCATTGTTGCACTTGTTGTTGCGTGCCCCGGGCCCTCCCTCCTTCCGTTGTTGCCCGGGTTGTTGCTTGCAACATCCACCCTCCATCCTCATTCCATTGTTGCCTTTGTGGTAGCTTGCTTCCACCCACCCTCCCTTCTTCCATTGTTGCACCACTTATTGTTGCTTTACCCCCACCAACTCTCCTTTCTTCCATTGTTGCCTGTGTAGTTGCTTTCAACACCTACCCTCCTTCAGTTGTCTGTGTTGTTGCTTGCCTCCACCTACACTATCTTCTTCTATTGTTGCTTGTGTTGTTGCTTGCAACCCCACCCACCCTCACTACTTCCGTTTTTCTTGTGTTGTTGCTTTCCCCACTCACCCTCCTCGGTTGTTGCCCGTATTGTTCTGTACCTTACCCACCCTCCCTCATGTTGTTTTACATGTTGCTGCCAGTGTTTGCTTGTCCCCACCCTCCCACCATGCGTTGTCCATGTGCTTGCTCTGAGCCTGTCCCTTCCACCATCCATTGTCCATGTTGCCCCCCTGACCTACCCACCCGCCCGTGTTGCCTCCATAGCTGCTTATGTGTGACATTTCCATGGTTTAAACATAGTTATGAGTGATCAATGACCAAATATGTGACACTTAGAGTGACACTTTCTCATGAGTAAAACCAAGCACTGAAGTGCAAGGAAAGCGAAATGACAGCTTTTGAGCAATGAAAAGCTCTAAAACAATCTTGAAACAGCTGCTAAGTACCTCAAATGGAAGTTACTATCACAACCGTCCTCCACTATAGAAACGTGAGAAACTCCTGGACTGGCCACTACTTACCAGGGCTGCTCTGACCCTTGCTGCACCATGGACATATTATGGCATTACTGTCTCTGAAAAGTGTAGAATTGCCGGGCCATGATGTAACTTAGCTACATAAACACATCTTTTATCACAACTTAGAAATTAGATTTGAAATCTCCTTTTCTCATTGTTTTAGAGAACCACAATATGACATACAAACATGATCTCCCCAAACAGCACAGTGACAGACAGATCACTTTCTCTTTCTCTTAATGGTTGCCTGCCTGCAGCTTACCAACTCCCTCTACTGGCCCTCTGCGGGTTGACCCTCATATTATAGCTGCTCCTGTGTGTGGACTCACACTGGCTGCCTCTTGACACCTAACTTTTGCAGAGATGCTTCTACCTAGTCTGCCGTCGTGTTCTGCTGCTCAGTGCTGCTGGTGACGGTGTGGAGTAAGAGTAGGTGGAGACCTTGTGCTCTCTCTCATGGGTGCACATGGGGAAAAACTTCCTGCACATTGAAAGTCTGCCACACTTTGCAGCCGCCCCAGCTTTCTGAATCATTACAGCGTGGCACATGTCATTGCTATGACTGGACACAAGCAGATTGCCATCCTGTGCCTTCCCACATGTGGATGCCTATCGAGAGCAGTACGTGTGACATGAGTCACTTGTTGTTTTTCTCGTGTCAGCAGGTGGGCCCCCTGGGCCCTGCCCACTGACAGCGATGCCTTCCTGGGGGCTGGCAAGAGGACTCCAAAAAAAACATTCTGGTGCCAGTCTGTCAGTGTGCTGACACACTAGCACACAAGGTAGTACAAACAAAGCACTGCCAATGAGGCCGGGGTCTACAGTGCTGCGTGGTCTGAGAGCTGCCGACAGCCCCATTCATTCTATGCCTGCAGGGGAGCACACAATGTGCAGTAACACAAAAACATCATTTTGCCCACCAGTTGCTTGGTCACTGGCCAAATCATCATCCAATCACTGACTTTGTGCAATTGAGTTAACTGTCACTGACGGTGTTGTGCAGGTGGCGCCAATTTAAAAAAAACAACAGGGCAAGTAGCCGCCCCCTGGATGCATCATCACTGTCAGTCTGAGCAAGGGGCCGTGCACTGCAGGGTAGTCTCAGGGTGATTACTACTCTCCAGAGAGGATGTAATTGTCAGCGTCTGTTTGACAGACTTAGCCATGGCATGCCACATGGCTCAGTTCCTGAGGCTCAGCTTTATTGTGCACTGCTGCCATAGCCTGAGGTTGCACTATGCTCTGTGATGACAATTTTTGTGCAATATTGGTAGTGAAGAAACTTAACATTGAAGGTGGCACTGTATAATGCAGGCTCACTGGCAGCACAGTTTGCATGCGCTTTTGCAATGGTCTGTTCCTATTCGCAGTTTCTCATGCCTAGCAGTGCCGCTGTGTTAGGAGGCGCTATAAATGCATGACTAAGCATTTTAGTGCGGGGATGATGACTTCCACGCTAAACTGCATTGGTCTAACTCTAACCACTGATGCATGATACTTGGCAGAGCTGTACCTCCAGCCTGAAAAAATCAAAAAAGTGCTTTAATTCCCACAACCTCCATTGTCCATGTTGCCCCCGACACCCATTCCTTCCCTCCCTCCCTCCTTGTACCCCTGCCTTCCCTCCTACCCCGCCAGCAACTTAAAAAAAGGGTTACGACCGTATCATATCTCCTTTTTAGGCCAAGCCTAGAGTCAGCGTGCATGCGCTGCTCTGCGAGGCATGATGTATCTACAATATGGGCTTTAACCAAGCCCATCGATTGCCATTCGTTCTTTTTTGTTCCTTTCAGAAATGCTGCCATTTTATTGGTGCATTGCTTGTAATTGTCCCTCCTTTGGGTGCTTGATTCATGCCCAGGCGATTTCACTAACTGTTCCTACGGATTGGCTATCACACGTTCATGGTTCCTTCTGGTCGGCCATCGCAACGCGTGCGTCCTCTGCTCTTTCCAACTTGATCAGCACAGCATGCAGTGCTTTATCCAATCATCTGTGTGGCACATCGAGCTTCAACTTTAAGCATGGACTCATTTGCACTTTAAACTGCATGCTTCAAACAGACGGACATCTTGAACGCTGCTTGTTTCTCTGTGTATTTGGCATGTTTCTGCTCAAGCGAGCATTATTGCAGTGGTGGGGGATTTGCCAATGTGGTCTTATGTTTACACCTGAAAGACCGGTCACAAGAAGCACAAAAGACAAATAGAAATGTTACTCAAGAGATTTAGACTGAGCGCGCTCTGTGCCTCGCTTGCTTGTGAGTATGTACGGCTTCTAGAGAAGTGATCCTGTACGTTGTTCCAGGGCTGTAACTATTAACGCACATGATCCCTTGTGTCTCCAAGCTATAGTGCGGAGGTGTTGGATAATTTGTGAAACCCCACCCCACCATGTAAGATGCATTGTGTAGTTCACCTTAAAGTGCTTTGCAGGCCTCTCTCCTCTTTAAAAATTCTCCAAGGGAAACAGTGGATACCAGAGAAAGCTAACCAGGGCTGGTGCATGGATTTTTGCCAGCCTTGGCAAAGTGACATTTTGCGCCTCTTCCCCCCCCTGTACTCTTTGCTAATTTTACAATAATGCTGATGATCTTCTGCTCCTCTAGACTTAAGGCAGCGGCCTGCTCTTGCCTTTTTGAAACTGACTCTGGAAGATGAGACTTTTTCACGCTGAGCCCCCACTCCATAGGGTCCTCCACTAAGGGTGGGATCTGTCTGCAGTAGTGGTGATGTACCTCTTGGATCACTCTGTTGTCAGGCAGGCGTCCCCCTCCTCGCACCTCTTCCCGAATGTGCTTTCTGCTACCATTCTGACTCACCATCTGTTTTCTGCACCGTTGCCCGATAACCATGTGAGCAAATAAAAATCCACACATTTCTTCTCTGTTTGATTTTGCAAATAGAAGAGGACAGGTGGTATCTAAAGCAGATTACCTGCTAGGTGTATTCGTTGGTCTTACCATAAAATAAGAACCTGATTATTTTTACAGTGCTTGCAAGTGTTTACCGTTTATAGCGCTGTAAATAACAAGTGGTCCTCCTTACCCAACCCACTTAGGTGATTTTAGAACTATGAAACAGACAGTTGGCCCTGCCACTATCAAACATGTGACTAGGAGGTTTATAATAATAATGATGATGATAAATAGTTTTATATAGTATGTAAAGCCAGAGGTTTGCAGTTGTAGGCGCTGTAATAACACGTTACCCAATTTAATGCTACTCATTTTATCTATGTTGGATGGATGCGAGGCTGAACTGGCCCTGTTAGAATTCAACCTGGCTGGTCGCACAGTAATAACAGCAGGGAACACATAACCTACTGAGCAGACCAGCTGACTGGGATTCATTGTGCAGAAAAACTAGAATCCTGCTTGAATAAGACCATTTCTCAGGAAGTACAATAATAATAAAATTGCCATTATTCCAGGCCTTTGGGAAGAAAGCGGGATTTATTGTTTTTGGAAGATTATCTAAGTCACCAGTGGCAAATGACCATCCCAAACACACCAGCTGAAAACACATGAAACAATCACATTGGCGTTGAGTAAGGCCAGGCACAGGTCAGCATCATTTCATAAGAAACAAGACTGCCCCAAGCGAGATCCAAACACCATCTCACATCTCATAAGGTAAGCAAAGGCAACAACAGCTCGAAAATGCAGCGAGGAAAAGGTCAGGAATAACAGTAACCCAACTCTGCACTGTCAGAAGCAATGATGCGGGTGTCTTCCCTCTTTTATCTGGCATAAATGTTTATGCTTGTTTTTTTACCTCACTCAATAGCTTTTGGCGTTTGATAAGTTTACGGTTTCACAAGCAACCCGCTCGTTGTCTACTGAGCAGTGAATTCAAAATCCCGTGACCCACATACACATCTATGGGTGCATGGTTTGGATCCCCGAATCAGAACTCCCCTGAAAAATATGCCAGGCTAAGTGTAGATGAATATGGTGCGTGCCCCCCCACAGATGTGCATAGCCATAGCACCATTTACAACCAAAACAGCCCCCCACATTGTTCAAGCCCCCTAAAATTCTTCAACACAAATGTCGCTGGGGATTCAGTCTGCATGTTTTCATTGAGATATTTGGACAAGTCTTTGCATATAATAAGGTTTTGTAAATTTGTGCGCAATGAAAGGCTGCATTTATTTGTAATTATGTTTCATCATTTTAAAACTTGGGAACACAATCCACACAAATACACTCCATACCATGTAACATAATTCCAATCAGCATAATTTCACTCAATGCTGCACAGTTCCAAGCCACACAATTCAACTCTACCATTTTCATTCCACACCACATAATTTGGCAACAAACCACATATTTCAAATCAACAACACAAGTACAGAACACACCACATACATCCAAACCATACCATATAATTCCACTGCCGCAGGATTGGTGGTGTCTTACAGGCATCACTGAGCTGCAGCCAGGCAGCCTCATCTCAGAATGCATGCCGTGGTGCAGCCGGAAAGGAGTTGTCAGCTCGCCTCCTGGAGGAGCGCGGCTGCAGCCGACTCCGAAGACAGCAGCACCCAGGAGGGAGATAGTGAGCCTACACCGGCAGCAGGTAAGGGAATCTGCCCTCCCATCTTGAAACTTAATCTCGCTCCACGTGGGCCAGTACTAGCTTCCCCAGTCGGTTTGCTCTTGAATTCCCACAGAGCAGGCCAGAAGAACAAGTTAGGGATTATAGTCACGCACTCAGCAGGTAATGGGCGCCACAGGGATGAAGGGGACTGCACTTAGCACCAAACCCCACAAATGGCATGCTGCCCCTCCGGCGCTTCACAGCAGATAAACAGCAATTATCTGCAGCACCACAAGAAGTAAGGGACCCTGCATGAGACACCTGCCTACACCTAGAAACTTTCCCCCACACCCTCCAAAAACACCAGAGAAACCCATATTCTCGCCCCCTCTCCACCCAGCGTCCTTGCTTCCATACTTTCCTTCCACATAGGACTGCCCAGGCACACCCCCTGCACACGAGGCTGCTGCAGGTGACTGCGGCCTACACATAAGCAAGCTGGAAGCTGAGCCCTAGGGAGCAATCACCAGGATGGATGCGGCCTCCCTAGAGCCTCAGTCTATTGGTGCCTGCCTAGCGGAGTGAGTCCGGCCCCTAGCATCGACAATTTGATACCTGGTTATGGTAATGAGGGGCAGCGGTAGTGGTGCCGGTCCAACTTTCAGCACGGCCAGCAGCTGTGTCACTTACGAACCTGGTGTTTTTAGTAGCTCTGGTACGGCTGCAGCGTGCTGGTGTGATCTGGTGCTGCGGGCAGGTAGTGGCATGCCAACCGGGGCTGACACCGCTCAGCTGCACTTCTCAGTTATCATTTTTATTCGGATTGATTAAACCGTTCTGTCTTTGAAATAAACAGCATCCTGGCTGGCTGTAAGATGTGCGCCTCACTCTCCTGAGCCTTGCCAATGCCCGTGCTGCTGTCTGGGGTGGCTCACGAGTACTAGGTTAGTGCCCTTCCATATCTGGTGCTATGCAGTAATTTTAAGAACTTCGTAGAGTTTCTCTTTGGTGAAATGGGTGTAATTTCTGATATTTATATGCTTCCCTCATCTTTATTGCTTGACTTTGCTTGCGAGAAAGAGTCACTCATAGTTGTTGAAATGTCACTCATAATTACACTGAAATTATGAGAATGTCACACATAGCAATCTAAAAAACCTTGGCAGCTATGTTCCCTTCTCTGTCATTCTCTCTCCTCGTGTTTTAATTTACAATGTGATTCCATCCCTTCAAAAATATCCCATTCTTTCACTGCGACTGCGGACATATGTTTAATTTCCATTTATTTCATGCTTCCTTCTTTGTACTATTGCGACTTGCTTCAAAAATAAAAATTCCATTCTTTCACTCTGACCCAGGTGCGTGCATTTATTTAATTTTCATTAATTTCACCTTTCTTTCTTTGTACTAGTTGCGATTTGCTAGGAAAATAAACATTCCATTCTTTCACTCCGATTCTGTATGCATTTAATGTTTGTTAATTTATTTAACCTTTCGTTGTTTGAACTACTTGCGATTTGCTTCTTGTCTCTTGTGCAGACTCTGGGTTACTGGAGATAGGAATACCTATCCTAAATTCTTTTATATCCTCACGGTTGGACTGTTGTAAATATGTTTGTTTATAATTACTTTTATTTATTATCAAGAAATTACAGACGGTGCAAAACTTCGCAGCGAGGTTAGCTAGCAGTGTCCAACGCAGCTTCCGTACCGCTCCAGTGTAGCAGCACAATTGCACTGAGGGCCCGTAAAGGGACGAATTATGTTCAAGTCACTTTGCCTGGTCTCACAAGCTGGTTAATTCGCACACTAGTCCATCCCTTAGGTCCTCTTAACCTGTGCTCTCCTATCCAGACTCACATCAGCCTTTCATCAGAATCTTTTAACGATTCCTAATTTTCGACGGAAGACAATAAGCGTCTGGGACTTTTCGACCACAAAACTGTAACCTTCTCACAGATGCTCTTATGGACGAATCGGACAATCTTAGATTGAGGAGGAGGAGGCTCAAGACCTGGCTTTTCTCCTGTATTTCAGGTTAGTAAGCGACAGTTCAATCAAGGCCGGACTGGCCGTACCGGCATCGGGCGTTTCCCCGGAGGCTGGAAGGGTGGGGGGCTTGTTTTGTGACAGGGGGAGGTTTGGGAACAGTGCAGCAGTTTTTAAAGCACCTGCTGCAGAGTTCCTTCCTTGTAAATCATGCATTTTTCAGGCAATAATAAAAGCGTTAAGATAACTCTGGTGATTAATGTACCTGCTGGAGAGAGAGAAGGGTTTTTCTTTTGTCTAGTGGCAGTTTTAACTCATCTAAGGTAGCGCAGAGGGTTAATATGCCTGCTGCAAAGAACAGGTATCATGCAAATCACAGAACAATAGTTTATGCGCATAGCTCAGTGGGTTACTGCTTTTGTCACAGAGATCCTTTTGTTACTGTGCAGTTCATAAATCACAATCGTAATCTAGCACTGTGAGCTATAATCTGCCATTAAAGAGCTGTAGGAGAGTAGGATCTGCCTCTTATGTTGCCCCGACTTTTTTTCTGATGTTTACACTGGTTTCTGGCTATAGTCGGGCTGGGTCCCTGCTAATCAGGGCCCCAGCCTCTCTGTTCTCTCTAAACGACTTGGAGTGCACTCTAGGTGCACTAGTGATTGGATACTGTGGTGCCTTATGAGTCCCTAGTATATGGTACCTTAGGTGCCAAGGGCATAGGTACTTCACAGGCCTACCAGGGACTGAAGCATGTATTATGCCACCCCTGGGAAGCAGACTAAATCTGACACCACAGGTCTGCTACTGCAGCCTGGGTAAGGTGGTGCATGCACCCCTTACGGTGGTATGGGCTACCTATACCACTACATACATACACACATACAAACCTATAAGTCACTCCTATGGCAGGCCTTATCAATCCTGAAGGCAGAGTCCTTGGTTCTTATGTGGGAGGGTGTCCCTGCATGAGCAGAGCCCCTCTGCACCGTTCAGAGACCCTTCTCTGATGCGGTTTGTAGTGCAGCCTGACCATATACTCTTAAGCGCATTATAACCTCGCGTTAAATGCTAACTTTGGGATGGCTGCACGGAAACATGTCGTCTTTGGTGTCAAACATCTTGGAATACTACCCCCCCGCCATTTCTGGCGGCGGGGTAGCATTCCACCCTTCTAGAGGGAGAGCATGTACACACCGGCCTAACCGGTAACTTCTTTCCAGAACCCTGGCATCACAAGATGGATGCCACCAGTCACAGACACTGGGCTGCCCTCCTGCTGATGACCGAAACTCACAGTGGAGGAAGCCCAACAATAGATATCCTGTCACAAGGGGGTGTGACCACCTCCCAGACAAGGTTTAGTGTATTGGGGCTGGGTGGGTGCACTCCTAGAGTGCTTTGAAGTCCTGCACTGGGGGAGCAGAAGGCTCCTCGGTGCATACCTCAGTTCAAACCGGCTCAGGGGCTACCTGCCCCTGCTCTGGCGCGAAACTGGACAAAGGGAAGTGGGTGTAGCCACCCACTCCCCTGACCCTCCCATAGGTGGGGTCATAGAGCTAGTCCCTCCCTTCTTTTTAGGATAAGAGGGGGAACCTGTGCATTGCAACCCAGATCTCCCTGGACGACGCTCTACAGAAGAATCCTGGACCTTCGACGTTCCACTACCTTTGGAAGACTGAAGAATCTCCCTTGGAGTCAAGGAGTGACTCCCCTGCTTGGCAGGCACCAAAAACTACAACGACGGTTGCAAACTACGCCGCTCCCGCCGGAGCCCGAAGTCCCTGCAGCCCAGGAAGAGGATTTCCTGACTTTTCCAAGGCCATCGTGAGTCCCCAGCGAAGCTGAGGCAAGTGGACCCCACGAGCGACGAGGAACCGCAGCCCCTGGGTACCGTGCACTATTGTCGAGTGCAACCCCTTCACTATGTTCTACGAACTTGTGCTTTGGACCACGTGTGGTCCCAGCCTCTAGCAGAGATCCCTCCCGAATTCAGAGGCCTACACCGTCCCGAGTGACCGTGGGCCCCTGTTGAGTGGATCCTCCTGAGGTGTCTTCGCGATCCCTTGCCAGCCGGCTTGTGGGTCCCCAGAAGACTTTCCAACAAAACCAAAGGGCTCCCCTGGTTGCTCCAGGCCTGCCCTGACCTACCCTTGCTGGGTAAGTCCCCCAGACCTTGCTGGTCTGCACCATTGACTTTTCCTCATCACGACGAGACTTGCTGCTACCAAGGCTTGTTGGCTCCAATCGAGTAGCCGACACCTCAGTAAGCTGCAGACGTCGTGGGACACACCGAATCCAGCTCCTGGTCATCATCGACGCTGCCTGGACCACGTGGTCGAAGAGTCAAGACACCCGTGAACGACCCAAAGCTGTCGACGACGGTGGGCATTCATCTTCCTTGCCCAGAGTCACTGCCAAGTGACTGTAAACACTGTCCCCTCTGCTTTCAGGCCTTCCTCCTTCCGAATCCAGGCTTGGATTCCAACGGACACTTCTTCTGTCGTCGCAAGCAGCAAGTCTTCACTGGCTCCCATTGAAAACGACGCCGCGACCCGACACCAAAGGACATCTATGCACCCGGCTTCCCTGGGTGAGGTAACTTCAGCACTACGGTGCTCCTGTGGGTGTGGGCCCTAGAACTACTTACCCTGTAAGTGGCTTGCTTGTACCTACCCTAGAAGTGCCCTAAAACTCCTATTTTCCCCGAGCGATTCTCGCACTGGCTCGTACAGGGCTCGCGTCTGTGTTAGACACATCGCGTCCAACTCCCTTGTGACTCTATCAGTATCCGCGTCCTTCGACTCGTACTGACCGATCGGTGTGTTCGCCTCGAACACGCCAGGGACCTGTAACATTGATAACTCAATCGCGTTCTCTCGCATAGACTCGTACAGGACTCGCACCAGTGTCTAAACACCGCGTCCGTCCCCTGTGGGTCTCCTACAACTACCTGGGGTGGTTCTTTGGGGTCCCTCGATTCTAAATGCTCTAGACCACGGTCTAGCCAAGATAAGATTGTGATATTTACTTGTGCTAACTTATTTTGATAAAACATTGACTTGTACATATGTTTCTGGCTTCTAATCTCATAAAGAGATTAGTAGAGAGTTGTTTATTAATAAATACATATATATTTGATATATATACCTGTGTGGTGTCTTTTCATTTGGTGATTCAAGAGATTGTGTGGTAAAACAAGCTGCTTTACATTCCTCCAAGACTTAGCCTGAAGGCTGCTCTCCACAGCTACCACTAGGATAGCTTTCTATAAAGGTTGTCTTAAACCTACCTACCATAAGAGTCGAATTGGACTGGTGCAAGGTGTCCACTTTAATTAGTGAACAGCATATACCAGGCCAACTTCTCACAAGAGCTGCATGCAAACTGCAAGGTACAGTTAGAAAGTTATGTTTTTTCCCATTATTTCATTATCCTAATGTTGCTAAAAAGAGTTTGGGTAGAAATAAGTTCTTATTAATAAAGCCAAGCCTAACCACTGTGTTATGTTCTGAATCTGAATTTGTGCTTATCCAAACCAAGAACTCTTAAAAAGTGCCTGCTATTATGGATGACATGTGAATCCTACACCTTGTATTACCCTTTGTCTTATGTAACATTTTCTATACACCGATTTACACACGTTTGATTAATTATTTGTGTGTGCGTGTGTGTGCATGCATGTGCGTGTGAGAGAGATGTAAAGTGCTAAGACATCCACACTGGTATGAGAGGTGATATCAAACAGATGAAATACATGTACAGAGGGGCTATAGAGAGATGAGAGGCACTGTTAGAGGGTGATGGAATCATTGAAGAGCCCTAACAAAGATTGTCATATCCTGGTGCACTGTAAGGTCATCCTTTACTATGCTTGAAAAGCTAATACAATTGAATATATAATGAAATGTGTGATAAAATGCACTATTTTTGCAGTTTCCCCCCCAAATTTTCTGGGGGGGTACCCCCCCCCCATCCCCTTTGTAGCAGGCAGGCTCGCTCGCTATGCACCATCTCAGGCTGGTCTGACAAAGTTTGCCAGACTTGCA
The DNA here is from genome assembly GCA_963921515.1 of Calotriton arnoldi. Classification (NCBI taxonomy): domain Eukaryota; kingdom Metazoa; phylum Chordata; class Amphibia; order Caudata; family Salamandridae; genus Calotriton; species Calotriton arnoldi. Next base: position 133,449 of record CAWUFW010002056.1, read on the forward strand.
TGGGGTTCCCAGTCCGGCCCTGGCTGCAATAGGGATATGCTTTGACCTGCATTTAGCACCCTGATACTCCAGTGAGATGAAAGATGCCCTTTATAGACAGTCCATAAATAAATATAAACCTAACATATATATCTGTAATGCGAGGTTTTAAGAAAAGGGAGATGCGTGGAGGACTGACGGTGTCTTCTGCAGACATATCACAGCTCTCCAGAGAACTTTAATGTAATGCTTGTGTGACTGCCCATTGCTTCAGCTATACACCAATCACACCCTATCTACCTTTCACCCTCTTCCCTAGGTACAGCAAACCCATCAACAAACCCATACAGCAAATCCCTAGTTCTGTTGACATATTTTGAGGAGGTCTTCAGGCATTAAAGCCCACTGAGTTGTGTAACACGTAACACTGGGACTACATTTTTTTTTAGGAACTTGCATTTAAGTTCCAGAATGCATCTTGCCTTATCTTCCAAGAAGTATGTATCTTGAACACATCTATAACGTGAACATTTGAGCACCAAGCTGTCCTGTCAGAAAATAAAATACACATGTATATAATGTGTGGGATATTTGCTCCATGCCATTGGTGCTTAATTCCAGTGCACAGGGTTCACAGGAATGTCTGTAAGAAAGAAGTCCAGAACTTCCAGATAGGCGCTGGGAGTTTTAAAAAAAATGGGATACACTACTATTTCTATGGTCAGGCTTGACAGCGCAGCCGTCGCCAGACAATTATGTGAACATCACCACTTCATTTAACTGCATCCACGCAGTGTGATGATTGCCTCCATTGTGCTGAGCCAGGACTCTGTGGTCTAATCCGAGTGCACCCATCCGACTCTCCTCACCTCCGCAGTCCCACACAAATACTTGAGTGCGGCCTCCCTTTTACACTCCGTCATGGGTGCGGGCCCAAGAGGGTCCTTGCTAGGGTGACCAGAATTTTAAAGCCAAAAACCGGGACAATTCACAAAAATAGAAGGACTACAATTTTGCTTCAACCGAGCACACAGAATGATAGCGCTCCTCGGCAGAGACCAGAGGCGCAACTAGAGTGAAATTACGGGGGGGGGCTAATAAATTTCGGGGGGGCTAATTCTTCCAGCAATCGGCAGAGTGAAGACGCAAGGGCTCTAGGAAGGAGTGAAAACACAACAAAGCCTCGTTAAAAAGTAAATGGTCTTTTAAAGACCTGTGAAGTACTCGGGTGCGGCTGTGTGTGTGCCCGGGAAGCTGTTTCAGCCCGGGCTGACACACACGACGGGGGGGGGGGGGCTGAAGCCCTTTCAGCCCAATGGGCGTTGCGTGCCTGGCAGAGACTTACAGAAGAGGCAGTAAGAACATAAATAAAATGCAATTTTTAAAAGCCAGTAGCATGCCTGTTAATTACATTTCTTTCTTATAACGGCTGCTAACTATCCCTGCTTTGGAAAGCATAAAAAGCTCCTCCTACCTACCATTTTCAGTCGACCCTCTCAAAAAACTGGGACATGAGCTAAATGTCCCGAAATCTGCCGGGACAGCTGGTGAAAAACTGGGACTGTCCCGGCAAATCCGGGACGCCTGGTCACCCTAGCCATTGTGCTCCTCCTCATAGCCGGCGATCGGAGGCAGTGCATGGCGCATCAAACTTCGCTGCCTTCGGGTGCAGCTCCTCCCCCATTGGAGGATGCCGCCTCCAATGACATTTACGTACTCTCCATGTCACTTTGCCTCGGCTAGGACAAGGCGACCACACAGGCTCATGGGCAGATAGCCTTGTAGAGTTGGCGGGCTCTAGGCCCACATACTCGTAGAATGATCACACAGACACAGTCAGTTGGGGTGCATAACTGGCCCAGAGCACGTGCGCTCGGCCCCTTTTATTGTCAGGGTCACCTGACCGGTGACGCCTGTGGTGGGTGGGTGTACAGTGTATGTACATCATCGGGGAAACACTAGAATGTATCCAGCCGGATACTACATCCCTCCCAAACTTTAATAAAGGTCAAAACAATGAAGTCCAGACCTGTGGGAGAGAATATACTTTGAAAACAAACATAACAATAATAACGACTTCCACGTAGTCTCTTTCGCTGCTGGTCATCCGCCAACGAAGGTATCCTTGCAACTGGGGCCACTAGTTCTCCTTGGCACGATGTCGGGGTGCCCTGGGGATGTAACCTCTTTTGGACGCACAGCTTGGAAGTGTGCTCTACAGTCTCTCTCGTCCTGTTCCACATTCAGTGAAAGTGCGGATGGAATGATGGTGGATCAGTTATGTGTTACTTTCCACTGTACAGTCCTGGTTGAAGTATTTTCTCCAACTGGTGATTATCTCCAACGGGATTTGCAGTTGCAGGATATCCCTCTCACGGATACCCCTCTCTCGTGGGTGTCCCCTCTCACCAGACGACCCGGGGGCCCTTTGCTGCCAGGCTTCCACTGGACCGGTGGACTTCCGCCTTGTCGCTCCAATCAGGTTGGAGGAGTCGCTACGGGTCACCTCTGCATGTCCTGAGTTCCACCTGAAAGGGTGTTGTTGGCACTTGCTCCTTGGTATGCTACCTTTGTCCTCCCAGGATTTCCAGAGCGAGCTTCACCAGTCCATCTCTCGTTTCGGGATCCGCTGCCACCGGTGTCCCAGAGGCCTCTGCCCCTTGGATATTCACGGTCCTGTGTCCGTTCCATCCCAGAGGTGGTTGTTACCAACAGACCGGCCTGCTCGCCTCTGTCGTCCCCGGGTGATCTTGGGATTCGCAAGTAGATGTGTACTCCCAGTGATGCTGATGTTCTCCAGGTACTGTGTTCGGATGTTCATGCACCTTTCCACTTTCCTCTTCGGGTGTTCCCCTTCTGGTGTGTGTGTTGACCTGTCGCGCACACCTCTTTACTCTTCTCTTCTGCTTCTCTTCCTTCGCCATGGCTTCTTGCCACTCAAGTTCTGTCTTCTCTTTCCTTCCTTCGCGACGCGGTCTGGTCTTCTCTCCTGCTGGTCTGCCCTAACCAGGCTTCTCCGTGTAGCGTGCACTCCACACGTTTCCCCCTGGTCTTGTCCAAACACTCGGACACTGCCTTCACTTCGCTCTGTGACTGGACCTGTCGTCGCGACCTTCTTTCGTACGATTACTTCTGACTTCTAGTTAATGTCGTTAGACTTCTCGTCCGTCTCTTTCTGGTCCTCTTCGCGGACCTCTCCTGGGGTCCTCTTCATGGACATCTCTTCGGTCGTTCTCTTCACGGACCTCTTCTCCATTCTTCTTGTCGGACCTCTTGTCAGATCTCTTCTCTCTTCCTGACCTCTTCGCAGGTCACTTCGCTCTCTGACCTCTTGTAGGTCGGTGTCATCCTTGCGACCATCTGGCCGGTCGGCTTCTTCATCCATGCGACCGTCTGGCAGGTCGGCTTCTTCCTTCTTGCGACCATTTGGTAGGTCGGCTTATTCCTCCTTGCGACCATCTGGCTGGTCGGCTTCTTCCCCCTTGCGACCATCGGACAGGTCGGCTTCTTCCTCCTTGCGACCATCTGGCAGGTCGGCTTCTTCCTCCTTGCGACCATCTGGCAGGTCGGCTTCTTGTGGTCCGTGCAACCACTTCTTCTTCTTCTTCTCTCCGCAGCCGCATTGCTTCGGTGCGCTTCTGACTGCGCCATTCGTTTGCTTCATTGGGCGCACTTACTGCGCATTCTCTTCAGTCCTTGCGTTCCTGGAGCTGTAGCCGCTGGCTCTGTGCTGCTGCGCACTTGCTTGGTTCCTGAATCACCCTTGTTTTTCTGGTGGGGCTCTTGCCGCTGTTCCTGCTGCTGCCGCGATAGCCTGTGGCCACCAGGTATCACCGCGCTCTCAGTCTCAGCCCTTGCAGCCTTTCCGCCTCAGCTCCGTGTACTTCTCACTTGCTGACTGGGGTTCACTTGCAAAGTCTTGGGGGTGCGGCTCTGACACAGTCACCTTCCAGCTCACTTTCTTGCATCAGTCTTTGAGCAAGCCCTTGTCTCCCCATCAACTTTGAATTGCTGCCTCTGTCCAGCTGCCACAGTTTCGTTTGTGGTGTGCTCGGTGGGAACTTTTCTCTCACGCAGGGAACATGGCAGTACGGGCTGCCCCTTCATTTCCTCCGGTTCCCCCAGTTATCTGACCCTTCAGTTCCCTTGACCTTCCGGCTGGTGCAGCACACGTACACACTGCTCTTCTGCGTACCTGTGTACTATCTCTCTCTGCCCTTTTGCATTTAGCAGGGGTAGTACTGCTCATCGGCCACACAATGGCAGTATTGCTTAAATCCATCGATTAGGCCCAGGCTTCTCCCCTTCACTTCTCTTCGGTTTGCCGGTGCCATGATTCACACGTGACCTCTGCAGCTCCTGGTCACTTCACTCACGCAGCATTGGCACTCCCTGCAAGGTAGGTGCTTTACTTTTTTTTTTTCTCTGGGCATATCCGCTCTGGGCGCCTCTCATTTGCAGTCACTTATGCGCCCAGCAGCCCTCTTGCTCCTGGGCCCTGTTCCACTGACGGCTGCCTTTGCAGTGCCCGGGGTGGCCTCGGCTGCTTTATAAACGCTGCGGGCCTCACAGCGTGCGAGCGCGGCCTCGAATCTTGGTTTCTCCCGGCCACACGCTCGTTCTGTCCTTGGGCCCCCCCCCCAGGCCTCTTTGGCTGCACCGCAACACACCTCCAGCAGCATCGGAGACGGGCCCTTGTACCCCGTCCCCACGCTTCCTCCCTTCCTTTCACTTTCACGGCGCTGGCCGCATTCAGCCACTTTCGGCACTATGCCCCTCGCAGCAGGCCTTTTCTTTCAACGGGCTGCGCAGGGGGAGTGCTGGCGCCGCTCCGATCAGCAGCGGGTGGCCCGCTTTCTTCTTTCCTGACCTCACCCCACCGCAGCCGGCTCGCGCCTCACACGCCGCGCGGGGTGGGGGGAGGTTCGCGCTGCACCTGGGGGCTGCTTACTTGAGTCTCTGGGCTTCGGGCTCGGTCATTCTTCCTTGCTCCCCTGCCCCCGCAGCCAGAGCTCACCTTCGGCCCGGCGGGCGTCGCGACCGATGCGGGTGGGCTCCGATCGGCACGCACTTCTTTCGGGCCCCTGCAGGTCGGTGACAGGGGTCTCGCCACCGGCTCCTCACTCTCCTCGCAGGCGATCATCGGCGGCGGCCGGCGTCTCGGCAGTCCGGCCCCGCCTGTTCTTTCTTCTGCCCTCTCCGGGCCTTACATCGCCGTTTCCACGGGCAGCCGACTCGTCCGATGCGGGGTGGGCACCCGCTCTGCTTCTTGCACCCCGGGGCTCTTCTCACGCCCCGTGGGATGTCGAGCGCGTCGGGGGCCTCCTCCGGGGGGGTCAGTTGCATGTAGGCATTTCAAGGTCGGGGTGGGCTCCCGACCTTCTCACCACCACCCTGGGGCACTTCTCACGCCCCGTGGGTCGTCACGTCGGTGCGGGGTGGGCTCCCGATCACCGTCACTAAAGCACTGTAGGCCCGGGGCTCTTCGCATGCCCCGCGGGCCGGTAGACGCGTCCTGCGCCTGCTCTCAGGGGGGGTGCCTTTCACACGGCAGCTCTCTTCCCCTTTTCACAGCTGCTGGGCTGCTGCATGCACGGGCACAGCCCCCTCGTCGCCAATGTAGAGTTGGCGGGCTCTAGGCCCACATACTCATAGAATGATCACACAGACACAGTCAGTTGGGGTACATAACTGGCCCAGAGCACGTGCGCTCGGCCCCTTTTATTGTCAGGGTCACCTGACCGGTGACGCCTGTGGTGGGTGGGTGTACAGTGTATGTACATCATCGGGGAAACACTAGAATGTATCCAGCCGGATACTACAAGCCTCATTGCTCCATGGTGGGCCACACCCCCTATTATCAACTTTAACACCTTCAAAAAATCCTCAAAATTAAACAATAATCGTCAAAGCCAAAAGGTCTGGCCTGTTTTAGATGTATGGGTTATATGCGATGGATGTGATATATTTGGAAACATAAACCTACAACATAAATGCAGACAGATTAATGCATACAGGCACTACATAGATGCGTACACACGCCCAGCCACACAACATATACACGTCCACCGGAAAGCACAGATAGATGTTGGTTGGAAGCATGGAACAATTCACAGACGTGTGGTGTATACAAGGATGAATTGATTGTTTAATGGCTACGGTGAATATGATGACGGGAGTGTGGATAGAGGAAAAGATGCAAAAGCTTGAATGAATACATTCATGGTAGCGAACTGATGGATGAATGCTTGGGTGATGATGGATGCATGGAAGTGACTGAATGAATGAAGGTAAGAAGTACGAGTAGGTTTAAATAGGGATACGAGAAGGCGTTAGTAGGAGTACGTAGCAAAAGTAAAAGTCAATGTAGGAGACAGAGAGGGAGTAAGTAGTAGTATATGTAGAACGAACAATAATTAGAAACAGGGCAGGAACAGCAATAAGAGGTTTTCAGCTGAACAGCTTATCAATTCTTCAAAACTTGAGGGCCTTTCCTCGATACAGTAGTACTACAGGAATGTCATACAGTACAGTACGTCAGTTATTTTATTAAATCAAGGATATTGCTTTTTTTTCAAACAGCAGTCACTCGGTGGGTGCCCTGACTATCCCCCAAATCACTCTTCAGTGATCTAACTTCACACTGTTTAGATGTATTGTCTTTATACTTCCTATTTAGATCTTCATTTGCTAGCCACCAATGTTTAATCTTGTGTTCTTAATGATAAATATTTAGGTGAGTAAACTACACAGATTGATAGAGAGCATGGGAGCGCATGCGCTCATTGGATGGCAGAAGTGTGGTTGATTTGGGCCTTTGGTGAGACTTCACGCTGCTTCAATGTTCTTGTGACATTCTAGTAAACACAAACATTGTTCAGGGTTCTGCTTTGATTAACTGAATATTCTCTTGCATTGTTTTTCTTCCCAGAGCACAACCTGAATTGAAGAGATGGTAAAGGACAATTACACCACCATTGACACCTTTGTTATCCTGGGTCTTACTCAATTTCCGGAGTTTCAGATGCCTTTATTTGTGTTGTTTCTTCTCATCTATTTAATGGTTCTAATGGGAAATGCTATCATCATCTTCCTGGTGTGTGTTGAACCCCGCTTACACAGCCCGATGTATTTCTTTCTCGTCAATTTATCGCTCTTGGAAATCTGTTGCGTGTCTGTCACTCTCCCTAAGATGCAGGCAATGCTCGTGACTCAACGCAAAGACATCCCCTTCGCAGCATGCATCTTTCAGCTGTATTTGTTCCTGTGCTTCACAAACGTTGAAATGTACCTCCTATCGGCAATGGCCTGTGACAGGTATGTGGCAATCTGCAACCCCTTACGGTATTCACTGGTCATGAGCAGGGCCGTCTGCCTGCTGCTAGCTGCCACTTGCTGGCTGCTCGGTTTTTTGTCTCCGCTGGCACATACCATCTTAATATCTATGGCCTATTTTTGTGGGTCAACAGAAATAAACCATTTTTTCTGTGACATTACGGCGCTGATGGCATTGTCCTGCTCAGACACTGCTCTCATTGAATTATTTTCGTACCTAGAAGGTGTCATCTTTGGAATAGGCCCCTTTGCAGCAATAATCACATCATATGTCTATATCGTCACCACCATTCTTAGAATCCCCTCTTCAGAGGGGAAGCGGAAGGCGTTCTCCACCTGCTCGTCCCATCTCATGGTGGTCATCCTGTTTTACGGATCCTGCATAGGGGTTTACATGCGGCCAACCTCGTCCTTCTCCATGGACGAAAACAAAGTGGCAACTGTGGTCTATATTACAGTTGTACCGATGCTCAACCCCTTAATCTATAGTCTCCGAAACAAAGAGGTCAAACATGCCATGCGTAACATTTTCAGGATACTATAAAACTAGGAAGGCTATTGCTGCTATAAAGCTAAATACTGCCATGGCACTACACCAATTCACAGGAAGAATGTGTATATTAGAGGTGAATTCATACATTCAAAAAAGTACACTAATCTGCCCGAGACACAAAAAGTAATTGAGGAGTAAGACATACACATGACATCTGATACAGGGATCATCAAGCAAGTGTTTATTAGCAACAGAAAACACATCTTTTTACCCCAGATCCATCATTTGAGTTCTAAACTTCAGTTGACTCCTGAACCTCATTCTATATCACTTCCATACCATTTCAACAAATACTACAGCACAGCAGACACAGCCAAGGCCCCTACCTGCCACGGTCTCACCCATCATTAACACCATCCCTAAAAACACCACCAAAGAAAGACTCAGAAGACCATGCAACAGCCTCTCGCCCAGATACATCATAATCAATATATCCGGAATTATTATACAGATGAATAGCCCTCCCTTAACATATTTCACAACCCAGTAATTCAAAGAGCGAATAGTTCACTGTCCATCAGGCACTCTATGGTATTGGATTGTAACATTTATATAGTGCATTCTACCCCTATGTGGGGTGTAGAAGTGATTGCCTACATGGGTGACCATGTCAGATGTTTTGTTTTGAACCTATGTGAGAATTGTTTCTGTGTCTTGCGTGATGACCACCAAGGTGTGGTTAGCATGTTATGGAATGCAATGCTTAACAGTGTGATGAATGATGAAGCGTGAGAGACAGGCATGCAGTTTATGCTTTTAAGTGAGCTGGCAGGTTTGAACAGCTCGGCATGTCCTTTTATGGTATTTCTTATGATCATATTCAACTTAACTGTCTACTGCACTGAATTGTCAATTCTGAAATGTAGGAAAGTGCCCTTTTCGACATAGTCACCCCTCACTTTTTGCCTGGTATTTGCTGTGATTTAGACTGGAAGTGCACTGGGTTCCTGCTATCCAGGTCCCTAGTGCCAGATCTCTTTTCCAAAACAGTGCGAGTGTTCCCCCAATTGGCAATACCTTTAATACCCTCTGAAAGTCCCTAGTAAATGGTACCGCTGGTACCTAGGGCCTGAGGTACTAAAGAGGGTCTCCAAGGGATGCAGCGCAAATTGTGCTACCCTACGGGACCCCTCACCAAGCTCATGCAAGCTGCTGATGCAGGCTGCATGTCTTGGTGCAGACAAAAGTGAAAACATGACATGGCACACAGCCTGTGTGCCATGCCTGCCGACACTGCATGCAGTATAAGTAAGTCACCCCTGTGGCAGGCCTTACAGCCCTAAGGCAGAGTGCGCCATGCTACATATAAGGGCATCCCCGCAGGAATGCCCCTGTGCTGGTCAGTTCCATTGCTGTCAGTATCAGTGAACGGGGAAGCCAATTTAAAAGTATGTGGAGGGCACTGGTGAAAACGAGTTCCCCAGCTACATGATGGCTTCACTGAAAATAGGGATGTTTGGGAGCAAACATCTTGTAGTAATAAACCCCCACTGATGCCCGTGGTGAATTTATTAATAAATGCACAGAGAGGGCACATTAGAGGTGACCACTGAAACCTACCAGCTACTGGTATGCTGACTGACTGGTTTTAACCCGCCTGCCACCAGAGTTTCTGACCCCCAAGGGTGAGGGCCTTTGTTCTCTGCGGGCCATAAACCAAGCCTGCTTGGGCAGGAGATATGGTACTCCTCCCACAGGATCACCTGCAGATTAGCATTCAAGGCAGGGGAGCTTCAAAGGGCCTACCACCTTTGCTGTTCGAATTTGGTTTCTCTCACAGAAGTAGAAGCCAACCCCTTTGTCCAGAGCCATTTGGCACCTGGATAGGTGGGAAAATTAGCTAGTCAGACAGGCATGTTCACGCTCAGGCTAGTGCCACCCCTAAGGTGGGCTACTTGAGGTGGAGGCGACTTTTTAAAGTTAGTCATCTTGGTGATGGCAAAATCAGGAATTCAAGGACAGGGTTATGACCACCTCCCCCAGGAAGTGGTCATATACGGGGGTGCAGTGACTCCATGGGTACGTAGCCAATTGTCTACCCCCCTACACTCCACTAACGCCCCTAAATTCAGTACTTAGGGGAGCCCCTGGCGAAGAGCCGCGAAAGCAAGAACTGCAGAAGAAGGAATTGACTTGGCACCAGCCCTGCCGGCCTGTTCGCCTATTCTCGACAATTGTGCCAAAGTCGTCTCACACTGCAAGCTGCTGATCCTCCAATGCCTGGGAGTACTGGCAGCCCTTCTCCCCTATACATCAAGTATAATGGGGTGACCCAGTGTCCCTCAGAACCTGGGCGTCTAGAATGTGTGCTACACTTGGTTCTGTCGGGTAAGTAATTGCTTTACAGTTTCATCAATATATGTACAGAAAGAAAGGGAAACACACCTAGATTGAGTCAATCAAAAATCTATATATTGACATCTTGTTCTCTTTTTTTGGTTTTGTCATAACACAGTGTGGCTGTCACAAGTAAACAAACAATTGAAAACGACGAAGGGGTGACTTGCATGTGATTAGGTGATCTAGAGGTGACAAGGTGCTATAGATGAACAGGATATATACAGTGCTATACATGAATTATCTAAAATGTTGAGATCAATAGACATCCGTCCCTAGACACATTAATCTCCAATACGCCTATTGCAATTCTATCTTTTGCGTGAGGTGGAGAGCGTAGGGTATGGATTGTCGGGACACATCGACGTTTCGACCCAGAGAAACTGGTTTCCCGTTCACTCCGCGAGCGGCTCCCGCCTAAGCCTAGACTCATGGAATAGGATTTCCCCCTGAATTATGGGATTCGTTTCCGCCAACTGAAAGAATCCAACCAACTGGTGGATTACGTCACTTCCAACTAGACGCTTAGTGGTATCCCATACCACCTGTACTGGCTGTCGCCTCTGTCCTGAAGAAGACCCGCCGTGACTCCGTCATAATCACGCACTTCTCTGGGTCGAAACGTCCACGTGTCCCGACAATCCATACCCTACGCTCTCCACCTCATGCAAAAGATAGAATTTGCAATAGCCGTATTGGAGATTAATGTGTCTAGGGACGGATGTCTATTGATCAACATTTTAGATACTTCATGTACAGCACTGTATATATCCTGTTCACCTATAGCACCATGTCACCTCTAGATCACCTAATCACATGCAAGTCACCCCTTCGACATTTTCAATTGTTTATGTTTACTTGTGACAGCCACACTGTGTTATGACAAAACCAAAACAAGCATTTGCAATGCAATAGGTCTCGCATTAGCGAAGGTTGAGCTATTGGTGTTGCAAATGATATTGCATTAAGGGTGTAGTACTTTATTTGGCTAATAGAGGTCCCTTTACAATTCCACAGGGACACCTAGTAACAGCCTGTGGTACTGCATCCTTTCCTTGCTTCGTGGAATTTTTTTTATTATTTATGCTACTGCTGGGATATTTTTGCCCCAAAAAAATCTAACAAACAATATAATTTGTAACGCCAATAGTTCAAACTTTTAATAATGCAAGACCTATTGCATTGCAAATGCTTGTTCTTCTATGAGTGGGGAGCACATGTACATCGAGAAGTAGACAGGCTGGTTTAAATAGTAATAGTTTTACTTGAGATGGTACTACTGTAATTCGGTAGAGTAGAAGAGTCAGGTCAGGTAGCAAGGAGAATGCGTGTAACTTTGTTCCTGATGTCAAGCAAGTCAGTGATCTCTACGGTGGTGTAGAAAGTTTGCCACCGGGTGAGTGCAAGCAAAGAAATTCAGGCAGTCAGTCAGTGAGCGGGGTGGTAATCTTAGAATTCCCAGCACCAGTGCCCAACTCTTTCTGGCTGCGTGCCCGTGCCACTGCATTACCACAGAAGGGTGCAGACATGCTTTCCCTAGGTGTGATTTTGGAGCTTGCTGCAAGCGTCCATGCTGTGGGATATTTATTTTTAAAAGCAGTCCATGGTCTGCACATGCCCAGAGAGGAAGGAAACATTAGAGCGCTGACATTTACTTGTCAAAAGAGGGAACGGGCACTCTAGCTAGAGGAAGGCAAAGAGGTCAGCACCAGCTGTACGGTAACAAAATGTCTCACAACGCTGTCTGAGCCGAGACCTAGTAACGGAGCAACCAATCTTCAGAATTCATCACAACATTTCAGAAAGACAATTTTCTTATAGTTCAAAACCTCTTATTGACATTGTCATTTACAGAGCTATATGGCAAACATCTCTGTCTTTAAAGGAAAGTTGCGATGCCTTGTACCGTTAATATCCCTCGGGATCCATAATGCATGGTATATAAATTCATAACATTAATATTTCATAAAGTATTTGTTCATAAGAATTTGCTTCATACAAAAAAAGCATGCAAACTCTGCTAAAAAGAGAGAAATGTAGTATGCACCATAAACGAGAGAATGTGTTTTTATTTTTTTACTTTACATGGTCAATGGTAAAATAGGAAAACAAGGATGATATACTCTGCATACTCCTTATTAACATCATCACAGTTTGGGAAATGGGACATTATTTAATCTTGTTCTGGAAGAGTTGACACAGCCTCTAAAAATGAGTTTTAAATCGTGTAATTTTACTTACGTTTGATGGAACCGTCAGTAAACGTAATGTGCACCTGAGGGTCTGCTTGAGTCAACTGCTCTTTCTAGCGATATGGATCTCCCCACCACAATGGCACGAGAAAGGTGAAACTCGCACAGCGAGAGGCTGAGGCAAAAACCCCTTGTGTGGTCTATGCAGCAAGCTACGCGGGGGGACAACCCAGCAATCCCGTTCTTGTTTCCTGTATGGACTGTGTCTAAGATCGAAAATGAAGAAGGACAAACTTTAACGTCTCCCATTTCATTGAAAGAGCGGCCATGTTTTAAGGGAACGTTGTCAGGCAATGTTTATCTAATAGACACAAAAGTCCACACAGGACTATAGAAAACCGAGAGTATGTTTATTCTTATTTATATATGATTAAAATTTAACAATAAAGTCGCTATGCAATATTTAACTGTGTATCTTTTAATTTTGTATTGGTTATTAAAAAAAGGCTTCCCAGGGGTTTCTTTAAAGAGCGAAGAAAAATTCCCATGGTGATTTTGTTTTGCAGTTTTTATATAGCGCAAACTGGACCTGAAGGTATCCGAGCGCTTTACAGGAGCACCAGTTGCATAACAAACGGACACATTCACTTTTAGGCACGGGGAGATTAAGTGAATCGCAGGACACTTGAGCCTCCCGCCAGACTCGAACCCCGTTCCCTAGCGTCAAAGTCAGCCACTCTAGTCGTTAAGCCACATCCTCTCTATTGCTAATAGGTACGTTACTTCTGTCTTTAAAAGAAACTATTATTCAACACAATATGAAACGTACCATAGGCAAACATTATCCCCTACACATACGTGCACATACATAAACATTAGGAGCATGGCAGCCCGTAAAGCGACCATCATGCTAATATAAAAGTAACGACGAAAGCGGGTGCGGTGCTACAACATGAAGCATGGCGCCCGTGCATATTAAATTTATGCGCATGGTGGCCCCGAAGCGGCGCCAGGGTAATACAAAACTAATTATTAAAGCGGGCGAAGCGCGGCGCCCGTGCATATTAAACTGATGTGCATGGTGGCCTGTAACGTGGGCGCCATGGCGAAAAGATTTTAAAAAACAAAGTAGTCCCTAACTAAACAGAAGCAGCCCTTCAGTGTAACTAAACTGTAGTTGGTCGGTGCTGCTTCCCACGAAACGGAAGTGACGTTTCGGGAGGGAAAGCCAATAAGGAGCCAAGAAAGCAGAGCAACGTCGGCGGGAATCAATGGCAAGCCGCAGGCGGGCTTGTACTCCGTATAGGGATTGCTACAGGTCTTTCAGGCAGCGCTTGCGCGCTGCCTAGGCTCGACCTAAAAAGAGAACAAGATGTCAATATATTGATTTTTGATTGACTCAATCCGGGTGTTTTTTTACCTTTCTTTCTGTACATATATTGATGAAACTGTAAAGCAATTACTTACCCGACAGAACCAAGTGTAGCCCTTCTCCCCTAGACACAGGAACTCCAGTGGAACAGGAGAGCTGTTCCCCTTCATCTTGCAGGTTCCCAAGACTGAGCTGTGAGGCTCGAAGACCACAAAAACCCGACACCGGAATGCCCCACTGCAAATTAATCTTATAAGCTGTTTGGTGGCTAAACTAGGTGGAGAACAAATTGCAGCTTTAAGCTGTGCAGATGATCTCATTTGAGATATGCAGACTCTAATCAGCCTGCAGGACTTTTTACTGCAAACATTTGTCTTTTCAATGGTAAAAAGTCAGAAGTAAGTAAATAATATGAGTACTTGGTGTGATCTTAAAATCCTCTATGAGCTGAACTGCACAGATAGGAATTATTGCCTTAAAAAGCATGAGAGTTTTTGCTGGATTATGCCATGTACAGAAGTTATGGAACAGTTTCTTTGGTTGCCATCATAAAAGTATTTTCCGCCAAAATCCTGGCAGTAAGGGGCAGTAAAAAGTGGCCATTCAACCACCCACTTTAAATCGGGTGGGCGGTTGAATCGCAAAACTGTAGTAAGGATCCCAAAGCCATGCTATTTTGAGCATTTAAATAATCCTATGTGCCTTTGGCCCATATGCTACATGTCATTATCTTTTGCAGAACTTGTGAAAGTGTCAATTCATTCAAACAATGACTTTTTTAACAACTAAGGCAAAACCAGTCTGCTACAAGTTCCCTGATATCTACATTTCAAGGTCTGACGGTGAATGTGCAATGTAAACATTTAGTCAGAATTGACATATTGTCGTCATGCTGATTCATACAGGTTATGTCTCGGAATAAGTGGAAAGTCCCCCAATGTAGGATGAAAGTCAGTGGTCAACCCTATATAACCCCATGAATTGACCACTGAATCAGAGACGTCTTCACCCCAGTTATTGGAAAAAGTCCTGCCAGGCTGCCCAAGCATGCATTACTATGCTGAAGGCCAAGACAGAGAGGAGTGGAGCTGAGCCCAGCAGATGTGTGTTTTCCTTCCGAGGGAATACTCTCTCTTAACTGGAGTCTGATAGCCCCAGCCTGTCCTCTGTGAACAGGCATGCAGTGTGCTGAATCCGAAGAAACTCTAGAAGCAAGTTAGCTACTCCGTGCTCTCATAGTGTAGGAATCTTAAATTACACAGTCTTCTTATACAGGAAACTCATACATTATCTGCTATGAACCATGAACACTAGACCACCTCTAGCAGGACCAGCAATACAAGGGCATGTTGCCATACAAGCAATCAGTCCACAGACAATAAACGCAATAATGGAAAAGATGCCCACATAGCGCGCTGAAATTGCCTTCTGGATTGCTCACAAGACCAGACATTTGGAAGCAGTTTACCCTCACATGACACCTCAAGACAAGCATTGAACACTGACTATGTGTCTTCCTCCTTGGAATGGTGCCATCTGAAGAGGATTGAGGCACCCGGGAAAGTATATTTGCATGCATTTACACCAAGATGCATGACAAACCCTCGCTAACAGCACTCCTTGGAGTATTAAAACAAGTACAATATAAGCACAGGCTGCACCGGATTTGGATATAGGATTAAACCAATGGAAACATTTTCTATAGTTTCTTCAATAATACTAAGCAACATTGTAGGAGACCATCTTAGTATATGGTGCACACTTATTTAACCCCTTCGCTGCTAGGCCTTCCCCCCCTGTGCTAAGCCTTTTTTGGCTAGTAGTCCACATAAGGTATCCATGTCACATTTGCGTCCTTTTTTCCCAACACACTGAGGATTCTAAAGGTACCCAGGCTTTGTGGATTCCCCTGGAGGGGACCCAGAAATTAGCCAAAATACAGCTACATTTTGTTTTGTTTTTTTGAAAAAAGGGGAAAAAAGTGCTGCAGAAGAAAGCATCTGTTTTTTTCCCTGCGAATGGTATCACCAAAGGGTTTGTGGTGCTAAAATCACCATCTTCTCAGCTTTTAGGGACAGGCAGACTTTTGTCAGAAAACCAAAACTGTCTACACAGTTTTGGCATTTTACTGGGACATAGCCTATTTTTGCTACTTTTTGTGCTTTCAACCTCCTTCCAGTTAGTGGTAGAAATGGGTTTGAAAGCAATAATGGATCCTGGAAAGCTATACATTTCTGAAACGTAGATAACATTTTGAATTCAGCAAGGGGTCATTTGTGTAGATCCTTTAAGGTTTTTTTATAGAAACTAACAGGTGAAAATAAACAATATTGAAATTGATTTGAAAAAAACAGCCATTTGTGCCAACGTTTTCACCTGTAACTTCTTCTAAATATGACAGATTTTGTAAAGCAATATACTGTTACATCTGCTGGACCCTTCTGGTTGCGGGGAAATATAGAACTTGTAGGTTCACTAAGAACCCGAGGAACCCAGAGCCAATAACTGAGTTGCGTCTTGCAAAGGTTTTTCAATGTGTACCGGGTAGATAGCCATTCATTTGGTAAAATATAAAGAGTGAAAAATAAGTACCAAGGAAACCTATATATTTACGAAATGGGAACAAAATATAGAGTTTAGAAGCAGTGGTTATTTACACATCTCCAAAATTGTGAGTTCCCATATAAGCATGTGAATTAGAGGGCATTTTTCAAAATGACTTCTTTTTTACAAATTGTCTTATAATTGGAAGGCAGAAAGGCATAGCAAGTCAATTGTAATAACACTTGTTCTACTATTCTGTGTTCCCCTAAGTCTCCTGATAAAAATGCTACCTCACTTATGTGGGTAGGCCTAGTACCCGTGACAGGAAAGGCCCAAAACGCAACGTGGACACATCACATTTTTCCAGTGAAAACTGACCCTTTTTTCGCAATGTGCCTAGCTGTGGATTTTGGACCCTAGCTCTGCTGGTACCTAAGCAAACCTATACATTTTTGAAAAGTAGACGTCCAGGAGAATCCAGGATGAGGTGAGTTGTGCAGCTTTCACCAGGTTCTGTTACCCAGAATCATTTGCAAACCTCGAACTCTGTAAAAAAAAAAAAAGAAGTTTCATCACACTTCTGTGATGGAAAGTTCTGGAATCTGTGGGGAGCAACAATCCTCCACCCACCCAGCATTACCCAAAGTCTCCCGATAAAAATGGCACCTCACTTGTGTGGGTAGGCCTAGTACCCGTGACAGGAAACGGTCCAAAACGCAACGTGGACACATCATGTTTTTCCAGTGAAAATTGACCCCTTTTTCGCAATGTGCGTAGTTGTGGATTTTGGACCCTAGCTGTGCCGGCACCTAAGGAAACCTAGCAAACCTATACATTTTTTAAACCTAGACATCCATGGGAATCCAGGATGAGGTGAGTTGGGTGGCTTTCACCAGGTTCTGTTACCCAGAAACCCTTGCAAACCTCAAACTTTGTAAAAAAAAATCATTTTCCTCATATTTCTGTGATGGAAAGTTCTAAAACGCAGGGACTAAAAATGCAGTTGCCCTCTATGTATCACAAAATGACCTGGTTTTGCAAGGGGGCACCTGCGTTTTAGGTACCGGGTTCGGCGGCCATTTAGGGAAACCTACCAATCCCAGACATTACTGAAAACTAGACACCCGGGGGAGTCCAGGGAGGTGTGGCTAGCATGGATACCACTACATTTTCTTACCCAGAATCCCCTGCACACCTCAAATTTAGCTGCAAAAATCAAATTTGTCTCACATTTGTGTGTGGGAAAGTTGTGGGATCACCGGGCTGACACAAATTTCCTACCACCCAGCGTTCCCCCAGGTCTCCCAATGAAAATGGTACCTCACTTCTGTGGGTGGGCCAAGTACGGCGCCAGGAAAGGGCCCACAACGTATTGTGGAGACATCAGAATTATCTATCACAAAATGACCTAGTTTTGCAAGGGGGGCATCTGCGTTTTTGATCCCGGGCTCGCCGGCCATC
Organism: Calotriton arnoldi; assembly: GCA_963921515.1. Taxonomy (NCBI): domain Eukaryota; kingdom Metazoa; phylum Chordata; class Amphibia; order Caudata; family Salamandridae; genus Calotriton; species Calotriton arnoldi. The sequence goes on from CAWUFW010002056.1 coordinate 151,222, forward strand.
TGGGGAAACCTACCAAACCCACATATTTCTGAAAACTACACACCTGGTAGAGTCCAGGGAGGTGTGACTTGCGCAGATCCCCCAACGTTTTCCTACCCAAAATCCCCTGCAAACCTCAAATTTAGTTGAGAAAAATAAAAATGTTCTCACATTTCTGTATGGGAAAGTTGTGGGATCACTGCACCAGCACAAATGTCCTACCACTCAGCGTTCCCCTCAGTCTCCCAAGTAAAATGATACCTCACTTGTGTGGGTGGGCCAAGGGCCTGTGACTGGGAAGGGCCAAAAACAAAGATATTGAGGGTATAGCACAGCGAACTCTACGCACTATATTTGTTTAAAAATACGTTTTTAGGCGATTCTCCATTGGACGCCCACACAAGTGAGGTATCATTCTTATCAGGAGACCAAGGGGAACGCTGGGTAGTTTGCCAGCATGGTGATCCCACACAGAAATGTAAGGAAAATGTGATTTATTTAGCTAAATTTGAGGTTTGCAGGGGATTCTGGGTCGGAAAACATTGGGGATCCATGCAAGCCACACATCTCTGGACTCTTCCGGGTGACTAGTGTTTAGAAATGTCTGGGAATGGTAGGTTTCCCTAGATGGCAGCCGAGCCAGAGATCAAAAATACAGGTGACTCCCTTGCAAAACAAGGTCTTTTTGTAACCTCTCGCGGCAAAAATAAAAATAGGAAATCCCTCTGCTGTCTGCAGCAGAGGGATTTTGTGTGCCTGTGCACATGACGGAATCGTTCCGTCATGAGCATAGGAGAACTGGTGCTCATGACGAAACCATTCCGTCATGAGCACCAAAGGGGTTAAGTGAAGCAGCCTCCACTAATCCAGACAACCCTTATGGTGATTTTAATTGTCTTAGACAACCTTAGAAAGCTCTCTAAGTGGTATCTGTGGAGAGCAGCCTTCAGGCTTAGTCCAGAAGGAGTGCTAAGCAGCTTGTTTTACCAGTACTAATCATATAGTGTAGGTTAAACGAAAAAGAACCACACAGTGTAGTTATATAAATAGTGATATTTATTATACACATTCACTAACACATTGGTATATCTCCTATTTGGAGATATAAACACAATACACACAATATTTCAAAAGGAGAACAGGTAAGTAGCACAAATACACAGTGGTCTCCAGGGGAGACCAGACCATATACTAATAAAGTGGAATGCGAACTGCGACCAAAGTCGAGCTTTGACCCAGAAGACTTAGAAGAGCTGGGAACCCAAGGAACCACCCAAGATAAGTACCCAGAAACCCCACGGAGGCCGAGTGGAAACACAGCCGCAAACTCAATGCAAGTCAATGGGGAAGTCTCGGTTGCAGTTTTGCAGAAGAAGGACCTTTCCCAGAGGACCCTGAAGAAAACCAGTGGAAGATGGAAGGTTGGAGAGTCACCCCACCCTTGGGTACCCCAGGAACCAGTATACCTACATCAGGGAAGCCAGGTGCATAGGTGCAAAGTGACATCAGAAACCGCAGTAGACCACAATGGAGGACTTCAGTGAAGATGCCGCTGGCGAAGAAGGTGAAAGAGTCTGGTGGAATCCAAGGATAGATTCTTGGAGAGAAGTACTTGCAAGCAGAGGGGACAGAGTCTAAGCCACTCGGGAGTGACCAGGAGCCACGGAAGACAAATGACCACCGATGACGGAGGATGCAGGAGAGTTGGCGGTGAACTTGTCGCTGCAGCTGTGAGCACCAGGCGACGCTGTGGAAGACCAGGAGCCGTTCACGAGCTGTCCCATGTTGGAAGTCAAGAACCAGGAGGTCTATGTCAGGCGGGAGCATCAACAAGCCTTGGCAGCAGCAACAGATGTGGAAAACAAAGAAGGTGCAGTGTCGAGACCAGCAAGGTCCAAGGGACTCACCACGTGCAGGAGAGTCAAAGCAGGGGAGCCCACTGGAGCCAAAGAAGACCCTCAAGAGGACCCACAGGCCGAAGGCACAGGAGTCGCAAGAGCAGCTCACCAAAGATGCAGGCCCACGGTGCAGAGGATGCGGTGAGGACGAAGATCTTGGCAGGAAGAGATGCTGGAAGCTGGAGCTTCTTGGAGAGTCAACAAGCCTTAGCAACAGCAAGTCAACGCAGTGCACAGGGGTGCAGTTCCACCGGTTCCGACGAGAGATACTGGCCTTAAATTCGGCAACAAGACAGTGCAGGCCTCGAGGGAGTTGCAGAACCACCACCTGTGTTGCTGGGCCTTTCGAAGTCCGGAGGACGTCAAGAGCAGCAGACCGGTCAGCTTAGTTGCGGTGCCTGCAGATGCAGGGGAGTGACTCCTTCACTCCAAGGGAGATTCCTTTGGATGTCTTTGATGCCCACAGGCCTGGAGAAGAACCTGGATGAAGGACAGGCACAGACGACACAGAAGACTGGGAGGACGACGAGACCAGGAGCAGCAGGAGTCTTCCTAGATGCAGTCTCGGTTCCCAAGGCGGAGTCGAACCAAGTCCAAAGTGGCCAGACGGTTGAAGTAGAAGTGGTTTTGATCTGAAGCTTCTCCCACAATGAATCTGAAGAGCCACCCACAGATAAGACCTTAAATACCCAAAGGAAAGGGTTGAGACGATTCAGGGGTCCCTCCCACTTGAGGGGCTGGACAGAGGGGAGGATACTACCATGTCCTTTGTCCAGTTTCACGCCAGAGTGGGAGCCAACGGCTCCCAAAACTGATTTATTTATTTATTTGAGTTTTATATAGCGCTGGCTAGACCCGGAGGTATCAGAGCGCTTTACATAGGGTTCCACAAAGTTACAAAATTACATCAGTTACCAGTTACATCAGTTACTAGAAAAACATTTCAAGAGCGTAAAGACGAGATAAATGGAGCTTAGAAGGGAGAGGGGGTAGGGTAAAGGGGTAGGAGGGAAATAGGGTGGAGAGACGAGGGAGCGTCTGCCCAAGGTCCGGCTGGGTAGGTGACGGCCGAGGGGGAAGTCCACAGCCCATCTCCTCTATAGCTATCAGGTAGCTCCACCGGGCATCGACCAAATAGCTAGGTCTCAACGGAAAAACATTTGAAAAGCATAGGGGACGAAAAAATGGAGCATAGAGGGGGAAAGGGGGTAGGGTAAGGGGTGGGAGGGAGAATGCGAAGGCGAGACGAAGGAAGGTCTGCCCAAAGTCCGGCTGGATAGGTGACGGCCAAAGGGGCTATCTCCTCTATAGCTATCAGGTAGCTCCACCGGGCATCGGCCAAAAAACTAGGTCTAGCGCTTAACATAAGGAAACATTGTGTTACAAATTACAAAAATGGATGGGCACGAGAACTTGGTCCATGCTCTGGGGAGGGCTAAACACAAGAATAGGCATGACGTATACATACCATGGACAAATGGGGACAAATGATATGCGAGCCACGATTGATCGAGGAAATTGTAAGCCTATGGGCAGGCTGAAGCCCACAGATGGTAAACAACATGTCTCTTCAAGACAGCGCATGCGCTGTCTAGCCAAGACCTAAAAAGGAAGGTTTTTAGGGTTGCACAGATCATCTGGGACTTTCATCCTTGCACTTATATACTAATGTTTTCATCATACAATCTCAACATGTTTAGTACCTGTTTAGACTCCCTAACACAGTTTTTGGGTGGTTTGGGGGAATCTTCTACAGAGTTTATGGCTTATTTTCCTCCTGTGATTTCAACTGGAGTATGCAAGGAGGGCATCAAATGTGCCCTTCAAAGCAATCTGGTGGCACTGGCAAGTGCCCCGACCCCAGCCCATTACACTAAGTTCTGTCTGGGAGGTGATCACACCTCTCTGTGACAGGAAACCTATTGTTCTACCTTCCCCTGTTTGAGCTTGGCTCAGCAGCAGGAGGGCAGAATCGTGTCTATGGTCAGCGGCAGCACTAGCTTGCTGTAAGACCCTGAAAGGCTGGTACCGGGAATACTGGGGGGCTCCCTAAGGGAGCCCCCCCAGTACATGGGATCCTATATCCAACACTGGAATTGGTGTTGGGGTAGGATTCCAACATGTTTGATACCAATCATGACCGGTTTCAGTGCAGCCAATATATATTTAGACATCTTATAATTTACTTGATGTCCACTATATGTTTAAAATGGTTGACCGCACTTACAAAGCCTGGAGAATCAACTCCTGGGTTGGTAGGCGGTGTCCTGCTCATGCAGAGCACCCTCACACTTATAACCAAGCACCCTGCCTTCAGGATTGAAAGGCCTACCTTAGGAGCAACTTATAGGTTTTAAGTGCAGTGACCTCAGATATAAGGAAAGTTATATCTGTTGTGAGTGGTGCTAGCACCAGCTCACACAGGCTGCTATGGCAGGCCTATAGTCACAGTTTGAGTGGTCTCTCATGGGTGGCATAATATGTGCTGCAGCCCATGGAAAACCCCTGGTGTACCTAGTACCATATCATGTGGACTTAGAAGGGTACACCAGTAGCCAATTAGGAAGGTACCAAAGTACTTACCATAGTCCAATTTAGGGAGAGAGCACAGTGACTGGGGTCCTGATTAGCAGGATCCCAGTCAGACTAGTCAGAAAACAGAATGACACCAGCAAAAAAGTATGGGTAACCATGAAAGCAGATCCTACTTTCCTACACAACACCCCCCCAAATGAAAGGAGATGAGACTAACCTTGACCAGTTGAGTCTCAATTTTCTAAGTGAAAATAACTTGAGTCTATCTGCGTTGGCATGGTTAGTCCCAGGCCTATGTTCCACTGAAAAGTCCATCCCCTGTAGGGAAATGGACCACCAATTTTCACCCTTCATCTGTTTAAGCCATAAGAGGGGCATATGGTCTGTCTGAATAATGAAGTGAGTATCAAACAGGTATGGCCTCAACTTCTTCAAGGCCCAGACCACAGCAAAGGCCTCCCTCTCGATAGCTAACCAACGTTTTTCCCTGGGCGTCAACCTTCTGCTTATAAAAGCTACTGGTTGGTCCAGGCCCTCTTCATTAAGTTGTGACAAAACAGTTTGTACTCCTATCTCAGAAGTATCTGTCTGGACAATGAAGGTTTTGAAGTAATCAGGACTTTGCAGAATGGGAGCAGTGCACATGGCCTGCTTCAGGTCATCAAATGCCTTTTGACAGCTAACTGTCCACTGAACCATCTTAGGCATTCTTTTGGAGGTGAGATCATTAAGGGGAGTCGCATTGGACCCATATCCCTTAACAAACTTCCTGTAGTACCCAGTCAGGACCAAGAAAGCTCTGACCTGAGTCTGGGTAGTTGGAGCAACCCAGTCCTTGATGGTCTGGATTATGCTCTCCAATGGTTGAATTTGGCCTCCACCTGCCAGGTGACTCAAGTATACAACCTTACTCTGCCCTATCAGGCACTTTGTGGCCTTCATAAAGAGGACTGCCTCTAGAACATTTCTGAGGTGGACCAGGTGATCCTCTCAGGTGGAACTAAAGACAGCAATATCATCTAGATATGCTGCACTATAGGCTCCCAGACCTGTTAGGATTCTGTTCACCAGCCTCTAAAACATGGCAGGTGCATTTTTCAGACCAAAAGGCATTACAATCAATTGATAATGCCCACTGGGGGTTGAAAATGCTATTTTAGGCTTGGAATCCTCAGAGAGTCTGATTTGCCAGTAGCTAGCAGTTAGGTCAAATGTACTCAGATACTTGGCTGCAGCCAGAGTATCAATAGGCTCATCTGCCCTTGGATTTGGATGGGCATCAGTCCTAGTGACTTTATTGAGGCCCCTGTAATCCACACAAACCCTCATCTCTCTCTTACCATCTTTGGTGTGAGGTTTTGGTACCAAGACTACTGGACTAGCCCAAGGGCTATCCGAAGGCTCAATGACCCCCAACTCCAGCATCTTTTGGACCTCAGTCCTGATGCAGTCTCTGACATGGTCAGGCTGTCTGTAAATTTTGTTCTTCACAGACAGACTGTCACCTGTGTCCATTTCATGGGTCTACCAGGTGGTTTGACTGGGAGTCAGAGAAAAACATATGGGCAAACTGATTGAGAAATTTCCTGCAATCAGCTTGCTGCTGGTCTGTGAGGCTGCTTGCCAAGGCTACTCCATCAACTGATCCATCAACAGGGTCCAGAGAGAGGAGATCAGGGAGAGGGTCACTCTCTTCCTCCTGTCCCTCATCAGTGGCCATGAGCAAGCTCATATCAGCTCTGTCAACAAAAGGTTTAAGGCGGTTCAAATGAAGTCCCCTGTAGGGACTTCTAGGAGTACCTAGGTCAACCAAATAGGTGACCTCCCCTTTTCTCTCAAGGATGGTGTGGGGGCCACTCCATTTGTCCTGGAGAGTTGCTGGGCCCACAGGCTCCAAACACCCACACTTTACGTCCTGGCTGGTAAACACTCAGTACAGCCTATTGGTCATGACAAGCTTTCTGACGCTCCTGGCTGGCCTCAAGGTTTTTGACGTAGGCCAAGAACATAGTCCACAATATCCTGTTTAGAAGGTTAGAGAGACTGCTCCCAGCCCTACTTAACCAGACACAATGGACCCCTAACTGGTTGCCCGAACAGAAGTTCAAATGGGCTGTAACCAACCCCCTTCTGAGGAACCTCTGTGTAGGTAAAGAGTAGGCAGGGTAGTAGGACATCCCATTTTCGCCTAAGCTTCACTGGGAGTCCCATGATCATATCCTCGAGGGTCTTGTTGAACCTTTCAACAAGCCCATTGCACTGCGGATGGTAGGGTGTGGTGAACTTGTAGTTCACGCCACACTCTTTACACATTGAAGTGATATAACTAGACATGAAGTTTGTATCTCTGTCTGTTAAAACCTCCTTAGGGAAACCCACTCTGGAAACGACTCCCAGAAGTGCCCTAGCCACCACAGGAGCTGTAATGGTCCTAAGGGGAATAGCCTCTGGATACCTAGTGGCATGGTCCACCTCCACTAGGATGTAACTATGTCCAAATACAGTTGGAGGGTTTAAGGGAGCAACATTGTCTATCCCTACCCTCTCAAAGTGAACCCCAACCACTGGAAGTGGAATTTAGGGGGCCTTTGTAGTGCCACCTGACTTACCACTTGCTTGGCAAGTGACATAGGAGTGACACAACTCCTTGGTGTCTTCAGACATACGGGGCCAGTGAAAATGAGGGACAAGCCTGTCCCAAGTCTTGCTTTGCCCAAGATGTCCTACAAGGGGGATGTAATGTGCCAGGGACAGAAGAAAACCCCTGAACGTCTGAGGTATTACCAACCTCCTGGTGGCACCAGGCTTGGGGTCTCTACACTCAAAGAAAAAGAGCCCATCTTCCCAATAGATCCTATGGGACCCACCGATATTCCCTTCTTCCTCAGCAGTAGCTTGCTGTCTGAGCTGTTCAAGAGAGGGACAGGATTTCTGCTCCAAACTCAAGTCTACCCTGGAAGGGCCCCCTGCCCCAAAGAACTCTGCCTGGTCAGGCCCAAGTTCCTCTGGGACAGTTCCTTCACAGGTACTGGGGTCATCCCCCTCAGGAGACTGATCTTCACTGGGAGTTTGGGAGGAGGATACATCTTTACCCTTCCTGCTCCTTCTTTAGGAGCCAGCTGGTCCATTTTTCCAGGATCCAGAGCTCCCTCGGTGCTTAGCTGTTTGGCCTGAGCCCTGGTAACAGGAAAGGCTCTGGCAGAGATTCCCATCATCTCTGCATGTGTCCTGATCTCCACTTCAGACCAAGCTGACGTTTCTAGATCATTGCTCAACAGACAATCTCCAGGTAGGTCTGGAGAGACTACAACTCTTTTAGGGCCAGTTACCCCTCCCCAACTGAGATTCACAACTGCCAAGGAGTGATCAGTCCTGACATTGCTAACGTTGGTCACTTGGTACAACTGACCAAGTATGATTTGTTCCCTATGGAACTAACAGAAGCATTGAAATGGATAAAGGAGGATCTAGACCTCCCCTGCATTCTCTGCACCCTCCCAGGAGGAATAAAGGTGGACCTACCTCTAGGGACACCCTCTGTACCATCTGTACGATTCCCTGGTCGGATCAGAGTTCACCAGGGTGGAGTCATCAGACTCCTCCTGCTATGCTCAGAATTAAGGTCACTAGGGGCAACCCATCATGGCCCATATTCTGGAGCATCCCCACCCACTTTGTCCTGTTCCTCTGACCTATCAGGATTCTGGAGGGCATCCAGGTTAAGCAGATCTAAGAAGTGCTTAGTGGTTACTACCTATCTTCAATTTTCTAGAGGTATACAGGGTCCTTAGTTCCTGGAACCTAAGACCACTGTATCTAAAGGGTTGGGACCCACTGGGTTCCATCACTAAAGACGTGGGGCCTCATTTAGAAGGAACTGATGCATCTGCATAGATGCGTCAGTTTCCTTGAGCCAGCGCCAAATGTCCTTGCGCCACCATGGATGCGCTGTATTTACAATACAGTGCTCCATGGCGCAAGGATTAACAGATGCGTTGGAAATTCTGGTGCATCTGTTGGCACAAAAGTGACACATTGCTGGAGTTTCTCATGAAAGTGACGCAACTCCAGCACTGCGCCACAACAGATAGGTGAGTCCCCTTCAAAAAGCCCTGCATCATTCCTTATGCCTGGTCTTAGCAGGCGTAGGGATTTTGACACAGTGAAGGCGTAGAGTGACATAGTGAAATGTTGTAAATTTCACTGCTTCAGTTCTACATGGCTTTTTGCGTGGGAACGCCCACCCTGCATACATTATACCTGACGCAGGTATAATGTGGCGCAGGGCTTTACAACGTGATGCACCTCCCTAGATGCATCATGTTGTAAATGGGCCGCAAAGTGGCGCATTGTTTACACCGCCGCTGCGTCATAAAAAGTGACGCAACGGCGGTGCAAAAGTGTCGCAAGGGGCTTGTAAATCTGCTCCATGGTTTCTAGGTGTAGTGTGGTGTAGCACCTACCTACCCTAGTGAAAACTAAACTTCCTAAGATTGGAGAGAGGGTTGTGCTAGACCCTTAACAAAAAAATCTAAATGTTCAGTAGAACTTACTTGTCTACAAAAATATTTTATATGTGCCTAATGCTAGTTATGTTTTTTCATTTAATCCACAACTAGATTAGCTGGTAAAACAGTGCAGGCTTAAATCCCAACCGCTGCACACTAATGTAGGAGGCTGGCTTAGCATATTGTGTACACTTATTTAAGTGAAGCACCCTGCACTAATCCAGACAACCCTTATGGTGATTTTAGTGGTCTTAGACAACCTTAGAAAGCTCTCTAAGTGGTAGCTGTGGAGAGCAGCCTGAGGCTTAGTCCAGAAGGAGTGCTAAGCAGCTTGTTTTACCAGTACTAATCATATAGTGTAGGTTAAACGAAAAAGAATCACACAGTGTAGTTATAAAAATAGTGATATTTATTATAAACACTCACTAACACATTGGTATATCTCCTACCTGGAGATATAAACACAATACACACAATATTTCAAAAGGAGAACAGGTAAGTTGCACAAATACACAGTGGTCTCCAGGGGGAGACCAGACCATATACTAATAAAGTGGAATACGAACAGCGACCAAACTCGAGACTTGACCCAGAATAGTTAGAAGTAGTGGGGACCCAAGGAACCACCCAAGGTAAGTACCCAGGAACCCCACGGAGGCCATGTGCAGAGTGGAAACACAGCCGCGTACTTAATGCAAGTCAAGGGGGAAATCACGGTTGCAGTTTTGCAGAAGAAGGACCCTTTCCAGAGGACCCTGAAGAAACCCTGTGGAAAATGGAAGGTTGGAGAGTCATCCCACCCGTGGATACCCCAGGAACCAGGATAGCTACACGAGGGAAGCCGGGTGCATAGGTGCGAAGTGACGTCAGAAACCGCAGTAGACCACAATGGAGGACTTTAGTGAAGATGCCGCTAACGAAGAAGGTGAAAGAGTACGGTGGAATCCAAGGATGGATTCTTGGAGAGAAGTACCTGCAACCAGTCTATGCCCCTCGGGAGTGACCAGGAGGCAAGGAAGACCAATGACCACCGATGACGGAAGATGCAGGAGAGTTGCCGGTGACCTTTTCGCTGCAGCTGTGAGGAACAGGCGACGCTGTGGAAGACTAGGAGCCTTTCACGAGCTGTCCCATGTCGGAAGTCGAGAACCAGGAGGTCGGTGTCCGGCGGAAGCACCAACAAGCCTTGGCAGCAGCAACAGATGTGGAAAACAAAGAAAGTGCAGTGTCGGGACCAGCAAGGTGCAAGGGACTCACCACATGCAGGAGAGTCAGAGCAGGCCCCGAGCAAGTAGGGGAGCCCACTGGAGCCAAAGAAGACCCTCAAGAGAACTCACAGGCTGAAGGCACAGGAGTCGCAAGAGGACCTCGAGCAGCTCACCAAAGATGCAGGCCCACAGTGCAGAGGATGTGGTGAGGACGAAGATCTTGGCAGTAAGAGATGCTGGATGCAGGAGCTTCTTGGAGCCCGAAGGTCTCTGGAGAAGAGAGTCAACAAGCCTTAGCAAGGGCAAATCGATGCGGTGCACAGGGGTGCGGTTCAAGCGGTTCCGACAAGGGATACTGGCCTCAAACTCAGCGAGAAGACAGTGCATGCCTCAAGAGAGTTGTAGAACCACCACCTGTGTTGCTGGGCCTTTCGAAGTCCGGAGGACGTCAGGAGCAGCAGACAAGTCAACTTAGTGGCAGTGCCTGCAGATGCAGGGGAGTGATTTCTTCACTCCAAGGGAGATTCCTTCGGATGTTCTTGATGCCCACAGGCCTGGAGAAGAACCTGGATGAAGCACAGGTACGGACGACGCAGAAGCCTGGCAGGAGGACAAGACCAGGAGCAGTCTTCCCGGATGCAGTCTCGGTTCCCTAGGCGAAGTCCAAAGTGCCCAGTGCCCAGATGGTAGAAGTATAAATGGTTTTGGATCTGAATCTTGTCCCACGACGAATCTGAAGAGCCACCCACAGGTAAGCCCTTAAATACCCAAAGGAAAGGGTTGGAACGATTCAGGGGTCCCTCCCAGAGGAGTGGCTGGACAGAGGGGAGGATACTCCCATGTCCTTTCTCCAGTTTTGCACCAGAGCGGGAGCAAACGGCTCCCTGAACTGGTTTTAACTGGAGTATGCAAGGAGGTCACCAAATGTGCCCTTCAAAGCAGTCTGGTGGTGCTGGCAAGAGCCCCCAGCCCAGACCAATACACTAAGTCCTGTCTGGGAGATGGTCACACCTCCCTGTTGACAGGAAACCTATTGTTCTACCTTCCAATGCTCGAGCTTGGCTCAGCTGCAGAAGGGCAGAATCGTGTCTGTGGTCGGCAGCAGCACTAGTTTGCTGTTAGACCCTGAAAGGCTGGTACGGGGAATACAGGGGGGCTCCCTATGGAAGCCCCCCAGTACATGGGATCCTATATCCATCACTGGAATCGGTGTTGGGGTAGGATTCCAACATGTTTTATACCACACATGACCGGTTTCAGTGCAGCCAATATATAGTTAGACAACTCGTAATTAACTTGATGTCCACTATATGTATAAAATGGCTGACCACTTACAAAGCCTTTAGAATCGACTCTTGGGTTTGTAGGGGGTGTCCTGCTCATGTAGGGCACCCTCACACTCATAACCAAGCACCCTGCCTTCAGGACTGAAAGGCCTACCTTAGGTTGACTTTTAGGTTTTAAGTGCAATGACCTCAGATATAATGAAACCTGTATCTGTTGTGAGTGGTGCTAGCACCAGCTCGCACAGGCTGCTATGGCAGGCCTGTAGTCACAGGTTGAGTGGTCTCTCATGGGTGGCATAATATATGCTGCAGCCCATGGAAGACCCCTGGTGTACCTATGCCCTGGGTACCTTAGCACCATATACTAGGGACTTGGAAGGGTACACCAGTAGCCAATTAGGAAGGTACCAAAGTACTTACCATAGTCCAATTTAGGGAGAGAGTACAGTGACTGGGGTTCTGATTTGCAGGATCCCAGTCAGACTAGTCAGAAAACAGAATGACACCAGCAAAATGTGGGGGTGACCATGAAAGCAGATCCTACTTTCCTACAAACATTAAGTGCAAAGCGTCCACTCTGGCCTTACGCCAGAGACTACAGCATTTTCAGTTCAAGATCGTGAACAGGAATTCCCGAGAATAATTTCTGAAGTTTATATCTCTGTGGGCCATGATACCTTGGTACACAAGCCATTAAACTGCATTTAAAACCTAAAAGTGACATTGAGGGTTCCATTAAGGAAAAACCTGTAACTGAAAGTAAAAAGAAACAGAGGGGGAGGAAGAATAGATGGATTCTTGGAGTCCAGTCCGGGTGGTTATAATTTAAGGGACCATGATAAAATTAAAAAGCCAGAACCGTATCAGCATTCTGATAGCCGCTCTTCCCATTCTTTTCAGGAGTCTGATGGTAAGCAAGCAGAGAAGGGGGTCAGACCAAGTACAGAAGGAAAGAAGAATATAGCAAGCAGAAAGGTGAAACAGGAAAAGACACAGAGGTTAGCATAAAGAGGGAAGAGAAAGGTTCAAACTCTAAAACTCAATTTAAAAAGAAGAAAGTGGCAGGACTTTCAAAGAAGCATGCCGTAACAGCTACGGATACTTCTGCGGTACGGGATTTGGATGAGAACACTTCTAGACAGCACAGCAGAATTAATGATAGTACATCAGACTCTCCAGAGGTTTCTGGTGGCAAGTTCAGCTGATGAATTCATACAGATTGAGACTCCAGAGTAACATGAAAATTCTTCTGATAGGGTTTATAACTCAGACATACAAATTGAGGGGGATATACAACACACAATTAAAGCAGTCTTCTGGCCGCATTCATTTGAGGATTATGCCATAATACTAGCAGAGGACGACTAGCGCCCCCAGTCTTCATGAGGGACGCACCACAAGGAGAGGAAGTAATAGGAGTAGCCTTTTTCTCCATAGTACCTGAGGACATCAGGGAGAGTGGGCTGTTAAAAAGAACCTCCAGCTTTATACAGAAACCAAGTCGGGTGGGATAAACACTCTAGTCCACATGTCATTCCCTTAGGCAGTGAGCCCCAAGAACTGGCCTAAAATCCCTAGAAGCCAGAAGCAAAGTGTGATATAAAAGCAATATTAAATCAACTACAACATAAGGGCATTAAAGCACCTTGTCTTTCACCAATTAACACTTCTCTTTTTCCCCATCTTCAAAACAGAAGGATCCTATGGAATGGTTTTTGCTTATAGGAATCTAAACACAAATACATGAACATAGATAGTTCAAAGCACACACAGCAAAGGTTTTAATGGCAAACCCAGTACCGAAATAAATTAACGAACCCTGGAAATTTCCAATGGATTCTTTGGTCAGAACACAGTGCCTGGCAACAAATATCTAACCGCCTTCAGTTTCTATGGAGTGCAGAACTCATTCAAACGATTGCCCATGGGTTATAAGAATAGCCCTGGCCTATTCTCATCACATATAATGGAGATCTTGCAACAGATCCCGAGGTGCTATCATATATTGATGAAATCAATCTCACAGATGACGATTCAGATGCACAACTAACTAGGATTGACCGGATAGTGACAATTCTAACATTACACGTTTACAAAATTAACATAAAAAAGTCAAAAATAGACTACGTAACGGTAACGTTTTTGGATATGAATTATCCATTTGAGGGCAAGGGACTGGCACCTGATTTCCTATATAAATGCATTACCCTGCAGCCTCCCAACACACTAAAGAAGTTACAAACTCTGTTGAGGTTTCTTAAGTTCAGACAGACTTACTTGCCACACTATGCTAAGTGAGTGAAGAACAAGTTACTTACCTTCGGTAACGCATTATCTGGTAGAGACTATATCTAGTTACAGATTCCTTACCTTTTTCTGAGAAATACCCCTTGCGCGTGCCGTCGGGTGGCTCCATTTGACTTTGTGTGATGTTATCGACGTCGGAAGCGGCGGTTATTTAGTCGCGGTCACCTATAGAGGCACCACCCAGGTGCACGGACGTCAGTACTTTTCATTTTTTCCACGGCAGAAGCGCTGAGCTACGAAGTAACTGATGTAGTTGTGTGCAAAACTAGGGCCCTGAAAAGGGGAGTAACCCTAGCCCTAATAAAATCAGTCCATAAAGTGGGGAGGCATGGATGGGGCTGTAAGGAATCTGCAGCTAGATAGAGTCTCTACCAGATAATACGTTACCGAAGGTAAGTAACTTGTTCATCTGATAGAGACTTCTCGCTGCAGATTCCATACCTTTGAATTAGATACCCAAGTCACACCATCCCGGTGGTGGGTTGCGGACCAATACCTTACAGTAGGCAGTCCTGCAGGACGGAATGGGCAAAATGCCCATCCCTGCAGACCTCACTGTCCAGGCAGTAGTGCTTAGCAAACGTGTACAAAGATGCCCACGTTGCTGCCTGACAGATGTCCAGGACTGGGACACACCGAGCCAAGCTTGTAGTCGCAGCCTTTCCCCCAGTGGAATGGGCCCTTAATCCCTCAGTGGGGTGCTTCTTGGCCAGGGCATAACAGATCTTAATGCAGAGAACGACCCAGCGAGAGATGGTCTTTTTCTGCATTGCCCGCTCCTTATTAGCTCCCACGTACCCCACAAAGAGTTGGTCATCCACCCAGAACTCTTTAGTGCGGTCAAGGTAGAAAGACATACTCTTTTTGGGTTGGTGGAGATGCTCCTCTTCCTTAGAGGGATGAGGGGGAGCAAAGAAGGTGGGCAGTGTGATAGATTGACCCAGATGGAAAGCGGTCACAACCTTTGGCAAAAATGAAGCACGGGTGCGAAGCACCACTTTGTCTGGGATAAACATCATGTAAGGAGGCGTGCAAGATAGCGCCTGCAACTCACTCACCCTCCTGGCAGATGTTATCGCCATAAGAAAGGCTGTCTTAATGGTAAGTAGTCAGAGGGGACAGTTGTGTAAAGGCTCAAAGGGAGCACATATACGATAAGTGAGGACCAAATTAAGGTCCCACTGCGGCATAACAAAGGTCGTGGGCGGAAAGAAGTGAGCCAGCCCTTTTAGAAACCTATGTATAATTGGAGACCTAAAGAGAGGGGGATGGTCTGGCAGCCGCAAAAAAGCGGATACAGCAGAAAGATAACCCTTGAGAGTATCTAACGCAGAGCCCTGCTAGGCAAGGGATAGAATGAATAAAAGAACAGTGGAAAGAGAAGCAGAAAGAGGGTCGATAGACCTTTCTGTACAGTATATCACAAATTTCTGCCAACGGCAGGCATATACCGTCTTAGTGGAGGGCCGCCTGGCCGCCAAGATAACGTTACATACTTCGGGAGGAAGGTCAAAAGCCATCAACTGCCACCGCTCAATTTCCATGCACAGAGGCACAGAGTTGACCGGTTCGGGTGGAGGACCCTCTCCTGCTGCTGCAACAGAAGATCCTCCCAAAGGGACAGCCTGATTGGAGGATCGATGGTCATTTTCAGAAGCTCTGGATACAAGACTCGCCTCGCCCAATCCGGAGCCACAAGAATTACTTGGTCCCGGTCGCTCCTGATCTTCTTCAGAACCCTGTGCAGGAGTGGTATGGGTGGAAAGGCGTACAGTAGACCTGAGCTCCACTCGCGACGAAAGGCGATAGCTGCCTTGGAAGCTTCAGTGCTCAGTATTGCTGATACTGCACGTTCTCTTCAGAGGCGAACAAATCTAACATAGGTTCTCCCCACTGCTGAAAGAGACCTTGCGCCACCTCCGACTGGAGATGTCATTTGTGATCCGCTAGTCATGGAAGGCTGAGTTCACCTGCCCTGGTGTTCAGAGAACCTGCCAGGTGTTGAACCACCAGGATTATGCCCTGCTGTTCCAGCCATGTCCAGAGACACAGGGCCTCTCGACAAAGGGTCCATGACCCCACCCTGTCCTGCTTGTTGCAGTACCACATGGCGGTGGTGTTGTCCGTGAACACCTGCACTATCTTCCGCTTGACAGAGGGCATAATGCCTTCAATGCCAACCGAATCACTCGAAGCCCCAACAAATTGATGTGGAGCCCCGACTCTGCCGGAGACCAGTGTCCCCTGATCTCCACCTCTCCCAAATAGCCGCCCCAGAAGTGACACGACTGTGAGCTCTGGTTGGGGAAGGGAGAGGGGTCTGCTGTTGACCCAATCGCGGTTCGTCAACCACCACTGAAGATCTCTCGCAGATCCATCCGAGATCTGGACCACATCGGTGAGATTTCCTCGATGCTGTGCCCACTACAACTTCAGGTCCCACTGTAGAGCCCACATATGCCACCAGGATAGAGGCTGAAACATTGGAATCATAACCTGAATATCCTGGACTCCCTGCTTAGGTGGATAGGCCCGAAACTGCACTGTGTCCAGAACAGCTACGATGAAAGGGAGCGTCTGAGAAGGAGTCAGGTGTGACTTCGGCACGTTTGTAGAGAACCCCAGCAAATGCAGGAGGTTCGCCGTAGTCTGAAGGTGGGAGACGATAGCCTGGGTCCAAGACGCCTTCAACAGCCAGTTGTCGAGGTAGTGGAAGACTGACACCCCTTAACCTGCGCAGATTAGCTGCGACCACCATCACCTTGGTGAACATCCAAGAGGCACTGGTAAAGCTGAAGGGTAAACTTAAAGTGCTCACGGCCTACCTTGAACCGCAGGTAATGCCTGTGGACCAGCAGAATGGGGATGTGAAAATTCATATCCTGCAGGTCCAATGCTACCATCCAGTCTTCTTGGTCTGGGGCAGACAAAACCTGAGCTAGAGTGAGCATCTTGAACTCGTTTTTGAGGAAGAGATTGACGGTCAGAAGATCTAAAATGGGCTGCAACCCTTTGTTCTTTTTTCAGAATCAGAAAGTAGCGGGAATAACAGCCACTGTCTACTTCTGAATCTGGGACCCTCTCTATAGTTCCCTTTTATCCAAGAGAGCTGCAATATTAAATAATCCTCCATCAGCTGTTCCTGATTTGGCAGAATGGGAGGAGGAAAAGAAAGGAAAGGCAGAGAATAGCCCTCCTGAATAATCTGCAAGACCCACTTGTCCGATCTTATGGACCTCCAGTGGTGGTGATAATGATGGATTCTCTTGCCACCTGGAGTGGTGTGGTCTTGCAGAGTCAGACTAGCAGTGCTTGGAGGCTGTGGCTGCCAAGGGCAGGGTGGCCGACGACTTCTGGCTTCCATTCCTAGGTCGGAATGAACCACGTCCATGTACCCGCATGGCTTGGTAAGCCTGCGCAGGACGGTGGCTAGGATAGGGCTGACGCGGCTGGAAACCCCTTCCGTTGCCATGAAAGGGGTGAAAGCTAGACTGGCCATGAGGTGTAGAAGAGAGGCCCAAGGATCTGGCAGTAGCTCGAGAGTCCTTGAACCTCACTAGGGCCGAATCTGTCTTCTCCCCAAAAAGACGGGTTCCATAAAACGGCATGTCCATCAAATTTGCCTGAACATCACCCGAGAAGCCAGTTGTCCTAAGCCAGGCATGGCACCTTAAGGCCACTGTCATGGAAATCGATCTGACCAGCAAATCCTTCATATCAAGGCCACACCTTATGGCATCTCTCACGTCCCTGACTGCCTGAGAGAGCACAGCCCGGGCCTCCTCCGGGACTTGTGGCTGAACTTGCGCAACCGTCTCCCAAAGAGAGTGGGAGAAATGGCCCAATAAGCATGCAGTATTCTCCGACCGCAAAGCCACACTGGAAGAAGAACACATCTTCTTACCCAGTGAATCCAGCCTCTTGGATTCCATATCTTGAGGGGCGTAAGGGAAAGCGCCTTGGGATGTAGAGGCCTGCACCATCAAACTTTCGGGGGTGGGGTGTTGCCTGAGGAACTTTGGGTCACCCGAAGCTGGGCGATGGCGGCGTGCAATTGCCCTATTCACAGGAGCCCCTGTGCTAGGCTTGGACCACATGCCTAGAAGGGCATCAGTTAGCACTTCATAAAAGGGCAATAGGGGTTCGGAGGTGGAAGCCTCAGGCTGAAACACTTCGGTCAGATTAGTCCAGACCTGCACGGAAGGCAGCTCTAGTACGAGGACCTCGGCCAATCGTTTAACCACCATGGCATAAGATGCCCACTCCTCCGTAGCCACAGTTGGCGGAGAGAGCATACCAGTATCTTGAAAAGTGTCCAGTCCACTGGCTTCCCCAAGTTCCCCATACCAGTCCAACTGCTCTGCAGTCATCCTGGTGTTCCAAAGGGTCCATAGACCACTCCCATTCCTCTACAGAGCCTAACACATCCTCAAAGTGTTAAGGTGACACCATAGAACCCCTGGGTTCAATTGGCATCAGAATAGCCGTTGAGCGCCGCCACCCCGATTCTGTGTCATCAGGGATAAGGATGGGGCTGGCACCGCTGGTGGGTACCGGCGGTGCCGACGGCACCAACTTCCGGTCCGATGTCGGAGGAGGTTGCAATGGCACAACCAGCGTCGACCTGGATCGGTTCCCTGAGGCTTCACCGGCGCCGTGGCCTGGGCCAACGGCGTCGATTCCGATGGGGCCCCCTCCGACCCAGTGTGGCCCAATGGCTCACCAGAGGGGTCAGCCCACTCAAACACGGGGCGGATGGCCTCGCAAAATTCTTTAATTCGAGCGGGGGTCTTTCCGGCTCCTGGAAAGGGAGAGAGGCGCAGAACCATGTCTAGAGCATCGGTCCTCCTTACCTCTCTCATCGACGGACGACAGCCGAGGCGAAGATAAAGTCCGCTTTTTCTTGTGCCTCTTCCCTGAGTGTCCCGAAGACCTCGAATGGGAAGAAGAGGACTTTGGGCTCCGGGAGTGGCCCTGCGACCTCCTCTTCTTCAATTGGGACCGGGACCTCCGCGGAGTCTCGCTGGACGGTGTTCACTGCCTGGCCGCAAGAAGCTTCACAGCCCACTCCCGCAAGGCCTTCGGAGCCATAGACAGTCCGAGCTCGATTTTGAATCATGGTCACGCTGGAGACACCAGAGACAGACGAGGTGGGGGTCAGTAACCGACATCATACGGTGGCAGGCTTGAACCCTGTCTTCCTCAAAGAGATCCACGGACACAAAGTTAGAAAAAATTCCGAAGATGAGAAAAGGCCTGTCAAAGAGCAACCAAGGGGTAGCTCTTCCCGGATCAGCGCTTAACTGGCGCAGAAAGAAAAGAACTGACATCCGCGCGCCTGGATGTTGCCTCTATAGGTGACCATAGCGTCATAACCGACACTACCAACAACATCACGCGGAGCCGAATGGAGCCACCCGACAGCACGCGCAAGTGGAATTGCTCAGCAAAAGTTTCCAGATCCAGCCTGATACCTGGGAAATTCAAAGGTAAGGAATCTGCCGCTAGAAGTCTCTATCTCTATCAGATGCGCTGCATGCTGACATGCTAGAGACAAAATATTTACAGACTAGAGATAATAAGATAAATCTAGTATTAAGAGTTTTACCAAGCTATTCAGGTTACACATATGTAATCTACAATGAAGAGACAATTCCCATACTGTACAAATCACACTTGTATTCTCCAGTTGAAGCATGTTTTCCTTCCAAAGAGAAAATCCTTGCAGCTATGTGGGCAGCTATTTTGAAAGAACACCAGTTGGCACAGGGAAAACAAATAATTGCAGTTTCTCCCATACCAGCACTAGAGGCAGCCACTAAGGCAAAGCTTGAGCCCTAAACCCAAGATGGGTGCAGTGGGCCTCTTCATTGAGTGCAGTGGAGGTAAAGCATCAATATGATCTGACTCTTAGAACGCAAGCTTTTCTTCAATATGAACAGAATATTACTCCGAAAGCATTACTCATTGAGTCATATCAGAGCATGTTCTATACGAACGGCTCTGCACAACCTGCAGTAGAAACTAAACAAAAGAACTCCACAGCCTGTGCAGCAGTGCAGGGTGTAGGTAAGACAGCATGTTCCACCCACAGCACTCCCGTACCAAAATCGTAGGTGATAGCACCACACAAAATGCAGAACTTTTTGTCTTGGTACTTGCATCATAGAAAGCTGACTCGTCAGTTCCCACATTATTAGTGTCTGATTTATTCTTTTGTGTGCAAGCTTACAATATAGATTTACAAAATTGGTGCCTGAACGGATTCAAAGATTCAAAAGTAATAATAAACAACTCTAGGAAAGGTAGATGGATTACATGATATGCTTCCATTCGTCCATGTGACACACACTTTGAGCCATCAGCATGATGGATTTCACACCAAAGGGAACTGTGCGGCTGACTTAGCTGCAAAGGCTGCAGTACAGGCTGTTATGTTACCGGTTTTAATCAGATCTCAAATGAAGAATGACACATATATACTAACAGTGATACTGGCAACAGGGAAGAGTGAGATGCCTTCAGCTGGCATTCCTGTTAAATACTCTTACAGTCTTCATTCAGGTAACACTTCTGTGGTTACTATACCCGGAGTAGGAGATACGATAATTCTAAATGCTACAGCAATGCTACTGGTGGCCATGTTTATACACTCAGGTAAGAGATTATGTTCAACAATATGATGTTTGACAACAGAATAAAGCTTCTAGTGCTAGAAGACCCGAGCAGACTCCCCTCGTAGTCTCCAATATGCTGTTTATGATTTTATATTTGGACCATGTTGGGCCAATACATTCTGTTAACTAATTTAAGTACATATTCGTGTCATTCAATTCTTGTTCTTGATTCCTATGGGTGTGGCCTCAGAAAAATGCAGGTGCTTGAGCAGTCAAAAAGAACTTGCAGTGTCTCATAGCCATGGGAGTTGCCTATACCTTTCATTCAGACAATGGAAATGCTTTCGCCTCCAAGACTTACCGGGATGTTATATCTTCTCTGGGAGTATATCTGCAAATCAGCAATCCAGTTAGAGAGGAGATTAACAGGTTATTCGAGCGCACTAACTGCATGCTTAAACATACCCTGACCACTTTGACACTCAGTTAAGGTCTTAGTTGGCACCATCACCTATATGGGGTTAAGAGAGCATTAAATACCTTGCCTAGGCGAGTACTGGGAGGGTGCACTCCATACGAAGTACTCTTTGGAGCCTGGTCTAGATAATCCTGTGAAGGTGGCAGAAGAAAAGAGTTTGACCTAGACCAAGGTTTAAATGTTTTACAGAGCATCCAAGGGGTCAGAGACAAGCTATCTAAATTGAAGCATTCTGAAGCTATCACCGGCTAACAGAAGGTGACGGGTGGGTCCAACAAGCCCACACAGTAGGGGATCTAGTTCAAGAAAATATCCATGATAAGTAAGCTTTTGAACCATCCTACAGACCACCCTTTCAAGTTCTTGGGGTAAAAGGCAAACAAACTGCAATCATGTCTCCTTTGTCTGGTTCAAAGAAAAACAGACAGGTGTCTACTGACCATATCAAAAAGCAATATGTGGCCGATTCTGTACAGCAGGTCCTTCTGGACTTTAAAAGGATTCAGAGTTGAACCTCTCAGCTTCTCCCTACTCTGAATGAAATATTCCTTGAAGTGCATAGTAACATCATTAGATTGGGTACCCAGTTGGGGATATTTGAACCAACTGTGTCTCCAGCTGTACTTCAGACAGCAGATTCCATGGAATAATCTGATGCTGCAATTACAACAGTTGCAAATGTTCCAATCAACGCCATGGATTATTAGGAACCCCTGCATGAATCAACATTGACCAAGATGAAGTCTTTAAGAGAAACACTTTGTGAGATTGAATCTGAGATCTGCACAGATGACTTTTCACCACACTCTCCAATCTCCTAAGCCTTTGATTTTGTCATGCTTAGCACTAGCTTCGTGACAGGTACCTTATATCACCGTGGTCCCATGTATGGAACGCTACAGGAGTGTTTCTTTTTTTCATGTGGCTGATAATGCTGACTGTTGTTCTGCTGCTAATAGATGGACATTACGTCCCTGAAAGAACTATTCCACAATCTATGGTTCAAGAACCTCAACCACATCTTTCATCCCACAGAGCTCAATGAGAAATCGAGGCTGCAAACACTACAGCTTATCTTGTGCCCAAGGGTATAGTCTGGGAAACAGTTCCCTATCATGTTAAGGGACCCATTGAGACATTGCAATTGTTATATGTGTTGAAAGTTTCATTGAATGATGTAATTATTCCTGGTTCTATTACAGATGACTGGGACATTGAGGCTGTGAAACCTGCAGTGTCTTATTTTCAGGTGTACACAACCCTAAACAATAAAGATCCTTATTTGAATGCATTCAATTACAAAGAAATGCATTGTTTACATCATTATGCACATTATTACATACATCGAACTAGCTAGTCTAGAGAAATACATAATTGCACACAGT
The DNA here is from genome assembly GCA_963921515.1 of Calotriton arnoldi. Lineage (NCBI taxonomy): Eukaryota > Metazoa > Chordata > Amphibia > Caudata > Salamandridae > Calotriton > Calotriton arnoldi. The sequence continues at coordinate 173,423 of CAWUFW010002056.1, forward strand.
GGGAGCATTGTGAAGATCTGCCCCTTAACAGTCTTCCAAATTTCTTACAGATATTCCATTATTTCCAGAGTGAGGAAAGGTCCCATCATTCAGCTTTCTATTTTTCACAAAAACTACTGTAAAACTTACAACAAACAAATTGATTTATTCAGAGGAATTTGATCAGAATTTGGCCATGAAGGGATATGAGCATTGGAAAGAAAATATTGATGAGAAAAGTATTTGGGGGACCGAATATTGGCAAGTTCGAGGTAAAGAAGCCCATTTCGGAGCATGTATTATATATACCACAAGAAAGGATTTTTCTGAATAAAACTATCCAGCAGAGTATTGGTATGGAAATTGGAACTATTAAGGCTCTTTGAAAACCCTGTGTACCAAGGGTTAATTCAACACTGATCACTAATTACCAAGCACAAATAAACATGTCTGACTCTGAAATACATCTACGATCCAGAATGGAACGTATATTTCCTCACAGTTTCCTTCCGAAGGCATAGCTTTATGGCCCGCTGATATGCAAGCATAGTTTCCATTCCAACACCCCTGGTCCAAAAGGTTATCATCCTGATCACCGGTATAACAGTAGTCATTACTACATATAGGGCCAGATGTATAAAAAAAAATGTTTTGCGGTTCCCTAATTGCGACTCTTTGCGTTTCGCAATTAGGGAATCGCAAAACGGCATACATGAAAGTGTGTAGTACACGTTCAGCGATTCGTAAGGGGTGGCAAATGACCTACCTCATGAATATTAATAAGGTAGGTCGCAATTTGCGACCCCCTAGGAATTGCAAAAATCACAGGGATGGTGGCCTGCTGAGATCAGCAGACCACCATGTCAGTGATTGCTTTTAAATAAAGCAATCTTTTTTATTGTAAAGCAGCCCATTTCCCTTAAAGGAAAACAAGATGTTTTACAAAAAGAAAAATGAAAAGTTTTCTTTTCATTTTTTAAGAGCAGGCAGTGGTCCGTGGGACCACTGCCTGCTCTTAAAAATGCTTTTACAAACATTCACAAAGAGAAAGGGGTCCCTTGGGACCCCTTCCCATTGTGAATGGGTTACCACATACTTGAAGTAGGTGGTAAAATGCAAATGTTTTGCGACCGCATTCACGCTCACAAAAATTCAAGCATACCGTTAGGATTCTCTATTTGGATGGGACGGCCTAAACACGCCCCTTCCAAAAAGTGAAGTGCAAACCCATTTTGCGATTTGGTAACAGGTTACCAAATCGCAAAATTGGGTTTGATGCATCGCAAAAGCATTTTTTGCAATCACAAACGGGCCGATTCTGCGAATCGGACCATTTGCGAGGAGAAAAATGCTTGATGCATTTGGCCCATAGTGTGGGCAAACTGTGCAAACCTTTGTTAACACATTCTAGTCTTCTGGCTGTGAAGGAACATTTCTCGCTGATTAAAGAAAATATGTATTTTTCTGATTTCCTCCTGGGACCATGCCCACTAGTACTAAACAACATATAGCAGCAGGCAGATATGTCCTTTATAATGAATGGAACAAATACTCAAAAAGAGAGGCTGCAGAAAGAATTTCACCAATAGATAAAGAAAACATGCGATCAGTTTTTAGGATTATCAACACACATGCACATATGTTCCAAAAGAATGTATTCATTAAATAATATCATTTCTTCAGCATTAGATCTCCTTAAAGGAGACTTACTCTTAGATCAGGTTATGTGCCCTGGCAGCCTCTAAATGAAACAGCTATTTTTGAGCCCTACACTTTAACATTAACACAGATGACAATGGTTAAAAATGAATCCACCAACACATTGTTAAGCATTGAGTAAATAGAGGAAAACACTTTTTCTGTTAGTGAAAATCCACCTTTCACATGGCTAATACACTGAGTTATTTCTCTGTCGAATACAACTTTCTATTTCTATTTTTGTCAGAAATATAAATCATTATGCTTGTATAAGAAAATGCACAATTCACACCTGTTTCATTCGTGGAAGTTTCCTTTTTCTTACATGTGCTTAAATGAAAACAACCTTATGTTTATAAGTGTTTCCATCTACAGAAATCCTATAGGTCATTCACTACTGTGCGATTTGATTTCTTTGCATGGAATGCGTAACACTTTGATGCCTGGATTGAGCTGTGTCTCATAAGTAACTCCTGTTTCGTCCATCCCCAGGTACCAAGCACTTTTAAATAATAGTTCCTATTTAATGTTTACCAATATAAGCTGCTGTGGGTTGGAACACAGCCAACTTTATGAGATTACAGTCTCTAAAACAATACAGTGTTGTGGAAGACCTTGTACCCACCATATCAACATGTAATCAAAGGTGTCCCTTGGCCTAGATTCGATATTAAAGATATGCGTTTTGATAAAATTAGTAAACTTGTCACAGTTTTGCTGCAAAGAGCGGTCCATTTGACTTCTGCAGCAGAAACTTACAATTTGCACAAAGCCAAAATGTTTTCGGAAATACAAAGGTTGATACAAACAGAATAGCCAACCCATTTCGCTGTTATCATATACACAATTTTAACGTGCCAATTACGACTGGTATTGTGCACTTTTTCATAAACATCAGATCAGGCCTGGTAACTGGATTTAAAGCTGTATTTTGACTGATTCCATTGTTTTTTTTACTCCTGGTTCTGAAGTCTTTTTGGAGGATTCCCCACCATCGTTCTACATATCGACTGTGGTGTTGTCTTATTCCTGATCCAACAAGGATATTGACAACATGGAGTACACCTATGCTGCTGATCAAAAGTGTTGAGAAACCCTAATGCACTAGCTGGGACATATGTAGCTTACTGAACTCAGTGAAAGCTGGATTTTGTCTTTTCGCAAAATGGATGCTCTACAAGTGAAACCCGTCTTTGGGTTTGAAATGTACAGCTGAAATCCTCTTGGAACTGCGTCTGGAGCAGTCCCTAGTGGCTTTCCTAGACATGGAAGTGCTCTTGCAACCACTGTAGTCACACCAGAAGCACTGTCAAGCATAGCACCTGCCAATACTGTGAAATGCTCACTTTAATTGACCAGCACCGCCCTTTGAAGAGCTTCCTGAGAACTGGCTCACATAGCTGACATAATTTGAGCCATCAGTCAAAGCACTTTTACCATTTCTGAGTGCTCTGCAACCATAACATCGGTTTCAGATCTCTGGTCCATCCACTTCATGGGCAACATGCCTGCGTTACCCATCCATCTCATCAATCACTCATATACTGCCTGTGATCCTACTATCCTAGAAACATCCACAGCTAATTAGTAGGAGCAGTTGCCTCAACATGCACAGATTCCTGTATCAAATACTAAGAATGTGTCATTAATCCCCTTTATATGGAAAGCTGTCAATGGGCTATATTTCCTTTTTTCATTTTCATTATTTCCCCAGCTGCATTATTTTTTCAATTCGGAATATTCAGTATCATGCCTAGTCTACTTAATTATGAAAACACATCTCTTCCTAATAGATATCCTGATATGTTAATACCTTTCACAAGCTACAACATTTTATATTACTGCTTGAAACGTGCAAGGCTTAAAAAAACGTTTTTGTGCAAAATGATTGAATCGTTTTATGCTGTTTTTACATTTATTCATTCTACGCAGTTCAAACTGATTTTATTAATTCAAAATTACATTTTATGTATTCATTCTGAGAGCATGGGTTTTGCTAAGTATGCGCTGGTTTTATTTAGGTTATTCCTAAAAAAATGTAATCTGTACAATGATGTCATCCATATGCATTTGACTCAATTATGTCATACTCAAACATACAAGACAGGAATGTCATAAAGGTCCCAAAACCAAACTCCATTTTGAGCATGTTAAGTTAGCTTATGTGCCTTTCGCTTATATGCCACGTCATTATCTTTTGCAGAACTCGTGAAAGTGTCAATTTATTCAAACAAGGACTTTCCTAGCACCTTAAGTGAAACAAACCTGCTACAAGTTCTCTGATATCTACATTTCAAGCTCTAACAATGAATGTGCAATATAAAAATGTAGTCTGAATTGGCGTATTTTTGTCATGTGGGTTCATACCGCTTATGTCTCAGACTAAGTGGAAAGCCTGCCAATGTAGAGTTAAAAGCAGTCGTCACCCCATATAAACCCCAGGAATTGACCACTAAATCAGCGAGGTCTTTTCCCCAAGTTACTGCAAGAGGTCCTGCCAGACTGCCACAGCATCCATTCCTATGCTGAGAGCCGATACAGAGAGGAGCTGAGCCCAGCTGATGTGTGTTTTCCTTCTGAGGGAACACTCTCTCCTGGATGAAGTCTGATAACCGCAGCTTCTCTCCTGTTAACAGGTATGAGTTGCACTGAATCCCTTGAAACTCTAGAGGCAAGTTAGCTACTCGATGCTCTCATAGTGCAGCCCTTAGAAGTCGTTTTTAGGGTATTACGCTGCTAGGAAAATTCCTATCATGTTCAAAATGTTCATATTATTCTCGCTGTTAGTGGCATGCATCACTACTGTTCTAATTGTATTCTGTCTGGTTATTACTCATGTACTAAGCAACAGGATGATACTGTTGAAATAAACACTTTTAAATATATGTAGTGTATTCTCCTAGTACAGTATGTGTGTGTGCTATTCTTAAGAACAAAATAAGGTTTGAATTACCACTGCATCCCTGACCCCATTACAGGACTGTTAGTAACAGAGAAAGCACAGACACAAGACTGGCAAATATGTCAAGCAGGGTTGTGTAGGGCTACATTAACCTGGACTTTCACGCTCAGGCACTAGTGCACTGAACTGCATCCAGGCACTCGTGGGTGGGAAAGGCATACCCTGTAGAACTAGGCCAGTTTATGCAGCAAAACCTCTGATGGCCCTTGCTCCATCAGGCCGTTTGTGGAGTATGTCAGTGAGGGAAACAGAGTAGTCTCGTTTGCCGACATACTCAAGGTCCGCCCTTCTGTAAGGGTACTTTGACAAACTCCAAATCAACCCCTTAGTGATTAGCTACAGAAAAACTTCAGCACATTATTGTGTCCTGCCAGCTGAAGTTGAGTTTGCGGCCTGTTTATTTGAAAAATAGTTTTAACCTTATTAATATGCACACAGCAAGGAAGCATACTGTGTCCAAGGAGAAAATATTATAACATTTGTGTGAAGGTTGTTAAATTTCTGGAATTGTTGTTAGTAACTGTTATGAGAATTAATACATGATTTTATCACTTTATACACGGATGCAAACTTTTGCTGTGACAAATTCTTATTTTATGCATCTTCACAGCTGCATGTTCTAAATGGGACTTATATTCGTTTTTTATAATTATTGTGGACCAATTGCATACTAAGATCCACAAATAAAGAAATAACATTCAGCCAATGACACAAATATATTCCAAGTCAAAATCTGGACTCGAATTTAGAAACAAAGTTAAAACAAAGATCTTTTGACATTCCCCTTATATTTATCTTGCTGCTACAGTTTTAATTGATTATTAAAAGGGATTGCAGAGAGCATTTTCAAAAGAACCCTACATCATCCTTGACTCGATAAGCGCCACCTAAAGCTGCAGGAATACGTGTGAATAATGTGGGTTGCACTATAAAATGATATGGTAATATAGGGGTCTAATTTTTCTTTAAAAATTATTGGCTTTATTTAGAAACTATTGATAGGCGTACTGGAGAGCATAACCCACTCATTTCTAAACATAATTTAAAATTGTTACTTCATTTGATTACTAAGGCCTGTATCACATGGCTCTCTACAGGAACAAGGATTGTGTCACATGCCAATGTAAGCTTGAGCCAAACTGATAACCCCCCTTTAGCTCTCCCTGATCTAGAAGGTTGAGCAAAGATGGAGAAACAACTATATCCATCATGATGAATTTCAGACAATTCCGAGGTCTCCTGCCGCAATACAATAGCAAAGCTTTCAATAAAGGAAAGCCAAGCACTGCATTCGGCTCTCTCACCTTGTCCCTTGATCTAAATGTATCCCATTTTGCTCCAGACCCAAGCGCACTAAAGATGTGCATTCCAGGGTGGGAAACATCAAAGGCCGTCTGCCTTTGTTATGAGACCCAGGCCATTCCAGAATGGTCTGGAAATTACTGAATCCTGTAATTTTTCTAGAAAAATTAAAAAAGTGTAGCAATAGGACTTTTAATACCTCTCGTACAGTAGAGGGAGACAATGAGGCCAAAATTGAGATATCCGCTGAAATATGCAGGACAGTAAGAAAATTTCTCATAAAGCCAGCCAATGATTTTTTTTGATAAACACATTTTTATTGTTTCCAGTAGTTACAACAGGTCACATTGAAAACCGACAAGAGACCCATGAATGAGGCCAGGACCATGACAGCTATGATTATAACAGCAGGCATCATCGCGTGCCAAGAAAATGACATCAGTCTCATCACAGCGTTTTCACAATGAGTCCTCCCTGCCGCCCCATACCATTTACTCCATATTTTAGTATATTTAGCAGGACATCCTGGGGCCTCTTACACTGGCTTCTCTTGTTGGGCACACCAGTCTACTTCATGCCTCCATTGTGACATTTTCAGGGGTAGGTGGCCTTCCAGTGAGCTGCACTATCATGTTTGGCTACCATCAATGCTGTCCCTAGTAGTGCTTGGTCTGCACGTGTCCCCCCAGCACCCTCAAGTACTCCCAGTAGGATCAATAACGGGGAAAGTTCTATCTTAAGGTTTAAAACATCAGAGAGTTCGGCAATCACCAATTCCCAATATTGTGTCGGTCTAGGACAGGACCATGTTATAGGAAAGTGACCCTTTTGACATGGTTAGCCCCCACTTTTTGCATGGTATCTGGTGCGACTTTGACTGAAAGTGCCCTGGGTTCCTGCTAACCAGGTCCGCAGTACCAGTGTTCCTTCCCTAAACTGTACTATTGTTCCACAATTGGCACCCCTTTAGGATCCCTTTAAGTCCCTAGTAAGTGGTACCTCTGGTACCTAGGGCCTTAGAACTTAAGAGGGTCCCTAAGGGCTGCAGCACAAATTGTGCCACCTTAAGGGGCCCCTCACCAAGCTCATGCAAACTGTCATTGCAGCCTGCATGTCTTAGTGCAGAGAAAAGAGAAGAGTCGACGTGGCACACATCCCTGTGTGCCATGCATACCAAGCACTGCGTGAAGTATAGGTAAATCACACCTATGGTAGGCCTTACAGCCCTAGGCCAGGGTGCACTCTACCCATGTGTGAGCATATCTGCAGGAGTAGATATGTCCCTGTGATATCTAAGCTCACCCTTATATATTAAAAGTGCACAGGGAAGCCATGACAAGAACATGGGCTGGACACTCATGAGTACGAGTTCCCCAGCCACATGATGGCTTCACTGTACCCCAAGGTGTTTGGTGCCAAACACCTTGTTTTGATAAACCCACACTGATGCCAGTGCTGGATGTATTAATAGATGCACCCAGAGAGCACCTTAGAGGTGCTCCATGAAAATCTCCCGACTACTTGAGTGTTGACTGAACGGTCTCGACCAGCCAGCCACCATAGAAAGGTTTCTGGCCTCCTGAGTTGAGAACCTTGGCTCTCGGAGGCCAGAAACAAAGCCTGCTCTGGGCAGAGGTGTTCCCACCTCCTCCACGCAGGACGTGCATTCCAGGGTGGGAGACTTCAAAGGCCCGTCCGCCTTTGTTATGCGACCCAGGCCATTCCAGCTAGTGGAGATGCCACCCCCCTGTCCTGACCCCACTTTTTAGTGGCAAGAGAGGTGGGAAAATGATTAAGAATAGTAGGTGTGCCCACATTCAGCCTGCACCGCCCCTAGGGCGGGCCAGCTGATGTGCACCCCACTTTTCAAATTCCTGCATCTTGTTTTGGATGGAATTAGCATTCTAGGATCAGGGTTATGCCCATTTCCCATAAGAAGTGGTCATGTAGAGGGTATAGACAATCTAAAGGTCGGTAGCCCATTGGCTGCTACCTATCACTCCCCTAAAACACCCCTAAATTGAGTATTTAGGTGCAGCCCCTGAACCCAACCCAAGAACTCATATTCGACATATCAAGAGAAGAAGGACGAAGAAGAGTCACTGCCTGGCGAGAACTGCAGCAGACCTGTGGACTTCGGAGTGAAACCCTGCCCGTCCTCAGCCCTCTCTCGACAATCGCGACAGAGTAACTCGTCCTGCGAGTTGGAGAACTACCAAAGCCTTGGGTAGCCTGCCAGCATTTGGAAAATTGCCTACAGTCTTCCTTGGAGTAGAGTTGCTACTTCCCTGCAGTCCGCATGCACTGACAAGCAGGGTCCGGTCCACTGCCTTGCAGCTCCCCAGCCCGACCAACACTGCAGACAACCAGGAGAAGGTACTTCCTTCGCCGATGCGATCATGCTCAGCTTGCAGTTCTCCATTGTGAATGGACTTGTTTGCGATTTGGTATTGTTTCTAGTTATGTTGAGGGTTTCTCAGTCTTCACTGCTACCAGTCACACAGACTGACCCAAGCACCACACACGAGCAAGGTCTCAGATGATCCCCCTCTGCCCGGTTTGGCCTACCCAGGACCTTGACATTATACTATGGGTTGGTGGCATAGCTTTTATGATCCACTGACACCCCACAGGTTAAAGTTACCTGCTTCAATGTTAGCGGCCTGAACAACTCACCAAACGGGCCACAATCATATCCCTTTTAGAGTGAACCATCAGTGACATCTGTCTACTTAGGGAGACTCCTCTCCAAACCAAGGATGAACATAGGATGAAATACCACTGATTCCCTCACCAGTTTTAGCCCTCAGGGCCTATGAAGAAAGGTGGGGTGGTTATTCTCATTTCCAGGGCTTCCCGCGGTGAGGTGCTGGGTAAGGTGGCAGAGATTGAAGGCTGGATGCTTGCATATCAGATATAAGTGGGACATCTTTATGTCACGCTTACTTCCCTATATGCGCCCAACGAACAGCAAGAGCAATTCATTGTGGGAGCCTTGACACCAATATTGCACTCCCCCAATGCAGCAGTTCTGGTGGGGGGGGGGGGGTGACCTGAACCTTGTCATGAATACTGACTTGGAACAGTCTGGCCAGTGGTTCGGTCAGACTGGGGCCTTTTCGACCCAAGATTTGGGATGGTTGAGTGAATGTGGCCTAGGGGACATATGGAGATTATCCCACCCTCATGCCGAAGACTATATCTTCTACTCTGCAGCCCATAAAATACATGCACGTATTGATCACTGTCTAGCCACCCCGTGATACAAAATCTTGTCAAGGAGGTGAGCATCGCCCCATGTCCTTATCAGATCACGTCCCCCTCATGTAGGTTATTCAGGTGGACTGAAGGGACACCTGGCCCTCTCATTGGAGGCTCTGCAACAGTCTCCTTCAGAAAGAGACCCCTGTAGCTACAGTGTGCAAGGTGATCTCTGACTTCCTCTGAAACAATGATATGGGAGAGACGTCTGTGGCCTCCCTCTGGGAGGCGCTAAAGTTGGTAGTCAGAGGAGAACTAATCGCCATATCGGTGGCTGACAACGGCCGTCGGAGGGAGAAACGACAATGTCTGGATCAGAATAACCTTGAATTAGAAGCCATACTCAAATGTTCCGGAGGCCCCAGGGTATGGCAGGATTTAGATAGGGTGAGATCGCACCTTAAGCACCTGGACCTCAACAGGGCAGAGTATGCAATGACCCGTCTCAACCATAAATTTACATAGGGAGTAATCGTTGTAGCCGGATGCTGGCCCATCGCCTTCAGGCTAAAATACAAAGGGACACTTTCAAAGTTACAGGTAACGAGAAGGGTACAGAGATCCGAGGGGACGTGCAAATAGAGGGGGGATTTCATGAATATTACAGAGCATTATAAACGGCCCACGACTGCCCTCATGATGGTATCCCGCCATACTTAGAGGTCCCCCTCACCTCAACACATTCTGACAACCTAGAGAAGCCCATTTAGATTGAGGAGGTTATCTCTGCCATCCCTAAGCCTGACAAAGACAACATGCTATGTGGCTCCTATAGGCCTATCTCCCTTCTTAACATGGATGCCAAATTTTTTACGACTGTCCTTGCACATCGCCTTAATCCTCTTATGCCTGGCCTGGTTGACCCTGACTAAGCCGGGTTCGTCCCTAGTCGCTAATGTGGAGACAATACTAGGCGCATCCTGCATCTCATTGACAAGATTTCTCAATCCAGGAAGGAGGGTCAACTCCTTTCAATCAATGCCAAAAAGTCATTTGATAGAGTGCATTGGCCCTTTCTATTTGTGACCTACCTATTGGGTCCAGAGCATCTATAGCTCCCCATGGGCCAAGGTGAGAGTCCATGGCATGTCATCCCAACCCTTCCCCATCCAGAGGTGCATGGGTGCCCACTCTCTCCTCTGCTCTTTGTCTTATACATGGAGCCATTAGCTCAGCCAGTGAGAGCGGCCCGCCATAGTGGGAGCACCCTTTGGAAATGACCAGCATACCATTAACCTGTATGCGGACAACGTTATTATTGCCCTCACTGACCCACTATTATCCCAACCTGCCTTGATGGCAGAGCTTCACCCCTTTGGGGAAGTCTCCGGGTTCAAGGTCAACCTTCAAAAATCCCAGATATTGAACCTATATCTCTCTCCGCAGCATGAAGCATATCTCTGCACTGCATTCTCCAATGCCTTGGCAGAGAGTCTATACCGTACCCAGGGATCCACTTGGCCTGATCAGTAACTAAAACAGTAGCACACAACTATAATGCTCTCACCTCACAATTAAAAACAGACCTTATTAACTGGCGAGGACTTAAACTTTCCTGCTTGGGTAGGATAGTGGCTGTTAAAATGACTGTTCTCTCAAAGATCCTATATGTCTTTCAATTCCTGTCCCTGACACCTCCAAAACATATCCTAAAGACTCTGCAGTTGGGGATTAATAATTTTATCTGGGAAGGGAAATGGCTGTGGGTTTATAGGTAGTTGCTTTACCGTACGACTCTGAAGGGTGAATTGGCTGTCCCCATGATTGCTAGATACTTTCAAGCTTTGCAGCTTCGCTTCTTGGCGGAATGGGGTAGATCCACCTCTGAGAAACGTTTGTGCTTTATGGTCCAGGCGGTGGCAGGAACCCATATATGGAAGGAACCATGGCTACCCTGTAGACACAGGGCGTGGGGTCTCAATTCATCACCGGTGACCGGGTACACCTTCAGGATGTGGGATGCTGTGGCTCTCCGGGCCGGGATGACCTCCTTCCCCTCTCCCATAACTCCCAGAGGGGCCAATCCCAACTTTTTGCCAATCATGCAGGAAGAGGGTTTTCGAAGATGGCAAGAGCGGGGCTGCAAGCGCATAGGTTGCATGTTTGACCCTCATGGGATAATCCCATTTGACCGCATGAAGGCGGATTACGGCTTGAAGGAAGCAGACCGCATCGAGTACTTACAAATTTGATACTGGGTAATGCACCCTTGGGTCAAGCCATTTGCTGAGAACCCCCTTATGCCGTTTGAGAAATGGGGTTTCCTTACGAGAGATGACAGGCGTCTTATAACAGAGATCTATGTGCTCCTGGGTCAGGTACCAATGCAAGACAAAACAGCAGGACAGAGGAGGTGGGAGACTAAGCTAGGCCCAGCACTCACAACCAAAGACTGGGAAGATATCTATTACCGAGCCAGGCCCTCAGTGCACAACATGGCTAGCACAGAAATACGGCATACAAAATAGTTTCATATTGGTACTTCACTCCTCCCGAATCCAGACATGGAGCCCAGAACGCACGAAAGAATGCTGGAGGGACTGCAGCAGCACAGGCACCTTATTGCATTTACTGTGGCAATGTCCGAAGCTGGTCCGGTTTTGGGAGAGAATACTCAATGAAATAGTTGGGGCCTTTAATACACACATTCCGAGGTTACCTGTTTACACCATACCTAAGCTTTTTTTTTTAAACTGTTTCTTTTATGGCTGTATCTACTGTCGAATAAAGATTATTATTATTATTCCGGCTAACCCAATGACATACCCTTTGAGATTGATGAGGGGAAGGCAGATTGCTCTGGCTTTAGGGGCAGCTCATCAGGTCATACTCTCCTCCTGGGGTTCTGATAGAATCCCCGACTATACAGCTTAGTTACATAAAGTATTGTACTTTTTGGGGATGGAAAAGCTGTCCCTAGCAGTGGAGTCTAAACAGGACACCTACCCAGAGCTGTGGGCCGCCTTCATTTCCATTCCATCTACTGAGTTCAACAAATTGACTTGATCAACCTATCTCAGGCTGTTGCACTTGATCCCACCATCGCAAACATCTGCTGGAACATTCCCAACGCCGATCATTTAGGTCACTGGTGTGGCAGACTCCGGTCCGTAGACTGGACCTCTATATGAGTGGAATTTAGTCACTTATGCTGCTCTGTTGGGTAGGAGTGGTGACGGTGGGGGGAGTTTTAGAGTGTAATTTTTGAGTTTCACTTTTTGATTACTTTTCTATGATGCTGCAAGCCCCAGGGTTGTAGGACGACAGCTGTGTATACAGATTGATTTACATCTGTTTCCATAATAAACAGAATTGATTGATAAATCACAATTCACTAGAGACCAAACATGACATTTCTGTCTGTTCCCAAGCAAAAGTTATTACTTACTACATGTAATAAGGTAACCCAATCTGATCCTATGGGAGAGGTAGGCCTCACAGTAGTGAAAAACGAATTTGTAAGTTTTTCACTACCAGGACATGTAAAACGTAGATGTACATGTCCAACTTTTTAAATACAATGCACCCTGCCCTATGGGCAGGTTAGGGCCTATCCTAGGGGTGACTTACATGTATTAAAAAGGGAGTCAGAAATCTGGCAAGAGGGTCATTTTTCCAGGTCAACACTGCACACAAGCTGCAATGGCAGAACTGCAACATGTTCAAAAACGCTACTTAAGTGGATGGCACAATAGGAGCTACAGGCCTACTAGTAGCATTTCATTTATAGGCCCTGGGTACATCTAGAAGCACTTTACTAAGGACTTACAAGTTTATTAAATGTGCAAATTGGGTGTAAGCCAGTTTTACAATGCTTAAAGGAGTGAGCACAAGCACTTTAGCACTGGTTAGCAGTGGTAAAGGGCACAGAGGGTTAAGTGCAGCAAAACCAAATTCAGCAAAACAGAGGAGGCAAGGCAAAAGGTTTTGGGGGAAACCAAGCCAAATACATCAGGTCTAACACCCGGTATCAGCATTTTTAGATATTTATAAAACTCAATGCATCCCCATTACCATGTACGGCACAGAAGTCTGGGGGATATGCAAATACTGACTCCATTCAGAAAATTGCTTTTGTCACAGACTCCTATCTTAACTCCCCAGTTGTCCCAACTTTGTCTGTTATGAGGAATTAGAACTCAATTATGTTGAGGACCGTATAAAACTCTGCCACTGATGGTATAGCTCTCAATTTGATGTAATACTCAGGCATCTTTTAACCAGCAGGCGATTGCAAACTGTCTCAGCTGTGATGGGTATGTAAAACACTTTTTTACGTAAGATAACCAGGGAGTATCTGTAAAAAGGTGTTTTACCCACCTTAGTAGGCCATCTCTCTTCCCTAAACCTCACAGTATAACCAAACTTAATAAAAGTTGTCTGAAGCGAGCATTTATGGATGACAGACACTTCAAAGAGATTCCTTTTACAGACAACTTAACAGCATTGAGCCTTATTTGTTGTAAACCTTTCGTCAGTTGGAGAGATCACTTCTGTTGAGATTTAGAACCGGCCCCATCTACTCTATGATGAGTTTTCCCTATATGACAATTTTGGAGAGATAGCCGTTCCCCATGTCCCTGTGACAATGTTTCCCAACAAACTCTATTACATTTTACTTTCTTTTTTTAAAGTTTTATGTCAATTTTTCTAAGATATACCTCTAGCCAATCGTGAAAGCATTCAACTTTAGATTATGTAGACTTGCTCTTATTTTTCTACAGACCCTGAAGGACCAAGCGATCAGTTTTGCCGTTGTATCCTTTTTAAAAAGTATTGTTCTGTGCCGCCAATCCATGTACTTTTACATAATTGTTTTTAAATTTTTAACTGGTGCTTGTTTGTAATTATGTGCTTTTATGATTACTGCATTTTAATCAAAGAAAGTATTTTTGACTGACTGATTGACTGCTGTGGTGTAAGTAGACTAACATTCGAAATGGCCACAAGTGATTTTCATTAAACAACATAACACCAACATATTACTGGAGTTTTGACCGAGGGCTTCACTACAGATCGTTTTCCTCAAAACTCAGTCATGGACAACGGGGTTCAAGCCTGCATGTGTAATTAAAGTGGTTCAGGAAAAGTATCATTTACTCATGTAACAGCGACTGTTTATAATCCACAATGTAAGGGCCAAGTGAAACTTTTCATTCAGTATCTCAGAGACAGGAGCACAAGAAATGAGAGAGGCAAATTTGTAAAAGCAAACAATCATAGGGTTCTAATCCCACAGAGGATAAAGGACAGTCGTCGTAAAACCAACAGAAAGTGTACCACATGACACTGCTAGCGTTTCAAGCGCGATCAGTAGTTCGGATGTCTCTTCCTTAGAAGAGGCAGGACCAAGTACTATGACTGAAACAAGAGGACAACTTAATAGCTCAGTGTTAGATTTGGGGGTCTCTAGTTGGCAGAGGTAGGTACCTTTGTCCAAATAGGGACCCTTGAGTCTAGTCAGGGAAAGTAGGTACACTCCTAAAATAACCCCTGCTCACCCTCTTGGTAGCTTGGCACGAGCAGACAGGCTTATCTCAGAGGCAGTGTGTAAAGCATTTGTGAACACATACAGTAATCAAGTGACAACACTACAAACGGACACCACACAGGTTATGTATATTTATAAAAATAGGTATACTTTATATAGATTTATCACAAGACCATAAACGACAAAAATAATCCACAATACTGTCAAGTGATGCTTAGTTCTGATCAAAAAGGCTTAATTCAAGGTTCTAGGCGAGTCGGTAGCCTTCTCCGGCTACTGTGATGTAAAGAACAAACAGAGTCTATCAAATCCAGCTGACCGCGCCGATACGGGCCAACACAGCGTAGACGGACTCGGTCACAGTACCTTACTTGAAGCGGCAGGCACGGGCGTGCAAGCCGGATGGCTGTTCATCGCGGTTGACGTTGCAAAATGGAAGCGTTGCAGGACGCGTTGTCCCTCGAGGCGGTGCAGGCAGCGGCTCGTTGACGCTCGTCGAGACGGAGTCGGTGAGACCAGGGCCGTGCGTTGCAGGCGAGATGGTGCTTCGATGCGGTGCTGGCAGGTTGCGGTGCGGCGACGGAGCCGGATTCAGGAGCTGGCGTCGATCAGTCCAGACAGTGGTGCGAGTCGGGCGGTGCGTCGCAAGCGTGCGAGCGGTGCCCAACTCCGGTGCGGTCACAGGACTCGAACTCAGCAACAGTGACCGTGCTCGGTCGGACCAGATGGATTCGGTGTAGCGAGGCGTTGCAAGGTGCGGTGCTCACAGGTTACGGTGCAGGCAGCGGCTCGTTGGACGGAGTCGGTGAGACCAAGGCTGTGCGTTGCAAGATGCAGGCGTTGCTCGATGCGGTGCCAACAGGACACCGAGCTGGTCGGGAGAGTCGGTCACAGCTCCCTACCTCTGTAGCCACTGAAACAGAGTTTCCAGCAGCATTTCACAAAGGGGGTGAAGTCCAATGGTCCTGGGACTTCGATCAGGGGGCAAGCTTCTTCCAAGCCCTTGGAGATCCTTCACAAGTTGGATGAAAGTCACAGCAAAGCAAAGTTCCTTTCTCCTTTCTTTGGCAGTCAGGCAAACCACTGCAGGCCAATCCCCAGCAGCACTTCAGGCTTAGGGATAGTCTCTCCTCAGTTTCTTCTTGGTTCCGCTCTCAGCAAAGGTTTCTTCTTGTTCCCAAAAGTGATCTAATTTTTCCTAGGGTCTGGGTGCCCTCTTATACCCTGATTCTCTTTGTTCTCTGGAGGCAGAGAGGCCTTGCCTAGCTTAAACCAGTTCTGTGCAGCTTTGGAGCACTCTGTGTACATGACTCCTTCTTTTCTTTCAGAATGTGGGGCAGGGTACTCAGACGCCCGGCAGGGGTTGGAGCCAGCATTGTGGCAGGCAGGCACTGCCGTATTCAGACCCAGATGCAACTCCTCCCTCCACTCTGGATGCAGATCTCTATTCAGCCCTGGGCTGCCTCACCCTGTCTCCTGTGGCCACCCCCAGCCCCTGTCACGCACAAACCAGACACACAATACACAAGCTGGCAGAGGCAGGCTGGATAGTTAGGCAAGAAAATACCCACTTTCTAAAAGTGGTATTTTCAAACACAGAATGTTAAAACCAACTTCACTAAAAGATGTATTTTATCATTCTGAGTTCAGGCATACTAAACTCGAATTTCTACCTAGTTCCTGAGTCAGTTTAGGATTATAAGATGTTATAATCAAACTGCCCATTCTGGCCTATGGGGAACAGGTAGCCTTGCAATAGTGAAAAACGAAAATGGCTGTAATTCACTATTAGGACATGCCACACACACCAGGCATGTCCCACCTTATCCTTACAATGCACCCGGCCCGTAGGCCTACCATAGGGGTGTCTGATATGAAGAAAAGGGAAGGTTTGGGGACTGGTAGGTGGGTGCACTTACCAAGTCGACATGGCAGTTACAGACTGCACACAGGCTCTTCAATGGCAGGCCTGAGACACACTTTACAAGCTACTTCTGTGGGTGGCACAACCAGTGCTGCAAGCCCACCAGCAGCATTTGATTTACAAGCCCTGGGCACACTCAGTGCACTGTACTAGGGTCTGACAGTAATTCAAATAAGCCAAACATGGAGTCACTAATTCACATCACAATTTACAATAGGGAGCACTTGCACTTTGGCACTGATTAGCAGTGGCAAAGTGCCCATGAGCAACTAGTCCAGCAAAAACATATTGACAACAGTGGAGGCATTATGAAAAAAATGGAAGGGAGACCCATGCCAAGGATGCCAGGTCTAACACGTGTCCCCTCCAGCTGAAATGTGGGGAGAACTATCCTACCCCTAGGGAGTTCTCATCACTAAGGCGAGAAAATCTGGACAGACCATCAGCATTGGCGTGTTCTGTACCAGGGCGGTGTTCCACCGTAAAGTCCATCCCTGTAGGGAAATGGACCACCTCAACAGCTTTGGATTCTCACCCCTCATCTGCATCAACCATCTGAGGGGCCTGTGGTCTGTCTGAACCCGGAAGTGAGTCCCAAACAGGTATGGTCTCAGCTTCTTCAGTGCCCAGACCACAGCAAATGCCTCACGCTCAATAGCACTCCATCTCTGTTCCCGGGGAAGTAACCTCCTACTGATGAAGGCTACAGGTTGGTCTAGGCCCTCCTCATTGATCTGTGATAGAACAGCCCCTACCCCATGCTCTGAAGCGTCCGTCTGAACAATGAACTCATTGGAGAAGTTGGGTGCCTGGAGCAGTCTTCAAGGTGTCAAAAGCTTTTTGACAGGCGTCAGTCCAAATTACTTTCCTGGGCTGCTTCTTGGAAGTCAGCTCTGTCAAGGGGCAATAATGCTGCCATACCCCTTGACGAATCTCCTGTAATACCCGGTGAGTCCTAGGAAGGCTCTCACCTCTGTCTGGGTCTTGGGGGGCTCCCAAGACAGAATGGTATCAATTTTCGGTTGGAGGGGTGCCACCTGGCCGCTCCCAACCTGGTGTGCCAAGTACACCACAGAACCCTGCCCAATCTGGCACTTACTTGCCTTGATTGTGAGGCCTGCCCTCCGCAGCGCCATCAACACTTCCCAGAGGTGGCGCAGATGTTCTTCCCAACTGGCACTGAACACTGCGATGTCATCCAGGTAGGCGGCACTGAAATCCTCCAGTCCAACCAACACCTGGTTGACCAACCTCTGAAAGGTGGCAGGAGCATTCTTCCTCCCAAAGGGCATCACCTGGAACTGGTAGTGCCCATCTGGTGTGGAGAATGCTGACCTCTCTTTGCCCCATCAGTCAAGGCGATCTGCCAGTACCCAGACGTTAAGTCAAACATGCTGAGGTACCGCGCAGCCCCTAACCGATCTATGAGCTCATCAGCTCTGGGGATGGGGTGGGCGTCAGTCCTGGTGACGGAATTGAGTCCCCTGTAGTCCACACAGAACCGGAGTTCTGGTGTGGCACCAGGTGCGGCAGCCTTTGGAACCAAGACCACTGGGCTGGCCCAGGCTCAGCAACCTTAGGCTCTGAATACAGGAGACCATTCTCCCAGTAAATCCAATGTGATCCAGACTGATCACCTGCTGCCTGGCCTGTTGCCTCAGACCCACGAGAGAAGGGCATGTGTTCTGCTCCTCGCAGAACTCTTCCCTGGAGAGTCCTCCTTCTTGCTGCCAATGGGGCAGCTCAGGTAGGTCCCCCAGTTCAGCTACCTGTTCCCCTGTAGGCTCCAGGGCATCCTCCTCAGGGTCTGCCTCCTCCTGGACCGTGGGAACTTCAGGGGCCGGTTTCCCGTGCCCCCTGCCTCCTCTCTCTCCGGCAGGCACCTGGGCCTCCCTCTCAGGCTCCAGGTCCTCTTGAACACCTTTAGCTGCCATTGACCGGGTGGTCACACATTCCCAATCAGACAAGCCCAACATTTCTAAATGCGCACTCCGCTCCATCTTAGCCCAAGGTGAGCTCTCCAAATCGTTCCCTAACAAACAGTCAACAGGCATGGCTGGCCTCACAGCTACTTGAAGAGTACCCGAGACCCCCCACTCAAAGGGAACCTGAGCCACCTTGCAGTGACTCTCTGTGTTGTCAGCGGCAACAACCGGATAGAATGCATCAGGGACAACCTGCTCTTTAGACACCAGGTGACACTTGACAGCTGTCACACTGGCTCCTGTGTCTCTCAGAGCCTCCACCCTATGGCCATTGATGGTCACCCACTGCCTGTATTTTTAGTGTTATCAGGCAGCTGGGTCCTAGGGACCATCTCAGAGTCTCCTAATGAGACAAGGGAAAACACTGTGGGATCCCCCACCTTGGGCACCCCACTCCTCCCCCAGGGCTACACTAGCCAACTGCCGGGGGACTGCACCAGTGGGTGCTGGTTTTCCATGCAAAGGGCAACGAGGATCGTTTGCCTTGTGGCCAGGGGCGCCACACTTGTAACACACCAGTGGTCCCTGGTGAACAGGGGGCCTGTCAGGGCCACTGGCTTCTTCTCAGGGGGAGGCTGGGAACCTTTCCTTGGTGTCTACTTTGGGGCCCTTTATGGAACTCCCTCTGTTTACCCTTGTCCCCCACTCTTCTGCTGGGGACCCTGCCCACCCTTGGTGGAGTCTCCCACGTGACCCTTGTGGACCCGGGTACTCACCCAGCGGTCCGCCTTCCTCAGCAAGCTGCCTAGGGTTAGTCAGCTTACTATCAATCAGGTGCTGGCGTAGCTCAGGAAAACAATTACTGGACAAGTGCTCCCATGCAATCAAATCAAAGAGCGCCTGAAAATCAGTCGCTTTGCTACCCTTCACCCAACCATCCAATGCTCTGCAAAAAAGTCACGTATTCAACCCAGGTACTGCTTTCAATCTTCTTACAGTTCCTGAACCTCTGCCTATAAAGCTCAGGGGTCAAACCATATCTAGACATTAATGCTTCCTTCATGTGGCTGTATGAATTGCAGACTTCAGAGGGCAAGTCCAACAAGGTATCCCGCCCTTCACTAAGGAACCAACCCCACAACCCCGCTCCCCAATCCTTCTCAGGGACCCGGTGGGAAGTCATGGCTACCTCATAGGCCCTAAACCATTGCCCAATATCATCATTCTTAAAAATTCCTTCACCACATCTTTGGGAATATACACCCTAGGTTCAACAGGCATGGATGGTGTGCTGCCACCAGAGGGAGTAATCTCTAAGCTTTTGGCCTTCAATTCCAACTCCTCAAAACCTTCTCATGTTCAAACTGCATTTTCTTTTCTTCTAGGGCTAATTTCCTAGTTTGCATTTCAAATTCTAACTGCCCATTCAGCTTGAGCTTGGTCAGCTCCATTTCGTGCATCCTACTCTCTTTCCTGTCCTCCAACTCTTCTGGAGACAGACCTCTGGCAGAAACACTGCTACCTACTGGGGAAGGTGGTCTTCCAGCCCCTAGACCCAATAGCCCCTCCAGCTGCCCTTCTGCATTCTCAGCCCCCTCCACAGGGGCACTCCTTGATTCGACCCAGGCCCTCAGCGCCTTTTGGACGTCCTCCTTCCTGGAGAGCCCGGTCATGGACACTTTAAACTTTTTGCAGAAATGCTTGAGCTGCTTGAGGGTGTAGCATTCTAGCCTCTCTTCTTCCCAATCACACTCAACAGAGGCTACTGATGCTGGTTTCTCCATGGTGATTAAACTTGGCAGTTGCAAAAATAGAAAATCCCAGAAAAAATGCTATCAAAGAGTATGTGGTTGCGTTTTGGTCTGCACTCACTAGGTAGTGTTCACCAATTACTGTACATGAGTGTTAGACTTGGCACCATTGGCGTGGGTCTCCCTTCCATTTTTTTGCTGTTGCCTCTTATGTTTTGCTGGTTTTAGATGCTTTTGGGCACTGTGCCACTGCTGTTCAGTGCCACAGTGCAAGTGCTCCCTCTGTAAATTGATGTATGGATTAGTGACTCCATGATTGGATGATTGGTTTACTTGTCAGTCCCTCAGTACAGTGCACTGAGTGTGCCCAGGGCTTGTAAATCCAATGCTGCTGGTGGGCTTGCAGCACTGGTTGTGCCACCCACAGAAGCAGCTTGTAAATGTGTCTCAGGCCTGCCATTGCAGAGCCTGTGTAGCGGTCTGTGACTGCCATAGTCGACTTGGCAAGTGCACCCACTTGCCAGTCCCTAAACCTTCCCTTATCTTCATATCAGACACCCCTAAGGTAGGCCTCAAGGGCAGGGTGCATTGTGAGTATAAGGTAGGACATGCCCTGGTGTGTGTGGCATGTCCTAATAGTGAATTACAGCCATTTTCGTTTTTCACTATTGCAAGGCTACCTGTTCTCCATAGGCCAGAATGGGCAGTTTGATTATTACACCTTATAATCCTAACTGACCCAGGAACATGGTAGAAAAACGAATTTAGTATGCCTGAACTCAGAATGATAAAATACATCTTTTAGTGAAGTTGGTTTTAACATTCTGTGTTTGAAAATACCACTTTTAGAAAGTGGGTATTTTCTTGCCTAAACTTCCAAGCCTGCCTCTGCTAGGTTGTGTATTCCTTGTCTGGAGATTGAGTGACAGGGGCTGGGGGTGGCTACAGGAGACAGGGTGAGTCAGCACAGGGCTGAATAGAAAGATCTGCATCCAGAGTGGAGGGAGGAATTGCACCTGGGTCTGAATAGGGCTGTGCCTGCCTTCCACAATGCTGGCTCCACCTCCTGCCGGGCGTCTGATGGCTCTGCCCCTCACTCACAAAGGAAAGAAGGAGTCAGAAAAACAAAGTGCTCCAGGACTGACCAGAACTGGTTTTGGACTAGGCAGAGGCCTCTCTGCCTTCAGAGAACAAAGAGAAACTGTGTATAAAAAGGGGACCCAGACCCCTAGGAAATTAGATCACTTCTGGGAAATCAAGAAACCTGTTGCCAAGGAGAAGAACCGGAGAAGCTGAAGGAGGAGTACTGCCCCTGTGCTGTTTTGCTGATTGGGGTTGGCCTGCAGTGGTTAAGCTTTCACCAAGGACAGGAGAAAAGACTTTGCTGTGCTTTGTCATCTTGAAGAAGAGAATCTCCAAGGGCTTGAACTAGAGCTTGCCTCCTGCCTGAAGTCTCAGGGATACAAGACTTCACCAACCAGCTCCCCTGCATTCCCTTGCTGGGAATTGAAGTGCCTGCTGTTGTGCTGGGCCTTCTGAGAGACTGCGTGTCGCTGGGAGCTGGAAGCGCGATGCAACAACGAGAAGCGTGTCGCCGCCGCAGCCGCAGTCATCGCATCGCCAAGGAAGCGAGACGCCGCTGCCGCTGTCATCCTCGCATCGCCGAAGCGCGGCGCATCACCGGAGAAGCGGGACGCTGCCACAGAGGTCATCTTCGCATCACCGGAGAAGCGCGTCGCAGGGCCTGTCACGGCTCCAAAGATCATCGAGTCGCCGCACGGCCGTCGGGCGTGCACGCATCACACCAACGTTGTCACATCGCAACCAAGACGCCATTTTGTCGCATCGCACCGGAGAAGAGTATCGCATCGAGGAGCCATCTTGTCGCATCGCACCGGAAAGCAGTAAGAAACCGACGCATCACCTCCCCACACAGTAAGGAAGCGAGCATCATCTCCTGCGCAGCAGTAAGGAACCGACGCATCCACTCCCTGAGTGTAAGGAACCGACGCATCACCTTCCCTGCGACCCTTTTGTTTTCTTTGCGTTACGCATTCAAGGTACATTGAGAGTAAAGTGTCGCATTTACAACTTGAGAGAACTGAACTATTTTATAACCTTTTAAAGTCTATTTTTGAGTACAGTATTGTGGATTTTTGCTATTGGGTCTTGTGATAAGTCTATATAAAGATTACTTATTTTTACATAACAACCTGTGTGGTGTCCATCTGTAGTGTTTTCACTGTATTACTGTATGTGTTCCCAAATGCTTATACACTGCCTCTGAGATAAGCCTGTCTGCTCGTGCCAAGCTACCAGGGGTGAGCAGGGGTTATTTTAGGAGTGTATCCCCCTTATCCTGACTAGAAGCAAGGGTCCCTATTTGGACAAAGGTGCAAACCATTGCCAACTAGAGACCCCCAGTTCTAACAATGAGTCACAAATGCAAGTCCAGAATCCTCACCACTGACCACCAATGTTAGATTTGGGGGTCTCTAGTTGGCAGAGGTAGGTACCTTTGTCCAAATAGGGACCCTTGAGTCTAGTCATGGAAAGTAGGTACACTCCTAAAATAACCCCTGCTCACCCTCTTGGTAGCTTGGCACGAGCAGACAGGCTTATCTCAGAGGCAGTGTGTAAAGCATTTGTGAACACATACAGTAATCAAGTGACAACACCACAAACGGACACCACACAGGTTATATATTTATAAAAATAGGTATACTTTATATAGATTTATCACAAGACCATAAACGACAAAAATAATCCGCAATACTGTCAAGGATGCTTAGTTCTGATCAAAAAGGCTTAATTCAAGGTTCTGTGCGAGTCGGTAGCCTTCGCCAGCTACTGCGATGTAAAGAACAAACAGAGTCTATCAAATCCAGCTGACCGCGTCGATATGGGCCAACACAGCATAGACGGACTCGGTCACAGTACCTTTTACTTGAAGCGGCAGGCACGGGCGTGCGTGCCGGATGGCTGTTCGTCGCGGTTGCGTTGCAAAATGGAAGCGTTGCAGGACGCGTTGTCCCTCGAGGCGGTGCAGGCAGCGGCTCGTTGACGTCGTCGAGACGGAGTCGGTGAGACCAGGGCCGTGCGTTGCAGGGCGAGACGGTGCTTCGATGCGGTGCTGGCAGGTTGCGGTGCGGCGACGGAGCCGGATTCAGGAGCTGGCGTCGATCAGTCCAGACAGCGGTGCGAGTCGGGCGGTGCGTCGCGAAGCGTGCGAGCGGTGCCCAACTCCGGTGCGGTCACAGGACTCGAACTCAGCAACAGTGACCGTGTCGGTCGGACCAGATGGATTCGGTGTAGCGAGGCGTTGCAAGGTGCGGTGCTCACAGGTTACGGTGCAGGCAGCGGCTCGTTGACGGAGTCGGTGAGACCAAGGCCGTGCGTTGCAAGATGCAGGCGTTGCTCGATGCGGTGCCAACAGGACACCGAGCCGGTCGGCAGAGTCGGTCACAGCTCCCTACCTCTGTAGCCACTGAAACAGAGTTTCCAGCAGCAATTCACAAAGGGGTGAAGTCCAATGGTCCTGGGACTTCGATCAGGGGCAAGCTCTCTTCCAAGCCCTTGGAGATCCTTCACAAGTTGATGAAAGTCACAGCAAAGCAAAAGTTCCTTTCTCCTTTCTTTGGCAGTCAGGCAAACCACTGCAGGCCAATCCACCAAGCAGCACTTCAGGCTTAGGGATAGTCTCTCCTCAGTTTCTTCTTGGTTCCGCTCCTCAGCAAAGGTTTCTTCTTGTTCCCAAAAGTGATCTAATTTTCCTGGGGTCTGGGTGCCCCTCTTATACCCTGATTCTCTTTGTTCTCTGCCGGCAGAGAGGCCTTTGCCTAGCTTAAACCAGTTCTGTGCAGCTTTGGAGCACTCTGTGTACATGACTCCTTCTTTCCTTTCAGAATGTGGGGCAGGGTACTCAGACGCCCGGCAGGGGGTGGAGCCAGCATTGTGGCAGGCAGGCACAGCCCTATTCAGACCCAGATGCTACTCCTCCCTCCACTCTGGATGCAGATCTCTCTATTCAGCCCTGGGCTGCCTCACCCTGTCTCCTGTGGCCACCCCCAGCCCCTGTCACGCACAAACCAGACACACAATACACAAGCTGGCAGAGGCAGGCTGGATAGTTAGGCAAGAAAATACCCACTTTCTAAAAGTGGTATTTTCAAACACAGAATGTTAAAACCAACTTCACTAAAAGATGTATTTTATCATTCTGAGTTCAGGCATACTAAACTCGAATTTCTACCTAGTTCCCGAGTCAGTTTAGGATTATAAGATGTTATAATCAAACTGCCCATTCTGGCCTATGGGGAACAGGTAGCCTTTGCAATAGTGAAAAACGAAAATGGCTGTAATTCACTATTAGGACATGCCACACACACCAGGCATGTCCCACCTTATCCTTACAATGCACCCGGCCCGTAGGCCTACCATAGGGGTGTCTGATATGAAGAAAAGAGAAGGTTTGGGGACTGGTAGGTGGGTGCACTTACTAAGTCGACATGGCAGTCACAGACTGCACACCGGCTCTGCAATGGCAGGCCTGAGACACACTTTACAAGCTACTTCTGTGGGTGGCACTAACCAGTGCTGCAAGCCCACCAGCAACATTTGATTTACAAGCCCTGGGCACACTCAGTGCACTGTACTAGGGTCTGACAGTAATTCAAATAAGCCAAACATGGAGTCACTAATTCACATCACAATTTACAATAGGGAGCACTTGCACTTTGGCACTGATTAGCAGTGGCAAAGTACCCATGAGCATCTAGTCCAGCAAAAACATATCGACAACAGTGGAGGCATTATGAAAAAAATGGAAGGGAGACCCATGCCAAGGATGCCAGGTCTAACACTCAGCAACTTTTTTAGAGGAGGTCCGACGCTTCAGAATAGGGAACAGACAAAAAAAGAACGTAAGATCCGAAGAGGGGGGAGAAGAAAGAACAGACACAAAAGAGAGGTTCTTGACTCGAAATCAGAAGAGGAGACAAAACAGACAGTAGCTAGTGAGACTGAAGCAGGATTGTTGAACAGTGATGGGGTATCTGAAACAGATAATTTGGTTGTCAATCTTTCCGACTATGTATTAGATGAACATGAACTGTCTGCCCTGAATAAGGGCTTAGGCTTTTGTCCTGTTAACAAAGGAAATTTCACTGATATTCATGTGGATTTATTCAAGTTTACTAGACAAGCTAAACTGAAATGTCATTTTTCTTTGAATGATGTAAATAAAAATGTTGGTTCAAGTATATCTGTTTCTCCAGAAGTATCTGTGTAACACATAAAAAATGTCTCTTTGCTACTGTCTCTGAATGAGGATGATACACGGACTGTGGAACAGGTTATGGATGACCTGGGTATTGAGCAAGACTATACACTAGAAAGTGGCTTACATCCTCGCAGTAAATTTACGCAACAGGGGGTACATCTCACCAGTATTGATGTTTTTCTACCAGCAAGTCACAAAGCTCTCCATGAACTAGAGGATAAAAAGTTGTCTTCTAACAGATCCTATGTGAAGGAAAATCTCAGTAGAGTAGAAAGAACAGCCCTTCAGAAAATCAGGAACAACAATGACATGATAATATTGGAAGCGGACAAAGGGGGCAACATTGTCCTCATGAATAGAAGGGATTATGAATGGGAGGTTTATAGACAGTTATCTAATACTGTCTGTTACGAGAAAATGGGCTCAAATCTATGTCCTTTTGCCTCGATTACTATCAAGGATAAATTAAATAATTGGAGGGAGATTGGTCTGTTGTCAGACGTTGAACATAAGTTTTTATTGGTGGAACATCCTAAACATCCTTGTTTATATCTTTTGCCAAAGATACATATAAAAGAGAAGTTTCCGCCTGGCCGGCCTAGGCGTGGCCGACTGCAGAACATGGCGGTCGTCTTTTAGACGAGCTCCGGACCCGGGCTTCAAAATCCTGAAAAATGCCCGCAACGCACAGCGCTAAACGGCCAATTACAGCACGCCTCTGTGGCATGTAGCGGCGGAGACACTCGGACCCGCTTGCTGGTCCATTATTGGGGCTACAGAGCGAGCAAAGAGGCCCGGAGATCGGGCATCGGTGAGGAGGCGGAGCTGGGCTGGAGGCTGTGAGCTCAACGTGCTGCGGAGTGAACGAGCGGCGCGTCCGGAGACCGCCGCGGCTGATGGATGGAGTGCGAAGGGGCGCCTAAGTGAATTCCTGCACTGCACGGAGACGCGGGAGCGGCAGTGGAGACTCTTGCGGTCCGGTCCGGATCCGGGAGGTGAGTGGGAGTGAGCGCCTACAGCAGGCCTCGGAGCTGACTCTACGTGAGGCCCGCAGAGAACGCGCATTATCAGAGGGAAGCCACGGTGCTAGCACGAAGGGCACGGCGGAGACACAGCGCCGAGAGGGCGCCCAGACAGATAGCTGCCGGCCTGGCAGGGGAGGGGACCGAGACCCTGCATTACCGTGGACACCCGCGCTGCGCTATACGCGGCCCTGGGACGCGGCCCCCGGTACAGGCAGTGGATACGGGGAGTGGCGATCGGGGCGGCGCGGCCCAGTGCGCTGCACATGTTGGAGGTGCGCAGGCGACCCGGCGCCGAAGTTGGACATTGGGGGTGAGATGTGAACTCTGGTGTGTGAACCCACTGTGCGCTGTAATAACTGCCCCACCAGTGCTTTGGAATCCCGTGAAAGAGGACCGCTTTTGGGTGCTGAGCCTGGAGACACTACCTGCGCGAACATACATACCCCCCCTCTTGGTGGGCACTCGGGAGGTGGGACACCAGAGCGGACCCCCTGGGAGACCCGGGTGGCTGGTACTGCGCTACTGCCCCCTAGGAAGAGATAGACATTGGAAGGGGCTGTAGGAAGGAGTGAGCCCCTGGGGGACGCAGCACGGACTCGACGACGTATACCGGGAGACGTTGCCCAGAGCGGAGGACTACAACGGCCAGGATTGGGACCAGGAACAGGCCTCATTCTGTTGGAGTGGGCCGAATAACTATCAGACGACCGACAGCAATCTACGTCCAGAGAACTCTGCGACTTCCCAGAGCGGTGGAGCTTGTACTGCACAATACTATAGTTCCGCCCGAGGTGAGCGGCCTGTAGCAACGGAATGGGGCGCGCCAAAGGGAAACAACAAGAGGCAGGCTCCCATGCAGACCCGGTTTCTGACCACACGGAGCAGGACGGTATGTCACAGTCGTCCAGTTGTATACCGCCTACTGGCGAAGAGGGCTCCATGGACAAATTAGACCTAATCCTTCAGGAAGTGAGGGACTCCAGACAGGCCATAGAACAACAACTAAGTACCCTCATGACCGGATTCAGTCTGCTTAAGGCGGATCATGACAAGCTCGCTGATAAGGTGAAAGACAATACCGTGGCACTGGCGGAACAGTCCCCACAACAAAAGCAAAACACGACTCACATACAACAACTGCAGAAACAGGTGACCACTCTATTGGACCGTGTCGAGGACGCGGAAGGAAGAGCAAGAAGGAACAACATCAGAGTCATTGGCCTTCCGGAAAGAAGCGAAGGGAATGACGCACCGCAATATATGGAACAGTGGTTCCGAGAACATGTCACTTCTGAGGGCCTTTCTGGTCAATTCTGCGTGGAGAGGGTGCACAGGGTGCCCACTGGCCGGCCAAAACCTGGTGCCCCTCCTCGGCCCCTGATCGTTAAGCTGTTGAATTACAGAGACCGGGACATACTTTTGCAGAAGGCGAGGGACTTGCCTCAAATTAACGTCGAGAATAGCCGAATTTCGTTGTATCCGGACTACACACTTATGGTGCAAAGGCAACGCTCTTCCTTTATGGCAGTCAAAAAGAAGTTAAGAGGCCTGAACCTGAAATATGCCTTACTTTTCCTGGCCCGGCTGAAAATCATCTATGGGCAGAAAACACACTTCTTCGAGAGCCCGGAAGATGTGGAAGAATGGTTGGAGGTGATGGAACCTGCCAAGCTCACTGATGAGGCGGCCCAAAGCATGCAAAACAGCTCCCACCGTGTGGAAACAACAGGCAACCGGATGAGCAGGAACCCTCGCTACTCCAACCCCACACACCTCAGCAGGTGCAACAGAGCAAGAAACAAGCTTTAGTAGCGGCCGCTACTTTCGGACAACCTGCACCTACTGAGGACTCGGCCTCTTCTGCTGATGATACTGTGCATAGATCCGACTCTGAAGAGAGCGTGACTCTGTTTCCGACTGTGACCCCACAGACGGTCTATTTGGATAATGGACTAAGAGCGATGCTGCACTTGGCTATAACACTGTCGATCATACTATATCCTTTATGTGTACATTATATTATTGTGTATATTAATGCGGTGAATGTATGCATACTTTTAAGGCCCGGGGCCTTACTGGAGCTCAGCTGTACACAGGCGAGATAGACCACACCCCATGGGCTGGGTTGGCAAGACCCCCCAATTTGCGAATGCACTCTATGTACGGGTTCTGTTTTTTTGTTTTTGTTTTGTTTAGTTTAGTGGCCCGGTTTAGTTCTTGGACCGGACCGAGTATTGGGGAATATGGGGAGGGATATAGTCTAGCCTTGGTTGATGGTCTGGGACGGGGCACCAGCACATACACAGCGCAGTCGGATCAATGGCCCACTCTAGACCCACAATGCATACACTCAGCACATATAACATAATAACATGGAACGTTTGTGGCCTGGGTACTGTGCAGAAGAGACATAGGATACACGCCCAATTGTTGCGACGGAAAGCACAGATAGTCTTTATGCAAGAATCCCACATATTGGACACGGAGGCAGTGAAGCTTCGTAAGAAATGGAGGGGCCAGATTTTCTCCACCAATTACTCCGGATATGCACGGGGGGTCACAATATGGGTTATGCATGGGGTGCCCTTTACACCACTGGAGCAAAGGGTGGACAAGCAGGGACGCTACCTCTTCATACACGGATCACTTGATGGTCGCCATGTAGTCCTGGGGAGTACTTATGCACCAAATATTGAGCAAGACAAGTTCCTGACTACCTTGAATTCGGCGCTAGCAGGGTGGGAGATGCATCCATGGATCCTAGGGGGAGATTGTAACACAATAATGGACGTGACATTAGACAGGTCGCACCCCCCTTTACATGGTGTGGGTGTAGTTAAACAGGCGAAAGCACTTTGCGGGTGGGCAGAGGGATGGGAGTTGAGTGACGTATGGAGACTACGGTATCCCACACATAGAGAATACTCATTTTACTCACCTGTTCACATGCTCCATACAAGAATAGATAGAATATATTGCTCTAATACCATTGCGACGCATGTAACCCAGGCTACATACTTAGCGAAAACCTTCTCTGACCATAACCCACTAGAAATAACAATTACCTGGGGCAGAATACCTACCCCGGTACCTACGTGGAGAATGTGGCCACAGTTGTTGGAGGATACAGTGTTCCGTACCACTATAGCAGATACTATCACTCATTACTTTGCTGAAAATAGCAATACCGCCTCCAACTGCCTGATTGAATGGGATGCCTTTAAGGCAGTTATACGTGGTAAGGCAATAAGCGCTGTAGTGGGTGCCAGACAGGAAATACATCGGTCTCTTGTAGAGACTGAGCGCGAAATGGATAAGCTGGAACAGGAAGCCACTCATGATACAAATAAGCAAGCACAGCTACAGGAAGTGCGAATTAAACATGCGGAGTTGCTGGAATCTCTCCGTCGCATAGATTATCAACGATACACACAGATGCGTCACACAGAGGCGGACAAATCTGGTAGGTTACTGGCTAAGCTGTTGCGGGAGGATCCCCTGGCAATTTTGATATCTGAGGTCACTACACTAGCAGGCAGCAAAGCAGACACCCAAGCTGATATTAATGCGGCCTTTTGTCAGTACTACACCTCACTATATTGTAAGCCTGATAGGAGGGGGTACATCCATGGAAAACTTCTTGTCTACCCTGCCGTACCCAAAGTTGCCTGCAGAGGCCCGAGAGGACCTGATAGGCCCCATTACTAAAGCGGAAATTAGGACGGCAATAAAGGGACTTCCACGCAACAAAACACCAGGACTGGACGGCCTACCAGCGGAATTTTACGATACATACGCTGATTCCCTCCTTCCCCGGCTGGAGCTCCTATATAACGCAGCCCTGGATATAGGCTCTCTGCCACACACCACAGCACAGGCACTAGTGGTCACACTCCCGAAACCGGGACGGGACTCCTCTGACATGGCGAGCTACCGCCCATTATCACTTGTATTTGGCAACTGAGTACAAAATACTTAGTAAAGTACTGGCGAACAGATTATTGCCCATCCTAAGCAACAGACACACAGACCAAACTGGCTTCCTTCCAGCCCGTAGCATGTCGCTGAATACTAGGAGATTACATCATATCATGTCTACCGCTACGAACAGATACGAACGCGCAGGGTGTATATCATTGGACTTACGGCAAGCGTTTGACACGATCCAGTGGGAATATATGTTTAAGGCACTGGAGAAATTCGGGTTGCCGGAGGAGTACATACAATGGCTCCGTATATTATATGATGCACCAACTGCCCGGGTCCGTACAGGGGGACATATATCGGCTGACTACCCGATATATAGGGGCACAAGGCAAGGTTGCCCGCTATCGCCGCTCCTGTTTATTCTGGCGTTAGAACCTTTCGCACTTAAGGTGCGGGCAGAAGCACATGAGCTGGGTATACAGATAGGGGACACTACCCACCTATTCTCTGCGTATGCGGATGATATTATCCTATATGTTCACGACCTTCAGGCCGTCCTGACTCCTCTCTCCGATATTTTTGGCATATTCGAACAAATTTCGGGCTTAGCCATCAACCCGGCGAAGTCACACGCATTTTTCTTTCGTGAACGCGACTCCCCCACGGAAGTCGTGTTTGGGACCGTAAGGCTTCAGGTGGCGCAACATACGTTCAAATACCTGGGTATACACGTATACCGGACTCATACCGACATGCTGGAGGGTAACCTCAACAGAGCGATTAGAGCTATACGTGCTAGTATTGCCTTTTGGATTACACTACCGCTGTCGGTTACTGGCAGAGCAGCCATATCAAAAATGGTGGTCCTCCCACGGCTGATTTATTACTTCACTAACTTACCAATTATACTACCACTGAGCACCTTTAAAACATTGAATACAATGCTTATTGATCTCATCTGGGGGCCTGGCAGGCGGAGGATCCGCCTTAAGAAATTGCAACTTAGCACAAACAAGGGTGGACTGGGAGTCCCAGATCTTAGAGCATACTACTATGCCTGTCAATTACAGTGGTTGTCATACTGGACTGCAGGGCGGAACCTGCAGGAAATAGGATACACGGAACGTGATATAGGAAAGGGTACCTTACATATGCTATTGCTGCCACGTTGTAAAACTCCCCCTTGCCTCCCACCCCTACTGTGCACGGCGTTACACTGCTGGAAAGCAGCATTACAATACACAGGCCTGCCTCCTAACTATGCAGGAAACATCCCCTTGGTAGGCATACCATTAGGGGCTGGAACTATAATGAAGCGTACCATTACTCCATGGCTGGAAGAGGGGGTTAGCACGGTGTCAGATTTCTTTAATGACGGGTTGCTTATGGACCATGACAATTTTGTTCGTGAAACGGGGGCACCAGCACATTTATATATAGTACATGCTGCATTGATACAATATATCAAAACACACTGGGCCCCACAGCGGCAGGAACGCCCCACACACAAACTAGTTAAAGCACTTTATTATATGGGTAGAGGAAGCCACTTGATAAAATGGCTATATGTCGGGATACGGGCCCACGCGGAGGTTGATCTCACTACACTGCGAGCGGCCTGGTCAGACGATATCGGACGGGTCTTAGAAGATAAAGAGTGGGAGACGATTATAGAGCACCCCAAAAGGTATCAAGGAATGCGAAATTTAAATATATTCAAACTATGATACTCCACAGGGCTTATCTTACCCCCACAGATTAGATAAAATGTACCCGCAGACACAACACCAATGCCCAAGATGTCACCAGGAGGGAGCCGACATTGCACATATGCTTTGATCCTGCCCACAGCTACGAGGGTTCTGGGACGCTGTTAGAGGACATATACAGGCAGCCACTCACAAAGTAATAGCTAACACGATGGAGGAGTGCATTCTGGGCCTGCAACAAAATACCTCCAAACACAAAATACAATATAGATTTGTGAACCTGGCGCTCCTTACAGCGAAGCGGGCCATCACTATGCGGTGGAAATCTAAGAACTCGCCCACTGAACGCGCATGGCACGATGAGCTGATTCGTTGGGTTGGGGCAGAAAGTGCAGCTATAAGGAGGAAGGAGGCTGGAGGCTTACGTAAAATCCCAGTTGCGCTGGACTGGGATGTCATGCTAGAAACGCTAAAAGCACTAGACCCCAACTCTCACAACACACACAGTAACACGCAATGAATGAATAGGCGGGTGCCTGACCCAAACGTCCCATGTTTAAGCATATGCGAGGTTATACCTGTTATGTGAAGCTGTATTTGAGATTTATTTATAGATTATTTCTTGTTGTGTTGCTGTCAGTGGCCGCGGACCAGACAATGGAAAAATGTTGGCGATATTCAAATACGGCGGACCTGAGGGAGGGGGAGGGTGTATACATTGAAGGGATTAGTTAAGATTAAGAATGTGATGGGATAGAAGTATCGTAATTTAATTATTATTTTAGGCAATTTGGGAGTTGGCAGACTGCTGTATGCTTTGATCGGTGGGATTGTTAATTTGTTTGACTCATGGTCAAGTTCCAGAGTAGGCACTTGTAGAAGTTTGCCTTTCTTCCTGTTAGTGCGAACAGCAAATATCACTGCCTAAATAATATCTGTGCCGTCCCCTATGCCTATTGTATGTTATAGGTTTAATATGTATTATTGAAAAATTTCAATAAAGTTTGTGTCAAAAAAAATCTCTGGCATAGGTTCACTTACTGAACCAATAGCTCAGTTTGTGGACTCCTTTCTTCAGCCCATGGTACACAACCTTCCGTCCTATATCACGGACACTACTGACTTGCTGAACAAACTAGATGGTCTTGTGTGGGATGATTCACTATGGCTCTGCACCCTAGACGTGGAATCTTTGTACACGTGCATAAGAGAAGATTTAGGGTGCAAAGCAGTGGAGCACTTTTTATCATCACGAAGCGCTAGTCATCATGATCATAACAAAATGATACTTGACATGATACATTTGATATTGGATAATGATGCAGCGCGTATAATAAAAACTATTCTCCTCCTAGGTCACTTATAGGTCATCCAGGGGTAAACTATATTTTCTCACATCCACATGACGATGGGGCCCATAAACATCGCCTAACACACACGCACACACCTGGATTTCCTTTATACCTTTACGAAATTCTGTATTCCTAGGAGAAGCATGAGAACTAAATGGAAAACACCATTTATGTACCGCTGGAAGGAGCCGGGATATCTTATTACCTTAACTTATCGCTTTCTTTTAGTTATTTCTTAAGATATTCCTGCTCATTGTTTTGTCGATGAATCATTCATGTAAAAATTAGTTCATAGTGATTAAGACCAGCTGAATCACAATAACCAATTACTGATGTCACAATCATTTAGGAAAATAACCACTGAGTCATTTTGGTTTAAAGAATCTTAAATTTTATATAATTTTAAAAGCATGAGAAAGAATTTTAAACTTTTATTCAATTATTCATTCATTATTAATTCAAATATTTATTAAGCATAATCAATTTATTGCAGAAAGGAAATTTTTGTCATGAAGCCAAAACCCTAATACCTGCCTACCTTCCTAATTTAGCCTAATGATTTCTAACCTAAGTTAAAGAATTTAGAAATAACCTGATTCTCATACTCAACTGGAAAATTAAGACAGCAACAGCAACTTCAGCTCGTCAGCATCAGCTACCTGCAACCCGTCTCATCTAACAGTCTTTCAGCATCTCCCGCTCAGTAAGGGATCGATCAGGACCACCGAAGCACTGGAAGCCACCAACACGACTCTCCAACTCCGCTCCTGACTGTGACTGCGACTGACTCCCTCCCACTAAGAGTAGGCCCTCTTATACCCTAATTCTAACTTTGCTAACTAATTGTTGCAACATTAATAACACGCTTTTCTTTCATTGGTCCATGCATGTCATCTTATTCATTCTTTTAATCAAGTTCTCTTGGATCCAATGGTCCTTGGATCATTTCCTTTCCCACACGTTCAAGACATGTTTCCATCCGCTTCGATCAGTACATTTGTAACTTCTTTCGATACATTCGAGAACTCCGCAGTCATTGTCCTTTCTCTTAAACTGGTTTCCCACGGGTCTTCTGCTGATCACCACGGCACACTATCAGTTCAATTAGGTCACATCAGCCTTGACCATTTCTCGCATCCTAGCCTCTCAGCAACATCACGAGGTTAGTTTTTCTCCGACTTCATCCCGTGTCACATGTCCCCCTTGCGCCTGCGCACATCTTCCCACTGGCAGCCATTTTATATCGCCACTCGGTTATACTTTAGAAGCACTAATTTGAAGTAAACAAAACAATTAAAATGGAGAAAAATAGCCTTTTTGTTTCCCTCCCGTCATCTACGTACCCCAATTAGTTATTACCTAGCAGAAAGCAACATTTAAGCTGTTCCTTACTTACCATCACTATTGTTTTTGCAACAACACGTTTTATTTCTATGAAGCACAAAAACATGCATTTATTTTAAATTAGTACGCATTTATTTTTACGTTATAATTAGACACACGGACATCCATTAATAGATTATTTAGCACACACATTTGCATGTTACCTTTCCCACACATACAGTGTTGATTAATACATTTAAACGAACATTTTATTAATTATTTATAAAATTGTTAGGGGTTAAAAAAATTATTTTCCCTGCTCCATCAATAACAACTACTTTCTGTATGACGACACTTGGTTCAAACAACGGCAAGGGTTCGCTATGGGGTCCAAATTTGCCCCCTCGTATGCCAACTTGTTTATGGGGTGGGTGGAGTTGGTATACGTATGGTCCCAGGCAGCCGCATCATGGACTGAGTATATCAACTTCTGGGGGCGCTTTATCGATGACATTTTCATTATATGGTCTGGAACAGAGGAAAACTTTAAATCATACTTTTCCTATCTGAATAACAACTCCTTAAATGTGAGATTCACAATGACTATGTCTAGGTCTAGGATCCAATTTTTGGATCTTTCTCTATATGTGCAGAATAACACCTTACAGAGCACCCTATACAGAAAAGAAACGTCTGTCAACAGTTTACTACACTTCCAGAGCTCGCATCCCCCGAGTACTAAGAAAGCCATTCCCTATGGGGAGTTAGTACGTATAAAAAGAAATTGCAGTGAAGAAACGCACTATAAGAACCATAGCCAAGAACTGGTGCAACGCCTCAAACGCAGGGGGTACCGGGATCCCGTTCTCTCTCAAGCACTGGAGAGAGCCAATCAATTGGAACGTGTGGAAACACTTGCGCCAAGAAGGAGGAGTAACAAGGAACGTTTGTCGTTTATCACTACAAACTCTGCTCTAAACCAAGATGTAATTAAAATCCTTAGGAAACACTGGCATTTGTTGAAGGGTGTACCTGGGGTAGGCCATCTGTTGCAGGACAAGCCAAGTGTCGTCTACAGAAGATGTAGGACCATCAGAGAGGCGATGTGCCCTAGTTACACGCGACCTGTCAAAAAGGCACAGGAAATGTGGCTAGCACGCCCGATGCGGTTTTTTCCATGTGGTGGATGTAACATCTGCAACTTGGGACAAACCACCAAAATATTCAAATACAACACGGAGAGATCCT
Source organism: Calotriton arnoldi (assembly GCA_963921515.1). Classification (NCBI taxonomy): domain Eukaryota; kingdom Metazoa; phylum Chordata; class Amphibia; order Caudata; family Salamandridae; genus Calotriton; species Calotriton arnoldi. The sequence goes on from CAWUFW010002056.1 coordinate 209,581, forward strand.
ATACCATTAGGCATTTCATTAACTGTTTAACAAGATTTGTGATCTATGTAATTGTATGCATATGTGACAAAATCTATGTAGGGAGCACAGTACGGCCCTTAAAGATACGCATTCAAGAACATAGGAGAGCATGTTTGAATGGCGATGTAACATATGCACTAGTGTCCCATGAGTGTACATCAACAAGAAACAGATCTAATTTCAAGTTTCACGCTATTGATCATGTACCCGCTTTGCAGAGGGGTGGTGATAGGGAGTTGTGCCTACGCCAATTAGAAGCAAAATGGATCTGTAGATTGAGATCTACAACTAAGGGTCTAAACTTGGACACAGAAATGCATCATTTCCTTTGAGAAATCATTTATATTTACAGACACAACTTTATATATTATGAGATGCTTATCCGTACCAGTATTACTTGATGAGAATCTGGTTGTTCAAACATTTTCTGCAACGCCTAACATCGTCCTTTGAAAAATCATTTATATTTACAGACACCACTGCATTATTTGATGTCTATCCGTGTCAGTATTATTGGATGAGAATCTTGTTGTACAAACATGCTCTACAACGTTTTACATCGTTTCTTGCCTAAAAATCATGGTGCCACACCCTGTACATCAAGTAATGGTGATACTAAAAATTGTTTGTGTCTCCCTACACTTTTGGAAAAGACTTGTGCTATATATATTACTTGATGTCTATCCGTGTCAGTATTAGTGGATGAGAATCTTGTTGTTCAAACATGTTCTGCAATATCTTACATTGTTGTTTTTTGCCTATAAACCATGGTGCCACACCCTGTACATCAAGAAATGGCGATACTACTAAAAAAATTGTTTGTGTCTCCCTACACTTTTGGAAATGACCTGTGGTTTCCTGTGTCTATCTACCGTCGTTTCTAGTAATCATGATTGTCTCCTTTTTCTTGTTCTATAGGGTTTTTCTCTGTCAACCAACAGGCTGAAATTGTGGTGCAACAAGCAAGGAGTGACTTCCATTTGACAGGGCTCAGATAACACAGCACATTAAGCAGGGTTTATTAATACAAGCATTTGCAGGGTTCGAGTCCCTCCATTTCTTCCTTTTCTTAAGCAATATACATATTTTAATAAGACATACATTGGAGAATATTTCCGAATCTAGAAATTGCCAGGAGTGACTCCCACTGCATAGAGCTTAGATAGCACAGCACACTAAGCAGGGTTTATTGACACACACATTTGTAGGGTTCGAGTCCCTCCATTTCTTTCTCTTCTTTAGTAATATACATATTTTATTGGAGAATGTTTTCGAATTTAGAATTGATATAATCCTTCTGGTAGCAGTTTTTTGACTAATAATTGGTCGTACACATGGAGGACTAGGAGTGACAACTTTTTCAAAGAAGTGTGATAGCGCATCACACTGAGCAAGGTTGACTTGTGTACGCATCTGCAGGGTTCAAGTCCCTCAATTCCTCCATTTTTTGTTAGTACATTTATAGGTGTAAAAATTCACTTTGAATAATGGCTTTTAAACTAGAATTGAATTTACAATTTTTTTTAAGGATTTTGAGACAACACGTACATAGTTTATGTCTTGGAACGGTCTCTCATCGTGGCAAAACAGATAGGATTCAGGTTGAGGATTTGGCGTGCGTCTGTTTATTGAGGAAGTGTAATATGGTAGCCGTGGTTGGCTTTCTAGTGCTTTGCACCTTGCCTTTCTAAAAACACAGCTGGTTTGACTTTGCTAATTAACAAGGCTATTTAAACCCGGGTCTGTTTGACATGGCATTTATTTGAAATATTCGACGTGACAGGAGTTCTTTTGATGGCCGCGTGAATAGGTATGGTGAACACGGATGCGTTTGGGCTATGTATATTGCATATCGGCACTCTAAGGGATAGTGTTTCTATATGGAGGTACTTGGGCATAATCTTTATGTTTCACATTTAGCGACGCAACTTTAAATGGGACTGATGTGCCTGGATTGCAGTTTCTTACACGGTGAATGGCGTAGCCTGCCTGCAGCCATACGAAAAAATGTTTTAGACCGATACACTGATCCTTGATGTAAGATTTATATTAAGCTCCACCAACTATTTTTGGGTCAGGAGCTTTTGAAATGTTCTGGGCCAGTTTGACCTGTTATTTTCTATAGAGGTACTTGTGAACTAAAAGCGCTTTTCTGAGTAATGTGTTTTGGACTAGTTCGATTCTTAATTTTTTACAGAGGTACTTGTGAGCTATTGACGCGCTTTTCTGATTAATGTGCAACTACGTACACTTGCATCGGGTTCAGACACTTGCCTTGTCTCTTAGATTAGCGATTGAGCGCGTAATACTTCTAGAGCGCTTTTCTGATGAATGTGTAATTTTGTACACTTACTTTGTCTTCAGGCCAGCGATTGAGCGCGCAACACTTCATATATCCTGGGTTCTGACTGAGATAGTGACTACGGATCTTTATACAAAAGATATCCTGTACCAGGTACTTTGCGGATTTAGACTTTTATACTATTCAGTGCACGCTGAAGCTAGTGTTTTTTGCAATTAGTGCTTAGATTTTGAATGGACATGTGTTTTATTTTTCTTAGAAACAATACTTACGAAAGTGCCGACCGATTTGGGACTATGTGGACCGCTTACTTGGTGGGTAGCAGATTGCTTGATTAAATATTTATCTGGATGTGGTAATTGGGATAGTATAAGCATGAGTACTTTTTGTGTGGTTTAATTGAAGTAACTTGATTCTAGCCCATTTGCTCACACATAAACTTTATTCAACAAAGCTTTTTTTGTTCTGCACTCCAACATCCAATTTTCCTTTTCTCTTCTCAGCATCCAATTCTTCTTCTCTTTTTTTCTCCTTTCCTCCATTCGATTTTTAAGTATCTGCATATAAAGGGCACCATATGAGCTTCTTTTCTCTATATCTTTTTTACTTTTCTTAGTTTGCCATTTCTTGATCAAAGGTGGCCTAAATAGTCATGTTCAAAATGTGTATCTTTTGTCTTGCTACATGGAAACATTGTTTTTAAATAATAGAAAAGCCTGACCTGTGTGGGGTTGGTTTTGTAAATGACTAATGTACATAGTGTTGTAAATTAATCAGTGTATATATTTTAATAGGCCCAAAATTAGAGAGAGGGGTCCTTCTCACCAAAGGGACAGGACACCGAAAACAGACAATATGTCAAAAACAAAATCCCTTTGGGTTTCTCATAAGCACACTGTATACCACACCAATCTCACATGCACTCTAATCACCATCAATGGAATTGAAAACCAGAAAAGTATAATACAAAATATCTTTATTGGCAGGATCCTTATTCAATTTTATTAAAAATTTATTATTTATAGATTCTTTTCCTTTTTAAAACCTCTTAAAATAACAATATTATTAAAAACAACACATATTTTCAAAATTCATGGGAGAATGCAACAAAAATTATATAATAATAATAGAGCCCAATAACTCTATTTGGCAAACCAAGACAAAAAGGTTTTTACAATATTTAGTTTGAAATTAAACATTACATGACACAGGTATGAGTGTTCATTCAAATCCCTATTGTAAAAAAACCAATAATGCTGGGTGCGTTTTCAGAACAAGGCGACGCGTTTCGGTGGATTGATTGAATACACCACCTTCTTCAGGCTAACAATTAATTTTGGTGTCTCCCAACACAATAATCTAAAAAGACATTCATATAAAATCAACATATTAGATATTGTTCAAAAGAACATAAATACATAATATATCACATTACAATTGATCATTTCTTAATAAAACATACAACCAATACAACAAAGACACCTATATTACAATTTCGGTTCAATCCATGGTGATTCAAACATAATAATTCCAAGCATACCACTCAATCAATCATCCTGAGTTTCTAAACTCATAGTATATACATTACTTCATAGATAAACTCATCACAAATGAAGATTTAAAAAGATTTTTATATATATATATCGATGTGAATGAGTTTTGTTAAAGAGTTTTCTTTATACACAAAATCTTTTTCATCACGCCAATCACATGGTCGTTATTGTTTATAAGACAAAGGAGGGACATTTCCATTCATACACCAACCCTATTCTGCCACACTCTGATAATGATTCTAGTTATAAAGGAGTGTACCCACCTAGACAGATAAAAGAACAAAAAGTGGGAAGAGGAAAATATTATATTCCTTCCTTGATAGTTCTAATTCTCCACATTAACCATACGATCCCTCAATAGTGAAGGTGGTGATTGTTCTATGAATGCATTGCGCAAAGGAGAAAAATGGAAACAACCATTATAAAATGACTTTCCTCATCAAATGAGAATTCACTTTTTCGTCGCAATCCATAAAGTAACTAAAACTCTACCTTTGGGTTTTAAGGTTATACTTCCATAAACTTCACAAATCTGCCGGAGTCTGTATGTAGATAAAATCGTCCTTAGGACCCTACAAATCACCAAATAGTATAAAAGGGGGGAAGAGAACGATTTATAAACTCTACCCTATTTTTCAGCGTTTAAGCTCAAATGCTTATTTATAACATTAAAAAAGGAGAGATAGTATGTACACTACCTGATCATGGACCCATTTGGGTTTAGCCACTGGAGCTGTGGCTCAAAGATAATGCCGAACTTCTGTAAATAATCGAGTCCTCAAATATAGGGTAACGGCCTATCAGCAACCTCAATCCAAATGTTGATGCCTATATAAAAGAACACTATAGTGAGTTATGAGTTACCTCCAAATATTGCATATCGCCCTGCTATCCCAAATAAATATTCAAAGCATAAACCTATATACTTGTCGTCTCTTCTATTTATAAAAGCTTCTAAAAGCGCTTCTAGTAAACTGTAACGGTCCCTTGTTATGGCCATGCTTTACCCATTTATACGAGTTTCTTCCAAAAAACAACAACAAGTCATCACAGAGGTTTTTTTTAAAAATTATGTGAAGCATTGCCTCCTTTGTATCATCAATCTATGTAATTTATAAGTGACGCTCTCCCTATCTGATTGTAGCCCTCAAAGGCATTAGGCTCATCCGGGGAGAACCACTCCGTAATTGTGGTGCCCCAAATATGCAATTAATTTGTATCTCAAATCCCACCCCAATTGCTCTCTTATAACAACAGGCTCACCGCTGTCATTAAACCTCATTAAGGATGGCCCACAAAACTTAGTATCGCGAGAGATGCTCGCCATGCATTTAGGTACTAGACTATGAAAAATCCCCCAAACAAACTACAAGGTAAATACTTTATGCCAGTTAACTAAACTGTTTAACACATAATTTTAACCATTCCTTCAGAGTGTCTCCCCCCTACATGATCACCTACCGGGACTTAAAAGTCTCCTCGCATGCTCCTGCTTCTATCAGATTCTACAACGAATGAGACCAGCCCGCATTCCGGCTTAAATACACGCTGGCTTCCGAGTCCAAGAATGAATTGTGAGACATAGAGGACAGACAAAAGGCCCCAATAGTGCCGCCATCTTAGAGAGGGTTAAAAGAACCCCTTTCACATTCATTATTAAGAATATGTAGCTTCTTCTGCACTTGAAACCTTCAACGGTGCCCACAGGCTTACCGTATTTGACATAACATCTTTAACCCTTCGTTCAAGGCATTATAATATTGTTAAAGATCTTGCCTCATGCCATCTCAATGCTAGTGTGAATAGAGCGAATACAATACAACCCCAAATCCGGCCGCCATCTTAGAATGGACTAAACATACTATCTCTATACTCTCTAAAAAAAAGAGAGAGAGATATACCATAATGCCAACAAAAAAATCCTGTTTATAAGTGGACATTAGGTAAATCCTCAATATGGATCTATTATCCATTTTTTATTTTAATAGGCACCATGTTTGACTCTTGCACTATGAATGTCTTCCTGGTCATGTTACATACTTGCACTACGATCGTTGTTGTGTACATCAAACGATAAAGGAAACAAATTGGAAAACAAAAAAAATTGGCTAGAGTATATATTGATGTATATCTTTGTAAATAATATTTAACAATATATTTTAAATAGTGTGGTTTTTTGATTATGTTTGTTTGAAGAAGCCCGCAAGGGTGAAACGAGGTTGGCTGTTGTGTATAAAAAATTGAATAAAAAGGATCTACAACATCATCTAGTGAAAGAATTATTATTACTGTCATCGCTGTCCTTTATCCTCTGTGGGATTAGAACCCTATGATTGTTTGCTTTTACAAATTTGTCTCTCTCATTTCATGTGCTCTTGTGCTGTATTTGAAACCATAGTGGGTGGCTGGTTTCGAGAGGTGGGCATTGTTTGTTAGCAACTGTATGGAGTATTATTGAACTCTTTGTGATTTACACTGGAAAAAACATTAGTAGTTGGTGCAGCATCTTATACCCTGCCACGTGCCTGTATGTAGTAGACTAATAGCAGGGTAGCTTGCACACTACATTTTTTGTGACGTAAGGACTTCTGACTAAACGATTTCATCATTATGTCTTTTGACGATGACAGAGAAGAGATGGCCAGGGATCTCTTTAGTGCTAAGGTTTCTAATAGTGACCAAGGTATAGCAAGGGTCAATGGACAAGAGGGTCTTAAATCAAAATTCCAGAGATTAGAGAGACTAAAAAAAGTGAATTGTCAAAATGGTAGGACGGAGTCACCCTAAAAGATATCTGGACAATAGGAAGGTCCCTAGAGGACTGAGAATCTTAACATTCCCAAACTTCGACGATTTAGATCCAGACTTATTAACTGAGTGGGAGGAAAATCTTCAAAATTCCTCATTTACAATGATGAAGGTCTTGCTGCAGCATTCGGATAGAAAATGTGCTAAGCTGAGGGAGGAGATTAAAAATTTGGAGGAAGAGATTAAGCAATTGGGACTTAAAGAAGCCACTGATAAGAATTATGCAATTCTCAAAGATCAGATAGTGAAACACCAGAAAATGATTAAAGAACGCAAGTTAACGAAGATAAAGAGGGATGATAGGGACTATGCCACAGGAAGAATTTACACATTTGCCAAACGCTTCGATGATATAGTCGTCGTAAAACCAACAGAAAGTGTACCACATGACACTGCTAGCGTTTCAAGCGCGATCAGTAGTTCAGATGTCTCTTCCTTAGAAGAGGCAGGACCAAGTACTATGACTGAAACAAGAGGACAACTTAATAGCTCAGCGACTTTTTGAGAGGAGGTCCGACGCTTCAGAATAGGGAACAGACAAAAAAAGAACGTAAGATCCGAAGAGGGGGGGGAGAAGAAAGAACAGACACAAAAGAGGGGGTCTTGACTCGAAATCAGAAGAGGAGACAAAACAGACAGTAGCTAGTGAGACTGAAGCAGGATTTTTGAACAGTGATGGGGTATCTGGAATAGATAATTTGGTTGTCAATCTTTCCGACTATGTATTAGATGAACATGAACTGTCTGCCCTGAATAAGGGCTTAGGCTTTTGTCCTGTTAACAAAGGAAATTTCACTGATATTCATGTGGATTTATTCAAGTTTACTAGACAAGCTAAACTGAAATGTCATTTTTCTTTGAATGATGTGAATAAAAATGTTGGTTCAAGTATATCTGTTTCTCCAGAAGTATCTGTGTCACACATAAAAATGTCTCTTTACTACTGTCTCTGAATGAGGATGATACACGGACTGTGGAACAGGTTATGGATGACCTGGGTTTTGAGCAAGACTATACACTAGAAAGTGGCTTACATCCTCGCAGTAAATTTACGCCACAGGGGTACATCTCACCAGTATTGATGTTTTTCACCAGCAAGTCACAAAAGCTCTCCATGAACTAGAGGATAAAAAGTTGTCTTCTAACAGATCCTATGTGAAGGAAAATCTCAGTAGAGTAGAAAGAACAGCCCTTCAGAAAATCAGGAACAACAATTACATGATAATACGGGAAGCGGACAAAGGGGGCAACATTGTCCTCATGAATAGAAGGGATTATGAATTGGAGGTTTATAGACAGTTATCTAATACTGTCTGTTACGAGAAAATGGGCTCAAATCCATGTCCTTTTGCCTCGATTACTATCAAGGATAAATTAAATCATTGGAGGGAGGTTGGTCTGTTGTCAGACGTTGAACATAAGTTTTTATTGGTGGAACATCCTAAACATCCTTGTTTATATCTTTTGCCAAAGATACATAAAAAAGAGAAGTTTCCACCTGGCCGGCCTATTATCTCTGGCATAGGTTAACTTACTGAACCAATAGCTCAGTTTGTGGACTCCTTTCTTCAGCCCATGGTACACAACCTTCCGTCCTATATCACGGACACTACTGACTTGCTGAACAAACTAAATGGTCTTGTGTGGGATGATTCACTATGGCTCTGCACCCTAGACGTGGAATCTTTGTACACGTGCATAAGAGAAGATTTAGGGTGCAAAGCGGTGGAGCACTTTTTATCATCACGAAGCGCTAGTCATCATGATCATCATAAAATGATACTTGACATGATACATTTGATATTGGATAACAACTACTTTCTGTATGACGACACTTGGTTCAAACAACGGCAAGGGACCGCTTTGGGGTCCAAATTTGCACCCTCGTATGCCAACTTGTTTATGGGGTGGGTGGAGTGGGTATACGTATGGTCCCAGGCAGCCGCATCATGGACTGAGTATATCAACTTCTGGGGGCGCTTTATCGATGACATTTTCATTATATGGTCTGGAACAGAGGAAAACTTTAAATCATACTTTTCCTATCTGAATAACAACTCCTTAAATGTGAGATTCACTATGTCTAGGTCTAGGATCCAATTTATGGATCTTTCTCTATATGTGCAGAATAACACCTTACAGAGCACCCTGTACAGAAAAGAAACGTCTGTCAACAGTTTACTACACTTCCAGAGCTCGCATCCCCTGAGTACTAAGAAAGCCATTCCCTATGGGGAGTTAGTACGTATAAAAAGAAATTGCAGTGAAGAAACGCACTATAAGAACCATAGCCAAGAACTGGTGCAACACCTCAAATGCAGGGGGTACAGGGATCCCGTTCTCTCTCAAGCACTGGAGAGAGCCAATCAATTGGAACATATGGAAACACTTGCGCCAAGAAGGAGGAGTAACAAGGAGCGTTTGTCGTTTATCACTACAAACTCTGCTCTAAACCAAGATGTATTTAAAATCCTTAGGAAACACTGGCATTTGTTGAAGGGTGTACCTGGGGTAGGCCATCTGTTGCAGGACAAGCCAAGTGTCGTCTACAGAAGATGTAGGACCATCAGAGAGGCGATGTGCCCTAGTTACACGCGACCTGTCAAAAAGGCACAGGAAATGTGGCTAGCACGCCCGATGGGGTTTTTTCCATGTGGCGGATGTAACATCTGCAACTTGGGACAAACCACCAAAATATTCAAATACAACACGGAGAGATCCTATACCATTAGGCATTTCATTAACTGTTTAACAAGATTTGTGATCTATGTAATTGTATGCATATGTGACAAAATCTATGTAGGGAGCACAGTACGGCCCTTAAAGATACGCATTCAAGAACATAGGAGAGCATGTTTGAATGGCGATGTAACATATGCACTAGTGTCCCATGAGTGTACATCAACAAGAAACAGATCTAATTTCAAGTTTCATGCTATTGATCCTGTACCCGCTTTGCAGAGGGGTGGTGATAGGGAGTTGTGCCTACGCCAATTAGAAGCAAAATGGATCTGTAGATTGAGATCTACAACTAAGGGTCTAAACTTGGACACGGAAATGCATCATTTCCTTTGAGAAATCATTTATATTTACAGACACAACTTTATATATTATGAGATGCTTATCCGTGCCAGTATTACTTGTTGAGAATCTGGTTGTTCAAACATTTTCTGCAACGCCCAACATCGTCCTTTGAAAAATCATTTATATTTACAGACACCACTGCATTATTTGATGTCTATCCGTGTCAGTATTATTGGATGAGAATCTTGTTGTACAAACATGCTCTACAACGTTTTACATCGTTTCTTGCCTAAAAATCATGGTGCTACACCGTGTACATCAAGTAATGGTGATACTAAAAATTGTTTGTGTCTCCCTACACTTTTGGAAAAGACTTGTGCTATATATATTACTTGATGTCTATCCGTGTCAGTATTAGTGGATGAGAATCTTGTTGTTCAAACATGTTCTGCAATATCTTACATTGTTGTTTTTTGCCTATAAACCATGGTGCCACACCCTGTACATCAAGAAATGGTGATACTACTAAAAAAATTGTTTGGGTCTCCCTACACTTTTGGAAATGACCTGTGCTTTCCTGTGTATATCTACAGTCGTTTCTAGTAATCATGATTGTCTCCTTTTTCTTGTTCTGTAGGGTTTTTCTCTGTCAACCAACAGGATGAAATTGTGGTGCAACAAGCAAGGAGTGACTTCCATTTGACAGGGCTCAGATAATACAGCACATTAAGCAGGGTTTATTAATACACGCATTTGCAGGGTTCGAGTCCCTCCATTTCTTCCTTTTCTTAAGCAATATACATATTTTAATAAGACATACATTGGAGAATATTTCCGAATCTAGAAATTGCCAGGAGTGACTCCCATTGCATAGAGCTTAGATAGCACAGCACACTAAGCAGGATTTATTGACACACACATTTGTAGGGTTCGAGTCCCTCCATTTCTTACCCTTCTTTAGTAATATACATATTTTATTGGAGAATGTTTTCGAATTTAGAATTGATATCATAATCCTTCTGGTAGCAGTTTTTTGACTAATAATTGGTCGTACACATGGAGAAATAGACTAGGAGTGACAACTTTTTCAAAGAAGTGTGATAACGCATCACACTGAGCAAGGTTGACTTGTGTACGCATTTGCAGGATTCGAGTCCCTCAATTCCTCCATTTTTTGTTAGTACATTTATAGGTGTAAAAATTCACTTTGAATAATGGCTTTTAAACTAGAATTTACAATTTTTTTTAAGGATTTTGAGACAACACGTACATAGTTTATGTCTTGGAACGGTCTCTCATCGTGGCAAAACAGATAGGATTCAGGTTGAGGATTTGGCGTGCGTCTGTTTATTGAGGAAGTGTAATATGGTAGCCATGGTTGGCTTTCTAGTGCTTTGCACTTCCCTTTCTAAAAACACAGCTGGTTTGACTTTGCTAATTAACAAGGCTATTTAAACCCGGGTCTGTTTGACATGGCATTTATTTGAAATATTCGACGTGACAGGAGTTCTTTTGATGGCCGCGTGAATAGGTATGGTGAACACAGATGCGTTTGGGCTATGTATATTTCATATCGGCACTCTAAGGGATAGTGTTTCTATAAGGAGGTACTTGGGCATAATCTTTATGTTTCACATTTAGCGCCGCAACTTTAAATGGGACTGATGTGCCTGGATTGCAGTTTCTTACACGGTGAATGGCGTAGCCTGCCTGCAGCCATACGAAAACATTTTTTAGACCGATACACTGATCCTTGATGTAAGATTTATATTAAGCTCCACCAACTATTTTTGGGTCAGGAGCTTTTGAAATGTTCTGGGCCAGTTTGACCTGTTATTTTCTATAGAGGTACTTGTGAACTAAAAGCGCTTTTCTGAGTAATGTGTTTTGGACTAGTTTGATTCTTAATTTTTTACAGAGGTACTTGTGAGCTATAGACGCGCTTTTCTGATTAATGTGCAACTACGTACACTTGCTTCGGGTTCAGACACTTGCCTTGTCTCTTAGATTAGCGATTGAGCGCGTAATACTTCTAGAGCGCTTTTCTGATGGATGTGTAATTTTGTACACTTACTTTGTCTTCAGGCCAGCGATTGAGCGCGCAACACTTCATATATCCTGGGTTCTGACTGAGATAGTGACTACGGATCTCTATACAAAAGATATCCTGTACCAGGTACTTTGCGGATTTAAACTTTTTTTTTTTTTAAATATTTTTTATTAGCATTTATACATATGTTTACCAAAAGGGAAAAAAAAAAGGATCAATACCGTTAGTAATAGCACGGTAGGAGGGCAGCCCTTTCAGCATTTCAAAAACATCATAAGAATAATATTACCAGAGCTGCCTTCAAAACAATATACATGCTCAAGCACAATAGCGTTCATCAATACCGTACTACGTAACTGCGTAATTGTCAGTAGATACCAGCACTTTTATAATAATCAAATTATTTAGTAGCTCCAGTCCCGTGGGGGTTAATGAGCGTCCGTTTTCCATTGGTTTTGCCATCGGGTTACCCATAAACATGTCGTTGGTGTCTACAGTACCCTCTTCTGCAACAAATAAGCCAATAGTATGCACACAATACATTATACCATTTCAAAAGAAAAATCATAATAAACAAACATATAACAACTTCTAAATCCAACCCACCAGAGGTCCGCTCACCTAAGCTTGTGACGTTAGTTTAAAGCATCCAATCAAAAGTCGACGGGGGGGGGAGGTTTCAACCTTGACAGGGAAAAAGAAAGAAAAACAGAGGCCTTGCGGATTTAAACTTTTATACTATTCAGTGCACGCTGAAGCTAGTGTTTTTTGCAATTAGTGCTTAGATTTTGAATGGACATGTGTTTTATTTTTCTTAGACTTTATGATCAGAAACAATACTTACGAAAGTGCAGACCGATTTGGGACTATGTGGACCGCTTACTTGGTGGGTAGCAGATTGCTTGATTAAATATTTATCTGGATGTGGTAATTGGGATAGTATAAGCATGAGTACTTTTTGTGTGGTTTAATTGAAGTAACTTGATTCTAGCCCATTTGCTCACACATAAACTTTATTCATCAAAGCTTTTTTTGTTCTGCACTCCAACATCCAATTTTCCTTTTCTCTTCTCAGCATCCAATTCTTCTGCTCTTTTTTTCTCCTTTCCTCCATTCGTTTTTAAGTATCTGCATATAAAGGGCACCATATGAGCTTCTTTTCTCTATATCTTTTAACTTTTCTTAGTTTGCCATTTCTTGATCAAAGGTGGCCTAAATAGTCATGTTCAAAATGTGTATCTTTTGTCTTGCTACATGGAAACATTGGGGCATATTCACAAGGAGCTATCGCCGAATTAACGGCACTTTATCGCAGCCAAAGTCGTGATAAATTTACCTCCCCATTCACAAGCCGGTGTTAACAGCCCACAGCACCAGTTTACCCGCGATAGCAGCCGCAAAAAACATCGCCACAGAGGACCCCCGCAAATATCGCTAATGAGATGCAGAGTAGGCGTTCCCGTGCCAAAAGCCGAGACAACATCACACCTCAACATTCACAACGACCAGCCACATCGGCGATAAAAACACAAAACAGGCGATAAGGCGCGTTAGCACCAGGAAATTTACACCTGCTCTGACCTGGTGTAAAGTCGGACGGCAGCCAGCACCACAAAAGGGAGCAGAGCCCAGGGCTACATCGGAAGGGCAACAGATGCCATGGAGCCACTCATCATGCGGCCCGTACACCCAAGAGGGCCACAACACCCACCGCCACCACCCCAGGACCCCAACCCACACCCGGAACACCCCCCCCCCCCCCGGACCACCACAGACGCAGCGCAGACAAAGACAGCGGAACCCCAGGAAACGTACCAGCCGCACAGACCCAACATCTGACAATGTCACCGTCCACTACAGGCTGAAAGGGACAACCATCCTATGCATCCTGACCATCATCGCCTAACAGGCCTACGGCACCAACACAGCGGACAACCAACATCCCACCCCACACAAAGCTGCTGGCTTGGCTGCACCTGTTGGCCCCTGGTACCCCCCAAACAACACCCACCAGAGTCGGAGGAGTCACACAGGCAGCCACATCCAAGTCCCCCACACCTGTCCTGGACATCACCATCACCCTGGTACCCCAGTCCCCATACATACAACACAATGAGCAGGATCCGCTGGAGACCAAGCAAGGACCATACGCCATAGCAGGATGCACGCACGTATTGGGGGCAATACACAGCACAAATGTACTACCTGTGCCCCCTGGTGACACAGCACACAATCACCTCAACAGAAAGCACACGTCTCACATCAATGTGCAGGCAACAACCGAACACCGTGGAACCTCCAACAATGTCGCCTTCAAATACACAACCAGAGTGCATGATACCTTCATCCTCCGACAGTCCATCATCAACCAGTGTTCCCAGGATGGCAACAAGGGAAATGCACACCCCCTTGGCAAGTCCGAAATGAACACCCCACACACCTCAACTCCACAACCATGCAACTCACAACTCTGGCAATGCACACGTCACAAAATCACAACCAACATGCACAACAACATGACCACCCACCAGACACGACAGAACAACTTACAATGGTAACCTGGGCAAGCCCTGAACATGAGCCATCAACGGCATGGCACCTCAGCCACATAATAGCCGAATGTGGGGAGAGGTGGCAACCAGGCATGTGTGAAGGATGCAGTAGAACCATGATCGGGAAAGCACACAATGCCAAGAGTGGCGGAGATGTGCTGGACAGACCGCAGTATGCAGAACACACCCATATCCATGGCGACATACACATCTGGCGTATGGAGTGCAGTGGACAGTGGACGCAACCATGCCACCCCAGCCAGTAGGGGAACTCGCAGAAATGTTGCCTGTGACGCCACCCCCTAAGCGTCACCGGAGTGGGATGGCCCGGCGTAGGCCACGCCAGCATAGGGGTGTGAATAAAAAGCACGTAGGCCTGGGCGTGGTCCTTTCCCGGAAAGCCCCACGTCTCTGCCAGGGCGGCGCCTCCCACCCCGCCACGAGGCCGACGCCGTCCTCGTGAGCGTAGTTGCCTGCGATGCTGTGCGCCTGCCGGACCCCGGCACGCTGGACCACGAACCCGTCAGGCCCGCCCCTGCGCAGCCAGGCCACACTGATCACCTGCCGACACCGGCGTGGGTCAAGGAGGGCCCACCACGTGCCGGCGCAAGCTCCAAGCCCGAGTCCCGCGACCTTGGCAGCCACCTCAGACCATCACGGCCTCCATGACACAGGCCCGCTTTATTCCCTTTTTGCCGACGTACTCCACTGCCGCCTTCGGCCTACTCTTCGAACCAGTAGGTCCC
This sequence comes from Calotriton arnoldi, assembly GCA_963921515.1. Taxonomy (NCBI): domain Eukaryota; kingdom Metazoa; phylum Chordata; class Amphibia; order Caudata; family Salamandridae; genus Calotriton; species Calotriton arnoldi. Next base: position 224,637 of record CAWUFW010002056.1, read on the forward strand.
ATATGTGAAACTGTGTCCTGAGTCATGAATGGCAGTGACCCCAAATCCGGGCCAGCGGCCACAGCACCAGACCCCCGATCAGTGAGGCATAGTTCCATATGGGCATCTTGCGACACGTGGTGCCACTAACCCTGTTCAACGCCAGCCGGCTACACGTGGTGCCACTAACCCTGTTCAACGCCAGCCGGCTACACGTGGTGCCACTAACCCTGTTCAACGCCAGCCGGCTACACGTGGTGCCACTGAACCTGAACAACGCAGGCCGGTGGGGCCATCCAACCTATGCCGGCGACACTAGGTGAATGGGCCGTGCTGACCGCTGCCTCAGGCCTACACCACGGTCAGGTAGGTCACACATTTGGAACTGAGTATTGATTACACCATGGCAGTGAACATCATTTAAGGCAGAGAACAATTCACTATACTCCCTTCGATGTGGTGCCAACAAGTCTGTGCATGGCATCACAACCACACGTGTCTGTGGGCCTACGCCGACCACTGCCCTCGGCCTACGCTGCGCACGAGTGGGATATCAGATTTGGAACTGAACATCGGTAATTCAAAAGGCAGAATACATATCATTGCACGCACGGAGAGGCATAAGAGGATGACGCGTTGCAGTCCGGAGGGAACAGGATCATCGTTACGGAGGTGATTGAACACTACCGACAACTGCCACTGTGTCACTAACTCTGTGCCTCGCGAGCCAACGACACGTGGCTGTGGGCCACTGCTGACCGATGCCTCCGGCCTACACTGCGGTCCAGTAGGTCACAGAGTCTTGATTTGGCAATGTTGGAGTTCACATCTGTGTACCGGCATCATCGCAGACTGCATCCCCTCTCAGCACCTGTGCCACTAAATGTTCCCCGACATTCATGGACACTCACTGGTCGTACATTGGTGGCGTTTGAGTCTATGGACTAGGGGCTAGTTTTCATCCTCATGTAGCTGATAGAGAATTGTTGGTGAAAACGAGGGTTGCGCTTTCCACTCCTCCATTTGCTGCTTCCAGATAACATCAGACCTTCCGCATCATGCCCTGGAGGACACCTTCCACTGTCCCCTGCAACCCTCCGCAACATACACCTCGGACATTGATGGGGACCCGCTCAGGTCGCATGGCCCATCTGACTGCACCGCAAGTCACCGTCCCGTGGCTGGGTGCCTGTGCCGGCCGCAGTGCATCCGGGGCCACTAACTCTGTGCTGCTCAGGCCTGGGACCCCTTCTTCTGAGACACTGAATGGCCTCTGTAGCGATGGTCTTGGGGTCATCAACGCCATGTGTCTGTGGCCCTGCGCTGTCCGCATCCTCCGGCCTCAACTGCGGGCCACCAGGGCCCACACATAGCATTGAGTCTTGACCGGCCCGGACGTCGCATCACCGCAGGAGGCACACGCCACCACCACAAGGACCACCTCCAACCGCCATCTGCCAGAGTCGAAACGGTGTTCCTGACAGACCTACGGAGTTGCTCAGACCTGTCGTGGATGCCATCATCGGCCTGATACCCTGCTCAGCACTCCAGGTGCCAGTGACTCAGTGCACCGCAAGCCATTGTCCGTTACTGATTGAGTTTTGTGCTGTTGTGAGGTTGCGCATCAATGTCACCTCATGCAGTGGGGTAGACCTGGGACTATGATGAGGAAGATGTGTCAAGTGTGCGGACGGGAGAAGGCACAGACAATGGGAGGGCAGGAGGCAACAGCCCCAAGGCAGGAATGCAGACTGGTGGTGGTAGTTAAGCTACACACCCGGATCTATTACTGGGTATTGCGCTGTGGACTGCGGATGCAACTGTCACCTCAGGCAGTGTGGGAGACCTGGGACGTTGATGAGGAAGTTGATGCAGGTCTAACACACCCCACTGCATCTGCATCAGGACTAACCTGAAGGGACACAATCCTAGCAATTTCCTCACGAGCGCGCTCTTCTCTAGTGCCCCTACCTCAGTGCACTGCAACTCACGGAACCTCCTGACTGAATATTGGGTGACCTCTGTCCTTACTCCGGATCCCTCCATGTTGCTCTGCAGTTGACTCTGTTATGCTGGTGTTTTCTGTTTCCATTACACTGGTGTCCACTGTTCAGGTTGTTGTCAGCACCAAGCACTCCATGCGGGCTGGCTTATACTCACCCCACACACATCCAGCACAGGCATCACTGACATGTGGCCCTGCCAATAAAGGGGCCGGGCGCACGTGCCCGTAGCCAGTTCAACATGATATGTGCATGTGTCCCTGTGTTCTTGTTGTATGCATGGGGGCCCTGGGCCCTACGACATTACATTGTGCTGTGTACAGCGGACGCAGACATGTCACCGCAGGCAGTGGGCTAGAACTTGGACATGTAGCTTTGTCGTCACCCACTCAATTCGTAAGGTGAGTGGACTGTGCCGTCGTACGCAGAGCCAATGTGGGTGTGTGACTGATATGTGCGTGCCCCTGGGCGTGGTTCTGTACTGGGTATCTGCATGTGTCTCTATGGCAGTGTGGGTCTCCTTTGTGTGGTGTAGGTGGTCCCTGAAGGGTATTGGACACCCACGTATGTGCTCTAGTTCGCATTCCATGGGTTCGGCAACACCCGCACCTGTTGGGCCACCTCCTTTTGGCGTACTGACACCTGGCATTGGGGTGCCATGTGTGGGTCGGTGAAGTATTGTGAGCCAGCCGTGATTGCGGGTGCTTCATGCTGTGTGGTCTGTTGGAGGGGCTGGGTTCTCCTCTGAGTAGCTTGTCTGCTCTGGTCCTGGTGGTGGGTTGTGTGGGATGTCCATGGGCTGTTGTAGGGCGTCGGTGTCGAAGGTGTGGTGTTCGTCTCCGGCATCACTGATGGGTTGTCTGTTCTGACCTGCTGGAGGTGTTGTTTGTCCCTCTGCATTGTGAAGTGGAGGTCATGTTGGCATTGTGTTGGCGCCTTGTTCTTGTCGACATGCAGACTGTGTGACAATGTACATTGTGACTGTTTGGGCGGTGGTGGCTATTTGAGTTGGGACAGTGGACATTTGGCCTACATGGCTGATGTGGGGTTGTAGCCGTAGATCTGCATCTCACAGTTCCCTGCTCTGTCCAATGTGATTGTTCTGTTTCTGCGCCTGGGCGGACCCAGTTGTGTCCCCTGTTCTGCAGTGTGGGTGTTGCACTTTCTGCCACATTGTCATGGTATGTGCTGTGATTGCTATGTGTGTGTGCTGCAGTGTGCCACAGGGATGGGGGACATGTCCCTGGGTAATTGTGGGTGTGCAGTGCGCTACACCTCGTTGTGCATGTGGGCCATTGTGCCCATCAACCCCGTCCCCCCAGTCCCTGTTGGATCCTCACCCTGTTGTTGTTGTGTCGGGTCCTGTCGAGCTGTGTCCGTATTCCCACCTCCTTGCACCGTCTCCACACTGATGACTGTGGCCTGGGTTTCCTCCAGCTCCTCCTGTGGCGCTGGACTGCCACCTCCTGTAGCCGTTGCTGCCTTCCTGTTGGCAGCGGGTTTGTGCCTGGTTTAGGTTGTCACGTCCTGGCGGCGCCTCTTGGCCTCCTGGATTGACCTCCTGGGCACTCCGACTGCATTCCAGGTGGTCTGCTTGTGGGTCAGTTGCTGGTGGTGTTCTGTGACTCCGTGGCGCTCGTCTTGTTTTCCTGCGGTCTGCACCCCGTCTTCCTCTCCCTTTTCTCCTTGGCCTTCCCCGACCCCGTTGTTCCTTGCTGGTGGTCTGTGGGGGTTGTGGGGTTCGCGTTGACCTCTGCGCTGGGTCAGGGTGCATCCATGTTGCTACGTACTTTGGCTTGTTTCTGGTGTGTTGTTTCTGTGGTTTTTATGGTGCAATTTCCCGCCAGACGCGTGGGATTTGCAGGCCTGAGGCTGCTTTTCGCTACTTTTTGTACCACGATTGGCCTCATCGCATGATTTCTCGCGTTTCGCATTTTTTCGGCGTGGCGTTGATTTTCACGCTGACATTTGACGCGTTATCTGGTGACTATCGCATGCTACCGCCTTGTTGTGAATTCCACGTTGACACGGGGTTATTTTCCCGCGATAGGTTGCGATGTTGAAAGTTGCGTTACGCTACTCTTGCGGTAGTTATCACACGTTCTTGTGAATATACCCCATTGTTTTTAAATAATAGAAAAGCCTGACCTGTGTGGGGTTGGTTTTGTAAATGACTAATGTACATAGTGTTGTAAATTAATCAGTGTATATATTTTAATAGGCACCATGTTTGACTCTTGCACTATGAATGTCTTCCTGGTCATGTTACATACTTGCACTACGATCGTGGTTGTGTACATCAAACGATAAAGGAAAAAAATTGGAAAACAAAAAAAATTGGCTAGAGTATATATTGATGTATATCTTTGTAAATAATATTTAACAATATAGTTTTAAATAGTGTGGTTTTTTGATTATGTTTGTGTTATTTGCAGCCCTGAAGAAGCCCGCAAGGGTGAAACGCGTTGGCTGTTGTGTATAAAAATTGAATAAAAAGGATCTACAACATCATCTAGTGAAAGAATTATTATTACTGTAATCGCTGTCCTTTATCCTCTGTGGGATTAGAACCCTGTGATTGTTTGCTTTATTACAAATTTGCCTCTCTCATTTCTTGTGCTCTTGTGCTGTATTTGAAACCATAGTGGGTGGCTGGTTTCGAGAGGTGGGCATTGTTTGTTAGCAACTGTATGGAGTATTATTTAACTCTTCGTGATTTACACTGGAAAAAAACATTAGTAGTTGGTGCAGCATCTTATACCCTGCCACCGTGCCTGTATGTAGTAGACTAATAGAAGGGTAGCTTGCACACTACATTTTTTCTGACGTAAGGACTTCTGACTAAACGATTTCATCATTATGTCTTTTGACGATGACAGAGACGAGATGGCCAGGGATCTCTTTAGTGCTAAGGTTTCTAATAGTGACCAAGGTATAGCAAGGGTCAATGGACAAGAGGGTCTTAAATCAAAATTCCAGAGATTAGAGAGACTAAAAAAAAAGTGAATTGTCAAAATGGTGGGACGGAGTCACCCTAAAAAGATATCTGGACAATAGGAAGGTCCCTAGAGGACTGAGAATCTTAACATTCCCAAACTTCGACGATTTAGATCCAGACTTATTAACTGAGTGGGAGGAAAATCTTCAAAATTCCTCATTTACAATGATGAAGGTCTTGGTGCAGCATTCGGATAGAAAATGTGTTAAGCTGAGGGAGGAGATTAAAAATTTGGAGGAAGAGATTAAGCAATTGGGACTTAAAGAAGCCACTGATAAGAATTATGCAATTCTCAAAGATCAGATAGTGAAACACCAGAAAATGATTAAAGAACGCAAGTTAACGAAGATAAAGAGGGATGATAGGGACTATGCCAGGAAGAATTTACACGTTTTCCAAACGCTTCGATGATATAGTCGTCGTAAAACCAACAGAAAGTGTACCACATGACACTGCTAGCGTTTCAAGCGCAATCAGTAGTTCGGATGTCTCTTCCTTAGAAGAGGCAGGACCAAGTACTATGACTGAAACAAGAGGACAACTTAATAGCTCAGCGACTTTTTTAGAGGAGGTCCGACGCTTCAGAATAGGGAACAGACAAAAAAAGAACGTAAGATCCGAAGAGGGGGAGAAGAAAGAACAGACACAAAAGAGGGGGTCTTGACTCGAAATCAGAAGAGGAGACAAAACAGACAGTAGCTAGTGAGACTGAAGCAGGATTGTTGAACAGTGATGGGGTATCTGGAACAGATAATTTGGTTGTCAATCTTTCCGACTATGTATTGGATGAACATGAACTGTCTGCCCTGAATAAGGGCTTAGGCTTTTGTCCTGTTAACAAAGGAAATTTCACTGATATACATGTGGATTTATTCAAGTTTACTAGACAAGCTAAACTGAAATGTCATTTTTCTTTAAATGATGTGAATAAAAATGTTGGTTCAAGTATATCTGTTTCTCCAGAAGTATCTGTGTCACACATAAAAAATGTCTCTTTGCTACGGTCTCTGAATGAGGATGATACACGGACTGTGGAACAGGTTATGGATGACCTGGGTATTGAGCAAGACTATACACTAGAAAGTGGCTTACATCCTCGCAGTAAATTTACGCCACAGGGAGAACATGGCGGCCACAGAGCTAGCAGGTCGCTAGTTCGCTTTCGGGGGCGTCCGCCACTGCCAGCCCGTCAGCTCGTTAGAATGACATTGTAACCGGCTGGTTACTAGGAATACACCCCTACCCCCATCCTTACGTACTGAGTGCAGGGATATGTGCTTTTCTTCTTCTTCTCCTTCGGTATTTGCAGTGGTCCAAGATTCGGCCCGAGCTGCACTTTCACGTTGGGACACAGGCGCCCTGGAGCTCAGGAGGAGGCGCAGGGCAGCAGCGCTCGGTCTCCTCCGGGGCCTGGGAGGCAGAGGCAGCACAAGCGCAGCTAGGCCGACAGCAGGAGTGTTTCCTGTTGACTTCAGCTCAGAGGATCCAATCGCCCAGTCGTGTCAGGAAGAAACTGCCGGCAACAACGCTTTTGACCCCGGGAAATCACCTTCTGACCCAGGTAAAGGAAGGGGAGCCAGGAGAGGGAAGTTGAGGGAGCAAAAGGTTTTACCAAAAAGGGGGAGATACCGACTTTTCAACACTGTTATTGCCCCCTCCGTAACCAACAGTAGCTCTCCTCCTCTGTTAACCTTGGCTAGTAACACGGAGACCACAGAGCCATCTAGAATATTGGACTGCAGACCTAAAGAGCGCTCAGTTAAGCCCGTAAAACCTGTGAAACTTAGGGAAAGTAGGAGTGAGGGCAAGAAAAGCAACCCAGAGAAGTTAGAGCGCAAAATAAAGGTTACCCCCTTTTTGCGGTCCTATTTTAGGGTATTGCCATCAGACGGGGACCCTAGAAAGTCAACCATGGAAGCAACAGTGCAGTCAGAGGCCCGGTCGCTACCAGCCCTGACCTCAGAGGAAGATATAAGAAAACTAACAGGGCACTCTATATTGGGGGTACCACAGCCCGTTGTAGTTCCTACGCAGGGAAGTGCGGGAGTGAAAATAAGTGGGCCAGGTGACAAGTTACTTACAAATCCCCCTCAAGAAGTAGCATCCTTCCCCATAGGGGATAAATCTATGGGCGACAGTGTTCTTAACCCAGATTCTCCCACAAGTTTGTTAGAAGCCATGTTTGTATCATTGTCGGGGATATTAAGAAAGGTTTTGCAGTCTCAGAGGCAAACCAAGGGGAAATAAGGAACTTCTGTGAAGCATAGGAAAAAAAGATAGATCTCCTCTCCATCAGAACGCAGACTCTGGAAGATTCTGTGGGCCTTTTGAAAGAAGATCTGGGGAAGGCCAAAGCGGAGATTCTGACTCTAAGAGGGAAGGATCGGGTTCTCCGAGAGAAGTTGGAACACCTGGAAAATAGTGCCAGGAAAAATAATTTGCGGTTTTTGAAGGTGCCAGAAGGAAAGGAAGGGGAGGATATAAAATCCTTTGTGGTCGCTCTAATAAAAGAAGGTCTGCAGATTGAGGAAAGTGAGGAGGAAATATCTAGAGACAGATGCACAGAGACCCCTTCCGTAGAAACCCCAATAAGATGAAACCACGAAAAATCCTCAAACTTTTTGTCTTATGGACTAAAAGAAAAAATCTTGACAAAAGCTTTGATGATGAAGTCTATAAGAGTGAGAGATTGCACCTTTGAAATTAGATCAGATCTCGCGAGGGACACCCTGGATAGGCAATGGGAGATGGGTAGGCGCTTAGAGGATTTCAAAAAGCTGGGGGCCACCGCTCAACTTAAATTTCCTGCGACCTTGAAGGTAATGCACAACAACAAAATGCATAGCCTGAGGAGGTTAGAGGAGGTAGAGGACCTTTTGGAAACTCTGAAACAACCAAGTGGTAGCTAGGATTGGCAGCTAGGTCTGGAGTGGCTTAGAGTGGCTTACAGGGGGGAGGGGAAGCAGACAGATGGAAGAAAGTGAAAAACAAGTATCAAGGGAAAGAGAAGGGAATAAGGAAAAAAAGAAGGAAAAAAAATATATATATATGTATGTAGGATAATTAAGTAGAAATGAAAAGAAAAGAAAAAAAAAAAGAATGAAATCACAAGAATTATTATTATTTTTTTTCTTTTCTTTCTCATAACTTGGGGGTGAAACCTCTCTTTCTTCCGTTTCTTTCTTTCTTTTTTTTTTGGGTAGGGATATTTCATTTATATTGGGTATGGAGGTGACAGACATCCTGTAGCGTACTAAAAAGGGGTCCAACATCTGGCTCAGAGGAAAGAGGGGATGGGTTCTCCAGGGAGGGGATGGTGAGGGTCAGGAAGGGGGGCACGGGGTGGGGAGCATAGGGGAGAAAAACAAAAAAAAAATATCCTCATTCACCTCAATAAAGCAGCCCATAGATGTAATGGATGATGTGTCTCAGTCGGAAGGCTTAGGGACAGGACAAGGGAGATGGGTATTCAGATATTAACATGGAATGTTAATGGTTTGCGCGAAAAATCAAGAAGGTATAGGATCTTGCAATACCTTAGGGATTCTTCGGCCCAGATAATAATATTGCAAGAAACACACTTGGTACAGAGTGAAAGTATGGAGATTTTTAAGAGGCAGTTATGGGTCCAACAGGCGGTTTTTACAGAGCAGAGTGCAACCATAAGAGGTGTCGCAATACTAATCAGAAAGCAGGCGAAGGCTCATATCCTAGAGACAGCAACGGATAGGAGCGGTAGGTGGATAGTGGCAAAAACAAATATACAAGGACAGATGTTAACACTGGTAGGGTATTACGGCCCGAACACAGACGACATTGAGCCATTAAAGGGAGTCTTTACAACATTGCTGGACTTTCCCGATCCAACAATTATGGCCGGAGATTATAATGTAATAATTGATTTAAAAGTAGATAAATCTAAAAGTAGCAGAGCAATTGCCACTCCCAAATCACGTTCGTACTTGAGAATGATGATGCAGCAAACCGCGCTCTGTGATTTGTGGAGAGAGAGAGATCGGGCGATCAGCTTGGGTTCTCCTTCCATAATAAAAAATATGGCCATAAGTCCAGAATCGATTACTTTTTAGTTAGCTTAGGCCTGAGGGCTAATATTAAGGATATCTCCTACTTAACTGCCCATCTCTCTGATCACTCAGCTGTTATATTAAATATGGATCTGAAAGGCAGGTTCAGCACAAAGAAATGGACGCTCGATCGCACCATACTCTTGGAGATGGATGCAATGAATCATTTGAGAAAGGATGTAACTGAGTTTTTAGAATACAATATAGGCTCTGCCTCGGTTACGGTCGTCTGGGACACTCTTAAAGCCTATATGAGGGGTAAACTTACAAGTATTGTAACTTTTAGGAACAGGACCTACAGAGAGCAGGTTTGTCAAATAGAATCAGAGATGAAAGCCTTAGAAGCTGAGTCAAATACGAGTAATGTGGGAGGAGGTAGGCACCCGGAGGGTGATAAGTTAACATCACTGAAGGCACAATTAGAATCTATTTTACAATCCCGCATTAATAAGCGCTGGGAAGCCAGCAAGTTGGCCCACTTTGAATATGGGGAAGGCGCCGGTAAACTACTAGCTTGGAAGGCGAAGGCAGATAAAAATAGGAACTTGATAAAAGAAATTGAGGGGCTACAGAAAGGGGTGGTACTAACAAACGATTTGGAAATTGAAGATGCCTTCAACAAACACTTTCAGAAACTCTATACCGAAGATCAGATAGTGACGGAGGATGAGGTTAATCAGTGGTTGGGCCCAGATGTAATTCACACATTAGATATGGAGGGGCAAGAAATGTTGAATCAGGAAATCACTCAGGAGGAGGTAGAGAGTGCCATGAAGACAAGTAAAAGAGGGAAGGCTACCAATAGAAATATATAAAACTCTGGGGGAGAACCTCATTCCCTACATGACCTTGATGTTTAACGGTATCCTTAGAGACTCCACACAGACACCTAACTCTTGGGGGGAAGCAATAATAACATTGATACAAAAACCAGGAAAAAACCCAGCTCGGTGCGAGTCGTACAGACCAATATCTTTGCTTAACGCAGGGTATAAAATCTTTGCAAAGATCTTGGCAGAAAGGTTAAGTAAAGTTATTGGGGGGATAGTACATGGTGATAAAAAGGGTTTTATGAAGGGTAGGCAGCTCTACGAGTTAACATACAGCCTGATGGGAGCGATTGATTTGGCCTCGACTTACTCTATTCCACTGGCAATTGTGACGTTAGACGCCGCAAAGGCGTTCGATAGAGTAAATTGGTCATATTTAGCGACTATATTTAAAAAGTATAATTTGGGTGATAATTTCTGTAAAGCTGTGCAGTTAATGTATCAGAACCCAACAGCTAAGATACTGGTCAATGGTAATCTGACAGAGTCCTTCCAGATATCCAGGGGTACTAGACAGGGTTGCCCCCTGTCTCCGCTCCGGTTTAATTTATATATAGAGCCCCTAGCACAAAAAATCAGGGAAGCAATGGACATCCCTAGTTTTATTTATGAGGACTGGGAAAAGAAGACAGTGCTTTATGCAGATGACTTAATGATCTATACATCTGATCTTTCATCTGCTATTCCGGCTATCCTCCGAATTGCCTCAGAATTTGGAAGGGTGTCTGGTTATGAAGTTAACGCAGGGAAAACGGAAGTGATGGCATGGAACAGCGAAGATGAGAGCCCCCTAATCAAAAAGGAAATGAGATACTTGGGTGTAAAAATCGTACAAGAGGTCGATAAAATAACAGGAGTGAATCTGGATATTATTGAAAGAAAGTGTGCTGGAATAATGAAAAGCTGGGCGCATTTACCACTAACAATCTTCGGGAGGGTGAATTTAATAAAGATGATAATTCTGCCCAAGATAACCTTCCTGTTCAGCACAATCCCTCTACACTTTGATAAATCCAGGTTAGTCAAAATTCAGCAGGCCTTTAATGCGTTCATTTGGGCTTCTAAGGGGGTGAGAATCTCCTGGAAGAAGCTACGGCGAAAAAGAGAGAAGTGGGGTCTAGCCTTGCCAGACATTCAATATTACGAGTGGGCCTTTCAGCTCTCACATTTTAGAATGCTGTTTAGTGTCCCGGACTGCTCGGATTTGGGGTCTCTCTTTAAGGTGATGCTAAAGGGAGCTAAATTAAGTACTGCTCATTTCTTGTTTAAGTTCGGTGACCCAAAGTACTTTAAAAAGATCAAGCTGAAAGTACTACTGACCATTGTGAAAAAATGGTTTAGAATCAGGTGCCAAATAGGCTTAAGTCATTACTCCGAACTGGCCCCGGTATGGGATTCCCCAGGGACCCCCGACTGTTTCAAGGACAAGTTAGCTCTCCCCTTGAGAGAAGCTGGAGTTTGCAGTTGGGGAGAGCTCACCCAAAATGGCGAATTTTTACCCTGGGCAGAACTGAACCAACTTACCAGAGGGAGACTGTCAAGATTTAAATACATACAGTTGAAAAGTTGGGAGTATAGTTGCAGGTTCCCATTGGGCAATGGACATACCTTGGAAGATCAATTGCTGAGAAAGCCTCCGGGGAATAAAGAAGTTTCCACGTGGTATTGGGCTGTTCTGGATGCTATTGATGGAGAATTTACCCTGGAGGAGGATCTGTGGGGCGAGTACTTGCCGAGGGAGCAACTGCAGCATATAGGGCAAGTATCCATGCGCACTTTATTCTCGACAGTAAAACCTGCTTGGTTAAGAAGGAACCATTTTTTCTCACTCCACAGCGCCTACATAACACCTGAAAAATGGTCTAAAATCGCGAAAGATGACGTCAAATGCAAGAAGTGTGCTCTAGCACGTGCCTCCGATATCCACATGTTTTACCAGTGCCCAGCCTTAACGAACTTTTGGGAGGAAGTGGGTAAGATAATTGGAACCTTGTTGGGGGCCAACATCAAGGTAAGCCTCTTTTTGGTTATATTTGGAATAGAAGAGGCCATGCAGGGTCCGGCAAGAAAGTTCTTGTTTTATGCTATCTTACTTGCTAGAAGGGAAATCTGCCGTAAATGGGTAGGGGATACTCCATCTCATCTTGAGTGGCTTGACTCCTTGTTTTATGTTTCTAAAATGGATTTATTAAGGGTTCCTACAAGCAATAGCAAGGAGAAGCTTTGGAGCTTCCTATCAAGGTGGTCACAGCATTCGAGGGTCCTATGATTACACCTAAAAAGCTCTTAGAGTTGCATGGGTCACCCTCCTGGTTTCGTATCCGGCATATGCAGCTCCCAGTTAACCGGAGAAAGTTGAGAATGACTTACCCCCTGGGGGGCAGTGGCTATCCTACCCTTCGCCCGATGTTGTGTGAGTTGTTTTATCACTCCGACCAGACCCACTTGGTTACTGGGCGAAGAATGGGTGTACTGCAGTCTGGTGGTGAATGAGGACTAAATATTTAGAAAGAAAAAAAAACTTTAGTAGTTGGTGCAGCATCTTATACCCTGCCACCGTGCCTCTATGTAGTAGATCTAAGAAACAGCATTAAGTTGGCCGGCTGTAGCAATGAGTCCTGACTATCAGAAAAGACTTCGGGCTTACAGCATTAGTTTTCATTCTGTCATGGGCAGAGCACTTTTCTCCTTCTCAAAGGAGAATTCCCAGCTTCTCGATTAAGCCCATAGTGGGTTAAGAAATTGATAAACAAGTCTGATGGGGAATCAGACCTAAGCAAAGACAATATCATATGCAAATGTTCCCTCCCAGCAAACAACTTAAATCCAAAGCAACCTGTGATAAGAATAGAGACCTAAATTGGTTAACATTAAGGATCGTGGTTGGGTGAAAATCTGCTTTCCTGGCATAATACCCAAGACAAATTCAAGTACTCACATTCCAAGAGAGTGGTAGAAGTTAATAATGGCAGTGTGATTATGTAAAATAGTAAGTGGTGGAACATGAGAAGGGTGAACAGTTGGCAGGGAGCATTGGCATCAAGTACAGGGCAGTATATCAAAGTAATTTATTTTTAGAGGCGAATGATTCTTATACCCCTCTACGTACAAGGGGCATTCCCATCAAGAATACACAGGTTTTTGGTGTCATACTAACAACCTCTAAAGAGGCAGGTTCAGAAGAGATATTGGTCAAGCAGTATTACACAAACAGCAGATGATTCCACTGCAGACATAATGAAAAGTATTGACAGTGTTAGAAACCCTTCCTCGAGATTTGCTAAGGACTGATTCTGTTTTTAAGACTCAATCATTCCCTCAAAGAAAAGAGATGTGTTACAGTCTCAATACATGTAAATCACAGATTCATTTTTATTTCTCCCCTTTCTGTTAGTGTGATTCATCTCCCCTCATTTTCCCATTCTTGTTGGCTGCTTCTGTTATTCCTTAGAATACTATGCCCTTGTTAGATCTGTCAGCCTTAATGTGGTCTGCCCCAAAACGTTTTTGCCTGTTTTCCTTCAATTGTGCTGATCTGTTTTTGTTGGTGTTAGGACTCTGGGCACTTTACCACTGCTAACCAGTGCTAAAATGAATATGCTTTCTTCCTAAACATAGTTTGTTTGACCTACCCACAATCTACATATTTAATTTACTTATACGTCCCTAGTAAAGTGTACTACATGTGCCCAGGGTCTATAAATTAAATACTACTAGTGGACCTGCAGCACTTATTGTGCCACCCACTCAAGTAGCCCTTTAAAGCATGCCTCAGGTCTACCTCTGCAGAGCCTGTGTGTGCAGGTTACAGTGCCATGTAGAATTGGCATTTAAAACCCCTTGCCAAGCCTCATACTCCCCTATTATTACATATAAGTCACCCCTAATGTATGCCCTAGGTAGCCATTAGGCAAGGTGATATGCAATTAAAAGGTAAGACATATATGTTTAAATTTTAGATGTCCTCGTAGTGAAAAACTCCCAATTTCATTGTTCACTATTGTGAGGCCTACCCCTCCCATAGGTTAACATTAGGAATTCCCTGTTACATTTTAGAAGTGTAATTTCCAATTGGAAGGAGGCAGAGCTGTCATGTTTAGTACATATGGAATTGTAATAATAAATCGTCTTCAATCGTAAAGTCAAATTTATCATTACAATTTTAAAAATGCCAATTTAGAATTTGCACACCGGTTCCAAAAGAGAACCACACCCGGAAATGATGCGGCGGCAAGGTGGATGATGGAGATTCTTGTGTACCTTGGGTAACGTGTAGATGGTAGGGAGCCTTGGTTGTTTCATATTGAGATACTCGAACTCCTGGTCTGATAGAAAGCCATCTTTCTTGCCTTTTTCAGTGATATTCAGGATCAATTTTCTGATCTCCTTAGTGGGGTCCGAGTTGAGTATGGAGTAGCTAGACGTGCCGGTATCGAGCGGCTGCACCTAGCGTGCACGCAGCAGCTCGCGTCTTTATCTAGGCCACGAACCGGGCCCCTCCGTGCTAGTCATTCTGGAAGCGAACGGCAGACGGAGGTAGGTTATACAGTTAGGGTTTCTATTCAATCATTAGTGCCACAGGCGACGATCACTTTAAGCCTGATTGTTTTTATGTTCCTTTTTGCGCTTAGATTTACCCGGTACAACAGAGGATTCATTCCTAGAAGGTAACCGCTTATCATTGTTGGTGTTTGGCTTCCCGTCATTTCCGTGATGGGATACTGGCACTCCTTTGCTACTGGTGACGCATATTATTAATCTGCACTAGTTTATCCGTACCCGCGGTGTGTCTCAGAACTCCTTTTTTGGTATTTGCACACGCACCTGCCCCTGGTCGTACTTTGCATGACAACACCATTAAGACAGATGGGTTTTCCTAGTGCATGGATTTGTTTTAATCACTCAGCTTCATCCGCCTCCGCGAGATATATAGACTCACCGCAGGCTCACCTATACGTTGTATCCTGGTTAAACACGTGTGACCCTTGATGATGTGGCGTGTCTAGCTTTTTTCATTCAGTTCCTGACATAATTCCTTTTCCACCGTTTCAGTACACCACTGAACATTTCCTCCCCTCCATTTGGGTGACTATTGGACCCATCCCTGTCGCTACACAGGACGGTCATTGGATTTAGACTGAGCGCTTCTTTGCAGTAAATTCCATTCGGCGCTATAGCCGTTTTTATGGTATCCTCACCCTCTTTGTATCTAATTGTTCGTTTTCCTCCCCATAGGAGTTTCAATGAGCCCATCCACCGCATTTTTCAGCCTGATTCTCCTTGCTGTTTCCCGATCTGGTAAATAACGTTTTGTTGCTTGTTGCATTCACCTCCGACTTCCCATCACTAGACTACTAATACGGAGTATTCAATTACCTCTAGGCGCTCTTCCCCTCTCTGTCCTGATGAAGACCCCACACTAAGGACTCACTTACCTTGAATACTTGAAGGGTTGAAACGTTGACTTTTTTCTACAACAAGCTCTGACTACTGAGATTTGTTATCAGTGTCCGCACTATGCTATGTATTTGCGTGTAATAGTTTGCCTGTTATAGGCTGGACAGGTTTCATCATGTAAATATAATGTATATATGGCACATTACCTCTCCTTTCCTTACTACCCTCACCAACGCACTTTTCCCCTGAGCACTGCATTTTCTCTTTATTCTGAGCACCTTTATCACAAGTGTATAAACGATTATGATGTCTTCAATAATAAATTGATGTTTTGACAAATAAATTGCATCTGCTGCAGATACGTTAATGCGATACAGTGAATGCTCATCTCTTTTTCCTTGAAATTGTTGCTACTGGGACCATTGTTTACTGTACTGTAATCTTACTCGAGTCCGGTAGTATTTTGGGTTACCCCATTGATACTTAACACAATTTTAGAAAGATGGCGTCTTCTGCTCTTAGCCTTGTGTGCCTGCTGCCTGTCTCCAATATACGTCTGGGGTGGGTGACAGCTTGGCCTTGTGCATTCCTTCTAGACAGCCACACACAAAGGGAGCTTAGGTGTGACTGATGGGTCATCCACATCCTGATGGGTCATCCTGGCCAGGATGGGAGGGAGGAGCTGGGCATAGCCTCACACTTATACCTAAATAGGCTGTGTCCTGTCCTCAAACAAAGGACTGCTTAACCCCCTGTAGTGAGTCTGGAGGCAGGGCAGGAAGGATCTCTGTGCACTTTAAAGCACCTCTTTGAAGTCTCCTCCACTTCAAAGACACGAGTATGTATAATAACTGCCCAGTACACTTTTGGACCTGTGAATACTCTGCCAGGAAGAAGGACTATTGTGTTGCTGAAGGACTACCAATCTGCTGGACTGCTGCTCTGGAAGAATGGTTTTTCTGCTGTGCTGACCTGCCTGCTGCCCTCCTTGTCTGGGTGAGAAGGACTGGAACTACACAACTTGAACCCAAAGTGAATCCAAGGGCTTGTTTGCTTGCCTCCTGTTTTGAAGCCCAGGAACATCAAAGACTTCCAACAACCCTGCAATAGCACCTGGACTCAGCCATCTGCGAATCTTGCCCTGCATAGTGGTGCCAATCCAGTCATAGGCCCTTGGAAGTTCGACACAATTGCTCTGCTTGGAACCAGCACATCTCCATCAATGACAACACATCGCCCTGCTGCGAAGATCAAGTGCATCGCATCGCCAACGCCTCCATTTCCGACACATCATTGACTTTGCACAGCTTGGAGCCGATGCATCGCCTACATCCCAAGGATTGATGCATCGCCTCCTTTGCTCCTCGCATACCGTCCTCGACGTTGATACAGCCGCAAACTGTTTTCAGCAGGCCAAGGCTGGTCCCTTTATCTGACCTGTGCTACATCGCTGCTGTCCTGAACTTTTGCATTTGACCTGGTCTAGCATGACCAGACAGCCCCGGTTGGTGCTTCATGCTTTTAAGCACTCATTTCAAGTTATTTAAAAATTTATAACTCAGGTTCTACTTATTGGATTTTTGTCGTTTTGGTCTTGTTTTGTTCAATAAATTTATCTCTGTTTTTCTAATTAGGTGTTGTATCTTTCTGTGGTGTTTTCACTGTGTTACTGTATGAAGTGTTGCACAAATACTTTACATTGCCTCTTAAGTTAAACCTGACTGCTCTTTGCCAAGCTACCAGGGGGTGAGCGTGAACTAATTTAGGGTGTGTATCTGACTTACCCTGACTAGGATTGTGGTTCCTGCTTGGGCAGGGTGCATACCTCTGCCAACCAGAAATCCAATTTCTAACATTGGTGATCAGCGGTGAGGATAGGACTTGTGTATGTGCAGTCCCATACAGTGACTTGGTGTACACTACTGTTCCATAACTAAAGACCATTACAAGTCTTTAAATTCTTCCTTAGTTTTTAATTGGTGTTTTCCCCCTTTTCTAAATGTAAGTGCCCTTAAACTCCTTGTTGTACCATGGATATGGATGCCTGCAACTGTGACACCCTCAGCAGGCCTGAGCTGCTGAAACACTGCAAGCAGAAGGGGCTGAAAGCAGACAAAAAGCCTACCAAGCTGGATCTCCAGGTGGCCTTAACGGTTTTTGAGGAAGTGCAAAGATGGCAGGCCACCTCCGAAGAGCATGAGGTGGATGACAGTGAGGAGTAGGAGGGAATCTTGTCAGAAGACAAGGAGAGTGAGGACCCAGACCAGGGACTGGAGGTCCAAGGAGAGTCTCACCTTTCCCCAGTAGATGACATGGATGTCCCAGATGCTCAGGATGGAGCAGGGAGCAGTGTTTCTGCCAGAGGCCTATCCCCATGGGAGCTGGAGGACAGGAAAGAGGAGAGGAAACTTAAATTGGAACTAGCCAAACTAAAGCTGGAGGAGAAAAAGTTGGCACATGAGCTCAAAAAGCTGTACATAAAGGCCAAGCAGGCAGAATCCAACAGTAGTGGTGGCAGCAAGTCTGCAGTGTCCTATGGAGAGGGAAGGGTCCGCATATCAAAAGATTTGGTGCCCAACAATGTGGTAAGAGACAACACAGACAAATGGTTCTCAGCTCATCAGGTGACTCTAAGGGTGTACAGGGTACCTGAGGAGTACCGGGGAAGGGGGTATTTGACACGGTCTAGCGCAACCAGATAGCCCTGGTTGGCGCTTTATGCTTTTAATCACTACATTTCAAGATATTCTTTAAAAAACCATAACTCCTGTTCTACTTATTGGATGTTTGTCATTCTGGTCTTGTTTTGTTCAATAAATTGATTTCTATTTTTCTAACTATGTGTGATATCGTTTTGTGGTGTTTTCACTGTGTTACTGTTTGAAGTGTTGCACAAATACTTTACACATTACCTCTTAAGTTAAGCCTGACTGCTCTGTGCCAAGCTAGAAGGCGGTGGGTACAGGTTAATTTCAGGCATTTAACTGACTTACCCCGAGTAGGATTATGGTTCTCATTGTGTGGCTTCATGCTATTGATTTTCCTGATTTGGAGAACTTCTACTGAAGTTTTCGCTATCCTGACACCTTCCGGTCTTCTCTGATTTAACTAGGTCCGTAATTTTCCAAATTTAAGTTTAGGATTATTTTAGGTGATTTTAGATCTACTAATGCATATATTGGAGGATCAAAACCTATACACGGATCACCAGATTTTGTTCCTTATTCTTTATATTGTTGCAACTGATTTTCTTGTACGTCTTATGCTGTACAAACGTCATTTCATTAGACGCTTTGGCTATCCTGTGGTGATTTTGTATATTTACAATATGTTCTTGAGATTTATATACATCAGTTTAGCTCTAAATTTGCAAAAAACTTTATTTAACCTTGTTGGCAGATTCCTGGTCAAATGGGCTACACTGTAAATTGAATTTGTTGAATTGCCGTTAACTCCTTTACCTCTCAGGCATCTAGAAAGGCAGGGTAAGTGGAAAGATTGGCCCAGTGCTCTAGCACTGTCTATATTGTCAACATATATATCTAAAAATATGCAAAAAGGTCAATTTGGGTTTCCCCTACTTCTAAGCATTTACAGTAGAACGGAGTGTGCCACAAGTACATGCATACTTTACCAGCAGAAATGTTAGACTTACCTTCTCTCTCGGTAGACCAGAGACACTATCGAAGAACTTTCTCCCTCTTCCCCACTTTGGCGTGGAAACATTTGTCTGCACTTATGCCTTCACCTCAGATGCTTGCACTCGTACACTAACTTTCTCTCACTGCCGCTCACTTCCATGCTCCCATACTCCTTTGCTTCTCCCTTGCTTGTGGTTGTGAGGTAAACCATAGAATCAAGGAAGGCATAGCTAAGAAAGTCAAACGGGGGTTGAGAGAGGTGAAAGAGAGACTCCTGCTGCAACTTTATTGCGGCTGCAAATTTGTATGCAGGCAGAAAACTTGTTTAAGAGAATGCTGGATAGTTATTTAGACAGGTGATTTCCAGTTTGGCTTTAGTAGGCATGTGAACTTATGAGGTTATGACGTTATAACCTGAAAGGAAAGATACGAAGTCTAATTTTGAAAGCTACCAAGCGCTATATAAATGCTACTATCCCTCCACTATCCTTTTGAATGCAAATAACTGACTAACATATCCACCACTCAAATTACTTTCATATTCCACTATACTATTTCACCACTAATCCTTTATGGGTTCCGAGTAACGTGCTACTCGCCGAAAAAGTGCTTCGACGCCTCATCAGGGGTAGTAAGTGCTATATAATACAATTACAATACAATACAACATCTTTACGATGCTTAATAAATATTTCAGTGGACTGGCATTTGTGCCCTAGATAATCAATTTGGGCCTTTTTCAGTGTAGTGAGGTTTTGCTGCCACACGTGCGCTGACTAATTTGAACTTTGACAATCTTCTAGTTGACGCAAACGCACACGCGCACCCTCCCGATCTAAATGCCCCTTCTCTGCATAGCCTCTTGCTTCTGACAACCTTCCTCTGTAAAGCCTGCAGCACTTTCAAGGTTGCATTGGTATTGTGACCCTTCGCACTTTCGACATTTCTTATGGTGCTGTGAATGGATGATGCCTGCTATCTACTCAGTATGGTGTCTGTAGAGGGTAAGGTGGATCTTGATTGCCACCTGAAAGGCCACCTGTAATGATTCTAGAGTGATGACGTATGAAGAAAAGGAATTTATTAGGAAGCCCGACCACTGACACCCAGCAGCCAACAGAGAGTCCGGATCGGAACATGAAACACTCTCAAACCATGACAGAAAATGCTAGCAGGTGCAGCATGTATTTACATAAAAGAGGCAAAGAATTATGACAGTTTGGGAGACATTCTCTACAGAAACTTTCTTACATGAAGACAATCACAACATTATTCTCAGGATTCCTTAAGCATTTTAACTTGGCTTACTTTGAAAAATAGTCTGTTATTTCTATAGCATAACTTGTTCCTCGTTTCCATTCTTCATATTTAACCAATAAATCCATTGATAACTCCTCTCGTGCGCCATTTGGAAAATCTCGTTCATTCATTTGACAATTGATTTTTTCAGTGTTTTATCTGAATTGAATAATTGCCTACAACCTTTTATAAAACTTGAAATTTGATCATCTACATATGGCTATCAATATACTTGTCTAGCTTTTTCCTTTGCTGGGATTTCCCCTCAATGTCCAGTATGCAGTCATTGAATAATCACAATACGTAATATAGCTGATGGAAAAAACCAATCTCCTCTCATAATAAGAACTTTTCCCGTTGTTTCTCGTGTTTGGCCTGCCAGAAGACCTACAAATCAGGTATGAACTGTTTTACTTTAGGACAATCTTAATTAACACATTTCTTATAGTAATACAAAATCATGCTTCATTGCCTCAATCCACATCTCTTCAGCAATCACTTGACCTAGATCCCCCATAGCATCCCTAACCATGGCATTAAACACACTCTTATATACCCTTGTTTCCTTCGGAATCTGTATTTTCAACTGGTGATCTAGATAAGCAGCTGCTCTCACATTTACTTAACCTGGAATAGTGGTCAGCTCAAAGTCGTAGTCATACATTTTAGAAGAAATCCCTACTAATCTTGATGATGCTTTCCCATACCATTATTTGTACTGTTCTCAACCGGGCTCAGTTGGGCTGTGAATATGGTTGTCCCTCTCAAGGAAACCAAGAAGCACATGAAGATGCCAAGAGCTCCGTGGTTCACCGAGAGGCTCAGACGTCTTAGACAACCCTGCCGGTGTCAAGAACGAGCCTGGTGGAAATATTATGAGATTCAGGAAAAAGCTGCATATAAATTCCTGATCAGGGACTACAAAGTAGCAATTAGGGAAGAGAAATCCTACTACTGTACTAATAAAATCAACTCTGGAAACTCCAGGAGAGAACTATTTGATGGGGTAAACCTGCTATCTGCTCCCAAAGATTCTTCCAAATTAGAGGGATCCCAAGACTTCTGTAACAAACTGGCAGAATATTTCCAAACAAAAATCGTTACGATCTACAAGAATTTTGACATCTCTACTGTGGAGTCTCAAAATCTTTCGCAGCTGGACTTACAGTCTGAGTCCAGTGCATTACAGATCCGCAACGGAGGAGCATGCATCTGCGCTTTCATTCTTCTCACGTTCGACAGCAGAACAGAGCACCAGCTCCTTAGCACAAAGTCAGAGTACCCCTTTGAGTCGTGCCCTCCTAAAACAAGACATTTAGGAGCCAGCACCATTGCTCTTCCCCTGACAACTTGCATGAATAGAGTCATCAGTTCAGGATGATATCCACGTCTGTGGAAAGAGGCCGCTGTTAGGCCAATACTTGAAAAGCCCAATCTAGATCCCAACGATCTAAAAAATTATCATCCCATCTCCATGCTTCGTATGCCTGCTAAAATTCTCCAAAAACATCTTAATGCACAACTCATGTCCCATGCTGAGGAACAGGGAATGCTAGATGCTTCACAATTTGAATTTAGGGGCAAACATGGAACTGAACCTGCGCTGGTCTCAGAGGTGGATAGTATCAGATCCTTGGTCGATACAGAGCAGGTTGTGGCACTGATCCTATTGGACCTGTCAGCACTAAAGTTGCTTAAATCCTTCCTTACCAAAAACTGCTTAAATCCTTCCTTACGGAAAGGTCTCAGACTGTGATTGTTAATTAATTCGTCAGACTCTTTTTCCCTGCTATGTGGGGTCCCACAGGGCTCTTCCCTGAGCCCAATTTTATTAAATCTCTATGTATGCCCACTGGCCAAATTGAAGTGGTCATTTGGGCTACAGGTAATCTCGTATGCTGACGACACCGAAATAATTGTGTCTGTTACTAAAGATACGGAGGCCATATCTGCCAATTTCAACAACTGCATGAAGGCAGTGACCAATTGGATGAGTAATAACTGTCTAAATTTAAAGGGAGACAAGACAACGGTCCTGATCTTTAGCAACCAACCATCTGTGTGGAACAACTGGTGGCCAGAGATAAAGCAATGAAAAGGAGCATAAAATTATATACAATTAGACTGTAAAGTACAATCAATATCTTTGAATTCACAAAATTCTAAAAAGTATAGAGCAAGGAGTCTTGAAGCTTCTTGTATTCAGTTTGTCTTTATTGGAATTATTTGAAGTCAAGTGCGAAAATGCATACACCAGCCCAGCCAATGCGTTTCGTCCAACATGGACTTCTTCAGGGCTGTGAAGACAATTAAATATCTTTTAGTTTCCAATATGTACGCCAATTTTAAAGAAACCTAAAATCAAAAAAACAGATTGACATGGCAAAAGAGAAAGAAGGTATTCCATCTCCTATTGTACAAGCATATATAGTTCAAGAGTTCATCTTTCATATGTGACCCCTTGCCTACATACAATATTACACCAATGGTGTCATATTAACCAAATATTGAAAAGTCCAGCCATATTTGTCCTATGACGAATTTCTAAGTGGATAAAATAAGGCATAAATGGCATTGAATTACCTCCTTGATATATCTCTTATCCTTCAGAATCTTTTCAATTTGCTTAAGGCTGTTTTGATTGTCAGGAGATGTAGAGGGCAACTATGCATGGGCTAGAAGGGCGACAACATAAAAAAGGTCATAACCAAATTACGGTCCCATTGGGGCAGAATGAAGGGCTTGGGAAGTAATGTGCTGAAGTCCTTCCAAGAAATGAGTCACAACTGGTGACTTGAACAGGGAGGGCTGATCGGATAACCATAAGAAAGTCGATATTGCCAAAAGATACCTTTTAACTGTGCCCAAAGCAAAGCCTTGCAGAGATAATGATAAAACAAACAACAAGACCTCGGACAAAGGTGCAGAATGAGGATCAACATGTTTGCCAGAGCACCAAGCCACAAACTTGACCCAATAATAGGAGTACACAGTCTTAGTTGAGAGACGCCTGGCTGCCAGAATGTATTTGCAGACTTCCGAAGAGAGGTTAAAGACTGTCAGCCGCTGCCGCTCAATCTCCATGCATGACGGTGGAGCGATCGCAGGTTCGTTTGCAGAGCCCTACCCTGTTGCTGCAACAAAAGATCCTGCCGAAGGGGTAGCCTGATCGGAGGACCGATGCTCATGCCAAGTTCGGTATACCATACTCTCCTTGCCCAATCTGGAGCCACAAGAATGACTTGGGCCTGGTCATTCTTAATCTTCTTGAGGACTATGGGCAGAAGTGGCATCAGCGGGAAGGCGTAGAAGAGGCCTTAGTTCCAGTCAAAACGAAATGCGTCTCAGAGTAAGAGCTGCCTTGGAAACTTCAGTGAACAGAAGTACTGAAAATGCACGTTCTTGGCTGTGGCTAATAGATCAAACCAAAGTTTTCCTCAGTCACAAAATAGACCTTGCACCATGCATAGAGATGCCATTCATGATCCACAAGGCATCGATGGCTGAGTTTGTCTGCTCTGCCGTTCAGAGACCCCACCAACATTGTATGACCGGGAAAATGTCCTGATGTTTAAGCCATGTCCAGAAATGCAGAGCCTATTGACATAGGGTCCATGACCCCAACCTGCCCTGCTTGTTGCTATACCACGTGGTGGTGGTGTTGTCCATGAACACCTGAATAAGACTTACCTTAATGGAAGGAAGAAAGGCTTTCAATGCCAGGTGAATCACTCTGAACCTGAACAGGTTTATGTTAAACTGAGACCTCTCTGGAGACAAGAGTCCTCTGATATTCCCCTCTCCCAGACAGCTGCCCAACCTAGGAGTGACATCTGTCACAACTGTGAGCTATGGGTGGGGGAGGGAGAGGGGTCTGACACTGAACTAAGCGCGGTTCAACAGCCACCACTGCAGATCTTTTGCAGTTCCCTCTGATATCTGGACCCCGTCAAAGAAATTTCCCTGATGCTGCACCCACTGGGACTAGAGGTCCCACTGCAGAGCTCTCATATGTCAGCGGGCATCTGTTACGAGCAGGAGGCCATGAGGCTTAGCTGCCTAGGAGTCAGCCTCACCGAAATCCAGGATATAAAGGCTGAAACATCTGAATCATATGCTGAATATCCTGGACTGCTGTTTCAGAGGATAGGTCTGAAACTGCACTGTGTCCAGAATGGCTCAGATAAAATGGAGTGCTTGAGAGGGAGTCAGGTGTGACTTGCATGGTGAGAGTGAACCCCAGTGAATGCAGGAGGTCCCCCGTAGTCTGGAGGTGGGTGACACCTGCCTGTCGTCGAGGCAGGCGAAGGCTTGGACCCCTGACTTTCGCATATGGGCTGCAACCACCGCCTACATCTTTGTGAACACCTGAGAGGTGCTGGTAAGGCCAAAGGGGAGCACAGTGAACTGAAAGTGCTCTTGAACAACCATGAACAGCAGGTAACATTTGTACGCAGGCAGGACGGGGATGTGAAAATAGGCGTCCTGCAAGTCCATTGCTACCATCTAGTCTCTAGGGTCCAGCGCAGACAGGACCTGAGCTAACTTGAGCATTTCGAATTTCGTCTTCTTCAGGAAGAAGTCGAGAGGACACAGGTCTAGTATAGGGCAGATGACTCTATCCTTTTTCGGCACCAGAAAGTAGTAGGATTAGCAACCACAACCTACTTCTGATGTCTTTGCCCAAAAGATCCTGCATTTCCTGATACAGAAGGGAGATATGGTCCTCCATCAGCCAATGTGAGGATGGTGGCATAGAGGGCGGGGTTTATGTGAGTGGGAGGGCATAAACCCGCTGAACAATTTGGAGCACCCATCTGTACGAGGTTATGGACTGCCATTGAGGTAGGTGGTGCTTGATCCTGCCATCGACCAGTTGCCCATGATGGTGAGAGAGCATATTAAAGGGATTTGGAGGCTTCCAGTGTTGGCAGACTGGGCAGATCTTTGGTCTTTGGTCCCACAGGGCTTGTAGGAACTGCAGCCACAAAAGGACAGGGAAGCTCTTGGCCATAGTGGCTGGGTGAAATGGACATGGTTGGTAACCCCTACCGTAGCCATGGAAAGTGCGAAAGAGAGTGTGGCTGGTGCTGGGTCGTGGAGAGTCCCAACAACTGGGCAGTGGCACTACTGCCATTAAAGTGCTCAAGCACCAAATCTGCCTCATCACCAAAGAAGCAAGCGCCATAAAAGGGCATGTCCATAAGGGATGCTTGTAATCCCCTGAAAAGTCAGTAGACCTCAGTCAAGCATGGAAATGGAGTGCATGAGGAAAGCTGAGTCTCCAGGAGGAGGGCGATGGCGGCAGGCAATTATCCTGTGCACAAGAACCCCTGTGCGAGTCTCGGGCCAATGCCCTGAGCAGGACATCTGTGAGGAATTTATTAAAGGAAAGGAGAGGTTCTGTAGGGGCAAATCCTGGCTGAAGCACCTCTGTTGAGAAATTTGTCTGGACTACCTCTGAGAGCAGCCTAAAAGTCAGGACCTCAGCCGCCCTCCTCACCACCATTGCAAATGAGGCACCCTCCACTGTAATCATGGTAGGGGGCGAGACAGGCCACTGTCGGGGGAGGTATCCAGTCCATTGGCAACTGCCAGATTCTCATACCAGTTGTCCTCAGGATCTTCTACAGACTGGTACCCATAAGGGTCTGCACATCCCTCCCAAACATCACCCAATGCAGGCGTGTCATAGGAATAAGGCTCTGGTTCCGATATGGGGAGTCTGCCCTGGGTCGGCACCAGACCTGGCATCGAAATAATGCCCATCCGGCTCTGTATCAAAGTTGGGAATGATGATGGGGTGGCCCCATTACTGGACGTCAGTGGCACAGGCGGTGTCGGCACTGGAGTGCGCGTCGGGGAAGGTCGAGGTCACTCAACTGGCGCCTCTCCAGATACCGTCAATGGATCCTCTGGGCTTGACTGGTGCCGAGGGTGAAACTGTATGCAGAAAACTAGTAGGGGCCCGCCCCGACCCCTGGGGCCCATGGGTGCTCCACAGGTGTTGGGCTGCCCAAAAATGAAGTGCATGGCCTCATAAAATTCCTTTAGTTGGCAGGTGGTCGCTCAGGCTCCTAGAAATTCTGGTAGGCGCGTAGACTGCCTAGGCACAGGCTCCACCAGAGAGCTAGGCCTTGAGTGCCGATGGCATTTCGACTCATCCGAATGATACAGTCTAAGACCTCTTCAGCTTCTTTTTCTTTATGCAGGACTTACCTGACTTCCCCGACAATTTGGAGTGGGACGACGATTGCCGGGTATGACTTTGCAAACAATTTCGGGGCCTTCCTCTCAACTGAGACATGGAGCGTCACAAAGTCAACCAACATTGGGCAGCGAGGAGCTTGAGAGAGCGTTCCCTTAGCACCTTAGGATGCATGGCGCAACAGTCCTCGCATGTCTTGGGGTCGTGGTCTCGCTCAAGACACCAGAGACAAACCAAATGTGGGTCCGTCACCAACATCTGTGGCTGAAAGGCGCCGCATGGCTTCAAACCTGCCTTTCTGGTGGACATACTTCACACCAGGAGAAAAAGTCTCAAAAAATATTTGACAAAAGGTCGAAAAAAGGTCAGTCAAAAAGTGACTGGGGGTAGCCCTTCTCTGGATCTGTGCTGATTGGCATGGAGAGAAAATAACTGATGTCAGTGTGCTGGGGTGGTGCCTATATAGGCACCATGCTCATCATTGCTGGTGCAGACGACGCCACCTACTCGTGTGCAGAAATGCTGCTCACCAAAAATTTCCAGATCCAGTCTGATGCCTGGGGAATATTCTAAGCCAAGGAATCTGCGGATAGAAGTCTCTATCAGATTTCCATTCAAATGGAAACAAGAGCGCTTCTTTGCCCGATGCAGGAGCAACTTTGCATGTTTTTAATTGTTTGAAATTGATGAGAACCAGATATATGGAAGTACAAAAATGAGATATTTGCTGACCTGATGAAGTCCCTATAAGGGATGAAATGCTTTGGCTGGGTGTGCCAAAAAAAGATTGGAAATTGGCTTTTAATAAAAGATATTTGGAAAAATTATAGTGCTTTCGAGAATAATTCTTAACACAAAGAAAGACTCTAATTATGATTTTTGGATCTTAAGTGATTACAGCTTAAAAAAAAACATGGCTATGTGAATGAATTATGTGATAGCATGTTGCCATCCCACTATAGAGTTTTATACATTTTTTAACAGGTTTTACATACTTTTTGAAGTATATTATACATAGTACTTTATTATTTTGTTGTTTTATAGTACTATTTATTTTATACTTTACATATTTATATTTTCCTAATGCGTTTATTGAAATTTTTTACATATTGTATAACATTGTTACATATTTTTGACATTTCTTTTACCAATGATTGGCTACAGTGTTATTATTTTCTATAGATAGATAGCCTTTTTTTGTTTTCATTTAGGGACCATGTTTTTTTACCGCTAAGTGTACTTTTGTAATCTATTTTTCATCAGATTTCCTGGAAGCGAATCACAGATACCTGCTACTGATTGTTGAATAAGGTAAGTTTTTCTATAGGGTTTTAGGTGTGGGGGGATGTGAGTAGAACTAGTTAATGATAATTATAATGTTGACTTTTATTTTCAGGGTTAGTCATTGTTTGTGTTCTCTTGTTTAGTAGTATTGTGTGCTAGGCCTACTAAGAGGTTAGTAGTCGTCTCATGTTATTTTAGATTTATAATATTATATTTTATGTTTATTATAGTTGGAATGTAAAGTTTATGTTCTATTTGAAAATAGTGTTTTGTGTGGGTGGGTATTGTATGCTTTTAAAGGTTTAAGGATCAGAAGTTATCCCATGGACCTGCAGTTTTTGCGTTTGTTTTTTAAAGAAATTACTTTGGATTCTAGTGAACCAATAAAATTCTTACTTGCTTTGATGTTTTGGGTTTCCTGGAGCATTTCTTTCTCTTTTAATTTTTGTGTTTTTTTTTTTTTAACGGTGCCTTATGATTTTGGATTACTTTGATCGATTTACTTTGGACTTTTTCATTTTTGCATTCTTTGGGCTTTGCTTTATCCTTTTTGGTGGATTATATTTTGACAAGTAAGTTTAATTTAGTTATTTATTAGTTTTTTGGAAATGTCATATTTTAGGTATGTATGTGTATTTACTGTAAGGTAAGCGTATTTTGTGGTTGTTGATGTGCTGATTTTTAATTATTAAACTTTTTTTGTTTATCAGTCTTTTTTCTGTTATTTATATGTTTTTTCAACAGATATATAAAAATAGTTTAATATTTAGTTGAAATCCCTAAGTTATGGTGGGGTGTAACTCTGTTAAGGTTTTTTGGTTGGCGTATAGGTAGCTAGGTGTTTTATAATAGGGATTTTGCTATTGATTCTAAGTAGTGTACTTCTTTTTTGGTTAATAAAGATTCAAACTAAGTTGTAGCATGTTGTACATTCTACTGCTTTTTTACATATTTTAGGTTTAATTTAGGTTACTGATTGCTCCATTCTTAGTTGTTGGTAGCTTTGTTATTTCTGTAGGGCTTCTATAAATTTGTAGAGTATAGGCTGGGTTTACCCTTATGTGGCTTGGAAGACATGGTGCCATCCTTCTACTGAGTTGTTGGTTTTGGCTTCTTGAGCCATAGTAATGTCAGACATTCCACCATGGTATTTGGGTTGGCATCTGTGTCCAGAGCAGCGCAGTCTGCCAACCTGAGTGTCTTTAAAGTAGTCCATTAGGGATCTTAGTTTTTGTTAATTTTGTTAGTAAAATTGACTTTCTATAAGTAGGTTGCAGTGTTTGGCTGCCTCTGTTACAGGGACATAGACTAGTGTAAATAGTTTTTTTTATTTGAAAAGGCAGACTGGCTGTTTGTTGCGTATCCTACACTTAGTGCAGATTGCTAGAGATGTCTCCAAATGCTTTGATTACAATGGTAGTAAAAGTATTGATCCTCGCTTGCGCCTGCCATCCGCGCGGGACGTCTCCCATGTACCCATATCCCCCATGACTGACATCCACAGTGGGAAGGGGTCGCTCCATGTAATGTCCCGGAATGTCAACGGACTGCTAGATAGAGTCAAGCGGACTGCAGTCCTGCGCTATGCACAACGCCACAACGTCGACATACTACTCCTCCAAGAAACCCATCTGGTGGGCAATAAATGCCCCTTCCTGGCGATGTACGGCTATGGGGGGATTTGGCACTCCGGCTTTACTCGGGGGCCGAGAGGGGTAGCCATCCTTGTGCGCCGCACCCTTCCATTCACTTTGCGTGAGGTCACGACTGACCCTCAGGGTACCTATGTCGCCCTGGAGGGGGCCGTAGGAGATCGAGCGCTAAACTTGCTGTCCGTATATTCCCCGCCGTCACTGATGGCCCCTACGCTCAAACGACTTGCGAGGTTGATCGCCGCCCTGCCCCTAGGTATGACCATTATAGGGGGAGACTTCAATGCAGTCATGGACTCTGCCCTTGACGTGGTGGGAGCCCCTTCTCCGTCCAGAATTTCTCAGGCCAAGCTTTTGTCGAACTGGGCGACCACGCTCGGGGTCTGCGACGCCTGGAGGCTTTGGCACCCCACGACCCGACACTACACCCACACCTCGGCATCCCACCACACTCATGCACGACTCGATTACATTTTCATGCCGGCTCTGGATTGTCAGACAATCAAGGAGACAACCATACAGGGCTCCGTTCCTTCCCCTGGCACTCTGTGGGAGGCTGGCAAGGCCACCATTCGAGGCTTCGCCAAAGGCCAACTCAAGCTTCAGCGGGCTGCGCAGGAGTCCTGACTTACCCTCCTGGAGGCGCAGATCACCCTACTTGAGGACCAATCGCCCGAAGGGAGGCCCGAGGCCCTGGACAGGAGATTGGCATTCCTGCGAGATGAGCTCAGGCAGACCTCCCTGGAAGCCGCCAAAGTGCTCTGGAGGTCTTCGGTGGCGCGGGTTTACGGGTGGGGAGACAAAAATGGGAAGCTGCTCCATCGACTGGCCACATACCCGATGGCCAACCGCATTATTCCCGAAGTGTTAGCCCTTAATGGTGAGGTACAACGGTCACCGGCGGCGGTGGCTCAGTGCTTCGCTATATACTACACCGCCCTTTACGCTGCGCGGCCCTCCACTCTCTTACTCTCGGAGCTGCTTCATCGAGAACGGATCCCTCTCCCGCGCCTTAGTGAATCCGAGGCAGAGGTGCTTAACCTCCCAATCACTCCAGAAGAGGTCAATGAGGCAATCTCTCGCATGGCTTCCGGTAAGACCCCGGGGCCAGACGGTCTCCCACAGGAGTTTTATGCCGCCTACCGGGACACGCTGGTTCCCCACCTGTTGGAGCTATATGCGGAGGTGGCCGATAAAGGCTCATTTCGTGCCGAGACCGACACAGCCACCATCATGGTGATCCCCAAGTCTCAGCCCCCCTCGAAGCACTGCTCTGATTATCGTCCCATTTTACTCATCAACTCTGAGCTCAAGGTGTTCGCAGCCGTCCTGGCTAACCGGTTGCGGCCGTACCTGGCCAAACTGGTCCATCCTAACCAGTGTGGCTTCATGCCCTCCTGGGGCACCAGACACTGCCTCAGGCGTCTTCACCTCGCCCTAGCGAACTGCCAGTGCCTGACTCCGTATTTGTCCCTTCTTCTCGTGACTTCGAGAAAGCTTTTGATTTGGTGGCCTGGCGATATCTAGAAGCAGTGTTGGCAGAAATGGGTTTTGGGGACTATTTTTGCAAGCTAGTGCGGGCGCTATATTGCCAACCAAGGGCCCGGGTGCTGGTTAATGGAGCCCTGTTGCAGTCCTTCCCAGTCCGAAGGGGCACGAGGCAGGGATGCCCCCTTTCGCCCCTCCTCTTTGCCTTGGCCATGGAACCTTTGGCATGCCTCATACGCTCCGACGAGCGCATCATAGGGTGGAGATGGCCCGGACTCGAGGAAGACAAAATCGCCCTTTATGCGGATGACATCCTCCTATACCTGGCGGAGCCTGCGTAGTCACGACCCCGGTGCCTCCGGGCGCTGAGTCTGAACAGACCTCTGGCCTTCGGTTGAACCCCGCTAAGTCAGTCTTGGTCCCCCTTCACCTTTCGAGAGAGTGCTTCGAGTGGCAGTCCACAATTCCCCTTCGACGGCAGTCCTTCAAATATCTCGGGATATGGGTGACCCTCCTCCCGGACCTCACCTGGGCGCTCAATGTAACTCCCTTAGTGAAGAAAGCCCGGGCTGATCTCCTCAGATGGCAGGCACTGCCGCTGAACCCGATGGGCAGAATCGCCTTATTCAAAATGATGATACTGCCCAGGTTTCTCTACATGCTTCAGAACACGCCTCTTCCCTTTTCGCGTGCGTGGTTCCGGGAAATGGACAGCCAGGTCGTCAAATTCCTATGGGGGGGTCAGAGGCCCAGGTTGGCCCTCGCCCAATGTCGGATCCCGCCCTTTGATGGCGGTATGGGGATGACAAATCTGTACCTTTATTATCTAGCCACTCGGCTCCTTACCCTGCATGACTGGTTTAATGGGGGCTGGTCGGATCCGGCCTATCGGCTGGAGCTACACACCCTAGGCTTGCCCAATATTCAGGGGATGCTGTACGGAAACACCGTCCCCAGAACCCTACCCGAGGTCACACGTGGGGTGTTTCTGGCCTGGCGGTCCTCTCTGCGCCACACTCACTGATCGGGCAAATTGACTCAATACACTCCACTTTGGCAGGGCGCCCAGCTAGGGGGGGTTGCCGGTCTATCCGGATTCAGAGCGTGGGATCTAATCGGGATCTCACAGTTGGGGGACGTCTGGAAAGGGGGCAGCATGCGCACCTTTCAGGATCTTCAAAACCTGTACTCCCTACATACCTTGCAGTTTTACCGCTACCTGCAGCTGCGCCACGCTCTCCGCTCGCACATCCCAGAGGGTACGTCTATTCCCGAATACAGTCCGCCGGAGGCCCAGGTGATGACTGGCAATCTGGGGAAGGGAGGGATCTCCCTTATTTATCGCTCCCTCACGAATAACACCCCCAACACACTTTCACAGCTCAGGGACAGATGGGAGGGATGGCTTGGGCCCTTGGAAGATGCCGATTGGCGAGACGCGCTAATGGCCCCTAAATTAATCACAGTATCAGTGCGGTTTCGCTTGATCCAAACATACTACTTACACACTGCGTATCTCACACCGCTGCGCCTTCACCGCGCCCGGCTTCGTCCCGAAGCATCTTGCCCACGCTGCCAACACCCTCAGGCTGACTTCTTCCATATGGTATGGCAGTGCTCTGTCATCACACGCTTTTGGGAATTGGTAACAGGGGAACTTACTGAGGTCCTAGGCTGGGAGGTACCTCTTAATCCCACAACTGCGCTCCTGGGACTTACCGATGGGCTAGATGGCTCTCGAGCAGACAAACTTTTCCTGAATACAGCCTTGATGGTGGATAAAAGAGACATTGCGACGAACTGGCTGGCCTTGAATGCCCCTACCATGACACGCTGGCGCAGGGGGGTGGACTGGTGCGCAGCACAGGAGCGGCCCTTGCATGAGACATGGGGATGTCCGAAGAAATATCGTAGGGTGTGGGGCAAATGGGTGGGAGCGATAGACGACTAATGTTTTCGTTTGACCATTGCGGGATGTGGTGGGTGTTTTTCTACTTCTGTTGCTTACTAAGAGCATGTACACTGTCTTACGGATGCTATGTTCCTCATATGCGATGGGATCTGAGCTGGCTGTTGATCTCTTGTCTTACTGCGTATGTTTCTGAAAAATCAATAAAATTGGTTATCAAAAAAAAAAGTATTGAATGGCTATGTGTGGAAAAAGTTTAAGTATTGTTTCTATCACAGCTTGCTCAAAGTTGATTATTATTTTATGTGGGGCTTACTAGTTTTTATTGTATTGTGGTTTAGTAGTACACAATAAGTGCTACATTGTTTATTAGGTAGTAAGGCATACATGAAGTGTAGATAAGTATTTTGATATTTACCATGCATGGTGTATATCTGAGTGAATGGCTTAGGGCACATTCCAGTTCCATCGATCATCCATATTAGTCTTTATAAATTATCTGCTGCAGCAACTATAATAATGCATTTGTCAATAATAAGGTTGTCATTTAGGAGGAAGGGTTCATCAATATATGTGGTGGTTCAGTATTTAAGACTTTGGATGCCTTGTTATCTTTTCAGGAACTGCGGGATTATCACTGGTGACTTTCTTATATAATGCTATTAAGCATTTTAAAGTGGGTATAGCATGTAGATGACCTGTAATTTGGGTTGAGGTACTTCATGGAATATGTAATTTGGGGGTGGTTGTGCTCGCTCACGTTAATAACAGGATTCCTCATAGTAGCAGTGGCAGCTGGTGGAATTTTAAAGTGTTGAGGCAAATTGCTAGCGAACGAGTGACGCCGACGTTTATAAGGGGGCTTGGGGAAGGTTCTACCCCTAAGAATTTTTTTTTAAATTGGTGTATTTTGGTGACATTTTCAGCATTATTTATGTGATAAATGGGCCACAAATGAATTTCTTATAGGCATGTATAAAGAAAAACTAAAAAACAAGAAGTTGTCAGTTAAGGCAAACGTGGGCCATACCTAAATCGACGGTGGTCACAAACTCTAAAAGACTGAAGGTCTAGTGAGCAGAGGAGGGGAAACACCTCATGTGACCAGAGGAGGGGTGGTAGGTTTAGCTTTCACAACAGCAACATTCAGGGGACTGGGGAGCCAGGGGAGAGATGAGCCAGTGATGATTCTCAAGCAACCAGAACCCAAGGTTAAAAGCATTTTGCACCAAGCCCACTGCCCTCTCAAAGCAACCCATAT
Source organism: Calotriton arnoldi (assembly GCA_963921515.1). Classification (NCBI taxonomy): domain Eukaryota; kingdom Metazoa; phylum Chordata; class Amphibia; order Caudata; family Salamandridae; genus Calotriton; species Calotriton arnoldi. The sequence continues at coordinate 258,671 of CAWUFW010002056.1, forward strand.
TCTGGTGCCTTGCAGGGAAACAACATCAGGCAAAACATCACCTTGGGTCCACGTGGGTCACTGTATGCCAGCAGGGGTGGGAATAATTTTTGTTTGTGACCATGCGCTAACTGAGGAAAGTATTTTATACTCAGGACACAGACAGTTCGGCATGAGGTGGGTGATTATACTTTTCTATGTAGCACCCAAATTTGTGGCAAGTGCCAAGTAGTGGGACAAGCTGCAAGCTCTCTACAGCGCACTTACTGCCAGCGCGCTCACTGCTTAAATACAGCTCCTCATACAGTGTGCTCGGTGGTCAGGGCCCAGGGGTGCTATAGTTTGAATGAATAATGCATTCCAGTGTGGTGATGGGGACACCAGCACTAGTCTGACCCTTGATGTGTGGGACTTGACAGGAAAGTGCACTCTCTTCAAAATTTCAAAGTGTATTTCTGTAACAAGCAGAAGCTTTGACATTATCACGAGCTACTTATGTTCAATGAAAATCATGCTAAGCAACTAATATTATTTGTGTTGTACACATCAGGCAAGATTATATTATTGGCCACCCTCCGCAAGATTACCAGCCATGATCACTTTAGTGCAGGATTGCCAGCAGTAATGGAAAAAAGGCTTTGTGAATTTGGAATGCCTCTATAATGGTAATACGTAATAGCCACAGCTGCAATGCCCCTGGCACCAATGCAATACCAAGGTAATAATACTAGCAATATGTATTCCAGTGTTACATGATTTATCATTCAAATATCAGCTTTAAATATCTTTTGGAAATTATGGATTTGGAAAATACACACATTTTCATCGGATATAGACTTTTAAATTTTGGTATACATATATTAATTGAACCAAGCAAAAGATTCTAATTTGGTTGGCTTGTCTCCACACAGGAGAGCTACTCATTGGTAGCTGGAGAGCTACTGGTAGCTCACGAGCTACTCGTTGGAGAAGCCTGCTATAAACATATATACTGAGCACAAGCATGTCCAGTGTATCTGTTTACAGCATACAGCACATGACTGATGTTACAAGGTCATGAGTTGAGTCTCATGACTCTGGGAGGTCGTGTCATAATAACTAAAACGCATTTTATTTCCAAAATGCAGCGTTACTACAGTAATCACAGCACAATGCACTGTGCTGTGATTATTGTAGTTAGTTGCTAATGCTGTTAAAAAAATGAATAAATTACCCTTCCCTTTCCCATCTTGTCACAGGGATGGGTGGATCAGTTATGCTTGATGACCCAGCCCATCCAGTGACGACTTAGGAAAGGGCGGTTCATCAATGCTGCTCAAGAAATAAGCAACCTCGGGAGGTACAGGGCTTACACTGTACCTGCCCGGGGCTGCTTTAAAACATGACACTGCCTCGCGTCATTTGTGGGAGGTCTCCAAGGACCTCAATATATTTAATTGCAGGGCTGGCACCACGTCAGCCTGTATTTCTGCAAAATGATGTGACACATACGCACTGGTGCATGTGTCACAAGAAACCTGCCTGACTGCCTGTCATCTCTGATGCCCATGTCTGAGTGTCATCCATCAGGCAGGCAGCAGCTCAGGAGGAGTCCGATTCCACCACTGGCACAAGGTTTCCACATTTCTTTTAAAATGCTAAGGAACATCGTCAATGGTGTTACTTAGCATTTCAAAAGAAATATGGATGCTGGTAATTACTATTTGCAATTACCATCATGGTATTTGCAAATAGCAATTACGGGCATGATCCACGTGCATGCAAATAGGGTGGGCGGAGCCCCAGCGCCCTATCAAACAAATCACTGCTGCATAGTAGCCCTTGTATAACAAGCATTAGAGTACTATTTTGTATGTTTCCAACTAACATTCTCGGTTCTAGTGCTTTCATGTCTGTAAGTGTAGCCCATGCGCAAGAGTAATTGTTTGCCTTTCCATGATGTAATAGATCTTGCTCATTCTGTCTGAAAATAATTTAATAATATAGTTAAATTGTAATAATTTTACGTTTGCTTTGCAAATGTACACAAAATATTACAAACATTTTGCATTTTATATTTACATAGGCTTTGTTGATTCTAATTGAAGTTCTGTTTTTTCAGTTTTCTAATGAAGGTGTTCCAATGTGAATCAGGTGGGTTTTTTCCTGTTGAAGAAAAAGGTGGATTAGTTATATTTTAAATGTTTATTTTTGGGTTGCTTGTAGGGGTTGAGGGCTTTTATTTTTATTGTTTACGTTTAAGGTTTAGCTGATATTTAGAAGAGCTTTGTTTTTATATGCCTTTCTCCAGGTGTTTGATTGTTGAATTTTATTGGTTGTTCTGTGGGCTGTGGATTGGAGGTGAATGTATTTTTATGTTTAATTGTTTTGTTTAATCTTTATATTACGTTTATTGTAATAAGTATTTTTTGCTTCTTAAATAATTGATGTTTTGAAATGTATTTTATTTTTATGTTAAATTTGTATTTATTATTATAAAATTTAAATAATGTAGTTAGACAATGTATTAATTTATGTAGAGTTTAATTTCGTGTGTTAATTATAAAATAGAGTTATTATATTATTTTGCAATATTTGGCTTTATATTTTGCTAAATTAGTGTAGTCGATATTGTGTGTTTCAATATATTTTATATTTATTATTTATTATTATTTATATTTAAAGGTAACAATATTTTTGTTTTTGACATGTGTGGTTTCCATATTGACAGAAATAGATATTTTTAATGGCAATATTTTGGTCATCGATATTTGTTTGTGTTAGTGAACCCTTTTGCTGCTAATTCTTTTATTGGTTATTTGGGCTAGTTTATGCTTAGGTCTCCATAACATTTTTTGCACATTAGCTATCCACGCCAAATTTGCGTCCTTTTTCCCAACATCCTGGGGATTCTAAAGGCACCCAGGGTTTGTGGATTACTTTGAGAGAACTGAGAAAATAGGCAAAATATAGCTCAAGTTTGAGTTTTGGGGCAAAAATAGGAAAAAGTGTCTGGTTTTTCCCCCTAAAAATGTCATTAACAAAAGGTTTGCTGTGCTGAAGTCACCATTTTCCTGAATTTCAGGAACATGCAGAGCTGAATCAAAAAACCTATTTGTTTTAACCCAGTTGTGGCATTTTTCAAACAGGTAGCCCATTTTTAGGTCTCGCCTACACAGCGCGCATGCGCTGCATAGGAGGGCCTTTAGCCGTCGCTCTGCTCATTTTCAAGCACACACTCGTGCTTGTGGCGGCATCCACCTTGCGGGAGCGAGAAGGGGCGCGCCACAAGCACGAGTACAGTGCTTGAAAATGAGCAGACTGCGTGCGCACGCACCACTCCCGGGCTTGTTCCTTCCATGCAGTTACCAGCAACACGAGTGTGCGCGCGCGCACCACTCCCTGACGGGCTTGTCCTTTCTTGCGGCTGTCTTCTACTTTCTCTTTCCCTCTGTATCTCCCCGTCTCTCTTTCCATATATTTCTTTCCTCCAAGTGTTCACACTTTTTCTCTCCCCCCTCTTCCAATCCTTTCCTCTCTCTCCGCACGCTTGCTCTATTTCTCTCCCTTCAGTTTCTCGTGCCGCACTCTCACCCCTCGCGCATACTCCCCCCACCCCTTAATCAGTACTCAGTCGGCACCTAATCTACTTGGACACAAGACACATCACTCTTGTTCCATAAACTGAAGACCCAGCACTCTCTCAGGACTGACTGAATACTGCACGATGCCGTTGCTACGCCTATTAGTTTGTCCTCGCTATACCTCGGCTGGGTACGAGCCAAACCCCCGCACCCACCTCCCGTTGAAAACTGATTACCTTTCCTCCTAAGAAGGAATATTTACCCAACTTTCAGTCAGTACTGAACATTTTCTGTGCGCTTCCTGCCTGAACAGAATCCTTAGCGCTCCTTCGACCTGCCCTGGGGTGACGGGGCTGTGCCTGCCTTTGACAAATATTAGAATGCGCAGCATTTTTACCTCTTGGTTATTACACAGGGGAACAAAAGGGGTTTGCTGAAGTGCCACGTATTGGCTAGATTTTACACTTGGGCAAAATGGTGCAAAACGAACGAGCGCTTTACTCCCTGCTTACATAATTATATTGAGGCAAACCGGTATTTTGTCAGACACAATGTTTGTTGCACATGGGGAAAAAAGAGAGCGAGTCCGTATCCTGTACCTCTCTCCCTCCTGTTCTCACCTCTCCCTCCATCTCTCGCATCCGGCATTTCCTACCGTCTCATCGCTGCCCTCCTCCCCGTTTCTGTGCCAGGGCGTCCTTCTCCCACCACCTCTCTCCCCACAAATCTCCTTCATACCCTTCTGCATCTCTGCGCCCCCCCCCCAAACACCGGCCTCTGGGCAGGCCTCCTGCCGTCTCTCGCTCTCTCCAGGCTCTCTTCTCTTCGTATGTCTCGGTCACCACCTTGCAGTGTATTGTATGTAGCGTTTCTATAGCGCTTTCCTGCCCCTTGATGTTTACTCCTCTGTGTGACCCTCTACCCCCTAACACCCCCTTCCCCCACCCTCCTCCTCCCCTTGACCACTACTGCCCCCCCCGTTTTTATTCTCACGCCCCGTCCTTGATCTCGTCTCATCCCGAGTTCTCCTTTCCACTTCCTGCATCCTCGTGTGTGTCTCTCTCTAAATCTCTCTCTCTCTAAATCTCTCTAAATCTCACACTCTCTCTCTCTCTAAATCTCACACTCTCTCTCTCTCTAAATCCCTCTCTCTAAATCTCTCTCTCTAAATCTCTATCTCTAAATCTCCCTCTCTTTAAATCTCTTTTTTTCTCTCTCTCTCTAAATCCCTCTCTTAATCTCTCTAAATCTCTCTAAATATCCCTCTCTCTATATCTCTCTAAATCTCTCTCTAAATCTCTCTCTCTCTAAATCTCTCTCTCTCCAAAACTCTAAATCTCTCTCTAAATCTCTCTAAATCTCTCTAAATCTCTCTAAATCTCACTCTCTAAATCTCTCTCTAAATCTCTCTAAATCTCTCTCTCTCTAAATCTCTCTCTAAATCTCTCTAAATCTCTCTCTAAATCTCTCTCTCTCTCTCTAAATCTCTCTCTCTCTAAATCTCTCTCTCTAAATCTCTCTAAATCTCTCTCTAAATCTCTCTCTCCCTCTAAATCTCTCTCTCCCTCTAAATCTCTCTCTCCCTCTCTTCCCCCCCTCAGCCCCCACCCCCTCTCAATTTTTCCTCTCCCTTTCGGCATTGTCTCGCTTTCAAACTCATCCAGAATCTTTCATTATTTTCCAACTAGCGCTTTGAACCCGCCAGGTGGAGTTCGCGCTCACCCGCAAGTCCTCTCCCAATCTCTCTCTCTCTCTCTAACTCTCTCTCTCTCTAAATCTCTCTCTCTCCAAATCTCTCTCTCCCTCTAAATCTCTCTCTCTAAATCTCTCTCTCTAAATCTCTCTCCCTCTAAATCCCTCTCTCTAAATCTCTATCTCTAAATCTCCCTCTCTTTAAATCTCTTTTTTTCTCTCTCTCTCTAAATCCCTCTCTTAATCTCTCTAAATCTCTCTAAATATCCCTCTCTATATCTCTCTAAATCTCTCTAAATCTCTCTCTCTCTAAATCTCTCTCTCCAAAACTCTAAATCTCTCTCTAAATCTCTCTAAATCTCTCTAAATCTCTCTAAATCTCACTCTCTAAATCTCTCTAAATCTCTCTCTAAATCTCTCTCTAAATCTCTCTCTCTAAATCTCTCTAAATCTCTCTCTCTCTAAATCTCTCTCTCTCTCTCTCTAAATCTCTCTCTCTCTAAATCTCTCTCTCTCTAAATCTCTCTAAATCTCTCTAAATCTCTCTCTCTCTCTAAATCTCTCTCTCCCTCTAAATCTCTCTCTCCCTCTCTTCCCCCCCTCAGCCCCCACCCCCTCTCAATTTTTCCTCTCCCTTTCGGCATTGTCTCGCTTTCAAACTCATCCAGAATCTTTCATTATTTTCCAACTAGCGCTTTGAACCCGCCAGGTGGAGTTCGCGCTCACCCGCAAGTCCTCTCCCAATCTCTCTCTCTCTCTCTAACTCTCTCTCTCTCTAAATCTCTCTCTCTCTAAATCTCTCTCTCTAAATCTCTCTCTCTCTCTAAATCTCTCTCTAAATATCTCGCTCTCTAAATCTCTCTAAATATCTCTCTCTCTAAATCTCTCTAAATATCTCTCTCTCTAAATCTCTCTCTAAATATCTCTCTCTCTCTAAATCTATCTCTCTCTCTCTAAATCTCTCTCTCTCTAAATCTCTCTCTCTCTCTCCAGACAATCCAGACTCTCCTTGGGTTACAGAAGTTTATGTTCCGTTTCGGCATAGAATGAATAGCCATATGTGTAATGAGTGTACAGTGGGGGTTTAGCTTCCCTTGGCATAGCCATTAGGTCTCGCCTTTGGGACCTTATAAGTGTTTAGTTATCCAGCACAATATCCTTGGTGCAACAACATCAACTGTTGCATGGCTAAACACTTATAAGGTCCCAAAGGCGAGACCTATTGACTATGCCAATGCTTGTTCTTAATTTTTGTGCTTTCAACCTACTTCCATTTGTAGTGGAAACTGCAGTGATCCTGGAGAGCTATAGATTTCTGAAAAGTAGATAAATTCTGAATTCAGCAACGGGTCATTTGTGTAGATGCCTCAAGGTTTTCCCAAGGAAACTAACTGTTGAAATAAAACAATATTGAAAATGTGTATGTCTATTTGTGACAATGTTTTCATTTGTAACTTCTCATCACAATGGATGATTTACAAAAGCAATATACCAATAGATCTGCAAGATCCTTCTGGTTGTGGGGATATATAGGGTTTGTGGGGTTTTCCAAGAACTTGGGGCACCCAGAGTCAATAACTGAGCTGCACCTTGCAATGGTTTTTCATTGTGCACCGGGAATAGAGAAATTCAAATGATACATTATAAAGAGTGAAAAATAGGTATCAAGGAAACCTATGTATTTCCGAAATGGGCACAAGATATGAAGTTTAGAAGCAGTGGTTATTTGAACATCTCTGAATTTGTGGGTGCCCACACTAGCATTTCTAAAAATGTCTTCTTTCTTACACTCTGGCTTACATTTGGAAGGCACAAATGCGGAGAAATAACATTGGTAATAACACTTCTTCCACTATTCTGTGTTCCCCTAAGTCTCCCAATAAAAATTGTACCACACTTGTGTGGGTAGGCCTAGTGCCGGTGGTAAGAAAGAGCCCAAAACGCAACATGGACACATCACATTTCTCCACTCAAAACTGACCCTTTTTTTCAGTGTGACTAGCTGTGGGATTTGGGCCCTAGTTCAGCCGGCACAATAGAAAACCTAGCCAACCTGCACATTTTTTAAAACTAGACACCTGGCGGAATCCAGGGTGGAGTGACTTGTGTGGCTCCCACCAGGGTTTCTTACCCAGAAGCCCTTGCAAACCTCAAACTTTGACTAAATAAACACATTTTCTTCACATTTCTGTGATGTTGTTGTGGAATCTGCAGGGAGCAACTACTTTTCTACCACTTACCATTCCCCCAAGTCTCCCGATAAAAATGACACCTCACTTGTGTGGGTAGGGCTAGTGATCATAGTGGCCACAACAGGAAAGGTGCCAAAATGCAACATGGACATATCAAATTTCTGTAGATTTTGGGCCCTAGCTCAGCCAGCACCTAGGGAAACCTAGCAAACCTGTACATTTTTTAAAACTCGACACCTAAGGAAATACAGCAAAAGTTGCCTAATATTGCGCCTTTTCCTTGCATTTCCGTGAAGTAAACCTCTGGAATGAGCAGGAATGTGCAAAATTCTTCCATCCAGCATTTTCCAACTTGTCCCACTAAAACCATTGCCCCGTTTGTGTGGCTGGGCCTAGTGCCCTTAAAAGGAGCAGATCAAACAAAGGTCAATGAGTGGCCCTTTGCAGGGACTCCCATTAATGTTAGTTTGATCTGTTCCTGTAGGGGACACTAGGCCCAGCCACACAAATGGGGCAGCATTTTTACTGGGACAAGTGGGAAAATGCTGGGTGGTAGGAATATTGGGGATTCCTTCTGATTCTGGAAAATACGCAACAGAAATGCAAGGAAAATGTGTGATTTTAGTCAAATTTTAAGGTTTGCAGGGCACTGTGGGTAAGAAAACTTTGTGGGATATGAGAGGCATACCACCCTGCACTACCTTTGGTGTCTAGTTTTCAGAAATCCCTGAGTTTGGTAGGTTTTCCAGTGTAGCGGCCAAACCCAGGCCCGAAAACTGCAGCTATCCCTTTTGTTGATGTTGCCACATTGCGTCTTGGTCCCCGCCCTTTTGTGGGCACTTGGTCCACCCACACAGGTGAGATACCATTTTTATCAGGAGATATGTGGGAACTGTGGTGGCAGGAAATTTGAGGCTCCCAGCAGATTCCATCACTTTGAGGGATCCACAGGAGCCACCCTGGAGTTCCCCTGGTCTCTAGTTTACAAAATATCTAGAGTTGGTAGATTTTCCCTAGAGACAATGTTCACTGTGGCAGAGAAAGACGGAAAAGATAAATGTTACACACATACTGGTTGGTTTTGGCACAAGGATGAGTGAAAAGTTAAAAATGTACATTTTATTAACAAAGGTTTCACAAAAATGGCATTCACTGTTAATATAATTGAAAGTTCTGAATACTGAACCAATGACTCACAGCTCGGGGAGCTGTAAAGCCATGACAAGGCAACAGCTGCTTTAAAGGCCATTCACACACATTTCATGTGTCACACACAAAACCATTCACACATCCAGCTGCTACCCAGTACATTACAACACTCATATCAACAAACAGCGCCATTTATAGGTCCATCACTTTCATACGCCCACAGGACTGACACAGCAATCACACCGCCTGGCAGCTGATGGAGTGTGTGGACTGGCACTTGGCTGGCATTGTGTGTGTAGTGACCAGCTGCTAGTCACTACACATATACTGCTAGCCAAATGCCAGCTCACACACACCGCCAGTCAGAGGCCAACCATACACATGGCCAGCGCACACACCACCAGCCAGATGTCAGTTCAGACACAACAATCACATCACCTGGTGGAATGTGTGAACTGGTTTTTCGTGGCGGTGTGTGTAGTGGCATGCTGCTGATAACAACACACACACAGTGGCAGCCAAACACCAGTCCACGCATACTGCCAGCCACACACACTGCCAGCCAAGCGCCAGTCCATACACACTGCCAGCCAAGCGCCAGTCCACCAACACCGCCAGCCAAGCGCCAGTCCACCAACACCGCAAGCTAAGTGCCAGTCCACACACACCCCAACCAAGCACCAGTCCACACACTGTCAGCCAAGCACCAATCTACACACACCATCAATTTTTTTTTAACAAACAAGAAAACACAAACCATTTTGAACAAGATGAAAAAACAACTATGACTACAAACACAAGTCTAACTAAATACATCAAACAACCGCCAACTGTGAAACTAAACAAAAAATACAAAACGATACAGACCAGAATTTGCTGGAAGATAGCATTTGCAAGAATGCTTACACCATTATGGGGGATTTCAATTACTACCTGGAGGCTCCCACCGAACCGGACACAGCGATCCTCATAGATATGGTGAAGAGCGTGGACCTCTGGCAGCATGTTATTGGCCCTACTCATGTGGCTGGACATACCCTGGACGGTATTTTTACGAACCACCCAGGTCTCCGGTTTACTGGGGTACTGCCTCTCGTCTGGACAGACCATGCTGCTGTTCAGTTTGAGCTAGCCCTTAGGGACCAGCGCGCAGGTGGGGCACGCATCAAGAAGCAGATAGAATTCAGAGCCTGGAATAAAGTGGATGGGAACGCTCTACAGGAACTCCTTACATCGACGGCGGACCAAATGCCTCCGGGTTTGGAGGAAGGGACCATCGCATATACCAAATGGTTGGAGAGAGCTTGCGGCAAACTAGCTCCAGTAAAAACCATAATTCCCAAAAGAGCACTCCCCTCCGCTCCATGGTTTACGGAAGAACTGAGAAATGAAAAACTCAAGTGTAAGCGTCATGAGCGGAGCTGGAGGAAAGAATATAAGGAAACAGAGAAGGTGGTTTATAAAAATAGCCTTATGAGCTATAAACAACTCCTGTTTACCGCTAAACTAAAGTTCTATGCTAACCGAATTGATTCGGCAAAAAACTCGGCAAAAGAACTTTTTAGAACAGTTTCTAGCTTGGCATCACCACACCCAGCTAAAGTTCAGTCGAGTCAGGAACTTTGCGAAGGTATCGCCAAATTCTTCCTGAATAAAGTGGAGGTCATTTTTTCGGCGTTCAATGGTCCAAGTGCAGCTGGGAGGGCCACAGTAAAAGAGGAACATAAGCTCTTTAAAGCGTCCCCCCATATCCTTGACAAGTTTGAGCCATTAACCATGGACAATACTCGTAGCATGCTCGTGGCAGCAAGTTCAGGGTCACCTTATGACCCATGCCCGGTTGCAGTGGCCAAACTAGCCGTGGAACCAGTTACCCTCGCACTTACGCCTATTTTTAATGTTATGATTGAAACAGGACATTTTCCCAAACTCTGGAAGGTGGCTTCGATTTTGCCCCTTCTTAAAAAAGCCCAGCCTGGACCCCAAGGACCCAAACAGCTTTCGTCCAATTTCGCGGCTCCCATTACCAGCAAAAATGATAGAAAAAGCTATAAATGTACAACTTAATGCCTTTCTCCGAGAGACCCAAGCCTTGGATCCCACCCAATATGGCTTTAGAGAGGGACATAGTACGGAGTCAGCTCTCATCAAGGCCACTGATGAGATTAGGAAAGCTGTGGATCAAGGTGGCAAGGCCTCCTTGATCCTACTGGATCTCTCTGCGGCCTTTGATACGGTCCATCACGATCTTTTGATGGACCGTTTAAGGGCATGTGGGATCCAGGATAAAGCATGGAAATTCCTACAATCTTTCTTAACAGATAGAGTACAAATTGTATCTCTGGGTGATCACCATTCAAAACCTTTTGCTTTGCCCTGTGGAGTCCCGCAAGGGTCATCGCTGCGCCCCACATTGTTCAACGTATATGTCACATCCTTGGCCTCAATCATTAGTGCCTTTGGCTTTGGTCTCACCTCCTATGCGGATGACACCCAAATTGTGGTGTCTCTGCTTCAGGACAGGAGGTGGGCATGGATAAACATTTCCAGGATGGAATCAGTTGGCAGCTGGATGGCGGAAAATTGCCTAAAGCTTAATTCAGGCAAGACGGAAGTTATACTATTTGGGAATGACGCCGATTTCTGAAACCCAAACTGGTGGCCGTGCTCCATGGGCTCTGTTCCTATACCCATGAAAAAAGTGAAAAACCTAGGAGTAATAGTAAATGACAGACTTAATTTTGGTGACCAAGTAAATGCAGTCTCTTCTTCAACTGCGTATGTTCTTAAAACAGTGAAAAAAAATATTGCCGTTTTTACCATCTGACAGTCGGCAAACAGTGGTCACCGCATTAGTCCTATCAAGGCTGGATTATTGCAACAGTCTCTATTTAAATATTCAAGAACGCTTTATGAACAAACTCCAAAGGCACAAAACGCAGCTGCCAGGCTACTTAGGGGTACGCCCAAGTTTGACTCAGTCTCCAAAGGAATCAAAAAATTACATTGGCTCCCGGTGAGGAATCGAGTGCGCTTCAAATCTCTTTGCACCGTATTTAAAGCACTTCAAGGAATAGGACCCGATTATCTACAAAAACAGTTTAAATGGTACATACCCAAAAGAAATCTTCGTTCGCTAGGAGCCAAGTTGGTTACAGTTCCAGCTACAAAAAAAGCAACGTGGGGAGGCCAAAGCTTTGTCTTCGGGGCAGCTAAAGCCTGGAATGACCTTCCTGTCCACCTTAGAAATGCCACAGATCTTTTAGCCTTCAGGAGGGGTTTGAAAACATGGCTTTTTGATAAGTAACTCTGCCTTTGCTGCTTTAGTTGAAAGGATAGGTAACTAGCGCCAGGACACCCTTGGGTAACCGTTGCGCTCTAGAAATTTATTTTAATTTTATTTATTTTATTTATTTTATTTAAGGAGTTTTATATAGCGCCAGCCTGACCCGAGGGTATCGGAGCGCTTCACAACAGTTTTTGAGCAAGATTCATACAGTAAGCAGTATTCTACATATAGGTTCGGCAGTCCAAGTGTGTTGAGCAGCATTGAGGTAGAGCGTGAGTCCTGAGATAACCTCAGAGTGCACGTTGTCTAGGGGTGGATACAATAAAGCAGTATTCTACATATAGGTTCGGAAGTCCAAGTGTGCTGAGCAGCATTGAGGTAGTCCGTGAGTCCTGATATAACCTCATAGAGTGCACGTTGTCTTGGGGTTGAACCAATTAAGGGGGGGGAGGAGCAGTTGGGGGACGAATAGCAGGGAGGAGGTAAGTCTTAGGGCAACAATGTCAGGAAGAGATGACGAGCAGGGAATAGCGTATAGACGGCGGCTATCCATTCGGGAGGGAGCGGTTGAGGAAAAGGACTTTAAGTTGTTTTTTGAACTTTGTGAAGGACGAGGTAGTCCTGATACCGACTGGGATGGCGTTCCAGATTTTGGGCGCGTTTCCGGCGAAGGACCGTGCGGCAGTTTTTTGTTTGCGTGTTTTCATGTGGATGAGTAGAAAGGTGCTGGAGCTCTTGAGGTTCCTTGTCTGACCAGCCCTCTTGAGTTTGGCAGCCAAATACTCAGGTTTTCCTGTGTGCAGGGCTTTGTGTGTGAGGCAGGCAGTTCTGTAACTGGGACGCAGTTCGATTGGGAGCCATTTTAGTTCTCTGAGTGCCGGTGAGATGTGATCGTATTTCCTGATTCCAGTGACCATTCTAGCTGCTGCGTTGAGAGTAGTTTTGAGGGGTGCTAGGTGAGATTTTGTTGTACCAGTGAGGGTGGCATTCCCATAGTCGAGTCTGGATAGCACCAGTGATTGGGTGGCTTGTTTGAGGTCGTTGGTTGGGATGAATGGTTTTATTTTGTTAAGTAGCTTCAGGTTGACGAAGGCACTCTTTGCGGAGTTCTTGATGTGATTGGCCATGTCGAGTTTTGAGTCTAGGGTAATTCCTAATGATTTAACGGAGTGGGTCAGAGTGTGATTGCCGTTAAGAGCATCCAAAGCTTTTAGCCATTCTGAAATATGAGGGTTCTCCTCTTTGTTGGAGATGAGGAGTATTTCGGTTTTGTCTTGGTTGAGTTTTAAGTGGTTAGGCGACAGCCAATGTTGGATTTCGTTTAGAGTGACATTTAGTCTGTGAATGTCATCAATGGAGGAGGTTTCTAGATAGATTTGGGTGTCATCTGCATAGAGGTGGAAAGGGATGTTAGCATTTTTTAGTAGGGTGGTGAGGGGTTCCATGTATATGTTGAACAGTTGAGGTGAGAGCACTGAACCTTGGGGGACGCCCCTGTTGACAGGGTGTAGGTCGGAGGTAAAGTTTTTTATTTTTATCCTTTGTGAGCGGCTGTGTAAGAAGGAGGAGAACCAGCGTAGGACCACCTCATCAGCTCCTACCCTTTCTTGTAAGGCCTTGATGAGAAGTTGGTGATCGACCGTGTCAAAGGCTGCCGATAGGTCTAGGAGAATGAGGAGGCAGCATTGGTCGGTATCGAGGGATTTGTGGATGTCGTCTGTGATGTTAAGGATCGCGGTCTCGGTGCTGTAGCCTTTTCTAAAACCCGATTGGTGGGGGTCAAGAAGGTTGATGTTATCCATGTGCTGAGTCAGTTGTTGGAGGATGCATTTTTCAAGGATTTTGGATAGGAGGGGAGATTGGAGACGGGTCTGAAGTTATTCAGTTCCTTGGGGTCCAGGCCTGGTTTTTAGTAGTGGCGTGACTTGGCCAACTTTGAGGCATTCAGGTATGATGCCGGTTTTCAGGGAGCTGTTAATGATCTTGCACCAGAACGGGGCTATGGAGAGTCTCAGTTTTTTGGTCAGTTCGGTGGGAATCGGGTCAAGGACGTGAGAGGCTGGTTTGGAGGTGGAGATCAGTTTGAGGATCTCGGTTTCCGGAATGGGGTTGAAGGACCTCCAGGTTTTTGTGGGGTGCTTGGGCGAGCTATCTATTGTCACTGGAGGCAGGTTTTTGCAGACGGGGTGGACGTTGATGTCCAGTGAGAGTTCAATCGTGGTGATTTTTTCTTCGAAGAAGTTGGCGAAGTTTTCACACAAGTCTTTGGAGGCCAGTAGGGAGGATTCCGGGGGTTTGGAGGTTTGTTGTCTGATGATTTTGAACAGTTCATTTGGCCTGTTTTTTGCGTTGTCTAGAGCGTCGCAGAAGAAGGTGGATTTTTCGCTGCTGATGTGTTTTTGTATTTTCTTCGGGCTGCTTTGAGTTGTTCGAGTAGGCTTGAGGAGGGGTTGCTCCTCCATAGTCTTTCTGTAGCTCTTAGTTGTCTTCTTTCGTTGTTAATGTCCGTGTTGAACCAAGATCTGGATGGGATGTTCCTGGTTTTTTTAGTTTCAAGGGGGCTACTTGATCTAGAATGGATGTCATGTTTGTGTTGTAGTGGGTGGTGAGTTCTGTTGTGGATAGATCGTCCGTGGAGGCAGTGAGTAGAGAGTTAACCCTTCCCTCTAGGTCAGTCATGTTAATCTGGGTGAAGTTTCTAGTCCATTTCGGAGGGTCTTGGGTGGGGGGTTTGGGTGTGATAGGCTGGGTGAGGTGGAACAGGATTATGTGGTGGTCAGACCAGTCCACGGGCAGGGTGCGGTCTATCGTGACAGTGCCGTGCTGGGCGATAATGGCGTCTAGGATTGCTCCTTTGTTGTGGGTTTCCTCTAAGCAGTGTTGGGTAAGGTTGTTGCTGTGAAGCAGCTCCTTCAGGTTCTGGATTAGCGGGCTGTTTTCTTCATTCCAGTGAAGATTGAGGTCGCCCAGAATAAGGTTGTTCATATCTCGGAGAGAGCAGTGGGCAATCAGGTCGGACAGGTGTTCAGTGAATGTGGTGGTGTTGCCTGGGGGTGGTAAATGAGGTGGCAGATGATTGTTTTATTGTTGCTAGTGTTAATGTCGACGGTTAGGCATTCAAAGGTGTTGTAGATGAAGGAGTCTATTTCCGTCACGGAAATATTGTTTTTGTGGATGATGGCTATGCCTCCACCTCTTTGATCTTTCCTATCTTTGTTGGTGATAGCAAAGCCAGGGGGACAAGAGTATCCATGAGTGGAAATGAGGAGTCATTTAGCCATGTCTCAGTGATGAATGCTATGTCTATGTTGTGGGTGAGGATGGATTCCGCTAGCTCTGTGGCATGCTTGGTGGCTTATCTGCAGTTTATGAGCATGCAGTTAGTGGGGGACGTCTCTGTTGAGTGTTTTATCGTTCGGGGGACCGTGGGGATGATAGTGCGTGTGGCCGGGGGTCTAGGGGATTTCGGAGGGGCCTGTTCTCTTCCCAGTCCGGTGATCACCTGTATTTTGGATTGGAGGGTGGCAGTAATAAGATTGTCGTACGAGGAAGCGAGAGCTGCCGCTTCAATCGCAGATGTGTCATCTCTAGTTCTTTTCGGTCTCTGTGTCTGATGAGAGAGGGGGGTAGAGATCCCCTCTGGATGGGGAGCATTGGGAAGCCTCTGTTGAGAGAGAGAGGGGAAGGAAGGGTAATGGTGTGGTTCTAGGGGTGCGGCGAGGTTGGTAAGGATTTCACTAAGCCCCTGGATAATGGTGGTTATTTGGCTTTCAAGCAGGGAGAGCCGCTGGCCAGTCTCTGTGTCGGTGTGGGTGTTCTGTGCGGGAGAGTTAAACCTGGGGGGGGAGGAGAGCCTAACGTTGTTAAGTTGCTCTTTAGCGGGTGAGGTGTCCGTGTGGGATCTAGGCAGGGTCAGTGGTGTGGGGAGGCGGGGGCCATGTTGGGGCGTAGATGTTAAATTGCATGAGGGACAGGGGAGGGGGTTGGGAGTCACGTACTGTGTGTTGAGGTCGTTTGAAGTGGGTAGGGAGGGAAGGGGGGCGGGGGTCGGGAGAGGGTGGTTGCTGGAGGGGGGTAGAGGAGTTTTGTTCTCTCTGGTAGTGTTGGAGGTGGTGTCCCGCGGCGGGAGGCAGGTGTTATTACTAGGGTGCACCGGGATGGTGGGTGAGTTCTGTTGGCGGGTCGGGTTTTTCAGGGAGAGAAGGATGGGTGGGCAGGGGAGGAGTGCGTGGGAGGGGGAAGTCCGGAGGGATGGGAAGAGAGCATCAAAGATTTCTAGGTTGTAGTTGTTGGCTTGTATCAGGACTGTGCCATTGGAGTAGATGGTCGCAGTGGTGTTCCCATTTCGCTTAGTGTGGTTAGGGGCTGAGAAAGTCAGTTTGCAGCTATTGGACATGTTAGTCATTTTGGAGATATTGAGTTGCGCTCTGAGGATGGAGTTCCATGTTTCGGGTCTTTCAGTGTGGAAGATGAGATCCATTTTTACTTGTCCTTTGGAGGCGCAGTGATAGGTGTCCACGAATAGTGATTCAGGATGTTGTCTGATCAGTTTTTTTTTAAAGGTTTTTTTCGCTTTAGGTGAGAGGTTAGGGGGAAGCTGATCGAGAAGGAGTTCGGGCCGTGCGGTTTTAAGTGGTTCGCAGAGGCGGGGTTGGAGTAGGCTGATGTGGCGTATGGCATAGTGACTAAGTGGGACGGGGGGCAGGCACCCTATAAGGAAGGGTGGGTTAGAGTTTCCAGAGCTGTCCGTAGAGGGGAAAGTGCGAGTAGTAGAGAGATTTTGTGCTGTTGCTGTAGGGCTTGTTGTTGACTCTCCAGAGCCTAAGGCTGAGGGTGACTTCTAGGAGGTCGTAGAGGCAGGGTATCTGCGGACAGGGCAGCTACAGACTTTGCAGCTACAAAATTTCCACTCGCTATGCCAACACAGCTCCGGCCTGCTTGGTTAGCAGTTGTTTAGCAGCTGTGGAATATCAGAGGGCTTCCGACCCAAAATCTCCATATGGCTGTGACTCAGCGCTGGGAAAAAGAGCGCGTCGATATCTTGATAAGAGGGATCGGAGCTCCGCCATTTGAAGGTCAGGCAGGCTTTGCAGGAGGAGGGAAACATCCTCATCTTTCTTGCAGTTCTGATCTGGGTGTGAAAAAGAGAGCAGTTAGTACAGTTCCAAGATGGCCGACTCTTAGCTTAGTAAGCTTCTGCTTATGTGCTGGAAGTCCTATTTCCCTTTTTAGTTTCCAGCATGGGTCCTTCTTCTTTCTCTAGGGAGATGGGAGCTAGCACCTAGAGAGCTGAGCACCATGGAGATTATAACTGGTACCAGCACATTGCAAGACAAGGCAGACTCCGGCTGATTGTATTGACAGAGAGCTCCCCAGCTTGATGTAAGATGAAGGGTTGAAGTGAGCTTTATGTTGCAGCAATTTCAGGTGGCTGTATTGCTGAATTGATTTTGTCGAAAACCAAATCCCGGGCACCATCTTAGGGTCAGGCACCGCACTGAGGGGGATCGCAGTATTAATAAGGTCGATTTTCGGGTAGAAACGTTCCCCACAGACTGCAGACCCAGCCTCATCACAATAAAAATGCCCAGAATTTCCAATAGCCTGTAGCGCAGCTCCGCAAAAGAAGGTTAAGCGCTTCTCGTACCTTTCATGCAGCCGCCATCTTAGAGTCAGGCCGCTTTAGTTAGAAGTCACTCGTAAAGTACAGGTTCTTTAACGTTGCATCAAAGGTTAGTATACCTTGTCGAGAGGTGAGGTCATTCAGTGCACCTGAAACGGGTACTCAGGAGGGCAATCCGGTTCATTTCCGTGCCTTCAGTGTTGGTTTTGGTATTTTTTTTGCCGTCATCCGCCATTTTGTTTCTGCATGTTACTTCGGATTGCGGAGTTGCGGCGGCAGTTCTGCTTCAAACAGCGCCTTTCCAAAAGCCTCGATATCACCCACAGGAGCAGCGCTCCATCAGAGATTGAAGCCTGGTGCTTAGAATCAGAATCGGTCCGGGGAACCCTGGAATCCAAGCATGACGTCTCCGTATCCGGCAGAGAGCACTTCACCTGCGGTACTCTGAGTAGCTCTCTCCGTAACATACCATAACATAACCAGTCAGTTCACTTTTACTCTCACGGTTGCTTCTAATACTCGAGTTGTGTGTGATACAATTTAAAACATGCGGGCACACATAGCCCAGGATTAGAGGGACACTCGGGGCATTACATACGGGTCTCCTGTCGCACACCTCTTTGGACACAGACTCTACATTTCCTACAGGGAAAAGTTTTTGGGGGAGTGGGAGGAATGTAATCAGGAAAGTGGCGATCTTTCAATCTAGCCACATCCTCCACCACTCCAACTCTAGGGATACTTGCCTCCTCGGCTACAACAAGGCTGCCTATTACAGACTTCTGAAACTGAACAAAAGTAATCTTTGAATCTGGAGAACAATCTTTGACTACAACGAAAGCATTGAAGGTTGCCAAAATAGAACAAATGAACAGCCAACTTCTTATACCAAATGTATGACTTACGAACAGCACTGTAAGGCTCCAACCTCTGATCTACTCTGTCTACACCACCCATGTGCTTATTGTCATCTAAAATGCTCACAGGTTTGTGCACTTCAGCAATCTGACCCCAGTCACATGTGAAGTACTTTCATCATGAATGGTTGTCAGCATGTGGACATCTCTCCTGACAGAACATTTCACAGCTAGGAGTTCATCACTACGTAACACACTGCACTGTCCCCTCTGAGGTTTTTTACATAGAAGCTCTTTAGGGTAACATTCATGGTAAGAGAGGACTGTGCACATGCAACAGTGTCCACTTTAAAGAATTCCTTGAACAATTCCACACCAGTGTAGAAGTTATCTACACATAAATGATGACCTTCGTTAAAAAGTCCTCTACCAAGTTCCCACACACTTTTCTCACTGACTCCAAAAGTAGACGGACAACCAGGGAGGTCAATAGAAGAATCCATACCAGTGTACACCCTGAAATTATATACATATCCAGTACTACTCTCAGACACCATATACATCTTAATTCCATAAGGTAGCCTCTTGCTAGGAATGCACTGCCTAAAAACCAAACAACCCTTGAACAGGACCATAGACTCATCCACAGCTACTTCTTTCTTTGGAACATAAATCTCTAAAGAATGATCTACAAAGTGATCAAGAACAGGCCGAATCTTGAAGAGACGGTCACAATCAGGGTGATCCAATGCATCCGAAGCAGAAGTATATACTGATCATGATTCATGGTTGCAGGAAATATAGCAGTTGCCATCAAGGGACTAGTAGACCAATATGAAGACAGCAACAGCTTCCTTTTCAATCCCATCCAAAAAGTTAAACCTCAGAACTTCTTTAACTCATCTAGATTTGTGGGAGTCCACCGGGTAGCTCCTGAGTGAGACTTAAGTCTGGCACTGTTCTCCCTCAAATACTGTTCAGCATACAAATTAGCCTGGTCAACAGTCTCATCCAAAAATACATCATCCATAAACAACTGAAAGAAATTTACTGCCAAAATGTTTTCAGTATTGACTTTACACCCTGCAACACCACTAAAGGCAGGCAACACAGGCTGCACCAGTTTTGGGGCAACCCATAGTTCAGTACTTCCATTGGGAAGACTTTCAGCCACAGACTGCAATCCAGATTCCTCTTGCTGCACTATCAGCATTTCAGTTTCCTCCTCTAAAAAAGGCACTTCCTCCGCACTGATAGTGGCTTCATCATCAGATGATTCCTCTCGGACAGAAAATTCAATGCCAGAATCTTGGGCTTCATCCTCTGCCTCAGATGCAGCGTCAGTTTCAATACCATGGTCAGAGGAAGATTTGAAAAGAAAACCAACAACCTGCTGAACAGCCAACCTGCTGAACGGTCAACCTCCGGTTAGCCATAATCCTCGCAAATAAAAAAAACACAACAAATAAGTCAACAATACCCAACACTGTATAAAATAAGTAATAAACTGTGGCTTTATCAAACAGAAAGTAAAACTACTGGTATATAGTATTCTGGAAGGAAAAGTCAATCAATACAAAGCACACAAAGACCTATATATTAAAAAACAATACCACTCACTTGCCAGAGACAGCATGACTAAGGATCAACTGCACCTACTATGCACAGAAACATCAAGCATCAAAGAAGTCCCACTTGAAAGGAAAAACAAAAGAAAACACACATTACAAATATCACAAGGCAATATAGAACGTGCACAAATCAATATGTTACTTTTATAGACAAGCACACAAAAAGCTAAAGATTCAAACATTAGTACAGCAGTCAAAAAATTTATACAAACAGGCCAAGGATACACATTAAATGAAAAGATTACAAAATGAGTTGCTTACAAACTACAACTTTACAAACTACAGATCGGCCAAAGCTGCAACTGCAAACAGGATTCACCACCAAGACAAAGGAAACCATTAGCTTTCCAATAAAAACATATAATTAAAAAATCAAAAGACACTGATAGTCCCCTGAAAGAAGGCGTGACTAAGGCATAACAAAGTCACCACCAGATGGAAGCAAACCTTACCCCACAAGCAAATCCCCCACCACGTACATAACCTTATTCCTAGGTGACAAGTGTTATCACCCACCCTAGGCCCAATCCACTAAAGAAAAAAAAAAGAAAACACTTTCTGCCGTCAAGAGCGAGGGTGGAATTCAAAAATAATATGGCCCCCAAGGAGAGTGACCGTTGCCCAAGGGTACACTCCCATACAAAATTCCTGGTGTATAGTGGCCTTCCATCACCCCCTAAGAGGGCAGATTGGCCTATAAAAGCTCGATCTGCCTTTAGGAGGGCAGAATAAAAAATATATGGTCCCCAAGGGTCACTCCCCTTCAAAACACAATCCCTGGTGTCTAGTGGGCCTCCACCCCCACAAAGGACATATTGGCCTAAAAACGTCAGATCTGCCCTCCGGGGGGGGCAGAATACCAAAAACAAATTATCCAAAAGAGGAGCGAGCCTTGCCCAAGGGGTCGCTTCGCCTCCAAGCATAATCTGTGGTGTCTAGTGGGCTTCTGCCCCCTCCCCCCCAGAGGGCCGATCGGCCTAAAAACAGCTGATCTGCCCTCATGTGAGGCGGAATAAAAAAATATAGCCACCCCTTCAAGGGAAGCGACCCTTGCCAAAGGGATCGATCCCCTTCAAATAATTATTCCCTGGTACCTAGTGGGCTTTCGCCCCCTTACCCAAAAGGGCAGATTGGCCTAAAAACGGCATATCTGCTCTCTGGGGAGCAGAATATTAAAAAACTAATATATAATTCCTGGTGTCTGGTGGGTTTCAAACCCACCCCCCCCCCCGCCCCTGGGAGAGCAGATCCCCTGAAAAAAACGGCTGAACTAGTCCCCGGGGGCGGGAGGACAAAACATGGATTAAATATGTTGTCCCCAAGGGGAGCGACCTTTGCCCAAGGGGCCACTCCCCGTAATTTCATAACCAATATAATCTTGAGCTTCCCTGTGGGGTCAGATTACAGCCGAACTAGTCCCCGGGGTGCTGAAACATGGATTATATATATTGCCCCCAACTGGAGCAACCCTTGCCTAAGTGGCCGCTCCCCCAACAACAACAAAAACCCTGGTGGTCGATTGGATTCCTGCTCCACAATTACAGAACCACCTGCGATCGTGGAGCAAAATCCACTACATACAGACAGACGGGGAAAGGAAAAACTGTTTCCCTTCCCCCCCCCGAGGCCTGTATGGCCCCTAAACCCCCACCCCTGGAGAAGGGCTTACGGAAATACGTCCTCTCGCCAGCACGTTCCCAGCACCATCTGATGACGTTGGCGCGCCTTTGCATGTGCTAACGTCATCAGATCACCGAGGAGGGGTTCAGGGGTGGCAGCGCAAGCACTTCCGTGCCACCCCCAATGAAGGAATGTCACGGGGGCCTGTGGGGGAAGCGCCAGCCCTCCCAAAACAGGTGAGGGACAGGATAGTCTGGTGCCGTTCTCAGCACACAACCACCATGGCTGAGGAAAGCTCCAGGCCATCCTAAGTATAGAATGGAGAAAAAAAATAATATTTTTGGGCAATATTTTTGTGAATAGATAATATTTTCAACAATATTATGTCATTCATCCACTGTCAAGATAATTTTGGCATAATATGAAAAATGTGAGAGATGTACACTTGATAATAGGCTCTTAAGCTGACTAAATGCTTTTTCTTGATCATTTGACCACTCATATTTAAAAAAAATAGTTTTCTTAAAAGCAAAGCACTTTATAAAAAGTTATTCACAAACCTTGAATAAAATTCATGATCTTCTAAAATTATAAAAATTACCTTAATTGATTTTTCTCCTTTGGTTGGTTAAGTAATTTGATTGCCTGCATTAAATCATTCTTGGAAAAAATACTATCTTGAATTGTACGACAGAGATATTCAACTTCAGATAAAAGAAATTTTATTTTATCGAATTGGACTGTCAGTCCCTCTTCTGCAATATTGTCACTATTTTTTCAAGCCTTCTGTTATGTTCCACTACTAAGTCTGCAAAAATCAAAGGCTGTCTATATATATCTCCAAACAAATTGTGCATTATTTTTTGAACTATTGAAGCTGTAGAAGTAAATCCAAATACACTTCTGTTGTATCTAAATGTTTCTTCTATTGTAATAAATGTTGTAATATGCCTTGACACCAGAGAGAACTCAATCTGATAAGAGGATTCTAGGCCCAATGTCCTGAAATATCTTGGTTGCTTGAGCATAGCGAAACCATTTGGTTTACTGAGAAGGGGTTAACCGTCTACTACTATTTGTTTATTGAATGATCTGAAAGGTTGCTGCTGTGCACCTGTGGTAAGAGGCTCTGGGCTAGTTACAAGTTTGTGGGCTGAGCCAGTGTGATACTGTCTAAGTCCATCAACTGCGCCCAGGTAGCCTATTGTAGACGCAACTTTTAATACATTGGTTCTGTCCTGTGCGGGTTTCATCATTTAATTGGGCATTCAAGACAACATATGGCAATTTCTTTTTGACAGTTAGTGTGATTCTGTAGTGTTTCACTGAAAGGCTGAAGCGCTTAACTGTATTCACACAGTGGGTGAAAGCTGTACCAAAATATCAAGTTTGCATTGGCTAGAGGTACAGAGAAGATCAGTGCATGCTTCGCTAAGTAAACAAAGGTCCTAGCTAAGTGCATATATAATATTAATTTGGCAATATTTACATTTCTTTATGTACTTTGAATTTTAGGAATATTTCTCTGAGTCAACCACTAACTAGATTTGGGCCTTTGAATTACCCTGCTGGGCCAGGTTAATGACACTGTTGGCCAGCCGGTAGCTCGACCTCTTCCCCACAAAACAGGACCATATGGAGGGAATTAAGCCAGTTCTTAGGAGAGGAAGAGGAAGGTGCAGAATCTGCATTGTGTAATTGCATTGACGCTGCTTGACAAGCCAGGGCATGCCCTTGTTATGTTACATTATTAATTTTTTTAAATATATCTTTATTAACCTTTTAAGCAGACAAACATCACTGATATCGGCATGTACCAAAACATGGGCATACATTACTGATTGTTCAAATTCCAGATACAACAGGCCGTAGCCCAAGTACAACAGCAGTAAGTCCAATCTGTATTCGGGCGTCTCCCCCCCTGTATCTTATGTATAATGCCCCGATCGTGAACAATTCCGTGGATCCCTGCTGTGGCCCATGCCCCCCAGGCTTCTGCACTACGGATCAACCCCCTTCCCCCAACACAACTCTCCGCTCTCCCCCCCGGCCATGTCTGGTGTATAATCCCTTTTGATGTACCTTGGTGAACCGAGCTCCTCCGCTCCTTCTTTACCCCTTCCAGAAGAACTGCGCTACCCTGCCTCTCTCATCTCCTTGGTATTGTCTGGCTCCCGTCCTGAGTGTATGCTCCCCCCGCTACGTCACTGTCTGCTCCGTCTGTTCCCCGTTTACCACCTCTGCCACCATTGCCCTCCAGGCCTATACGTCCTCTTCTAGTTTCTCATCGCGTCTGGTCCGCTGCATTCGAATCACCTCGGCAGTCGCCCATTCCTGCATATCCCGCACCCACTGTGACATACTGGGTGGACGGCGACCCATCCACGATATGGCTTTCCACCGCTTTGCAAGCACCAGCCCTAAGAGGACAAGCTTCCGACTAAGATTCTTGTTCTTGGGTCGAGGCAACAGTCCCTGCAACACCACCCGGATCTCTCCTGCTATCTCCCACCCTGTCGCCCCTCTCAACGCCTCCAGAACTGTCGCCCAGTACCCCTGAAGCTCAGGGCATGTCCAAGCCATGTGTACGAACGCAGCCTCCGACTCTCCGCACCGAGGACATTGCCCCGATCGTTCCGGGTAGATCTTGCGAAGCATTTTCGGGGTCAAATACGTTTGATATAATTAAATTGTATTAATTTAAACCTCGTATTTGCACTCACTTGTTTGACCCCTTCATGGATCTTGACCCAGTCCTTGTCAGTGAAACGATCCCCTGTCAGTGCCTCCCATTTTGCTTGAATTGGTAACCCCCCATTCACTCGATCATCCCGGATCGCCCGGTATAAATGTGAAATCAGCCTGCGGCCTTTAGCCATCATTAGCAAAGTCTGTAGTGTCTGGGAGACCGGGAGTTCATCCGTGAACATGGGCCAAAGGTCCCTCGTCACCTTTGTAATCTTTTCATACTGTAGGAATTGTTCAGGACCCAGCTCAAACATCTCCCGCGCCTGTTCGCGTGTGATATATCGCGCATTATCATATAGGTCGCCCATGTTCTGGCAACCCCCCTCCGCACTGACATTGATGCGGCAATCTGTCGGAATGGTTGGACCACCCACAGGGGCATGTCCGGTGCATACGGAGCCCTCTTCAGTACTTTCCGGACCACCACTTCCCACATTTCCGCCACATGGCACACTATGTATGGGCATGCCGGAGGCATCCCCGCCCCCATCATAAGTAATTCGGGCAGCTCCCTTTCTCCATAAGTCCCTGCCAGCAGGGTCTTTTCCCAGTTGTTGTCCCCATCTAACCAATGCACTGCGTGTTGGAGCTGTGCGGCCATGTAGGAATATTCCAAGCATGGGACCTCTAACCCCCCAGCCTGCCATGTTCGTTGCAGAGTAGCCAGGCTAATTCGTTTGCATTTGGACCCCCATAGCAGGTCGACGATAAGCCTATCCAGTTCAGTAAAAAAGGATCAGGGGATCCGATAGAAGGAGTGCTGCATCGCGTACAAACACCGAGGCAGGACCACCATTTTAATCAGCGCAATCCTCCCCATAAGAGATAATGGCAACTCCCGCCAGAAACGTACCGAGCCTCTCAGACCCTCCACTACCCTGCCGATATTATGCGCCAGATATTGATCGGCGGTGTCTGCTAGTCAGACCCCCAAATAACAGGGTGCGGAGCGTACCCATGGAAGTCCCACCTCTGGTAGTTCCTCGTCCGGACAGAGGGCCAATCGTCCCAACGGAACCAACTTGGACTTCCCCTGGTTGATTTGTAAGCCCGACACACTCCCAAACTCCTCCAAGGTGCCCAGCAGCACCGGCATTGCTGCGCCCGGATCCCTGACGTACACCAGGGTGTCGTCCGCATACATGGACACCAAGTGATTAGTCTCGCCAATCCTGATCCCGAATGGTGCCATCCTTGTCCGGAGATCTACCACCAGTGGCTCCATCGCCACAGCAAAAAGTAACGGCGATAACGGGCACCCCTGCCTGGTGCCCCTGTGCAGTCGGAAGGCCCGAGACACTAGCCGCCCACTCTAATCCTAGCACACAGCGAAGAGTACAGCAGCTGCACCCATTGCAAAAACCGGCCTCCCACTCCCATTGCCCGCAGAACCTCCCAAAGATATGTCCACCCTACAGAGTCGAACGCTTGTTCGATGTCAAGAAGTGCTAGCGCGCACTCCTCCGGCTGGAGCACGGACGAGTGCCAAACATGAGACAGACGTCTGAAGTTTATGGCCGTACTACGGTTAGGGATGAAGCCCGCATGGTCCGAGTGAACGAGACGCTGCAGGTACGGTTGCAGGCACGCGGCCATGATTCCCGCTAAGGATCTTCATGTCGATATTTAGCAGGGATATGGGCCGATATGACCCTGGAAGTTAATCGTCCCCGTCCGTCTTAGGAAGCATTACCACCACCGCCTCATTCATGGAGGGCGGTAGTGCCCGGTTCGGGAAGGCTTCATTGTATACCTCAAGGGGGTAGTCAGCCAAGATATGCACAAATTTCTTATAAAATTCGGATGGAAGGCCATCACTACCGGGACTCTTGGCTGATTTCAGGGAATTAATCCCTCCCAGTATTTCCTCCTTCGAGAGTGGCTCGTCCAGTATTTGTTTAATCTCAACCTCCAGACAGGGGAGCTTTAGAGTAGTCAGGAATTCCCCCAGCTCCTCCGGTGTTGGGGCCTGGTGCCTCGCGTATACTCCGGCCATATGGTCCACCAGAGTATCCAGAATTCCATGCTGGCTGTATACCGTGCGTCCATCCACAGTCCTCATCTGCACAATAGACGAGGGCTGCGTCTCATTACGGATCAGCCTTGCCAGCATCGCCCCGGAGCGCTGCCGGTATGCGGTGTGATGGAACTTCTCCAGGGGGTTCAGTGCCGCCAGAAACTCCTCCCGCGTCTCCCGCCACTCAGTCCAGCGGCGAGGCTCTGACGGCAACACCTCTTCCAGTTCAGCCAGTCGGCGCTCGGTGTTCTGAATATCCCTTTCGAGTTGCTTCCGAGCGCCATAGGTCGTGCTGAGGCAAACCCCCCGGACAACCACCTTTATTGCTTCCCACTCCATGCCCCTCGATTGTTATGTTACATTATGTATTATTTGTAAAATATATGGACACTGAAGCTTGATTGTGCTGAAAAGACCTGGATTTTATGACTAATTCATGATATTTACTGAATAGATGTGTTTTTGGACATTTTCTAAAGAGAGACAAGGATGATTCTTGTCTTAAAGATAAGGGGAGAAAATTGCAGGTTACTGTAGCAGCAAATGAAAAAGGCCATTGTGCTGTTTTTACTGCAGGGATTTTCAAAAGAAATAGAGAATTTGACCTCGGCGAACAGACTGTTGCCAATGAAATTTTGGAGAAATGTGTTCTGGTAAGTCTAAATGCACAGGTTTGTGAATAGTTATCATGAGTTTAAAAATGACATGCTTCGTAATAGGTAGTCATTGAAGCTTCTCCAAGATGGGTGTAATGTGAACTAATTTAGGGGCTCAAGTGACCAAGCATGCTTTGATATTTTGGACCAGTGTAGCTGGAATACCTTTTTTCAGAAGAAAGGTAAATATAATTTCCATAATTGAGCTGTGATTGAATTAGAGCATTGTCTATGGGGATGTGGTTCTCTGTGTCAATAAACAGAAGAAAATGACACAGAGATATTTGTTAGAAAATAAGTAGTAGCTAACTTTTTTACCTGTGATTCAATAGATAGATATGATTAGATCCAACTACCCAGGTTACGAAATGAGGTGGCTGGTCATATAGGAGGTCCCATAGTTTTAGACTGGTTCAAATATTTCGTGGAAATACTGGAAATGGGAATAATCAACAGTTCTGTTTTGATAGATTCAATTTCTTTAAGTTATTACACATCACAATCTGGTCCAGGTTAGACTATGTGACAAGGTATTAGTATCAGCAAGGTTTAAGGCAAATCCAAAAAGAATGTGGGTGACGTTCACATAGAGGTACTACCTCACCCCCAGCTGCTGCAAAAAAGGAACGGCCACATATAGAAAGCAGTGGGGACAAGACGGAGCCCTGAGACACATCACAGTTTATAGGTTTAGGTTTGGATTTATAGAGTTTTAAAATAATCATCTATTGTTGGCCTGTTATATATGATATGAGCAATGCCTCCAATTAGCACCCAGGGACTAGGACTTGACTCCAAGGCCTTCCTACATCCCCTGGGAGACAGTAGATGGGTGGACTTGAGAGGGTTCACCTGAAACATTTGTCGGCTGGTGTTGCAGCGGAAGCGGAGTACATTTTTTATAATTATTCACTATATCCCTAATTTATTATAATCAGGGACTTTCCAGGTTCTGGGCCCATATAAACTCAATAACCACTTACATATATCAGATCCTCTGATAGATCTTTGGTAGAGCTAATAGGGACTCGACAATAAGAGACGGATGCTATTTCCCTCATGAGGACCTATAATGAAGGAAAATCCTGTCCAACCACAGTAATCACAATATACATTATGTCCAATACTCCCTAAAGAAGACAACCTCTGAATACTTTTCAAGTCACTTTTATCTATTTGTTTCAAAATATGAATGGTCAATACACAAATACATAAGAATCATCAATTCTGTGTTATTTCAATGTTACAGGTAAGAACACAATAAAGAAATACAGTTCTTCAACAAATACATCATATAATCAATGACAGCATTAAGAGGGGAGAGAGAGAGAATCAAAGAAATAATTATTGCAAAATCAGTATGCAATTCATATTTCATACGAACCTAGATTAGAGAAAACTAATGCACAGCGTGCAATAGTCAGATATAGCTAACCCTTCGGCCGAAAAAGTATAGCTTAAGCATCATCACCAGCCGATGAAGTGCAAAGTAAGTCAAGATAGTCTTGCACAGGATTTTGCAAGGATATTAGCCAGCCAGAGTAGCACAGAGAGTACAGTAGCAAAGGCTCTCTTCTCATAGAATCAGCTACTGCCAAGTTCTTTTCTCACTGTAATAATTATACCCAAAAGCTCTGTCAGCTCATCCGATTTTTCTCTGTTTGAGTTCTTTGTTAGAATGGGTGTCATCATCACTCTTCGGAAGCAGGAAAAAAATTAGATAGTTTCTTTTCCATGTCCTCGCATGCATTGCCACATCAGCTTGCAACATTAGTTGACACAATTATTCATAGAAAGAAATACTATAATCGTAGGAAGAGGAAAACCTAGTGATACACTTAAGCACAGCTAAACAAATAAATCAGCTTTTTAGAAATAATCAAGGACAAAATACATTCTTTTGTGGCCTAGGTTAGGGAAAGGGAAAAAAACTCTAGCAGAGTTTGAGGCCTTCTTGGAGTAACTGTAAAATGATCGTTTTTCTAAAGAAATAGAACACGTTTCAGTTAATGATTACAGGGAATAATATATAAGAAAATCCTTTTTAAGGATTCGTTATTCTAATTAAACTCATAGGCATAATCTGATTTCTAAATGCAAACTTATTAATAAACAATGTTTTCTTGTTATGAGAAAAAGAATAAACATTCACAAAACAATTTCTATAAGCGTTTTCTATTATTACAATTTCATATTTCTATATGCATGATTCTAAATGTGTTTTTATCCAAGTCTCTCTCCCATAACTTTGTAAAAACATTTCATAGAACTTTCATGCTTTCAGCATGTTAAGTGTTGCAGCTAAATAAACTATTTTATTCAAACATGTCGTGCCATCTTTGCACAAATTCACGACGTACTTTCAAATATCTCTGTGTACGTAAATGTTGAAAAGTCACACTATTAGTCATTTGTTTTGTTAATAACACCCTTATGAGCAGATTTGATCAAGCAAGATTATTTTACAAAAATCATGCTTCATTACTGGTCATGTGGGGACATCCCTAAAAGGGGACTTCCTGACTTCTGCTGTAAATACTTGAGGATTGGGGAGTGCAGGCATGGGGGGTAGTTTGCCCTGAGTACCGTGGGGTGATGCTGAGGAAGAGCCCAGGCCATAGAGAAGTACTAGAGGAGGCGGTCTGGGTAACACCAAGAAGCTTGACCAGCAGGCTGGGAGGAGCCAAAGGGTAGAAGGGTTCTCTCTTATCAGAGGGAGACCAGTTAAACGGCTCCCTGAAAATCTGAACATTTTTAGGCCTAAAATCAACACTCCTGGTGATTGAAGCACACCACCAAGGACAAAACACTAAAAACTCCATCTCCATTTGATTTGGTTTAACTGGGCTGGAGAAAAAAGTTTGTTGGGACCACTTGTGAAGGGTCTACCCAGTGGGTCGCAAAGCCACTGGGCTGACGGGCGCATAACTGCATCCCACATTTTCATCACACACCCTCACTGGGGAACTTGCTTGAGAGGGAGCATGAGTGGTGACCCCCACCACTGTCGTTTACCCCAGGGGAGGGCCAGGGTCCCTGGGAGGATCTACTGCCCAAGCAAATAGTGCATCCCACCCCAACCTCTTGGATTAATCCCAGGAAAGGTTAGAAAGGAACCTGAAAGTAAAGCACCACTACACGTCACAATATTCAGTCTCTAAAGGGAAGGCCAGAGCCCTGCGGGCAATACAATGTGCCACCCAATCTGTGGGACTTGTCTTCAGTGCGCTCCCTTCTCTGTGGCCCTTCAGTGGGTGTGACCAGAGCCATTTTCTCCTGCCATTCTACATATATTTATGAATATTTAATAGTGGGCAATATAGTACTTGCCCCTTTTATGAGAAAAAACATTGAACTGGACAGCAATGATTAGGTGTTATTTGTGGCCCTACTGAATGCTAAGTCTCTAGCCCACAGCACCTAACCTGACAAAGCAATGGGCTGCCCTGCCTCGCTACCCCGAGATAGAAGTGCTAAAAAGGGGTACTTGGCTCCCAGTTAAGGGCTCTGCAGTACAGATGCATGAGGATACCAGTGGCAAAAGATGCCACTGGTTACAATTGGGACCAGTACCCCTGGTCAACCCCGGAGCTTCCACACTGGGTACCTATTAAGTCTTTAACAGTTTTAGATTATTCTTTTCTAGCTTACATATCTCAATTTGTGTCTCGTAGGTATAGCACCTTTCTTTAACTGAATACTATATAACTACCGTTCTACTTTTCTAAGCTCACTCCAAAAACACAACTTATTTAACATACCTTTCAGCCTGTCATCTATCATCATGCAATGTAATCAAATTCAACATCCGATATGCAATATACAGGATTCTTTCATTGGAAGCGAGTTGGATACCCTTGTTGCCTTGGTGCCAACATTCTAACATGTGTGAACCAATAATGACCAAGTAAACTTTACCAATAATTTTCTTTCCCTGGAATGAAATGGTACCAACATAATAACCTAAAATATAAATTTTCTTTCACCCAAACCATATGCTGTTATATCATTTGATTCTAATGTTTTGTTACTGCAATGTTTGTAGTAAAAATCTTTAGACCTCATAGTGAAAGATCACCCTAAATCTGCTTCAGCTTCTACATTCATGCCACCAATAATCATCTCACAATATATTGGTGTATACTGATATTAATTAAACCTCAAAGGACTCTCACTGCTGTTATAGCCATTAATTTAATTCTTGCAATCAATATTTTCTGTTCGAGCATACCATTGTCCTCATCTTTAAAATCATTCACACTGACGTAGGATCCCTGTTCTTCCTAGCTTTTTAGATCCTTCACTTATTGATAATATTATATTTACCTTTGTTTCATCAACAAAATTAGATTAGTCTTGCATCAGTGAAACATTACTAAGAAAAACATTTTAAAATTGGCCAGTTTTATAACAATAGATTGTGCTGCACATGATTTACCAGTGCCTTCATGAGTCAATAACTCATCCTGTGAACATTTGTTCCTAAAATGTCCTTGCTGTATGCTCTTGTGAAATAGCTTATATTTACATTTCACATATCATATTTACTTTTAGCCTGCTTAGTCTTGTTTAGTCACTGCTGCTAATTCCGTATTAAAAATGTTTTCTATATTCAAAGTGTTAAGAAATTGACATTAATTGCTCAAACCTCTTGGCTACATCTATTGTTTCGGCGAATGTGGGATTGTGATGAAATAGTAAAGGAATTATTTTGAGCACTGTATAATCACCTAGTCACACATATGGAGAATAATAAGTTTGGCTCCATCCTTTTACATTTGGCAAGGCCATATATATTTACATTTGGCCTTATGTACTCGTGTGATGCAATAATTCTAATGAGATATGGTGCACCAAAGGTTTAGAAAGAGCATCTATTGTGTGTTTTGACATATATGTGTGTGTGCATATTAAAATTTTCTCCTTTTCAGAAGCATCTCGATTGCGGATACTAATCTTCTATAGGTTTAGATTGTAAGGTGGTGCGCTAAAATGCATTTAATGCAGTGCATTTGCCAGGGATTAGTGAGAATGAATCATATGTGTTTTTAATGCTTTCTTTATAAATTGTGACCAGTTGTCGTTTTTGCTTAATAATACATGTATTACTTTATTGTGCCCCATATAAGAGTACAGTACAAAAAGAGCTTGATTCTTTTATTAAAGAATTCATTTATTCATATGTAAGTTGTAGAAATAATATGCATTTTTAAAAAACTGTTAAGTTAGTGTGATTGAGGGCCTTAAGCTTATAGTTGGGACATTTAATACTAAAGTGAAAGTTGTTTTTTTGCATGTTTCTCCTCTGCAAGTGCATACCAAAGACATTCATTAGTTGGTGAAAAGCACATCGTATTTCAGAAATAGTAAGGCAAGGAAGAACTGGCAAGGTCAAATAATTTTAATGAAGAACAAAGGGAGTGTTACCAGTTGGTACTATCAGACAAAGGGAGGAACCAAGGACGCTTTGGAAGCATAGACTGGCATATGGGAGAAGTGTTCAAGGTGCCTAGTCTTTTCTGGGAACAGGAAATGTACAGGGATATGTATGAGGTCATTTTTCTCGAATGTTCTTTGTGCATTTTAATTAGTGAACCCACCTTGGGTTTGATCAGATTCTCTTTAGACTTGGAGTGGTACAGACCTCTCTTGACATCTCTGATTGTGTGGCTTCATGCTATACATGACTTCTTACCTGTAGTACTTCTACTTCGACTGAGGTTCTGATGCGGACACCTTTCTTGCTTCCTGGAATCCATAGGATTTCCCTTATCTTTAGTCTAGTGTAGGGATTTAGTAGATGTTGCGAAGCTTTTCCATGTATGGGGAGAAGGATCAAAAGCATTCATCTAGTCATCAAATCCTTTTTCTTTTTTTGCATGGCTGCAATAGAGATCCTTATATGCTCTTTGCAGTTGAGGACCAATATTGTACGCCACTTTGGTCTTCCTTTGATAATCTTATTTTTACAGTATGTTCTTGAGATTGATTTATATTAGTCTGGCTTTGAGTTTGTAATAAATATTTTATCTTCAAGTTACTGATTCAGACTTTTATTCTGTGGTCCTAATGATCACACTGTACCTTAAGATTTAAATTGCTGTTATCCCCTCTTCCTCTCAGGTTACTAAAAAGGTCTATTGACCAGAGTCAAATTTGAAGAACAGACCCAGAGCGTTCTCAGAAGGTAGCATACCAAGGGTGGTTGGTACCTGAAGAAGGGTTAGAAAACCGTTACTTTAGAATGAGTCTAGACTCAACCCATATTTTGACTCAGAGAATTGGTGTTGGTGATGTTCCAGTGGCTCAAGAGCGAGTTGTAACAGTGGAGGAGTGAGTATCAATAGGGTTGTGTGTAAACGGCTTATGCTTAGCTGAAGGTGTTTGTGGAAATTGTGTGGTGTCTTGCAGAGATTGCATGATATGATGTGGTAAGTTGACTGTGTGAGTCTAGCGCTTATTGTGGAGAAGTCATCGAGTCCGACGTGGCCTAAAATCCTGGGATGATATTAAAAAGTTGAGAAGACGCTGTATTGTAATTGTCTGCTGAAGTTTTGTGGGGTTTGTCGTGTGAAGTCATCGACAGCCTAAATGAGATAGGGACATTTATCTTTTGTGTGAAGATATGATTTGTGTGGCGGACCTTCTGCGCAGAGGAAAGCTGCACTGACCAGAGTGATTCCCCTGAAGGACGAGGTTTCATTTGAATGTGTGTGTGTGTCACTTTTGCATGATTGATTTCTGTCAATTGATTTGTAAAGTAGACAATTGTTATTTGTTGTTATTGCATTGTATTTAGTTGCAAGAGTGTTGCTTAAAAAAGTGCGTTCGTGAAAATTGTAAAGGAGGGTGAGTTGCTGCAAGGAGCGAGATTGTTGTCACAGGGTGCTATGCTGGGATAGGTCAGTTGGTGTGAAGCTGCGCTGTTACTGGCTATCTACATCATGAGGTGCTGCACTGTTATTGGTTATGGTTTGGAACGAGTTTTTAAGTAAAATATTGAGATGTGTTGAAACAAATACATTTTAATTGAAAATGAAATGTTTTAAAGTTGTACAAGATTTGTTTAGAGGAGATGTTAAGATACCTCTTGGGGGAAGCCCGCCTGAAGACACTGCAGGTCATTATATGGCAATAAATGTAGGGTTGCACACACATGTATTTGACTTGAACAATAGCACAAGATCACTGAGAAAGAAGGTGCACTGGCGTTTCCAGGTTATGGTACATTTATTTTGAGAACTATTGAAAATTTGAGGAGAATCCTATATTAGATGAAACCACAACCTAGACCCACGCAACTTGAAGCCCTTAACGCTTAGGAACTTGCGGCTCACGCGAGAGAAAAATAGAGATATCAGGGATGAGTGAAAAAGGCAGTGCGTACTTATGGTAGCAGCACAGTATGTCAAGTTCCTAAGCTACATCCTGGTTTTAATGTCCAGAAATTGAAGACTTCTTGAAAATTCTTAATGCTACATCGAATGAGATTGGGAGTATGGAAACTTTTCCATGTATGGGGAGAAGGATCAAAACCATTCGTCTATTCATCAAATCTTTTTTCTTATTTTTTGCATAGCTGCACCAGAGATTCTTTTATGCTCTTTGCTGTTGAGGACCAATATTGTATGCCGCTTTGGTCTTCCTATGATAATCCTATATTTTTACAGTATGTTCTTGAGATTGATTTATATTAGTCTGGCTTTGAGTTTGTAATAAATCTTTGAACTTCAAGTTAATCAATCAATCAGGGATTTGTGATGCGCACTACTCACCCGTGAGGGTCTCAAGGCGCTGAGTTACAGATTCAGACTTTTATTGTGTGGTCCTAATGATCACAATGTACCTCAAGATTTTAATTGCTGGTAACCCCTTTTCTTCTCAGTCTTCTAAAAAGGTCTATTGACCTGAGCGTTCTCACATATGTAAATCTACAATAGTCTCAAATTCACAATTAGCAGCCAAAATATTAGCTAATCCACATGAATAGAAAGGTTCACAAGTAGATATTCAGTGAAGTTTAAGACTCTTTAACGCTTAGGTAAATGAATCATAATCCCTGGTGTCATCACCTGTACGAATATTTATGGAAGGTAGTTGATCGAAGACCTCATGATCTTCTATATTCAGCAAATTATACTCTATTGGAGTCTATTGATAACTTGCACTTTTTGAAAAATCTGAGTATTTTTTCGTACTGCATTAGAAGCTTATTCAAGGTTTGTTTAAAAAAGGTGGCGATTTATTACCTAAAAAGGCAGTTAAATGCAAGTTGAATTAAAATGTGGTTCATTCAAAAGCAGAAGTAAGGCTTTAATTATTTGTACGACCAAACAACTTTGGTAGGTCAATACAGTCTTGAAGTGTTCCATGACTGTAGACCTAGTGAATTGTAAGCAATATTATAAATAAAGTAGAAATTGTGTTTGTTTCTTTTTTTTATTAATATCCTCCCCTTTTTTTTTTTTTAAAACACTTGTTTCAACATATGCCGAAATAAGGATAGTGGAGATTTGATGTGTGACAGCACAATGCTCTACAGAAAACAGTTTTGTTGCCATCAGATTTAAATTTTGAAAGGTTATACATAAGATGTGCTGCCGCTTGTCTGTGAGGACAGGGAACCTGTGCACAAACTCAGCTACTACCTTCAGCAAACTGGCTGTTATACCCAGTAGGCGAGTGCCGTGTGGTGCTCGGCTGAACTGTGCCTGCAGGGCTCCCAAACTATTACGTTGGATGCACAAGTATCACATGGCCTACTTTTGCTAATTCAAGATCAAAATTTGCACAGGATTAGTAGATTGACAATCACTTAAAATTAGGCATTGTTTACGGAAATTATTTAATTGATGCCTACAATCTCTCTCTCAAACAATATACTAATTTAAAAAAGGTACAAAAGACTGCTTAGGATAAAAAGAAACAGGGGGCTAGGTATGGTTGGTTTAGCATGATAATGCCATAAGATTGTGGCTCCTATGATTTCTTCTCAGTCTAGTCCTCTCCTGAGTAACTGAAGTCTTGTGAATTTGGCACCTCATATCTTGATACAAGGTATCATCTAAGATATTAATTACTTCAAAAGAATTTGTTATATGTCAACCCTTTGTCCAAGGCTTGACTGAGCATAAAATAGAACATCACCTGGACCAGATGGCATTCCCAGTGCCATTCTGGTAGGCTAAGCTATATTTCCAGTTAGTGGCTGCATGCTGGCCACTTGAAAAGTTTCAAACATTAAACCCATTTTTGAGGAAACGGTTAAATCTGATCCTGTTGCATACTCACTGATTTCCCTGCTCGTTACTGGGGCCAACATTTTTGACTGTCTGATGGTTAACTATATTGAGAATGTTATTTTTATTTATTTTGATCGTTTTTTATAGCGCGAACTTGACCCTTGCCGTTATCAGAGCGTTTTACAAAATTTGCAGAGGCAGCACCGTGATAACAATAAAGAACAGTAAAAAAAACATTAAAATTACAGGGTAGAGTTAGAACCCAGAGAGGGAGGGTATGATTTACAATGTACAAGTGCATGGGGGATAACTCAATAAAAGACAAAGAATCATAGTCAATAAAACTGTAGAGGCAGTCAGTGTCAAGAAACGGGAGAGTGGAGCCAGGACTTTGACATTCAAACACTGAAATCTGAAGAAATGTGTTCATAAGGAGTGCTTTGACTTCTTTCTTGAAGGAAATAGTTGATGGATTAATTCTGACTTCAGGGGGCAAGGTGTTCCAGATTCTCAGGGTCATGCCGGAGAAAGATCAGTTGTTAGTTTTCATCTTGTAGAATCTTTGTGGTTTCAGAAGAAAGGTGGAGCTTCTTGATGATCTGAAGCCGCCAGAAGGTTCGAGCTTCTGAGCAAGATACCTAGGGGGAAGGCTTTATGTGTCAGGCAATTTT
Source organism: Calotriton arnoldi (assembly GCA_963921515.1). Classification (NCBI taxonomy): domain Eukaryota; kingdom Metazoa; phylum Chordata; class Amphibia; order Caudata; family Salamandridae; genus Calotriton; species Calotriton arnoldi. The sequence continues at coordinate 295,600 of CAWUFW010002056.1, forward strand.
TAGCTGGATTCTAGCTTTGTATGGGAGCCAGTGTATGGGTTTCAGATCAGGGGTGAGGTGGTTGTTTCTTTTAGAACCGGTGATGAGCCTTGCAGCAGCATTGAGCGAAGCCCTCAGAGGAGCCAGTTTGGATCTGGGCAACCCCGAGAGGGTTGCACTTCCATAGTACAACCTGGGAATCACTAAGGCTTGCACTGCATGCTTGAAATTGTTCGGGGAAGAATGGTTTTAGTTTTCTTAGAATGTTGAGGTTCTTGTCAAGAATTAATCCCAGTGATCTCGGTGAGTCAATGACCTGTGGAGTTCAGTTGAGAGCTGTTAGATGCTTCAACCATTCTTCAATGACAGGTGTCTGGTTGGGTGGAGCAATTAGAATGAATTTGGTTCTATAAGTGTTTAGTTTAAGGTGATTGGATGCTATCTAAGTTTGAGTTTTCCGAAGGGTTGAGTTGAGGGAGCTGATGTCTTCTGGGGAGGCAACTTTTAAGTAAAGTGGTGTATCGTCAGAGTACATGTGGTAGTGGATATTGAAGGAGGTCAGAATTTCCGTTAGAGGCTCCATGAACAGGTTGAAGAGAGTGTGCGAAAGTGAGGAGCGCTGATGGACACCTAATGTGATCGAGTGGTCTGCGATAGTGAATGATTAATCTTTCTTTTTGAGCCCTGTTTTGTAGATAAGAGGTGAACCAGTCAAGGACTGTTCCTGTTAGTTCCATGCGATGTTCCAAGACATCTAGTAGGTTGTCATGCTTAACTGTATCGAATGCCCACGATAGATCAAGGAGGAATAAGAGACAAGATTGGGTCTGATGCAGCATTTTTAGTGCATCGTCCACTATGTGTGTCATAGCCATTTCAGTGCTGTGCCCTAGTCGAAAGCCGTATTGAAATTAGTCTTGTATTTGGAATTGTTCAATGTGGTTACAAAGTTGGATGTGAACACATTTTTCAAGGAGCTTCGCTAGGGTAGGAATATTGGAGATGGTTCGGAAGTTGTTTAAGTCAGTTTGAGCTGCTTTTGATTTTTTTAGAATAGGGGAAACCTTACCAGATTTTAGGCAATTTGGGATCGTGCCTTGAAGGAGGGAGGCATTAGCAATCTTGGTCCAGAGTGGGAGTATCGAGTGTAAGATCTGCTTGAAGAAATTGGGAGGTAGAGGGTCATTGAAGGTGTTTGAGGGTTTCAGCGATATTAGAATCTTGTGGATGGCACTTTCATTAAAGGTTTTGAAAGAGTTCCATGATGCGTTGTTTTTGGGGAAGTGCCCAATGGGACGTGAGGGAACAGTAGTCCGGGAGGTACAGAGGATGGGTTGAGGGCCCTGTTCCAAGGCCGTCTGCAGGTCTTTTCTCATGCTTTCTATCTTCTGAAGAAAGAAAGAGGCGAATTCTTCACAGTTTGGCAGCGAACTAGATCCAGGGAGGCACGGATTGGGTGTGCACTTTGATAGTACTTTTATAAACTCAAAAGGTTTTTGGGGACTGTTACTGGCTTGATCCAACTGGTTTCGGATGAAACTCTTTAGAATTTCTGATGGTTTTGTAATATCTGTTCCTCAATGATCTCAGCTGTTCATTAATAACTAGGGCCATATGTACGAACCAATTTTGCATTTCTTAACGGTCCAAATCGCTATATTGGGCCATTTAGTAATGCAAAATTGCCTTTCGGTTTGTATGAAAGGCATACGCAGCGTCGCAAAATGTGATTTCCACCCAGTAGAAATCGCATTTTGCAATAAGCAAAATAGGAAATCGCAAATAGGGAATACCTATTTGCGAATCGGTAACCACATGTACATAGCATTTCCCAATTGCAAGTAGTTGCAAAATGGCCATTTAGGAAATGCTATTACCATCGATTCGGATCTGATTATAACAAGGTGCAAACTTATAAAAGGCACCCAAAATGCATAAGCTCCAAGTTTATTATATAAAGCACATATCATTATTCATTTCACTAAGTAAATAAACATCTGCTTACCCCACAGAGGAAGAGAAAACACAGAAATGTAATCAAAGACCAACTCCAAAGGAACCAGACATCCTCATCTTCCAGCATAACTTGTACTGAATGAATTCACATAGGGAAGTGGGTATGCCATTTAGTGAACTATAAACACACGTACATATCTATACATGTAAACACCTTTGTTAATTTTCTGCTTAGTTTTCTTCAGAGAATTTCTAGCAAATAGAATGAGTGAGTTTTCAGATGAAAGGGCAATTAAGTCAAACTGATTGAAAAATCTATGGCTAAAACTAAACACTATACAAATAAAATCTACCATAAATGTGTGTGCCAACATCCATTTCTTTTTGCACATTACCGTTTTCTAGCCTTTGGGCAACCCAAAAGAAAAATATAACTGCCATGCTAGTCACGTTTTACTGGTTGAATGGGGCCTCATTTGGACATTTCCCTTGACAGTCTTAATGCAGAGACAGAATATCGACTAAAAAATATTGAGTTGCACAAATATCGAGTCATTATTATTGTGGTTCAGAAATATTGACAGCAAGAATATCGAGGTCAAGAATATCAACTTAAGGTAAGTAATATCGATTTTAAAAATATGAAAGTGTTTAAGATAGTTTGCAAAAATATAGTTAAAAATATCGTTTTTAATTAATGTTATGTATTTTATATGTATGTGATGTATGTTTTTTTATAAGAATTGTTTGTATTTTTAATATATGTGTTAAATTTTTAGTAGTTAATTTGTTTTTATTTCAATTTTGCATTTTTAGTTTCATAGCGGGTTGTGGGTTTATAGGGGAATAGGGTGGGAAGTAATTAAATTATATTAAATGTATTGATTATTTTTTATTTATTAATATTTGTTTAATTGAGTTGTTATAGTGTTAAAAGTGTAAAGTGAGTTATTATTAAATAATTGGTTGTTAATTTTAATTAATTGGTAATTATGGTAATTGTGTAATTACTTTTAGGTGTGTGTTCTGGTGTTTATAGGTGTAAAGGGTGGGCAGTAATATATTTTTAATTGATGAATTAGTTGTTAATTAATTTTAATTAGTTAATTATGGTAATTGTGTAATAAATTTTAGATGTGTGTTGTAGTGTTTATAGGTGTAAAGGGTGGGAAGTAATTTATTTTTAATTGATGAATTAATAATTGGTTAATTCATTTTAATTAATTGGTAATTAATTATGGTAATTGTGTAATTAATTTTAGGTGTGTGTTGTGGTGTTTATAGGAGTAAAGGGTGGGAAGTAATTTGTGTTTAATTAATATATAGTTGTTAATTAAGGTTAATTATTTGATCATTATTTTGGGTAATTATTTTTTTGTGTTTTACTTTTAAAGGGGTAAAGGGTGGGTATTAAATACATTTTATTTATTTAATTATTAGTTGTTAATAGTAATAGTTTTTCATTTAAAAATAAGTTAATTGTGTTTTATTATTTTATAGTTTCATTTAGGTGTGTGTTGTGGATATTATAGTGTTAAAGTGTGTGTAGTCAATTAATGTTTATTCGTTTTTTTATTAATATTTTTTAATTGATTATTATGTTTATTATGGAAATAAATTTAATTAAAAATGTTGAAGTGTTTTGTTATTGGTGTGGTGTTATAGGGTAGGAAACAAAATAAATGCATTTATGTTTTAATTAATTTTTTTGTTTGTAAATATTTTGTAGTTTAAAAGTATTATTTTTTATAAGTGTATTTATTATTTTATTTTATATAATATTTGTAGGTTTTTGTAATATGTAATTAATATTATGTGTTCTTTTTATATGTTTTATATATTTCATTTTTTTATTTTTTAAATATTGTTTATTTATTTTTATGATTTTTTTTAATTTTTAATATATATATATATATTTTAACTGTTTGAGTGTGAATAGTAATTTTGTTTCTCTGCTATCCAACACTTGCCCTAATGTTGCAGTCACTGGAGTGGGAATAGTAATTTTTACCTCTCTGCTATCCAGCACTTTCCCTATTGTTGCACTCACTGGAGTGGTAATAGTAATTTTCACCCCTCTGCTATCCAGCACTTTCCCTACTGCTGCACTCGCTGGAGTTGAAATAGTTAATTTAATTCCTCCACTATCCAACACTTACCCTCAATGGTGCAAGCGGTGTAGCCACATAACAATGCAATTAACACTGTTCAATAACACTGCAAGAATGGGAGTTACTGAGGGAATCCAACAGACAATAGTGCAAGGGGCACAGGCACTGCTGATGTCCAACAATGCATCAAGTGCAGTCGGTACTTAAGAGTGATACATTTAGGTTAATCGCAATTTAGCGATTTCCTAATTTGCGATTTCCTAATAGCGCAAGTGAAATCCATAGGAATGACTATCAGGAAATCACAGGTTACATACATTCTGTTTTGCGTTTTCCATTTAGCGATTTCTTTGGATTCGCTATTTGGGAATTGCAAAATTTGAATTTGTGTGTATGGGCCTATATTCCTTGGAAGCAGGAAGGAAGATGGGCATATAGTACCACTTTTGTACTTTCTGGTATCTCTCAGGGAAGCAGACTGTGGAGGGCAGGGGAAATCGCTATGCCTACTTCGTTGTCTTCTGTGTGGCTTTTGATTCCAACTATTACAATGGTAGCAATGGAGTTGCACATCCCAGACACTAGAATATGGCTACAGTATATCAACTAATGGCAAAAAAGTGTCTGTCCAAATTTATTGTGATGGTATTCACCAAAATGTCACCCTGCTATCTTTAATAGTGATCTAATAATCTTTCAATAAACACTATAAAACAAGTGTATGGGAGCTAAGTCTATAGTAATGTAGAAATGTTTCTTCATAGGAATTAATGCCTATCATTCTTTTTGCTGATTACTCTACCATATTTTTCTATGGTTTTCTCCATATAGAACCTACTACAAAATTCCTACGGATAGGTATTTATCAAACTACTTTACTATCCTTTTTCCGGAGTTCTCATTTCTTTGAGTCAATCATCACATTCTAGAGGTTTAAGGTGTAACCATTAATTTTACACAATACTTTTTGCACTCTAATAATGTGACAGCTATTTACTGGTACACTTACACTTGTGATGGTTTCACATCTTTATTAAGCCATAGTAACTGATACGTCTCCCAGTGCTTAATATGTAAAAGAAAAAGAGCCGGTGCCCAAAGCTTTGCTCAGAATCTGCTGCAGGCACAATTACATGTCAGCGCGCCAAATACCAAGGCTGCATAGTCTGGTTTGCTGTTCATTCCTTTTTAATGGACTACTAGACACTCCCTGCCCCTTTATCTCACTCTTGCAGGTTCCTGCTTTCTCCCTTTGTGTCGTTTTTTCAGTCTCTCATTCTTTCCCCTTTGTGTTTTTCCCTTACTTGCTTCCGGAAAATGTGCGATGAGGATAAGTGCCGGTGGGCCCCACCTACATACATTCAGGAGAAATCTTATCTGTCGTGACACAATTCTTACTAAGCAACGTTTCAACATTATTCTAGACTGTGCTGTCAAATGCTTCTTTTATACCTTTTGTCTACATTGACCGAGTGATACTATTGAACAAACTGTCCCTGTGCATGGAATGACCCCTGACCTCCCAATCAGTACGGTAGTTCCTGAACTCTAATGAGGCAGTGCAAACCGACACATTCTGTCATCTTGTTACAGAGGGGATTTATCTGTTGGGGGGGGGGGAACTATACGTTTTCCTGAGCAGGACCATGTCCTAAACTGACTTTCAAATTATTTTTAAATTATGAAATTATATCCCCAACTGATATATCACTGATTAATTTTACTACTAGCCGAACCTATTAGCAAAATGTGCATTTAGGAAAGGTAAAGTCAATGATTTAAACAATGAAATAGATAAGACATCATTGAAATTGTGGTAAACTTTTAAAACTTTTATAGAGGTCAGCTCATATTTGACGTTTGTGGCCATTTCCAGGGCCGTTTCTAGGTGTTTTGCCGCCCTAGGCGAGAATTGAAAAATGCCGCCCCCTCCCTCTTACTACCATCTCGTGGATGTTTCTGCAGCACCACTGGAGTAACCTATAAATAGTGCAGGGTCACTAGGGTTACCTTTTACAGCTTCACCAAAGGCGTGGGCACTACAGCCTCAGCAGAGGAGTAGCCATAGACACCACATCATTACCAGGATGCACACAGACACTACTGCTGCACAGTAGGATTACCACGCGGACAGATCCACATCACCACAGGAGTTCTCCTGATTCACCAGAGCGTCACCCCATAGATAGTGCATCACCACAATGCTATCCATACACACTACAGTACCACTAAAGCGGTGCCTTACAGAACCAGTGCCTCACCAGATAAACACCACGTAGGCACTACGGAATCATATGACAGCAGCTTGTACACATTGCTGCATCACCCATAGATGGCAGGGATCCCCAGAAGAGTGACCATAGACACTACGGAATCAAAGAGGGCACCGCACACACACTGTCACATCACTGGATGGGAGCCTGTGGTTACTACAACATATCTGTGGCAGTGCTTAATATGAAAACGTATAAGTCCCAGGGCCCGAAGTTCTGCTCAGAAGCCCAGGGCCCGCGCCAGCGAATGCCAGAGGGCCGAATACCAAGGGTGCCTAGTGTTGATTGCACCCTGTGCCTCTTTCATCCACCCCCAGACACTCACTCCCTGGTCCTTCATCTCACTCTTTCTGGTTCTTTTGCATCCCTGCTTTCTTACTTTGTTTCCCCGTCTTTCTCTTCCTCCTTCATTCCCTGTTTTGTGTTTTTCTCTCTTGCTCTGGATCAAAGCCTGATGAGGTCAAATAAGTGTCAGTCCCAAAAATGAAGGACATTGGGGCTCACCAGCAACCACCTAACTAAGCACTGGTATTTAAATACCCCTCAATTGAAGCTGTAGTGTCCATGCATTACCCTTCGACACTACAGTGTCACCAGAGGTATCAGTATAATTTCTAATCTAAAACCTTCCTCCCACACTATGGACCCCCTCCCATCCACAATTATAAAAGAACTCAACCACACCATTTCCCCTTTCTGGACAAAAATCATCAATGCCTCTCTCACTTCAGGCAGTGTCCCAGACTCCCTTCAACTAGGACAAATTACACCCATTCTCAAAAAACCAGGGGCCGACCCTAATGATCTTAACAACCTCAGACCTATCTCCAACCTCCCGTTCCTTGCAAAAACATTGGAGAAATGCGTTCTCCACCAACTCAACAAACACATTGATGAGTTCAACCTCCTCGACACCTTTCAATCAGGATTCAGGAAAGGCTGTAGCACTGAAACAGCTATGCTCAACATCTCTGACGATATTCACAAGGCTTTAGATGAAGGTGATGCCTGCCTACTCATCCTTATTGACCTATCTGCGGCATTCGACACAGTAAATCATCCAGCTCTTCTGGAGACCTTGTCGAAGCGCACCGGCATTAATGGCACAGTACTAAAATGGTTCACCTCCTTCCTTCAACACCGCTCGCAACAAATTAAAATCAGCTCCTGTCTCTCGAAGCCAACAAAAGTCACACTAGGGTCCCGCAAGGCTCGATCCTCTCCCCGTCCCTCTTCAATCTCTTCATGGAGCCCCTCACAATCATCTTGAAAAAGCTGGAGTGAATTACCACCTTTACGCTGATGACACCCAAATCTATTTCAAAATCAAGTCTCCCAGCGACATCCGACACCTCAATGTCACTCTAACCGAGATCCAAACTTGGTTCAACGCTAACCACTTAAAGCTCAACCCAGATAAAACGGAACTAATCCTTTTCTCTCCAAAAAGCAACCATCGACCAATCCAAGAGTGGCTCAAGAATCTGGTTGCCCTAAACTGCCCCCTCGTCCTATCCGACTCAGTTAAGTCTCTAGGCATCACCCTTGACAAGAACTTATCAATGGAGGCCCACATCAAAAACTCTGCAAAAAGTGCTCTTTTCTCATTAAAACACCTCAAGAAATTGAAACCTTTTCTTCCCCATGATGACCTCAAGACAGTAGTTCAATCCCTAATTCTCTCTAAAATCGACTACGGGATCGCCATCCTAACAGGGACTCCAAAAGCTCACCTAGCCCCACTAAGGGCAGTGCTGAACATGGCCGCTCGTCTCATATCTGGAGTAAAAGATTTGAACACATCACTCCAGCTCTCAACTCCCTCAACTGGCTTCCCATGGAAGGGAGGTGTATTTACAAGCTGGCCTGCATCACACACAAAACCCTTCACTCTCTGGCCCCCAACTACCTGAACAACAAACTGGTAAGAGCAGGTCAATCCAGAACGCTGAGAAGCTCCAACTCACTCCTTCTTATCCCTCCGAAACTGAAAAATAAAACCACCCAATACCGATCGTTTTCTGGCAACGCTCCCAGGATGTGGAACGCTCTCCCTAGAGTCCTCAGATGCAACCCCTCCTTCTCCTGTTTCAAAAGGGACCTGAAACTCCATCTCCTTAACAAATACTTTCCTGACCAACGTCAACTAACCTAGACTTCAATATCCGAGTTGACTCCTCTCTCTCTTGACATTCAAGGATAGTTGGTGACCAGACTGTGTTAACCACCTTCGTTTGTTCTCTCTCCCTCCGCTGCACTGTTTACCTATTTTTCATGTTGTATTTTTTCTTTATCTCTGTTTTGCTTCCTTACTGTCTTCCTACTATGTAATGCAATTTCCTTCTGTTTATAGTGTGTATGTAAAGCGCTCTGATACCTACGGGTCAAGCTAGCGCTCTATAAAACTTTTTAAATAAATAAATAAAAAGAGGTGCACTCTATGGACCCTACAGTATCAACAGCAGGGTACGCACAGACTCCACAGAAGCAAAAGGGGGACACTGATAGACACTCAAGGGTCACAAGCATATCACATGCACAGTACAGCATAACAGAGGGGTACGCGCAGACCCCACAGAAACACAAGAGGGGTACGCAGGGACAATACACCATCAGCTAAGCACTCCACACGTAGAGCGATACCTCTTAGTTTCTACAGAATTAACATACATGTTTATAGCACAGCATCACCATGGAAGCATCTCGGACTGTATCACCATAAAGAGAGCCCATACATATTACAGCATCACCAAAATACCCCGGGTACCTCAGTGTCACCAAAGGATACCACACAGACACTTCTGCATCAACAGATGTGCACAATCAGGGCATACCAGCATTACCAAAAGGATTTGACATTACTTCATCCGAACAGCAGTACACGAACAGGCTACATCATTACACGGGTACCGCATACACAAAACAGGGTCAACAACATGTTACTGTGGTGCTGGTGCACACCACAACATCTCCACAATAAAAGCTTGGAGGTATTACTGCACAAAATGCCTTTCAATATCACCAGAAGCAAAGTAGACTGCCAGACAGACAATGCTCCATTGCCAGGACACATGCACACTACACCTTCAGCTGTAGTGTATCCCATAGTCACTACAGCGTTGTGAAAGGAACTCCCCACATACAATACCACATTAGTAGAGAAATACTGATGGACATTACAACCAATGCACCCTACAGCATCACCAGAGCAATAATCCATGCACACTACAGCTTCTCCAGAGGATGTAGTGTGCCTACAGCATCTCTGGAACACTAGGGGGGTAATCTTTGCACACTGCAGTATCCCCAGAGTGAAACCCCGTGCACACATCACCAAAGGAAGAGAGGGAGAGTATGAAGTCCCTGAAGGAAGAGAGTGAGAGAATGACGTCACTGAAGGACGAGAGGGAGAGTATAAACTCACTGAAGAAAGAGAGGGAGAGCATGACGTCCCTGAAGGAAGAGAGGGCGAGAATGACGTCACTGAAGGAAGTGAGGGAGAATATGAAGTCACTGAAGGAAGAGGGGGAGAGCATGAAGTCACTGAAGGAAGAGAGGGAGAGCATGACGTCATGATGGACGAGCAGGAGAGCATGAAGTCACTGAAAGAAGAGAGGGAGAGCATGACGTCATGATGGAAGAGCAGGAGAGTATGAAGTCACTGAAGGAAGAGAGGGAGAGCATGACGTAATGAAGGAAGAGCAGGAGAGTATGAAGTCACTGAAGGAAGAGATGGAGAGCATGACGTCATGAAGGGAGAGTATGAAGTCGCTGAAGGAAGAGAGGGAGAGCATGACGTCATGAAGGAAGAGAGGGAGAGTATGAAGTCACTGAAGGAAGAGAGGGAGAGTATGAAGTCACTGAAGGAAGAGAGGGAGAGTATGAAGTCACTGAAGAAAGAGAGGGAGAGCATGACGTCACTGAAGGACGAGAGGGAGAGTATGAACTCACTGAAGGAAGAGAGGGATGATTATCCAACCGGAGGGAGCCGACCACACCCGCGGCTGAGTGAACCCCCTGCAGCGAGCCACAGAGCTGGATTCGTTCATCCCAGAGCACACCAGCGGTACATACGCTCAGCGAGGCAATTAAGGTGGCGGTAAAGTAAACATAACCTTTAGAGCAGCCACTAAGATCTTTAATTTTTGTGAGAGCCGTCATCTGATTACGATATGAAAACAGCACTAAGTTGATAAGGAAAAGCATTTTTAAAACCGGCAAGTCAGCCGCTTCTTCATTGTTTTTTCCATGCCCAGTTGGCAGCTAAGTTTGCTCTTTGTTCTTGCCAAGATTCGCAGGCACTCGCCAGTGAGCCCAGTGTCAACGCTGACCCTGCCACTCTATCTGGCTTGTAGAAGTGTGCAGATTAAGTCCTCTTAATATGACTCTGTCCTATCCAGCACTGCAGGGGACTGCTACGACCAAAGTGATAATAGATATTAAAGACGGACGACATTACATATGTAGAATATATTGGGGATGAGATAGTGATTACAGTGTTGTAGATTCGTACTGCAGATCTTCCCTGGTGTTTGTTTTCATTTTAATTGGTCAGCCACGTACGAGGTAATAAAATAACAGCTCTCAGACATAAGCTGTCGGAGACCGAGAGTAAGAATGAAAGTCAGTGACTTTATTTTACTTCTCGTCTCTTTCACCACCTTTCTAGTCGATTCAAACAATAAAAAAACTGTTAATTCAACTGTACCACGTCTGCAGAGTGCCGCTTTTATTTATTTACACAAAATAAGGCACAATACACTTTATGACCATGAGCACACACACTTTTCTTTTAATTTAAGAACAACTGCGTGTGCCTCCACCTCACTCTTCCGAGGCTTGCACAATGCCCAGTGCAGTCTTCGGCGGGGGCTGGCTGGGGCGAGTCCGAGACGTCCTCATTGCTTGGTTTTGCTCGCTCGAAAGTGTCACTCATAGTGGTGGAAAATGTCACTCATAATTACACTATTATGAAAATGTCACACATAGCAGACTGAAACCTTGGCAGCTATGCCTGCAGCCGCCCCGGATCCCACCCCGGCCTCCCCCGGTACCTGATAGGCCTGCAGGCCGCAGCGGGAACTCTCTCTGCCTCTTGCCTCTTGTCTTGCCGGCCGCGCGCGCACAGCCCCCCTGCTGCCCGTGGCGTCACGTCGACGTTCAAATTGAACAGGCGCTTTCGTTTTGAAATTCGAGGAGATTCGGATTCCCGGCCAACATGAGTTCTTCTGACTTCTTCTGCTGTTTGATGGCCGGGAATCCGAATCTCCTCGAATTTCAAAAGTTGATTTAAGAAGCTCCAGCTAAGTCCATTTCAGGTCATTGTTTTTTGCAGCCGGCCGCCCTCCACCTTTTGCCGCCCTAGGCGGCCGCCTAGTCCTGCCTAGTTGTAGAAACGGCCCTGGCCATTTCCTTGTACCAAAGTATTTCAATTAAAATGCGATTGGGTCTTGAGGAGCCACCCCTTCAGCAGGGTCGGACTGGGACAGAAAATAGGCCCGACCAAAAAAATTATACTGGTCCTCGTTAGTGAAACAGCTATAAAAGTGGCCCATGTTTGCAAATTGGGGCAGTTTCAAACGTGTAAAGACGTGCTATACAAGTGTTTTGCAAGGTATGGAAGAGTGTATGGATTTAAGCTTGCTGCAGGCAATGTTTGTTTTAATATTAGGGAATCAAACGAAAAAACTGGCCAAATAGACCATACATCTGGCCCAAAACTAGCCAAAAAAATGGCCCACACTCTGGCCTGTCAGACCAGCCCATCAGGGACTGACTGTTTGCCCCATAGGCAAGTCCGATCCTGCCCTTAAGGTGATTGGGGTGAGGGTGTTATAGATCAAGGCAGATCTGAATGTAATTTGAGGGTGGGTTTTCAGTTGCACATATTTTGTCTTCCTATTACAAATTTGATGTTTTTGTAAAACTCTAAAAGACAAACTGAGTTTTCAACTAGTCTTGTTTTGTCTTTCAGAAGACCTCCAATTGCTTTGTAAATGAAGTGGAATTTGAAGGAATTTTAAAACGGTTACATCTTTGAAATGCTATGTTATTGATTTTCTGTGATTGTTTATATTGATTGTAAAACCTAATAAGCACTTAATACTTTTAATTGCAAGTTTGGGACGCACAATTTAAATCCAAATCTCCGCCATTCAAATTCGAAGATATATTCACTAAAAAAACAAAGGTTACAGGGACGTTATAGTTAGAGTCAGATTTTACTCATACAAAACCAGAGAAATTCAGCCATTATTAGTTACCGGAGTTAACTATAATTTGTGCCCCCGCAATGCACTGCATATGAGCTCACATATTACATCTCTCATGACATGGTCAGAGACATCACTGATGACATTTCAAATGACATCACTGAGGACATCACCCACAGCATCTCTGACGCACCCACTCACACCCCTATAGAATCTTTTATACACCCACTGCTACTCCCACACAAGCATTCACAGAGCCATTCCAGTACTTACATACCCACTCACTGATTCACAGATCTACACACACATATCCACTCGCTCACCCATACTGCCACTCATAGACCCACTCACTGACTAATACAGCCTTTGACATATACACCCATACAGGCACTCACACACACTGAGTCACCCATAGAACTACTCACACACCTAGACACTCACCCATACAGTCAATCACACAGCCACTTACTCACCCAAACAATTACCCACACACCCACTTACTCATACAAATAGTAACATGTACTCACCCACCTATACAGTTAGTGACAGAAGAATGCACTCATCCATATAGCCACTCTCATATTCACTCACTCACGCATAGCACACAGTCACTCATATACCCCATCACTCGCCTATACTGCCTTTCACATACCCAGTTACTCACCCATACTGCACTCAATCACCGACACAGCCATACAGACTCTCACTCACCCATACAGCTTCTCAGACACGCACACAGTCCTTGGGGGCCAACAACCCCTCCTATTACCTCCTGTAAGACCCAGACAGCAGGATTGCTGAGATCTGATAGCAGGCCACGCCCCCTTTCTCCACCACTCTGCACTACTAGTAGGGGGATGAAGTCCCCTTGGCTATTGAGGGTCCTTGGGGGGCAACAACCCGTCCTGTTACCTCCAGCAAGTCCCACACAGTGGGTTTGCCGACAGGTGTTCGGTGGCCACACCCTCTTTCTCCTCCACTCTGCAAACGCGCCTCCTGACGCACTATTATTTGGGGGATGAAGTCCCCTTGGCTCTTGAGGGTCCTTGGGGGCCAACTAGCCCTCCGGTTACCTCCAGTAAGGCCCACACAGCTGGATTACTTAGAGGTGGACAGAGGCAACGCCCCCTTTCTTCACCACCCTGCAAATCGCCTCTAGGATCACTGCTGCTTGAGGAAGAAGTCCACTTTAGTCCTGAGGCTCCCAGGAGCCAAGGGGACGGGGTCCCCCCACCAGGAACGTGCCAGGAGGCGCATTTACAGAGTAGTGGAAAAAGGGGGCGGGCCTCCCGCGAGTTGTGGCTTCTTTTTTTTTATTTTTTAGGAAGGGGTGCTGCGTGCCCCCCTTCACTGGACCATTTTGGTCCCTGACCCTTATTTTTTTCTGAAAAAAACAGAAGGGACCCCATCCCACGGGTCTAGGCCATCTTTTTTTTTTTTTAAATGGGGAGTGGGGCCTGCACGGCCCCCCCTCCCTGGTCGATATTGCGCCGGGGACACCATCCCCAGAGCATGGCCATTTTTTTTTTATTAACTGGGAGGGGTGTCACGCAGCCCCCCTCCCCAAGCCTATTTCGGCCCCGGGGACCTGATCCCCCGGGGCCAAGCCTTCACCTTTTTTTTTTTTTTTTTTTAAATGGGGAGGGGGACCAGTGCGGCCCCCCTCCCCAGGCTGATATTGCCCCAGGGACCCCATCCCCGGGGCATGGCCTCTTGTTTGGGACTGGGGGGGAGCCTCAAGTCCCCTGCAGTCCCTGCCAGCAAACATGCAGATCCCTCTGTCCAAAAGCAATTCTGCTTCGCTTCATGGAAACAAGAGCATTTTCCATGCTCTCGCTTCCATGAAGCGGACCAGAGTTTGCTATGGCTTGGCGGGAGCAGTGCTCCCGCCAAGCCATAGCATACTGCAATGTCCCTGGGGTGGGCACCCTGGGACATTGCTGAAGCCGGCCCTGGGCGGTGGCAGTCCCCATGGCCATGAAGGGCTCCTGGAGGGGGCTGCGCGGCCCCCCTCCCATCTTCTGTATAGCCCCAGGGAGGTGACGTTCCCCAGTGCTGCGTGGGTAGGCTGGAGCTCCCCGATGCATTATTTTTACATATAGCCCCAGGGAGGTGGTGTTCCCCGGGCTGTGGTGAGGCGGCGTGGCCCCCTGCATTTCAGTATACGAGCCCCGGGGAGTTGGTGGTCCCCGGGGCTGCGGGGGCGTATGGCCCCCCGCATTCCAGTATATTAGCCCTGGGAGGTGGCACCCACTGGGGCTGCGTGGGAGTCTGGAGCCCCCCCACGCATTTTAATTTAATAAACCCCGGGACTGCGTGGGGGGGCTGGAGCCCCCCACGCATTATTTTAAATATATACCCGAGGAGGTGGCGGTCTCCGGTGCTGCGGGCGGACCCGAATGGCCCCCTCATGTTCCAGTATATCAGCCCCGGAAGATGGCGGTACCTGAGGCTGCATGGGGGGGCTGGTGCCCCCACACGCATTTTAATTTAACAAGACCCCGGTGGGGTGGTGGTACCCGGGGATCTGGGGGGCGCGTGCCCCTTGCATTTTTTTGGTGTTTAGCCCCAGGGAGGTGGCGGTCCCCGTGGCTGAGGGGGCCACACGGGCACCTACATTATTATTTGTAATTGCCCCAGGACCTGGCCCACCCGGGGGCTTAATTAAACGAAGCGCAGCAACCCCCGTTTCTTTTTTTTACATTTTCGGCGGAATTTGCGGACCCAACGCAACTCCAGCCAAAAATGTTTCTAAAAAATGCTTTTTTTGGCGCTGGGGGTCCTGGTGGGATCCCCTGAACAGGCCTAGGGGGCCAGGGTGTTTCTACCCTGCCCCCTTTTCTTTTTTTAAATGTTTTTTCTTAAGATTGCTGCCAACACTTCCTGGTTTGAAGCGTTGCCAGCCAATCAGATCTCAGGCATGAGATCGGGCGGGGTCGCGGATCCACAGCGGCCACAGTTGTATATCTGAGAAATCTTCAAATTTGTCAGAAAATACTGAACAGATTTACACCATTTAACAAAAAGAGTGCTTTCTGGACCAAGAGCTACGTTTTGCCAAATTTGGTGTAATTCCATTCAACAGTTCGGGCTGTAGCCGTGTCTAAAGTTTCCTATGGAAATTAACATGGAGAAAAAACGTTTTGGATCCCCCCCCTTTTCTAGGCCCCCGCTTGATGAATCACACCGAAACTTTCAAGACAGCAGCTGAAAGGACTGGCATATTCATTTTGAAAATTTCACGCAGATTCTTCAAACGGCCCTAAAGTTATTGGCAAATCAAAAACAGCTTTTTAATTGAAATCAGGTCCTAACTAGAACTACCTACTGGCGACCAGTAGGTAATATATATACTACCGGGAGGTGATACCCATCGACACTAAGTCGTCATTTATCCCAAATGGAAGGACTTTGGTTACTAAACCGCTACCTGTGGCTATCCCTCTGTGTAAAGTGGAGCACGGCAGGGCGAGGAACTATCTTCAATTGGCCCCCATGTGGTGAGTGAGATTCAGCATGGCGTAAAAGAGAGGCTTGAGTGCTCGTTTCTACTAAGTGACAGTCATTACTACAATGAACCTGTACGAGCACAAAGCCATACTCACTTTGAGAATATATGAAGTATTCATGCTGACATGGCGGACACACTAACAAAAGGAATTGATATTATGGAAGTCCGTCATCACTTACCGTACTTTTTCATGACCAATAGGAAAACGTACAAGGATTTTTAAAATGGGGGCAATGTGATTGATATGCATACTAGGCATTGAAAAAGGTGTAATGCTGAAACGCGTCTGCCTGCAAATAAATTGAAGTATTTGGAAACCGTGGAGTGCGTTGTTAATTTCCTGCTTGGAATTTGGTGAATAAAATATTGCGCGACAGCCACAGTCAAGGCCTCAGCACCCTCCCATAAGTTTTGTTCGGCAGGAAGTGGCATTTGGTGGAAAAAAATAAAATAAATATATATATATATATATATATTCCACCGCACAGCAATGCTTCCACAAAGCAGTCGCCTCACCCGAGCCTCTTACAACGGCGTTCCACGGCAGGATGGCGAGTCCTCAACATCACAGAACGCGCTGGTTGTAGGTTGAAAAACAGCACACCGTGGCCCAATCTTTTTCAAAGCGATTTCTTTAATTAATGGTCTGACACACTCTACGCGTTTCGGGGAAACCCCTTGATCACGAGTGACTGTCATAGTTTGTTAGTGGTTTAAATAACAAAACATGTGATCTACTGACACAGTAGACAGACTAACAGAAACGAGTTACACTTCACTCGATCGTTGTCAAAAAGTGCATAAATACAAATATATGGTTTTCACAATTCATTGTAAACATATGATAATTCTCATGTTGGAATTACAGTGAATACGAATGTCAGGCAGACTTTAAAGGCATTTGTCTACTGGCTATTCAAAAACCTGCAACTTTATTAGTCCCATATAACAGTCAAAACATGTGCGTTAACCTAACGCAATGTATCTGACCTTAAATGTTTCGGTTCTTTTAAACAGATGGAACAATTAAAATTGAACAAAATCATTTTTTCACGGAAAATGTAAAGTGTTTATTATCTGCTGCCCCAAGGCACTTGTGCACATATTGTCACTGTAATGTTTAGGTGTTTGTTAATTTGGGATCAACTGGTTGTTAATCACATTTACTTTGTGTTTTCACAGATAATCATGTAAATTGTCACTACGTAAGAAGAAGGCAGAGGAGCTAAAATATCGTCTTTTCTACCTGCAACTGGGCACACCATTCTGCAGTGCCAATATTTAATTTTTGGAGAATGTTCTCTGTATATAAAGCCCACTAGGGCACAATGAGGTACTGTGTAGAATTTATTATTTTTTAGCCCTTACAGGGTCACCCGTTTTCCCACTGGGGAATGATTACCAATTTCCCACTTGGGAAGGAGTTCTGGCATATGCCTGATGTTATAATATGCACCAGAGGACCAACCACTATCATGTCGTTTTGTGACTAGGGCAAAATAATTTTCAGGAAATCTACAATGCTTCATCACCTCCCAAAATGTTAGCAAAAATGAACATTTGCCATATTTTACACACTTAAGGCCTGATGCACTTTCCCTTTTGCAAATGAGGGATGTACAAATTACACACCAGCTGGTTTGCGAACAGGTATGTAATTTTTGATGTGTCCTATGTATTAATAGGTTGCATCAGAAATTGCCCATTTCCAGGGGGCGCAAAATGACCCATCAATAGAAAACAATTACAAAACAGCTGGCATTTTGTGACCCCCTGTGAAGGACGGCAAATGCATAGATTGTGGCCTGAAATTATGTTTTTGAGAAGAAGCCTTTGTCCATTACAGAGACTGGGAGTGCTTTAAAATAAATGTTTCCCATTTGAGAAGACGTTGATAGGAACAGGTGTTCCCATGTACTACCGCCGGCGCCCTCTAAGGCCATCCGACAGGGTTGCAAAAGAGGAATGCTTTCACAAGGTACTACTGCCTCTGCAGATCAATTACCACCCCAACTTGAGATGTAACTTTTCAAAGGTTCGTGACCCCAATTGAGGCCACACATCATTGATAATTACTCTGCGACTCGCAAAGAGAAGACGACGGCCTCTTTCCCACCTCCTCCTCTTTGCAATTTAGAAAGGGTGAAAAAGTTCTTTTGAGGGGTCGGAAAGAATTGTCCAAATTGTACGTGATTTTGTACATTGCGAAAAGGCGTCTTGCTGTTTGTTGCAAAGCCCGATTCACAGGCTCTGCGACCACAAAAAACTTTAGGACAGGAGGCCCCATTTCTCAAAACTAAACAGTCGTTTACCTTACTTTGACCCACATAAAAATCCCGAAGATGGAGTCGCTGTCACACAGCGGCCTCAAGACCTGTAATTCACTTATCTTAGTTCCAGTGAAGAAGTTTGCCAGGGTCCTTAAAGTGCATTGGCATGCAGGGTTACCTGACAAATAGTTCACTGAAAACTTTCCCTGCCCGAAGAAGCCAAAAACACTAAATGCCCAAACTGTAGTTACACAACCTGAGCCAGGATGAAATCAGACGGCCGATGAGCAGACAAACCCGTTTTTCAAGCTGTGTGCTTTATTAGTGGCTGCAGAAAAGAGAGAAAACCACTTCATTATAATGCTTTTCATTCAGCGGGCAATCATTGTGAAACACAGCCTACAGTAAATAACAAGTCAATGTCATCATAAGGTTATGCATGAACAGTTTTTTTCCAATCGATGTTAGTTTTATTGCCGGCCAGCTCTTAGTAATCCCACACTCGAAATGCTGGTATATAATTAAATTACATCTCTACTCGAATATTTCCAAATAGATTTCAACTACATATTTATACAAATGAAATATATAAAAGAAAATATATGAGAAAATTGTAAGTGTGGATTTACTCAGAGCTGTGCGGTACTGATTAGTAACATATAGAATTATTGATGAATAACAGACTAACAGGAATGTTTTTCACCAAGGTGTACTGAGTGACATCAAATTAATTAGCAAGAGCGAAGCTTGAGTTGTCTAAAATGTTACTTAGAATCCAAAGGTGAAACATCCTCATCATTCACATTTTAGCCATCTACAATTTCATGTTTTATATGTTCTCCCAAATCATCTGCCCCTGCTTCCAATATATATAAAGTGGCAGAGGAGTAATCGGGGAAACATACCATTGCCTGCTCTCCAAATGTTAAAAAACAGGCATTTGCAATGCAATAGGTCTCGCATTGCTGAAAGTTTGAACTTTCGGCATTGCTAATAATAATGCAACGTCAATAGCTCAAACTTTCAGTAATGCGAGAGCTATTGTACTGAAAATCAATTGCGGCACTCGCACTTTAGCTGTAAACATCTTAAGCTAAAGCATGGGTTCCATGCTTGGTTAAAAAGTTAAAAAAATAGAAAAAAAGTTTTTTTCTATTTCTTTACTTTTGAAGCAATCACGGCACCCACGCTTTAGCATAAGATGTTTAAAGCTAAAGTGCGGGTGCCGCAATTGTAAGAAAAGTAAACAAACAGAAGAAAATGGCGCACGCATGCTTTTTTTCTATTTATTTACTTTTGTTACAATATCAGATCCGCGCTTTAGCTTTAAACATCTTAAGCTGAAGCGCGGGTGCCGCAATATGTTGAAAAGTAGGAAATTAGAAGAAAAAAAAGTTTGTCTATTTCTTTACTTTTGAAGCAATTGCAGCACCCACCGTTTAGCTTAAGATGTTTAAAGTTAAAGCGTGGGGGGGCATGGCCAACTAACACGGCCGATCGGACGGGTTCCTGATCGGCTCCGTCCTACGCCCAGTGTAATCCATTTAAAGAAGGCGTACTTACAGGTATCCGACGAGGACTGCACAACCCCATGGGCGGTGGGCTGTCGAGGATCGCCTGGGGCCAGCTGTAAGATTTCTACGCATAGGGAAAGCCACTACGGAGTGCTGAGGGCGTCCGGATCTCCGTCCGAGATAATGGCGCCGTCCACCATGGCGGACCCCCGGTACCGCACTGGCCAGACCTCCGGAGCTCCCTTCGTGACAGCGGCCGTCCAGACAGCCAACTAGGAGACGGTGAAGGTACCCCTGGTGCGAACTGCACGCTACAGCGCACTCGGGAGAAGTGGCGGATGCGGCAGGAGGCGGATTGACAGGGGAGCCCGGCACCAAAATGGCGGGATCGGCGCAATAATGACACAGCTGCCTGCATCGGGATGCCCCCGGTTCTGCAGATACGCCGGCTCCTCAGCGGAGTAATGCACGGCTCTTGCCCGACACAGCATTAGCGCAGCCAGCTTCGAGGCAGCCCAGCACGGAGAACCCTATACACTGGCCAGTCATTACTGGGAGGATGCCAGAATCTATGTCACCGCTCCAATAACCACCCAACAGGCAAGCGTGGCACACAGTCGGGGCGGTTGTATGTTGGCCAAGGGAATCGTTTTTTCTGTGGCAGACCCGACGAATTTCTGAGGCTCCCCTCCTGAGGGCCCTGAGGAGGCCGAGTGCCTGACCTTAACATGGCCGCCTGACTGGAAAGGTATTCACTCGCAGAGGAGACTGTGTGCCCTTAAGCTTACCCAGTGTGGTTACACCCGCAGTGGAGCTCCCCCTGCTAAAGACACACATACCGTGATCTGTGTTGAGACCCTTGAAGGAGGCGGCGACTCAGCGACGGGGGTCGATAAGTGACCGGAGACGCTGCTCTCTGCATGAGAACTCCACACCGCTTCTACGAGACGGAGGGACGGCCTGGAGCTGACCACGTCGCGGTTCCTCCTATGCCACCCAAAAAGGCCCCCCAACAACAAAGTCTCCAACTATTTTGCCTCTTCCAGCACGGGAACGTCAGGCGAAGAGACAACACCGCCAGCAGGGGTAATGGCGCTAACCAAAGAGGATCTCCTTTCGTCCCTGCGGGACTTTAAGAAAGAACTCAGGGCAGAGATCAAGGCGGACATGGATGCCTCCTTCGAGTCCTTCCGTGCAGAGATGAGAGAGAAATTGGTTTCTTTACAAGCCGACGTGGACTCGGTGGGCACCCGCACACTCGATCTAGAGGCACAACATCAAGAGTTAGTCGGCCGCCTCGCACCCTTGGAGGAAGACTCGGCCGATCTACGTAGCCAACTACGAGCCACCGTGCTTAAATGCGAAGACCTCGAGAATCGCTCCCGCCGCGACAACATCCGAGCCAGGGGCCTGGAAGAAAACTGCGAGGGCCCCGACCTAGAGGCATTCATGGTGGGCCTGTTCTCCTCGGTGCTCGGTGAGGCGGGCCCGGAGGTCCAGCTGGAAAGAGTCCACAGAGTTGGTCCGAGGCCGCCGGGAGACAACCGTCGACCCAGGGACATGCTGGCGAAGTTCAGTTCATTTAAAGTTAAGGAATTGGTCCTCCAAAAGGCAAGATTAGCTGATACGGTCTCTCTTCAAAATGTCTCTTGTGAGCTCTACCAAGATGTATCGCAGGCCACGCTCCTCTGACGCCAACAGTTCCGTCCGATCACCGAGTTCCTAAGAGACAAGAGAATCAGATACCGATGGACATATCCCTTTGGTATAACTTTCCAATGGGACAGTAAACCTCATCACTGAACGACGTTCCAAGAAGCAGCGGAGCTCCTGGGAATTGAGTCGTCCTCCTACTGACAAGTCCTCTTCACAAGACCTGGAGGGCGATCGGCGACAACGACAAGGTGGACACCAATGGCGTACAATGGGCCCTGGAAGCAAGAAATCCACAGAGTAGGCCGTCTGTTGCTGAACTTTGTCCGTCTTTGAGGACCCACCTATCTCGCACAGTGATGTGGTCAACTAGAGGCTGGCTGGAGTGAAAGACTTGCAATTTCCTGACTGAGGGGCCCCCACCGGGTCCCCATCCCTGGAGACGCCCAGTTGTCCTCGTCGGGATCTGGGAGGTGCGAGGGTGCCGCAAGAATAATTCCTTTGAAGAGACCATCTGATGGGGCCCCACAGGGCGATCCGCTCACAGGCCATGTCCCTGGGTCCGTCTAGCTACACGACGCCCACCACGTGATGCCGGAGGGGCTGCTCTTTCTCCACGGTGGTAAGGGGGCCCCATGAGGAGAGCGCTGACTGTGGAGATCTTGCTTTTTGACTCCCTGCCACATGAGGTGTCACTGGGATATCTTAATGGGTCTGCTTATTCTTGTTGTTTGCTGGGGCCTTCACCCATGGGTGCATTGATAACCGGTTGTATACTGTTATAAGCCATATGCCTTGTATTTTGCTTATGTTCATACGAGGGGCATAGGAAACAGGAATGGTAACGTTTCTCATGAGTGTACTTAAAGGGACTCCCACCTATGGAAGGGGGCTCCTCCACACTCATTTTCACTGGTTCTTATGGGTAATTCAGTTAATTCTTTGTCAAGATGTTCTTTTTCTTTTTTCTAGGGGTCAGGGGGTGGGAAGTGGTGGTGTGGTGATGACATGGTGGTGACATACGCAGCTCCGGCGACAACAGGGAGGTGAGGGTGAAGCTTGCACATTTAACGAGGGACAGGGAGTCACTCTCTTCACACTGTGGTACACGATGAAATGGCGGTTGGCCGCTAGGCTTGAGAGGAGGGAGGCACATTGGGAAAGATGGTCATTACTATAGCTTCATGGAACGTTAGGGGCCTCAACTCCCCGCAGAAAAGGCAAAAGGTATGGAAATACCTCAAAGATCACCACTTTGACATAGTGGCTCTCCAAGAGACTCACTTACGGAAGGCTGACGAACTGAGGCTGAAGCACAAAATGTACCCCTTTATTTATAGAGCCTCAGCACATACCAAACATCGAGGGGTAGCATTATTATTCCACGCAGCGACGAAATTCCAACCTCTAGACATTCAATCAGACAAGGATGGGAGGATGGTCATGGTCAAAGGCATGCTGAGGGGAACTCTTTGCACCTTTATAGCAGCTTACATGCCTAACGCGGGTCAAACAAGCTTTCTTCATACCCTGCTTGATAAAATGGAGCACTTTGTGGAAGGGCCTACAATACTAATGGGTGACTTCAATCTTACCTGGAAACCCGATTTAGATAGCACTCACGCACACAGATCCGAAACGGGCTCTTTCCCGGCAGAACTTAAACAGAGAATGCACGACTTTGGGCTACAGGATGCATGGCGCTCCTTATACCCCCAGACTAGAGTCTACACATTTTATTCACACGTACACCACCTACTCACGCCTCGACTATATTTTTATTAATCAACGCCTGATGGGTAAGCTCACTGAGGCCAAGATTTTCCCCCTTGCTCTCTCGGATCATTGTCCACTTTCAATCGGCCTACAATGGGGATCAGCCCCCACCACGACCCACAAATGGTACTTCCCGGCCTCCCTCACACGAGATAGTGTCTTACGGACGGAATTGCGAGCAGCAATCACAGACTACTTTAAGGTGAACAAACCGGAAGATACCTCCCCGGGTAACACTTGGGACGCCTTTAAGGCGGTCATCCGAGGGAAGTGTATTGAACTTAACTCTACCCTGAACAAACAGCGGGCGCGGGAGAGAGAAGCTCTAGAGAAAGAGTTAGAACAGGCAGAGCAAGTACATAAGGACAAACCCTCCAGAGTGACCCTGCGCTCTCTCACTGCACTACGAGGCAAGCTCAAAGCTATCTATAACAACAGGGCAGAATACACGCTTTTAAAATTTCGCAACATCTCCTACACTCAAGGGAATAAGATTGGCAAACACTTAGCAAGACAGCTGAGAGTAAAACGAGAGAGGGAATACGTTGGGGGCATTCGCGATGGGAATATGGGCCTAGTACACGCAGACAAAGAAAAGGCTGATCTCTTTGGGTCATTCTACAAGACTCTACACTAGGGAACCCAGAGACCCGGACTTGCAGGACGGCTACCTCAAAGCCCTGCGACTCCCCCGAATCTCACAAACAATGAACGATATGCATACGGCCCCTATCACTGTAGACGAGGTGAGAGCGACCATCTCAGCTCTTAAATTACACAAGGCCCCAGGGCCAGACGGCCTCACCGCCCATTTTTATAAAACCTTTGCCCCCGATCTTATACCTCACCTCACAAGCCTTTTTAACCAGATGGCGGAGACAGGTGCTGTAACCCCGTCGATGTCTGAAGCGGTGGTAACAATCATCCCCAAGCCCGGAAAAAATGTACAGCTCTGTGCCTCCTATCGTCCAATAGCTCTCCTCAATCTAGACGCGAAGATGTACTCCACCATTCTTACGAACGGGTTACAAGACCTGATGCCAGCTCTGATCCACCTGGATCAGTCCGGCTTTATCAAAGGGCGGCAGACTCACGATAACATCAGACGTACAATACACCTCATCGAGAAAGCCCACAAAAAAGAGATACCAGCAGTATTGGTAGGGCTGGATGCCGAAAAGGCATTCGACCGGGACGATTGGGCATTCCTCTTTCGGGTTCTTTCAGCTTACGGCTTTGCAGACAAATTCATTCGCATGATTAAGGCCAACTACGCTCAACCACGCTCCCAAGTCCAGGTCAATGGGGTACTATCGGCCCCGTTTTCTCTCACAAGAGGCACTAGACAGGGTTGTCCCTTATCACCCCTTCTTTTTGCGCTGAGTATTGAACCTTTTGCAATGTCCATTCGCAATAACCCAACGATACAGGGTATACCCTTTGGAGGGGACGATCACAAAATCTCGCTCTTTGCAGACGATGTGCTACTGACACTCGCGGATCCGTTACATTCACTTCCGGCCTTGCAGCTCGAACTCGCCAAATTCGAGGTTGTAGCCGGCTTTAAGGTTAATCTTGACAAATCCTACGTCCTTAACCTCACTCTTCCGGACGCGTTGGCACGTGCAGTCCAGTCCCAGTCTCCCCTACAATGGTCGACCCGCTCCCTTCAATACCTAAGGATCCAGCTAACGCCTCGTGTAGAGGGGCTTTATAAAGCTAATTTCCCGAGCACACTCCTACAAATACAGAACCACCTTAAACGGTGGAAGCCCCTATTCATTTCTTGGCTGGGCCGCATCCACGCGATCAAGATGACTCTGCTACCCAAATTACTGTACCTCTTCCAAGCCCTGCCCATAGACCTCGATGCGACCTTTCTACCTCGAATCAAATCTCTGCTCACAAGGTTTATTTGGCAGGGAGGACGGGCCTGTTTATCCTTCTCCATCCTGCGTCGTCCCAGAACGAAGGGATTGCCAGATATCGGCTTATATTACAAAGCGGCGCAACTGCGGATTGTGACGGAGTGGTTTAAACGCGAGTCAGGGAAACACTGGCTTCATATGGATAGGGGAGTGACGGGTAGGACGATATGGGATTTGATTTGGAAACCCAAGAAAGGGCGTCCTGCGAATGTGTACATCAGTACCCCCATGCGCACCGTCCTGAAGGTGTGGGATTCCATATCAGGAGATGAGGCTTGGACCTCGTTCCCTTCCCCTTACACCCCAATACACTTTAATCCGGCCTTCCCACCAGCCCTGCACGAAGGCCCATTTGACGCCTGGAGGGAGGGAGGGAGGCTGTCTTATGCTTGACCACTTATTCCATAATTACGACATATTAACCTTTGATAACTGTAGACGGGAATTTCACTTACCGCCAGAAGAACACTTTCACTATCTCCAACTTCGACATTGGGCTCTCACCCCCCATATACGGGATAAGGCTACTAGGGAGAAGACAGGGTTTGAAAAGTATGTCTGAACAGTGGGTTCGATGAAAGGGGTGATATCCTTCCTCTACAATTACTTACTCTCCTCTACGCCGTCAGCCCAACCACGATACATGTCCATGTGGGAAGGCCTGCTGCAACGGGACATACAAGATAAGGATTGGGTGGCGCTATGGTCTGACATCTCGAAATTTAATCACTCCCTAGAACTCAGGGAAGCACGTTTAAAAACTCTAATGGACTGGTACCTACACCCGGCCAAACTCAAACGAATGTTCCCGAACTCGTCATATAGGTGTTGGAGGGGCTGTGGGCTCTTAGGCGATTTCCAGCACATCTGGTGGGATTGTCCCACTATACGGCCCTTCTGGGAGGAAATCCTGGCTCAACTTAAAACTATGCTGGGTTATCCTGTCCTGACCACCATTGAAGGAGTCCTCCTAGGTTTACGAGACCCCACTCTAGAGCACCAGACCAAGGCTGATAAATCCATCATGTGGACCTGTATAGGTGCAGCGAAAATAACACTAGCAGCAGCATGGAAGAGGAAGACGGCCCCCACCACCTCAGTCTGGCATCCACGACTTTGGAAAATCCTTTGCCTAGAAAGAATGGCGGACATATTCCGCGATGATGATAAAAGCTTTGAATATAAATGGGATTCTCTGGTCGCCTTTCTCAAGCGGGGCCTGCCGCTGGCGGTATGCCCCCCGACCATTAGAGAAATGCATCTCTTTCAGTTCTAACACCCTACACTTCGACCGAGCCACACACCCAGCCATCATATGTAGAGTCACCACCACACACCTTGTTAGTGGGAGGGGGGCGGGTATAGGGAATCATTTTAGTCGCTTTTCAATCTTCTTTGTTTAGCCTTTGGAGTACCTTTCCGGTTGGAAGGCTGGAGCATCAATTTGCCACGGCGTTAAAGACTGACATTGTTTCGAGGAGGGAAAGACTCATTCAGCCTCCAAACTGTTTGAAACTGTACAAATCTATATAGAAGGTCTCCCCTCCACCGATGGGCACGGCAGCCGGTGGTCCTCGGCCATGCTTCCTTGCACTATGTCATACTGTTATATATGATACTGATGCTCCTGTATCTGTAACGCCATTATTGTGTTTGTACCAAAATGCCAATAAACATACGTTTTATAAAGTTAAAGCGTGGGTGCCGCCATTGTAACCAAAGTAAATAGAGCAAAAAAAAAGGCATGCAGCCACTTCTGCAATCGCAACTAACCAAAAGAAAGGCGCAGCTGCCATTATTCCAGCCATGGCGTGCCGCGCTGGATGAATAAAAAAAAGTGTTGCGGGAGAGTGTGTCCTGCCTGCAACATCTTTGCAGCATAGTCAGACTGAACCTTGGTGGCAAGACCAAGGCACACACTAAGGATTAGAAGGATAGGTTCGAGTCACCCCGAGAAGCAAGACCGAGGGGCCAAATGTGAAGGGTGTGTCCTTGTGGGGAAAAGGTGCTTAGCTGGAGGTACCCCATGACAAATCACCTATAGCAGCTGTAGAAAGCTACTGTTTAAATAGTTTTGACAAGTAGTTTCTGGTGCTGGCAGAAAGCAGCAGGGTAGCCACAGGCTGGATCAACTGGAGAAACCCAGGAAACAAGACTGACATTTTCAATAGGCCAAACACAAATGTAGCAGTCAATAGTTTTACTTTGCTGACAATATAACTCTAAGTAGCTTCAATTTCACATTTGCGACATTTTTTAGAGCGTTCAATTATCCTTGAGAGCTTATTTAAAGAAAAAAATCACGATTTTCTTTTATCAGTTTACCTTAGTGATGAAGAACATTTAGCTTTCCTACTTCTCGGAGGCATTTGCGCTGGATTCAATACATCAATTGTGCACTTGTGATGTTGCACTGCAATCCATGCATCTTCACACATGCCTTGAACAATTCTGTGATGGTGCACTCAGGAGAGATGCAGAATAGACGGTCCTGGAGTGTACCTTCTTTGGTGATTCTTATGTATTTAAAACCTTTTTTTTTTTTTTTTTTTAATCGGGCAGGTGCACTAGGATATGACATTCTTGATGAAAATGTACGTGTAGTTTAGTCGTAATCTACCAGCAGTGCCCTTCTTTGGCCTCAGTGTTTGTTCTTGAATACATCTCCACAGAGCAGTCAGACAGAAGACCAGGGTGATCAGCTGGCACTGCGACCGCGGTGGCCCTGTGTGGCCTACAAACACCTCCAAGCCTTCACTGAACCGACTTCCTGCCCGCAGGCTTAGACTGAGCAGTACACGCCGCGGCAACATCCTGGCATTTCAGGGAGGACCACCAATTATACTAAACTGAGCGAAGGCCGTGCGAGGACAAAATTAAGTTAACTCATTCCACTTTCTCAGGTTCACCTGCAGTGCACACTGCGAAACACACGACGGAAGCCACTTCATCTATTCAATTAATCACGCGCTGCAACGCCACCACCCGTGGTTTTGTCTAGAGGTCCCCTTGTCAATAACTGCCTAGACAGAGCGAGGAAGAAAAACAAATCGTCCAAGAAAAGCGGACATTCAAATTGTAGCAGGGCACTAAAATTACCCTTAAGTGGGCCTGTGCAGTCCAGTTTGATGAGTCACAAATACACAGTTCAATTCTCAATACCACCCTTGGCAGGCAAGAAGTACATGTGTGAGCTGGTGCCTAAGCCCCCCGAGGCTGCAATGCATCTGTGAGGTAAGCAACACAAAAGCACTGGCAAAGCCGATAGGTGTAGTTTGCATGTTTAAACAAGTAGTCCCTAAATAAACACATATACAACTACAGCGTAAGAAAACAGTTGTTGGCCGGTGCTCCTGAACTATGAAACCGGAAGTGAAATATCGGGAGCACCACCAATAAGGACCCAGGAAATATAAGTGACACGGGAGTGAGCAAATTGAAGCAAAAGTTGGGATTACACGCAGTCGCGGCCGGCATGACTCGCGGGGGGGGGTAATTTTAATTATATATAATTTTAAAAAAATAACTTACCTTAGCCGGCCCGATCCGTTCCCGCGTCGTCTCTGATCCTCACAGGAAGCAGGCAGCCTCCCTTCCCTCCCCTAAGCCAATCACAACTCTGCAATGGCAACCCTGCGAGTGTGCATGACTGGTTTGGTCAGCCCCAGAGGGCCTACCAAACAGTCAGGGCCTGCAACATTGGGCTAGCCACTCCTTTCACTGCCCTGTTGCAGGACCGCCCACCCGCCCGCCCACCCCCAACCAAACCCTTCTGCTTTCTCGCAGTGCAAGAAGCAGTAACATAAAATGGTATTTATGTTACTGCAAGAAGCAGTAACATAAAATTATATTTATACCATTTTATGTTACTGCTTCTTGCACAGCGAGAAAACAGTGGGGCGACGCTCCTCTGTCCCCATGGAGTAGCCGCCCCTGATTACCCACCGTATAGAGAGGTTACAGCAGGTCTAGCAGCAGCGCATGCGCGCTGTAGGCTCGACCTAACCAGACCTCCTGCCACAAATCCCCTCCCCTCACCCCCCCTCCCGGCCTGGTCATATACCCCTCCCACTTGCCCAAAAACTGATTCCCATCCTTGCCAAAGTCCTGAACTACAGGGACAGGGATGTGATCCTCAAGGAAGAACAAGTTGTGGAATAACCTTTGATGCACTTAAACAGAAACTTCAAGCGATGGACGTTAAATATATGCTTATGCTCCCAGCCATGCTTAAAGTGATCCATAATTCTTGCTTCTTCTTTGAATCCTCTTATGCCGCATGGGACTGGGTGGCCAAAAGGGAAGAGCTAAAGCACAATTCCCTCCCCCTCACAGCGAGGCTTCCTGCACAACAAGGGAACAATGGAAGCCACTTCAACAGCACCAGTCTGAAATGGAGGTAGCAATAGCGTAGATATTGGATGCTCTCCCACAGCCCACTAGACTCCACAGAAACTGACTAGCTGTCCAGAAACTGAGGAATGGTCGTTAGCCCCCAACCGCAAAACCCAAGACCCAGAGCATCACCCAGGTGGAGCACCTACAATTGTGCTTGCATTAATCTACTGCACAGTAAATTGGTGGGAAGGCAGAACATTAAGATTACCCGCCTCACTTGCAAGTCTGTACTGTACATCAGGCCAGTAACACAGCATCTTTGTGTATTGCAATATTTAGCGGGGGTTTCTTGCTTTTATCCATTGTTAAATGAGTTGAAATATGAGGATTGTTAGGGCGACAGATGCTTCTGTTTAGAAAGGGTAGGGGATGTTTGAGGGGGAGTTGTAGACCAGTTGGTCATCAGTTTCTCATGTTTTGTTTATATCTACAGTGCCCTCACTTTAAGACACACTACTCATAGCTCCGGTATAGAACTACCTTGAGGTACCCTTGTTGCATTTCATCCTAGCGCCCATGAGTAGAGCACACATGCCTTTTCAGTCATTAGAGACCACATGACTGCTCTTGCTATGATGCCATGGAACATCAGCTGCTTTACTGTTTGCATCAAAAGAGGGGTGGTTCTCAGGCTTGCCAGACTTCTTTCCCACACTACACAGCTTCTGCAGGAAACCACTCTCCTTTGCTTCTTGGGGCAGATTCAGATAAGACAGGCTAAGGTTTATAGGGGCACTGCAGTCCTGTTGCACTAAATCTTCCTCTGGTTGTCTCCCAAGTCATCACTGATGAACACAGGAGATATGTGGTGATAGAGGGCTGGCTGGAAGGGAAGCAATACAATCGTCCATCTGACCACACCTATCTAAACCCTTTAGAACAGTTACCCTGGGATGCAAAATAAATGTGACTTGGATCTACAAACCGCTCTCTCTCTCAAGTTCACTCACCAAAGATTAATCCTTCTACTCACAACACCAAGGAGTTTTACCGGCTTGGCACAGGGGAGAAAAATGTCTTGGTCCATTCACATGAGGATTGAGCAAGGCACAGCTTGCTATGCTGCCCTCGTCGATTATATCTCACCCTCCAAAGGGTTCTCCTCTAGGCAGATCAACTGTTCTCAGATAATATATTTAATCATATTAAACCACGACAATCACCCTTCATTGGCTTAATTAAGGCTTCCAGTTTTCCGTTTTTACTGATTTTTATAGAGACAGAAAATCTATTTCCTGTCTGTATTGATTTTTAAAAGCGGAAATACACAAAATTGTGCTTCTTGTGAGTGACTCTTATTTTGTCCTTCATGAATTCCAGACCAACTTCTAAGCAGCTAAACATCAGGGGGATTTAAAAACAGGATGAGATTCCCTTAATTGCAGGCATATGTTAACATATATTTGTATATAATGCCAATATTTACATGTCGGTGTAGTGTTTGTTATATTTGGCTTCTTAATTTGCTAAAACGCAACAGGCATCAAAGTATGCATGCATTTTTATGAGTTACATAAATGTGGAAATATACCATTTTATGACTCCATTTATTCTCAAGACATAAAATAAATATGGATAAATACCAATAAAATGGCAAAAAATAAATACTATAAATACAAAATGGAAAACCGGGAGCCCTAGTCTTAACCCTACATATATTCAAATCTTTTTGCTCTGCCAACCATCACAGCGTGAGTTATACCTCAGCAAAGCAAGCGGTACATGCTTTAAGAAGTATGCTGGATACCTCTCTGTCCTGCACAACATCAACCTGTCAACATGGTCACTTTTGTAAAACCTTGAACACTAATTTCCACACAAACTCAAAGCAGCTGTAACACACATGCATTCTTTCACGTACAACCAATGGTTCTCATCGTCTTTCCTGGTTCCCTCCACTAAGATGTATGCATATTACTGCTCTCACTACAGAAGCCAGACAAAGTTAGTCAGAATGTGCGATGAAATACAAACTATCACCCAACTTGCACTTTGGATTGCTCACCTATCCGTGCCTATCAAACTCTGTGCACAGCTGCAAAAAAATTCCTTCAAATGAATTAGCAAACTCAAGAAAGTGGTTTTCCTACACTCACAATGAGCACTCTAGAATTAAGTTTCAGCATCAAGTCCTTTACAATGGACTCTGCTTCAACAAACTAATCTGCAAAAGGAAACAGTTAAACAGCCCTAAACATGCAATACAGCAACACCATTCAGTAATTAGAGGGATCTCTTCTAAAGCATTGTATCAAGGAAACCCCAGGGCTGGAATGGAATGCCCCCTTATTCTAAGCTCTAAAGGGATTTTGTGAAAGAATGATCTTCACAAACTAAAGAAGACAATAAGATGCCGATACCTACAAACACTCTCAATGCTAGGTAACTCCACAACACTGCCCGTTTATTTAGCCTTGAAAGACCACAAATATCATATTTCATAATTCCCCGTTTAGGGTTGATGTCTTATCATTTATGCGGCTTTAACTCTGCTTTTGTGGATTCACTTGTCCTATACAAATGATCAAATTGTTGACTCTACTAGTAAAGCAACTTGCTTTGTGTGTATACACCGACAGTCTCACTAGTGCATATTTTACTGTCTTTTTGTGAAAAACAATGCTAAAAAAAATTAGTTCAGCAAAACTCACGAGATTGTGTGGTCAAAATTCCCCGAAGATTGTGGTACTGTTGTGAATAGCTCATTAATAAATAAATAACGGACATGAACCCTCACCAGAAGCACGCTGGCTCATAAGGTCCAAGACAGTCTGCACACCCTCAATACATAATAACACAAATTGTCTGGGCCAAGGGACACAACAACCAAGATGTCCATGTCTGCAGTCCCTTAAAGCGTGACGTAGTGCTTTGGGTGATGCCCAGAGACACCCATTCCAAAGTCACAAAACTGTACTCAATGAAAACGAAGGCAGAATGGGCAGTATCACATGTCAATCAAGAGGCTGCCTGCTGTAGTAAAACAATATACAAGTATTCTTTCGGAATGAAGCACAAAAGACTTTGACAACATGCTTTCTACAGTAAACTTTGGTACCCCGTAAAACGATCAGCCTTCTTTCACATTACTTACTCAATGTAAGGATAGTAAAACCTCTTTCTTCCCAGCCTCAATAATGCGAGGTGATGCGCAGGTATGCACCCTTTGGGCAGCAGCACTGGGCAAGCATTACTAAACAGCGATATAACATGGGCTACAATATGCTATGCAAACATAAAATGCACTCCAGCCTAAATTGAAGATATTGCAAGGCACTGTGGAAACTGTGGCCAAACAGAGGAACAAGACAGAAAATACACGTTCTCTATAATGTCATGAACTCTGAGGTTCATGAACTGTGAGGCTCTAGCGCCTGTCTACCCTCTGAGAGATAAGCCACGCTTTACAAATCCAATTAGCATAGTATAACACATGCAATAGCCTTTCAACTATCAAGGGGTATTTTATTCCTTATTATAATACGAGGTTGCGCAATCATTTCCCTCCAATGTCCTTAACTCCTATGAAAAGTGCAACTAACTTGAAATTTGAACTGCGAAAATCTTGCGGAGGTACCTTCTCACTAGCAGTCTGTGTCTGGGGATGAGTGTCTGAAAAGTTTCAGCGCTCTGTCCATCATCTCCTTGTATTTGCTTTGTTTGCCCTAAGTGGGCAGGGTATGCCCAGACGTGGGTCCCTTGCTCACTTTGCCACTGGATTCAAGCTACCCCGAAACCAGTCCCAGGATGCGTGTTTCCTGTCCAGGAAAGACCTGGCTTGGCATTCGGGTTGGACTGTTCCCATGAGGCACAGGGTCAAGACTGATTTGCATATGGCTGGGTCTGAACTGGGGTGGTGAAGTGAGCTAAAGAACGATGATGGATTCAACCCAGATCTGTGACTGGGGGGTGAGTGTCTGAAACGTTTCAGAACTCCTTCCATTATCTCCTTGTGTTTGCACATAAGCCCAGCGGCGGTTCATTCACAGGGGCGCTGACCACCTACTGCTGTGAGCCACTACTTCCCAGGCTCATTAGTTTAACAATCAATTTAAATAGCCCGTACCTTTATTCATTTTTCTTTCTTATGGGGCGGGCTACGGTGCTCTCAAGAAAGCGGTAAGTGGGTGGGATGAGCAGCTGAGGTTAACAGAGCTGCGCATGTCAGATTTGCGGTATTTTTGCTGCAGCCAACCTGACATGCGCAGTTCAGGCTTCCACACTAAAGGCTAGCATGGAGCTGCGTCAGCAAAGACACAGCCCCATCAGTCTTCAATGGAGCCTTCTGCTTGCATGCCCCAGCCAATCCAAGCACTGCTGTTATGCCGTTTAGTATTGTAAGCAACATAAGAGAAGTGCTTGGATTGGCTGGGGAGCTCGGGTTTATTTTTCCCGGGCCAGCAAACCGATTACCCAAAACTCTGCACTCATTTAAGCAACCGCCGCGCGGAAGGACCAAAGGCTGAGTTGTACTTGCCTCGATGCTCAGAGCACACACACACACACATCTCAGCAGCTACAGCTCAACCCACTGAGAAGCATCAACTGGGAATTCAAAAATGTTTTATTAATTGACATTACAACTAAACGAAGTTGTGTGCAGCGCGCGCCTCCCATGTCCCTCCAGCTGCAACACTGCACTTCAAAAGCCACACACACTTTC
Organism: Calotriton arnoldi; assembly: GCA_963921515.1. Taxonomy (NCBI): domain Eukaryota; kingdom Metazoa; phylum Chordata; class Amphibia; order Caudata; family Salamandridae; genus Calotriton; species Calotriton arnoldi. The sequence continues at coordinate 329,844 of CAWUFW010002056.1, forward strand.
AGCCGCAATTCACGCATGACATAAAAAGACTGAGTCTGCATTGTTAATTATTGAACTGAGGCAGCGGGCTAATCAATATAGATGGATTAGTTTAGGCTCAGCGGCAGCGATGGATGAAACACATTGAGTCTGGGCCTTCCCTCCGGGTGCGATGTCTAATTGGGTGTATGCCTTGGGGTCACGTTTTGGGGCCCGACTGCTGCAGGACACGGACAGAGTGAGGTATGATTCCATGGCCCCTCGTGGAAGGGACGTGTTGACAATGCGGTGAGGGTTCCGGGACTGAGGCCCGGTTACTGTGCCCTAGGTTGCTTTTGGTGGCATACATGCCACGGCAAGAAGAAACCATTCTAGACTCACTAGCTTTGACCTCCAGATGCTCTCCAGTGACCCTGCAACAAGAGCTGTCTCTGGAGTTAGTCTGCCGCTGTCACTGTGGACAGCCTCAGGGGTTTGCAGGTGCCCTGCCAATAGGCCTGTGCCTCTGAAGGACCAGTGTGACAAGAAAAGTCAGTTGCAGGTCAGGCAATTCGGCACCACCATTTCTACCTCTATACCGACTCGCATTTAGTGTTTCACTGACTTAGGCTTTTCCGCAATGTTCCGGACTTCTCTCTGGGCCACCAGCCTACCTCACTCACCAGGCGTCAGTGAATATTGCTCTCCCACTGGATCTGTGCCAGTCTGGGCTCAACCCAGGTCCGTTGCATCTCTCCTTTGTCATCCCATCAGAAATTCAAAAGTCATCAGGGTTACATTCGAAGCCACCAGAAAGCTCTTTATATTAATATTTCTGCATATTTTGGCGCCTCCAGTAGGGTTATGGGGCGTTGCCCTCCTTATATTTTGGCCCCCATATTAAATTGACTGATTATCTGCTGAGGCCGGCCCGGGCTGCTTGCAGTATCCCTGAGGGTGGGTCCTTAATCCTGGGAAGCCAGTGCGAGCCTGAGGGGGTGAATCTTACAATATTAGTGACACTCAGACTGACACCTAAACCAAAAAAAAGGGGACTAGGGGCTTTTTAAAGGTCCAGCATACATGCCCAGTAGAACAACATCAGGTGCCATCGTGTTAACACCAAGATGTGCACACAATTCGAATTAGCAAAACACTTACCAGACACTTTACGCTGGGTCATCCTCGAGGCCCACCCTAAAATGACTGCAGGAGCATTGTTCAGGATTGAACAGAGGTGGGTGCACCTCCTAGCCACAGACAAACAGGGACTCAATGAGGACATTCCGTGGAGTACATTAAATAGACCATAGCCCTCTGGGGACCACACTTGATTGACCACATACCACTGAGCCCTCCTCTCTCTTCCCTGCGGAGTGAGTCCCACTCATAGAGTCAATCTTTATCCACCCCTGGTAATTGCAAGACTCACTATGTAGGTGCCGCATGCCCCCTCTAACCTAGACCGCAGCAGTCACTGGCCCTAATCCAGTGATCTCCTGGACACACTTCAACCTCCATTGGGCACTTCCCACGAGCAGTGTAGACCCCGCATATGATTCACTGACAACATTCTACTCCCGGCACTAGATCCACACATGTGCACCATTCCAATTCGGGTTAACCTTGAGAACCCGACCTCCATTGTTCAACCTTGCCGTGGCCCCTCTACCGGTGGTCATGGGCTACTTCTTTCGGACACCTTCTTACACTCACTCCTGTGGTAAGAGTGTTCTATATTCCATGTATGGTTATCTCCAAGATGGCCGCCATTGTATCCCTATCATTTAACCAGCATGCGTACACCCATAATGGCCGCCAAGTTAGCCTCCTCCTAAGGGGGGTAGCGCTCTAGGGCACCGGCTAATTGGCTGCTCCTCCCATTGGCTGCCGGCAACCGGGACTACATCTTGGCCACGAAGAAGATGACCAGTACCTCCCGGCCCCGGCAGCGTATGGGTAGGTCTACCGACAACCTCGCGGTTTTTGCCACGTGAGTACTATCTCCTTCTTCCACTTGGGGTTTACAGGGGTTGATTCTCCGACCCTCGGAAACGAGGTGAGTTCACGCATGTTATACTACGTGGCAGCAGACATGTCCTGTACCGTCGGGGGCTCACTCATCCACCAGGACCCGGGGTGCATTACGGACACAATATCCACTATCCTGTCACAGATACCAGGCACCCTTATATATTTTTTGGGGCAAGGTACCGAGTAAATCTGGGAGTGAGATGCGAGTCTCGACATGGGCCGGTGGGGTGGGGCCCCTAAGTGATTACGGCGTCCTCCTGACTGAGCCCGTTTTTAACCAGCTCACTACCTTATTGTGAGAGTTTGTTTATTGATCCTTGTTGAGCTGTGCTGATTAGTACACCCCTACTTTAGGTGTATTACCTGCCTGACCTTATCTGCACCATCTATAACCTCCTTTTTAGGACACTGGAATTGCCAGGTGTCTTTACCTGCCGGGAGTTGATGGTGCCAGACATCAACCGATCTTGGGTGAGTCCGCTGTTCTCATGACAGTTACCGTGATAGTACGGGATATTATATCCATGTGTGTTTTTATTACCATATAATTTTCTCACAAGCACGTCATAACTGTGTGACGCATGGTTTGAGGCACCACAATTTCACTGTATGTAGTGCACCTTCATCTATGAGTAGCCTACATGGTGAAGCTGATAAGGGATGCTTATGTTGACGAAGTAACTGCAAGTAACCATTACCATTTAACCATCTTTGATTTTATCTCATTAGGTTGGCCATCGCATTTACAGGTACCACATTTGAGGTGCTTGGTGTGGTCTATCACGGTTAATCAAACAGAACACCTCGATTAGTGTAGATAGACAGTCCTTTTTAGGTCCTGATGAATTGCCGCTAGATCAATCTGACACATAGGCAAGAAACATGTCGACCACATGAAGTTGAGCGCAATATCCTGACGCATTATATCAGGAAGGCGCCCTCTATATTTTTTAACAAGGTTGGAAGCCAGATTCATTAAAATTATTTTGTTTGGACTTCCACTTCCTTTTTTAACCCTTGCACGGTCCATTGACCTCCACTTAGCACATCTACACCTTTAGGTCCCTCACACCCACAGCACCAAACGGCAAGAAATAAAAGATCTCCGCCAAAGAGCCCCTCATAGGTATTGCAGCGTCGACCTGATGAGGAGCAAGCCCTATGATGAAGCATGACACCCAGCTGGCTGGGTGTGTGAGGGCTCTAATTCCGAAAGGAGGGATCCACCTTTCCCTCCGTTACTAAGGGACAACCTTCTTTTCTCAACTGACCTCACTCCCCTTGCCCTACCAGGAACTGCATACCCTCTTTTGCTTGACTCAGACTGACACCGTCAGAGTTGGGAACCGAAGAGCTCATGTCAGGTTGAACAGCTGCCTCTCTCCAGCCATCCCGACATGCGCACAAGAGACGGCTCTGAATCTCTCCACCTGCACAATACTGGAGTCGGGGGTGACTCATAGCCCCAGCCTGAGCAGTGAGGTTGTCTGCCCCAGCCAATCTAGGCGCTGCTGTAACAGGAGGAGCAGCGTCTGGATTGGCTTAAAGACACAGTACAATACGGGGTGGGAGAAGGCTGTCTCTCCTTTTCCTGCAGCATGAAAAGAGGCAGGCCGCATTGATATGAAGAAAAAAAGCTGCTTCAGGGCTTCGTCAAGCTTAGTTAAGTGGTTTAACTTTTGAAATCGGGTGAAGTAACAGTGACTCTCTCTCCTCAGGCTTACACGAAATATATAATGATGATACTCACTCGTGTTCTGGCCTAGGCTGGGCGTATTTCCTCTCAAGGCCGGACATTACCCAAAAATAGAATCAAATGCAACATTATTTTGTAATCATAGTTGTTTCAACTTGAAACAACTATGAATAAAAAAGAATGTTGTTTTCAACCCAAAATGAGCGCGCGCTGAGTCAGGCTATTTATTAAAAGTAATGGGACAGGACAGCGCAGAATGGAGGTGCGAGCCAGCAGAGGGCCCTTTTGTTTAGAATCTTCAATAAATCTGTCATGGTCGATTACGCGCTACTCCATTTTGCATGATTTGAGCCAGGTCAGCATAAGAGATTGAGCATATTATTATTTTGAAAATTTCACATGAATCATAATGAATAAGTTACTTACCTTCAGGGACACCTTATCTGGTAGAGACTAGATCTAGCTGCAGATTCCTTACCTTAGAATTATCCCCAGGCGCCAGACTGGATCAGGAAATTTTCTACAGCAGTATCTCTTCGTGTCAGTAGAGGGCACCGGGCGACCCCGTAGGACGTTGGCCACCAAATGTGACATCATTAGAGTCCATATAAGCCCTCCCCTGATGCGCTGATATCAGTTTCTTCCGTGCTAAAACGCGAAGCCACGTATAGAAACTGCAATGGAAACAGAGTGCCCAAAAAGAGTGCTCTTTTTGGGAAAAACGCTTATATGTTTATTTGTTTTTTTAAACGAAAGGCAAAAGGGTGCAAAGGAGGAACCAGAAGAAGGGGAAAATCAGTTTGCAGAGTGGGGAGGATGGGTGGGACGGTAAGGAATCGGAGACTAGATCTAGTCTCTACCAGATAAGGCGTTACCAAAGGTAAGTAACTTATTCATCTGATAGAGACGTCTAGCCGCAGATTCCCTACCTTGGAATAGATACTTAAGCAATACCATTCCGGAGGAGGGCCTGCGAACTGACTCCAGAACGATCTCCAACTGGGCTATCCGATCTGCATAAGAAAAAGAGAGAGACCGCTTGTCAGGAAGGGAGGGGTGGAAGGAAACATCCCACCAGAAAACTCAGGGAGAACCCCGTATGGAACTGAATCAGCAGCCATGCAAAGACATGGGAGAAAATGCATGGAAGAAGAACAAGACAAGTGGGAAGAACACTCCATAGAAACATAACATTACAATGCCCAGTGGAAAGGAAACCAGTCCAAGAGACTGAGGCGGAAGACTAAGGAGAACAGCTAAACTACTGGGCCAAGCTCCCAGCCATAGAAGTAGGCATGGCAGAGGGCTCCAACCAATAGCTGGTAAAGCATTGAGAAATAACAACAATCATGGCCATAGACCACGGTAGGCAGAGGAAACACTTCGAGAGAGAGGAGGCTCTCTGTGACTATGCAGCGTAGAATCCCAAGAAAAGAAGGTATAAAACACATAATTAGAGGGGGGGCGTGGCTTGGCGCCGATGGAGTGAGCAGCACTCACCGCGAGCTCCCGTCGGCCAGCCGCCATCGCCGATTATCCTGAAACCCCCACGAGGGGCATGACGCCCCACGGTACACCCCCATAACTGGGACTGCAGAGGGGGCGCCCAGGAGGTGGAACGAACTTCCCCCGCAGCCGCAATCCGCCGTAAACTGCTGAAACTTGATCGCGGCGAGCGCGGCCGGGTGCTGACCTAAGATGGCGGCGCCCAGCGGGAATTGAGGGGGACAGGACAAGCGCTAGCTGTCTGCCGCATGGTGCGCGGCTTGAGCGCTGGAGCACCTCTTCTTCTGCCCTCTGCAGGGTGCGACCCCCCAAGGACCAGTGGACCCCGAAGAAGCTCCCCGCATACCGGTGCCTGTGAGACCGGATGCAAGGCCAGTGGAGGTAAACGGCGGTAAGATGGCGGCACGGACGGCGATAGATGAGCCTGGGGCACCTTGATTAGCGCAGAGCCACCTGTGCCCCCCCTACCCACTGTGTAGAGCTGAGTGCCGAGATCGGCGGCCATCGAGGGCGGGCTGACCCGAGGTGGCCCAGACGCCGAGGGACTTGGGATAGGCCTCATAGGGCCCACGACCAGACAGAGAGCTGTAACATCGGGGGGCCCCCTCCCCCCCGAGCCAGGAGCTTGAAGGGCGCGCTGCTGCACGAGTGGCGTGATGAGAAGGTGAGCCCGGATGGGAACGAAGCTGGGGCGGGCGCCGGCTGTCCAAGGGCGCCACAGGTGGACGTGACGAGGCTTTGGCTCCCTTCCTCCTGCCTGAGCACGCGCTACTGAGGAGAAGCATTGGGGGCTCCTGTCCGGGATCTGGGGCAGGCGGGAGCTCCTGAGGAGCCCGGACCCTACTGGTGACAGCGGACACCGCAGACGGCGAGCAGTGGAGGCCTGGAACGGGGCCCTGCATTCGGACTGGGGACTCTGGGCACACTACGCGACAGCCATTGACAACGTCGCCCTACCGGACTGGTGTAGACACAGGGGCCTGTAGACGAGGGCTTGCTGAACGCGAGCAGTGCAAACCCGGTGAGAACGGTTCGGGGTGCCCCATGAGTACGCGCAGCACCAGAGGTGTCCCAGGGCGTGAAGACACAATGGGGAAGCCCCAGAAGAAGGACAGAGAGGATCCCACCATGAGCGCGCCTACGGACGAAAATGGGAAAGCCCAGCAACAAGGGGAACACCCTGCAGTCCCCACGCTGCAGGACATCTTGCAGGCTATCACCACGTCCAGCGAGCGCCTGGAAAATAAGATTGACTCGTTGAGCTTAGACATGGGTTTGCTCAGAGACGATCACAAGAAATTGGCGGACCGAGTTAAATCAACTGAGGGGGAACTTGCTGAGGCCCTGCCGGCGCTCACTGACGTGAAGCAGCGAATGGCCCTGTTAGAGGCAAAGGTGCGGACGCTAGAGGACAGGGCTGAAGATGCCGAAAACAGGTCACGCAGAAGCAACCTGAGGATCGTGGGCCTGCCGGAAAAAATTGAAGGCCGCAGCATGACGGATTATCTTGAAAAATGGATCAGGGAAGAGATAGCGCCAAGCGGACTGTCGAACTTTTTCGCCCTGGAAAGAGCACACCGCGTCCTGGCGAAACCACCCTTGCCAGGCGCCCCGCCAAGAGTGGTGATAGCAAAACTCCTACACTACAGGGACAGAGACCACATTCTGACCCAGGTACGCATCAAGGGCGACACACGGGTGCACAATTCCATGGTGCGCATCTTCCCAGATTTTTCGCGGGAAGTGCATTGACGGCGGAGCTCCTACCGGGAGGTGAAACAGAGGTTGCGGCAACTGGATTACAAATACACGACGCAATACCCGGCTACGCTGCGAGTTGTAACGGTTGGGGGCACGGAGTTCTTCAGACCCCTCAGGAGGCGTCTGACTGGTTAGACAACCATGATGGTGCGGAGCGGCCACGGAGCCCGACGAAAGGGAGACGACGAGGACACCGACCCAGGAATCGGAGGACTGGGACGGAGATCCTGGTGCCTTCACAGGAGGAGACACAACTCGAACGCTGAACGCGATGCAGGTGGTGGCCCGGATCAGCGGCGGAGTGCAGAGCCAAGACCAGCCGGAGGACAGCGGAAATACGGCGGACACTGGTTCGGAGGGTGGATCCAGCGACTCTGAGGCACAAAGTGAGCCACTCCCGGCTGTAACACCGCAGATGGCATCATCTAGTGGTTCAAAATGGCGAACTGAGAGATGCAGACCTCGCTCACTGTGGGGCGCTCCTGAGATTACATTCAGGTACAGGTGTACAAGAGGGAGGGCTGCTGTGGGGTGGGCCTCTGACATTGTGGAGAAGATGGCGGCGGCAGAGACGGGTGAGCCCCAGCGGCTGGCCACCCTCTGGGACTGACTGACCACCCTACAAGCAGTCACTTGTAGACTTTATAAATTGGTTTGGATGGGGGTTGTTTTTTCCTACTTATCCCGGGGAGTGGGAGTTCAGGGGCGAGTTGGTTGTTGGGTTTGGGGGGAAACACTGGGTTGCAAAATGTTGGATGTAATGGGGGCTCGACACAGAGATGGGTGCAATGGGTGCTGGCCGGCCTAGGAAGGGTTTGGAACAGAGTACTACTCGACCATGGCTGACCACCGACATTACAAATGCATGACCTGGAATATCAGGGGCATGCACACTATGTCCAAACGCCATAAAGTCCTCTCATATATTAAACGACGAGGAGCCCAGATAGCTCTCCTCCAAGAAACGCACCTTACGCAAAAGGAAGGGCAGGCATTGCAAAAAAGGTGGAGGGGGCAGCTCTTCTACACTACTTATTCAGCCTATGCACGAGGGGCTTTAGTGTGGATCCAAGCGGGGGTTCCGTTCCAATTGCTCCATTCAGTAACCGATCCGGAGGGCCGCTACGTGGCCGTCAAGGGGAGGCTGGAAGGCCGGGACATTACCTTGATCAGTGTATACGCCCCTAATGTCGATCAGTCAGCATTCTTTCCGGCACTCAGCCACAAATTAGCACAATATCTTGCGGGTACTGTGATAGTCGGGGGCGACTTCAACAGTGTAGACGACATACTTCTGGACCGGTCCCACCCCCGCTGCCAACCTCCCAAGCAGCACGCGCTTCCCATGCGTTCACCACATGGAGACAGAGCTGGGGCATGCTAGACACATGGCGCACCCTGAACCCGCAAACCAAAGACTACTCTTATTTCTCGGCGGTCCACGAAGTGCACGCCCGGCTAGATGCCTTGTTGTGCTCGGCAGATGCTCACCAACAAGTCACGTCAGCAGAATACTTAGCACGCACCATTTCAGACCATAATCCGCTGATTATGTCCCTGAGGTGGGCGTACCCGCCAGCGGCGATTCCCACATGGCGACTTCGACCAGACACATTGGAAGATCAGGTCTTTAGAGAGGAGATCAGGGGTGAGATAGCGGACTATTTCAGACTTAACACTGGGACGGCGGCATCCCTCACTGCAGAATGGGACGCCTTTAAGGTGGTCCTGAGAGGCCAGTGCATTACACGTGCCACAGGAGTCAGGAAGGTCCTCATGAGAGAAGTAGAGGGGGCAGAGTCAGCTCTCCGGGAAATAGAACGCAGGAGGCCGGGACATCCGGAACTCCAACGGGCACTCCTGGACGCTAAAGAGGAGACAGCGAGGCAAACAGAGAGGCTCAGGAGCTTCGACTATAAAAAATATCTGGAGCGCACCCATGCTGAAAGGGACAAGTCCGGTTCGCTCCTGGCATGGCTGACAAATCCGGGGCGCCGGGGCTCTCCCCTAGTGGAAATAGAGGACGAATGGGGGATCAGACACTTCGCTCAGGATAAGATCAACGAGGTCTTTGCACGCTACTACACTGCACTCTATGCCAAAACATATACCTGCGCACTGGCAGATATGGGTGACTACCTGACTGATCTACCACTGACACGCCTGACCCCTGAAATTGCGGAGCTCCTGGGGGGGGATATCACTCAACGGGAGATTCGGGTGGCTATTAAGGGAATGGCGCGTAATAAAACGCCAGGTACCGACGGACTACCGGTCGAATTTTTTGCAACGTATATGGAGGAGTTGACCCCCCACCTGACCGCAATGTACCGCAAGGCCCGCGAACTGGGGCGATTGCCGGACAGCGCCAGGGAGGCTCTTATTATCCCCATTCCTAAACCAGGGAAAGAACCCCATGACTTTACGGCATACAGACCATTGTCTATGTTGAACTTGGACTATAAAATCTTGAGCAAGATCCTCGCGACCCGTTTGCTGCCGCATATGCCTCATCTTGTTCACCCTGATCAAGCGGGATTTATCCCAGGGCGGAACACTGCCACTAACATTCGGCGCCTCCTGGCGGTAATGGACGCTGAAGGGTACGATAAACAGGAAGCAGCAGTGCTAGCAGTGGACATAGAGAAGGCTTTTGACAGCCTGGAGTGGCAGTATTTGTATGTAGTCCTGGCTGGAATGGGCCTCGGGGAAGGATTCCTAAAATGTGCAGCTCCTGTACGCAGCCCCTACAGCCCGGGTGCGCACTGGCAGTCATTTCACCTCCGCAGAGAGTGGAGAGAGGTACAAGACAGGGATGCCCCCTTTCCCCCCTCCTGTTTGCTCTGGCCATGGAACCATTGGCGTGCAGAGCCAGGAGTGGCCAGGATTACAGGGGCTTAGAGACATCAACGGGCCGCCATCTAATAGCCTTATATGCGGACGACCTCCTGATCTTCTTGCGTGATACGGCGGGCGAACTCCATGGGGCACGCACTATGCTGGCCCGATTCGGCACTGTCTCTGGTCTCCAAGTTAATTGGCAAAAATCCAGCCTGTTTCCGCTGACCCCTGATATCCCTCCGCCGCTCGCCTTGGAGCGATTGCGCTGGGAACCTAGATGTTTACAATATCTGGGTGTTCGAGTTTATCATGAGGCCTCGGACCTCTTGGAGGGGAATGTGAGCAGGGCAGTGAGGGCGGCAAAAGCAGCAATGGATTTCTGGAGCACACTCCCGCTTTCCGTTGCTGGGAGAGTGGCGGTCCTAAAGATGATAACATTGCCGCGCCTCCTGTATTACTTCGGGACACTGCCGGTGTGGATCCCACGGGCAAAGTTTAAGGAATTGGACACGATGATCACTTCCTTTATCTGGGGCTCAGGCAGGCGGAGAGTAGCACTGTCATTATTGCGGCGCCCTACTGCAGAGGGGGGGCTAGCGGTGCCTGACCTTGAGAGCTATTATCTATCTGCACAATTATACTGGCTGATCCAGTGGCTAGCGGCAGACCGCAACCCTGACAGGGAACGCTGGCCGGACGCACCAGATGCTGCCAACCTAGCAAAAATCCTTTTACGAGTCCGCCGCACTGCGCCGGCAGACACGCAGGCCACCAAGGTGGTAATGCGCTGTTGGTCCAGATACCTGAGGAAGGTGGGCGCTGCGACTCCCTACTCACCTGCCATACCACTGACACAGTTGCGCTATCTCCCGCAGGGTGAACACTGGGGGGGGCTGGAAGACTGGGTAGAGGTGGGATTGAGAGAAATGGGGGACCTGTACCGAGACTCCGCACTCATACCCTTCGAGGACCTGCAGGCTTCATACGACATCCCTGGGGGACATTTCCTGAAGCATAGGGCCTTGACCCGCAAGATTAGGGAACATTGGAGAGGAGGGGACACAGAGCCACGAGCACTGGCGGGTGCAGATATGTGGCGCTCTCGGCGGGCAGAATTAAAACGGTATCCTGCTTATACAAGGCCATACAGACAGATGCACGGCGGCCACTAGAACGCCTGAAATTACAATGGGAGGAAGACCTTGGTAAGCCAATTCCAGAGAGGGACTGGGAAAAAATACTAGAGCGTACACCAAAGGCGTCCAGGAACGCCCGTTTTAAATTAATTAACTATTATGTGCTGCACAGAGCGTACCTGACGCCGGTCCGCATAAGACGGTATTTCGGTGTGGAATCAGCAGGCTGCCCAAGATGCGGGATGAGGGAGGCACACATACTCCACATGTTTTGGGACTGCCCCTTATTGCAGACTTTCTGGGGAGACATACGACAGATAGTGGGTGACCTAATTGATAAAACATTGCCACAGACGCCAGAGCACTTCCTCCTGGGATGGTTTCCACACACGGCCAAGAACAGGGTGACGGGGAAGTTTCAGGACCTTGCTTACGTCCTAGCCAAGAGGGAGATAGCTAGAAATTGGAAAGCCCCGAGAGGACCGCAGATTGCCACCTGGAGAAGAGAGTTAGAGAGATGGGCGGGGGCCGAAAGCAGGCTGCTGTTTAGGGAAGCCAGTCGGGGGATTGGTACAATGGACAAGGCCAAAGCCTGGGAAACCTTAGTAGATGAACTAATAGCCTCTGGCCAAGAAGACGTTGAGGAGGTGGGCTCCCCTGGGGCGGCTGACGTGGCTCTGGGCACTGATCTAGGGGGACGTCAAACTTAGCGCATGAGACCCTGGCCTCCACTACACACGACTGCGAAACATCACTTGTACGAGCAGCTACCAACCAGCTGCCCCTCTGCAGTCCTTGTTCCATTGCAACCCAGGAGAGAGAGGGGGGAGGGTGGTACTGTTTTTATGTTTTATTTTCTGTTTGGCAGGTGTTGGATTGTAAGATTCTGCGAATGGTCATGGACCCAATTCTCATACATGCTGGAAGCATTTTCATCATAATGTAATATGTGTGAAACTAAAGATTAAATGGCAATAAAATATGGTTAAAAAAAACAACAACAAAAAACACATAATTAGAGAAGTATGAAAATATATATATGATATGTATGAACATAAACATATAGAGAATTCACACTGTACAATAATAGGTGCCCAAGAAGGGTACATACAATTACCAAACAGCGGCCATGGGCTAAAGGACAGGCAACGGCAAACTGGAACCAGCCACATGGCCCCATTTAAAGGGAGAGGGTGGGGCAAAAGTACACAACCCAAAAAACCAAGGGAGCAGACAGAAACAGCACTACCGACAGAACAGTGCGATTAGGCAGAAGAGAGGCAATTTTGTAAAAAACAGCAGGGGAGAAACAAACCAGCTATAATAGAGAAAGAAATACCACAGTGGAAAAGTGGAAAAAGGGACCGAGATGTATGGGGCCAACACCTGGGAGGCCTAAGCAGACAACCAGGCCACAGAGTAAAAGAAATTAGTATTGGAAGACCAACGCCAGAAAGGTAAGTCAAACCAAAGGGCCAGTGTAAAGAAGAGAAGGAATAGACAGCAAGGCAGCGCCCATAGCCTAGGAAGCAGGAAGGCCAGAAGCAAGGGAAAGTCCCCATATGCACGGGACAACCCGTGCCCAGCCAACAAACCAGGGAACAATGTGGGTGGAGATCCTGATGCCATCCAAGATCATACTCGGTAGTCTATAAGTACAAGGGAAACGACCCCCCCCCAAGGGATGAGAAAATCAACTGCGCTCGCAAGAAGAGGAGGAAATACACAGGAAAATAATCCTAAGGGAGCACAAACTTTCATACGATCCAACCCGCAGCCGACGGGCAATGAACACATGTCTGAGAAGAACAGAAGAGGAACATTCACCATATACCCCCAAAAAGGGCAGAAGGCACAACTGAAGAACAGCCATGCCAGTAACAAAACATTGAGGTGGGTATCACAGGTGTCATGGAAACAGCTCCAATCAAAAAGTGAAAGCAACTGCAGCTGTGCGCAAGGCAGAAGCAGGGGAAAAGCAGGCCATGCAGAGGTATAGAAGAGGTAGGGTGGCCGAATTTGCCACACATGCCAAGTTACGGACAAGGGATGGCCACATGGAACTTAAGAGAAAGAGTGGGCAGGGGCCCATCTCACCCGCGTACAGCGAGAACTAGCACAAGAAGTGCTAACTTCTGAAGAGAAAAACAAAGAACACCACTCCGGGCAGAATCAAACAACCAAGGGCCAAGAACCATGCCCCTTCCCTTGCATCTGCTAGGAAAGAAGGGCACCAGACCGAGTAGAGGTAAAGAACCCCCTGGCCAGTGTGGAGAACACTCAAAAAACAACAGAGGGGGGGCAAAAAGAACCCCGGTGCACCACCTTGGGACTTGCACTGGTGCACCAAGCACGGCATGTGGAGTTCCCCTATAAGGGGGACTATGGCGTCAGAAACATATTGAGGAATACCTGTAAGGCATACAGACGAAGTACCCTGTCGAACAGGGAACAAGGCAACAGTTCATCCTCACAATACCACGAAAACACACCAATCAGAACTTGGGTAGAAAGCAAAACACTGTGCAGCCACCGGTGTAGATACCGAACAGGGTCAGAAATTAAGATGTGTCCCAGAAAACAACCAGGGACCATTACCTGTCATGAACAGGGTAAGAATGCAAGACAAGAAAATACCTGCAGGGGCAGGGCACCACACCAGACAGCATGCGGAGTGCAAGTGAAAAGAAGAAGCCTACTGGCACCGCCCTATAACTGCTCGTGCAGAAAACATTAAGGTGACCATCTCCGGCCAGACTGAGTATGGGGGGAAAAAGGGCGGTATAGCAATCAGGCCTTAAGATTTCGCTCCACTCTGAATATCCGAAAAACGATATAAAGCGGAGTCAGCTTAAGAGCCAAACAGATATTGGCCATCAAAAGGCGGACTGAACAGTCTCAGAGAAGCCGGTGGTACTTAGCCAGGCACACCGGCAAAGAGCTACCAAAAGGACAATGGCCCGCCCAACAGAATCCGTGGTATCCATGCCACCATGAATCAGTAATGTAGCCGCCTGATGGCCATCCTGGATCAACTGGGCAAGAGTGTCCCGAGAGTCACAGGGGATGGAGAGGAGAAGGCGCGAGACCGAATCCCACAATACACGAGAAAAACGGCCCAAAACACAAGTCGTATTAAGGGACCGCAAAGCGGATCTGGTAGCAGAAAAGATATATCGGCCCAAAGCATCCAGACCTTTGGACTCCCTGTCCAGAAGGACATCAGGCATGGCACCGATGTCGGGGAGGGTGTAGCAGCCTGAACCACAAAGCTTCGAGGAGAAGGCTGACGAAAAAGGCAGAGCGGGTCTCCAGGGGCAGGATGGTGCCTATGAGCAATAGTCCGGTCCACAGAGGCCCTTGAAATGGAATTAGCCCAAGTCCCCAACAGAATATCAAAGAGGGTTCCACTGAAGGGAAGCGCAGGTTCAGTTCTCACCTGGCTCTGCTGAAGCACCCCAAATAGGGGATCATGGGTCATTGCCACAGAAGGAAGCTGCAGCCCTAGAACTACATCAACTCTCCGCAAAGGCTGAGCAAAATCCGAGCTAGCCTCTGAAGTGAGGCGAGGAGGAGAAAACTGGCCCGAGGATGGGGATGAGTCAAGGTCACTAGCATCACAAAGGTCAGAAACACAATGACACTACAGAGGAGGCTCATCTATGTGAGCATGCACATCACCAAAATACCCCTGAGCCGTGAAGAAAAAAGCAGGCGGCTACCCCAAAAGGGGAGGAAGGTAGCCCAGAGGGAACTGGTTCACTGGCGCCATTACCGGCGTCAACAAGAGGACACCTTCGCGTCGGGGAGAAGGGACAAAGTAGAGGCGATTGTGTCGTTGACGCTGGAGTCGGAGCCGACGGATCCAATATAGGTGTCACAGGTGGGAACACGGACGGCTGTGCACCAGAGGCAAAAGAAGGTCGAGCACAGATTCGGAGGGTCCGCTGACACTGAGGGAGGTCCCGCCAGCGTGGAGTCAGCAGAGGCCTCACCGACCTCCTTGTGGCCAAGAGGCGTACCGGAGGGAGGTTGAGAGCCAAAAATGGCACAAAGGGAGGGAAAGTAGTCTCTCATCTGAGCCACAGTCACGTGGGCAATGGGAGAAGCCAGAAAGGATGGAACAGACACCCGCCCCAACTCGGATATTTGAGAAATAGGAGGGGAGTCAGGGACACCATACGTATGCAGTACAGTTGGGGAAGGCAGCGGCGCCAACCCCCTACGGCATGACTTACCAGGCGACAGAGAGGACGAAGGACTTCAGGAGCTGCCCTCGACCAGTTCTCAGAGGAAGAAGATAACCGTGATAGACGAGGAGCCGTCGACCACCATGAGGCTACCAGTGTCATACGGCGTGCCTGCAGTGCTGGCGGCCGAAGCTAAAGACACGAGCTGCACTGTTCGGAGTCGGGTGGGCCCCGAAAAGACACCACATGCAATAGGATGAGGGCTCGACATTGTAGACCCCAGGACCTCTAAGATATCTAGGAAAAAGCACACTGTATCATCAACATATGTCAAGAGAGGCCAAAAATAGCCAGAGGTACCACACTCTGGATCCGCGTGGAAGTGCGGAATGGAAGAAACTGACGTCAGGGGAGGGCTTTTATGGACTCTAACGAAATCACATCCGGTAGACGACGAACGGAATCACCCGGCACCCTCTACCGACACTCAGAGGTACTGCTGTAGAAGAATTTCCGGATCCAGTCTGGCGCCTGGGGATAATTCTAAGGTAAGAAATCTGTGGCTAGACGTGTCTATCAGGTGCTAACTGCATTGGCCCCCCATCAAAGTTGGGCTGGCAGTACCGTGCATCAGGTGTTTCCAGGGGGGCTAGAGGGGTTGGGGCCTGGTTTTGTAGCAGTGCATCTTAAAAGCACTGCAGCGTTCCTTGTATCCAACAGTTTTCAGCCTATGTAAAAGTGTGTTAACCTGAAACAATAAAAAATAAAACAAGGGTCCTAATGACTGCTATGGACCCTCTGGGTGGCCATACGTTCTACAGACAGTAAGAGAAAGCACACACTTTTCAATATTTCTTCAAGAAAATATTCCAACATCAGCACAAGAGATCTGCATAACTCAAGGTACAATACACAATAGTAACAGATGTTACTTTAAGGGGTCAAGAGGAAAATTTAGAGAGAGTACATCCTCCGTGTTAGAACACTCAATTCACATAAAGTACTCCCCTATTGCCTTATACATACAGTCTTAGATGGAACCTGATCGAATAACCATAGACCCTCGCTGAAGACGACAGTTTACACCACCGGGTGGTGGGCAAGGAAGCAAGTCCTTCTTATTTTATATACCCTCACACACCCTAGTGGTGTCATGCTTCATCATCGGGTCGCCCTGACGCCTAAAAGTCAGGGTGGGCTCAACCAATCTTTCAGGGAGCTCTTAATGATATGTTTTTGGCCAGGGGGAATAAAGATTTAAAAATCTCAGAAAGATCCCAGTGTCCCTTTATTCTTGGATCTCGCTGAAATATTAAAAATAAAGCTAAAATTAGGGTCTTCGGGATATTATGGTCCTAGGACCCTAATGCCAACATGTTTCAATCCTATATGGCCCCTTACGGGTGCTCGACTTTCATCAGGGCGATAATCTAGCACCCCCTGGAAAATAATAATAAAAAGAGACGACAAGGGTAAGAGAATTTCCCTACCCTGTTTATGAAGGGCAGATAGCTGCTCCTTCTACCGTTAGTCAGTGTAAATTATACAAAGTTGGTTGTTCCATCTGTGGAAAGAAAAGAAAAACAACAACAAAAAGAAACAGTGTTTGAATCTTCTATGATATTGTACAAATTTGATTAAATAATTTGTGCTCCTCACCATCGTGCCACATCGGGTGACAGGGAAGCAACCAAATCATTGCCCTACATTTGGCATGTGTGATATCAGTCTTTCTTCTAAACTCACTCAATGCGTGATCTAGAAATAGTTGTGTGTGGTGTGTTTAGTGGCGGAAACTTTCCGCATACTATCACTACCTACACGCAGGTGTCTTGTGATTCACTTGATAATCCAAACGTCACTCATTCCTAAAACATAACCGCCATTTCATTCATCCTTAAAACCAAAAAACGCAAACACACATCAATTCTTACCCCATCTAGGGTGGAGTAATGTTTCACGCCGGGACTCACGGATAAGGGGTAGCCCCGTAGTCGCACACTAGTTGATTGTGGTCAAAGTGAGAACATGAATGGGCGTGCAATACAATCAGGAAAGAAAACAAAAGAGAGACAAGAACCAGGGGAGTTAGAAACAATAAGCAAACTCCTCCGTTCGTGGAGGTTGATGCCCATACCTTCATCCGTATATAGTGTGCACCGTTACTCACGCCGTCAGAGGTCCTGCCCCGTAGTTCACCTACTCGGTGTGGGTCCCGTCGGCTCTCTGTTGGGTAGGAAGAGACGGCCTCGATTTAAAGGAAAACAGGGGGAGGGGGGAAAACCTAATCCAAGGTGAGGAATGAACGCACACTTCCGGAGTCGCATGGTGATGACTCCGGATTCCTCTAGACAGTGGAGGGAAAGCTGGGTAATGTAGTGCGGAAGAAAGTGCAGAATGAAAACAAATTTTCTAACGATAACGGGGCAATCACATGAAACCCGGAGGGGTTACTTGGTTTTCCAATGAGATACTGTGTTTGCGTATATGTGTTTACAACGCGCTGCACCAAATTAACCCCTGATCCCGAAACGAGGGAAAAGCACACACTTTTTTTCGGAGTCGCATAGTAATGGCTCCGGATGACTCACAAAAGTAAAGGGTTAGCTGGGTAATGAAGTACGGGATATAAAATGATTCTAATAATATCCACGATGGTTCCTATGTGTTAAATAAGATTCTGTGTTAACGTGTGTAGGCTAAAACGCGCTGCACAAAAAAAGGAAGGAAATAAATATGTGATAACTAGCGAATCCTTAACCGATTCTGAACCGTGAGGTATATATATTGATAAAGAGTTGTCACGCACCCCCAAATCACTTTTGGTACTGGGCAATATATATATATAATTTTTTTTATATATAATATATAATTGTGATAAGAATGAAACAACGCAAACAGGGGGTAGAAACCTAACTCAGAAAAAATATTTGGGGTTGGTACAGATTGACCAATACCTAGGTAAATTACTCTTTGAATGTTCAAATAAGACACTATGTGAACACAAGGGGAAAGCAATACCGATGTTATCGATTTAATTGATTCCAAGGTATGGAATCGTTCAATCCCGTGATATGAGTTCTAAGTCTGTAGACCCATCTCTGTTCCCGTTCTAATAGGACCTATGTAAGATCGCCAAACCCTTTCATTTTTTCAATCACTGTCCATCTGATATCTGTGTCAGTATGTTGCATTTCCAGGTAATGAGATGTCAATTTTGTCGCCGAGATGGCCCGCCTTATAGTGCTCCTATGTTCACTAATACGCACCTTTACCTTCCTACTTGTCATACCAATATACATCAATTGGCAGGGGCATTTAATCATGTATATGACTTTATCGCTGTTGCAGTTTGTATGCGAACGTTGTTCCCATGCGTGGTGCATACCAAGGTCGATCTCTTTTGTGTGTTCTGTGAAAGCACATGCTACACAAGAGCCACATGGAAAATGGCCAATAACTGGTGGATTATTCCAGAGAGTAGCTTGATGGGTAATTTTTGGAGTACCAAATCTAGTATGGATAAGTGTATCTCTAATACTCCTATTTCTGCGGAAAGAAAACATCGGTTTTTCAAACGTCAGTTTATTGGATGTTAAAATGGACCATTTTTTATTTATTATTTTCTTGATTGTGTTAGAGGAAGAATTATATGTCGTAACACATATCAAAGTGTCCTTCTCTCTCTTTTCGTGACTTTCGAGGAGTGCTTCTCTGGGTGTGTTCCGCGACCTTTTTCTAGCCCTATCAATGATTCTTTTAGGGTATGCCCTTTCTGCCAATTTTTTAGACAATATTTCTGCCTCAGCTTTATAGTCTCCTAAATCATTGCAATTTCTGCGAATACGCAAGAATTGTCCAATAGGTAAATTCTCACGTAATGCACGTGGGTGTGCAGAGTTAAAATGTAGGAGACTATTTCTATCTGTAGGTTTTTTATAAAGGGAAGTAACCAAACTCCCATCTTCAGCACTGATCTTGACATCTAAGAAAGCCACTTGTTCTTTATCATAAGTCATTGTGAAATTCAGGTGTGGATTGAGCTGATTGATCCACACGTGGAACTCGTTAAGAGAGGAACAATCCCCCTCCCAGACGATCAAAATGTCGTCTATATATCAGTAGCCACTTCTTGATATTGTTAGAATAGGGGTTGTTGGACCAGATGTGATGGTCCTCCAGTTGGCCCACATACAGACACGCTATACTCGGCGCAAAAGTGCTGCCCATAGATGTTCCGTGGACCTGGAGATATAGCTGATCTTCAAAACTGAAAAAGTTCTCAGTTAGAGCTAAGCGTATAAGCCTGATAACCCAATCCACAGGAGCATCCCAAGTCCAGTTCTCTTCCTGTAACAGACCCTCAATGGCCCGGATGCTCTCCTCCTGTGGAATACTGGTGTATAGTGCCTCAACATCCAGGCAAACCATGATGTTGTGTGTTGGATGGTAAATTACATCAGTAAGGAGGTTAAGTAAATGTTTGGTGTCCTGTACAAATGACCTCATGCGTGGAACGAGAGGACGGAGGAACCAATCAGTGAATTTAGAAATAGGCTCTAAAAGAGAACCTATTCCAGATACAATGGGTCTACCAGGTGGAGGAGTCTTCCCTTTATGTATCTTAGGTATAGTGTAAAACAATGGTATTCTGGGATCATCCGGATTAAGGAATGCATGTTCCTTTTTGTAATCCAGTCGTGATCTAGTGCTTCTTTTGTCATGGTACTGATTGTCTTTTTTAGTCGGGCTGTGGGGTCTCTCGAAATTTTCTTGTAATACTTGGTGTCTGCCAGGAGATTCATACAGGCCGTCCTATAAGCCGTAGTACTCTGGATCACCGTAGCACCCCCTTATCAGCTGGTTTTATAATGATGTCTGTTCTGTTACTCAGTGTCTTTAAAGCCTCCCTTTCTCTCTTACTGAGGTTATCAAAAATGTTCCTTTCGGGTTGCAACTCCTCAATCTCTTTAGAAACACTATCTTCAAATGCCATCACCTCAGGGGGCATGAGGGACGCTGGTGGGAAGAAAGTGGATTTAAGACGTAAAGGGGTGTGTGTAGTAGTGTCCTCATCTGGTTTATCTTTACCCGCAAAGAATGTTTAATGCGTATTTTTCGGAAGAATTCACTTAGCTCACAACGTATCTGAAATTTATCCAAAAACGTTGTCGGTACAAAACTTAACCCTTTATTAAGGATGGAAGTCTCAACCGGAGTCAGTGTTACATCAGTCAAGTTAACCACTAGTCCCTCGTGGAGCTGGTGCTTGCTTGGGGGACCTTGGTCATACTGCGAGTGCTCACAGGAGTGTTCTCGTCCTGCCACTGTACTTATCTGTTGCCCTTCCGACCACGTCTTCCCCTTCTTCCGCCCTGTCCTAAAAAACGGTTCTGATTATAGTTAGGTTGGAAGAAAGGGCCTCCCTGGTACTGTGGAGGTCCTTGAAACTGTGGGGGTCCGTGGAAATGACTGGGCCATAAGGGTTTGGCCAAGGAAATACCTGAGGTGGTGGATAACCTTGATTGTAATTCCCCCTCCTAGGCCGTCTGGGTCTACCTTTCCAACTGCTGTTCGACCCATCACTTAACCAGGCCTCCTGTTCTGATTCAGAATTACTTGAGTCACCCCGGGATGAGGACCCTGATTCAGAATTGTCCGGGTTTTTATAGTCTTCTTTTATATACGGGTATACTTTTTCATGTGCAAATTTCTTCAAATCTTTTTGTAATTTGTTTACTTTGCTTTGCATCAGGAACTCTCTATGTTCCCCAATTTCTTTATTTACCTCCTCTATTTTTTTCTTGTAAAGTGTGATTTTAATTTCTGTCATCAATGCATCTTCACTCGTTTTTATCTTTACAAGGATAGCATCAGAAAGGCGCTTCGCGGTGTTAATAATCAAGATTAGCCAATCACGTGTGCACCGCCACGCAATCAGCGACCATTCTTTTTTTTAAAGTTGGTCATCGAGGAAGATTCTGGGGGTGTTGGTAACTAAAAGGCCCCTAGGGGCCGCATTCCCGCGTAAATATTCAGTCAGGATAGCTCCATGTAGGAGAATCTTCATTTGGGCACGTTTCAATTCTTTAAGCTCGTCCCAATTCTGGGCCTGACTAAGGCTTTGTGTAATGTTTATATCTGAGAGTAAAGGTGGTGCAGCTAAAATCACAGTTGCCATATCATCGGAATACCCTATACCATAGGACTCCGATGGTGTGGATATTATTGGCGTACTCATATTGACGTTCATGACACTAAAAAGGCGGTGAAATAACGGAGTGATTAAAGGAAGAGGACTGGAGAGGATCAACCGGTGGACCGACAGCTTCAATTGAGTTCAAGAAGTTGAACTTATTTTACTGGAGTACCCCACAGCTGTACGCTGCTCAATGCTCAATACACAATAGTAACAGATGTTACTTTAAGGGGTCAAGAGGAAAATTTAGAGAGAGTACATCCTCCGTGTTAGAACACTCAATTCACATAAAGTACTCCCCTATTGCCTTATACATACAGTCTTAGATGGAACCTGATCGAATAACCATAGACCCTCGCTGAAGACGACAGTTTACACCACCGGGTGGTGGGCAAGGAAGCAAGTCCTTCTTATTTTATATACCCTCACACACCCTAGTGGTGTCATGCTTCATCATCGGGTCGCCCTGACGCCTAAAAGTCAGGGTGGGCTCAACCAATCTTTCAGGGAGCTCTTAATGATATGTTTTTGGCCAGGGGGAATAAAGATTTAAAAATCTCAGAAAGATCCCAGTGTCCCTTTATTCTTGGATCTCGCTGAAATATTAAAAATAAAGCTAAAATTAGGGTCTTCGGGATATTATGGTCCTAGGACCCTAATGCCAACATGTTTCAATCCTATATGGCCCCTTACGGGTGCTCGACTTTCATCAGGGCGATAATCTAGCACCCCCTGGAAAATAATAATAAAAAGAGACGACAAGGGTAAGAGAATTTCCCTACCCTGTTTATGAAGGGCAGATAGCTGCTCCTTCTACCGTTAGTCAGTGTAAATTATACAAAGTTGGTTGTTCCATCTGTGGAAAGAAAAGAAAAACAACAACAAAAAGAAACAGTGTTTGAATCTTCTATGATATTGCACAAATTTGATTAAATAATTTGTGCTCCTCACCATCGTGCCACATCGGGTGACAGGGAAGCAACCAAATCATTGCCCTACATTTGGCATGTGTGATATCAGTCTTTCTTCTAAACTCACTCAATGCGTGATCTAGAAATAGTTGTGTGTGGTGTGTTTAGTGGCGGAAACTTTCCGCATACTATCACTACCTACACGCAGGTGTCTTGTGATTCACTTGATAATCCAAACGTCACTCATTCCTAAAACATAACCGCCATTTCATTCATCCTTAAAACCAAAAAACGCAAACACACATCAATTCTTACCCCATCTAGGGTGGAGTAATGTTTCACGCCGGGACTCACGGATAAGGGGTAGCCCCGTAGTCGCACACTAGTTGATTGTGGTCAAAGTGAGAACATGAATGGGCGTGCAATACAATCAGGAAAGAAAACAAAAGAGAGACAAGAACCAGGGGGAGTTAGAAACAATAAGCAAACTCCTCCGTTCGTGGAGGTTGATGCCCATACCTTCATCCGTATATAGTGTGCACCGTTACTCACGCCGTCAGAGGTCCTGCCCCGTAGTTCACCTACTCGGTGTGGGTCCCGTCGGCTCTCTGTTGGGTAGGAAGAGACGGCCTCGATTTAAAGGAAAACAGGGGGGAGGGGGGAAAACCTAATCCAAGGTGAGGAATGAACGCACACTTCCGGAGTCGCATGGTGATGACTCCGGATTCCTCTAGACAGTGGAGGGAAAGCTGGGTAATGTAGTGCGGAAGAAAGTGCAGAATGAAAACAAATTTTCTAACGATAACGGGGCAATCACATGAAACCCGGAGGGGTTACTTGGTTTTCCAATGAGATACTGTGTTTGCGTATATGTGTTTACAACGCGCTGCACCAAATTAACCCCTGATCCCGAAACGAGGGAAAAGCACACACTTTTTTTCGGAGTCGCATAGTAATGGCTCCGGATGACTCACAAAAGTAAAGGGTTAGCTGGGTAATGAAGTACGGGATATAAAATGATTCTAATAATATCCACGATGGTTCCTATGTGTTAAATAAGATTCTGTGTTAACGTGTGTAGGCTAAAACGCGCTGCACAAAAAAAGGAAGGAAATAAATATGTGATAACTAGCGAATCCTTAACCGATTCTGAACCGTGAGGTATATATATTGATAAAGAGTTGTCACGCACCCCCAAATCACTTTTGGTACTGGGCAATATATATATATAATTTTTTTTATATATAATATATAATTGTGATAAGAATGAAACAACGCAAACAGGGGTAGAAACCTAACTCAGAAAAAATATTTGGGGTTGGTACAGATTGACCAATACCTAGGTAAATTACTCTTTGAATGTTCAAATAAGACACTATGTGAACACAAGGGGAAAGCAATACCGATGTTATCGATTTAATTGATTCCAAGGTATGGAATCGTTCAATCCCGTGATATGAGTTCTAAGTCTGTAGACCCATCTCTGTTCCCGTTCTAATAGGACCTATGTAAGATCGCCAAACCCTTTCATTTTTTCAATCACTGTCCATCTGATATCTGTGTCAGTATGTTGCATTTCCAGGTAATGAGATGTCAATTTTGTCGCCGAGATGGCCCGCCTTATAGTGCTCCTATGTTCACTAATACGCACCTTTACCTTCCTACTTGTCATACCAATATACATCAATTGGCAGGGGCATTTAATCATGTATATGACTTTATCGCTGTTGCAGTTTGTATGCGAACGTTGTTCCCATGCGTGGTGCATACCAAGGTCGATCTCTTTTGTGTGTTCTGTGAAAGCACATGCTACACAAGAGCCACATGGAAAATGGCCAATAACTGGTGGATTATTCCAGAGAGTAGCTTGATGGGTAATTTTTGGAGTACCAAATCTAGTATGGATAAGTGTATCTCTAATACTCCTATTTCTGCGGAAAGAAAACATCGGTTTTTCAAACGTCAGTTTATTGGATGTTAAAATGGACCATTTTTTATTTATTATTTTCTTGATTGTGTTAGAGGAAGAATTATATGTCGTAACACATATCAAAGTGTCCTTCTCTCTCTTTTCGTGACTTTCGAGGAGTGCTTCTCTGGGTGTGTTCCGCGACCTTTTTCTAGCCCTATCAATGATTCTTTTAGGGTATGCCCTTTCTGCCAATTTTTTAGACAATATTTCTGCCTCAGCTTTATAGTCTCCTAAATCATTGCAATTTCTGCGAATACGCAAGAATTGTCCAATAGGTAAATTCTCACGTAATGCACGTGGGTGTGCAGAGTTAAAATGTAGGAGACTATTTCTATCTGTAGGTTTTTTATAAAGGGAAGTAACCAAACTCCCATCTTCAGCACTGATCTTGACATCTAAGAAAGCCACTTGTTCTTTATCATAAGTCATTGTGAAATTCAGGTGTGGATTGAGCTGATTGATCCACACGTGGAACTCGTTAAGAGAGGAACAATCCCCCTCCCAGACGATCAAAATGTCGTCTATATATCGTAGCCACTTCTTGATATTGTTAGAATAGGGGTTGTTGGACCAGATGTGATGGTCCTCCAGTTGGCCCACATACAGACACGCTATACTCGGCGCAAAAGTGCTGCCCATAGATGTTCCGTGGACCTGGAGATATAGCTGATCTTCAAAACTGAAAAAGTTCTCAGTTAGAGCTAAGCGTATAAGCCTGATAACCCAATCCACAGGAGCATCCCAAGTCCAGTTCTCTTCCTGTAACAGACCCTCAATGGCCCGGATGCTCTCCTCCTGTGGAATACTGGTGTATAGTGCCTCAACATCCAGGCAAACCATGATGTTGTGTGTTGGATGGTAAATTACATCAGTAAGGAGGTTAAGTAAATGTTTGGTGTCCTGTACAAATGACCTCATGCGTGGAACGAGAGGACGGAGGAACCAATCAGTGAATTTAGAAATAGGCTCTAAAAGAGAACCTATTCCAGATACAATGGGTCTACCAGGTGGAGGAGTCTTCCCTTTATGTATCTTAGGTATAGTGTAAAACAATGGTATTCTGGGATCATCCGGATTAAGGAATGCATGTTCCTTTTTTGTAATCCAGTCGTGATCTAGTGCTTCTTTTGTCATGGTACTGATTGTCTTTTTTAGTCGGGCTGTGGGGTCTCTCGAAATTTTCTTGTAATACTTGGTGTCTGCCAGGAGATTCATACAGGCCGTCCTATAAGCCGTAGTACTCTGGATCACCGTAGCACCCCCCTTATCAGCTGGTTTTATAATGATGTCTGTTCTGTTACTCAGTGTCTTTAAAGCCTCCCTTTCTCTCTTACTGAGGTTATCAAAAATGTTCCTTTCGGGTTGCAACTCCTCAATCTCTTTAGAAACACTATCTTCAAATGCCATCACCTCAGGGGGCATGAGGGACGCTGGTGGGAAGAAAGTGGATTTAAGACGTAAAGGGGTGTGTGTAGTAGTGTCCTCATCTGGTTTATCTTTACCCGCAAAGAATGTTTAATGCGTATTTTTCGGAAGAATTCACTTAGCTCACAACGTATCTGAAATTTATCCAAAAACGTTGTCGGTACAAAACTTAACCCTTTATTAAGGATGGAAGTCTCAACCGGAGTCAGTGTTACATCAGTCAAGTTAACCACTAGTCCCTCGTGGAGCTGGTGCTTGCTTGGGGGACCTTGGTCATACTGCGAGTGCTCACAGGAGTGTTCTCGTCCTGCCACTGTACTTATCTGTTGCCCTTCCGACCACGTCTTCCCCTTCTTCCGCCCTGTCCTAAAAAACGGTTCTGATTATAGTTAGGTTGGAAGAAAGGGCCTCCCTGGTACTGTGGAGGTCCTTGAAACTGTGGGGGTCCGTGGAAATGACTGGGCCATAAGGGTTTGGCCAAGGAAATACCTGAGGTGGTGGATAACCTTGATTGTAATTCCCCTCCTAGGCCGTCTGGGTCTACCTTTCCAACTGCTGTTCGACCCATCACTTAACCAGGCCTCCTGTTCTGATTCAGAATTACTTGAGTCACCCCGGGATGAGGACCCTGATTCAGAATTGTCCGGGTTTTTATAGTCTTCTTTTATATACGGGTATACTTTTTCATGTGCAAATTTCTTCAAATCTTTTTGTAATTTGTTTACTTTGCTTTGCATCAGGAACTCTCTATGTTCCCCAATTTCTTTATTTACCTCCTCTATTTTTTTCTTGTAAAGTGTGATTTTAATTTCTGTCATCAATGCATCTTCACTCGTTTTTATCTTTACAAGGATAGCATCAGAAAGGCGCTTCGCGGTGTTAATAATCAAGATTAGCCAATCACGTGTGCACCGCCACGCAATCAGCGACCATTCTTTTTTTAAAGTTGGTCATCGAGGAAGATTCTGGGGGTGTTGGTAACTAAAAGGCCCCTAGGGGCCGCATTCCAGCGTAAATATTCAGTCAGGATAGCTCCATGTAGGAGAATCTTCATTTGGGCACGTTTCAATTCTTTAAGCTCGTCCCAATTCTGGGCCTGACTAAGGCTTT
The DNA here is from genome assembly GCA_963921515.1 of Calotriton arnoldi. Taxonomy (NCBI): domain Eukaryota; kingdom Metazoa; phylum Chordata; class Amphibia; order Caudata; family Salamandridae; genus Calotriton; species Calotriton arnoldi. Next base: position 356,583 of record CAWUFW010002056.1, read on the forward strand.
GTGTAATGTTTATATCTGAGAGTAAAGGTGGTGCAGCTAAAATCACAGTTGCCATATCATCGGAATACCCTATACCATAGGACTCCGATGGTGTGGATATTATTGGCGTACTCATATTGACGTTCATGACACTAAAAAGGCGGTGAAATAACGGAGTGATTAAAGGAAGAGGACTGGAGAGGATCAACCGGTGGACCGACAGCTTCAATTGAGTTCAAGAAGTTGAACTTATTTTACTGGAGTACCCCACAGCTGTACGCTGCTCAATGCTCAATACACAATAGTAACAGATGTTACTTTAAGGGGTCAAGAGGAAAATTTAGAGAGAGTACATCCTCCGTGTTAGAACACTCAATTCACATAAAGTACTCCCCTATTGCCTTATACATACAGTCTTAGATGGAACCTGATCGAATAACCATAGACCCTCGCTGAAGACGACAGTTTACACCACCGGGTGGTGGGCAAGGAAGCAAGTCCTTCTTATTTTATATACCCTCACACACCCTAGTGGTGTCATGCTTCATCATCGGGTCGCCCTGACGCCTAAAAGTCAGGGTGGGCTCAACCAATCTTTCAGGGAGCTCTTAATGATATGTTTTTGGCCAGGGGGAATAAAGATTTAAAAATCTCAGAAAGATCCCAGTGTCCCTTTATTCTTGGATCTCGCTGAAATATTAAAAATAAAGCTAAAATTAGGGTCTTCGGGATATTATGGTCCTAGGACCCTAATGCCAACATGTTTCAATCCTATATGGCCCCTTACGGGTGCTCGACTTTCATCAGGGCGATAATCTAGCACCCCCTGGAAAATAATAATAAAAGAGACGACAAGGGTAAGAGAATTTCCCTACCCTGTTTATGAAGGGCAGATAGCTGCTCCTTCTACCGTTAGTCAGTGTAAATTATACAAAGTTGGTTGTTCCATCTGTGGAAAGAAAAGAAAAACAACAACAAAAAGAAACAGTGTTTGAATCTTCTATGATATTGCACAAATTTGATTAAATAATTTGTGCTCCTCACCATCGTGCCACATCGGGTGACAGGGAAGCAACCAAATCATTGCCCTACATTTGGCATGTGTGATATCAGTCTTTCTTCTAAACTCACTCAATGCGTGATCTAGAAATAGTTGTGTGTGGTGTGTTTAGTGGCGGAAACTTTCCGCATACTATCACTACCTACACGCAGGTGTCTTGTGATTCACTTGATAATCCAAACGTCACTCATTCCTAAAACATAACCGCCATTTCATTCATCCTTAAAACCAAAAAACGCAAACACACATCAATTCTTACCCCATCTAGGGTGGAGTAATGTTTCACGCCGGGACTCACGGATAAGGGGTAGCCCCGTAGTCGCACACTAGTTGATTGTGGTCAAAGTGAGAACATGAATGGGCGTGCAATACAATCAGGAAAGAAAACAAAAGAGAGACAAGAACCAGGGGGAGTTAGAAACAATAAGCAAACTCCTCCGTTCGTGGAGGTTGATGCCCATACCTTCATCCGTATATAGTGTGCACCGTTACTCACGCCGTCAGAGGTCCTGCCCCGTAGTTCACCTACTCGGTGTGGGTCCCGTCGGCTCTCTGTTGGGTAGGAAGAGACGGCCTCGATTTAAAGGAAAACAGGGGGGAGGGGGGAAAACCTAATCCAAGGTGAGGAATGAACGCACACTTCCGGAGTCGCATGGTGATGACTCCGGATTCCTCTAGACAGTGGAGGGAAAGCTGGGTAATGTAGTGCGGAAGAAAGTGCAGAATGAAAACAAATTTTCTAACGATAACGGGGCAATCACATGAAACCCGGAGGGGTTACTTGGTTTTCCAATGAGATACTGTGTTTGCGTATATGTGTTTACAACGCGCTGCACCAAATTAACCCCTGATCCCGAAACGAGGGAAAAGCACACACTTTTTTTCGGAGTCGCATAGTAATGGCTCCGGATGACTCACAAAAGTAAAGGGTTAGCTGGGTAATGAAGTACGGGATATAAAATTATTCTAATAATATCCACGATGGTTCCTATGTGTTAAATAAGATTCTGTGTTAACGTGTGTAGGCTAAAACGCGCTGCACAAAAAAAGGAAGGAAATAAATATGTGATAACTAGCGAATCCTTAACCGATTCTGAACCGTGAGGTATATATATTGATAAAGAGTTGTCACGCACCCCCAAATCACTTTTGGTACTGGGCAATATATATATATAATTTTTTTTATATATAATATATAATTGTGATAAGAATGAAACAACGCAAACAGGGGGTAGAAACCTAACTCAGAAAAAACATTTGGGGTTGGTACAGATTGACCAATACCTAGGTAAATTACTCTTTGAATGTTCAAATAAGACACTATGTGAACACAAGGGGAAAGCAATACCGATGTTATCGATTTAATTGATTCCAAGGTATGGAATCGTTCAATCCCGTGATATGAGTTCTAAGTCTGTACACCCATCTCTGTTCCCGTTCTAATAGGACCTTTGTAAGATCGCCAAACCCTTTCATTTTTTCAATCACTGTCCATCTGATATCTGTGTCAGTATGTTGCATTTCCAGGTAATGAGATGTCAATTTTGTCGCCGAGATGGCCCGCCTTATAGTGCTCCTATGTTCACTAATACGCACCTTTACCTTCCTACTTGTCATACCAATATACATCAATTGGCAGGGGCATTTAATCATGTATATGACTTTATCGCTGTTGCAGTTTGTATGCGAACGTTGTGAACGTATGCGAACGTTGTTCCCATGCGTGGTGCATACCAAGGTCGATCTCTTTTGTGTGTTCTGTGAAAGCACATGCTACACAAGAGACTCAAGGTACTCAGACACTGCAGGTAAATAGTTTCTAAATGCCATGTGATGTACAGGGAACCTCCTTTCCAGGTATCAGATGGGGACACGGTTCAGTAAAACAGTTCAAAACGTGCCTTTAGATGCACGTTTGTAACACTGCTTTCCATAATTCTTCATTGTTGTTATTATTGAAAGACAATATTTTGGACCTCCTGCATGTCTTCTCGACTTCCTTAAAAACTCAGCTTAAGGTTTAGGCGTCACGCTGTCACCAAAAACAACAAAAGCTCTCTGGCACATAAAAAAGAATAACTTACACTATATGTGAGAAAACTCGGAAACAAAATGTAGTAAAATAAGAAGAAACCACACCACAGGCAACAATGAAAGTGCCCAGAATATTCTAGTGATTAATGTACTTCCTAGAGAGAGATCTGAGTTTTGTTTAGTGGCAGTGTTGACTCATCTATGTTAGTGCAGAGGGTTTATATGCCCGCTGCAAAGAACGTAGTTGTGCAGATAACAGAACAGCTATTTATGTGCACTGTTCATTGGGATATTGCTTTTGTCACAGATCTGTGCCGTTCATAAGTTACAATCGCAATCAAACACCTCTTCCCCCTGAGCCCCCTTTATGATGGACGAGCTAGCTACGCTCACTCGCCCAGGACACACTGAATTTTTACGCCTCACCACTTTCAAATGTCACCAGCCGCCACTGCATCTCAGATGAAATCTATTTAAAGTGGTGAGCTGTGTGCAAATCTCTCTGCATTTGACGTGCTGATGGGAAGGAGAATGATTGAGGGTGAAATGGCCAAGTTTACAGGGTCAGAGTTTGTCTGCTATGTCTGGCAGTCGGTAAAATAAATAGGTGATATGCCACTTGTTTCCTAATTGTGCTCATGGATTCAGACTCCTGAGCAATACATAAAACATAATAACTTGTTTTCTAGAAAGTGATTCCCATCTCAGTATTTATAATAAATTACCTTTCAGCAGCCTCTGTGTGCCTACAAACCACTTCTTCTCATTTTACATCTGTTCCATACTCGTGGATTCTTTGCAGTATGCAGCCCCAGTAGTCATCACACCACACTTCATTATCATATGAAATCTCCTTATTGATGTCATAACTACACTTTCACAATTACTTTATTAACTTTCTTGCTTTCTCAAATTTGCTTGAAAATGCACCATTTGCCCTCTTTTTTCCCAAAATTGTCTTGGGGGGGGGGGGGGAGAACCCCCCTCCCCCAACCCTTCTCATGGCGTTTGGGCTTGCTCTGTAATCTCGCTCACCACCAGTCACTCACCCAGAACTGTTATGCCCACCACTTCAAATGTCACCGGCTGTCACTTGGAAAGCCGTCTCAGGGCATGGGGATGATGCCCTTGATATGTTAGGAGTGTGTTCTGGTCAATGGCCTTTCTGACTACAAGGACATCGTCTATATATCTTTTCCAACACCTAATGGACCCCTGTGTGGTTCACTGTCAGTAATTATGAATTGTAGATCCACTGACTACACATTAATATTAGCCAGATTTGGAGCAAAAAGTGCTCTCATTAAAGTTCCTCCACGTTGTTGGTAAAATTGATTATTCTGCTTGAAGTAGTTGGTCATCAGGGCAATCGTGTGTAGCTCAACAATGAATTCTGTGGGTACCTGCAAAGGTGCTGGACATATGTTAAGGATATGTTCTACTACTACTGTAATGCTCTCAATATGGGGCATATTAGTATATAGGGACACAATATCTAATGGGACAAGCAATTCTGTGTCCTGGCCAAGTGCTGTACCCTCCATTAAATTGATCATGTATGTACTATCTCATACGTATGTTTCCAATTTAGAGTCACACCAGGATAAAATTGGTCTTCCAGGTGATTGGTGTTAGTTCTTTTGTATCTTAGGTAAAGTATATAAAACTGGAATCCTTGGATTCTTTTTATTGAGAAATTCAAATTCTTTTTAGGTAAGGAAACCCATGTCTTTGCCCCGTTTGGTGACTTCCAGAATTCGTTTCTGTATGGCCCCCAGTTTGACAGAGTGCTGGCTGTTATCTAATTGTCTCTTAACCACTGCATCATAATCCTGCACATCTTGAATAACTTTGCCTCCCCCTTTATCAGCTGGTTTTATAATAAATGACTTATTCTGTTTCAGGGCTTTTAAAGCTTCCCCCTCTGCTAAATAAATATTGTATGGTGTGAAAGACTTTTCGTTTTTCATATTTGCAATATATTTTAGTACCACTGTCTCAAATACAATCAGTTCTGGATGGGCAGTGGAGGAGGGCGGGAAAAAAGGTTGGCAGTGGTCTCAATCCGGTGGCTGAGTCATCTGTTGTGCTGTATTTGCAAATAAAATCCTTAAACCTAATTTGCGAAAGAATTTAAACAATTCGGTCTGCAAAGTGAAGAAGTGTCGTCTCCATGATGACAAATGACAAGCCCTTGCTTAAGAGATATAGATAGTACATGTTGCGAAAGATTGAAAATCTGGATCACCTGTTTCTCTTGTGCCTGAAATGAGTCAGTTTTGCGAAAACTTATGGAGACTCTGGCCCTCCACCTGTAATATTTCGGACTCATTTGGCGGTCCCCTGGAGTTTGGTTGCATGGCTTCCCTCTGTTGCCTCTGCCTCTCAGGCCCACTCATAAAAAAAGTTTGTTCAATATGGCTTGATAGACCACTAGGGCCTTCTTGTGGTCAGAATCGTCTGATCCTGCTGATGACTCAAAAAAAAGTCACTGCCTTGCAATTTTTTAATCTTCCCCAAGTGTATGCCCTACTGTGTTGTGAATTCTGGGCATAGAATTTGTCTAATAGGTAGGGTCAGGCTTTTTCTTTGAAAAAATTCTTCATGTCTTTAGACACTTTGTCTGCTTTTTTCTTTTGCTCAGTATTAATAAATTCTGTTATTGTTGCACTGAGTTTGTCCAAAGCTCTCTGGGCTTCTTGCAGTGTGCCTGTCCCTAATAATTGTTTTTCCAATTCTTCAAATTCTTTTAACTCCTCTTTTACGTGTTCTAGAGCGTTTTCAAATCCAAGCACCATCCAATGACGCAAGCATGTGGTGGCAATACGACTGAAACCCCATGTAACATTTTTGTCTTCCCTAAAGAAACCTGGGATGTTCCTCACTTGTAAGCCTAGGGGGATGATTCCTGCTTGTAAGTATTCCATAAGCATATGAGCATGTAGCTCTGTCTGCACGTGTTTCTTTTTGGCTTTTTCTACTTCTGCTATTATTGATTACTTAGGATCAGCCGGTGTAGTAGGTTTGTAAGCAGTGATGGACCACTGATTATCTTTGCAATATATTCATCAGTGTATAGGAAAGCTTCTCGCTCTGTCATAGTATCATTAGAGATTTACCAGAGCTCATACACTTGATAGTTCATAGGAAATCAACGTGTAACCCACCGGCAAAGTAAATATAGAGGCTCTTGTGGTAATCCCTCCACCCTACACAGCACTATAAAACAAGATTGGCCCATAAAACTATGGAAACGTGGGCTATTAACACTTCCTCAATCACAATGGTTCTCATTGGTATCATTCAATTAGTTCTTCATTTATCAGCCAACTTGACTGTATACAGTTAATGTAGAGAAACGGATAAGTCTCCAGACCACCATGTATCAAAAATAGCTCAGATTACATAGCATCAAGTTTTCATGACACAATACATTTCTTTCTAAAAGTAAAATATATGTCCCAGTAACAAAGAAAACTACAAACCAGTGTGTCAAAAGACAAGTGAAGGTGAGGTATAACCACAATCTTTTGAATGTGTTTCAACAAACAACAAGGTAAATAAGAAACTATTAAGCCAATATCCGATTTCTCTGTTGTTTGTCTTATATGTCGACGAAGTTTGGACCCTCAACGTGGTACAGGGGTCTCATCAGGACAGAAAGATGCACGGGACATTTAAAAAGAATAATGAAAATTAATTGAGCTGGCCTGATTGAAAATGGAATTGTGTAGGCATTTACTGCACGGTTCCTTACGTTGACTGAGAAGTACCAATCAATGTGGTCCAAAACGGGTGAAAGAATGTGATAGGCAGACCAGTGAAATGATAATTGTACTGACTGCGAGGGTGATCAGTACCTGAACTAGAGTAGTGTAATCCTTAAGTAAATGTCAAAATGGTACTCTAAGAGAAAAATAAAGTAGGACAGGAGTACTCTATTCAAGAGTGTAGCTGCCGGATGGATGAAGGCAGCTAGGGGAATACCGTGGTATAATAACCCATCTTTACCGGTTTTCAGTATGGAGAGCGGGTCAAGTGCCCAGGTATTTAGTACGGCGCCCTTCGGTGGAGGAAAGGAACACTGATTTGTGGTTCGCTTCTCACTCAAGCAGCAGAGTAGCAGTTCTTCTTGCAGCAGCGCAGTCCTTTGAATCTTCCACAGGCTCAGATGTGTACTGAAGAGTTGGGTCTGAGGGTCCAATATTTATATTTGGTGCCAGCTATGAAATAGGAGAAGGTTCTTGAGCTTTTCACCCCTAGAGGTGTTTGGAATTTCCTGCCCTGGCCCCAGCTTGTCTGGGGCACAAAAGACTAATGTCAAACCCTTTGTTAGTGTGCTGATGCAATGTCTGTGTGATGAGTAAGTGTGTAGGCGACAGCTCCTCCCCCTATCAAGTCAGAGATGGCCCATCCTGCCAACAACTAGTCTCCCCTTGCCATACTGTCTGTGAATAATACACAAAGACCAACTGCCAGCTACACTTAGTTATGTGATCCAGGATACAGGCTGCAAGCACCAAATGATTGGGGCAAGAAAATGCCAACTTTGCAAAAGTGGCATTTTCAGAATTGTGACTTAAAATTTGACTTTGCCATTATAGAAGGTTGTAATTTTTTTTTTTTTTTAGAAAACAAACTTGGCATTCCTACTTGCTCCCAATTGAAACATATCACTCATTAAATGTAAAAAGATAACCCAATTTTATCCTATGGGAGAAGTAGGCCCTGCAGTAGTGAAAAACAAATGTAAGAGTTTTTCACTACCAGGACAAGTGAAATTTAAAAGTACATGTCCAACTTTTTGAATATATTATCCTACCCTAAGGCTGTTTAGGGCCTTCCCTGGGGGTAACATGTTTTAAAAAGGTAGGTTTAGGCCTGGCAAAAGATTTACTTTGCCAGGTTGAAAAGGCTACTTAAATGGGTGGCACAAGTAGTGCTGCAGGCCCACTAGTAGCAGTTAATTTTCAGGTCCTGGGTACAAGAAGTACTACTTTACTAGGGACCTTTAAGTAAATGAAATGTGCCGTTTGGGTGTAACCAAATGTTACCATGTTTTAGGAAATGAGGACAGGCACTTTAGCACTGGTTATCAGTGGTAAAGTGCACAGAGTCCTAAGCCCAACAAAAAGGAGATCGGCAAAAACAAATGGAAGAGTAAGGCAAAATGTTTGGGAGGAAGACCACCATAACGCTGACAGGTCTAACAGGAAACAAGTCTGGGAAGCTGTTATACTGCTTGGCCACCAGAGAGGGCACCTCCAAGGTTGATTCCTGTGATAGTAGACTCTAGCGAGAAAAAAGTGAACACAGTGACAGAGATTGCATCCACCTTTGCCTCCTACTACCAAAACCTGGATGCAGGACAACAGAGCTTCATACATGAGCGTCCTTCTCCTCTTATTGACAATCTCCCCCCTGAAAACCCTGAGTGCGCTAGATACAGATGCCTTTGAACAACCTTTTATGGTGAAAGAGATTGTAGCAGCCATTAATAGCACGAAGGCAGGTAAAACACCTGGACCAGACGGGTTCTGCCTTGAATATTATCGCAAATTTAAGTTGGTCCTCTAGCCTCTCCTATTGCTCATGTAACAAAAAGCCATAGAGAAGGGCTGCTTCCCGTCTGAAGTAAACTTGGTCACAACTGTGGCCATTTATAAATCTGTAGACCTTCCTCACTAATGCCCTTCCTACCATCTGATTGCCCTCATAAACGCATAACTGAAGATCTAGCTCAAAGTTCTTTTCACCTGACTCCTGCAGGTGATTACTTCACTTGTCCACCCAGTGGCGTAACGAAACTTGAGGGGGCCCCCCTGCAAAGTACATGGAGGGGGCCCCCCCCATTCTCCACGTCAGTCAAGAGCTCTCAGGCAAGCAACCCGCCATACTGCAGGAGCTCACCCCAGCCATAAAAAAAGGATTCTGGTTCCTCCATTGGTCACATCCGCCCTTTCATTAGGCGATTTACATACATCAGTAAATACTGCTGCTGCGCCCTCCAGCCAAGTTACATAACACTGCCTCCAGCCGGCCCACCAAACACATCCTCCTACTTGATGACCCACCTTCAAGCGAAGCTCGCTCAGGTGACCACCTCCAAACACAGACCACTGCCTTCGTGCCTGCTACTAACGCGTCCATTAACTCTACTCTCTCCCCTATGAAACCCGCAGTTATGCTTTTCCGCCCGCCTTTAAAACCACCCCTCGGATGTCACTGTGAACCTGTGACTGCCGCCCACTGCTCCCTTGTCCACCACCGACAGAAAGACTGAGGGCCGGTCCCCATCTAACCGCTGCCTACCAGTAAAGACAGAGCCTTTCAGCTGCTGCCCTCCCCAATGCCACTGTAGTAGTTTAAAACATGTTAAACAATCTCTTTAACTGACCACCCCAAAACAGTGCTTCCTGCTAGCCTCTACGGCATCAAAGCCGTTCCTGCTACTTTTCATCCTCTGCGTGAGGCACACAATAATATTAAATGTACAAAGGGTCCGATTTTTTTTTTGCTCACACCAACATTAATTTACACTATGTGCCCCACTAAACCATACCTCCTGTCAAAGGCAAACCTGATCCCATGTGTAGCACCAGTCAGCTAGTACCCCAAGGACAAACACCAGAGAGAATGCGCGATTCATGTAATTAAACCTACAGTGACAACATAGCATTTCCCCACCCACTGTCAGCCCAGCGAAGTCTGCAACCGCAAGGTAGCCGTCAATACCGGCAACATCTAAAGTGCATTTCCACTTCCTTTCAATGGCAGCTCCTGATACATATACCTATGCCTTCTGGGCGGCATCTACCACAGACCACAGCATTCTTTGTCCCCCTAAGATTAACCGAATGCTGTCTGGGAACGCTTCTCTTCCCCCTTCCTTACTAATAACTAATGGAGGATAACAAAAAAAATATATAGTATTTTCTTATGCAAATAGCAAGTTGCTGCCCGCAGTCCTCACCAGATCCACACGTATCAATATTCTGCTATCGCACCATCCTGTCAACCCTATTATTATCTGGAGATGTTTTTTATCCCTTCCGTGAACTGGGAAAAGCAATACCTTGCACGAAAACAAGTCCCTTTAAAACCGTTGCTACTTATACAGGCTCGCAAAGCACTTACTTGTTTTACTAACTGTCGTTTTAAAGCAAACAGGTAACTCATTCTAGGATTGGAATTACGGCTTAGAAGTGTGGAAGTTAATACTGAGACGTAGGATGATTTTTTGCATGTCTGCCAGTCACTCATTCTTCCCTGCACGCGCACACAATGCAACAATACAATTTAGCTTAACTCATTGTTCAGAAATGTACCGGAAGGTAAAGAAACAGCCCATATTATTTTTACAAAGAAAAATAGACAAACGTCCACTTTGTACCCCATGACATAAAAGCCTTAGCGTGCACAGCTTGTCCAAATCCACGCCACCTAATTCAGCCCTGCCAAGTACCACGCATCTGGCGTTAGACTAATGCATTTCAGTGTGGTGATCCGCATCACCGCACTGAAATGCAAAATCACGCATAACAGGCATTGCACCTCCTCGGGTACCAGTGCTGCTAATCAATGCTGGTGTAGTATTATTTCCATGTGGCTGCCGTCTGTTTTCTGGTGCTTCCCCTGTCTCCTAAACGCGATGTGGTAAATTTCGTTATGCAGTACAGCTGCCTGTGTGGTAGTCCTGTAATGAATGTCCCTTTTCTATGCCCACAACATTTTGCCGTATTTCCGTAGTGTGTCCATAAAGTTAGGTCTCGCGAGGATTTGTTGCAGGCGCACACGTGCCATGCACCGGCGGTCCTACGATGTCAGCCGCTTCGAGTGCGACATTTGTAAGGACTGGTTCCTGATGGGAGCTAGGGGCTTGAGAAGGGCACCAGACCTCTGGAGTGGGTGATGTTGTGACCCGGGATAACCTCCGCCTCCTTGCGGGGAGCGATGTGCAAAAACGGCCGCTCTGCATGGAGGAGCCGGGATCTAAGATTCCAACACAATGACACCACAGCGCTGAAGTGCCCAATTTCATTGCTGTTTTGTTGTTGGGGGAACGGAAATAACGATGAGTAAGTATTAAAGGAATAACATGCGGGAGTCTGTTTCCAGGCTGATTCCTACTTGTTTTCTTCGAAACTTTCACATGGCGGTAATAGCTACTTTCAGCAGCAGACATACCAGAATGAAAAACAAAAACATTAATTGTGAAGGTCCCGTAACTCCTGTGACCTAGGTGTATTGGTAACTCTTACCTGTGTCAGAGCGTTGATTTTTTCAGATGCAAGATAGATATATAGCTGCACTGATTAGGGGTGTTACATTGAGTAATTGCTAAATGCGTGACAATGGTTTCCGAAAGCGTTACTGTACCCAGGTGACATTGTATTGATACCGCGCATTACACTCTCGGAGTGCATAGACATAACCTCCCCTCCCCTTACTGCCATGAATTATTGCTCCTCAGAGGGTTAGCGCCTCCAGTCATCTCTCGTAGTTTAATTTAATTTAATTTGAAGCTTATAGAGCGCACAGCTACCTCCAACGGAGGTGTCCCGGCGCTAGCGGATATAAAAATAAAAGCAAGTTGCCACAGGCTACAGAAGCTTAGGGAAGGTCAAAAAGCCAGGTTTTTAGAGATTTACGAAAGACAGATTCCGAATTAGCCTTCCTAAGATGTTCCGGTAAGGAATTCCACAGCCGAGTGGTTCTGACTGAACGACCGGCCACCAAGCCTCGCTTTTACAAAGCGGGGAGTTACTAGTAGGCCTTGATGATTGGATCTCAAGTTTCTTGTCTGGAGATATTTGCGGAGTCTTTTTCTGAGGTATTGTGGGCCCGTTTCTCTTGTTGCTCTGTAAGCTAGAGTCAAAGCCTTGAATTCTATCCTCCTCTTTACTGGGAGCCAGTGTAGGCTCCTCAGATGGGGGGAAATATGGTGTCGTATCGGGATATTTCTAATGAGCCTAGCGGCTGCATTCTGTATAGTCTGCAACTTCCTGATCAGGTAGTCTGGCTGACCCAAGTACAGACTATTTGCATAGTCTAGCTGTGCGGTAATAAGTGCATGGACCACTGTTTTTCTACATTCCATGGGCAGCAGGTGGAGAAATCTTCGTATGGACTTCATTTTCCAGAAACATGAGGATGAGAACTGATTTACCTGAGTCTTGCATGAAAGGGTAGAATCAAACTTAAAACCCAAATTTCTAGCAGAGGACACCGGCTGAGGGGGAGGGTTGAGCTCAGATGGCCACCATAAATCCGATGGTGGTGGGGATGGCTGGTTAAAAAATAGAACCTCAGTTTTATCCGAGTTAAGTCTTAAACAGTCATCAGTCATCCAGGCTGAGATGTTAATCAGGCATTGTTTAAAATTAGTGAAAGCTGCCTCGGTGTGTTCCCTGAAGGAGAACACCAGCTGAGTATCATCAGCGTATGAGATGACACTTACACCATGCTGTTCAATCAGTGAGGCTAGAGGGGCGAGATAAATGTTAAAAAGGGCAGGGCTCAAGGCCGAGCCCTGGGGAACTCCACAAACTATAGGACGTGGAGACGAGATAAAAGGGTGCAGCAGAATTTTCTGGGATCGATCCCCTAAGAAGGAACTAAACCAAGACAATGTGGTCCCTGAGACTCCCAGTTGTCTTAATCTCTCCAAAAGGATCTTGTGTGACACAGTGTCAAATGCTGCCGACAAATCTAACAGCACAAGCATTGCACAGTGCCCAATATCCAAGGTCTCCCGGACAGTTTCAGCTACTTCTAGCAGTGCTGTCTCGGTGCTATATCCTGACCTGAATCCCGATTGTGAATCGTGGAGAAATTTGTTGGTTTCCATGAGTTCGGAGAGCTGTATCTGCACTACCTTCTCCAAGATTTTTGCAGGTGCCGGTAAGAGGGAGATGGGCCTAAAAATTTTCAGATCCGCTGGGTCTGCATCCTCTTTTTAAGAATGGGTTGAACGAGTGCAGTTTTCCAGGCAGAAGGGTAAATGCCTGTTTCCAGGGAAGAGTTCCAAATCTCATTTAGATTGGGGTTAAGTAGTGGGGCCAAGAGTTTAAAATATCTTGCTGGACAAGGGTCTAATGGAGATCCTGATTTTGTTTTTTCCAACAAAGTCAAAGAGACTTCGGGACTTAAGGGTCTAAAATTTGACCAGGTATTAGGAGGGCAAACACGGGACAGAGGTGCAATAGATAGTTCCCTAGGGGAAAATGATGAAGAGATAGTTTGAATTTTCTCATGAAAAAACGCTGAAAGGTCTTCACATAATGTAGCAGAGGGTACTATATCACTTTGCATCGAATCTGGTTTAGTAAAATCTTTAACAATCTTAAAGATTGCTTTGGCAGAGTGATTTGAAGATTTAATTTGTTTGGCAGTGTAGTCCCTTATAGCTTTACACTTTTGTCTATGAAAGTTTTTTAATGCTGATCTATAGAGTTTTTTTGTCTCTAAATTGTAGGTTTTTCGCCAAATCCGCTCAAGTTTCTTGCAGAGACTTTTCCCTAGACGGAGTTCAGGTGTAAACCAAGGAGCCGTAGGCTTATTTCTAGTCAGTTTCCTAGTTTTTATGGGAGCTATGAGGTCAAGGGATGATGTGACCCAATGGTTGAAGATAGCAGCATCACTGTTAGGATCACCAGACAGTGGTATGGGGGTGTTTAATAGTACGGGTTTTATAGCTTCAGATGTAACTTGCCTCCAATTCCTCCTGTCCTCATAGACCGTTTTTGTACGACTAGTATATTTGGTCATAGCCAATTGGAATGGTACAAGACTATGGTCTGACCAGGCAAGGGGAAGAGGGTCTCCGGTTGTTAAAGTTGGAATGTTGGTGAAAATAAGGTCCAACATGTGGCCAGCTACATGTGTAGGCAAGGAGACCTTTTGAATGAGATTATGCCCTTTTAGTGTATCTGTAAGCTGAGAGGCCAAGGGGCAATGCTCATTATCCATATGTACATTAAAGTCACCAAGGACTATAAAGTTCACATATTTCAGTGAGAGAGCTGCAATAACGTCATATAGCTTCAGAAGTTCAGCAGGTTTGGAGTCGGGGAGGGGGCGATATACTAGTATTCCCGCAATGGAACAAGTAGGGGAGATTTTAATACTGAATGACATAGCTTCTAAGAGACCTGTTAAATCAATTCTTTTATATGAAATCTCCCAGTTATCTCTTATAATCACTGCCAGTCCACCCCCCAGTCTATTACCAGCTCTATTAACCATCCTAATTTTGTAGCCAGCAGGAATGGCCAACATAATATCAGGGTTGGAACTATTACGTAACCAGGTTTCTGTGAGGAATACAAGGTCCCAATCATTAGTTTCCAACATTAGCCAAATGTCATCTGCCTGTTTGGGGAGGGACCTACAATTAATTAAACAAGCGTTGACATTTGGTGCTGAATTAGTATTTTCTGACGGCATTCTAGAAGGTCTAGCCATGTCCAATCTACTGCACTTTTTCCCTAAACACTCTTTATTGAACTCAAAGAAACACGTACTGCAGTGTATGCTCTGCCCGATAGGGCTTAATTTTAGTGTATCGGGATCCAGGCATATAGGGTTTAGGCAGTTGTTAGAATTTAACTCATAAAGTTGTTCCCTTGACCATACTAGTCTTAAATCTGGGTGGATCTGAGTAGCGAGGCCAGCGCTAGACGCGGGCCAGGCGCGGACGGGCGCAGACGGGCTTGCTTTAGGCGCGCCCGCTGCGCACGTCCGCTGCGCATCCGCTGTCCCATCGGCTAAAGTAGAGGAGTGTCAGGCTGGCCCCGCCCTCTCTCAGCGCAAAATGGTATCAGCTGTAAGGAAGCAAAATCAACTGTCCCGCCCTCCACACAATCGGCACAAGCCGCGGTGGACCGGAGCGTTGGGAGCAGCAGCTGTGCAAAGTACGCAAATAGGTAAGAACTAAAAATGTTTTAAAAACAAGTAAAAAACCACTTTCCCGGTTCCCTTCAATAATCCTACAGCATTCCATGCAGCGCGAGCAGCAGACCAACCTCTACCCGGTTCCGCTGCGCATACGCTGTCCCATCGGCTAAAGTAGAGGAGTGTCAGGCTGGCCCCGCCCTCTCTCAGCGCAAAATGGTATCAGCTGTAAGGAAGCAAAATCAACTGTCCCGCCCTCCACACAATCGGCACAAGCCGCGGTGGACCGGAGCGTTGGGAGCAGCAGCTGTGCAAAGTACGCAAATAGGTAAGAACTAAAAATGTTTTAAAAACAAGTAAAAAACCACTTTCCCGGTTCCCTTCAATAATCCTACAGCATTCCATGCAGCGCGAGCAGCAGACCAACCTCTACCCGGTTCCGCTGCGCATCCGCTGTCCCATCGGCTAAAGTAGAGGAGTGTCAGGCTGGCCCCGCCCTCTCTCAGCGCAAAGTGGTATCAGCTGTAAGGAAGCAAAATCAGCTGTCCCGCCCTCCACACAATCGGCACAAGCCGCGGTGGACCGGAGCGTTGGGAGCAGCAGCTGTGCAAAGTACGCAAATAGGTAAGAACTAAAAATGTTTTAAAAACAAGTAAAAAACCACTTTCCCGGTTCCCTTCAATAATCCTACAGCATTCCATGCAGCGCGAGCAGCAGACCAACCTCTACCCGGTTCCACCTGTTACTGTGGTCAGTCACCTCGCAGCCATCCAACGCCTGTTGGCCCTCCCTCAGTCCTCAATGCTCCTCTTTTGACTAGAGTCCATCGAGAGGCATGCTCTAACAGTCTACTATATTGCCTCATCCAGCCTCTCAAGTTCGGGCCTCTGCCTGCAGGCCCGTGAGGCCCAATTTACACACACACACACAGAAGAGGCCCCAGGTCCCCCTCCGTCCAGCAGGTGTTGTATTAATGCACCTACAGACCTTGCTCCGCAGACGAGCTGATTGCGCTGAGGGTCTAGGTGCCTACCGTGTCACAGGGAGCTGTGGCCTAACTCTAGTCTGGGAGCATCAGAGGCACCACTGCACATACTGCTTCAGGCTCGGTCTCCCCTCCTCACAATCCTGGCTAAATGGACGAAACACTTCAGCCCAGGGCAGTCTAGACCACATAGTCCTAAAACATGTTAGATCCCAGTTCCCCCTCACCTCAGACAGAAGATCACAGAGGAGGCACTAGATGGTAGGTCACTGGGTCTTACTGTGATTTTTGCATCCCAGAAACAGACTGATTACTCATAGATGAAAGCAGCTCTTTTTGGAAGGTTTAATCTGACCACAGATTAGCATTTAAAAAACACTTTGCAGCATTTCTACGCAGAGTAACCAGACATTATGGGAGGCCTGATTGGACCTTAAATGAACTGCTACTTTTAAAGTGCTGGAGTAAGTGTAACCTGGCGCAGGCAAACCTCTGATTTCTGCAGAGAACATCCTATGTATTTATTTTGTAGAGGAGGTGTGTGAGCCAGTGGCCGCCGGCCTGTGGGGATGTCAGCGGCGAAGATGCGGGCCCGCGACGGATCCCTGAGGCGGTGGTACGGGGCATGGGAGGAGCCCATGCCAGAGGCCGTTTCCCCCTGAATTCCAGAGAGTGCGGCGGAGCGGAAGAGGGGCCTGCGGCTGCCGACCCACGGAGCAGACAGTGGCGGAGGCCTTGTCCTACCTGTAGCTGTTCCCAGAGGGCGGCAAAGCAGACTGGAGCTGTCGCAGGACACAGAGGCCCCTGCATGAGAAGTGGATGCATAGCGGGAGCCTCCTGCGGAGCGTTCTGGCCACTGGGCCTACCGTGCAGTAAAAGGTGAAGTGTGTGGGCCCTGAACGGGGGGAGCGGGCAGTTGGGGTTTCCCCCTCCCCCGATGACATGTAGAGTAGCATGAAGAAAGAGAAGCCCCCCAAGGTGCCTGGGCGCTCTACAAGTGCACAGGAGAGGCGGGATAGCGGCGGTTAGGCTGCGACAGACGGTACCAGCGGGGAGCGCCCGGGACGGAGGTGCTCCACTGGCCTATGCACGTGGATGAAATCTAGGGATCTGGCGACGCAGTGGGGTCCGGCGAGTGTGGTGTCCCGCTGGGTCCTGTCCCAAAGCAGCCGCCCACGGGCCGCGAAATCAAGGAGCCTGGAGGCCAGAAGGGAGGAGGGGGTGATCTGGGGCTCCACTCCCCCACCCAATGCCTGACTGGCATCTCCAAGAGGAGAGAAGAAGCTCCACGCGCTGCAGGGGCCTTGAGACAATGGGGGCAAACTCGCCTGTTCCGAAGAGGAGATAGCTGATTGACCCTTCAATGGCCGACGGCCAACATAGGCCCTGAGCTCCAGAGAAAACTCAGCTCTCCCCCCCACTGCAAAGCACCAGTCCTGGCCCTCAGCCGGAAGCACGAGTGACACGGACTGCGGAGAGAGGGGGAGAATGGGCAAACCCTCGGCGGAGATCAGGGGTGCGGCAACGCGGTAGAGCAGGCAGGAGGCGAAGACCCCTGCCCCCCCCCCCCTGTTGCGCCCACGGCAGCCTCTCAATATATGGCCGCCCCAAGGAAAGAACTGGAAAGAAGGATCCCTGATGGACAGGTGGGGACCCTCGCAGTGGCTGCTGGACCTCGCTTGGACAGCCGACCCCCGGAGTGGTAGCTTATATCTCTGTGGCATTGAAGCATCCCTGGCGGGTCTAGAAATGAGGGCCAGCACTTTGGTGCCTTGCATTAGACCACGTCTGAGTACCTGTGTTGAGGGTGACTCTCGCTGGCACATTAGGGCCGCTAGTCCTAAACCCTCTGTTAAATTAGTCCCCTTGACCGGCCGCTCCTGCAGCCCCGCACCATGTCCGTGAACCGGGCTAAAAAGGATCGCTCTCTTAAGGACATGTTCGTGAGGCAAGGTGGAGCAGCCCCAGATGATAAGCTGTCTGGGAACGGTGGAGAGCACAGGGCGGATCCCGATGATGGAGAGGGCCCTGTCACTAAGTCCTTCCTGGAATCTCTTTTTGCATCTCTCAGAGGAGACCTACAAATCCTGAAGGCAGAGCTTGCTGTGGACCTTCGTGAGGTTCGCCGCGACCTGGAGAAGGTGGGCGATAGAGTGGCTGCTATAGAAGACCGAGAAACGGGCCGAGAGGAGGAGATAGAGTGGCTGCAGCAAGAGGTCCTGTGCCTCAAGGAACAACATGTGGACCTCCAGGCCCACAATGAAGATTTGGAAAATCGTTCCCGTAGGAAGAACATACGCATTCGAGGAGTGCCGACATGCCGAGGGAGCAAACCTCCGGGTCTATGTCATGACCTCTTTGAGCACATCCTGGGCAGCTCAGAGGAGACTAAACTGCAGCTTGATCACGTACACAGGGTGGGACTCCACAGACCCGAAAAGAACTCGCCTGCTCACATTTTGGTATGCATCCATGATTTTCAAATAAAAGATGACATTCTTAAGAAAGCCCGAAATTTACACCCACTCCAATTCCAGGGCCACTCCCCAGTTCTATACCAGGACCTCTACCGGAGCACCCTGCAAAAGTGAAGACAAATTTGTCCAGTCACTGAACATCTGCAGAAAGCAGGCATAACGTATTCTTGGGGACATCCCTTCAGGATCCTCTTTCGCCGCAATGGTACGCTACACCAACTAAGATCCCTCAGAGAAGCCTGCTCCATACTTAACATCGATGATCCCCCGGAGACGCAGCGGCAGGCCCTTATCCCTGACCGCAGATGGCAGAAGAGATCAGGCTGGCGACGTGTTAAGGGAGCCCCCATCAGAGCAAAGCCAGACCCAGACACCATGAGCAAAGAACAGCAATCGGTACTCCAGGCTCTTTCAGGGGAATCCACGCTCTCGGAAGTGACTTGAAGCGGAAGGGAACCACCCGGAACTGCTCACAGTCGCAGGATTAAAGGAGGACAAAGCGGCAGATTTGGGGAGACAGAGGCACTGCAGGACTGCCTTCCCTAATGCCCAACTCCACCTGGGACTGCGCATCCTCAGGGGATCTGCCCTGGTGTTTTTGGAGGCCGTGTCTGGAGGACGCTCCACAACAGTTATACTATATTTATGACCTTTGGCCATCTCATGTTTTTTGCAACGTTATTAATTTGGATTTTCCTGTGATCTTTTCCATCTATCCTCTTTTCTTCTCACTCCTCCGTACCGCAAACATTACTTAGGCTCCTGCAACTGCATCCTAACAGGGCTCCCCGTCTTGCACCTGTCGCCCTGCCTATAGGTTCCCCGGGGGGGGGGTGCAATTGCGCTGCACAGGTCCCCATCCCATGACCCATGATCTGCGCATTGTCAGTCTTAATGTTCAGGGTTTAAATAGCCCAGTGAAACACGCAGCAGTGTTGTCTCTCCTGGATACCACCCGTATGCAATCGTGCTGGTTCCCCAGCATTATTGGTCCTCTGGCCCTGCGAAGAAGAACGGGATAGCTATTCTTCTAGCCCAGAAGTTCCATGGTAAACTAATATCCACGATAATGGAAGTAAAAGGAAGGGTACTAGTGGTTAGACTACAGTGGGGTGCCTTCACTTTCACCCTGGCTAACATATACGCACCTAATGAGCGACAGGAACCCTTCATCCTCAACGCGCTGGTGACAGCCCTCGCTTCCCCTGATACAGCCATTTTCATTGGGGAGATCTCAACCTAGTGATGGACTCTGAGCTGGACCGTTCTAACCAATGCTCCTCTCAAAAGGGGACCTTTTCAGCTGCCGGCCTTAAATGGTTAGCAGACGGCGCGCTCTGTGATATTTGGAGGCATCTGCAAAAAGAACAATCGATGGACAGAATCCTGCACAATGTCAAACATTCACCCCGGTACAGAGATCTGGGCCAAAATCCATACTTGTTTTGCTACCCATGCCATGCCATTCCAGTTCAGACCCAGGCATATGCAAATCAGTCTTGACCCTCAGTCCAGCCCAAACTGCCAGGCCAGGCCATCCCTGGACTGGAAACAAGCATCCTGGGACAGGGTTCGGGGCATCACCCCATATCAGTCAGGCTAGCTTGACTCCAGTGGCATGGAGCGCACGGGACCCACGTCAGGCATACCCGTCCCACTTGGGGTGACAAATGCAAAAAGAACAATTGATGGATAGAGTGCTGCACAATGTCAAACATTCCCCTCAGTACAGAGATCTGGGCTTAAATCTATTGTTTTTTTGCTCCCCATGCCATTCCAGTTCAAACCCAGCCATATGCAAATCAGTCTTGACCCTGTTCCCCTTGGGAACAGTCCAGCCGAACTGCCAGGCCAGGTCCTCACTGGACTGGAAACAAGCATCTTGGGACCGGTTTCGGGGCATCACCACTCATCAGCCAGGCTAGCTTGAATCCAGTGGCACAGTGAGCATGAGACCCACGTCTCGGCATACCCTTCCCACTTAGGGCAACAAAAGCAAAAGGAACAAGTGATGGACTAAACGCTGAGCAAAGCAAACATTCAACCCCAGTCACAAAGATCTGGGTTTAATCCATCGTTCTTTTGCTCACCACGCCACCCGAGTTTGGACCCAGCCATATGCAAGTCAGTCTTGACCCTGTTCCCCATGGGAGCAGTCCAGCCCGAACTGCCAGGCCAGGCCCTCCCTGGAATGGAAACAAGCATCCTGGGACCAGTTTCGGGGCATCACCCCTCATCAGCCAGGCTAGCTTGACTCCAGTGGCATGGAGGGCACGGGACCCACATCTGGGCATACCCATCCCACTCGGGGTGACAAATGCAAAAACAACAATTGATGGACAGAATGCTGCACAATGTCAAACATTCATCCCAGTACAGAGATCTGGGCCTAAATCCATAGTTTTTATGCTCCCCACGCCATTCCAGTTAAGACCCAGCCATATGCAAATCAGTCTTGACCCTGTTCCTCATGGGAACAGTCCAGCCCAAAGTGCCAGGCCAGGTCCTCCCTGGACTGGAAACAAGCATCCTGGGACCGGTTTTGGGGCATCACTGGGGGGTGAATGTTTGCATTGCTAAGCATTTCATCCATCATTTGTTCCTTTTGTCACCCTAAGTGGGAAGGGTATGCCCAAACGTGGGTCCGGTGCTCACTGCGCCACTGGATTCAAGCTAGCCTGGCTGATGAGAGGTGATGCCCGTTCCCATGAGGCACATGGTCAAGACTGGTTTGCATATGGCTGGGTCCAAACTGGGGTGGTGTGGTGAGCAAAAGAAAGATTTATTAAACCCAGATCTTTGTGACTGGGGGTGAATGTTTGCATTGCTCAGCATTTCATCCATCATTTGTTCCTTTAATATCTGGAGGCATTTCCACCCTTCCTTGAGGGATTACACCTTTTACTCTGTGGCCCACCAGTCATATGCCCTTTTTGATCACTTGCTCATGTCGCCGGCTCTCACAGCCTATATCAGAGAGGCGAGCATAGAACCCCAAACTCTATCAGACTATGCCCGGATCACGTACTCTGCGACTGAACATTGCCCAGCCCCGTTCTTCACATTGGGACTGCGAGATACCATGCTTCAATCCCCTTCCACGGTGGCGGAGATACGCACTGAACTTGGGGACTATCTCCGCAATAATGATCTCGAAGGGGCCTGCCTCTCTTCAGTGTGGGAGGCACTAAAACTCGTCCTTAGAGGTGAACTAATCGCTATTGCAGCAGCTGAGAACCGGCTGCCTCAGGAAAAGCGCCAACAGCTTGAGCAGGCGGTCTCGGAGTTGGAGTCTATCCACAAACGCACGGGGGTCCCAAGAGTCTGGCGGGAACTGGAGAGGCAGAGACTTCTGCTAAAGCGCCTTGATCTCGACCTGGGGGAATATGCTCTCTTGAGACTGAAACACAAATTTTACTTAAGCAGTGATCGCTGCTGACGCATGCTGGTGCACAGGCTGCATGGCAAAGCTCTCTCCGGCTCCCCACAGACCCCGAAATAGCCGAGGCTTTTAAGGATTTCTATAGCGCTTTATACGCCGGTTTAGATGGTCCTGACGTGGACATTGAGAACTATCTTCAGGAGATTCCCTTGACATGTATCCCTACAGAACTTGCGTCTCAGTTGGACCAAACTATTCGAGTAGAGGAGGTGGTCGCGGCAATTGCCTGCCTCAAACCCTCTAAAGGCACCAGGGCCGGACGGTTATACCGCCCTATTTTATAAAACCTTTTGTCAAGAGTTTGCCCCTCTGCTGACCCGGCTACTTAATTTAGGTTTTGACTCTGGCTCCCTGAACGGCTCGATGCTGGAGGCGTCCATCTTGGTGATTCTTAAGCCTCTGAAAGACCCTAAGGACTGCGGGTCGTAAAGGCCCATCTCCCTTCTCAACACTGACGCCAAACTCTTTGCAGGTATCTTAGCTGCGCGACTAAACCCCATCATGCCGGGTCTCATCGGCCCCAATCAATCCAGCTTCATCCCAGCGCGGCAATGCGGAGATAACACAAAACGCCTCCTCAATCTCACCGATCTCATCAAACGATCGCAGAAGGAGGCCCTGTTCCTTTCCACTTGAAGCAGAGAAGTATTTCGACCGTGTTCACTGGCCATACCTGCTTACCACTCTCTGCCGGTTTGGATTTGGGTATAGATTTATCACGTGGATACGCTGCATCTATAGCCCCCCCCAGGGCCTCGGTTCGGGTCAATGAGACGCCATCCTCTGTGTTTCCTATAGCGCGGGGGACCAGACAGGGCTGCCCCCTCTTCCCGCTCCTTTTTGCACTTTACATGGAGCCTATGGTGCACAGAGTCAGGGATAATCCACGTGTCTCTGGGATCTGCCTCGGAGCTGACAAACATACGATAGGCCTATACGTGGATGATATCATTCGGTCATTGACAGACCCGAAGACCTCATTGCTGTCCTTGCTCGAGGAGTTGAGGGCATTTGGGGAGGTGTCAGGATTCAAAGTCAATCTTCAATAATCTCAGATCCTGAACCTCTTGGTCGCCTCGCCCCAGGTATCCGCGCTGCAGGCCCGGTTCCCCTTCGAGTGGGCGGCAGCGACTATACCGTACCTAAGCATTTTGCTGGCTCCCACATTGGCAAGGACATTGACAGCCAACTATGGCCCCCTTCTTGCTTAGACCAATAAGACGATTTCTTTATGGACCCGACTAGGGTTGTCCTGGACTAGGCGCATTGCGGCAGTTAAAATGACAATACCCCTGCGCATTCTTTTTATATTCCAGGCCATACCACTGACCCAGTTGCCTTTTGTACTACACAACCTGCAAATTGCTATCAACCAGTTTATCTGGAATGGAAAGAAACCGTGCCTTCTCCAACAACAACTTACTCGCCAAAAAGCTAAGGGAGGCCTAGGGCTCCCCCTGATCCCGCGGTACTTTCAGGCCTCACAATTGCGCTTTATTCTAGAGTGGAGCCGACTGCTCTCTGAGAAGCACTGGTCCTTTATGGACCAGATGATAGCTGGAGCTAACATATGGAGAGAGGTTTTGGCTGCCTCGTAAACATAGAGCCTGGGGGCTATATTCCTCCCCAGTGATGGCCACGATCATGAAAATATGGGATGCGATAGTTCTTAAGCACAGATTAACAACGTTTCCTTCCCCAATGATGCCGATTGACAATCCTGATTTCCCCCCTGGGATCAGCTTGGAGGTCTTTAACCACTGGTGTGGACGGGCTGCAAGCACGTGGGCTCGCTTTTCGATCCCCTGGGGGTTATCCCTCTTCATCGGCGGCAACAAGACTACTCACTGGAGGCGGCAGACTTGTTCCACTACGCGCAGCTGAGACACTGGGTGACCTCCCCAGGCTATGAGCCTGGATCCTCCCGCCCCCTCACGCACTTTGAGAAATGTTTGGTGTGTAAAGCTGGAGATAAGCGTCTTCTTTCTGAACTCTATGCTCTCCTCTCTGATGGGGACTCTGCTCCTAAGACCAAGGGCCAGTTACGCTGGGAACTAGGGCGCCCTCTCTCCAGCAAACAATGGCAGGATATTTACTATAGGGTATATCACCCAGAGCACGACATGGCCAATACAGAGGCAGCCTATAAAATTGCCTCCTATTGGTACTTAACACCTGCATGCATACATAGCCAGAAAAAAGGATGTTCCAAAAAATGCTGGCAGGCTGTGGTCAAAAGGGCTCCTTCCTTCGCCACCTGTGGCATTGTCCTAAATTGGCCAGGTACTGGGACCAGGTCCTGAATCACATTGACCAAGCATTTGATACTCCGCTTCCCTGCATAGACGATTTCAGGGCTGCCCAACCCCCTGACCTTTCCCCTGCAGTTAAATCGAGGCAGGCAAATGGCACTAGCACTGAATGCCCCTCAGCAAGTACTTCTCACGCGAGGTGGCACAGAGGCGATCACAGACCACGTAACATCGCTGCACAGATTATGGGTTACCCTGGCGATGGAGCGTATATTACTGATGGCGGAAAACAGGGCGGCTGTGTATCCAGAACTCTGAGCCCCTTTCATTAAGATCCTATCGTTAGAATTCCGGGAAGTGATCTGCCCAAAATACTTGCTGATATTGCGATTGTTCCCCTGGGATGACAATGAGGGCACCTAGACCTTTGCATGAGGGGGACCCGATCCCGACCCTCACCAAGTATGTATATACATATATATATATATATATATATATACACACACACACATATATATATATATATATATATATATATATATATATTACCTACTGGCGGTTGCCAGTAGGTAGTTATAGTTAGGACCTCGTTTCTACTCAAAAAGCATTTTTTGTTTTCTCAATAACTTTGGCGTCGTTTGACGAATCTTCGCGAAATTTTCAAAACTAGTGGCCCGCTCCGGTCAGCTTCTGTCTTGAAAGTTTCGGGGAGATTCGTCAAGCGGAGGCCGAGAAAAAAGGGGGGTCCCAAAACACGTTTTCCCCATGTTAATTTCCATAGGAAACTTTAGACAAAGCTACAGCCCCAACTGCTGAACGGAATTACACCAAATTTGGCAAAAAGGTAGGTCTTGGCTCAGAAAGAGCCCTTTTTGTTAAATGGTGTAAATCCGTTCAGTAGTTCCTGAGAAATTAAAAAAAGAAAAAATATCGATATCTGAGCACCGAGGAGAGTTCGCGAACCCTCCCGGGCACGAGCTTCACTCTGATTGGCTGCCAACACTCCAAACCATGAAGTGTTGGCAGCCATCTTGTGACTCGGAAACCGAGTCACAAGAAAAAGGGTGAAACAAAGATAAAAAACATGAAAAGGGGGCAGGGTACAAACACCCTGACCCCCTAGGCCTGCTCAGGGGGTCCCGCAAGAACCCCCGGGCCCCAAAAAAGTATAAAAAAAAAAAAAAAAAAAAAAAAAAAAAAAAAAAAATCGGCCGAATTCGCGCTGGGGTCGCAAATCCGGGCGAGATTTTTTTTTTAAAAACGAAGCGCGGGCTCCCACGCTAAGTTGTATTTTAGCCCCCGGGTGGGCCAGGTCCCTGGGGCATGCCTAATTATATGGCGGGGGCCCGCAGCGCAAAGGGGCGGCCCTGAGGGATGGGGTCCCCGGGGCTAAAAGTGGCCCGGGAGGCCCCCTTCCCGATTTTAAAAAAAAACAATTCGATAAAAAGAGGTCAGGCCCTGGGGGATGGGGTCCCCAGGGCCCCAAAAATGTAACAGAAAGGGGGGCCAAATAGCCCCCCTTGTAAAAAAAAAATATGAAAAAACAAAACGGCATCTAGCCGGAGGCCACGCCCCCTTTCTCGACCACTCTGCAAACGCGCCCCGTGGCGCGTTGTAAGTTGGGGAATTAATTCCCCTTGCATACTGGGGGTCCCTGGGGGCCAACTAGCCCACCAGGTACCTCCAAGTATGGGCCACTGAGCTGCGTTGCGGAGAGGTGGTCCGAGGCCACGCCCCTTTTTACACCTCTCTGCAATGCAGCTCTGTGGCGCTTACTGGAGGTACCTGGTGGGCTAGTTGGCCCCCAGGGACCCTCAGGATTCAAGGGGACTTAATCCCCAACTTACAACACGCCAGGGGGCGCATTTGCACAGTGGTGCAGGGAGGGGGCGGGGCCTGATATAACAAGTGTGCAAACACACCCCCTGGCGCATTGTATATTGGGGGATTAAGTCCCCTTCAATCCTGAGAGTCCCTGGGGGCCAACTAGCCCACCAGGTACCTCTAGTAAGCGCCACAGAGCTGCGTTGCAGAGAGGTGGTCTGAGGCCACGCCCCTTTTTACACCAATCTGCAAACACGGCTTCTGGTGCACTGCTGGTGGCGATGAGGTCCTCTTGTGTCCTGAGGACCTCAGGACACAAGTGGACTTCATCCTCCGAGCAGCAGTGCGCCAGAAGCCGTGTTTGCAGCGTGGTGTAAAAAGGGGCGTGGCCTCGGACCACCTCTCTGCAATCCAGCTGTGTGGCGCTTACTGGAGGTACCTGGTGGGCTAGTTGGCCCCCAGGGACCCTCAGTATTCAAGGGGACTTAAGACTTAATCCCCCAACTAAGAACGCGCCAGGGGGGCGCGTTTGCAGAGTGGTGGAGAAAGGGGGCGTGGCCTTTGTCCACCTCTCAGCAATCCCACTGTGTGGGGCTTACTGGAGGTAAGAGGTAGGCTAGTTGGCCCCTAAAGGACACCCAGCAGCGAAGGGGACTTCAATCCCATCCAAGAGCACGCCAGGGAGCGCGTTTGTAGAGTGGTGGGCAAAGGGGGCGTGGCCTGCTCTTCGAACTTAGCAATGCTGCTGTGTGGGACTTACTGGAGGTAATAGGAGGGGTAGTTGGCCCCCAAGGATGTCCTTGGGGGCCAACTACCCCTCTTGTTACCTCCAGTAAGTCCCGCACAGTGGGATTGCTAAGACGTCTTCGGAGGCCATGCCCCCCTTTCTCCACCATTCTGCAAACGCGCCTCCTGGCAGACTACGGGATGGGGGATGAAGTCCAATTTACTCCTGAGGGACTTTGGGGGCCAAGAAGCCCTACTGGTACCTCCTGTAAGCCCTACGCACCGGAATTCCTGAGCGCTGGTCAGAGGCCCAGCACCCTTTCTCCACCACTCTGCAAACGCGACTAGTTAAAGAAGTGTTTGCAATGTAATAGGTTTCGCATTTGCGAGAATTAGAGCTATTGGCGTTGTAAATGCAAAAGTTTTTTACTAATGTTTTTTGGAGTGGAGTGGATGTACGTTGTGTGTAGTGGAATTATGTGGTATGTTGTGCAGTGAAATTATGTGGATAGAAAGTATGTGGTATTTAGTGTATAGGAATTATGTAGAGTGGGATTATGTGTTATGGAGAGTAATTATGTGGTATGGTTTTCTGTGTTGTGGAGTGGTAACCTCAGGTTTAGTTTTCCTCGTTTCCATAGAAGCTCAAGTATGAACTCAGTGAGACAAAAAAAGATGGAATCACTGAGGAGCACTTGTGGACCTAGTCAGAGGTATGAGCAGGGCCACTGGAATTATGTGACTGTTTGGCTCCACCGACTTTTGCACAATTATACATTTTCTGCATTAGCCACATAATTCATCATCTGCACCCTAATCTGCAGATTTGAACAAAAAAAGCCTTGTTTCTAGCTGAAACAGGTCAAACGTTACCAAAAATGCAGCGACAAGTGTTACAGCGTGGTGGAAGGCCCTTTGCAAACCTAGAATGGTCACCTGTTACTTATTGCTAAATGTGGGTGTTAAATTGGTACTAATGGTGTGCAAGCCACTGTTGCGTCCCTCTGCGCCTCTTTTGCCTCTTTCTGCATTTCTGCTGCTTCTTTCTGCACGTTTTTCTTTTTCTGCACTTCTCTTGACCTCATTCTGCAAATCTCTTGTACTTTCTGCACCTCTCTTCCCTCTTTCTGTACCTTTCCTGCCTGTTTTTGCATTTCACTTGCCTCTTTCTGCACTTTTCTTGCTTCTTTCTACACCCCTGTTGCTTCATTCAGTAATTCTCTTGCCTCTTTGTGCACTTCTCTTGCCTGTTTCTGCACCTCTCTTGCCTCTTTTTGCACCTCTGTTGGCTCTTGCTGCACCTCACTTGCTCCTTTCTACACTTCTCTTGCCTCTTTCTGTACCCCTGTTGCTTCATTCTGCACTTTCCATGCTTCTTTCTGCACCTGTCTTGCTTCTTTCTGCACCCCTGTTGTCTCTTTATGTACCTCTTTTGCCTCTTTCTGCACTTCTTGCCTTTTTCTGCACCTCTCTTCCCTCTTTCTGCACGTCTGTTGCCTCTTTCTGCACCTCATTTGCTTCTTTCTGCACCCCTGTTGTCTCTTTCTGCACTGTTCTTCCCTCTTTCTGTACCTTTCCTGCCTGTCTTTGCATCTCACTTGCCTCTTTCTGCACTTTTCTTGCTTCTTTCTACACCTCTGTTGCTTCTTTCAGCAATTCTCTTGCCTCTTTGTGCACTACTCTTGCCTGTTTCTGCACCTCTTGCCTCTTTCTGCACCCCTGTTGCTTCATTCTGCACTTTCCATGCTTCTTTCTGCACCTGTCTTGCTTCTTTCTGCACCCCTGTTGTCTCTTTATGTACCTCTTTTGCCTCTTTCTGCATTTTTCTTGCCTCTTTCTGCACCTCTTCCCTCTTTCTGCACGTCTGTTGCCTTTCTGCACCTCATTTGCTTCTTTCTGCACCCCTGTTGTCTTTCTGCACTCGTCTTCCCTCTTTCTGTACCCTTCCTGCCTGTTTTTGCATCTCACTTGCCTCTTTCTGCACTTTTCTTGCTTCTTTGTACACCTCTGTTGATTCCTTCAGCAATTCTCTTGCCTCTTTGTGCACTTCTCTTGCCTGTTTCTGTACCTCTCTTGCCTCTTTTTGCACCTCTGCTGGCTCTTTCTGCACCTCACTTGCTCCTTTCTACACTTCTCTTGCCTCTTTCTGCACCCCTGTTGCTTCATTCTGCACTTTCCATGCTTCTTTCTGCACCGGTCTTGCTTCTTTCTGCACCCCTGTTGTCTCTTTATGTACCTCTTTCTGCACTTTTCTTGCCTTTTTCTGCAGTTCTCTTGCCTCTTTCTGCACCTGTTGCTTCTTTCTGCACTTCTCTTGCCTCTTTCTGCACCCCTGTTGCTTCATTCTGCACTTTCCATGCTTCTTTCTGCACCTGTCTTGCTTCTTTCTGCACCCGTTGTCTCTTTATGTACCTCACTTGCCTCTTTCTGCACTTCACTTGCTTTTTTCTGCACCTCTCTTGCCTCTTTCGGCACCTCTGTTGCTTCTTTCTGCACTTCTCTTGCCTCCTTCTGCACCTCTTAGTTAGAGGTAGTTTTAATCCCCCTGCCCTATTATGTACTAGGGCCATACAGGGGAGGTCATGCCAATCACAGGGGTACCCCAACCCATAGTGTACCCTAGTGTATGTAGGTGTTTTCACTGTATTCTAAGTGTCTTCCAGCATAGCACTGGCTCCGGGCCTGGTTAGTCAGAGTCAGTTACCACCAGTACCTGTCAGCAAAAAGTTGGGGGCATAGGATGACTTTGCAACAAGGCCTCTTTCTGCTCCTCCGTTGGTTCTTTGTGCACATCTCTTGCTTCTTTCTGCACCTTTCTTCGTATTTCTGGACTTCTGTTGCCTCTTTCTGCATTTCTCTTGCTTCTTTCTGCGCCTTTCTTCCTCTTTCTGCACATGTCCTACCTCTGTAGGCATAGTTAGAAATTAGCATTTAAAAAACCTTTGAAATTCACTGAAAAAACCACAGGATTCAGGGACGTTATAGTTAGAAATTAGCATTTAAAAAACCTTTGAAATTCACTGAAAAAACCATAGGTTTCAG
The DNA here is from genome assembly GCA_963921515.1 of Calotriton arnoldi. Taxonomy (NCBI): domain Eukaryota; kingdom Metazoa; phylum Chordata; class Amphibia; order Caudata; family Salamandridae; genus Calotriton; species Calotriton arnoldi. The sequence goes on from CAWUFW010002056.1 coordinate 386,299, forward strand.
GGACGTTATAGTTAGTTGGACATTTCACTCGTACAAAACCAGAGAAATTCGGCAGTTATAGTTAGTTCAGCTAACTATAACTCGCGCCCATAATGCACTGCTGATGACATCACATATTACATCATTCATGACATGGTCAGTGACAACACTGATGACATCTCAAATATCACTGATGACATCATCCACGTGATAATCTGATGCACCTCCTCATACCCTAATATAACCTTTGATACACCCACTCTAAAATACAGACTACCATTTTCGAAACCATAGACACACCAATACCAGTTAGTACATACCCACTCACTAATTCCTAGGTCTACACACACATCCACTCATTCACCAATACAGTCACTCAACCATCAATACGGCACTATCATATGCACTCACATATCTATACAGACACTCACACACCACCACTCATCCATAGAGTTACTCACACACCTAGTCAGTCATGCAAAGAATCAATCACACTCCCATTTACTCACCTATACAGTTATACACACCACCTCACTTATTCAAACATATACTAACACATACTTACACTCTTATACAATAACTAATACAAGCACACACTCATCCATACAGCCACTCTCACAATCACTCACTCTCACATATAGTCATTTATATACTCCAACACTCACATATACTGCCTTTCACATATGCAGTTACTCACACATGTACCACTGAGACATCCATTCACTCACCAACACACCAATACACACACTCACCCACCCATACAGCCCTTCACAGATGCACTCTTGAACCCAGACACCCAGTGAATCACCCACTCACACATCTATGCACAGAGTCACACCCCCCCACCCACCCACACAGACACTCAGACAACCAATCAATAACCCATATAGACCCTCATTTAGCTACTCACCAACCCATGCAACCGCTTACACACCAACTGACAAACTAAACTGTGTGAATGTCTGTATCAGTCACTAACCCATGCATTCAGTAAGACACATTTAATCACTCACTTATAAAGTCAGTCACGCACCTACTAAATCATCCATTCAGACACTTATACCCCCACTCATTCTTCAATACACCTTGGCCTATATATATATAAAACATATTTAAACTTTACAGAAACACACAGTCACTGGATGATGTCATCAGTGATGTCATCAGTGATGTCATTTGAGATGTCATCAGTGATGTCACTGACCATGTCATGAATGATGTAATATGGGACGTCATCAGCAGTGCATTGCGGGGGCGCGAGTTATAGTTAGCTGAACTAACTATAATGGCTGAATTTCTCTGGTTTTGTACGAGTGAAATGTCCAACTAACTATAACGTCCCTGAAACCTGTGGTTTTTTCAGTGAATTTCTAAGGTTTTTTAAATGCTAATTTCTAACTATAACGTCCCTGAAACCTATGGTTTTTTCAGTGAATATATATATGTATACATATATATATATATACACATATATATATTATTTATTTTTTCACTGGAAAAACCAAAGGTTACAGAGACGTTAAAGTTAGGCTCAAGTTTCACTCGTCCAAAACCAGTGAAATTCAGCAGTTATAACTCGTGACCCACGCAATGCACTGCTTATGACCCCCATATCACCAAGGGACCTGGCCTTAACACAGATTAGCGCATAATACATATACAACAAATGCGTTGAAATTCTACTACTGGGTGACATCTCACAGGCTGAATACAGCAATATGGACATTAATGTTCGTGGTTGTGACGTTACCATGTATGTGTATATGTTTATATGCCTGGAGATTATACCAGATCCAGACTCAAACATAGGTCCACGCTAAGGGACCTTCTGGTTACTAAGGAGCACTTATGCCAGAAACATTTTTTAACCCTGCCACAATTTCTGTTTTTTCTCTAGGTTTCCTTCGTTTTCGATGTTCTCTTCTAGGTCGGACAACAAGTGATATTAATCATGAGTCGGTACCACCCTGTTAGAGGGGGACTGCTCATTGTTGAATCACAAGAGGGGCAGGCTATTTAGCCTCCCTTGGGTTTTTTTTTGGTCCTGATGAAGCGACAGGGATCCATTTAGACCAAAAGGGGCGTGAAACATGTTGACCCATTTCTAGCTCACTAAGGAAATCACACTTGGCTACTAGGGGACATAACAGCTCCGACAGTAGCACACACCTACCAGGTCTTTTAATCTGACTGGGGAATCTACACATTAAACACAGAGTAGATATCCCCAAGCCAGTTTTAATCTCATTCTTTCACATACACCACTTACCACCCCTGTAGGACTCTCTCACACTTATCAAAAAGCGTTGAAACAAAATGATCCCCACTAAAGTGACCTTTCGGGGGACCCGAAGGGCATTGCAGCGCTGGCCCGACGAGGAGCACTCACCCTATGATAAAGCATCCCATCCATAGGGATGTGTGAGGGCAATACGAAACAGTCTTGCTGACTGTCCCCTATAAACTATCCAGCAGTACCTAGACTTCCCTTATATCTACAAGAAACAGTGATCCCTCTTTTTGAAACATTTGAAGTGTTGGCAGCCAATCAGATCTCAGCGTGAGATGGGGAGGGGTCACAGATCCACTGTGTCCCTATATATATATAACTGGAAATTTCTTTAAATAACTCCTAATCTACTGAATGGATTTTCACCAAATCACAAAAAGGCACTTCCTTGGACCAACATCTACCCTCCTGCCAAATTTGGTGTAAATCCATTCAGCAGTTCAGGCTGTAGCCGTGTCTAAAGATCCTACAGGAATTAACATGGGGAAAAGGCGCTTTTAAGCACCCCCTGTTTCTCTGCCCCTGCTTGACAGATCACCTCGAAACCTTTAAGAAAGCAGCCGAAGTGAGCTTTGTATCAGTTTCGAAAATTTCGTGAAGATTTGTGAAAAGGCGCCAAAGTTATTTGCAAATCAAAAAATGCTCTTCCTATGGAAAGTAGGTCTTAACTATAACTACCCAACTACCTGATATATATATATATATATGACACTGGCAGTAGCCACTGGATAGTTATATGCGAGCCTGAGTTTTCAAAAGGCAGAGCAATCTTTTGTATTGCTGATAACTTTAATGCCGTTTGATGACTTCATGTAACTTTCAAAAAACAAAAATCAACCACCTCCGCTCCTTCCTGGAAGGTTTCAGGGTGATCGGGCAAGCAAGGGGCGAGAAAAAGGGAGGGGTTCACAAAACACTTTTTGCTCCACTAAATTTCACAAGGAAAAATTACACACAAAAAATGATAAAAACGGCTAAACAGAATTACGTCAAATTTGGCAGAAAGCTAGATATTTTTCCAGAAAGCATGCTTTTTGTAATTTGGTGTAATTCTGCTCAGCCGTTGTTGAGAAATTAAAGTTCAAAATTTATAGATATCTGTTTCAGACAAAAATTACATTCTGATTGGTCAGTCCAACATTGTCGGCTTGCCGGCCTCGACATGAAGAAAAATGTTGCGGCTACCACTTCAGGGCTTGGGGACTCCGTGCCCAAGTCCTAATAATATTTTAAAAAACAAATCGAAGAGGGCAGGGTAGGGATGCCCTGACCTCCTAGCCATTCTAAGGGGGTCCCAGATGGCAGTAGGAGTAGGAGGGTGGACCTTTCATTTCAGAACTTAATCATCCAGCAGTGCAGTAATTGACTGTCCAACCCAGTGATTGTCTTTGTTAATAGAAAGTACTTCAATACACATAAAAAACGTAATACTTTACACTAGAAGACATAGATATGGATTCACTGTTGTGGGACAACTGTACTCGGTGCTGGGTAATCCCACCTTTCCTCTTCCCCTCACTCTCTCCCCTGTTCCGAGTTTGAGTTCTGTTTCGGACAGGTATCGAGCACAGGTGCAATGTTATCCACTCTATTGAATTTGTGTGACTCTTTTACTCTTATTAGTCCCAAACATCTTCATCTCACCAGTGTGAAGTTTCGCCTGCTCTTCAGCCGCAGTACGGACTTGCAGCATGTGTCTCTCTCACTCCCTGATCCAGAAGGAGATGCGCTGGCTTCGAGTGCTCTGCCACTCCAGTCAAATTCATGGAAGTCAGAAGCCACCACCCAGAGTCTGTGCAGGGTCGGACATTGCCACAGGTCTCTTCCTGGTTGCAAGCTTGCTTCTGTGAGTTGGATTGATGGGCGCACGGTCAAGGGTTGCATTGAGGCACTATTCTTCCAGCATAACTACCCAGACAGAGCACACATTCCTAGGTTAGTGGCCTTGTTCAATCAGATGCAGTTCAAAGTCAAATCATCCCAGTCCACTCAGGCACAGCTTTATGAGGTCACTGCAGCTCAGTCCGCTCAGGTACAACTTCACAATGTTGCAGCGGCACAGTCCGCTCAGGCACAACTTCACGATAAAGTTGAGGTGCTGGCCTCACATCCGAAGACAGTACTCAGGTCACTGGAGTACAGAGCTCGCTCTCTTTCTTCCTGGGTGGACAGACACTCAAGCTTCAGGGTCAGCTGCTTCAGGCTTACCCTGGAGTCTCATACCTCGTGCAAGATTGCCACGCTCCTTCCCTCTCTTTGCAGGCATGTTGGCTTCGATGTGTTTCAGGATAGGGGGATAGCTTCCCCCTTCCAGGCATAAAAATGTGCTCTATAAAAAATTAACACCTACTGACTTTGTCTTCGCTTGTTTAAAGCATTAATGCCATCATGTCAGCCCACAGCTAAAGCTTCCTGTGCCAGACCTCACAAGGATTGACAAAGCAATATGGCTCGCCCACGTACACGGATGAAGCGATTGACTCAATCCTTTCAGGCCCTCCCCTTCTTAAAAACAACCTTTACCCAAACAATGGCACAAACTGACGACGGGAACTCTAACAGATTTGAAATGGGAACAAATCAGAATCGTCATTCACAGAATCATGATGACAGAATACCTGCTCGGAATCGCTGCACCCAGAGACCTTTGGGTCAACAATGGCCCACGTATATTCTTGGAGGACATTATGTTTAGCAAAGACTGGGCCTCGATATCATGGCACTGTACACGGGACAGACTAGTCCTTATAATAAAAAACCACCAAGAGACTTTCAGAGACCCTGATGATAAAAATCCAGATTAGTGAGAACAAACTAAAAACCAAGGTACAGGTGACTGTTTTGAAAAAAGACTAAGAAATTAACAAAGAGATGTCTGGGATGAAAAACTTTCTAACACAATCCAAGATACAAAAAATGGGAAAAGATCTGAAATGCTTCTCCCAGGAGAAAGTATATCCCTATACCAGAGGGGACTACAACCTCCAAAAATATCACGAAAGGGAACAATCTGATTATGATTCCTCTGGAGGTAGCTCAGCTGAAGCAATGGAGAAGAAAACAGAGGCAGACGTAGAGGAAGAGGCAGGGGCCGCGGCTTGTACTATTCCTGGCAATGACCCAAGTATGGTGAACAACCAATTCCTTTCTTCCAATAATTTCCACCACAATTTGGTAGCTGGATAAACCCATACATGGGCAGACATCCACCACGATTCCCTCCCATGTTCAGACCACCTTTTTAAGGGATAGGCCAGAAACAACAAAGAGGAAGAAAAAAAGAAGGAAGTCAGATGGGAGAGGCCAGAAACAACAAAGAGGAAGAAAAAAAGAAGGAAGTCAGATGGGAGGATGCAGACCCAGGAATTAATACTAGGAACAGAACAAAGGCCCAGACTCCAGGAACAAGCACCAGCACTCGCTAGCACTTAACCTCACTGACTTATGCCTTACAGAAGAACAGACTTCTATCCTTAATAAAAGACTCTGCTTTGTCCCCACTCCAACATTCCACTAGTTTTGTCTACACAACCAGATGGCGGAGTTCTTTAAAGAGATAAAGCACAAAGCCAGTTTTAAGGATAAACAGAACACCACAGAAGGAGATACCAACTTGAGAAAAAAATAAGCGCTTTGCCTTCCTAAACACAAGGGTCCCTGCAGAAATCCTAGCATTCGAACAAGCAATTTTTAAGGAGGTTGAATCAATGGAAGTTTCCAAATTTAAGCCTTTTAACAGCATCATCAAGAAAGAACTACAAGCCCTAAGGGAACTAACTAACAACCAAGACCTGATTGTAAAATCGGCGGATAAGGCAGGAGGAATGGTCCTACTCAGAAAGGCTGATTACGAAAGACAATGCATTAAACTATTGAGAGATGAAAGTTACTATAAAACCATCAAACAGGACACTACAGCCAGATTACAAAGGACTATCATTAACATGATAGAAGATGCCAAAATCACCGGATGGATTTCAAAGAAAGAAGCATAATTCCTATACATCAAAAATGAAAAGATACTATATTTCTACTCTCTACCCAAGATGCATAAGAACAAGACGCCCCCACAGGGCCAGCCCATAGTATCGGGCATCAGCTCCATTTTGGAACACCTTTCTCAGTTTGCTGATTTCTTTCTGAGACCGATAGTACAATGTACGCCCACATACATGAAAAACACTGGAGACCTTCCGAGACTCATTAAAGACCTGGAATTTGACCCACAAAAGAACCTCCTAGTGGGTTTAGATAGCGAGAGCTTATCTACTCGTCTGCCCCAAGACGCCACGCTGGAAACATTTGAAAAAGTCCTTTTTAAAGAAAACAATACACCAAGTCATTTTATACTCAAATGTTGTAGATTAGCACTGATGGAAAACTACTTCGAGTGCGAAGGGACACTATTCTTGAAAACCCACAGAACATCAATGGGCAGCACCATTCGCCCCAAGTCGGGCCAGTCTGTATGCCAGCCATTTTGAGGAGGTTCACAAACTAACTGATGCCGACCCATACCATCAAACAATAATCCTGTTGAAACACTATATAGATGACATACTCATCATCTGGGAGGGTGAAGAACACACTATTCAAAAATTCTTGACTCTGCTCAATACACGCAATGATTTTTTTAAATTAACAAGCAGCATGAGCAACACCACACTCCCCTTCCTTGATGTCACTATCTTTTTGGAAGGGACTGGGTTATAGACAAAAACTGACAAACATAGTTTGTTGATGTTCAACAGAAGGAGAACCTACCATACAGCCAGTTACTAAGTATATGCAGAAACTGCAGCATTACCCAAGACTACACACTCCAAGCAAGCAAACTCATCGATAAACAGAGATAGAGACTAGCCGAACCATATCGTGAAAAAAGTGCTGCAAGCGGTCAAAAAATCAGAACAGAGAGAGCCTTCTGCAACAAAAGAAACGAACTTTAAAAAAAGGCATACTCGCATGCGTCACAACATACAATATTGCCTCCAACCACATTAAAAAAATGATAAACGAGATCTGGAACATCATTAATTCAGGGTCACTTAACTGCTCCAAACCACGATTTGCCCACAGGAGAGGGAGAAACATATGAGACCAGCTAGTTCACACGCAACCACCTAGAACAATAGAAAAAAACAACATGATATCCTTAGAATGGGGCCTTCAAGAAGTCATGGGACACTACTCATGTGGCTCTTGCTCACTGTGCCATCTAACTAAAGTCACAAAGGTCACTGACCTGGATACCAACTTACAATGGACCTTACGGAAACACACAAACTGTATCCCCGCCCATGTCATCTACATCATTACCTGTCCATGCAGCCTCAGGTATATAGGGATGACATGCAGGAAAATAAAAACGCGGATAGGCGAGCATAGAAGCAATATTAGATGCAAAAAGATAACTCGCATGAGTAATCATTACCTAACAGCAAAACACACTACTAATGGGTTGTTCTAGAGACTTTAGACCACGTTAACAGTCATGCTGAACACTTCCTTCTACAAAAAGAACAACACTGGGTCTATCGCCTTAAGACGTTTCACAGCGGCCTGAATGACAACATTTCCAGTTTGGCATTTTCCCGTTAGGATACTTTTCAAACAAAGTTTTTTCTAATTCACGTATGCCTTTCCCCTAACCCCTAGTGTTTGAATACAAGACTGCCCACATCAGTCCCACATCCTATGGGGCCTGTTTGAACCCTAAATAAGGTATGCAAAAAACCCTACGTTATCAGAGGCTCTATAGTATACCATTGAGGTCCACAACACACCATAGTTAAGAGGTCATACATTCCCCCACACATTACAGGAGCTTAATGAATACACTAGTTTTCTATATTTGGGAAGGTCTCACATTTAGTATAGTTGTTATGCTGCATGAAAACCACTCTGGTTTTACAATCATAGCACTTGACAACCGGAGCAATAGCGCATTACTTAATTCTGTTTATCCGTACCACACCATATTCGGGTTCTCACACATATAAAGGAATGTTAACAAATACATCAGTTACATGTGCCAGGGTTAGCCTCACATTTTGAATGAATATCAACCGATGCTTCCAAAAACGCCCAGGCAAAACAAATGCTTACCAGGCATGGTTGTTGCTCAGTAAATGTGCAAGAGCCTTGACTCGAGTTACAATATCAAATATATGAGTTTAGGATCCTCCGACTATATCACCCTTCTCTGCATTACTTTGCAGAAGGAGCGCATTAAAAATAAGGTTCCAACAATTGACCTGAACCACATTAAAAATGGGGCTCTAACGATTGACCTACACCTTATAACATCTACGTTATAGCCTACACTTCCACTATATTAACACATTTTAAAACAGCACTGACCTAACACCACCATTTATAACAGATAACAGAGGCACATACAGAATTTAGAGAGACACACAATAAGAGCCAAATCTTTAATGATAAACAAAGAGACCTAATGCGAGCTAAGACCAGGGGGCTCAATGTAACTGTCCACATTCTGAGAATTACTTAATGATAATCTGACCATTTTTTAAGACATATGCAGACTTTTGATGGTACTAACAGCCACTGCATCCTTAGGGTGGTCTATCCCACAACTTTTTGCCGATTCTTTTTGTTGGCTTTAGGACTCTGAGCACTATCACTACTAACCAGTGCTAAAGTGCATGTGCTTCTTCCCTAAACATGATGACATTGGTGTATACCTGATTGGCATATTTGTTGCAATAGTAAGTCCCTTGTAAAGTGGTATATCATATACCCAGGGACTGTACTTCAAATGCTACTAGTGTGCTGCAGCACTGTTTGTGCCATTCACAGACAGACTTGTAAACCTGTCTCAGGCCTGCCACTGCAGTGCCTGTGTACAGTTTACTGGCACTTCGACTTGCCATTTAAAACTACTTGCCAAGCCTTAAACTCCCTTTTTATTACATATAAGTCGACCCTAAGGTAGGTTCTAAGTAACAGTAAGGGCAGGGTGCTATGTAAGTAATAGGTAGGACATGTACCCTTATGTTTTTCATCATGCCCTGGTAAGGACAAACAGCCTATTTTGTTTTTTACTACTATAAGGCCTACCACTCTCATAGGCAAGCATCGTGAATTCCTTAATACACTTTTAAGCTGTAATTCATGATCAGAGAGGATTCGCTTTTTTCATGTTTGATATGTTTGGAATGGTAATTATAAATCCTCCTTACTGTAGAAGTTGGATTTGCCATTACTGTTTTAGAAATGCCACTTTTAGAAAGTGCACACAAGGAGGTTGGGCCCTTTTGAACAGCTGGGTTAGGCCACCATATTGATATATATTTACAATTACCCAAACGGAAATTATTCAATTTGCTCTTTTGTTCAGGTTCAAGTAATTAAATTACTTTGGCCCATGTTTTTATTATTTTTGGGGTTATTATGCAAAAGTTTCATGTGCACTTTGACATATCTTTCAGACTACATTCAAATATAGGGCACATAATGACATCATACAATCATAAATCAACACAACATATACAAAAAACATTATACCAAAAACATTAAGTGCATAACTCAAAAGTGTTCTCACTTAAAACCAGTCTGATATTTAACATTGGGAAGAGGTTACAATTATTAATGTTGTTTGGAAAATCAATCTCTTGTTTATATTGTCCCTTGGGGGTTATAGAAAGCCATGTTTGAATAGGCCTCAAAGGGTTTTGTACGATTGCCAACTATAGAGAATTAATTCACATGTAAAACTCCCCAAGTGTAGGCGTTGATGCATTTCGAACCTCTCATTACTTTTGGGTTCTCCTCAGGACCCGGGCTGGTTGGTTCTGTGAAACAATGAATGAATTCACATTTAGTAAACATATTCTTGTACTTTAAGCTTTTTTCTATGAGCTTCAAATTTCTTTTCATTGCTTTGGTTCTCTTATTACATAAGTCTTTCTTTGGTTCATAATGGAGCAACTGCTGTCGCATATAGTTGTTTTTTTCTTTTATTTGAAAGGTGATTATGTTGTCCCATTCAATTTTTCAACTCTTGTTCTGTAAGAGAGGAGATTAAACAATAATTGGGTATTTGTTGAATGAAAATAAATTTAGCCAAGCTCGCACTGTTCTGTATTTTTATAGGGAGCTTTCTGCATCGCCCTAGTGCGTTGCCTGACTCCGAGAGGTTCGATTACAGGAGGCGATTTCTCGGTCTGCTGCTTCTTTATGTCTTTTTTGGCTACGCACTTTTCTTATGGTACGCTCATACTTCGTTAAAACATAAATGTTCAGTGATTATGAAAGCTCGTTCATGTCTGCCATTAGTTTTCTTGCTAACGGTTGTGGGTTCTGTCGACTCGCAGTTTGACATGAAAAAGACCCCATTCCAGGGTTGCGTTTGTGTATGATGCTAGGTTTCACATTGTTTGCTTTAAATAATTAATTCCTTTAGCGGCTTCTCTTTCGTGACTGCCGGCATGCAACGTATCTTTTGCATGCTCAGGTTCCCCTTTTACGACCAATGTTTGATTACGGGATGTCTATTTGTAGATTGCTCATATCCTTTATAGGCGAGGGCTTCTATCTGCTGCAGTGATTTATTTAAAGTGTCACGCGCTTGTTATTTAGATCGCGTGTGTTAGTAAGCCCCTATTTGCAAAAACACGCTATTGACAAGGTGTTAAAACTGCGGTATAGTTGTGATTAAATACTAGCTTGCCTTCTTCGTATCTTCTATTATTGGAAGCAAACTTTTTGAAAGTTGCCATCAGGGCTTTCGTCTCTCCAACTACTGTTCACTTGGCTTCTAAATCATCTCCTCTCGGATTTGACTGTATCGCACTTAGTACTGCCATTGGAAATCTTTCTCTGTGTGTCTCTTGGTGATGAAATGATTTACCAGGAGTGCTGTAACTATTTTTATTCTAATCCGGTACTTCTGTTATACTATTCTCCGTCTTATTTCTTGATTGATTTTGGCAATATATATTTTTCCCCATGGGTAGATAATTGCGTACACCTCATTTTTCGTTCTGCAATTCGATAGGTTAGTATGTTTCCATTGTATGTGGTCTTTTTGAAACATCGTTCCTTCAATTGTTTTACTGCAAGCTATGCAATTGCCACATTTGTGGTGGGGTTTTTATATTCCATTGAGTGCTTAAGTAAATTTTTCTTACTTTATGGGTGCTACAGGCTCTTACTAAATGTTTCCCTAGACTTGCATTCTTTTTCATTGCACATAATGGACACTCGAACCAACACTCGGGGGCCAATTACGATGTGGCCCGTAAAAGCTCCAACCAATGGTCGGAGCCTTCCTGGCCGCATCGTAATCAGCCGCTCTGTTTACTTTCCGACCACTGCATTACAATGCTGGCGGACGGAATGGTAACCGGCCGGTCATTGCAGCTGTTTACGAAGGGCTCATGGAGCCAGTCGGAGATGGCTCGTAAACCCAAAGGGCGGGCCTTCCCGCCCTTGGGATTACGATGCACTATTTCCGACATGGTTTCCATGCCGGCCTGTCCAACATGGAAAACATTTCGGAAAGCATGTTTGGGGTCCCCCAGCAGGGCCCTCTTGTGCGTGTAGCCTCCGGTTGGGGGCCGAGAAAGCACCTATGGTGCCCCCCTGCTGATCCCTGCATCTTGTGGCAGGCACCTTGAGGTGCCTGCCACGGGGTGCAGGGATGAACAACACCTCCCATTTCTCAATGGGAGCTTGTGTTTAGGCCGGTTTATGGCCGCAACACGAGCTCCCATTGAGAAATGGGAGTATGCGACCAAACAATGTTCGGTCGCATTGTAATTGGCCGGTCAGGACCGCCAACCAGAGGTCGGTCAGTCCCAGGACAGAGACGGTGAGTCCGTACGACATCGTAATCAGGCCCTTAGAGTATTTCTGCGGACAATATGTGGAAACACATACTAAATTTTCAAGGGGTTTCTTTTCTTTCTTAACAAGAAAGCACTGTTGGTGTGTACTTGGTGTGTACCTCGCTCTTTTTAATGAATGTTTCAAGAGTTTATGTGGATAACGCTTTTCTTTAAGTTTATCTGTTAATATGGCTGCACTGGTGAGTACAGTTTCTTCTGATCCTCAAGTATTAATCATGAGGCAGATTGTCTCGTAAGTTCTGGGGGTGGAAACTTTTATTGTGCAATGCATTGTTCTTGTCAGTTGGTTTTCAGTGCAGGGTTGTGACTAACTTTCCATCTTTTACTTTGATTTTCGCATCCAGAAATGTCAAATTTATTTGATGTTTTGCTATGCTGAATTTAATGTCCGGGCTTTTATTATTGAGCCATGTATAGAAATCCTGAAACCAATTTATCAATATGTAGACACATTATTAGAGCCTTTTATTAATGATGTACCATCCTATTTGAGAGATACAATGGATTTTATCAATAAAGTGGGAGGACAACAATTTAATTCAAGTCCACAATGGATGGCAACATTTGATGTTTTCTTATTGTATACACAAATTCCCCAAGATGAAGGATTAGAAGCCATGGAATTCTATCTGGAGTCAAAGCCACGACCCCACAGGGTCCCAACACAATGTATTCTAAAGTTGGCAGCTATAGCTCTAAAGAATTTTTTTTACTCAAAATTTGAGGATGAGCATTTCATTCAAACCAAAGTGCTGTTCTTTTGCGCTGGAAAGGACAGTAATTTATATGACATTTTTTGAAGATAAATTCATATATAGCAGCAATCCTTGTTCCATCTATCTAACAAAATGGCTTAAGTACATAGATGACATTTGGTGCCTACGTAGTGGAGACTATGAAACCCTGTCTTTTTTGTACACATGGCTCAATAATAAAAGCCCAGACACTAGATTCAGCATGGCAAAAACTCAAAAGAATTTGAAATTTCTGGATGTGGAAGTCAAGGTAACAGGCAGAAAGTTAGTCACAACCCTACACCGAACTTCAACTGACAAGAACAATGCATTGCACTATAAATGTTTCCATCCTCGGAACTTACGAGACAATCTGCCTTGTTGGCAATACTTGAGGATCAGAAGAAACTGCACTACAAAAGTAGATTATTTCATCATGCGGCCATGTTAATGGACAAACTTAAAGAAAAGGGTTATCCACACTCTTGAAACATTCATTAAAAAGCATGGTACACACCAAGAGAGTGCCTTCTTATCAAGAAAGAACAGAAACCCCTCAAAAATGTAGTATGTGTTTCCACATATTGTCCACAGACGAACAATTTCAAAAAAATAATTCGAAATAATTGGCATCTGATAAAAAAAACCTGAGTGTGCGTTTGAGTGTTCATTATTTGCAATGAAATAGAATGCAAGTCTAGGGAAACATCTAGTAAGAGCTTGCAGCGCCCATAAAGTAAGAATAATTGACTTAAGAACTCAATGGAATATGAAACCCCTTGAAGGCCACCACAAATGCGACAATTGCATAGGTTGCAGTAAAACAAATCGAAGGCACAGTGTTCCAAAAAGGCCACATACAATGGAAACATACTAACTTCTCAAATTGCAGTACCAAAAATGAGGTGTACGCAATTATCTGCCCATGTGGAAAAATATAAATTGGCAAAACCAATCAAGAAATAAGAAAATAAAACAGAGAATAGAACACCACAAGTTCCAGATTAGAACAAAAACTGTTGCAGTTTCCCTGGTAAATCATTTCATCACCAAGGGACACAGAGAAAGATTTTCAATGGACAGTACTAAGTGCGATACAATCAAATCGAGAGGAGGAGACTTAGAAGCAAGCCTTATGCGAAATGTAGCATACTTGATTTTAAGATTCAATATGGTGATTAATGGCCTCAATGAAATGACAGAATTACGGAGATTGTAATTCGAAAAAAAAGAAAGAAGATGACATAGAATGTGGAGCTAATTAGACAAGAGACGCCTCAAATAAAACATTTCTAAAGAAAACTGATCCAGATAATATCAAAAATGATTTCCCAAAAATATGCTCCGTGAGATATTAAAACTAAGGTGCACAAGTGTAACGGGAGCTACAACAAGCAGCATGCAACGAGGAGCCCGATAGGAATTCAACTTTTTAAGTCTGAAAACTAACAACAGAATCACTAACAGCCTGACGCCCTGGAAGCCGAGTGAACAGTAGCTGGAGAGACGAAAGCCCCAACAGCAATTTTCAAAAAGTAAGTTTCCAATACTTCAAGATTTGAAGAAGGCAAGTGAGTATTTAAACACAACTATACTACAGTTTTAAAACCTAGTTAAGAGTGTTTTTGCAAATAGGGGCTCACTAACAAGTGTGGGCTAAATAACACGTGCGTGACACTTTAGATAAATCCCCCCAGCAGATGGAAGCCCTCGCCTAAGAAGGGTATAAGCAATCTACAAATAGACATCCCATAACCAAATATTGTTTGTAAATGGGGAACCAAAGCATGCCAAAAATACAATGTTGCACCCCGGCAGACATGAAATAAAAGCCACTAACGGAATTCATTAGTTAAAGCAAACATTGTGTAACCTAGAATCATACACTAATGCAACCTAGGAATTGGGTATTTTTCATGTCTAACTGCGAGTCGACAGAACAGATGAGGCTACATGTTACATGCCCGCAACAATGAGCAAGAGGCCTGATAATTAATACACTTCGTCTAAAAAATGCGAAAACTAACTGCACACCTACGCGGGCATTCATAATCACTGAACATTTATTTTTAAACGAAGTACGAGTGTACCATAAGAAAGGTGTGTAGGAACTGTTTATTAGCACAGTACACCTGTAGAGGCGTATTTGTCCATACACGATTTGTAATCATATTTCTGCTATGCACCTCTGCTATATGTACCCTTTTATAATGTTGGTTTGTACACGTATGTGACTCCGGATGACCTCAGACTGTTACAAAATTTCAAAATGCAATAAAGATAATTAAACAAAAATAAGAAAGGTGTGTAGCCTAAAACAACATAAAGAAGCAGAAGACTGAGAAGTCACCTTTTATCTGATGTCTCAGAATACTCAGCACCACAGGGGCCGCACTAGGGCTAAGCAGAACGTTCCATACAAAAATACAGAACAGCGCGAGCTCAACTAAATAGATTTTCATTCCACAAATACACAATTAGTGTTTAATCTCCTCTCTTACAGAATAAGAGTTGAAGAATTGAATGGGACAACATGATCACATTATAAAGAAAAGAAAAAAAAACTATATGCGACAGAAGTTGCTCCATTAATGTTATAAAACAAGTTGAACAAAAAGAAGACGGAGGTAAAAAGAGAACCAAAGCGGTGTAAAGAAATTTGAAGCTCATAGAAAAAAGCTTAAAATACAAGAATATGTTTACTAAATGAGAATTTATTCATTGTTTCACAGAACCAACGAGTCAGGGTCCTGAGGAGAACCCAAAAGCAATGAGAGGTTTGAAACGCATCGATGACTACACTTGGGGAGGCAATCGTATAAAAACCTTAGGGGCCTACTCAAACAGAGTTTTCTATAATCCCCAAGGTACAATATAAACAAGAGGTTGATTATCCAAACAACATTAATAATTGTAACCTATTCGCAATGTTAAATATCAAACTGGTTCTAAGTGAGATCACTTTTGAGTTATGCACTTAGGGCATCATTATGATCAGTTGCGGTCTCGGGACCGACCCACCTCCGGTCGGCGGTCCAGACACCGCAATTACAATGCGACAGCACATGGTGTGGTCACAAGCTCCCATTTCTCTATGGGAGCTTGTGCTGCGGTCAGAAACTGGCTGCAACACAAACTCCCATGGAGAAAAGGGAGCTTCTTTTAATCCCTGCACCTCACGGTGCCTGCCACACTGTGCAGGGATTAACTGCCCCCCCCCCGCATGCCCAACCGGAGGCCACTGAGGGATGGGGGCCCTGCTAGAGGCCCCCAAAGTTGCTTTCTGACAGGCTTTTCCTGTTGGAAAGCCCGACATGAAAAGCCTGTCGGAAGCCGACATAATCCCGACGGCGGAAACGCTGTCCATAGGGGATTATGAAAGGTTTCTGGCTGGCCAACTGGCTCCTTGAGCCCGTCCGAAGCCAGTTTGAAATACCGTCAGGTTTACAGTCCAACTGCCTACATTATAATTGGCGGGTCGGACTGTAAATCTACCATGTCGGTAGGTAAGCCTCCAATGAGCGGTTGGAGGCTTACCGACTAACATCGTAATTGGCCCCATAATGTTTTTTGTATATTTTTTTTTGTATATGTTGTGTTGAAATATGATTGTATGATGTAATAATGTGCCTTATATTTGAATGTAGTCCGAAAGCTACGTCAAAGTGCACATGAAATATTTGCTTGATTACCAAAAAAATTCAAATAATAACATGGGTCAAGGTACTTTAATTACTTGACCCTGAACAAAAGAGCAAAATGAATCATTTCAGTTTGGGTAATTGTAAATACTTTTAGAAAGTAGACATTTCTCTGTACCAACTGCTCTTTGTGTCTGACAGCCTGTCTCCAATATACGTTTGGGTTGGGTGACAGCTACCCTTTATGCATTCCCTCTAGACAGCCACAAACACAGGAAGGTGAGGCTCATCTGCATTCTGAACACTCATCTGCATTCATCTACATTCCGATGAGTCTTCCTGGGCAAGAAAGGAATAGGAAGGGCTGACACTTGAACTTCAATTGCTAGTGTCCTGTCCACACACAAAGCACTGATTTACTCCCCAGGATTGGCCTGGAAGACAGGAATGGATTGAAAGGGATCCTTGTGCACTTCAGACAGACATTTTGAAGTCACCCCCTACATCAAAGGCACTGTTTGGTGTAAGTACTGAGTTTCTGAAACCCCTAAAATTAGACACTTCTGAATCTTGAACTGAACCTCTGACAGAAGGACTGCTGTGCTGCTTAAAGGACTCAACTGGACTGCTTTTCTGGAAGGACTGCTTTTCTGCTTGTTGACCCTGCTGCTCCCTGACTCTGCTGAAAGGATCCTGCTTTCCCTCCAGGTGATCTCCAAGGGCTTGCTGGCTTGTCTCCTGTTGTCTGAAGTCTCAGGGACACAAAAGACTTCCTACAATCCTGCTGGTGCTCCTAGACTCTGCCTTCTGCGAGTCCTACCCTTGACTGAGGTGGCCACTCCAAGCTCTGGGCCTCAGAAGAGGGTTCTGCTGGTATTTATCAAAAACAGACGCATTGCATCGACAGCGTGAGAAATTAAGCTGCATCACCCTTCAATGCCGAGCGGCTGCCAGATGACAGCGGCTCCACAGCCTGTGGCTCGACAATAATGCTCTGCGCGGCTTGATGACGACACATTACCTTCACTTTAGCAAAGCTCGACAGCAACGCAGCGACCCGACTGCGTGGAAAGATTAATGCATCGAGCACTCAGCAGAGACGTTTTGCTCCATCCAAGATACTTTCTCAGAGAGCCCTGCCCTCCACCGCGGTTGGCCTGAACTGTGGATTTGCACCAGTCCCTCGCAACCTCAAGTAACCTTTTGACCACAAGTGACTGAAGCACTATTTTTGGTTTAATCTTTAAAAATTAATATTGTGACTTCTACTTATTGGATTTTTATCATATTGGTCTTCCTTTGCTCAGATACAAATTGCCTTTCTAGATAACCCTGACTGCTCTGTGACGAGCTACCAGAGGGTGAGCAAAGGTTATCCGATTGTGTATCTAGCTTACTCTGACTAGAGTGGTGGTTCCTGCCTGGCCTGGGTGCATACCTCAGCCAAACTAGGAATCCCATTTCTAACATTGGTGATCAGAGGTGAAGATAGGGTTTGTGTAATACCATATAGTAATTAATTGTTGACTACAACTCTATAATGAGACCAATTCAAGCCTTTTTCAATTCCCCAAGATCTGACATCGTTTGATTTTTCCAAAGTCCTTTTGCCCAAGTCCCATTTTTCTCCACAACGTCTGTGGTCCTACCTGGCAAGATGGAAATTGAGATGGCCAACCTGGAAGTATACACATTGGCTCAGCTCAAGGGGTTCTGCCACGAGAAAGGGCTGTTCTACAAGGGAAGTGCCAAGAAGGCAGAGCTTCAGAAAGCCTTGAGAGCATGGGCAGAGGCCCACCCAGACGGAAAAGTAGATGATGAGGGATCTGTGTCTGAGGAAGGATCAGAGCAAGACCTGACAGAGATGCAGCATACAGAGGGGGGGGAGCAATTTTCTACCAGGACTGGCAGTCTACTCTAGAGCAAGAAGCAATGTGTCTTCAAAGAGCCTGACCCCAGAGGAGCTGGAGGACAGGAAGGTGGAGAGAAAACTAAAATTAGAGCTTGCTAAGCTTGAGAAAGAACAGGCCCTAGAGGAAAGGAGGCTGGCCATGGAGGAAGGAAAGATAGACAATGAGCTTAGCCTCCAAGTGGGGGGCAGCAGCAACAATAATGGTGGTAGCATACCTGCAGTCTCTGCACATCCAGATTCCATATCCCAAAAGATATGGTGCCCAGTTACAATGTGAGTGATGACATAGATAAGTGGTTGGCAGCCTTTGAAGTGGATTTGAAAGTGCACAAGGTCCCAGAAGAGTTCTGGGGGTAGTCTTTGGTGGTACATGCCCACAGTGGGGGAAGGATACTCTCCTTACACTAGAGGTGGGGGGGCCAGACCAACTACACTGCCATGAAGACCAATTTAGGCAGCAAGTTTGGGCTGACACCTGAGAGGTGCAGACAAAGGTTCAGACCTATTCACAAACTCTCTACACAAACATAGGTGGATTTTCTGGATTATGCTGGTAAGGCAGTGAAGGGTTGGTTGACGGGCAACAAAGTTAATGATTATGAAGGGTTGTACAACTTGTTTTTGAAGAAGCACATTCTTGATACTTGTTTTCCAGAGCTGTACCAACACCTGGTTGATAGCAAACTTACTGACATCAGGAAGCTTGCTGAGTAGATGGACCTCTGGGTCAGCACCAGCATTTAAAGGGTATCTGGGGGAACTCCCAAAATGGTGGTCAGGGTCCCAACCAGAAGAAGGAGGGGAGAAATAAAAAGACTGATTTCTCTAATGGCCACCAAAAAAATTCACAGTGGAAAGGGTATGGTTCACATTCCCAATCTGCCCACCAGAAGAAAACTTACCCTGACAAAGTTCAGCAGCCCAAACCCATCAAGTGCTAATACTGCTATGAGTATGGACACTACAAAGAGGATCCTGTGTGTCCAAAAAGAGCACCATCTCCTACCGGAGGAAAGATTCCAGGGGTGGGGCTAGTATAGTGCTTAGGGAGGAGTTTGTCCCAGTTAATGGGGGGGGGGGAGTTCACAGGGGTTACCCTAGTGTCCCTGGGTGACAGTCAGATGGTTCCTAAGATCCATGTGCCCCCAAAAACTACAAAGTATAAGCAATGGGTCACCATCAATGGGCAAGGTGTGGAGGCTCTGATGGATACAGGAGCCAGTATGACTATGTCAGCTGGTTTACCCAGAGCAGATAATTCTGAATGAATTCCACCAGGTAGAGGTGGCTGACAACAGAGAGGGCACTGGTTCCATTTGAGTGGGGGGTGGTGGTTTCAGGTCTTCTGTAAGTTGCAGTAAGCCCTGCCATGCCTTTGGACTGTTTGTTGCGTAATGACCTGGAGCACACCACCTGGATGGAAGTGGAGCTCAAGGCTCATGTGGAGATGTTGGGGTTACCTGAGTGGATCTGTGCCACGAAAAGGTCCATGGCTGCCCGGGAAGGAATTCAAGAAGGGCTAGAGCCTGAAACAATGGCCCAGCCAGCTGCTACGAAGAGGAAAAGCAGAGGGTGCAGTAATTCAGCCCCTGAATGTACCTCCAGTGAGATGGATGGGGCACCTGCAGTGCCGCCCCGGCGTCCACTGAGGAAGACATTGCTTCCCTTGATGACCTGCCTAAGCTTGCTGGATGGCATGTGGAAGGAGGACCCACCAAGGGGAGTTCTGTAGAGCACAAAGGGAGTGACAAACGCTTGTGGTCATGAGGCAGCAGGCTGAAGACCAAGCAGCAACTGATGCCTCTGGTAGTCACCACATTTACTGGGAGGACAACCTCCTGTACTAGGCATGGGACATCAAGGGTCCTAGTGGTCCCTCAATGCTACAAGCCTTCCTACTGGAGCAGGCTCATGTGATTCTCCAGGCAGGACACCTAGGTCAAAACAAGACCCTTTGCAAGGCTTGTCCCTCACTGTTATTGGCCTAGGATCAAGAATTCCTCAGATACATTCAGTAGGACATTAGGACGTGTGTGACCTGCCAGGCTAGTGGAAAGACAGGGCAGAGGATGAAAGCCCCCCTAACGCACTGCCTGCCATTATCACCCACTTTGAGAGGGTTGACATAGACATATTAGGGCCTATGGATCCCCAGACTGCATCAGCCAACAGTTTAATCCTGGTTCTGGTGGATCATGCCACTAGGTACTCGGAGGACTACTGTTGCACCAGCAGTGGCAAAGGTCCTGATGGGGATTTTTACCCGAGTGGGTTTCCTCAAGGAGGTTGTGTCTGACAGGGCACAAACTTCATGTCTGCTTATATGCAGTCAATGTGGAAGGAGTATGGGGTAACAAAGGTTCTCCACCCCTTACTATTCACAAACCAATGGGCTTGTTGAGAGATTCAACAAGACCCTGAAAGCATTGATCAGAGGCCTGCCTGAGGCCATGTGGAAAGAGTGGGATATTCTTCTACCATGCCTGTTGTTTGCTTACCAAGTGGTGCAACAGGGAGGAGTGGCTTTCAGCCCATTTGAGCTGTTGTATGGGCATCCAGTAAGAAGACCTCCGGGTCTGGTGAAAGAAGGGTGGGAGCAAGCTCCCAGGAAGGTAGCCCAGGATGTAGTGAGCTACATGCAGGCCTTCAGGGCCAGATGGCTAACTTATGGAAGAAAGCGTCCAGTAACCTTGAAGCCAGCCAGGAAGTCATGAAGGAGTCGTATGACAAAGATTCTACCACTGTGGAATTTCAACCTGGTCAAAAAGTGTGGGTGATGGAGCCAGTAAAGCCCATGGGCCTTCAGGACTGCTGGAATGGGCCATATGAGGTGATTGAAAGAAAGGGTGAGGCCACATACCTGATGGACCTCAAGACCCCTAGGCAACCCCACGGGGTGCTGCATGTAAAGTGCCTCAAACTACACTTTGAGAAGTCTGAGCTCACCATGACGTTCGTGACTGATGGAGAAGAGGAGAGTGAACATCTCCCTGACCTCTTGGACTCCAAGGAGAAGGATTGGTCTGTGGAAGGAGTAGTCCATTCCCTTACTCCAACTCCTGAACAACAGAGAGACTGCCATCAAGTGTTAGGGCAATACTCTTATTTGCTCTCACCTTATCCCTGGGACTGCCCACCTGTGTACCCATGATGTGGACACAGGAGACAACCTCCCTGTTAAGAATAAAGCTTACAGGTTGTCAGATAAGGTGAGGTCCAGCATTAAAGCTGATGTGTCCAAAATGTTGGAGTTGAGGGTGATAGACCCCTCCAGTAGCCCCTGGTCCAGTCCTGTGGTTCTGGTACCAAAAGCTGCCCCAACGGCCAAACCACCTGAACTGAGGTTCTGTGTGGATTATAGAGGGCTACATTCTGTGACAAAGACTGATGCTCATACCATCCCCAGGACAGATGAGCTCATTGATAGGTTAAGGGCTGGCCAGTACTTAAGTACCATTAATCTTACAACAGAGGTACAAAGGATAGGTCAGCTATCTCCATTCCAGAGGGCCACTACCAGTTTAAGGGATGCCCTTTGGATTAAAGTACGCCCCTGCCACCTTCCAGAGGCTGGTGAACCAGGTCCCTGCTGCTTATCTGGATGACATAGCTGTCTTCAGCGGCAGCTGGAAGGGCCACCTTTTTGACCCCCAGAAGTGCTTCAGACTCTGCAACTGGCAGGCCTGACTATCAAGGAAAGTAAGTGCCAGATAGTGCAGAGGTCTGTGGTGTACTTGGGACACCTCGTGGGCAGGAAGAAAATGCAACCCCTTCAGGCCAAGATAGAAACCATCATGGCCTGGCTGCTCCCTAAACCCAGAGTCATGAGCACAAGCTGCAGGAGCAAGCACACTGAATGTATCCATCTTGGACCACCCTGGCCTTACCAGCTAAATGAAACATAGAACAGGGGGCATTACACCACCCACAGCGTTGACTGGTTCCTCATGAAAATACTGGATTGGGGAGAAGATTACATACCATTCAGAAATGTAACATTGATGCAACGCACAACCCTGATGAAGTCCTAAGGGACGAAACGCGTTGGCTGGGCTGAATGGAAAAAGGGTTTTTTGAAATAATGAATAAAGTTGGAATCTGAACTCATATACAAGACTCCTGAATGATTGAATCACATCGAATTATTGATATTGGATATGTTGTGGACAGTACTATGTTTAAATTATGTTGATTAATCAAACAAAAATGTATATATTATAATTTGCGCTTCTTTGCAGTTGCTGAAATTGTGGTTTATGGATTGTGGCTTTTAAGCAGCGGGGTCACGAAAAGCAGAGCGAACCTGAATTGTAGGTAGCAATAACTATACACTAGTGCGCCATTAAGGCCCATACAGCTGGTGCTTATATTTTTGCCCTCTTTTATCCTATTCAATCCAACTAACAGACTCACATGTCCACCGCTCAAATTAACCATTTAGTTTTCCATATACTAAACCACCACTAATCCACTTTGGATTCCTGAGTAGCGGGCTACTCACCGAAAAGCGCTTCAACAGCTTGCCAGGGGTAGTAAGCGCTATATAATTACAATACCCAGAGTACCCAACTCTGCGTATGTTTATTTTAATTGTGACAATTGCCTCAAAGAGCTCAGTCACTGTATGAGATGAGATCACTGCTCTGAAAATGAAGACAATACAACAAAAGGGGTTGGGCTTATGTTAACCCGGGAGGGGTGCTGGGGGGGGCTCTTGTAGAGATTTAAGTTCCATGTGCCATGACGCTTCTTTCTTAACCAGCGAACAGCGATTCCACAGAGTAGCCACCTCTAGCCCCCTTTGTTCTGTGTTGCTTGTATTCGTTTGCCATGAACGACACAAATGGCATCATTTATCAAATCTAAAGAGCTGCTTGGCGAGACAAATATAGAGTATTGGTTTGTCCCAAAACTCTATTCAGGTGTACTGGGAATCTGAAGTATGATTATGGCACAATAAATTTTTATTTTTATTTTACAAAAAAGATACAAACGTTCACGAAAAAGAAATTAAAGATGTTATTCGAAAATTTTATAGAAGCTTTCGGTTCAAAAGAACTTTTCACGCACAATATAATGTAAAGACTAGTTAAAAATTCTTCTGACCCAAAAAGTGCAAGGTGTATTAAAGTGACAATTCACAAGAAAAGCGCTGAGCGAACGAAACAAAACATACATTGTAAAAACGTCCATTTAATCAAAGACTAAAGATGCGTACAAAAGAGGACATGTAAACATGATGGGACGATATCTTCATTTTAGATTGCATCTACCCAAAACCACTCCCTTGAATCTACCCAAAACCACTCCCTTGAAATCTAAAATGTACTTCTATTAGAATTTTGACTCAGCACAAACACTCGATCCGTAGCATCGGACTGGAATTTGAGACCCTAAAAACGATGGTACACTAAAAGACACGAATTACTGTGTTCTGAAACCTGAAGCCTTGCATTAGGAGTCCACACCCACATTCTGCACAGCAGATGCATAGCTGCCTACTGAACCTAGAAAACGAAGGCGTATTGTATTGTTAAAACAATCATTAAGCCAGAAGCTTGCTGCGTCTATATCCCATATCGAACCTAACAGGGGGTGCTATACATCATGTGAGCAATTCCGTCAATTTTTTATCAAAGAAAACCGCAGAGAGCCAAGTCAGCTCTATGTCCGAAAAAGAAACCAGAAAAAAGTATCACAGTTAAAAGGAAGACAACGAAGAGCCCTGGGTTGAACAGATCAAGTTAGAAGGGTTCGCGTTTAGAAGACTGCAAGAACTGGTAAAAAAAAAAAAAAAATCCGAACCATTTTAAAAGTAGGTTGTGACTGAATAGACAGACATGCATCCAGAACACCATGAAGAGGTAAAACACAGAGAAAGGTACGTACATGTTTTTGAAACTGAGAAAGGTTTTCTCTGAAACTGGACATGTGAAAGGTCGTGGGGAATGTTGAGGTGGGTAAGCTATGAGAAGTATGATGGGCAAAACATACAGGACATTATTTTGAGGGCATATAAACATAGCTGGGAGATACTATACCTGACAGTCTATCATCTACTCCACCACCCGGTGCAGCCTAGTTCCACACGCTTCTAAAAACTAGGACCGGGTGGAGTTACATTTATCTGCTTTTCTTCAAAAAATGAAAACAGCTAGTAGCTTTGGTTTCTACGATCTTGGTGGCCATACTGTCACTTCCAGTTCTCAGACTATCCAAATCCTTTATAACCTCTCTTGATCTGCCAACAAGTCTCCTCTCCAGGAAGAGAGACCCAACTCTCCAGATTTGCAGACACTTATTTCCCTGGTCCCCTGTTTCTTCTCTTTGTTGGTCTTCGGGATAAAGGAACCACCTCTTTATCACAGATTTGTCTTTTGGCCATATGGGGTAGCCGATTCTCACCACACTGACATCACGGAGGAAGTCCACATGTCTGTCCTTGTCACTAGCCCACAATCCAAGTTCATGAATCGGATATCGCCCAATTGTCAAGAGGTAGCACGCTTTCTCATCGCACAATTCCTGGACAGGCTGTGTCAGAATAAGCCACAGCTTTTTAATGGCAGCTCGGCAATCAAGAGTTGTTGGGTCATTCCGTAACTCAATGACGTAGCTGACATTTCTCGCCCTATCATTAATCACCATGTCTATGTGCAAGTTCTCATTGTCCAATTCTGTTACCAAGGAGCGAGCTCTCTGAACATCATTTGTATTTCCTTTTACCCTGCGGTGCTTAAATAGTTGCAGTTCGTTATGATCTCTCATAGACTGGAATCCCGGGGCCTCCAACCCGTGGTCCACACAATCTGCCCTTAAACCGTCAGGCAATGCTGTCACGTCACAGTTCGTGAGCTGCTGCGGATGAATGAGGGGTCTCTCCTTTGTCTGATGTCTGGGTGTTTGTTCTCTGGAAGGCACTCTTACCTCTGCTTCGAGGGTGATCTGAAAAACTACTGTGTTTAGTAAAATGCGCATTTGTGAGTACAGTGCATGTTGCACAAATCCTTCTTTGCAGAACATATTGCTCCACACTTCCTCACACAAGAAGAGAGTTTTCATGTCAGCCACCAACCAATGGCATGCAGCTAAAAGCACAGTGCTGAGACCCGCCTCGTGCCTGTCGCACACACACTCCACGAGTTCCCACGAGTTGATGATCTCCGAGAGCTTAGTGGTGAGTGACGGCTCGGACAGAACAGGCTCACCGGCGTCCCAGGTCCTGCTAAATTCCCCTTCGCCTCGCGGACACCGACCTTTTATGATTTCAGCCAGCTTTCGGCAAGCAAGTGATAAGATGGCCTTCTGTGTAACTCGTCCCTCCTCTAGGATTTTCTTGTCCGCGTGCTGCAGGATATCTTTGGCCAGAGCATGACACGCGTCTGATAAAACTGCAAAAGAACCATCGGCAGGAAGCGCTTCATGCTGCAGACACTGTTGGATGAGGCCTTTTCCTAGATTTTCACAGGCCTTCAGCAGACTCCCCTCAAAGCTGAGGAGCGGAGACTTCGCCATTGCAGTGTTGGTGTCAGACGTGCAGCGTCCTTACCGGGTAAGCCAAGAGTGGAAGGTTAAAGACATGTCATATATTTCCTTGTGCTCCACCACTCATTGGACTGCTTCCACCTTCCTGCCCCGAGACGGAACTGGAGTTTCCAGTCAAACAGCAGTGCTCTTGTTTGATGAACAATGGCAGCGCTGAAAGTCAAGCTGAGAAATGACAGATAAAAGGCGTCAAACATGTACACAGTTTTGATAGGAAAGTGAGACACTTTCACTCCACACTAGTGCTCAGCATTAAAGTAGTAGAACTTCACGTTTTCAACACTTTGTCCTTCTAACACAATAAAGAACCACAGCAAGCACACCAACTCCTATTTACAATGGGTTATTTTTACATTTGAATAGTGCCTTGACCTACAAAAAGTTTTGGGTCACTTCACAGTAAAAGTATTACACAATGATTGGGAACAGAACAGCACATTATTGTGCTAGTGCCCATGTTGCGACACTGCTAACGGTTGTTGATAATTGCATCTAAGTGCTTGGATACATGTGAGGTAGTTACTGAATTTGGGGTTTTATTTGGTTCTATGTCTTATCATCTGCTGGTAAAGCCACTAAATGGTACATTCTGTTGACCCTATCCATTTACATAGGTTCTCCCGACACAGATTCTTGAGTTGTGCTTTGATGCTAACATTCTCTTAGGGGACAGTCGTCTCCTGGAAAGAGAGCTGGCAGCAGTGTTACTATATTCTACTGGCGTTAAGCAGATTAAAGCTATTTGCACTTACATTGTACAGTTAAGTCTTCTTTATGGCTGCAACAGCTTCCCTGCACTGCTGCTGTTTTGTTCCGCAAACATGATCACGCTGAACAGGGTATGTGTCAAATTGTGCAACCTTAACAACAATATTTGGGCAGATCAACAACCTGTGTCCATATTATTACATAAATGTAGGTGATTTTGGAGGATGCTGTTGTGTTCGCATCTCTGGATATGTCGGTGTCTTATCAGACAGAACTCAAGGAGAGCACAGTATATGTCGTAGACCATGTGTGTTACCCTTGCTATCTATAATTTGAATTAAAAAAAACATTTAAAAAAATGAAAATACATTTGAAATTGTAACAGACCTGCCAGAGACCCCAGGAGAGTGATTTCTTTAGGTGCCCCCCTCCCTCATGCTTGGGACTAAGAAACCTATGAATACAACAATGGTGTGATTACAAATATTTATTATAGTCTAACCTAGAGTATAACAAGTGTATGGAAATAATAGAGATAATAGGCACATCAGCAGCCTTCAAACTAACAAGCTACTTACCCTCGGTAACAATCTTTCTTGTGGATACAGTATCTAACCACAAATTCCTCATCTTGCGAATATTCCCCAGAAGTCGCACTGGATTTGGAAACTTTAAAGAAGTAATCCTTTCTGTCGAAGGAAGGCGTTGTGTGGCTCTGCACCAATGTCATTCTGCTCCGAAAGTGAGGACGGGAGCGCACATAAGCTCCACCCAAGTGCACTGACATCATTTGCTTTCTTAAGTTTTCTCCGAGCCCTCAGGCGCAAAGCTTGGCATGACCAGCATGCAGATCTTTATATTGGAACCTTTTTAGATGGAAAAAGACTCCAGTTCCCAGAATGGGGAGGCAGGAAGGTAGTTGAGGAATCTTCGGTTAGATAGAGTATCCACCAGAAAAATTATTACCGAAGATTCCTCATCTTATAAATAGACACCATAGCAGTATCTCCCAAGGTGGTGGGTCAGTGAACTGGCTCAGATTAAACATTCCTGGAGGACCGACTGAGCAAAATGCCCCTCTCAATGGACCCGACTGTCGAGGCAGTATCGCTTTGTGAGCATATGTACCAATACCCGAGTAGCCGCTAGACAGATGTCCAGGACAGGCACTCCACTCCGTGAGCCAACACAGTGGTAGCTATTTTGGCCATGGTGGAATGAACCCGTAAGCCTTCTCAGGGCTGCTTCTTAGCCAGTACATAGTCGATCTTTATGCAGAGGACAAACCACTGAGGGATTGTCCATTTTTGCACAGCGTTGCCCTGGGAAGCCTTACACAAAACTGATTATCCAATTGATGTTCTGTGGTGCGATCAGTGTAAAAGCTTAGTGGCCTCATGGGGTCTTAATGATGGAGTCTCTCTTCCTCTTTAGAGAGGTGAGGTGGAGAAAAGAATGCCAGAAGGGTGATAGCCTGCCTGACATGAAACAAAGGGACCACTTTCGGTAGAATAGAAGGTTGGGTCCACAACACCAACTTATCTGGAAAGAACATTGTATAAGTTGGGATGACAGCAAGTGCCTGTAGCTGGCCCACATGTCTAGCCAATGTTATGGTGATGAGAAAGACAGTCTTCTACGTCAGAAGTCTCGCTGGACAAATGTGCAGTGGCTCAAAAGGGGTGCACATCAATAAAGTGAGGACTAAGTTCAAGCCCACCGTGACATCATAATGCAATCTGGCAGAAATAAACATCGCAAACTTTTCAAAAATCTCATCAACTGGTGATTTAAATAAAGCGGTCTGACACGGCAACTCCAAAAATGCAGAAAGAGCTGATAAGTATCCTTTAACAGTGTCCAAAGCAAGTCCTTGCTATGCCAGGGACAGAACAAAACAAAACCTTAGAAACCTTGCTTCCAATGAGACAGTTTTCCAGGTGATGCCCCATCCACAAATTTGGCCTAACGACTGGTGTACACTGGTTTTGTTGAAGGACACCTCACTACCAAGATAACATCAATGATCTCATGGGAAATTCAGAAGGAGGTCAACTGCAGCCACTCAATCTCCAAGCATGGAAATGCAAATCTTGCAGGTCTGGGTGCAGTACTCTGCTGTGCTGCTGTGACAGAAGATCCTCCTGAAGCAGCAGCTTGATTGGAGGGCAGATGCTCATGCTCACGAGCTCTGGGTACCATTCTTTCCTGGCCCAATGTGGTGTCACTAGGATGACTTGTGACTGGTTGTTCCTGATCGTCTTCAGAACTCGGGGCAGGAGAGGCAGCGGCAGAAAGGTATATAGGAGACCAGAGCTCCACTCTAGATGGAAGAAGTCTCCGAGAGAGAGCTGCCTTGGAAACTCCCAATTACAAAAGTGTTGACACTGCGCATTCTTGGGGTGGCAAAAAGATCAAACCAGAGCTATTCCCATGGCTGGAAGATGCACTGTGCCACCTCTAGGTAGGTGCAACTGTCATTTGTGATCTGCTACGTGTCATTGTCTGCGTTCGTCCGCCCTGGAGTTTAGAGATCCTGCCAGGTGGTTTACCACCAGATAAATTCCTTGGTGGTCCAGCCACTTCCAGAGGTGCAGAGCCTCCTGACACGGGGCCTAAGATCTCCACCCTGCCCCGCTTGTTGTAATACCACAGTGCACACATTGCAGTCGTGTTATTTATGAGCACCAGCCTTCCTCTGATGTTGTGCAGGAAGCCCTTCAATGCCAAGGAAACCACCATCAACAAACTGATGTGGAGTCGAGTCTGTCAGAGACCAGAGGCCACTGATCTCCACCTGTCACAGATGGCCTCCCCACCCCATTAGTGATGCATCCATGACCACTGACAGCTTTGGATGGGATAAGTAGAGATGTTTGCCACTGACCGAACTGAAGTGCAGTAGCTACCACTGCAGATCTTTTGCAGGATGCAGGAGGCCAACAATTCCAAAAGCCTCAGAGTCATCAGCACTGAGATCAAGAAAAGAGGCTGAAATATCAGGATCATAGCCTGAATGTCCTGGACTCTCCGATCCGGGGGAAAGGCACAAATCCAAACCTTATCTAATAAAGCTCCGATGAATGGGAGCATCAGTGGAGTCTGGCACGTTGACTGCAAACCTCAATGATGTTAGGAGGTTCACCGTTGTCTGGAGGTGGTAGACAACTGCCTGGGGAGAGCCTGCATTCAGCAGCCAGACTGGTATCCCCGACCTCTGAAGGTGTGCTGCGACTATCACAATTACTTTGGTGAACAGCTTAGGGGCAATGGTGAGGCCAAAAGGGAGCACTGCCAACTAAAATTCCTCCTGGCCCACTCTGAGCTGGGGGTATTACTTGTGGGACTGCAGGAAGGGGATATCGAATTAGGTGAACTATAGGTCCACAATCCAGTCTCTCGAGTTTAAGGCAGATAGGACCTGGAATAGAGCAAGCATTTTGAATTTGTCCTTTTGAAGTAAGGTGTTGCGAGGGAGACGACCCAACATAGGAGAAGGCCTCCGCCGTCCTTTGGCACAAGCAAGTAGCGAGAGTAACACCCAGTCCCTACTTCTGATGCCGGAACCCTCAATCACCACTTTAGCCAATATAGGCATGTACTTACTGCTGCAACAAAGAAGGATGGTCTTCTGTCAGCCACCCTGGTGGTGGTGGAAGGTGCAGTGGGTTAGAAAGCATTGGGAGGGCGTAGTCCAGATGGACAATTTGGAGGATCCACTTGTAAATACCTAAGTATATGGTTGGACTATTGGGGGCGCCATACAGCACACATACTTACACAGCAGGTAGCCGGCAACTCCCTAACTTGGGCTTTTTGCAATCTAAAAAAATCTATCCAGAGTTCACAGTCGCAAGAGTTCCTATAGGTAGTGGCTAGTAAACTGCTACCTACCATCTCTTATAGAGCATTTGTGTTCCGAGGAAAATGGTCAAATGGCTACCAGCTACAGGAAAATGTTGGCCTTACCTAACTGTACAACTCATGCCCAAGTACGCTTAGAATTTAACCTAACTTCACAACAGCTAACATTAAATGCAAGGCTTGTAGCTTATTGAATGAAAATAAAGCAGGCTCCCTCTGGCACATTAAAACATATCCTACGGCCAATAATACATGGATAAGAATCAAACTGGTGGCAATATCTGGCTAGTTCACTGACGGATTTAGAAGCGCATGATATATGGGTTGCAGACGTCCCGGCAAAACATATAGGAAAACTGCTTTCCAAGCAAGCAAAGTTAATATCCCTGGACCAAGACACGAAAGCCTTGAAAGGAAATGCCAACAGCATTTGGGCCACTAACTGATGACTCGGGAATACTCCTGATTTATCTATTGCAAACACTGGCCAAGGATATGAAAACAAACAATGAAATTGAGATTCAGCCTAATTCTGCTTAAAGCCTATTATTATGGAAGAAGAGAAGGGAACGAAAGTAGGCTATGTAGATTGTGCGCAACAGAAGCAGAGACACTAATACATATAATCTGCTTCTGTCAACCACTGTTTCCACACATGACACTCCGACAGACAGAAGAGCGCGATAACAGCCATGTAGTTAATGGATTCATGGCTAAATATGGTGATGCAGTAGCACAGGGTTCCCCAAACTTCAGTACTAGAGCCACACCGTATATTTTACAAATATTCGTGGGCCGAAAAAAACCAGTTTTATATATAATTGAATAAAATTTAAATACACAAATAAGGTTTACTTGGATCTTTTATGTAATCTGCATGATATGATTCAGAACAAAAGAGAAATGTGACAAATACAAAGAACCATTGCTGTGCTTAAACTTAGAAATAAAATATTTTGAGTAAAAATGTTAAACATTAGCAAATGCTCTGACAAAATAATCAATTACTTAACTGTAGATAAGAAAAGCATGCAATTGCAAAATCTGTAAAAATGTACAAATTTACATGAAATGAGAATTTGTCAAATTTTGTGGCACACAATAAGAAAAATAAACACACCCCAAGAAAGAACTTCAGTAAAATAAAGCAAAGAATTTCAAAATAACTTTGAGCCATTAATAAAGGTTGGAATTCAGTCTGCACCTTTCAACACAATCCTGGCAATTGGGGGTTCCAATCATAAACAACAAAACATGAAGCACAAGATTAATGGGAATGATCGAACTGAATTTTTAATTTCAAAATATCACTGAACTGAGGTTTCAAGCTTGATGAGCCAATTATTTGAATGGACTTCAAATGCTCCTCGGATAAATATGCTCGATATTTAGACTTGACATACTTCATTTTTTAAAACGTTTGTTAAAGTCTAAGGAGACACGCTTTCATTCTTTGATTACAGGCCTATGTGTGTGAGCCAGATTGAAGGCAAAGTCAAAATATCTGTGTAACATGAATACCAGGAATGTCATGTCATACAGTGCGCTCTAAAGGACACGTGCTCAGTGTGCAGCGCTCTTCAGCGTGGACTATCTGTACTAGGAACTTGCGTTTTTGAAATATCTGGCATTCACGACATAGCTGGTCCAAAAATGACAATAGAAAAGATTGAAGAGGCTCTGCTGCCACCTACAAGCTGTAAAAGGACTAGGATATACATTTCCCTTTGATCATCAGAATCCGATACTTTGGAAAACAGAGAAATTACATTATATCATATTGATCCTAAAGTTGCTGCGGGCTTGATAAAATCTTGTAGCGGGCCGGATGTGGCCAGCGAGCCGTAGTGTGGAGACCCCTGCAGTAGCACAAAGTATTTTAAAGTAATGTGAGGATTACAGCTGCCCTGCAGTACTTCCGCTTACAAAAAGCCAAAAAACCCACTATTAAGTAAAAGGTATTTTCAGCCACCAACTACCTGCAAGCACGGTGGCAGGGTGTATGATGCCGCACCAACTACCAGTGTTTGTTATATTCAATTCATACAATGCTTCGTATGATACCTAACGAACAATGCCCACCTCCCGAAAGCTGCCACCAACTAAGGTTTCCAATACATCAAGAAAACACAGAAGATGAGAGAGGCATCGTTATTGAAAAAAAAAGTACAACAGGTTCTAATCCCACAGATGATGGAAGACGATTGTTGTAAAGTCATCCTGTGCCCTGGGCACCCCCCAACTTTTTGCTGACTGGAACTGGTGGTAACTGACTCTGACTGACCCTGGGCTCTGTTTGCCCAGGGCCAGTGCCATGCTGAAACACTTAGATAACAGTAAAGCACCTACATACACTAGGGTACACTTTGGGTTGGGGTACCCCTGTAATTGGCATAACCTACCCCATAAGCCCCTAGTATATAATAGGGCAGGGGATTGGAACTACCTAGAAGTCCCCAGTGTCCTGGGGCAGGGCAGTTTAGAGGCCAGCAGCCTTTTTGCACTTGCATGTGTGCCCTGCTGAAGCCTGTGGTCAGTTTAAAAGCAGCCCTGGGTGCCAGGATTGCTCTTAAACATGTAAATTGTGGCCAAACTCGACTTTGGGGTTTGGGGCACTTAAAACTGGTCAACCTAAAATGTTTTGGCATAATAATGACCCCCAGGGTCTCCCCTAGGTATTCCAGGGGTGGGGGGTCAGGTATCTATAAGCTAGACCCTTATAAAATGAGTTTATATATGCCCTGGGTTAAGTGAAATTCACATTTCACTCTCCCCATTGTGTAAAGTGCTGCCCAATGTCAGGGACTGTCCGGGACTATGTGGGGAACACAGTCAGGGACTTGGGCAAGGACTGGGAACAGGGTAGAAAACAAACACAGAGAGGAGTACAGCGCTGCCCAGAATCACACTGGAAGTCAGAGGAGAAAAGGGATCCAAAGGGGAAGCCTGTAGAGGTGAACAAGAAGGGTGAGACTCAGAAAGGAAGGGCACTCATGAGACGGCTCAGCATTCAGAATCACTAAACCCAGGACGGATGTGCAATACACTTAAATATAAAACAACATTAACAATAAAGGGGATGTGGGGTAAAGCACTCGGGAGCTCCACACGGTAAGACTGAAGCTCAGTAAGTTCCTCACCCACAATTGCTGTTACAGATACTGACTGGAAATACCCACATATAGGATATGTATACAAAGGCAGGGTCTGTGGAGCTTATACCTATGGTGATGTTATAACAGTAACTCAAAGACAATACTCACAGTGAACAAGAAACACCACCTAGGTAGTCAGCTGTGCCCACGGATCCTGGCGATCAAACAGGAACACGCAAGGCAGTAACAGCAAAGGGGTAGAACTAAACACAAGCACAATAGACAAGGAGCTAGCAAGGAGGAGTGCTTAACAGGAAAGGAAGGAAAACACAGGGCACACTTGGCAGAAAGCAGGTAACAAACATACAAGGTAACAGAAGCAAGACAGCAGAAATAGAAAGACAGCAAACTAGAACTGGAACCAAGGAAATGGGAAGAAAGGCAGGGACTGGAAAAGGATATACAGAAAGGGAGGCTACAAGGGTATACTAGAATAGTGCAGGGTCAGGAATCAAGAAAACAAAGTAGCATAGGATGCAGTGATGGGGCAAGAATTGAGCAAAGGCTCAGGAGTCAAGAAAACAAAGTAGCATAGGATGCAGTGCTGGGGCAAGAATTGAGCAAAGGCTCAAGAGTCAAAATAGCACTGCAGGTCAGGAACAAGGAAATGTTAAGGCTCAGGAATCAAGGTAGCACTGCAGGCAGTGCTAGATCAGGAACAGGGAATACTAAAGCTACAGGAGTCAAGGTAGCACTGCAGGTAGTGCTGGTTCAGGAAACAGGAAATAGCTACAGCTCAGGAAACAAGGAGTCAAGAGAGCACTGCAAGCAGTGCAAGTCAGGCACAAGAAATAGCTGAAGCCCAGGAACAGGAACAGAGACTAACTATAGCTCAGGATACTAGGTAGCACTGCAGGCAGTGCTAATTCAGGTACAAGGAATAGCTATAGCTCAGGAATTCAGGAAACAAGGTAGCACTGCAGGCAGTGCTAGATCAGGAACAAGGAATAGCTATAGCCCAGGAATCAGGGAACAAGGAATAGCTATAGCCCAGGAATCAGGGAACAAGGATTAGCTATAGCCCAGGAATCAGGGAACAAGGATTAGCTATAGCCCAGGAATCAGGGAACAAGGATTAGCTATAGCCCAGGAATCAGGGAACAAGGATTAGCTATAGCCCAGGAACTCAGGAAACAAGGATTAGCTATAGCCCAGGAACTCAGGAAACAAGGATTAGCTATAGCCCAGGAATTCAGGAAACAAGGATTAGCTATAGCCCAGGAATTCAGGAAACAAGGTAGCTCTGGAGGCAGTGCTAATTCAGGAGAAGGGAAACTGCTGCAGTTCAGGAACAAGGAATACTAAGGCTCAGGGGTCAAGGTAGCACTGCAGGCAGTGCTAATTCAGGTACAAGGAATAGCTATAGCTCAGGAATTCAAGAAACAAGGTAGCACTGCAGGCAGTGCTAGATCAGGAACAAGGAATAGCTATAGCCCAGGAATCAGGGAACAAGGATTAGCTATAGCCCAGGAATCAGGGAACAAGGATTAGCTAAAGCCCAGGAACTCAGGAAACAAGGATTAGCTATAGCCCAGGAATCAGGGAACAAGGATTAGCTATAGCCCAGGAATCAGGGAACAAGGATTAGCTATAGCCCAGGAACTCCGGAAACAAGGATTAGCTATAGCCCAGGAATTCAGGAAACAAGGTAGCACTGGAGGCAGTGCTAATTCAGGAGAAGGGAAACTGCTGCAGTTCAGGAACAAGGAATACTAAGGCTCAGGGGTCAAGGTAGCACTGCAGGCAGTGCTAATTCAGGAACAAGGAAAACAGCAGCAGGTCAGGAACAAGGCATAACTAAAGCTCAGGAAACACTGGAAACAATAGCAAACGCTCAGGGAGCACTGGAAACAAGGATCAGTCTCACCGGTAAACAGCTACAATGACCAACACTGGGCTGAAGGGAGCTGGGCTTAAAAGAGCTCACAGTAATCATATGCAGCAGGTGTGAGCAGGCTAGCAGCAGCCAGCCACAGGTGAGCTGAATTCCTCCACCCATCCTTGGCCTGCAGGGGTGGAGACAAAGCAGTGAGCAGGGAATTCTAGGTAGTGGAGTTTCAGGCATGAGTAGGCTGGCTTCAAATATAAGCAGGCTGGCTTTCACAAAACCCGGCATGGATTGGGAATGGATGTCAATTCCCAATAAGTGTCCAAATGGCTGGAAGTCAGGATATGCATGCAGGGGAGGGTCTGGAAGCTTATTAGAAGACTGGAAAGTCCCCCAGTTCAGCCCCCTGGTGGTGGACACGGGAATGCAGGGAGCAAGTCGTGACAGTACACCCCCTCCAAAGACCCTCTCCCGGAATCTGGAACTGGATTCAAGGCCGTGGCTCCTAAGAAGTAAGTCCATCTCCATCATAGATGTAGTGCAAGATGCCAGAGGACTGCAGGAAAATTGTGACGTTCTGGAGGGTTTTGTCTCTGATGCTGGAGATTCAGTTTCTGAATGTCTATGTATTGAGACCTCTGAAGGCTGGCAAACTGGAAGCACAGGGTCAAAAAGTTGGCAAAATAGAGGCTCTGGTGCTGAAGGCAGGGAGCCCGGAGGCTCTGGTGCTGGAGGCAGGGGGCCCGGAGGCTCTGGTGCTGGAGGCAGGGGGCCCGGAGGCTCTGGTGCTGGAGGCAGGGGCCCGGAGGCTCTGGTGCTGGAGGCAGGGGGCCCGGAGGCTCTGGTGCTGGAGGCAGGGGGCCCGGAGGCTCTGGTGCTGGAGGCAGGGGGCCCGGAGGCTCTGGTGCTGGAGGCAGGGGGCCCGGAGGCTCTGGTGCTGGAGGCAGGGGGCCCGGAGGCTCTGGTGCTGGAGGCAGGGGGCCCGGAGGCTCTGGTGCTGGAGGCAGGGGCCCGGAAGCTCTGGTGCTGGAGGCAGGGAGCCCGGAAGCTCTGGTGCTGGAGGCAGGGAGCCCGGAAGCTCTGGTGCTGGAGGCAGGGAGCCCGGAAGCTCTGGTGCGGGAGGCAGGGATCCCGGAAGCTCTGGTACGGGAGGCAGGGATCCCGGAAGCTCTGGTCCTGGAGGCAGGGAGCCCGGAAGCTCTGGTCCTGGAGGCAGGGAGCCCGGAAGCTCTGGTCCTGGAGGCAGGGAGCCCGGAAGCTCTGGTCCTGGAGGCAGGGAGCCCGGAAGCTCTGGTCCTGGAGGCAGGGAGCCCGGAAGCTCTGGTCCTGGAGGCAGGGAGCCCGGAAGCTCTGGTCCTGGAGGCAGGGAGCCTGGAAGCTCTGGTCCTGGAGGCAGGGAGCCTGGAAGCTCTGGTCCTGGAGGCAGGGAGCCTGGAAGCTCTGGTCCTGGAGGCAGAGAGCCTGGAAGCTCTGGTCCTGGAGGCAGAGAGCCTGGAAGCTCTAGTTCGGAAGTCAGACAGGCTGGAAATCTTGGCTCTGAAGTCAGACAGGCTGGAGACTCTGACTTAGTAGGCAGGTGAGCTGAGGGCTTGTGCTCTGAATGCAGGCAGTCTGGAGGCTCCGGTACTAATGACAGGCCTGCTGCTGGCTTGAGCTCAGATGGCAGGCATGCTGCAGGCGCGGGCACAGATGACAGGCAGGCTGCAGGCTCGGGCACAGATGACAGGCAGGCTGCAGGCTTGGGCACAGATGGCAGACAGGCTGCAGGCTCGGGCACAGATGGCAGACAGGCTGCAGGCTTGGGCACAGATGGCAGACAGGCTGCAGGCTTGGGCACAGATGGCAGACAGGCTGCAGGCTTGGGCACAGATGGCAGACAGGCTGCAGGCTGAAGTTCCGTAGGTGGGCCGGCTGAGGACCCGGGCTCTGCAAGAAGACAAGCTAAAGGCAGAGTGACACATGGTTCATAGACTTTAAGCTCTGGGAATGGTAGTAGCTTGTGAAAAGTAAATTTGCTGTTGTCAGTAGTGACATCTTCACAGGTCCTTGTAGTATCCGGGACTGTGATATCTACTAGACTACAGGACTGGGTAACCTTGTGTAAATGGAGAGCAGACGTACTAGAACCAGAATTCTTATTCAGCAAGCTGAGTATGGTATCATTCTCCTTTTGCAATGCTGACACAGACATTGAATCTGGATCAGAACAGAAAAGCAAGTCAGGATCTGGCAAAGAGGTGTTTGAAAGCCAATGAGTAAAATATTCTGAACGTATATGTCCATTTCTCATAAGAGGTTTTATTGTTTCAGGACTAGGGTGAACATTCTCAAACTGTAAAGTAGACACTAAATGTCTCATTGGTGGGCACTGGTGAACTGTCCTGCACAAACCTACTTGATGCACTGGTGTGTCTTTCTGCTAACAAGGTTTGTAGAAATTCATTTTCATCCTGTAGATCACTGGCTGACATCAGGTGAAGATCAGGGTCACAGATGGAATGAAAATCTAACATAGAAGGATCAGCCAACCACAGGGAATAATCTTCAGCACGTAAAAGTCTGTTTTGTTCCATGAATCGATCTCTAGAGTTTAAGGACTTTCTAATAGGGTGTACAGAACTGCACTGCCTTGACAATGGATTCCTGTCAGCATACGCAGACTTTCTGGATCTGTTGCTAAACATCTTGGCAAGAACTGACAGGGTGGGTTTTAGTAAAAAGGTAGCTAACCGAACGCAAAGAAACCTCACAAGTGACCCTGGAAATGTGGGTTGATCATTCTGTCAGGGACTGTCCGGGACTATGTGGGGAACACAGTCAGGGACTTGGGCAAGGACTGGGAACAGGGTAGAAAACAAACACAGAGAGGAGTACAGCGCTGCCCAGAATCACACTGGAAGTCAGAGGAGAAAAGGGATCCAAAGGGGAAGCCTGTAGAGGTGAACAAGAAGGGTGAGACTCAGAAAGGAAGGGCACTTATGAGACGGCTCAGCATTCAGAATCACTAAACCCAGGACGGATGTGCAATACACTTAAATATAAAACAACATTAACAATAAAGGGGATGTGGGGTAAAGCACTCGGGAGCTCCACACGGTAAGACTGAAGCTCAGTAAGTTCCTCACCCACAATTGCTGTTACAGATACTGACTGGAAATACCCACATATAGGATATGTATACAAAGGCAGGGTCTGTGGAGCTTATACCTATGGTGATGTTATAACAGTAACTCAAAGACAATACTCACAGTGAACAAGAAACACCACCTAGGTAGTCAGCTGTGCCCACGGATCCTGGCGATCAAACAGGAACACGCAAGGCAGTAACAGCAAAGGGGTAGAACTAAACACAAGCACAATAGACAAGGAGCTAGCAAGGAGGAGTGCTTAACAGGAAAGGAAGGAAATCACAGGGCACACTTGGCAGAAAGCAGGTAACAAACATACAAGGTAACAGAAGCAAGACAGCAGAAATAGAAAGACAGCAAACTAGAACTGGAACCAAGGAAATGGGAAGAAAGGCAGGGACTGGAAAAGGATATACAGAAGGGGAGGCTACAAGGGTATACTAGAATAGTGCAGGGTCAGGAATCAAGAAAACAAAGTAGCATAGGATGCAGTGATGGGGCAAGAATTGAGCAAAGTGCTCAGGAGTCAAGAAAACAAAGTAGCATAGGATGCAGTGCTGGGGCAAGAATTGAGCAAAGGCTCAAGAGTCAAAGTAGCACTGCAGGTCAGGAACAAGGAAATGTTAAGGCTCAGGAATCAAGGTAGCACTGCAGGCAGTGCTAGATCAGGAACAGGGAATTACTAAAGCTACAGGAGTCAAGGTAGCACCTGCAGGCAGTGCTGGTTCAGGAAACAGGAAAATAGCTACAGCTCAGGAAACAAGGAGTCAAGAGAGCACTGCAAGCAGTGCAGGTTCAAGGCAACTAGAAATAGCTGAAGCCCAGGAACAGGAACAGAGACTAACTATAGCTCAGGATACTAGGTAGCACTGCAGGCAGTGCTAATTCAGGTACAAGGAATAGCTATAGCTCAGGAATTCAGGAAACAAGGTAGCACTGCAGTCAGTGCTAGATTCAGGAACAAGGAATAGCTATAGCTCAGGAACTCAGGGAACAAGGATTAGCACTATAGTCCAGTGCTAACTCAGGAAACAAGGATTAGCTATAGCCCAGGAACTCAGGAAACAAGGATTAGCTATAGCCCAGGAATCAGGGAACAAG
The DNA here is from genome assembly GCA_963921515.1 of Calotriton arnoldi. NCBI lineage: Eukaryota > Metazoa > Chordata > Amphibia > Caudata > Salamandridae > Calotriton > Calotriton arnoldi. The sequence goes on from CAWUFW010002056.1 coordinate 426,062, forward strand.
GATTAGCTATAGCCCAGGAATCAGGGAACAAGGGTTAGCTATAGCCCAGGAATTCAGGAAACAAAGATTAGCTATAGCCCAGGAATTCAGGAAACAAGGTAGCACTAGAGGCAGTGCTAATTCAGGAGAAGGGAAACTGCTGCAGTTCAGGAACAAGGAATACTAAGGCTCAGGGGTCAAGGTAGCACTGTAAGCAGTGCTAATTCAGGAACAAGGAAAACAGCAGCAGGTCAGGAACAAGGCAGAACTAAAGCTCAGGAAACACTGGAAACAATAGCAAAAGCTCAGGGAGCACTGGAAACAAGGATCGGTCTCACCGGTAAACAGCTACAATGACCAACACTGGGCTGAAGGGAGCTGGGGCTTAAAAGAGCTCACAGTAATCATATGCAGCAGGTGTGAGCAGGCTAGCAGCAGCCAGCCACAGGTGAGCTGAATTCCTCCACCCATCCTTGGCCTGCAGGGGTGGAGACAAAGCAGTGAGCAGGGAATTCTGGGTAGTGGAGTTTCAGGCATGAGTAGGCTGGCTTCAAATATAAGCAGGCTGGCTTTCACAAAACCCGGCATGGATTGGGAATGGATGTCAATTCCCAATAAGTGTCCAAATGGCTGGAAGTCAGGATATGCATGCAGGGGAGGGTCTGGAAGCTTATTAGAAGACTGGAAAGTCCCCCAGTTCAGCCCCCTGGTGGTGGACACGGGAATGCAGGGAGCAAGTCGTGACAGTACACCCCCTCCAAAGACCCTCTCCCGGAATCTGGAACTGGATTCAAGGCCGTGGCTCCTAAGAAGTAAGTCCATCTACATCATAGATGTAGTGCAAGATGCCAGAGGACTGCAGGAAAATTGTGACGTTCTGGAGGGTTTTGTCTCTGATGCTGGAGATTCAGTTTCTGAATGTCTATGTATTGAGACCTCTGAAGGCTGGCAAACTGGAAGCACAGGGTCAAAAAGTTGGCAAAATAGAGGCTCTGGTGCTGAAGGCAGGGAGCCCGGAGGCTCTGGTGCTGGAGGCAGGGAGCCCGGAGGCTCTGGTGCTGGAGGCAGGGGCCCGGAGGCTCTGGTGCTGGAGGCAGGGGGCCCGGAGGCTCTGGTGCTGGAGGCAGGGGGCCCGGAGGCTCTGGTGCTGGAGGCAGGGGGCCCGGAGGCTCTGGTGCTGGAGGCAGGGGGCCCGGAGGCTCTGGTGCTGGAGGCAGGGGGCCCGGAGGCTCTGGTGCTGGAGGCAGGGGGCCCGGAGGCTCTGGTGCTGGAGGCAGGGGGCCCGGAAGCTCTGGTGCTGGAGGCAGGGAGCCCGGAAGCTCTGGTGCGGGAGGCAGGGAGCCCGGAAGCTCTGGTGCGGGAGGCAGGGAGCCCGGAAGCTCTGGTGCGGGAGGCAGGGAGCCCGGAAGCTCTGGTCCTGGAGGCAGGGAGCCCGGAAGCTCTGGTCCTGGAGGCAGGGAGCCCGGAAGCTCTGGTCCTGGAGGCAGGGAGCCCGGAAGCTCTGGTCCTGGAGGCAGGGAGCCTGGAAGCTCTGGTCCTGGAGGCAGGGAGCCTGGAAGCTCTGGTCCTGGAGGCAGGGAGCCTGGAAGCTCTGGTCCTGGAGGCAGAGAGCCTGGAAGCTCTGGTCCTGGAGGCAGAGAGCCTGGAAGCTCTGGTTCGGAAGTCAGACAGGCTGGAAATCTTGGCTCTGAAGTCAGACAGGCTGGAGACTCTGACTTAGTAGGCAGGTGAGCTGAGGGCTTGTGCTCTGAATGCAGGCAGTCTGGAGGCTCCGGTACTAATGACAGGCAAGCTGCTGGCTTGAGCTCAGATGGCAGGCATGCTGCAGGTGCGGGCACAGATGACAGGCAGGCTGCAGGCTCGGGCACAGATGACAGGCAGGCTGCAGGCTTGGGCACAGATGGCAGACAGGCTGCAGGCTCGGGCACAGATGGCAGACAGGCTGCAGGCTTGGGCACAGATGGCAGACAGGCTGCAGGCTTGGGCACAGATGGCAGACAGGCTGCAGGCTTGGGCACAGATGGCAGACAGGCTGCAGGCTGAAGTTCCGTAGGTGGGCCGGCTGAGGACCCGGGCTCTGCAAGAAGACAAGTTAAAGGCAGAGTGACACATGGTTCATAGACTTTAAGCTCTGGGAATGGTAGTAGCTTGTGAAAAGTAAATTTGCTGTTGTCAGTAGTGACATCTTCACAGGTCCTTGTAGTATCCGGGACTGTGATATCTACTAGACTACAGGACTGGATAACCTTGTGTAAATGGAGAGCAGACGTACTAGAACCAGAATTCTTATTCAGCAAGCTGAGTATGGTATCATTCTCCTTTTGCAATGCTGACACAGACATTGAATCTGGATCAGAACAGAAAAGCAAGTCAGGATCTGGCAAAGAGGTGTTTGAAAGCCAATGAGTAAAATATTCTGAACGTATATGTCCATTTCTCATAAGAGGATTTATTGTTTCAGGACTAGGGTGAACATTCTCAAACTGTAAAGTAGACACTAAATGTCTCTCATTGGTGGGCACTGGTGAACTGTCCTGCACAAACCTACTTGATGCACTGGTGTGTCTTTCTGCTGCTAACAAGGTTTGTAGAAATTCATTTTCATCCTGTAGATCACTGGCTGACATCAGGTGAAGATCAGGGTCACAGATGGAATGAAAATCTAACATAGAAGGATCAGCCAACCACAGGGAATAATATTCAGCACGTAAAAGTCTGTTTTGTTCCATGAATCGATCTCTAGAGTTTAAGGACTTTCTAATAGGGTGTACAGAACTGCACTGCCTTGACAATGGATTCCTGTCAGCATACGCAGACTTTCTGGATCTGTTGCTAAACATCTTGGCAAGAACTGACAGGGTGGGTTTTAGTAAAAAGGTAGCTAACTGAACGCAAAGAAACCTCACAAGTGACCCTGGAAATGTGGGTTGGTCATTCTGTCAGGGACTGTCCGGGACTATGTGGGGAACACAGTCAGGGACTTGGGCAAGGACTGGGAACAGGGTAGAAAACAAACACAGAGAGGAGTACAGCGCTGCCCAGAATCACACTGGAAGTCAGAGGAGAAAAGGGATCCAAAGGGGAAGCCTGTAGAGGTGAACAAGAAGGGTGAGACTCAGAAAGGAAGGGCACTCATGAGACGGCTCAGCATTCAGAATCACTAAACCCAGGACGGATGTGCAATACACTTAAATATAAAACAACATTAACAATAAAGGGGATGTGGGGTAAAGCACTCGGGAGCTCCACACGGTAAGACTGAAGCTCAGTAAGTTCCTCACCCACAATTGCTGTTACAGATACTGACTGGAAATACCCACATATAGGATATGTATACAAAGGCAGGGTCTGTGGAGCTTATACCTATGGTGATGTTATAACAGTAACTCAAAGACAATACTCACAGTGAACAAGAAACACCACCTAGGTAGTCAGCTGTGCCCACGGATCCTGGCGATCAAACAGGAACACGCAAGGCAGTAACAGCAAAGGGGTAGAACTAAACACAAGCACAATAGACAAGGAGCTAGCAAGGAGGAGTGCTTAACAGGAAAGGAAGGAAATCACAGGGCACACTTGGCAGAAAGCAGGTAACAAACATACAAGGTAACAGAAGCAAGACAGCAGAAATAGAAAGACAGCAAACTAGAACTGGAACCAAGGAAATGGGAAGAAAGGCAGGGACTGGAAAAGGATATACAGAAAGGGGAGGCTACAAGGGTATACTAGAATAGTGCAGGGTCAGGAATCAAGAAAACAAAGTAGCATAGGATGCAGTGATGGGGCAAGAATTGAGCAAAGGCTCAGGAGTCAAGAAAACAAAGTAGCATAGGATGCAGTGCTGGGGCAAGAATTGAGCAAAGGCTCAGGAGTCAAAGTAGCACTGCAGGTCAGGAACAAGGAAATGTTAAGGCTCAGGAATCAAGGTAGCACTGCAGGCAGTGCTAGATCAGGAACAGGGAATACTAAAGCTACAGGAGTCAAGGTAGCACTGCAGGTAGTGCTGGTTCAGGAAACAGGAAATAGCTACAGCTCAGGAAACAAGGAGTCAAGAGAGCACTGCAAGCAGTGCAAGTCAAGGCACAAGAAATAGCTGAAGCCCAGGAACAGGAACAGAGACTAACTATAGCTCAGGATACTAGGTAGCACTGCAGGCAGTGCTAATTCAGGTACAAGGAATAGCTATAGCTCAGGAATTCAGGAAACAAGGTAGCACTGCAGGCAGTGCTAGATCAGGAACAAGGAATAGCTATAGCCCAGGAATCAGGGAACAAGGATTAGCTATAGCCCAGGAATCAGGGAACAAGGATTAGCTATAGCCCAGGAATCAGGGAACAAGGATTAGCTATAGCCCAGGAACTCAGGAAACAAGGATTAGCTATAGCCCAGGAATTCAGGAAACAAGGTAGCACTGGAGGCAGTGCTAATTCAGGAGAAGGGAAACTGCTGCAGTTCAGGAACAAGGAATACTAAGGCTCAGGGGTCAAGGTAGCACTGCAAGCAGTGCTAATTCAGGAACAAGGAAAACAGCAGCAGGTCAGGAACAAGGCATAACTAAAGCTCAGGAAACACTGGAAACAATAGCAAACGCTCAGGGAGCACTGGAAACAAGGATCAGTCTCACCGGTAAACAGCTACAATGACCAACACTGGGCTGAAGGGAGCTGGGGCTTAAAAGAGCTCACAGTAATCATATGCAGCAGGTGTGAGCAGGCTAGCAGCAGCCAGCCACAGGTGAGCTGAATTCCTCCACCCATCCTTGGCCTGCAGGGGTGGAGACAAAGCAGTGAGCAGGGAATTCTAGGTAGTGGAGTTTCAGGCATGAGTAGGCTGGCTTCAAATATAAGCAGGCTGGCTTTCACAAAACCCGGCATGGATTGGGAATGGATGTCAATTCCCAATAAGTGTCCAAATGGCTGGAAGTCAGGATATGCATGCAGGGGAGGGTCTGGAAGCTTATTAGAAGACTGGAAAGTCCCCCAGTTCAGCCCCCTGGTGGTGGACACGGGAATGCAGGGAGCAAGTCATGACACCCAAATTCGACTTTGATGCTGGGGGCACTGTGCATGGAGGATCTGCAATATTTTTACAGATTCAGCACCCCTAGGGTCTCCCCTAGGTGACCTATGGGGTGGGGGTCCTGTGAAAATAAGCCAAGTACTTATAAAATATGTTTTTGTAGGTCCTGGTGCTGGAAAAATGGCCCATGTCATTTTTCCCATTGCAAACCCCCTGCCCCATAGGTTAACATGGGGGAAAGTTATTAAACAATAACTTCTGATAGGAGAGGGATAAAGATTCCATTCAAAGACTCACTAGAATGGTATTGATAAATCCTACAATATGATGTTATTGAATTTTTCCCAAAGTGAACAGACAAGAAGTTATAACACTTTCTGGGTTCTAGTTCCAAATCCAGCCTTCCAGTGCTCTGCCCTGATTGGTCAGAGTTAAGGGGATTAGCCAGCCTGCCTGAAGAGGTGATAAAGATCCCTGGGGCCAGCCAGATGGACTGGGAGGGCAGTGAGCTGTTCTGCAGGAATGCCAGGCCAGGGGGAGGGGTCGTAAACAATGAGCTTCAAAGGGGCAGAGCCCAGAGCAGTGTCATTAACAGCTTTGAACCCCCACCTCAGCCAGATGGCAGGATTAAGGAAGATATGTGCAGATGTAGGGAGGAGAGGCTAGGTTAATTAGCCAACTCAGTGGGAGTGTTTAGCCAGCTCTTACCTCCTTGCTGGAAAATCAGCCATTATGGATTTGGAAGCTTTGTTGCACTCTGGGATAGAATAATGCCACACTCTGCAGGAAGGAGTCACTCAAGTGGGAGGTTACCCTACTCCTATTGGTGAAGCTTGACCTCCTGGATGACCCAGAGACTGTGGAATAAGTATCTGAGAGAGGCCCAGCCCCTCAGATCTGCTGCTTGAAACTGAAGAAAGCAAGACTGGCCCTGCTGAAAACTTCTGCTGTGCAAAGACTTCTAAGGCCTGACCTCTGGAGACTGCACCACCTGAAACTACAGCTTTGTGGACTAACTGTGCTGAGTAAAAGAAGTCAAGAGTGGACTCCCTGCAAGCTACAGGTTAACAGAGCTCATCTGGACCCTCACCACCAAGAATCACCAACCTGGGGAGCTACCAGTGGATTTGTAAGGGTGACGTCCAGTGCATTGTGGGAATTGAAGTCCTCAACTTTCAAGGACCATCTTGGAGCTTCCAGACCCTTGGAGTAAGTTTGAGACACTTTGGGACCCTTTGAGGAACTTCAGGAAGAAGTTCAGGAAGTTTGGGGAACTTTGGAGGAACTTTGAAAAAAGCTCCATAGGGGGACCGACTCATCCTGGTCAGCCAAGCCGCCTGCCTTCAACCGCGAGCCGGCCAAGCCCACCAGGTTCGTCCCGCTAAAAGCTCCATCGCATCGACTTCCAGAGATTGACCGGGACTAGCGAAAATCTGAAGCCGGCGAACCCTCACCAGATCCGGCTACATGAGGAGCATCGAGGGACCCCACGAGAAAAAGCTCCAGAAAAGCTTCTAAGTCCGCTCGTAAGAAAGTCGACCGGGAACAACCGCGAGCGCCAATCCGCCTGCCTTTCATCGCGTGTCGGCCTGGATTGTTGGATTGCCCCGCTGAAGCAATCTTGAAAAAGTTTCTAAGTCCGCTCCAGGGAAGTTCACCGGGAGATCGTCGAAAGGCTATCCGGCGGAGCCGCACCGGATCCGGACTGACGGAGAGCGTCGAGGGGCCTCGAGGAGAAAAGCTCCAGAAAAGTTTCTAAGTGCGAAGGTAAAAACATTGACCGGGACCTTCCGCGTGGGGTATCCGCTCAGGGCTCCATCGCGGTCGGCCTTAAACTTTGACTTTGGCCCGGTCTATCGCGAGGCTATGTCCCAATATGGTGCTATATGCTTCTAAGTGCTATATTTTATTTAAATTTTGAAAATTCATATCTCCGGTTCCCTACATTGGATTTTTGTCGTTTTGGTGTCATTTTAAAGATAAAAATATTTCCTATTTTTATGAATTGGTGTTGGATTTTTATTATGTGTTGTGTCTTAATTATTTACGGAATTGGTGTTTTTAAATGCTTTACATACCTGTCTTTGAAGTTAAGCCTGTCTGCTCGCAGCCACGTTACCAGGGGTTGAGCATAGGAATAATTTTCTGAGACCTATGCTGAGTCCTCTCAGGTGTTAGTGGCCTTATTGCCAGTGGCAGACCTACATTTGCCCCTACCAATAATCCACTTTCCAACAACGATGATGACAGAAAAGGCCAGTCTTTCAATTAGTTGATTCTGTAGATTCTTTTATTCATAATCAAATACACAGCAGCCAACGCGTTTCACCCTTGCGGGCTTCTTCAGGGCAAGTTGCAACTCTGGAAGAGTCACAAGTCTCCCATATGGCCGCATGAAGAGGCTGGCGATTAAGCGCGCAATACACCTATGTCCCTGAAGGGGATAAGTTATCATGGACCAGTATACATTGGCTACACTCTATCAGACTCTACGACCGAATTCTAACAAGCTTAAAAGTGCCGACCGAATTGGGCCATCACTTGTAGGACATCTTTTTCAACAGTGTGATCAAAATTACTTGCCCTGAAGAAGCCCGCTAGGGTGAAACGCGTTGGCTGCTGTGTATTTGATTATGAATAAAAGAATCTACAGAATCAACTAATTGAAAGACTGGCCTTTTCTGTCATCATCGTCCTCCATCATCTGTGGGATTAGAACCCGTTGTACTTTTTTTTTCAATAACGATGCCTCTCTCATCTTCTGTGTTTTCTTGATGTATTTTCAGCCACACTGAGATCGGAAACCAGCAGATTCTACGGTAGAAGACTTGGGATCTGTAGCACAAAGCACTTTATCTTTCAAAATGGACAGTAGTCCACCTTGGACTCCAGTGGGGATCACCCCAGGACACTTGAAAATGGTCAGATCCTGCCTAAGCACACGCAGAAAGGGGGGGATACTACAGGAATTACCGCTGTTGATATACTGTTTCGATATCCCTTTGCTGAACATAGTGACTGTGGCTCCCTCAGAGCTGTGGACTGAATGCTTTTTTTAAATTATACTTATTTTAACGTTATAGTAATGATTTTAAATAATTGCGCAATACATTTTTGAATCTGAATCCGTCACAAGTGATGGGCTGCCAACCCTTGAGAAAATGTTATATCCTGCCTCCGACAGGGTGGCTGTGTATTAGTATTTTAATCTGTACTGTGTTTTCTTTTTCACAGGGCAGCTAGGCCTGCCACAGTCAAATAGATTTTTGGGCCATGTTACTGTAGGGACATGGTAATAATAATTTTCTACATGTCCCATTTTTAAACACCATGCACCCTACCTTTTGGAATACAAGACATATACAGGGGTGGCTTACAAATATTAAATAGGAGGTTTTTACCTGCCGAAAAGAGTTAACAGGTTGCACTGCAGCTTTTACACTGCAGCAGTTAGGCTACGCAGGGTAGGCCTGCAAACATGTTTTCTTTTGTCACACTAGTGGATGGCACAATAAGTGCTTCAGTCCACAGGGGACAGTGAACTTTTCATGAAAGGGGGGTTGGGGGGTGGGGGGGGATTACAGCACCCTATACTATGGCCTTACAGAAAACTTAAATATGCTATTCAAGGATTAACCAATTTCTACATGTTTTAGGTGTTAGAGCACATACACTGGACAGCAGTGCCCCAGTGTGCAGAGTCTAAAAACCAACAATAAAATAGAGTCCAGCAAAAGGTGAAAAATTGAGGGGTGACCACTCAGAAAAGGGGGATTTCCTATGTTAGCATATATAGACACAGATTTCAGGTATCCAGTCACAAAGGATCATCGTCTTACTAAAGTATCACTGTATAAATAACAATTAATTTACTAAACAAAGATGGCATTCCCAGAAACATAAAACAATTTTGGTCATTTTCACATAAAAATGAATGAATAAAATAAGTCATATCCGGTGCTGGTTGTCAGTTTCCCAGATATAAGTTCAGCGATTTGAACTTTATTATGAACAGTATAAAGTTATAAAGCATATGCTGTTCAACCTTGCTAATGCTCTTTATGGTCAGTATTCAATTTGGATTGAGATTTTTCACATTTTGAATCTTCTTACGTGCCAGACTTGATCTGGTACCTGACTGACAAGTCAAAACTGTAACCGCCTCATGCTTTCATACCTGAAGGTGATGAGGAAGATTTTCAAATGGCTCTTAATCAGCACCCGGAAAACCGCCATGCACGCACTGGTCACAAAGAAGCTGGACTACGGGAACACCCTCTATGCCGGGATCAACAAAAACTCATCAGAAGACTGCAGACCATCCAGAACTCAGCAGACAGAATCACTCTGCATCTCCCATGCCACTCTTGTATCACTCACTGGCTCCCCATACACAAACTAGTACAATTCAAACGCCTCACCCACACTTTCAAGGCACCACATAACACTGACCCAGCAGACCTCAATAATCGCATCTGCTTTCACACACCTCTGCTCATCTGGACGCCTACTCGAACACATCCCATGCATATGGAAAACAAGATCCCAGTGTCAAGCCTTCACCTGCATCTTTCCTAAATCGTGGAATGACCTGCCACTACACATAAGAGCCTTCTCCTCAGTTTTTGAATTCCGTCCTCCTGGGTAATGGTGAGTTTTACACATCTGCATATCATCTAAAAAAAGCTTCCATAGCTCCCCCGTACTGGTAGGTGGTGTCATCGGTGATGGCCGCAGAATGGGGAAGTAGGTGCTGAGGTAACCATGGCCAGATAGATTATTCACTAGAAAGAGTATTACTGAAGAAAGTAACATATTTTTCCTCCCTTTTTGAAGCACTACCAAAGCAGTCCCTACGTGATGGGAGGTGGGTCTAAGGAGAGAGATTTACGCCAGGAAGCCATGCAGGACTGAATGGGCAAAATGACCCTCTCTGCGGATCCCGAGAATCTATACAGCAGTGCCTGATGAAAGTGTGGACTAAAGTCTACATTGAGACTTGACAGTTGCCCAAAACTGGAACAACCCGAGACAGAATTGTATTTGCAACCTTTACTCTGGTTGAATAAGCCCTGAGGCCTTAAAGAGTATCCTTTGTGACAAATGTTGTTTCTGGACCATTTTTCTCTTCTTCGAAACAGCAAATCCAATAAACGACTGAGCTACATAGTGCTCCATGGTACAGTCAATATAGAAGCTAAGGGCATGCCGGAAGTCCAATCAGTATAATTTCCCCCTCCTCCTGGATGTGAAGGAAAGAGTAATGGACCGTCTAATATTAAATGGTTGCACCGCCTTTGGAGGAAAGGAGGCACATGCCCTAAGCATCAGCTTGTCTGGGAAGAAGGCAGCATGAGGACGGACTGATACAGCCGGAAGGTTGCTAACTTGGCTAGTCAAAATGATCACACTGGGGAACATGGTTTTCAATATAAGGGGCCTCAGTCCTTCAGTGAAGAAGTGACACCAATGGTGCACAAATCAGGAGGGTCAAGGGAAAATAAGATTTCACTATGGCATATGTCACAACTTGCCTGACCGGGACCGGGAGGAAGAGGAGAACGAGGATGTATTCCCCCCTTACGTCTCACCTATATTTTATTCACAGTCTCCCTTTGGTCAGGTCGCGGAGGAATGTGCCGGTCCCTTTAAACAACTTCACTTCCTGGAACCGAGGCCGACCCATGTGACACCGTCACATGGACCTTTGGGAACCTACGAGGTCGAGGAGGAGCTCTTCATATCCGGAAGCCCAGTGGAAACAGAAGAGAGGGAGAGAAACCTGAAGACATCGTGGGACGAGGAAACCAGGACGGAGACCCAGCAGTGGAGGACCTCCGAACTCAAGGACACAGACGGAGGAAGACCCGGTGACGGCGCGCAAAGCACGCCGTTTCCAGCCGAAGACCACAGAGCCGGGGAAACTGTACAAGCAGGGAACCGGACCCTATCCGGCATCACGAGAACGCCAGCCGCGCTCCTGGAGGAGCGTGGCTCCCAGAGGTACCTGGACGTATCCGGCTGTGGTTCAGCAAGGGCACCTCAGCCGCTGAGACGCCATTAGCAACAAAGGGGGAGGGTTGAGTGCTTAGCGGGCATCAATTGCATGCATGGCAGCGTAAAGCCGCAGCTGTGAACCACGACACAGGTGGTGGAAATACCGGTGTTGATACTCATCCCTCACTCCTCAGCCAGAACCAGTATCGGACCAAATGTCCTAAATCCTCCTTTTTTTTGTTTTCTTTTTTTTCATGGGAGATACCCCTTTTCTCAGTTGGAGGATCAAGAAGTACTGTGAATTACCCTACCTCTGAGTGGAAGACGTGGGAGACCAGAATATCATTCATTCATGTGAAGCAAGAAACTTTAAATAAACTCTTTGTGCATACCTCATACCTGGCCTGGTGATCATTGCCCATTCACATGTGGTGGAGAATGGGGGCAACCACTCCATAGAACTGAGAATATGGAGACCCTAATCCAGCAACTCATCTGGGGCCAGGAGAAACTAGAATGGGCAGTGGAGAGGCAAATGACCTCGGCCCAAGCGGATCGGGAATTGTTCAGGGATACTGTCACCCAACAATTGGAAAGCATCCACAGGGTAACTGAGGATCAGGACCGGATCTCAGCACAAGTGCCTGTTCGACCAGGAGCCCAGCCCGGTTTCCCCACCATAGCATTACAGAAGTATATCCCTGGAGATGACCCGGACGCATTCCTCCTGAACTTTGAAAGAGCAGCCAGAGCCTCAGGATGGCCCGAACAGAAATGGCCTTTCTTTTTGGCCCCTTTGTTGAGCGGTGAAGCCCTGGCAGCATACCAAGTGGCCAACCCGTCAGGAAACACGCCCTATAGTGAGGTCAAGGAAATCATATTGGATCACTTGGGCATGGACTCGGAAGCCTACCGAGTACGGTTTAGGAAAGAGAAAGGAACACCCGGAGACAATTCGAAGACATTGTTTTTCAAACTAAAAGACGCAGCCGATAAATGGCTGAAACCCCAGGACAATACAAAGGAGGAGATAATGTCACTGATATACTTAGAGCAGTTTATGGAGGCCCTTCCCTTCCCAACGCAGCGCTGGCTTAGACAGCACACGAAACTCACAGTAGAACAAGCTGTAGAGATGGCCACTAATTACTCTAGAGCCCAACCAAGAATGCCTTCCTGGGAGACAGATAAACATATGCGTCCTAATGTAGGGAAACCAGAAAAGAAATACAGTAAGCCCGCAACAGACCCACCAAAACTCCACGTTCCTTGGCCTGACCCCATGCTATCAAAGGGCCCTCAATGCTTTGACTGCGGGAACTGGGGACACATAGCATGTTTCTGTCCACAGAAAAAAACCAACGAAGAACCCATGGACGTCAGCTATCTTCCCAGACATGTTATGTACACCGAAGAACTAGGTTCATGTTTCTATGCAAGTCTGATAATAAACGGGGTGTATGTAAAAGCATTGCTAGACTCGGGCTGTCGACAATCCGTTATCCAAAGCTCCCTAGTAACCCCAGAAAACCTCCTCAAGTATCAACGGGTAACCATAAGGTGTGTACACGGAGATGTCAAATCGTACCCTGTGGCCCAGGTGCTGATAAGGTTACCAGAAGGAAAGAATATAAGAGTGAGAGTAGGGGTGCTGCCTAATCTCCCAGAGAAGTTAATCTTAGGGATAGACAACCCCGAGTTTTTGAGACTCCTCAGAGGGAAGATGACGTATTCCCAAGGCAGTGCTCCTGTCCTTCTCACCCACGCTCCATGGCTTAGTGACAAGAATTTCAGATATGCTCAGAAAAACGATCCAACCCTTCAAATAGCATGGCAACAAGCTACCTCCCCCTCGTCTCCCACTACCACATATCCTTCCTTTGTTGTGGAGAAGGACCTCCTATATAGAAAAGGTAACCCCTCAGGGCCTCTACAATTGCTAATCCCTCAGGGGTTTCAAGAGCAGGCACTTTTCTTTGCCCATAGCCATCTACTAGCCGGACATACCGAAGCCCAAAAAGCCAGTCAGAACATTCTAGAGCACTTCTATTGGCCTGGCATACATGCGCATATCACTCAGTATTGCCAAGAATGTGAATTATGTCAGAAAAAGAATCCCTATCGACCACCTGCAGTCCCACTACAACCCCTTCCTATTATCGGGAAGCCATTTGAGAGGGTACGGATGGATCTTATCGGACCTCTACCGAAATCCAGAAAGGGGAACCAATATGCCCTAATCCTAATCGATTATGCCACCCGGTATCTAGAGGCCTTTCCGCTGAGAGCCACCACCAACATCTGTGACAGACTCCTCCAGCTTTTCTCTCGTGTTGGATTTCCTCGGGAGATCCTCACAGACCAGGGCACGCCGTTCATTTCCCGTCTGATGGGTCAAGTATGTAGGTCATTGAACATATCCCAGATTAAGACCTCGGTCTATCATCCTCAGATGGATGGATTATGCGAACGGTATAATCCAACTATTAAACTGACTCTTAAAAAGATGATGACGGCAGAAGGAAAGGACTGGAATGCGCTTCTTCCCTTAGCCCTATTTGTCATTCACTGCCAAAAGCAGAGCAGCCTGAGGTGTTCCCCCTTTGAGCTCCTGTATGGGAGACGACCCCGTACCCTCCTGGAAATGACCAAGGAAGCCTGGGAACAACAGGAGAAACCAGATGAGTAGAACCCTTTTGGAGTACACCCAAGTTCTGAGGTCCCGCATACATAAACTACGTGAATTTGCCCACGCCAACCTTGAAAAGGCGCAGATACGCCAACAGGTCTTTTATGACAAAGGAAAAAAATGGCATCACCTCAACGTACATGACTGGGTGTTAGTCCTTTTACCATCCTCCCTACCCAAAACCCGAGCAGAGTGGAAAGGCCCATATGAAATAGTAGACAAAATCGGGCTGACTACCCATCGCCTACGACTCAGTAAGAACAAGACACAAATATTCCACATTAACCTCCTGAAAAAATGGTTGGGAACCCCCCCTAAAAACAATTTCTTGGTTACCCCAGAACCCAAATAAACGGTCTCCACACTAAATCAGCTGAATGTTAATTAAGCCCTTTCTACAAAACAAAAGGTCTCTGCAAGAAGTACTGACCCCCTTTTTCACCCCGATTTACGGACACACCGGGTCGAACCTCCCTTGTAGAACACTCCATCCCTTTCATACCCGGGAAGGTAGTGAGACAACGTCCTTACTGCATCCCAGCAGCCCGCTGGAAGGCCATAGAGGAGGAAATAGAGAACATGCTCACGATGGGAGTCCTTCGACCCTCCCAGAGTAATTGGTCTTCCCCGGTGGTCCTGGGACCCAAGCCCGATGGGTCCGTAAGGTTTTGCATCGATTTTAGGGCCGTTAACGCCATCACAAATTCGATTCCTATCCCCTCCCTCGTATCGATGAACTGATAGAAAAACTAGGAGATGCCCATTACATCACCACATTCGACCTCACAAAAGGGTATTGGCAGGTTCCCTTATGCCCACAAGACTAGGAAAAAACGGCTTTTTCCACCCCCTCAGGGCTATACGAGTTCACTGTCCTCCCTTTTGGACTACATGGGGCCCCGGCCACATTTCAGAGGCTTATGAACACGGTCCTACGGGATCACCAAGAATACTCCTCCGCATACCTTGACGACATAGTGATTTATAGTCCTAACTGGGAACAACATCTAGTACACTGCCAGAAGGTATTTCAGGCCCTTAAAGAAGCAGGACTCCATGTAAACTCCAAAAAGTCCAGGGCAGGATTCCAAAAAGTCCGATACTTGGGATACCTCCTAGGGAACGGGGTCATCGAACCACAACAAGAGAAGGTAAAAGCCATCGTCAACACACCATTCCCCACAACTAAAAGAGAAGTTAGGGCTTTTTGGGTCTGTTGGGATACTATCGTAGGTTCATCCCATGTTGCTCCGAGAGAGCGTCTCCCCTGACAGACCTCTTAAAGAAAGACGTGAGAACCAAAGACCTCCTTTCTCCCCCTCCCCAAGCCCACCAAGCCTTTCAGGAGCTAAAACAAGCCATCACCTCCAGTCCTGTCTTGACATCGCCAGACTTCACGAAACCTTTTATCCTCCAGACCGACGCCTATGAATCAGGTTTAGGGCGGTGTTGTCTCAACTGTCCGACGATGGCCTGGAGCTACCGGTGGTGTTTATCAGCCGGAAACTATTTCCTCGGGAACAGAAATACCCCACATTGAAAAAGGATGTCTAGCGGTCAAATGGGCTATAGATAAACTATATTACTATCTGGAGGGTTCCCCTTTTGTGTTGTACACTGACCACGCACCCCTTCAGTGGCTAAGCCACAATAAAGGGAACAATCCCAGTGTCTTGAGGTGGTTCCTGTCCCTTCAACCCTTTTCCATCGAAGTCCGGCATCAGAAGGGTATCGACAATGGAAATGCGGACTTTCTTTCCCGTGTTTCTCAGTTCCCCGACCTAGAACTGTCTGGGGGGGGAATGTGTCACAACTTGCCTGACCGGGAGGAAGAGGAGAACGAGTATGTATTCCCCCCTTACGTCTCTCCTATATTTTATTCACAGTCTCCCTTTGGTCAGGTCGCGGAGGAATGTGCCGGTCCCTTTAAACAACTTCACTTCCTGGAACCGAGGCCGACCCATGTGACACCGTCACATGGACCTATGGGAACCTTCGAGGTCGAGGAGGAGCTCTTCATATCCGGAAGCCCGATGGAAACAGAGGAGAGGGAGAGAAACCTGAAGACATTGCGGGACGAGGAAACCAGGACGGAGACCCAGCAGTGGAGGACCTCCGAACTCAAGGACACAGAGGGAGGAAGACCCGGTGACGACGCGCAGAGCTCGCCGTTTCCAGCCCGAAGACCACAGAGCCGGGGAAACCGTACAAGCAGGGAACCGGACCCTATCCGGCATCACGAGAACGCCAGCCGCGCTCCTCGAGGGGGGTGGCTCCCAGAGGTACATGGACATATCCGGGGTTGGTTCAGCAATGGCACCTTAGCCGCTGAGACGCCATTAGCAACAAAGGGGAAGGGTTGAGTGCTTAGCGGGCATCAATTGCATGCATGGCAGCGTAAAGCCGCAGCTGTGAACCGCGACACAGGTGGTGGAAATACCGGGTGTTGATACTCATCCCTCACTCCCCATTCCTCAGCCAGAACCAGTATCGGACCAAATGTCCTAAATCCTCCTTTTTTTTGTTTTCTTTTTCTTCATGGGAGATACCCCTTTTCTCGGTTGGAGGATCAAGAAGTACTATGAATTACCCTACCTCTGAGTGGAAGACGTGGGAGACCAGAATATCGTTATTCATGTGGAGCAAGAAATTTTAAATAAACTCTTTGTGCATACCTCATACCTGGCCTGGAGATCATTGCCCATTCACAGCATAATAAATGGTTAAGGTAGGAACATATTTGGCAATCCTTTTAAGAAGTGTATCTCAGTAGGCGATTTGAACAATGAGGGTTGTTCCAGCAAATGAAGACCGATAGAGCCATCAAGTAAGCTTTAACTGTGCAGAGTGCAGGGCCTTGCTGGGCTAAATATAGAGCAAATATTAGGACTTCTGAAACCATTGCTTGCAAAGGCTCAACCCTCTTGTCCACACACAAGGAAACAAAGCACACTCAGAGACCAAAATAAATGGTTTTATGGTTGGCTATGAACAGCAAGAACCACTTCCAATATAAAGGGTGGCAGATAAAAAACCTTATTCATTCCTGCTCGTTCTCCACACAAGAAGGTGCAGGTTGGGGAAATTTAGGTGCAACGCATTTGTCTTGTAGGGACACTAGGACCTCCCAAAATGGCAGACAACTAGAGGGGCCAAAGTGTAACGCCATCAGTTCCTGGTACCAGACTCTGGAAGCCCAATATGGGGATAGAATCCACTGGGGGAATGGTGGGAACGCATAAAGGAGATCAAAGTCACAAGAAGGCAGAACAAGTCTCCCAGAGCCTCTTGAAGAGGAAACTGCAGGGCACAAAAGATGGGACAATGATCATTTTCTGAGTCGGTGAAGAGCTCCATTCAGGGCATGCCAAACAGAGATGATCTCTTGAGAAACCTCTGAATGAAGAAGCCATTTGGGGTCGGCCACATAATGTCATCTCTAGCTTGTACACCTTTATGTTGAGGGAACCCACAAGGTGGCTTCCCGAAAGTGAAATCCTACCCCTGGCAGCCCAGACTAAAGACTCGGAGCCTTTAGAAAGAATGCTTGAGCCCACGCTACCCTATTGGTTACAGTACTACTTGATGAAGTGTTGTTGCACTGAAGTGGCCTGGGCAAAAAGGAGAGACAATTTCAGTGCTAGATGAATCGCACACAGATTCAATAGGTTTATGTGAAAGTGCTGATCCAACGGAGACCAAAAACATTGGAACACCATTTTTCTAAGGACAATGCATTAGTCACAACCATGGCAACTGAAGGAAAAGACTAGACAGCTTTGCTGCAAATCAGATTGCTGTTGTACATCCACCATCTCTGATGTCGAGAAGCTACCTTGGTGATGCATACCTTTTTTTGAAAGATACCCCCAGTGCTTAGGCTGCTGAAGATGCAGGTTTCAGTGGAGGTCCCTTATATGCCACCAACTAAGGCCTAATTGAACAGAAGCCACTAAACTGATACCACTGGAAGAAGAGCTTTCGCCTGAATGTCCTGGATTGCTTCAGAGGTTTCAACACTTTCAAAGCTACAGTCTCCAGAATAGCCCCAATGGAGGGCAATCTCTGCGTGGGTTGGAGTTGTGACCTGAACCCGCTGATCGAGAACCCGAGGTTGAATAGCAGTGTGTGGTGATCTACTAAGTGATGTAAGGCACTGGTTGAACACATGATGTTCTGTGTTCCATGTCCTGCCCTTAGAATGTTTTTGTCCAGGGTGGCAGTTGCCTCCTGGTGCTGTTTGATGAGAGATCTAATAAACATCTCTAAGTTATACTCCCAGTTCTTGTGTGAGTATGTTACTACACAGTGACGAACAAGTTACTTACCTTCAGTAACAATATATCTGTAAGAAACATAGGTTAGTTATAGATTCCTTACCTTAGAATTACCCCCAGGCGTCAGACTGGATCCGGAGAATTTTTGTCAGCAGTACCCCTGCGCGTCGATAGGTGGCGTCGGTCAGCTCCACGTTCGTCGTTGGCGTCGCAGTCGCCGGTATGACGTCGCGGTAGCTACTTAGACGACGCCCTCGCGCGCTGACGTCGGTTCTTTTACACAACATTCCACGCCAGAAGCGCAGAGCCATGCAAGACACTGACCACTAGTGCACAAAACCAGGGCCCTGGAAGGGATTCCCTGACCCTAGAAATCAGTTCGCAGAATGGGGAGGATGGGTGGGGCGGTAAGGAATGTATAACTAACCTATGTTTCTTACAGATATATCGTTACAGAAGGTAAGTAACTTGTTCATCTGAAAGAAACAGTTAGTTATAGATTCCTTACCTTAGAATAGATACCCCAGCAATACCAACCCCGGAGGTGGGTCTGTGAACCAAGTTCACACCAGAAGGTCCTGGAGAACAGAACGGACAAACTTGGCTGTCCAGGCAGTAGTGTCTAGTGAACGTGTGCAGAGATGCCTACGTAGCTGTCTGACAGATGTCATTAAGGGGGACTCCTCGTCCCAAAGCAGTAGTAGCTGCCGTCGCCCTGGTGGAATGGGCGCGCAGCCCCACTGGAGGCTCCTTCTTTGCAAAGGAATAACAAGCCTTAATGCACAAAACGACCCACCTAGAGATGGTCTGTTTGTGCACGTTCCGACCTTTCTTAGCGCCCACGTAGCCCACAAAGAGCTGGTCATCCACCCAGAATTGTTTGGTGCGATCCAAATAAAAGGAAAGCGCCCGTTTTGGATCCAGACGGTGGAGCCTCTCTTCTTCTTTTGAAGGATGTGGAGGCGGAAAGAAGTTGGGCAAAGTGATGGTTTGGCCAATGTGAAAAGAAGTAACCACTTTGGGAAGAAAGGAAGGTCTGGTTCTTAGTACAACCTTGTCCGGATGAACAGCCAGGAAAGGAGGTTTTGAAGAAAGAGCCTGGAGCTCACTCACCCTGCGAGCAGAGGTGATGGCAACCACAAAAGCAGTCTTTAAGGTAAGAAGACGAAGAAGACAGTTATGAAGTGGCTCAAAGGGAGCGCAGATAAGGTAAGTCAGAACCAAGTTCAAGTCCCACTGAGGCATTACGAAGGGAAAAGGAGGAAAAAGATGAGTTGTGCCCTTTAGGAAGCGATTTACAACAGGGGACTTGAAAAGAGAAGGCTGATCAGGAAGCCTAAGAAAGGCTGAAATGGCCGAGAGGTAGCCCTTAAGAGTGTCCAGAGCAGAGCCCTGCTGGGCCAAAGAAAGAAGGAACAAGAGAACCTCAGAAAGAGGGGCAGAAAGGGGATCCACAGCCTTTGCTGCTCACCATGCCACAAATTTGTTCCATCTACAGGCGTATACCGTCTTAGTGGAGGGACGCCTGGCTGCCAAGATAACACCACAGACTTCGGGAGGCAGGTCAAATGACGTCAACTGCTGCCGCTCAGTCTCCAAGCAAGGAGGTGGAGGCTGGACAGGTTCGGGTGGAGGACCGTCCCCTGCTGCTGCGACAGAAGATCCTCCCGAAGAGGCAGTCTGATCGGAGGATCGATGGCCATGTGTAGCAGCTCGGGATACCTGACTCTTCGTGCCCAATCCGGAGCCACAAGAATGACTGAGGCCCAGTCGCTCTTGATCTTCTTCAGCACTCTGGGCAGAAGTGGTATAAGCGGAAAGGCGTATAGAAGACCGCAACTCCACTCGTGACGAAAAGCGTCGCCTAGCGAGTGCCGCCTTGGAAATTCCAACGCGCAGAATTGCTGGCATTACGCGTTCTCTTCGGTGGCGAATAGATCTAACCAAGGCTCTCCCCACTGTTGAAAGAGACCTTGCGCCACCTCAGAGTGAAGACGCCATTCGTGATCCATCATGTGGCTGAGTTCGTCCGCCCTGGCGTTCAGTGAACCTGCCAGGTGTTGAACCACCAGGGATATGCCCTGATGTTCCAGCCATGTCCAGAGACGGAGAGCCTCTTGACATAGGGTCCACGACCCCACCCCGCCCTGTTTGTTGCAGTACCACATGGCGGTGGTGTTGTCTGTGAACACCTGCACTACTCTTCCCCGGACAGAGGGAAGGACTGCTTTCAGTGCAAGACGGATCGCCCGAAGCTCCAGAAGGTTGATGTGGAGCTGGGACTCCGCCGGAGACCAGAGGCCTCTGATCTCCGCCTCCCCATGTGACTGCCCCATCCCAGAAGTGATGCATCGGTCACCACTGTGAACTCTGTTTGGGGAAGGGAGAGGGACCCGCCGTCGACCCAATCCTGGTTCGTTAGCCACCACTGCAATTGGTGTGCAGTGCCCTCCGAGATCTGGACGCAATCGGACAGGTTTCCCTGAGGTTGAGCCCACTGGAACTTCAGGTCCCACTGCAGAGCCCGCATATGCCATCTGGCATGGTCCACCAGCAGGATGCAGGAGGCCATCAGGCCCAGTAGCCTGAGGGTCATCCTGACCGAAACCCGGGACAGAGGCTGAAAGATCGGAATCATAGCCCGAATATCCCAGAATTGCTGTTCGGGGTGATAGATCCGAAACTGCGTCGTGTCCAGAACCGCTCCGATGAAGAGGGGCTTCTGAGAGGGAGTCTGGTGCGACTTCGGCACGTTGATGGAGAAACCCAGCGAATGCAGGCGGTCGGCCGTAGTCTGGGGGTGAGAGAGGACAGCCTGGGGCGAGCCCGCCTTCAACAGCCAGTCGTCGAGATAGGGGAAGACTGGAACCTCTGATCTGCGCAGATGAGCTGCGACCACCGCCATCACTTTCGTGAACACTCGAGGGGCGCTGGTAAGGCCAAAGGGGAGCACAGTAAACTGAAAGTGCTCGTGGCCTACCGTGAACTGCAGGTAACGCCGGTGGGCCGGCAGGACGGGGATGTGAAAATAAGCGTCCTGCAAGTCCAACGCTACCATCCAGTCTCCAGGGTCGAGGGCAGACAGGACCTGAGCTAGCGTCAACATTTTGAACTTCTCCTTCCGGAGGAAGCAGTTGACGTTCCTGAGATCCAAGATAGGACACAGGCCTTTGTCCTTCTTGGGCACCAGAAAGTAGTGGGAATAACAATCACGACCTACTTCTGGGACAGGAACTCGCTCAATGACTCCCTTGGTCAAGAGTGCCGAAACTTCCTGTTGGGGATGGGCCAGATGATCCTCCGACATGCGATGGTACTGAGGCGGCATGGATGGAGGGGTAGTCTTGAAGGGGAGGGAGTAGCCCTTTCAGACTATTTGCAAAACCCACCTGTCCGACGTGATGGTGCGCCAGTGGGGGAGGTGATGGCGAATCCTGCTGCCCACTGACGATTGGTGGCCCTGAAAGGTCAGACTAGGAAGGTTTGGAGGCTGCTGCAGGGGGGCTGTGGTGGACTGGCCCGCCCACTGGCCCCCAGAACCACAGCGGTGGTTCCCACGTCCCTAGCCGCGCAGGGGCTGAACAGCTTGCGCTGGCCTGTGGCTCTGGGCGGGACGTGGCGGGGCACCCCTTCCGTAGCCACGAAAGGGGCGAAAGGCAGACTGTGCAGGGCGGGTGGTGGAGAGGCCCAAGGACCTGGCCTTAGCCCGAGAGTCCTTAAAGTGCTCCATCGCATTGTCTGCCTTGTCGCCGAATAGGGGATGGCCATCAAAGGGCATGTCCATAAGGGTGGATTGGACATCCCCTGAAAAACCAATCGACCTCAACCAGGCGTAGCGTCGAAGGGCTACCGACATGGAAATCGTCCTGCCTAGTGAGTCGGCGATATCCAGCCCACAGCGGATGGTAAACTTTGCTGCGTCTCTCCCTTCAGCAACTGCACGGGAGAGTACGGCCCGGGCCTCCTCCGGACACTGAGGCAGCACTTGCGCCACTGTATCCCACACGGAGTGGGTGTAACGGCCTCACCAGACATGCAGTGTTACCGACCGCAGTCCCAAGCTGGAGGAAGAAAACATCTTCTTCCCAAGATGGTCCAGCTTTTTGGATTCCCTATCAGGTGGTGCGTTAGGGAATGCGCCTTTGGAGGTGGAGGCTTGGACCACCAAGCTCTCGTGGCTGGGGTGTTGGGAGAGGAAAGTGGGGTTGCCCAGGGCTGGGCGGTGGCGTCGGGCAATCATCCTATCCACAGGAGCCCCTCTGTTGGGCCTGGACCAAGTGCCCAAAAGGATGTCAGTGAGGGCTTCATTAAACAGTAGCATGGGCTCTGAAGAGCTCGCTGCCGGTTGAAGCACCTCTGTCAGGAGGTTAGTCCTGACTGCCACCGTCGGTAGCTCGAGGTTGAGAGCTTCGGCCACCCTACACAACACCACGGCGTAAGACGCTCCCTCCTCTGTAGTCACGGTAGGAGGAGACAACATGCCAAAGTCTGGTGAGGTATCCAGACCACTAGCTTCCCCAGTTCCTCTCTCCAGTCTGGCTCGTAACCCAACTGGTCAGTTAAAGGGTCACCAGACCCCTCCCGGTCCTCCTCACCCTCTTCTGGCTGCCAATTTGGTCTAAAAGAGCCACGGTAGAACAAGGGCACAAAAGTAATCTGTCTACATCGAGGTGGAGGCCGGGGTCGACGCCGGCTGGGGACACAACCGGCGTCGGACGTGGTGCCGGTGGATTCGGCACTGGGGGAAGTGTAATTAGGTCAACCGGCGCCGATCCGGATCCAGGCCTGGATCCAAGGGGACTCTACGGCGCCGGAGCCGCCGGCGTTGAAACCCCAGGGCCCCCAGCCGAGTCCGCAGGGCCCGAAGGCGCGCCGGCGGAGTCGGGCTGCCCAAAGATGGCATGCATTGCTTCATAAAATTGGCGAAGCTGGGCAGGGGTCGCTCCGGGTCCCGGGAAGGGGAAGAAACTCTGAGTCGACCCTTCGGGCTTCGCACACGGAGCAGTGGGAGGGGCACCACTTGCATCCCTCGTCGCGTCGGCCGACCGACCGACAGGGAGAAGTCGAAGAGCGACAATGCTTCTTTGACTTCTTCTTGTTCTTCGACTTACCTGAGGAGTACGAAGACTTGGAAGAAGACTGGTGGTGGTAGCTCCGCGACCGGTCCCTCGACCTCCCACGCGACCGGGACCTCGAACGGTGCAAAGCTGACTGCCGGGCCTCGAGAAGCTTTCGGGACCGCTCCCACAAAGACTTCGGATTCATGGTCCGGCAGTCGGAGCATGACTTGGGGTCGTGGTCGCGCTCCAGGCAAAACGGGCATACGCGGTGCGGATCCGTCACCGACATCAGTCGGCTACAGGAACCGCAGGCCTTGAAAACGGGCATCCCTTGTGCACCAGGAGTCCAAGACTCGAAAACGGTGTCGACAATAGTCGGCAAAAAGTCAGTCAAAAAGTGACTGGAGGTACCGCTCTCTCCAGATCTGCGCTGGCTGGCGCGGAAAAAGAAAGAACTGACGTCAGCGCGCAAGGGCGGTGTCTAAGTAGCTACCGCAACGTCATCCCGGCGACCACAACGCCAACGACGAACACAGAAGCCGATCAACGCCACCTTTCGACGCGCAGGGGTACTGCTGACGAAAAATTCTCCGGATCCAGTCTGACTGGGGGTAATTCCAAGGTAAGGAATCTATGTGTGTTCTGCAGGTAGTCCAATACCAGCTGTGGCAAGCTCATATTCAATAGCCAATTGGCAAAGTTTGGCAGTACGTGTCCCCAATCTGCAAGGATGAGCAGCGATCAGTGACATTACATTGGCAAAGTCCCACATCTTGCAAGTCTAAGGACGTCATCCAGAGCTCTTGGTTCAAGGTCAACAAAACCCGAGTAAGAGGTAGCATTTTGAAGTTCTCTTTTTCTGATCCCTAATCTCCAGGGTTGGGTCATAGACCCTCATCTTTCTTGGCAACGAGGAAGAAGTGGGAATAGAAAGTCTTGCCCAATTTCTCCTTTGGGCATCAGTTCCCTCGCTCCTTTAGTGAACAAATCACCTGCTCTCTAGGCAGTATCCAGGATTGGTCTACGGTAACCACTGGGTAAAAAGGAGTGCTGGGAGAAGGACTTTGAACCAGCAGGGCCTACCCAAACTGAATAATCTGTAAGACCTACTAGTCTGAAGTGATGAAACAGCAGTAGTCTAGAAGGGCGAACTAAAGGCGTTTTGTTATTTGGCCGGGGGAGGAAGAGGATGACTGCTGCTGGTGCTCCTGACCTTTCGCACTGCATCGAATCTTGAAAAGCGAAATGGTTTTCCTGGGCTGTTGAATGGGTTGTAAAGTTTGCGACAGACAGAAGGGAAGACCCCCCCCAGGAATAATGTTGGTGAAACTGTTGTGTGAGGAAAGCAAAGCCCAGACTGCATGCCATAGAATGTCACTGCTTGAAATTCTTCAGAGTTGAATGGGCCTTATCAAAGAAGAGGAGAGCCCCAAGAAAGGGCTTTAAATTAAGTGCAATCTGGATGTCTCCCAAAAATCAAGAGGAGAAAATCCAGGCATCTCTGTGAATGGTAACAGTGGTTCCCATAGAAGCGGTAATCAAACACATTGACTCCAGACCAGAGTGCAACATCTGTTTTGCCACATCTTGACCATCTAGCACAGTTTGCAAAAATTCAATCCATAGGTCTTTTTTAAAGAGCAGGAAAAATGTCGGGCCCGATTCACAGAACTAACTTACGTCAAAAACGTAAAGTTAGTACCTTTTGGTATTCACAGAATACACTTACTCATTTTGGTATTCACAGAATACACTTACTCATTTTGGTATTCCACCGGCCGGAATCTCCACAAACGGCCGGAATCTCCACCTCCGGGCCGGAATCTCCACCACCGGGCCGGAATCTCCACCACCGGGCCGGAATCTCCGGCCCGAGTGCGGACATAAAGTTAGTATGAGTAAGTGTATTCTGTGCATACCAAAATGAGTAAGTGTATTCTGTGAATACCAAAATGAGTATGTGTATTCTGTGAATACCAAAAAGTACTAACTTTACGTTTTTGACGTAAGTTAGTTCTGTGAATCGGGCCCGTCCTGTGCAATCTCTCAGTGGCAGACAGGAGACATTCAAGGAGTTCAATGCCAAACTGCCTAAAGAAAAGCTCTTTTTGACCATAACTTCAATTGTGTTCGATTACCTGTCTGGCAGACTGAAAGAAAATTTATTAGGATTGAGTATACATTAGGGTTGCCTGCACTACTTGGCTTTCTGACGTACGGTGTCACATCAAGTATTTGGAGTGCCCACTGGGTGGTCTGTGACATCTAGAAAGGCTCGGACCAAGCTGCCAAAACAGGGTCCACGGTGCATATATTAAAGGGAGAGGAGGGTCAGAAGGTGGTGGTCCTGGCTGCAGGATTTATGTGAGCACACTGTAAAGTTGTGTGTTCATTGAGCGTGCGCCCGTGCACGAGGTTGTGGTATCGAGCGCACGCTCATGCACGAGTTCATTGTATATGTTCAAAGGGGATTCTTGGTTCTGGAGTAGAACGGTATCTGCAAGGTACGTGACGGTGTTGGTCAGTTGCTTGCTGTACCTCGCAGATGCCGGACGCTCCTGGTTGTGGGTGTCTTACCTTGGATTAAACTGAAGTGCAATTGTATCTGGTCTTGGAGTCCCTTATTACACACACTTTCTTTAGTCTCCTCTGTAGGAACTGGTAATTATAAGACTTCCTCAGCCATGAGGATAACCACAACAAAAGAAAGCACTTTCCTCCATAGAAGGGTCATGAGGCAATTCTAGGGATGACTCAATCAAGGTATCCAGACTACTGGCATTTTGCAGATCTACATAAAGACCAGCATTTGTGTAAAAAGAGGGGAGAAAATTAACAGTCTCCTCATCACCATCTTCATTGTGAGGCACACTCGGTGATATTTGGATAGGATCCGAATTGGACCTAAATATGACCTCCATCCTACTGAATTTCTGGATCTCTGAAAGCAAGCCGCAAGGGGCTCATTGTCATCATCAGGACCAGTGCTGCTGTGGCCAGATTCGAAAGCAGTGTCAGTGTGTTGGCAACCAAAAAGGGGTTTGGGAAAGGAATCAAAGCCACCTACAGCACCAAAGGACGACTGAGAGGAGTGTGATGAGGTCAGCAGAAGCTGAGGCAGGAGCAGCTAGTGGTATATGCCTGGGTCCCCACCGCCATTGTGGGCCCATAGGGCAGTTGCATCCAAATTGTGAGGTCGGAACTGCCTACCTATGGTCAGGCGGTTCCAGACTGCTACGTCCGCTCGACATCATAATGAGGCCCTTTGTTTTTTTGAGTGAAATTCTATTTTTTTTAAGCAAAGTAACAATATAAAGGGGTGTCATTTTAAATAAGGTAGACCTACTGGTTTTGTCAAAGGGTAAGAGCATTAATATATAAAAGGCAGGCCTACTGGTTTTAGCAAGGGGTTAGCACATCTATATATACACATCTGTTTGAGTCTTTTGTAACACTCTTTACACCATATAATGCTATCATACCACCAACACAAAGAGTCTATACACTCTGGCTGAACAGCAAACAGCTCCAGCTTCTAGTGCTTTCGAAAGAAAATAATGGTAAGCTCTCCTAGGGAGGGCAGGGGGGGGTCATGCGTTCAATGACCCAGGAGACTTACTTTTTAAAAAACATTCATGGAGGCTTGCTGTGCTACCTGCAGTGACCTACAACACTGAATTTAATCATTGATGGTGTCCCTACCCTCCTTGGGGCACCACAAGAACTTTAATGTTGAAACAACAAACCTACGCAGGGCATTAAGGGGAGCTCCCGGGCTCGTAGCAGAGAATATTAAATGAGCACCTATTGCAAGGATTCTGCTGGGAAGCAGAACTGTGCTTTGGGAGAACAGGACGTCGGAATGTAGTGAATGAGTCTCTCTACCACGTCAGTACCGGTAGGCCCAAATCCGACTAGTTCACAGTGCCTCACCTGTACTCCTAAGCTTTCCAGAGTAGCAGGTCATTTTGGCAAACCTAGAACATGAACCACTAGTCCCTAAGAGAACCGTGGAAACAGATTATCACCTTTCATTTCTTACTCATGCATATCCATAGTAAACAAAAGAAAGACACGAAGGACGTTTATATTTATTGAACTATCATACTCTATTTTGAAGCAGGGGTGCTGCGATAAGTAAACAAATACAACTGAGCAACGTAATCAACATTACTAGCAGGCTGTATACAATGAACAACCCAACAACGGCAACTAATATATCTATCTAGACCTACTCTCACTATGTGAGCACAGGGATATATTAGTGATTTCTGGGATTAGCAACAAGCCCCATACCTGGTATGTATAGTTAGGTGGTCCGCATCATAGGTGTACTCTTAAGTTTAAGCAAGGCTGATGCCTCAGTTCCAAGACAAGTCTCTGCCGGAATTCTCCTCTCTGTCCCCCAAGGGGGTGAGACACGGTTTATATGATAAGAACTACTGTGTTGGAAAACTGCTGATGTGCTACTGTGTTATGCTTAAAAACGTTAGAAGATGTTGCTGATTGGGCCCAAGAAAGCAGAACACCATGTTATTTGACCTTGTATGAGATTTTCAGACTGAATCTCACGAAAAGTCAATGAATAACAAATAATATATGCCGCGTATTTCTAAAAGAGTAGAGATCAAACAACAGGAGTACAACCGTAAACCAAGTTGAGACCTGGGTGATGAATGTATGTAACAAAAAACAATGTCTCAACAGGTAATATTTGACAGGCTGTTAAATAAAACATGCACATATAGTTGCAAAAAGGAAGAACAGGGAGACTCAAGGGTTGAGGAATGTGCCAGGGGCACTCTATATTCAGAACATGTATAGAAAAACAACAGCATCAGCACTGTTTACAGTGAATGTGGGTATAACCCAAAAAAACTTGTGCAAATAGGTGGCCGTGAAACATAGGGTGTCCGGCGCAAGTGACAAGTGACACAGCGAAGAGCGGCGCAGAGTGAACAATAGTGATGATATTTACAAGGTACTTTAGGTTCACGAAAAATTATTTACAAGAAATAGTAACAAAGGATTGACATTTTGTGAACCAGAGAGTTGCGCCAAAAGTTGCGCTGGGAGGTCAACGCGTTTCGACCCGTAGTAAGTTAGGGTCATCTTCAGGACTGGGTTACAGTTCTGTTTGTGTTGATGTAGGAGTGGACGGGGATCAATGAATCACGAAGAGTGGGTGGGATACCAAGAGGCAAAGATGCACAGCCGGCTAGAGTGCATCAGGGTTATTTGCAGAGAGCAGCAGGGATGTAGTATCTCTATGCTAAATTACGGTCCGGCAGACTATCGGGAAGACCGGTGTCATCACACGGACATCCGGTGTGTGAAGATTTGGAAGCCAATTGCCGGCGTCAATGGGAATAAGTCTGGAGGCTGGAAAAGGACCGGTGTCATCACACGGACAGCCGGTATGAGAGGATATGGAAGCCCGCTGCCGGCATCAGTTGGGATGCGTCCGGGGAAGGGGTGGTCAAAATTCAATTGTCCGTGTTTGAGGTCCAGGCAGGATCCTCTTGGGGCTGGGAACCGTTATTGGCGTGGGTCCGAGTCTCTGTGTCAATTGTCACTCGCGCCGTCCACCCTATGTTTTACGAGCACCAATGTGTACAAGTTTTTCCGGCTTATACCCACATTTAGTGTAAACAGTGCTGATACTGTTGTCCTTTTATACATGTTCTGAATACAGAGTGCCCCTGGAACATCCCTCAACCCTTGAGTCTCCCTGTTCTCCCTTTTTGCAACTATGTGTGCATGTTTTATTTAACAGCCTGTCAAATATTACCTGTTGAGAAAGCGTATTTCTAAAAAGCATCATGTCACAAAAACAAATGCATTATGTGTGGCTGTGCAAAACAGGGACAAGCTAAAACAGCGAATATGTGAAACTAAGGGAGAATCAAAGCTTATATGATAATGAGTGAGGCATTAACATCTTGTCGACCAGTTCTGTGGCAGAGCGTTCTGGAAGGTAATGGCCATTTATCAGCAAGAAGAAAACAGTCACAAATCCAATCCAAAGGTATAGAAAAACCAAGGAAAGTGTTATTCAAATATATATCCAAGGAGGGACCAGATAAGTGCGTTTCAGCCATGAAAAGAAAACACAGGATGTATAGGCGGAGTGTCTAAAACTGAAAAACTGTCGAAACAGTCTGCTGAAAAGTCATCTGTCCCATATAATAACCAGAAACACTTAACTGAAAAACAGGAGCCACAGGCACAGTTAAAGAACTGATGGATTCCAAGAGGGGTAGATCAGTATAAACAACAGCAGCTGCAGAAGACGCAGTAGTAAGTACAGTACTCACTTCAGTCGTCTGGCTGGAATTTGTAGCGTTATTGGGAATCAACTAAAGTTCATTTTCAGCCCTCCCGCCCCCAAGTTGGGGAGAAACAGCTTTAATGGTGATCACAAGTTGCATAGGGATTTCCTGTATAGTAGTGAGAGGAGTTGGGGAACTACCAAGGACTCCTTGTGGCCTACTGTTTAGAATTGGCCACATGATGTAACTTGATGTGATCATTAGAGACAAAATAATTGTCTTTAGAACCCACAAGCGGTGACAATATTACAGTTCTTGTACCTTGAATGCCAAACACTGGCACCGGTGCATGGTAAAATGGGCAAATTTCCTTCTTTATTGCAATCCTTTCACGAACGAGATCCCCAGCTTGTTAAATCCAGCTGAAAGGTGCTAGCTGCTACTTGATTGCAGCAGAGGCAGACGTCTTCAACACTTCGTTAGATAAGCTATTGCAGAAGTTTTGTAAATCCTGTAAGACAGCACAACGATCATTTACATCAAAGGGTGTGGCTGCCACCACAATGGCTGGACCGCCAAGGTCTGGAACGTACATTTTCATGCCAAAAAGGACCTTGTATGGGGTCCGGCCGGCCAGAGATCCTTTAGGGCTTTTATGGGCTCTTTGTACCACATATAGGTGGTGGATCCAACTAGGCCCTTCAGCTAATAGTCTAGCTGTTAATAACTGCTTTAAGTCACGGTTCATCCTCTCATCAACAGAACTGCCCTCAGGCCTATATGGAGAAGAGTAATGTATCTCTACACCCAGGGAAGCAGTAGAATACCTGTAAGCCTTGGAAGCGAAAGCAGGGCCCTGGTCTGAGTGAAATGTAGTGCATGTATATGTTCCAATAAAGACTTGCAAATCTTTATTAACAGTGGGAGCACCAGCTGAACGTTGTGGCCATACACAGAGGAACCTTGAGCAAAAGTCAAATGCAAGTAGGATAAATTTAAACGCTCCACTCGAATTAAGAAGACCACAATGGTTCAAATAAATGCAGCCGAAAAGTTTGTTGAAAATCAACAGATGTGTCTGCAGTGGACAAGCCACAGTAGAAGTTTCTATTATGTGACAAATGTCACAACAAAGGACAAACTTTTTGGTCAGCTTATAAAAGCCATGCCACCAATAACGGTGCTGAAGCAATGAAATAGTGGCTGCCACACCCGCATGTTCAGAAGCAACACCTTCACTAAGGCTAACCTGCGGTCTTGCTTGGGAATCAGATGATTACCAACTCATGGAATTGTAACAAAGGGAACCTTTTGTCCACTTAAGTGATATGTATATTTAGCTGGAAAGCCCCTAGACAAAGGGGTGCAGTCACATGTATTATTAACGGTAGATAGTATATCGTTGTCTACCCTCATATTAGAACGAGTAATCGCAGCAACTGTTGCAGTCGCAACTGCAGAGTTGGCCTCTTCATCTGCCAAAGAATTCCCTACAACGTGTGTACCTACACATTAATGACTCAATGTATGAATGACATGAGTCTCTGGCAGCCTATCCTTTAGGTCTGCCACCTTCACCCAAAGCAATTTATGCTTTGTTGTGTTGCCTTTAGAATCTCTGAATCCATTTTGGCACCAATAATGCAAATTGTTGCTAAAAAACTAGACACAATGATACGAATCACATACTATAAGTGTAGGGAATCTGAGATCCGTATGTGCCAGGGCAAGAAACAAGGTTTTTATTTCAGCCAACTTCGTAGTGAAGTCCCCTAAGGACTGTGTGCGAGTTTATTGTGGTTTGAATTTTTCCGTCCAACATAACACTAAGAACAGTGGCACATGCCGCTGAATATCGGTGTTTAGTACCTACAGAAAGTTGGGCTGAACCACCAGTATCAATAATATATTTATACTGTTCAAGAGGCAAAACATTGCTGGGCATGGAATAAACATGCCCATATTGAAGAAATGTTTGTGTCTGTAAAGACAGGTCGAAGAAAGTCTACATCAACAGCTGTTAAGGATGTTGCCCATTGTATCCATCTAGGATGGAGGGCTTTAGCATTAGAAACACTTGCTTTGGTAACAGCCTCTAGGGCTGGAGTGAGAGTAACAACAATAATGCGTTTCCCTTGTGCAAGTGGCCGCTCTTTAAATTTAGCCATCCGTATTGAAGTCAGTATTTTTCCAGTGGATGCAAACATATTTCTGCACTGCAGTATAAATGCAATTTATATGCAATGGGCACTGTTTCACCTTCATTAAAGGTGACATAGGTAAATCCAATGGCACCCGCAACTATACGGATGAGCAGGTTTGTTGTATTGACACGTGTATGTAAATGACGTGTAGCAAGCAAGTCAGATTGTAGTGATCTGAGTATGTCTGTGAGTTCTGATGTCCAATGTGAACTGGAAAAATCAGGATAGATCAAGTCATATAATAATTTATTGTGTTGTGCATAATCAGGTATGTAGGTTCTGCCAAAATTAAGACATCCTAACAAGGATTGCAGTTTCCGTATAGTGCTTAGAGGCTGCAACAGAGCACATTTCTCTAGGAAGTGTGGTGCAAGGCTTTTCCCTTTGTGTGTAAGCTTGTAGTACGAGTTACATACCTTCGGTAACGATGTATCTGGTAGAGACGTTGTCTAGCCGCAGATTCCTTAACTGAGAATATCCCCAGGCGTCAGACTGGATCCGGAAAAGTTTGCGCATCAGCACCTCTGCGCGCCGGGGGGCGGCACCGCTTGGCTCCGCCCTGACGTCGTCCCCGGACATGACGTCAGTGGAGCCATATAGGACCCTCCCGGCGCGCTGACGTCAGTTTTCTCCGGAGGAACTTTTCCCGCCACAACGCGGAGCCCCCACTAAAACTGAGTATGGGAACAGTGTGCGAATAAAAAAGAAAATTGGTGAGAGAGAAAGAACCAAAGGGTGAGAAAGCACCATGAATGACAGTGAGAAGCACTGTCGACTGAAAGTTGATGAAAAGGAAAGAGCAGAGCAATACTCTGAGAAGCAGTTTCGCAAAAGCGAAGTGAATGCCACCCCTGAGGCAAATTGATCTATAAAAAGAAGACCAAGGCAGACGACAGAAAGCCTGCACCAGACGAAGTGAATGAAAAGAGCAGAACAGTACACTGAGAAGCAATCCCGCAAAAGCGAGAGAATGCCCTCTCCTGAGGCAAAACGGCAATGAGAAGAGCCAACAGCGAAAGGCAAGAAAGCCTCAAACCATAGGATTAAAGAAGAGAAAAGAAAGAAATAGGGAGACTGTCCCCTGTGAGAGAACCATTGGACTGAGGCACAGGCCAAAAAGACCTCAAAAACAATTGACTGGAGGAGTGTCAATGGAGAAGGTGGGTGAGAGGGTAGAGAACACCAGTAGGCCCCATACTGGAGGAAACCCATGTGGAAAAACGCAGAAGGACACCTGAACTCACTGCCCAAGCATGAGATTGGGAGGAGCAGAACAAGGAAACCAAAGGAATAAGCCTGACGGGGAGGGAGGTGAGAGATACCACCCCGTAGAAAGACAAAGCCACCCTGAGGGAGGCGAATGCAGAAAACCCCACCTGAAAAGGTCCTCGCAGATCGGGGAGGATGGGTGGGCGTTAAGGAATCTGCGGCTAGACAACGTCTCTACCAGATACATCGTTACCGAAGGTAAGTAACTCGTACATCTGATAGAGACATCTAGCCGCAGATTCCTTAACTGAGAATAGATACCAAAGCCATACCCCATAGGAGGCGGGTCTGCGAGTGAACCCCACTAAGTTCCCAAGGGAACAGAAGTGTCAACCAGTTGACTAAACACAGTGGGGGCAGCACTGGCAGAGTGGCCAACACCAGACTAGGATACCCCGTAGGGAGTGGCCAACAATGAGAGGCAAAGGCATCAAAAGCTGCCAAGGGCGGCAGGAAAGCCCTTTCGGTTAAACAGAGTTGAAAGGGAGCACAGAACCAGAAGGTTAGTGCGGAATGAGAGTGGATATCTTCTGTAAAAGAAGAGGAACTAAATGTAGGATATGAGGGATCCGCAGGAGCCGATGGACCTGCAAAAGAGAAAGGTCCAGCTAGGGTACAAGAATGGACCAAGTCCGAGTATGCAGGACGGACATGCATGACAGTGAAAGAAGCACTGTGGAACTGGGAACAGCAGCGGAAGGATGCTGACGACGCCCAGGATGACTCGGTGTTACTGGAAACACAAGACCTGCCAATGCACCATCGCCCATGCACTGGACATGTGAAAGGGCGGGCATCAAAAGGCAGAATGGCAGAGAATGAGGCAATAACCAGTGGCACGCACGTGGGGAACAGAAGTACACAATAGACACTGTGTGCACCGCCAGAACCACACCACGGAAAGGGAAAGGCACAATGAAGCGCCACGAGCAAAAGGTGAGATGGGAGAGACGCATCACCAGGGTGTGCCGCGTGAAAGAGATCCGGCAAAACTAACACACGTAGAAGACTTGCGCTCACGAAAAGTGAGGAACAAAACCACGGCCACTGTAAGAAGGACCATGCATGTGGGAGGTCTGGGTGTGTGTAGTACGCCAGACAGGAGAAAAGAAGACAGGATGCAGCCCGGAGGATGCGTTGAGAAAGAAAAGAAAAGTTACCATAGGCACCAACAGCCATGTTGCAGCGGTACCGGACAGAGCAATGCCCAGAGCCAGACGCAACAGCCACAGGCGGTAGGGAAGATCCACCGTTTACCGCGAGACAGACAGGGAGGCCGAGCAGTACTGGAAGGAGTCAGTACGAAAGGTACAGGAGGAACAAAAGTGGATGTACGTACAATGACCACAAGGCAAACAATGTTCTGAGGAGAACACTCCCGCTAAGAGCAGCAACAGCAGCCCGAAGGAAAGCACGACAACACCTGTGCGGAAGGCAGCAGGGAAATGGGAAGCTCTGGCAGGTGAAGTGGCCATAGAAGCAAGGCACAAGACAATGTAAAGTATCAGCGTCTGGGGTCAGAACGCCACCATGGAGAGCGAAGTCCAACCATGAAAAGACTACGCAGCATGGATAGAGGAGAGTAGAACTAGGAAACGTAAAGTTGCAGGAAAGCGCAGCAGCCCGTGACAGCGGACATACCAGGGAGCAGCCACCGGACGCTTATAGAACACAGAAGAATAGTGCCGAGCTAGCTGTGCGTGCTCGGGGACAGCGACAGGGTCCCGCTGGGAGGCAGTCCACAGATGGGACGGCCGCAGCGAAAGAACCACGACGAGACGGTTAGGAACCAGATGGTCGCAAGGAAAGTGGCTGACGAGAAAAGGCAGCACAAACCACCAAAGGAGGGCTAACCTGAAAAAACCCTCCTGGAAGAGGTGACACGAGGTAGAACCTCAAATCCTCTGAGAAGAGGGCACACAAGGACTTTAAAGCCCTCCTGGGCCTGAAGAAATGGAGCAGTGAGATGCAGGGGAGTGCCACAGACCAGCAGCAGACACCATGAGAGAGGCGATAGAGCGAGACCAACAAATAGACCGCAAGAAGGCCCCGGGAGGGACCGCAGCAGCAGTGAAAGTTTACAGGCACAGCCGCAGGACAACCTCGTGAAAAAGACCCCACAGGAGCCTACCAAGACTTCTGTGTGAAGGAGGCAGCTATACAATAGCCAACAAATACCCCACATAGGGTAAGTATCAACCCCAACAAGGGGCACCTCTTGAGCGTGAGCTCATAGACAGAGGATCAACAGAAATATAAGCAGCTGACCAGCTGCATGAAAGAAAAGAAATTGCGGTGAGAAGCCGCCCAGGCCGTTAAGGTATTACAGCATGAACCCAGGGCCGATATGAAGCAGAGACAACATTGCAGAGGGTGAGGACAAAGTCCGCAAACGGACAAAAACAGAATAAAAACTATGGACGGTTAGAGAGAAGGCGGTGAACCGCAGAGTCCGCATGTTCGTTAAACAGGGACACACCATCAAATGGCAGATCCCGGAGACTGTCACGAACATTTTCGGCGAAACCCCCGTCGCGCAGCCAAGCATGGCGACGCAGAGCAACGGACCTGGCCATTGCCCGACCCACCGAATCGGTGGAGTCAATGGCCGACCGGAATGGTAAAGCGTGCCATCTCTCGGCCTTCATGAAGGAAACGAGCCATGTCAGCACGAGGACTCTCAGGGAGAGAAGGTAAAAGACACCCCACAGAGTCCCAAAGGGCACAAGAAGCCCGGGCAAAGACGCAAGCCGTGTTCAGAGCACGTAAGGCTGAACTAGTGGACGCAAAAATGCAGCGTCCACATGTCTCCAACCAACGAGACTCCCTAGTGGGAGGCAGCAATAGAGGTGGAGAGGAAGGCTGCGTGGCAAAAGCCACCTGGACTACTAGTACCTGAGCCCCAGGCTGAAGGGACAAACAGGCTGGGCCCCCAGGGGCCGGACGATGCCGATGCGCAATGGCCCGGTCGACAGGATCTCCTGAAGAGGGCCGTGCCCACGTTCCAAGAAGCGCGTCGAACAACAAGCCGCTAAAAGGCAGCAAGGGTTCCATGTCCACCTCACCCTGGTGGAGGAGATCCAATAACGGATCGGAGGACAAGGAGACAGACGGAGGGTGCAAGTGTAAAACAGCTGCAGCCCTGCGAATACCCCTTAAAAACAATGCACCAGCTTCAGTGGGCATCCTGGAGGGCGACAATAGGCCATCTGTAGGGGACGGTTGCAAGCTGACACGTCCCGCAGCAGGAGGAGCAAGGGGCCACTGACCCCAGGGCATCGGAGCCAAATGGCGTGGAGATAACCCCGGGTATACCGGATCCGTGTCCTCCCGAAGCGGAGAAACAACTGGAACCGGCGGCTGCTCTGGCGTCGAACGTCGCCGAGACGGCGTTGAACCAACGTCGACCTCCACGAGAGGCGACCCGGCTGTGGCACGAGCCGGCGTCGACGTCCCCACCACCGATAGGTGCGGAGAAGGAGGATGACGACCAGGAGTTGACAGGCATGCTGCCGCCGGCGCCGCCGATGTCGACGCAGGGAGCCGCCAGGGGCCATGGGGAGACACGGCAGAAGGGCTTGACGTGGGGCTGGGATGCCCATCCGGGTTGTGTCCCGATGTCGGCACGACTCCGGAGTCGAGGCACTCGGCCGGTGCCGAGGGCGAACCCGCCGGCGAAGATCCGACCTGAACGCCTACCTCCTCTGTGGGACCCAAAGGCGCGCCAGGGAGAGGAGGTGACCTGAAGATGGAGTGCAGAGCCTTGTAGTAGGCTTCCATCTGGGGTCGAGTCGCACCATCACCCGGAAAGGGCGGGTAAATGGAGGCCGACTCTGGGGGGTACGGCTCCGCGGTGGAACGGGAACCATGACCCCAATCGTCACGTTGAAGCGAGGTCGATGACCTCCATGACTTGTGCTTGGACTTACCTTTAGGTGAACGACGGTCGCAGGAACGACTCCGGGAGCGGACGCGGACAGAAGAGCCAGCCCGAGAGCGGTGGGGAGACACCGTGCGGGATATCTGGGCAGCCAGGAGCTTCATCCGGCGCTCCCGCAGGGACTTCGGACGCATCTGCCGGCAGGCGTCACACTCCACGGAGTCGTGGTGCGACCCAAGACAGCACATGCAAATGGTGTGCGGGTGCGACGCCGACATCTGTCGCAAACAGGTCTCACACACCTTAAAGCCCGAAGGCATCGCACACCGTTCCCCGACGCAGAAGGCGTCGAAATGGCCCGAAGAAAACAGGCCAGAGGAACAGCTGAATCCCGGATCCGCGTTGGGACGCGGAAAAGAAGGAAACTGACGTCAGCGCGCCGGGAGGGTCCTGTATGGCTCCACTGACGTCATGTCCGCGGACGTCAGGGCAGAGCCAAGCGGTGCCGCCCCCGGCGCGCAGAGGTGCTGCTGCGCAACATTTTCCGGATCCAGTCTGACGCCTGGGGATATTCTCAGTTAAGGAGTCTGCGGCTAGATGTCTCTATCAGATACCTAAAAATAGGAAATGCTATATTCGATTTTTTAAAGTTGAACTTGTAGCCAGATTCGGTAAGTCCGAATATTATGCAATCCACCCTGGCCAAATGAGTATTTAACTCATCATCCATCAGGTAGATATCATCTACATAGGACAATGCATCCAGGTCAATATCTTGTAGAATTGACACTTAGTGGGCAGCAAACAGTCCAGGGCTGTTCTTCAACCCCATAGGGAGTCAAGTAAAACAAAGCTGAAAGCCAAGCGCAGAGAAAGCAGTCCAATCCCTGCTTTCAGGTGCTATATTTTGGCAGAAAAACACATTGGAAATGTCCAAGGATGTTTTATATTTTTTACAAACTAAGTGCCCACTGTGTGTATTTTGAATGACAAATGTGCGTGTATGACAGTTTGAATGTCTGTGGTCTAAGACTACGCGATATGAATGATCAGGTTTTAAAACAGGAAAAAGGGGATTATTCATTTGAGACACACAGGGTTCAATTACTCCCTGGTACTCCAACGGGAGAGTATTTCTCTAACAGGTGCCTCAGCATCCCGTTTTATGGGCTATTGCGGTTGAACTTGTGGGCTGGACTGTATGGGTATTATATGATAAGGGGAGTCCTTATCCCAGCAAACATGACTGCAATATAAAGCTGGGGGTAGTACAAGAGCCCATTCTGCGGCATAGGCTTGTTTGACTTCATCAGGGGCAAGCGCAGAAAATGATGGGAGTATTACACCCTCACCCTTTGGGGATGTTTTGACAAACTGCGGGGCAATCAACCTCTGCTAAGAGAATTTCCTATGATAAAATTACATTTTCCCAGAATATTACTCTAATGGTGTGCTGTATGTCACCCTTAATGTGTATATTCAAATCACATAATCTATCTTGAGGTTCTACGCGCCTGTCTGGGGTTTTCAACTGTAACAAAGTTGTTATTTGCTGTGACTGCCAGAAACTCCTGGAGATTCCGGCGCACCATAGCTTCAATTTGATCAATTTTTGGGACAATCCAAAAAGGAATTTCCTTACGATTTGTGGGAATTTTGCCCATAGTTGAATAAACAATTACAGGACTTATGATTGGCACTGCAGGCAACTGAGCTCCCCATGCCAGGCCGGCCCTTGCTGTGACAGCCAGCAAGGTGCGCGAAACATACTGAGTTAAGCGTCTGCATAGTCCAACTACACCAGTGTATAATTGCTGTAACTTATTAACACTGAGATTCTATAAATTACAGTATCGTGTATAACCAGCCAATTCTTGCCAGGTGGCCCCTTCATTACTAAGGGGACCCATGAATACATGATTAAGTACGTGTTTCAGGGCGCCCTGGAACCAATTTTGATGTTGCCAAAGTGAAAGTGGAATTTCTAAGAGCAGATATGCTCTGTATGCTTGTGGTGGATTAACATTAGTGTATTCATGAAATTCCCCTGTATTAACATCCACAGCTAGAAAGTTGACCCAAGAATAAGAGTTCTAAGTGATAGCTGTCATGGGCTTCAACCACGAAAATAAAGTCACCAGCTGAAACGCCAAGGACATGAAAAGGTACATATGCAAAAACTGCAGGTCTGCAATTGTCAACATTTGATCATTGCGCCATTATACAAATAGTAATGGAAACAAAGTGCAAACACTAAAATGGGTATTCCATTTACAAGTTCAAGTTTGAACAACCAACAGAAAAAATTAGTTACTTCCTAAAAATACTGATGAGGATTTATCCCCAACACCACAGACGTATCCGGTGTTAGGTAAGGGTAATATGGGCACGCACAAGCACTACTCAGGAGGCCCGCTGAATAAGTATCAGACCATTGCTGGTGGCACCATTTTGCAGGGATTCTGCTGGGAAGCAGAACTGTGCCTCGGGAGAACAGAATGTCAGAATGTAGGGACTGATTCTCTGTAGGCCCCAATCTGACTAGCTCACAGTGCCTCACCTGAACTCCTAACACTCCCTGAGTAGCAGATGATTTTGGCAAACCTAGAACATGAACCTCTAGTTATCAATGGAACCGTGGAAACAAATCATCACCTTTCGTTTCTCACTCATGCATGTCCATAGTAAACAAAAGAAAGACACAAAAGACTTTTACAATATATTTATTGAAACTATCGTAGTCTATTTTGAAGCAGGTTTGCTGCGATAAGTAAACAAATACAACTGAAAAACGTAATCAACATTACTAGTAGGCTGTATACAATGAACACCCCAACCATGGCAACTTATATATCCATCTTGACCTACCCTCACTATGTGAGCACAGGGATATATTAGTGATCTCTGGGATTAGGAAACAGACCCCATACCTGGTGTATGTTGCTAGGTGTAAACTCAGTTTATGCAAGTCTGCTGCCTCTGTTCCAAGATCAGTCTCTTTGTCAGAAGTCTCCTTTCTGCCCTCCAAGGGAGCAAGACATGGTTGATATAAGAACTGCTGTGTTGGAAAACTGCAGCTGTGCTACTGTGTTATGCCTAAAAACGTTAGGAGACGTTGCTGACCGGGAACAAGAAAACAGTACATCATGTTGCTTGACCTTGTATGAGATGTTCAGGCTGAATCCCAAGAACAGTCACTGAATAACAAATAATATGTGCAGAATATTTCTAAAAAGCATCATGTCACAAAAACAATTGCATTATGTGTGGCCGTGCAAAGCAGTGGCAAGCTAAAACAGCTAATATGTGAAACTAAGGGAGAATCAAAGTGGGCCGAAAAGGGAAATCACTACACATCCTCGCACTTCCATACTGATGTGGAAAGGCCGCCACCATTTTCCATATATATATATATATATATATATATATATATAAATATATATTCTCCAACGTTCATAATAAAGCGATCACTCAGAGGTATTGCAGTTCTATCAGAAGATAGTATTTATTCCAGGTGGAATAAATACTATCTTCTGATAGAACTGCAATACCTCTGAGTGATCGCTTTATTATGAACGTCGGAGAATATGATGTCCGGCACGCTCCGCCGGCGGTGAGCGATCCACTGTGAAGGGCGACGGAAGACGGAAGGAGCAGAAACTGTAGGAATATATATATATATATATATATATATATATATATATATATATATTCTGGGTGCCCCATTCTACTCAGGTCACCCACTGTTGTCATTGTGTTTTTTTTATTCTAGGGGAAGTGAGGGGAGCCAACTCCCGGACTGCCATCTGCCTTTTCTTTTTTAATGATTTGGGTGCCCTGTTTCCACCCCAAGTCCCCAGAGGCTTTCTTTTTTAGTGGCAGTGTGGGATGCCCACTCCCAAGAAGGGAGTACAGATGTGATGTGCGCCCTACTCCCCATGTCATGGGGTGCAGAAGAAGCACACAGTCAAAAAGGGGTGTGCAGCGGCACCCCCTTTTCTTTGCTTCGGGGTCCCGGGACTCCATACAACAATGTGTCATCCCCCAGGGACATGGTGCCCCCCTTGGGCATTTCCCAGTATGGAGAGGTGGCCCGCGCAAGCCCCCTCCCAAAGTATGTTTAAAAAAAACTTACAAATGCAACAACCCCCTAGGCTCTACCCATACCCAGGGGATTTTACTGAAAAAGGACGGGACAGCCTTTTTAAAAAGTTTTTTTCACTGCAGTACCGCTTAACAAAGCCCCCCAAAAATATCTATTTTGTACTGTGGGACCCTGTCCGCCTATATCTTTTTTCTTCCTGCGACCCAGGACTGACTTCCTGAATCCTAAAATGGCTGCCAAACTTCCAAAGATCTTAGTAGATGTTAATGGCAGCCAATCAAATCTTATCTTTTGATTTGCTGGTCCCGCGGTACAAACGTGACCTGAAATATCTATGAATTTTTAACCTTAATTTCTCAAAAACTACTGAACTGACATCAAATTTGGTGTTATTCTGTTCAGCTATTTTGGCTATAGCTCTAAAGTTAAAATGACAAACTGCATGGGGGGAATTGGATGAGGTAAACAATTTTAGGACCCCTCTTCCCCCCTTGATGGATCACCCTGAAACTTTTCAGGAAGGAGCGGAGGTGGATGAGCCTTTGACAGTCTTGTTAAGATTCATCTAACTGGCACCACAGTTATGGACAAACCCAAAAAATCAATTTCCTATCGAAATACAATCCTAAGTGGCAACGGCCACTGTGTAAACAAATTAAAAATTACATATACACACATATATATATATATATATATATATATATATATATATATATATATATATATATATTCAAGAAAAAAACAAAGGTTACAGGGAAGTTAAAGTGTGGAAATAGAATTTTAAAATACCTTAGAAATTCACTTAATAACCAAAAGTTACACGGATGTTATAGTTACGTTCAAATTTTACACACACAAACCATAGAAATTCAGCTGTTAGAGTTATCTCAAGTAACTATAACGCGTGCCCTAAGGTAACTATACCTTTCGCCTCTGCCATGTACAGTTTTCTCATCAATAATCGTATAGCAAATGTTGCACTGATATTATCAATTATGTCATAGAGGATGTCATGAGTGATGTAATATATGGGGTAATTAGCAGCCCA
The DNA here is from genome assembly GCA_963921515.1 of Calotriton arnoldi. Lineage (NCBI taxonomy): Eukaryota > Metazoa > Chordata > Amphibia > Caudata > Salamandridae > Calotriton > Calotriton arnoldi. The sequence goes on from CAWUFW010002056.1 coordinate 467,861, forward strand.
TGGCGAGGGCACAAATTATACTTACCTTAGGGTACAAGTACCTCCCAGGGGACCCAACATATCCTTGCCCCAAGGTCCCCACGGCCCTAGCCAGCTCCCCGCATCCAGCGGTAGCGGGCATTACTTCAGCTCGCAGGGAGCTGCTAAACATGTTGCTCCTTGTGGGCGGGAGCAGTATTCAGATGTTTCCCTGCCTGCATCACTGCGGGCAGGGAAAAAGATCTGAAGTCTGCTCCCAGCTGGCAGGAGCATTTTTAAAGCTCCCACCAACTGGGAGTAGGCTTTGTGTTTGCTCTCGTTTGGTGGGAGCTTTGAATTTGCTACCAACAAGCAAGAGCAAACGCATAGCAGGAGGATAAGCTCCCCATGGCCATTAATAGCTCCGGGAAGGGGCCACGTGGCCCCCATCCCATTTCTTATTGCAGCCAAGCCCTGGGGGATGGGGTGCCCAGGGACAAAATCAGCCTGGGGAGGGGGGCTGTGTGCCTTCTCCCCCTTATTAACAAACAATTCCCTCCCCGGGACCTGGCCTACTCGGGGGGTGGGGACTAAAGAAAAACAAGCACGGTACACCGCGCTTGTTTTTATTTTTTTATTTTGCTGCAGAGGCTCCGCAAATTTGTGGCAATTTTGTTTTTTATGTTTTTGGGCCCAGGCCAAACCCCACCAAAAGGCCTAGGGGGGTCAGGGTTTTCATACACTGCCCCCTTGTGTTTATTTTTCATTTTTCTTGGGACTCATGTCTGCCACTGCTTCCTGGTTGAAGTGGTAGCAGCCAATCAAATCTCACCATGAGATAAGTCAGATCAGCAGACCCTCTGCTTCCCTAGATATACATAAATCTTTTTCTTTAATTACTGAAAAACTACTGGATTTACACCAAATTACAACAAGCATTGGTAATGCATCGGTTTCGCCTATGTAATGAATAAAGAGCTGTTTTCTTCAATCATCGTCTGGTAGAAGGAAAAAGCTCCTATACAGATAATTCGGAAGTGGAGAGGATGTGGCGCAGCGCCCAGAGCTGCTGACTCAAGAGCTGGGGACCCCAGTTGGAGTCTCGGCAGCGCTGCACAACATCCTGTGATTCTATGCAAATCACTTAATCTCTCTGGGTGATAAATTGTCATATAAATATGCTGCAAGAGTAAAAGGCAAAACTTTGTGAAAAAATAGTTCCACCAAAGCGGATGTTAACAGTATTTTGGTGGCGGAAAATTGATAAGAGAAGCAGACGAGGAGCAAGCATTGGTAAATGCAGGAAAATATGCTACAGCCAATAGAAACAGAGGAAAGGTAAGTTGTATGCACAGGAACCAATGAGAAGCCAGGAAAGAAAGGAGGCAGGATGCAAGTCCCTTTTAAGTTTATATAAAAACAATAGACTTCTCAAGCACAGCGCAAGCGATGTGCAGGCGAAACCTAAAAAGTACTCTTTTTGGATCAAGATCTAGCTTTCTGCCAAATTTGGTGTAATTCCGTTCGGCGGTTCAGGCTGTAGTCTTGTCTAAAATCCCTATCGGAAATTGCATGGGGAAAATGCGTTTTGAGACCCCGCCCTTTTCTCTCGCCCTCTCTTGATGAATCACCCCAAAACTTTTCAGACAACAGCTGAATTGACTAGCTTGCTAGTTTTGAAAATTTCATGAAGGTTTGTCAAACGGCACCAAAGTTATTAGCAAAAAAAAATGCTTTTCCGAGGGAAACTAGGTCCTAACTAGAACTACATTCTGGCGACCGCCAGTAGGTCATATATAGAGCACAGTACAAACCCAGCAACACTCTGAATCTGCTCACCTCAAAGAATAAGTTACTTACCTTTGGTAACACTGTATCTGGTAGAGACAGGATCTAGCCACAGATTCCTTACTTAAGAATCTTCCCCAGGTGCCAGACTGGATCTGGAATTTTTTTCCCCCACAGTAAGTCTGCATGCCGGTAGAGAGCGCCGAGAGACTCCGCATCAACGTCGCCCCCTGGATGTGACGTCAGCAAAGTCCATATAATTCCCTCGCTGATGCCAGTTTCTTCCGTGACTTGTCAGCGCTCAAAGCGTGGAGCCACATAGAGAAACCAAAATTCAGCTGTAAACATCCAACAATGCAGGAGGCCGAAAAGGTCTCAGGATAGAAAGTAGGAACAGAAATGTCCATGTATAACCTCCAACAATACAACATAGTCAGATGGAGGAATATACAGATATCAAGCAGGATAGAACCTGCAAAACAAGGAGGATATCTGTAAGGCGGAATATCTCATATCAGGCACAAAATGAAAGAAAGAAAAATAGTTCGCAGTGCAGGGAGGATGGGAGGGGGGTAAGGAATCTGCGTCTAGATCCTGTCTCTACCAGATACAGCGTTAGAGAAGGTAAGTAACTTGTTCATCTGATAGAGACATCTAGCTACAGATTCCTTACTTAAGAATAAGAACCCAAGCCATACCATCCCGGGAGGAGGGACTGCAAACTGAGACTACAAAAGAATGCACATGTAGAATAAACCTGGTCTAGAAGAGAAGGAGACCGGAGAGAGAGAACAACTGGGGGAAAAATATCACACTCAGCCAACTAGTCCCATACAAGGGACCAGGGTCAGAAGACTCATACAACCTATAGACCATGGGAGCAGAATGCCGGTTAACCTGACACATCAATGTCAAAAGAATGCAACAGGAGAAACAGAAAGTTGTGACCTCAACGGCATCTGACCCAGGTATATAATGTGACAACAACTGTAAACTGAGTCAAAGGATATACAAAATAACACCAACAATATGAGGAGAAAATAACCATGACAAGAAAAAACAAAAGAACACCAACAGTGTGAGGAGAAAACACCCATGGCAAGAAGAAAGCGCCAATAAATGACCTAACGTGATCGTAGAACTAATCCAGAATACTGAAGAGGTCCTGTGGATCACAGAACTTCTGAAATGCCACTAAGCAATCTCTTTATACCACAGAAAGCAGCATGCTAGTGAAGTCGAAACAACCTCAACAACTATCTGGATAGGAGTGGCCCTAAATAGAAGAATGAGGTAGAGACAATAGAAGATCTCTAAGAAAATCCATTGAAATATACATATATGTGGAAAGACACCGATATAGAAATATAATTAAGATATACATAAAGGAATACCGATATATATATATATATCCCCATGGGAAAAGAAAGAATGTCAGAGTATGCTTGTGCCACCACAAGAAAGAGAAAATATATGTAAGAATGGCAGGAAATAACGGCACAGAGTACTGATATGGCAACATAGAGACATGGAGTAGTAAAGTACACCGAAAAAACAAATGCATTCCAGCCACATAGTGAGCAAAGCACACAAAACCACCATAAAACAAGGTAGCATAAGAAGAGGAAAGGGTTCAACCAAAAGGAACCCCCAGTAACATAAGTTAGTGCCTGACCTCAAGTGGTGTGAAAGAAGCATCCATAAATGATGCAGGAAAAAAATTCCCGACCGAAGTTGGAAACTCAAGACAGATTCCGAGCAATAAATCCAGAACCAGAATAAACTAATATATATATATATATATATATATATACATATATACATATAAATACGTGTAGAAACATGAGTGCGCGCACACATACATATGTGTAACCGTCCCCATAGGAACAAGAACTTGAATGAGAGAAGACAAAAGAAGCAACAAGTGGAAAAACTGGAAGACTAACGCCTAAACTCCTGACGGAGTGAAGGCTATGAACACCATCATAGCCAGAAAAAACAGAAAATAGAGAGAAATAACCCTCCAAAATATGAGGAGGCAAGAATAGTAACGCATAGCGTTATACCACTACAAAGGAGAAAAGAGCATACAAAATGCAGACTAATGGTACTGTAAGACCATGTTGCAACAATAGATAAGGGAACCAAGAACACAATATAAGAAGTTCCTGGCCCGTAATGCTGGGACTCCCAGAAGAAGTAAAGTTTACCAGGACCCCAAGCAACCACAGTCAGCAGTTTACACATCAGTCTAACTGAAGGGTGATAGCGGAAGTAGTGGCAGGATAGACAATGCCACCACGTAAAGAAATTGAACGGTAATACGGAAAACAAGGATGCGTGAACATAACGCACCAAGGAATAAACAAATATACATATAGAAATATATATATATACAAAAATACTTCATCAAGAGAATGAAATCAAAATGAGGATCACTCCAATGCCTTATGGGGTACAAGGAGCCAGTACCTACAAGAGGTACTACAGGCAAATGCATGATGATGATGTGACGAAGGAGCCCTATAGAAAGTAGAAAACATGCCCGTAAAACGTTAAGAAGCTTCACTCAAGTGAAGCCAACGTGGGTAAACACACGAAGACATAACCAAATATGTCAAATAAAGCATATAACATATACATACATATACACCAACATACATGTGAGGAATATAGAATATAAATGCATATTCAAACACACATGCAAGCACTGTAACCTGCCTATCTAGGTAAAGATATAGAGAATTATATACGCACATATTTAAAAGAATATGGGCATAGGTAGAAACGCTGAATGAAAGCATGCTAGAAACACCCAACATAGGGCATAGTATATACTGCAAAGGTACAACACTGAAAACTGATCAATATAACGTAAGGAAATACCATACGAAAAAAACTGCAGAATTTGCTGTCCAAAATTCTACCACCTGGCAGAGAAGGGAAAACGGCACTAATTGTGCGACACCCACATCACAAGTGGAATGAAGAGGTGAAACCCTGAAAGGATTGCAAGGCAAAAGAAACAGAATAAGTCTATTTCCTCACTTAAGAAAAAGTGCTGGTGACAACAGGAGAATAACAGGTTGAAACTTAGACCTGCAGAAAGCAGTGTGAGGCTGGAACTAGACACCTACGAATACTTATGAAGTGGTTTTATCAGATCGGCTCGCTTTGAAGCGACGCAAAGCTGAATCAGCCTGCTCCCCAAAAAGGTGGACAACATCAAATGGCATATTCTGAAGAGTGTCCTTGACGGGCTCCGAAAACCCCAACAGTCGCAGCCACGCATGCCTGCGACGCGGAACAGTCTGAGCCATAATTCGACCGACAGAATCTGTACTGTCCATACTGCAGTTAATAGTAAACTTGGCAGCTTCTCTGCCATCCTGTACCACCTGAAGGAGCTCCTGCCTGGCTTCCTCCGACAGAGAGGGCAAACACTGTGCAACAGAGTCCCATAGGGCATGAGATATTCTACCTAAAATACAGGTAGTGTTTAAAGATCTCAAGGCTCCACTAGCAGAAGAAAAGAGACTCTGACTACAACTATCCAACCACCTGGAGTCCTTGCTAGGGGGAACCACTGGAAGTGCAATAAGGTCTGCTGACGCAGTAGCAGCCTGTACCACCAGCCCTTTCGTGGTGGGATGTCGTAAGTGGCAGGGAAGATCCACTGGGGCAGGACGATGCCTATGGCCCACTGCCCAGTCAACAGGCGGCCCTGTGACAGGTTGTGCCCAAACCCCCAATAATATATCAAAGAGGGATTCATTGTAGGCGAGTAACGAGACAACTCCCGTCCCACCTTGATGGAGAACCTGCATCAAGGGATCTGTGGATAACTGAACAAAAGGAAATTGGCAATTTAGAATTGCAGCCGCCCTTTTCAAAACCTCTGATAAACAGGAACTGTACTTTGTAGCAATGTCTGGAGGAGAAAGCAAATCTGAAGCTGGGGATGACTGCAGGCCACTAGCGCCCCCCAGATCAGCCAGCCAAGCATCTTCCAAGGAAGATGGGTCAAGAGCACCCAGAAGAGTTTGCCCCACATCCTCCCCACTGCCTGCAAAACAAGGATTTTCCGCAGGAAAACCAGAAAGAGACAGAGTAGGGCCTGAGGTAGAATTGTCCTCAATAGGTGGCACCACTGACGCCGCACCCGACGCCGGTGGGGGGTTGACTCGATGTTGGAAATGGCAATGGGATCCGCATTGAGCGGTGCCGCCGACTTCGTAGGCTGGAGAGACACCGACGCCGAAGGTGTAAGCACCGGAGGGCTGTGCACCGGCGCTTCATCAAATCGGCTAATGGTTTCAGGGGGCCCGCTGCAACAGAGGCCGAAACCGCTGGCGGGGATTCAGCTGGGACACTCCCTACCTCCTTGGGGCTCGAAAGCGCACCAGAGGAAGTTAGAGGGTCAAAGACCCGCTGAAGTGAAAGAAAATATTCTTTTATTTGGCTGAAGCTCACCCGACTCCAGGGCATGCAGGGTTGTCTGAGGGGCCTCCGTAACCTGCTGTTGCCAGACGAAGTCCAACTAACGTTTAGTGCGTTGGGACTTTCGCACCCTCTGCGAAGGAGAGCGCTCTTTACTTGTGCAACTCACAGACACGTTTGTTTTGGGGAAGATGGACGATGTCGCGGTTCATCAGAAAACCACGCCACGAGGAGCTTCATACGGCGTTCCTTTAACACCGTCGGGCAGAGAGGCTGACAGGAGCCGCAGTCAACGGAATCGTGGTGCTCACCAAGACACCATAAACAGACAGTATGTGGATCCGTGATCGGCATCGGTCTCTCACAAAAGCGACAGGGCTTAAACCCAGATGGCATCGTTGGAACACTGTTCCCTAGACGAGAAAGGAAGAAGAAGGAGGGCCCAAGAACGGTCCAAATTCCGCTCCGGATCTGTGTTGCAAGCGCAAAAAAAGAAGGAACTGGCATCAGCGAGGGAGTTATATGGACTACGCTGATGTCACATCCGGGGGACGACGTCGCTGCGGAGTCGCTCGGCGCCCTCTGCTGGCGCGCAGACATACTGTGGGGAAAAAAGTTTCAGGATCCAGTCTGGCACCTGGGGAAGATTCTTAAGTAAGGAATCTGCGGCTAGATGCCTCAATCAGATTGTCTGGTTTTCTAGCAAAGTTTTAGGCACAGGATTTGCCATCCACACCGAGCTAGAAAGTCTTTTGCTGTTTGTACAGCAAAGTGTATAAGCATAGGATTAGCTAGTGCCACCCATGCCAAGCTGAAAAATGACAAAAGCCTTTTACCACTCAAGGCACATTATTACAGCTTTGGATTGGTAAAATATCACCCGAGCCAACCTGGAATAAATAAAATCATCCCCTGACACATATTTCACTCTCGTTATGAGCTCTTCAGTGAGGTATAGGTGAGCACACAGTTTAAGTCAAAACAATACCCATTCAGGCTTAGAGTACCAAATAAATTATGCAAAAAGGAAGCAAGGAACACTGAGTAGTTCCCAAGTTTAGGTGGAAAGTAGCTCCTAAATAGAGCACCCTACGAACCAGCAACACACTGAATAATTTGCATAATTTATTCAGCACTAAATATGATGAATCACATATAGGAGCAATTCCCAGTTAGCAATTTAAAAGAAAAAAACAGTACTACAAGGAGAGCACATTCTCAAAGCTGTTAAAACAAAACAATAATAATGGTGAATACAACTGCAGCGGGCACAATCAATCATTGTTGCACAGTCATCTCAAAAGAAATAAAGCAGGGAATCCCACCACACACACTCAACTAAGTAATTACATCCCGACCGAAGTCCCCCGAAACAATATCAGTACTACTCTCCCTCTGCGCTGCCATGTATTCCCTGAAATGGCCCTAATATCTTTCTGCTGTGCTGTATGGGCCTCTAATATTGCATGGTATAATATATAATATAATATGCATTTTAATGTATGCATATTGCATAGTTCATGATGGTAGTTGTTCTCATGCTCCGATTATTTGTTTGACAGACCAAATATCTAGAACACAAAGTCCCTGCAACATTTCTAAAATGTGCATTTCCCAATATTTTCTAAAAGTCCTAAGCATCAAGTCCTTCCCTGATTGTGATTGCCCATGGAAATATTTCATAATAAGATATATCGCTTCAGGTAGTACATACTTATGATCAGGGTGATATACAAATCTTAATTATTCTTCTTGAATCCTAATTCTTCCCATTTCTTTTTCTTATCTTCTGTAGAAGTTTGAATTGAACTTAATAAGAAACAATTCACATTTTCTTCAATTTGCATGGAACTTATTGTTGATTCAGCATTTTCAGTTTCTTGAACCACTGTTTTATCCTTAAGTGCACAATATCTGGCTACTCGATCCACATAATTATTTCCAAGAGCGATCTTATCTTTTTCCAGCTTTATGACCAGAACACTTTACTACAGCAATCTCCTTTAGCTGCTGTATTGCTTTCAACAAGTCAAGTACATACAGACTTGTTTATGGGAGCTCCCAAAGATGTCATAAAACCCCTTTGTGACCTCAGTTGACCAAAATCATGTACTACACCAAAGCCATACAGGCTGTATATGTTGGACTTGGTCCTCTCTGCAGGGTCACCCGAAACATTTTTGGGGTCTCCCTCCTGTTTTCGGAAAACACATTTCTGTTGGCTTTTAGGACTTTGTGCACTTTACCACTACTAACCAGTGGCTAAAGTGCTTGTGCTCTCCCCCAAAACATGGTACAATTGGCTTGCACCTTATCAGTACACTTACATTTACTTGCAAGTCCCTCTTATATGGTGCCAATGGTACCCAAGGCCTGTAAGTTAAATGCTACTAGCGAGCAGCAGAAATCATTGTGGCACCCATGAAAAGTAGCCTTTTTAAAAAACATGTCTCAGGCCCGCCATTGTAGCCTGTATTACAGTTTTGAACTGCCAATTCGACCTGGCAAAATAAACCTTTTACCAGGTTTTACATGTCCTGGTAGTGAAAAACTCCTGAATTAATGCACAAGTTACTAACTTGTGTAACGATATATCTGTAAGAGACAGTAGTTAGTGACAGATTCCTTACCTTAGAATATCCCCAAGCGTCAGGCTGGATCCGAAGGCCTACCTCTCCCATCAGATAACATTGTGTTACCTTATTACATTTAATAAGTGCTAACATTTGACTGAGCAGGTAAAAATGTCATGTTTGGGCTCAAATGAATTGTAATTTAAAATCCTCTTTAAAGGTAAAGTCGGATTTTAGATTACAATTTCGAAAATGCCACATTTAGAATCTTGAAACCCCGAAACCGGTCCTAGGATACTTGTTTCCGGTCCAGGGAGGACCTGGCTTGGCAGTTCGGGCTGGACTGTTCCCATGAGGCACAGGGTCAAGACTGATTTGCATATGGCCAGGTCTAAACTGGGGTGACATGGTGAGCAAAAGAAAGATGGGGAGAGGAGTTGGCGTAACGGCTAGGGCGGTCGACCTCGAATCTGGGGAACTGGGTTCGAGTCTCGACAATGACGCTGAACAGCCTGTGATTCTGGGCAAATCACTTAATCTCCCCGTGCCTAACAAAAAAATGAATGTGTGTCCTCATGTAACGTAACTGGTGCTATGTAAAGCGCTCTGATAACCGATTCGGGTCAAGTTCGCGCTATATAAAACTCTGCAAAAAAAAAAAAAAAAATGATGGATTTAACCCAGATCTCTTGACTGGGGGTGAATGTTTTGATTTGTTCTGCATTCCGTCCATCAATTGTGTGTCTTTGGCTTTTAGAAACTTGACATTTTCCCTCCCTAAACTTTGAAGTCTTCTAGGAGTTTCCAGATCCCTGAGCCTGTTAATTGCTCATTCATCAGGAAAGTGTATTGGGCCCAGACAGAGAACAATAAGGGACTAGATGTGGGCAGAATGGGCCATCCTGCCAGGATGGTTAGGGGTGGGGCTGTTCCCTGCCCTACTTACATTTCAAGGGGCTTACCTCCAGCACACACAAAGGAACCCGACACTAGCCTTTTGTCTATAAAGAATCAAAAAGGGGATCTCCACGTACGAAGGTTATCTCCACTCAATTTCCAACTGTAAACAGAAAGGAATCAAAGCAGAGACCCTCACCCACCATGGTTCTCCGGTGGCATGCTTCATCATTGGGCCTTTCTGACCCAATTATGAAACATGCCACCAGAGAACCATGGTGGGTGAGGGTCTCTTAAAAACCCTTAAGGGATTCCAAGTTCCATTAAGTTTATTTGAGGAAACCCACTCCCTTAAGATTTGTGTAGTAGAATTACCTACTAGCCTTTTGTCAACTTAGACCTCTTGGAGCCTTGCAGGAAAGGGAAGAACTTTTCGGAACCAGGTGGACTTCCTGAGCTACCTTTCTGTACACGCCTTTACCTGCAGACATTACAGAGGAAGGACTGCCTTGTTCCAGTGAAGATTGTCCTGCTGCTCAAGACTTGCCTTATTCCCTAGAGGACTGCCCTGCTGCTTGAGGCCGGTGTTGTTTCCCAGAGACCTGCCCTGCTGCATGAGGCCTGCCATGTTTTTCAGTACTGCCCTGCTGCTTGAGGCCTGCCTTGTTTTTTCAGAGGACTGCACTGTTGCTTGAGGCTTGCTTTGTTCCCCAGAGGACTGCCCTGCTGCTTGAGGCATGCCCTGCTCTCTGCGAAGGAACACTGGACCTGCTCCTTCATCCCAGGCTACCTCACTCCAAGGGTCAGTTGTCTGACCTCCTGTTCTCAGTTAAAGGGACACAACAAGCTCCAGAAGCCTCCCTGCAACTGCCTGGCAAACCTGCTGCAACTGGACATGCCTGGACCTGCCTGAGCTCTGTTGGATTCTGCTGGAGTGAGTTCCTGATCCCTAGGAGGTGCCAGCCAAGAGTCAAGGACCTTTAGCTGGCATCAGTTCAGCTCCTCCTGTGAAATCCTGAAGTTTTGAACTCTGTGCGGCACACTTTGGAAGGTAGCTTTTTCAGTGGGACTAACCTGGTCCCTGTATCCAACCTGCACTTCATCGCGGTCAGCCTGAACTTGTGACTTTGTCCTGGTCTAGTGTAACCAGATACCACAGATCACACTTTCTGCTTCTTGGAGCTATTTTTACTTGCGTTTCTCTGGTTCTACTGACAGGATTTTTGTTGTTTTTGTCCAATTTTATTTATTACATTTTACTCTATTTTTCTAAATTGGTGTGGGATATCTCTTTGAAGTGTTTTCACTTTATTACTATTTGTGTGCTGCATAAATTCTTAACACCGTGCCTCTAAGTTAAGATTGACTGCTTTTGTACCAAGCTAATTTAGGGTTAAGCACTGGTTATTTTAGTGACTTTTGTGGTTCACCCTGACAAGGATTGTGGTTGTTGCTCAAGAGGGGTTTTCAACCCCCTTAATCAAAAACCCAATTTCTTACAGTGTATAAATTGTCACATTCATATTTCCTGACAAGCAACAAGCTCTTGTCAATGTAACCAATTCTGCTACTTTTCCTGAAATTACATTTGGCAGCTATGATGCTTTATGAATTTCAGAAATGGAACATATCGCATAGGTGGCCTTCAATGCTCCATATTGGTCACTTAAACAAGAATCATCAACAAACAAAGTCAGATCAACCATTTCAAGAGGAGTTTCTTTGATATCTGGTCTTGGTTTAGTACATAGTTTGGTAACTGCTAAGCAGACGTGCTCATGCTCATCAGCATTGTCCCTGTCTTCACAACTTTTGTTTGGAATTGGAAGCAACGTTGCTGGATTCAAAGTGTTGTACCGCTTAATCGAGATATTTTCGGTGGCCAGTATGACTTGTTCATATCTAGTCAGCCGGCTATTTGTCATATGCTGTGTTCATGTAAGCGTCAACAAGATCTCAACTGAGGGTCTGATTCACAAAGGTAAAGGCCTATCTTTTTATGTGCAGAGTTCTCCGTAGCCATAAACCTACTATCAAACCATAGTTTGTCAATACTGAAAAAGAGTAAACTTACACAAAAGTGTTAATTTACCTATGTGAATCAAGCCTTTCGTGTGGGACATATACAATTAAAGTATGATCCATCACTATGCTCTTACTTTGCTCAATGGCAATGCAAACAACTGCACCCGATTTCAAACAAACAGAAAGACTCTCAGCTATAGGATCCAATACAGCTGAGAGGTAAGCCATTGGTCTCATGGCCAGTCGCGGCTCCTGGAGGAAGTGCTGCGGGGCGGGGGAGGGGCAGGGTGAGGGGTAGTAAACTCCGGCATACGGCCGAACGGAGGTAAGTACATAAATAAATAAACAAAACAAATTACATGCGGCGCGCGCAATGTAATTCGTTTTATTTATTTATTTATGTACTTACCTCCGTTCGGCCGTATGCCGGAGTTTACTACCCCCCACCCTGCCCCTCCCCCGCCCCGCAGCACTCCCTCCAGGAGCCGCGACTGCTCATGGCACAGTCATGTTTTGGATTAATAAATGATAATGCACACCCACCTTTTTCATGACCGTAAAGAAATTTAAATTGTAATCAGGCATTCCGAGGGCGGGTGCATTACATAAACTTTCTCTTGATACCCGGAATGCCTCTAAACATTCGTGGTCAAATGGTACCAGGTCCTTTATGTCACTGTGGGTCAACCTTATTAAAGGTTTTACAATCTAGGACAAGTTTGGTATCCACTGACAACAGCAGCCAACAATTCACAGGAGCATCCTCACCTCCCTCTGGGTGGTAAGAGGATACATTTTCAGAATTGCAGAAATGTCTTATATTGAGACTTTCCTTGCTCCTTTTTCAATGTGATGACCGAGATAAATTAATTTGTTTTTACAGTAGTGCATCTTCGTTGGGGAAACCTTATGACCACTGTCCGCTAAAGAATTCAGCAAGGCAATTGTGTCAAGTTACAGTCTTCTTTTGTCTTAGATGCAACCAGTAGGTTATCAATATACTGCACCAAGACTGAGTTACAGGGCAACCTCATATTTTCTAGATCTTTCTTTAGGATTTGACTAAACATTGAAGGGTTTTTATTATACCATTGTAGGATTCTACACCATATGAGAATTTTATTTTGAAATTGAAAGGCAAAGAGGTACTGGCTCTCTTCATAGAGAGGTAAAGAGAAGAACACTTGGCATAGATCAAGGTACCAATGGAAAACATGAGATGACAATTTATTTAATATTTCTTAAGTCCTGCACTATTCTTTATTTGCCATTTGATTTCTTTATTCCTATTACAGAAGAGTTGCAAGGGCTACCAAGCACTTCTCAAAGAACTGCCTGCTCAATTGTTTTCTCAATGACCGGTTTCATTTCTTCTTCTGTTTCCTTTAAAAATTCTATACTGTTTAGTTCTAAGTAAAAGAGCATAAGGTTTCACATTAATCTTCACAGGCTGGGCACTTTTTAATAATCCTATCTCTAACAGAGAGATCCAACACCTCTTCTTTGACAGCATGTCTTAAATCCAAAGGTAGGTAATCTTTTGTCAAAGCTGGGAATAAATGAACTCTTTAATCTTTTGATTTAATTTTAAACACTGCATAAACATTTTGCATAACAGGTCTCTGCACAACAAATTTACAGGACTTGAACTACACAAAATGAACTGATGCTTATTTTCCATTTGTCCTAATTTAACTGGGACATCTGCTGTAATCTGATTAACAAATTGTTTATTACTAATCCCTACCATCTGGATTACTCTTCCCGAGAGGGGTAGGTTTGGGACTTCCACTGAATGAATTGTAGAAAGGTTAGTTTCTGTATACATTAAAAACGAAGCGTGGTGGCCATTGACTTCACCATTAATGTATGGCCACTTTCGTCTACCTCTATGACTGCTCCAAGTAGGTAATCCCCCACCCCTTTCAGGCGCCGTAATTGTAAATTATTCCCTGAAGAAAACTGATAAGAATCATTACTCAATCAATGGATTCTGTTGGTTTCCTTTTCTGTATAGCATTTTTTTAAATGTTTTGTTGCAACACTGAGGGAGTAGGCACTGTCATTCGGAACTGTTTCTGATCATGCATACTCTGCACAGAAGTTGGTTTGGCAGGGACCATTGGCAGTGTGTCTTTCTGCATCTGAGGAACAAATTCACTTTAAATTCAATCTGGATTTTCTCTTTATTCCTGCTTCCAGTGCCCGATTTTACCACAGAAATGTCAATCAGTTTTCTTCAGCATTTCAACATTTGCATTAATTCCAGAATTGTTCATCATTCCTCTATCACGACCTTCCGTCTTCATTGACCCATTTCCTATTCTCACACCTTGCACTTGAGAAATTCCATTCACTCCAGCATTTCCAGATGACACATAACCTAACTCTGAACCCATCAACTGATTTCAGACACTCCTCTCAAAATGGTTAACCTGGGCAACCATCAGCTTCGCCTTGACTCTCTTTCATTTTGCATCAAACCAATCACTACTGTATTTGGCCAGCTTTAAAATCATATCTATACTCTTTGTCTTTCAGCACATTTCACTTTGCTGAAATAACTACTAAGCTCTGGACACAAACCCATAACGAAGGCAGAATTAAAAACCCCTGTCACCATCTTTCTCTGGATCATCGACTCCGCTATGCTTCTTGAAAACCTTCATAAGCTTCTCATAATAGGTATACACTGACTCTTTTTCCTCTTGTGATGTTCTCAAAATCTTTGCCTACTTAATATACTTCTCAATTAACTTCGCTTTCAGATGTTCAATCAGTGGTCTATATTTGTTAACTATCTCATCAGGAGAAGCACTATTTGATGCACCTGTAGCTGTTTTTTCAGTTGGCCAAGCAAAAGCAACTTTACATTCAGTCACTAGGCCCTACACCTTCAAACTAAAAATTTAAATCAGTCCACAACATCTGTGAAATCAGTCAATCAATCAATCAAAATATCTTTATTCAATCTGTTAAAAATAGATCATAAAAGTACAATACGTTAAAAGTTTTTCATACAATAAAATCTGAGGAAGATAGATATACTAAATAAAAAGACTTGTCATTAAATAAATAAAATCACATTTAACCAAACCCAATTGTCCCAAAAATTGAATAATTGTTCAGACACCCCTGTTACCAGCAGAAGGTCCATAATTTAGGTAACTAAGGAGTTAATTTGTAGTTGAAGTAAACCAACAGCCGTTAGAGCAAGATAAAAGCCAAGATCATTGTATATTCTATTAAAAAAGAGATTTCATCATTTGTCCCCAGCTGGATACTCTATTTTAAAAAATTTAAAACACGGGGTATGAACAAATCAAACCACATAATATATTTTCTGACAATTTAAAAACAAGAATAAATAAAATAGATGTTCAAATAATATCAGCGGGGTCCAATTATAAGGATTGCCTCCTTTGCATGCACGCCAGGAGATACGAGGCTACAGCAAAGCAGACCAAGGGATCATTTAGCTTTTTCAAGAAATACAAGGCTGGGCGGCACTAGGCAAAATTATAGCATTTTAAAAGGGGTGTAGTATATCTAGCTCTTTGCTCTTTATAAAAATTACAAAAGAAAAAAAATGCAGGTCAGATTGTTCAGAGGAATTGTCACATGGGCAGGGAGACAGATTTTTTTTTAATAATCTCTTTATTTGTTTTATTGATTATACCACTGGCTTTGACTGGAGGCTATTCCAAGCAAATTTTCCAAAGTTACATTCATTTGCATTGAGCTGACATTTCTTTATTTGCTCATTGAGTTACATTCCTACACATCGCTTCACGTAAAATTGTCTGTAGGCTACTGTTTTACAGCAAAAATAAAAACCGTACATGACCTTAACCCGGGATGTATCCTGGCTCCTCTATTATTTTCGTTATATATGGCTCATCTTCCACATTGCCTGGACCATTTGGATGCTTTACCTCCAAGGGATAACAAAGGATAATCCACCTAGCATATGCTGATGACCTCATTATTTTATCAATAGCATAATTGGGCCTTCTGGGAAAACTTAACAGACTGCACTATTATAATGTGAATGATAGTCCCCAAATTATTTTAGCCTGAACTAAAATAATGCCAATTGATACACGTAAACTTGGTTTTAAATTGGTGATTAACCCTTTCACCAATGAACAGATTACTGAGTACCCATTCCTAGGTGTTATTATTGACAATAAATTGTTCTGGAAAACCCACATCTCTAAAGTAACTACAAAATATACAGATTTTAGCAACAATGTTAAGACATTGGTGGGTAAATATGGTGGCCATGCATTATGTCAAACTTTGAAGGCCATAAATGTGAAACTTACCCCTACATCAAAAAATGCCTCATTTGTTCTTCCTGGTAGAATTATTCCAATGTTAGATACCATTTTTCTTAAATATGTTTAAACAATTTTTAATGTGAGATCTTCCACACCACACTGTAGGATATGCCTTGAATTTGGATTGGTGTTTCTTTCATGCCTTGACACCATCCAGTTTACTAATTATATGATTAATTATGGCAAAGTTGAGGAGAATTCACTGAGACTTATTATCTACAAGGAAATATTCAGAAGATAACTGATTCGAAAATCATTAGAAAATACTTTAATATTATTTAAACTTACCAACTGCCTACTTTGAAGATGCAATCAATTATGAAAACTGAAAAATCCTACTATCAAGATTTAATGGTGCTTTTCAACAGTACAAGGAATTAAATTATATATATAAATCTTATAACTGACAGTAACCCGGAAGCAAGGGTAAATTGTGAATTCTTGAGAATGGGATTATCTACTTCAGTCCTACAGTTTGATAGTTCAAGGTGTAATTTGAAAAAACTTTGGGAGAACCTGTTGCATATGCCATAAAGTGAAGAGACAATAGAACATATAATCAGTCTCTGTCATACTTTATTATATTTAAGAAGGACCTATTTCTTTATTTTCCTGAAGTGGGATGTGGCAAAACATATG
This sequence comes from Calotriton arnoldi, assembly GCA_963921515.1. Classification (NCBI taxonomy): domain Eukaryota; kingdom Metazoa; phylum Chordata; class Amphibia; order Caudata; family Salamandridae; genus Calotriton; species Calotriton arnoldi. The sequence continues at coordinate 484,524 of CAWUFW010002056.1, forward strand.
AAGCTGTTGCGCTCTTTTTTAAGGGTGAATCTGATAAGATTTATTGGGTATGCTGTAAAATGTTTTTTTATAAATTTCTTTTTTTATTGGATAATAAAGACAATACAATAACATTTTACGTTAAAGTAGCACAGTGCATTTGTACAGTTGTGATGTCGTTACAATAGACCAACACCCTCATTACATTACTTACAGTCGTCACTGCTCTGTGAACGCCTATATTCAAAATATGCTCAATCCTGCGGGAAAGAATCGTTAAACGGTGTACACAGCATCCCTCTGCTTTTGTTCCATGCCCCGCAAATCTTGGTCCATCATTGTGGGCATCCTCTCCCTTCGTATATCACCCTCTCCGCCTGCATGCACCAATCCATATCAGTCTCGCAGTCACGAAACTTGAGCCCAGTGACTCCCTTCCAGGATCTTGCTATATTGCCCTTTGCCCCCACACATCCGAGAGAAACCCAGGTCCTCTCTCTTTCCGTCAGGTCAGTTGCATCCCATATGTTGAGGAGGCAACATCGGGGCGAGATCTCCATTGTCTTCCCGCAGACTGCCCACATTTTCGATGTTATTTTCCCCCAGTATGTCTGCAGAATCGGGAAATCCCACCACTGGTGTAAATACGTCCCCACCTGGCCGCACCTCCTAGGGCATAGTGCGGAACTTAAGGTACTCATTTTAACCGCGCTACACTGGTATAATGTGCTCTGTGTAGGAGCTTAAGTTGAATTAATTTAAATCGGGACCGAATTGCCACCTCTCAAGGGGATACCAGTGCCTCCTGCCATTCTTCATCATTCAGGTCACCCACCTCTGCCGCCCACTTGGCTCGAGTTTTCCCCAACGTGTCAGGTGTGTGTTTACTATCTTCCTGTAAGTCAGAGAAATCGCTTTCTCCTTCAGGTAGTCATCGAGGAGTCTGTCCTCTAGGGGCGATGAGACGGGAAGATCTGTACCTTTGGGAATTACCTCATGTAATGCGCTTCGGACTTGAAGGGATCTAAAAGTTTCTCTCACACTCAACTCATAGTCTCGTTGGAGGTCACTGAAGGGAACCACCATCCCCCCTGCCCACACATCCCCCACCCTCGAGAGACCAATCAGTTCCCATTTGTCGAATCCGGAACAATTTGCCAGGAGCCCCAAGTGGTCCGTCTCCAGAAGGGGGGTGGCCTGTGTAATCGCGCCCCCCCTCTCCCTCCCAAAGCGGCCGTCGCCGTATGCCATAATGAAACGATGGTTGCGGTGGGGGTATACACCGGCCCATTCTTCCTCCCCCCCATACAGTGCCCTTTGGTAAGACCCTGGTGTCATATTATATCTGTCCATCCTGTAGGCTGGCTCTGTTACTGGCCAGTGTACCCAGTGATTGGTGACTACTAGCTGAGAGGCCCAATAATAACTTTTAATTGCTAGAAGGGCGATCCCTCCATCATACCAGCTTTTCATGAGTTTAGTCAATGAAATGCGGGGGATGCCGTTATTCCAGAGAAGGGTCTGGACTTCTGACTCCACGGCCTGAAAATACTTGGCTGGGGCAGGGTATGGTGCGTTTTGCAAAACGTAAACGAAGCGGAGCAGGGCCATCATTTTGTACAGAGACGCCCTGCCCTGCCCAGCAACCATGGAGACAGATCTTTAAACGAGTACTTCTTTGGAGGGAAACCCAGCATCAACTGTATTAAATTTGTACGGAGCCTCATAAGAATAAATCTATTCTGTGGATTTCTTACACTTTCAAAGTAGGAGTACTCGCCCTCGTCTGGGATCGGATTCAGTTGGTACAACATTACAAATGATTTTGCATGGTACTTTTCTTTTCTTTCATAGGTAGCCCTTGCACGAAATAATGCTTTAAGGGTATTTTTGGGAATCTAGCACATGACCTCGGGTTTGTAAACAGTTCTGGTACACCCAGTGAGAACATATTTGATTTTACGTACTCCAACCATGCAATTTTGTTCACATTATCCAATAGCAAACAGTTTTTTATGATAGCCTGAGTCAGATCAACGGAGTCCCTTTTCCAAATTGAGTGCCAGAGCACGATAGGGGCCAGTTTAACAATATTGGTTACATATGGTAGGTCTAATTCAAGATGAACAACTTAGTTTGAAATCAGCGCGGGAGAGAGACTACCTTCTTAAAAATGGCGTCTTCTAACCTTTGAAGGGAAGCAATTTGTGCAGTTCCCCACAACCCTGCCCCATATGTTGTAGCCGAAATTGTCTTGGTGCTGTAAATCTTTTTTATGGCGGGATGGGTTTAGAGCCTAGTTTTTTTGTAAAGCTCGAACGTGCAACCATTGTTCTTTCCATTGCTAGAGCCCTACTATACACCATATGTGACCATGTTTGATTTTTGTCAAATGTGACCCCTAGATAAGGAAAAGACTACTTCCAGTTTTCGACTTCCGATGTAAAAAGTAGGGGTTCTTTTAGATTTAGGTAAGCCTGGCACTAAAACAAAATATTTGGACTCATTTTCTGTAAGGCCCAAAGATGCCATAAAAGTCCCATAGGCCTCTTTTAGTCATTGAAGCGCTATGCCTGTCCTGGCTATTAGGACGGCGGCGTCTGCGTAGACCAAAAATCGGGAGTGTGAAAGGAGGGGATGTCCAGAGTGCTGCCGGTAAGAGCCGCTTCCACCCCGTTTGTGAAGAGTGAAAAAAGAAATGGGGCTAGCACGCAGCCCTGTCTTATGCCCCTCCTGATTTTAAATGGTCATGTGGTTTCCCCATTCCTACCATATCCCACACGGGCCGAAGCTTGTGAATACAACTGTCGAATGAAGTTAATTAGCTGTGCCTCTATGCCCATGTGACCCATTAGTTCCCATAACTTTGTGTGGCTAACGCAGTCAAACGCAGCCGTTAGGTCCATAAAGGCCATGCAAATCTGGCCACCCTTTGCAACGGTATACTTAGAAATAATCAGAATCAAATTCAAACATTGATCTATCGTGCCTTTCCCTTTCTGGAAACGATACTGGGCTGGAATTAAGAGGTTTTTATGCCTTGCCCATTGTTCCAGTCTATTTAGTAGGATTCGTCCCAGCAATTTTGCGGTTCTATCAAGAAGGGAAATGGGGCGGTAGTTCTGAGGCTTAGCTTTATCTCCTTTTTAAAAAATTGGTACAATAGCACAAGTTACTAACTTGTGTAACGATATATCTGTAAGAGACAGTAGTTAGTGACAGATTCCTTACCTTAGAATATCCCCAGGCGTCAGGCTGGATCCGGAAAGTTTTTGCGTAGAAGTACCCTTGCGCGTCGGTAGGCGGCGTCGTGCGGCTCCGCGTCCGTCGTCGGCGTCGTGATCGCCGGGATGACGTCGCGGGCAGTACTTAGACGCCGCCCCTGCGCGCTGACGTCAGTTCTGTACACGACTTTCTGCGCCAGGAACGCAGAGCCATGCAAGAAGCTGACATAGGTGTCTGAAAAATACTAGGGCCCTGAAAGGGATGTCCTTAACCCTAGAAATCAGTTCGCAGAACGGGGAGGATGGGTGGGCGGTAGGAATCTGTCACTAACTACTGTCTCTTACAGATATATCGTTACACAAGTTAGTAACTTGTGCATCTGAAAGAGACACGTTAGTGACAGATTCCTTACCTTAGAATAGATACCCCAGCAATACCAACCCCGGTGGTGGGTCTGCGAACAAAGATCAGACAAGGAAGTCCCGGAGGACAGAACGGCCAAAGAAGCCGTCCCTCCGGACCTGACTGTCAAGGCAGTAATGCTTTGTAAATGTGTGCAGCGAGGCCCACGTAGCTGCCTGACAGATATCCTGCAGCGGAACACCGCGGCCCAAAGCCGTGGTAGCAGCCGTTGCCCTGGTGGAATGGGCATGCAGCCCATTAGGAGGCTCCTTCTTAGCCAAAGAATAGCAGGCTTTGATACACAATGTTACCCAGCGGGAGATGGTTCTCTTGTGCACCGCCCGACCTTTTTTGGCGCCCACGTAGCCAACAAAGAGCTGGTCATCCACCCGGAAGTGTTGTGTGCGGTTGATATAAAAGGAAAGCGCACGTTTTGGGTCCAGACGGTGGAGCCTCTCTTCCTCTCTGGAAGGATGCGGAGGCGGAAAGAAGGTGGGCAAAGTGATGGTCTGCCCAATGTGGAAGGCAGTAACCACCTTTGGCAAGAAGGACGGACGCGTCCTAAGAACAACCTTGTCTGGATGGACAGACAGAAAGGGAGGTTTGCATGATAGAGCCTGGAGCTCACTCACCCGCCGAGCGGAGGTGATGGCCACCAGAAAGGCTGTCTTCAGAGTTAGAAGACGAAGAGGACAGTTATGTAGAGGCTCAAAGGGAGCGCACATAAGAAAGGTAAGAACCAAGTTCAAGTCCCACTGAGGCATCACAAACGGAACAGGAGGGAAGAGGTGTGTAATGCCTTTAAGGAATCTGTTAACAACAGGGGACTTGAAAAGGGAGGGCTGATCAGGAAGCCTGAGGAAGGCCGAAATGGCACAAAGATAGCCCTTGATGGTACCCAGGGCAGAACCCTGTTGGGCCAGTGAAAGAAGGAACAGAAGAACCTCAGAAAGAGGGGCAGAGAGGGGATTCACAGCCTTTGCTGTGCACCATGCCACAAAGTTGTTCCACCTGCAGGCGTATACCACCTTAGTGGAGGGACGCCTGGCTGCCAGAATCACATCACAAACTTCGGGAGGCAAGTCGAAAGGAATCAACTGCCGCCGCTCAATCTCCACGCAAGCAGGTGGAGGCTGGACAGGTTCGGGTGGAGGACCGTCCCCTGCTGCTGCGACAGAAGATCCTCCCGAAGAGGCAGACGGATCGGGGGATCGACGCTCATACTGAGTAGCTCGGGATACCAAACTCTTCGAGCCCAGTCCGGAGCCACAAGGATGACTTGGGCCCGGTCGCGCCGAATCTTCTTCAACACTCTGGGTAGAAGTGGTATAGGCGGAAAGGCGTACAACAGACCGCAACTCCACTCGCGACGAAAAGCGTCGCCGAGCGAGTGCCGCCTTGGAAATTCCAACGCGCAGAACTGATGACAGTGCGCGTTCTCTTCGGTGGCGAATAGATCTAACCAAGGCTCACCCCACTGCAGAAAGAGACCTTGCGCCACTTCCGAGTGAAGACGCCATTCGTGATCCATCATGCACCTGCGGCTGAGTTCGTCCGCCCTGGCGTTCAGGGAACCTGCCAGGTGTTGAACCATCAGGAACATGCCCTGACGTTCCAGCCATGTCCAGAGGCGCAGAGCCTCCTGACAGAGGGTCCAGGACCCCACCCCGCCTTGTTTGTTGCAGTACCACATGGCGGTGGTGTTGTCTGTGAACACCTGCACTACCTTCCCTTTGACAGAGGGAAGGAATGCCTTGAGTGCAAGTCGGATCGCCCGGAGCTCCAGAAGGTTGATATGGAGCCGGGACTCCGCCGGAGACCAGAGGCCTCTGATCTCCGCCTCTCCCATGTGACCGCCCCATCCCAGAAGGGACGCGTCAGTCACAACTGTGTGCTCTGGCTGGGGAAGGGAGAGGGATCTGCCCATGACCCATTGCCGGTTCGAGAGCCACCACTGCAACTGTTTTGCAGCCCCTCCGAGATCTGGACGTGATCGGACAGGTTGCCCTGGTGCTGCGCCCACTGGAACTTCAGGTCCCACTGCAGAGCCCGCATATGCCATCTGGCATGATTGACCAGCAGGATGCAGGAGGCCATGAGGCCCAGCAGCCTCAGGGTCATCCGTACCGAAACCCAGGATAAAGGCTGAAAGATTGGAATCATAGCCTGAATATCCCGGACTCGCCGTTCGGGAGGATAGGCCCGAAACTGCGTCGTGTCCAGAACTGCTCCGATGAAAAGGAGCTGTGGAGAAGGAATCAGATGCAACTTCGGCACATTGATGGAGAACCCCAGCGAGTGCAGGAGTTCGGCCGTAGTCTGGAGGTGGGAGACAACTGCCTGGGACGAGCCCGCCTTCAGCAGCCAGTCGTCGAGGTAGGGGAAGACTGGAACCCCTGCCCGGCACAGATGAGCTGCGACCACCGCCATCTCTTTCGTGAACACCCGAGGGGCACTTGTAAGGCCAAAGGGGAGCACGGTGAACTGAAAATGCTCGAGGCCTACCGTGAACCGTAGGTAACGCCGGTGGGCCGGCAGGACGGGGATGTGGAAATAAGCGTCCTGCAAGTCCAACGCTACCAACCAGTCTCCAGGGTCGAGGGCAGTCAAGACCTGAGCTAGGGTGAGCATCTTGAACTTCTCCTTCCGGAGGAAGCGATTGACGTTCCGGAGGTCCAAGATAGGACGCATGTCCTCCTTGTCCTTTTGGGCACCAGAAAGTAGTGGGAGTAGCAACCACGTCCTACTTCTGGGGTCGGAACATGCTCGATGGCCCTCTTGGCCAAGAGGGCCGTGACTTCCTTCTGCAGAAGCACCAAGTGATCCCCTGACATGCGGTGGAATTGAGGTGGCATGGCTGGGGGGGTGGTCTCGAAGGGGAGGGAGTAGCCCCTTCGGACAATGTCCAAGCCCCACCTGTCCGAGGTGATGGGACGCCAGTGGTGAAGGTGATGGCGGACCCTGCCCCTACTGGCGTGCTGTGCACCTGAAAGGAGGGACTAGGAGGGCTTGGAGGCCGCGGACGGGTTGGAGATGGTGGCCTGACCCGCACGCTGGTTGCCCGAACCGCCACGGCGGTATCCACGCCCTCGGCCACGCAAAGACGCTTGCTGCGCGGGCCGGTGGCTGGGCAGCTGACGTGACTGGGCGCCCTTCCGTGGCCACGAAAGGGGCGAAAAGCAGAGGTTAGCGGAGGGCGTACAACAGAAAGGCCCAGGGACTTGGCAGTAGCCCGTGAGTCCTTAAAATGCTCCAGCGCATGGTCTGCCTTTGAACCAAAAAGACCGACTCCATCAAAGGGCATGTCCATGAGTGTATTCTGGACATCACCCGAGAGACCAGTTGTTCTCAGCCAGGCGTGGCGACGTAGCGCCACCGTGGTCGCAAGCGATCTGCCCAGCGAGTCGGCAGTATCAAGGCCACAACGTATGGTGTATTTAGCCGCATCTCGCCCTTCCGCAATGGCGCGGGTAAGCAGTGTCTGGACCTCCTCAGAACACTGCGGCAAAACAGCTGCCACCGAATCCCACAGGGAGTGGGTATATCGGCCCAAAAGGCAAGTGGTGTTGACGGACCGCAAGCCAGCACTGGAGGAAGAAAAAGCCTTCTTCCCAAATTGGTCCAGGCGTTTGGATTCCCTATCCGGAGGGGCGGTAGGGAAGGCGGTTTGGGAGGCAGAGGCTTGGACAACCAAGCTCTCGGGGATGGGATGTTGGGAGAGAAACAAGGGGTCGCCCGGAGCAGTCCGATGGCGTCGGGCCACGTTCCTATCCACAGGAGCCCCTGTGGTGGGCTTGGACCAGGCACCCAAAAGAACGTCAGTGAGTGCATCGTTAAACGGCAGCACAGTCTCCGAGGAGGAAGCTGCGGGCTGAAGCACTTCCGTCAGGAGATTAGTCCTGACAGTCACAGTAGGCAATTGGAGATGTAAGGCTCCAGCTGCTCTACGCAACACCGTTGCAAAATTAGCTCCCTCCTTCGTAGCCACGGGAGGAGACAGCATGCCAGTGTCAGGGGAGGTGTCTAGACCACTGGCATCCCCAAGTTCCTCAGCCCAGTCCTGATCATACTCACACTGTTGTGTGAGAGGGTCTTCAGACCCCTCCCAGCTCTCTTGGTCCTCCTCAGGTTCAAAATATGGAGGAGGAGGGACATTTGGGATCCAAGGTCTCATCGGCGCCGGAGCCGGCGTCGAGCGACGTTGGTCCGGCTCCATGTCCGGAGCCGGAGAGAGCCGGGGACCGACGCCGTCCGGAGCCCCGGACGGCGTCAGGAACGGCACCGGGGGCGTCGGCGGAGGCGTGGTTAGGTCAACCGGCGTCGATGGGGGTTGCGGCACCACCAGAGCCGGGATCGAGGCCGGGATGAAGGCTGGTGGGACAGACGGCGCCGGGACCGGAGTCGACGGCGACGCCGGAGCAACCCCATCAGGGCCCGCGGGGCCCGAAGGCGCACCGGAGGGACCTTGAGGCACGAAGAGGCGGGCCATGGCCGACTGGAATTCCTGTATTTCGGCCGGAGTCGCCCCCGAACCCGGAAAGGACGGGTAATGCGGGGGCGGCTCCTTAGGCATGTCCGGGGCCGCGGGGACGGTGCCGACTGGGGCCTCAGCCGAGTCGCGAGACCGGCGAGGCGAAGTCTTAGAGTGATGACGCTTCTTAGACTTTTTGTGCTTCGACTTACCCGAGGAGCGCGAAGACTTGGACTCCGACGACCGGCGGGGACTCCGCGACCGGCCCCTCGACCTCTCCCGGGACCGGGGCTTGGTGCGGCGCTGAGCCGACTGCCGGACCTCGAGTAGCTTTCGAGACCGCTCTCGCAAAGCCTTCGGGTGAAGTTTCCGGCAGTCAGGGCACGACTTTGTGTCGTGGTCTCGGCCGAGACAGAAGAGACACTCCAGATGCGGGTCTGTGATCGACATCATTCGACCACAGGCGTCGCATGGCTTGAAGCCGGGCATCCCTACGACACCTAGGAGTCGTGAAGACTCGATAAAGAAACAGTGAAAAAATTCACGAAAAAGTTAGTCAAAAATTGACTAGGGCACTGCTCTTCCCGGATCTGCGCTTACTGGCGCGGAAAAAGAAGAACTGACGTAAGGGCGCAGGGGCGGCGTCTAAGTACTGCCCGCGACGTCATCCCGGCGATCACGACGCCGACGACGGATGCGGAGCCGCACGACGCCGCCTACCGACGCGCAAGGGTACTGCTACGCAAAAACTTTCCGGATCCAGCCTGACGCCTGGGGATATTCTAAGGTAAGGAATCTGTCACTAACGTGTCTCTTTCAGATATGCTTGTTTTCCACGATGGTAAGGGGCCCCACTTAGCAATTACGTTGAATATTACGGTTAATAATGGTGCCCAAAGATCTTGGTATTCAAGAAAAAAATCAATAGGAACCCCATCTGGGCCTCGCGCTTTAGCATGGCTACATTTACCCAGGGCGGCTTTTACTTCGTCCAGGCTGAATGAGAGATGCTCCATTTGGGGTTGGGAGATCCCAGGTGGGTCAGCTATCGGGGCGATCTCTGCTCCAAAGATCTTTTCAAAGTGTGCCACCCAAGCGTCCTCGCCCACGTGGTTATCAAGAGCTATCTCTGTGTCACTCTTGAAATAGGGGGCATTTATAACCCTCCAAAATTCCCTGCTATTCCCAAGTGAAGCAGCCCTCAACAAATTCTCCCAGGCATTGTCCTTCAGCTCGATTTCCCTATTTTTCCAGGCCAATTTATATGTCCTACGTAATGCTTTTATCAGGGCCTGATCTTTAGGAGACGCTTTCAAGGCCCTACGTAGATCTTTTCCCGCCCTTGCGCATGGATCATCAAACCATAGAGTTCCAGACATTGCCTTATTAGTGGAAAGATGGGTCAAGGCAGTTTTAATTTCCCCAAGTAAAGACTCAAACATTGGGAGCAAGACAATTGAAGGGGATTCGGGATCTAGATATCTGAGAACCAAGTCTAATTTGCTAGTTATTATCCCTTTAATAAATCTTTCCTTATCAGTTTTTTCCCATTTGAGCTGATAACCATTTTGTCTTGCTAGGGTTGGCTTCAATATCTTTTCAGTATGACAGTTCTTGGGCCCAAATGCAGACCATAACATAAATAGAATCGAATGGTTGATATAGTTGGTGAATTTGGTGTTAGTGCGAGAGATATTTCCACGTTGAGCGGCCGAGGCTACAATAAAGTCAATAGTGGATTCATATTCGCCTAGGAAAAAAGTATTATCAAAAACTCCTCTATCTGGGTGTGCCCTATTACATATTTCCAGATTCCTGGTGACTAACAACCTGTCAAGAGACTTCCCATACTCATGGTGTGTGAAATGGGACAGGGGTTAACCATTTATGTCCCCCAATCCACAGATCGTTTCCACTGAATGGCGGCATAACTGGGTATTGAAATCACCTACCCATAGGATATTGATCTCCTTATCTTGCATTTCCCCAATAAATTTGACCAGTTCTGATTCCAAGTACCCAAGCGACAGGGACATGTTTCCGCTAAAATTATTATTATAATAATTTATAAGTACCCATAGCTGTGCATTTTCTCCTTCCAGAGCTAACAGATGGAAATAGGGTGATGGATGTACAAACTTTTTTATCTTTATGGCCAAGGTATTAGATACTAAAGTTAATAAACCCCCTTTAGCTCTATCCGACGGGGAGGGGATAGCGTCAGTTTGGTACGAGCAGTATCCATTTATGAATAATTGGGCTGTTGCCCATGTCTCCTGGAAGCAAATTATGTATTGGTCCTGCCATGTGGACAGCCACTCGGATTTACCCAGTTTACTGGCAAGGCCTGCAACGTTCCATGAGGCTATATATACACCCTGCGCTTCTGGTCACCAATCTTCAAGGGCAACAATCCATTATTGTCAATTCTGTTGGGCGTGCAGGGTTACCAAGCACATCTCCTAAGTTTAGTCAATCACATGACTCCAAGTCAGTTAGGGGGGCGAATTTATTCGATAGCTCCAACCTTGTCTCTGACCAGGGAGGGCAATCGAAAACTCGAGTGGGATGAATGGTGGGGAGCGAAATTTCTGAAAGAGCTCTCCTACTAGCAGGGTATGGTAGCCAAGACTGTCTGTAGAAATTGGCCAAGGGGGACATGGATATCTGAGAGCCAATCATGGGGGTATTGGTACTTGCCCTTAACAGGTAGCTTACTACATCCTGGTTCCTAAAATTAACCACCACACAATCACCTGTTACTTCTTTAGGGGAAGGTCCCACCCATCCCACTCTCCTGGCCATGATAATCTGGCGGCCCAGTCTACCACCCCTCAATGAAAAACCTCTAGGGTAGGTGGAAAGCCAGTGTAGGGCTTTTGCCATTAGCTGCTCCGTCGTCTCCCTTTGGTCAATTCTTAGCTGCGGGACATTAACTAGGACCAAAACGTATAGTGAGGCTGCTGGGGAAAGATCAAGGGTAGGTGACTGGGATAATCCTTTGTTTTCAAGGGTATGAGACAGATAAACCTGTATTTTCCATGCCTCCACCATGAGGAGCCAACCTTTAATTTCTCCCCCATATGCTTGCTCAAGGACGTGTGCTCCTTGAGGGGTGGTTATTCTTACCTCATGGGTATTTTTGTTTGAATGTACCCGATTCCGGGCGGGGAGTGCAAAAGAAACTTAGGCGCTGGGATCGGTTACTGGGTCTATTTCTGCCTGGTCAGGGCGATTTGGGGCTAATTGTCTATCTGGTTGTTAACTTTATCGGTCTGTAACAAATAAACACCCAGCCATGCGCTCAAGCCCATTGTCCCCCCTTACCACATTTCCCTGGGAGCCCGGAGCTTGCTGCGAAAGGGGGGAAAGTCTTGCCAAGGGGACTTTGTCAATGCTAGACTCTCCTTTAGCAAGGTTGGCCAGTTTCTCCTCAATCAGGTCTAGCCTGTTGATTAATGGCTGCAGCAACAAAGAGACAGTCTGTCCCAATTTGGTAGTCAAATCCTTAGTTATCCTATCAAAATTGATTTCTTCCAATTTAATTCAATTCAATTTAGCCGTAGGGGCTAGAGTGTTTTTAGATGCTCTCACCACCTTCGGGTTTTTATCTTTTAACTTCCCTCCAGGTCTTTTCCTCTTTACTACTGGTTCAATTGGAGAGTCTGAGATCGTAGAGGACCCGGAGAGGGGTAGGGAGATCAGGGGAGGTTCGACAGAAATGCTTTGGTCCTTACCGCAGCTGGAGCACCCTCATGATTAGAAATAAAATCTTGCAGGGGACCGCCATTCCTGCCTTCCTCCAAGGAGAGGCGGCGCTCCGTTATCTCAATTTCTTGGGAGAGGACAATAGCAGCGTGAGTAAGGAAGGAATCGAGGGTGTTTACAAATTCCCCCCCAGCCGCTTGAGCTGTAGCCTTTCGCTTACCCATCTTGAAAATTTGGCTTCTGTCAAAAGTTCCCAATAATCATATACACAGGTTCTCCCGTAGAGCTTAGAGGGTGGCCCAGCCCAGCCTCCTCCGGGCTCCGATGGGCGTGGACGGGCCCACCCTCGGCCCGGGCGAGTCCCGCTCAGCGGGACCGTGGCGCGCTTTTAAGCGCAAGGTGCAGCAAAGGATGATGGGATCTGTAGTCTCTCCCCAACGTTGAAACTCAGCCTCTCGCAGAGCATTAGCGGGTCCAACCCCCGCGGGACCGTGGCGCGATTTTAAGTGCGAGGTGCAGCAAAGGATGATGGGAGCTGTAGTCTCTCCCCAACGTTGAAACTCAGCCTCTCCCCGAGCAGAGCGTTGGCGGATACACCCCAGCGGGACCGTGGCGCGCTTTTAAGCGTGAGGTGCAGCAAAGGATGATGGGAGCTGTGGTCTCTCCCCAACGTTGAAACTCAGCCTCTCCCCAAGCAGTGCATTGGTGGATACACCCCCGCGGGACCGTGGCGCGCTTTTAAGTGCGAGGTGCAGCAAAGGATGATGGGAGCTGTAGTCTCTCCCCAACGTTGAAACTCAGCCTCTGCCTGAGCAGAGCGTGTGAAATCATTGTCAACCTATGAACTTTCTCATACCACCTTTGACTCCTCTCGCAATTTTGGAACATTTTTAGTAAAGGCATAAAGATCAGACCTCGTACCTCTCTCAATGGAATCTCTAAAATTGTTCCTGCTTCTGAACCACTAACAGATCCCCTTCACATCCCTTCCTAACTGTGCAGCTTTCTTTTTACTTGCTGTCTCTTTCTTCCATCTTTCTTTATATTTCCTTAAGTCACCCCCTTGTCTCGTCTTCTCAAATAAATCCATAATGTGAGCTCACAATGTCATTAAACTCAATTCCTTTATTTCATCATGAGTCAAATCCATTTTATAATTCCTTCTCATATTTTTCATTTGGTGATGTCAACCTCACATCCATCAGCCAATTCCTCCAATGTATTGTGTGCTTCATAGGCACATCAGGCGGCTTCTTTAATCAAGTATGTCATTTTATCAACATTGTAAGTCAATCTGTTTAAATCAATTTTAAAAGTCTGACATTAATAACTCTCTTCTTAGGAAGCTCCTTGACCACAACTGTATTGACAGTTGGATCAATCTGAGTTTGAGAAACAGCTGGGTATCTGTTAGTCCACTAAGGCCAGGATCAGTTCCCTGTCCCTGTCAGTATTTGAAGGAAACCTAGAATTTAAAAGATCATAAAAAAGTGTATCCTTCTCATCTGAATCATGATTCTATTTTTCTCCCTCATTGGATTTCTTTTTGCAATCTGTCTCTGACTATTGCGGGAAAAACTCTGACTCATTCCATCGTATACTTCCTCCAGCACTTTTCCTGTCAATCCCATTTATTTTCTAACCATTGTCTAAATGAGTCCTTTATTTGCTTTGTCATTTTCTTTCTTTCTTTTTCTGAAGTCATTCAATCCCATTTGTTTAGTGCCTTAAAGTGCAGGTCTTGGTAACGGCTTTCTGTCATTCATAGTTTGTCTCAGAAAATCTAGCTTTAATACAGCAAATTCTTGCCATTCAGAAATCCAGGTACATGTAAAAAAAACAATGTCAGTCACCATTTTGTATGTAGGCCTTCCCTTGGCAGAAAATTTGACCCTCAGTAGAGGGTACAACACAAACTTTACACTTTATCAGCACACCACTCGTTGTTGCACAAAATGATCTAAAAACCACACAAAACAAGCACAGAATAACAACTAATCCCAGCGCAGCTCTGTCAAAGGTCAACCTATCACAGCACGTCTGTCAGCAATTAACCAATGACAGAGCAGCTTTGTGGTGACATCTCACCAATCTCAGCATGGCTCTCCAGCTTACTGACCAATCACAGTGTGATATCTCTGTGAATGTGAGACACAATTACAAAACCCTTTGCTCAATGAACTTACACAAAATAAACCTTGTCTGCACAACTTAAAATAGGAACCCTGAAAAAGGAAAACTCCTTAATTCAGAAACCCTTTTCTGTGTGTATGCAGCACCTTACAAGACACACTATTGTATGCAAACAGGTAAACCACAATATCACGAGATCTTGGATTTCGATGAAACTGATAACCAACCAATCAATAATAAAACAAAACCTCTGCAAACAAAAATCACAAATAAGAATGTCAGAACAGTGATCAAACCACTAATAGAACCCAAAATCAGCATTGCATAGCCAAACACCTCACACATAGCATAACAATTCATTTCACAACACGAAACTCAACAACATACCATAAACATTCTAGAATCAATATCAATCTTCAAATATATTCCGCCCAATTCATATTTAGACTCCAAATCGCTCAGGGACAGCACCGCAACTCAGGGTTCTCGGCAAACTCTCAGGATTGGGAAACTCTATGAAGAAAATCCACCATCTTTACGGACTGGGCAAAGAGAGGGATCAGGGACTACAAAGAAAGCTAGAGGGAGTGGGGAACCACAGAGGACCCCTCTAGCATAAGCATTGAGGGAGCAAAATGGTACAGCAAAATGTAGACTCCCCCTCCAATTTTTTTTACCTGAATCAAACCTAAATTTATTGAATCAGATATGGTGTTAAACCTCAATTTCGTGAGGCAATGTGTGGACTGCATCAAGGCACCTCCCAAAAAAATCAAATAAGCACAATAAAACTGTTTATTAAATAATAGGATTCACTCTATTGCTGAGTTCTAGATCAATGAACTGTTAAGAAGTTTTGATTCAAGAATTCAAAGATAAGCGGTACAGAGTCAATGCAATGAAGGCTCTCAAATGCAAAGTTACGCAGAGTATGCCTAAGTCAGAAAATGGTCTACGTCCCAATGAGCAGCAAAATCAGAATGAAACTGGGCAGCATCTGTAGTAGAACAGGAAAATCTTCTGGCTCATCCCCAAAAGCAAGGGGTTTATATACACAATTTTTGCATGTTAAATTAACAGTTCTGCAGTTTTATCATGTGTGAGCAAACGCATCATTTCTTCAGCAAAGCACAGCTCATAGAAAATAAACCTCATATTGCCTTAGCACCCAAGCACTAACCCATTCTTTAATAATTATTCAACACCCCTATGCTAATGTCATCTGGAGATTTTTTAACAAAATACTAAACATTGACAATGAGACTTTCTTCAAGTGAATAGGTCCAGTGTAGAAACGGAAGATGTGGTAACAATCTTACATATTGTCAACAAAACAAAATAGCAATGAAAATAAACTCATATGACCTCAGCTTGTCTGTGTGCTTCCGGAGCGTGTAGGAAAAAGATGTGTGCAGGGGGGAAGCACAAGTGAGAGAAAGAGATGGAATCCATCTTGTTCTAGATGGCGTTTTATACAGATATGTGGAAAAACTAAAACAACATTAAACACACTTCTATAAATCATTGGAAATTAATTTGAAAGACAATTATACTATATCAGTCTGTAGATGTAAAATCATGTGTGAAAATGCATATTAAATGTTGTTAATGATGCACAAAAATATAAATGTTGAAAACACACACAAAAACAGTTGAATACAGATGCTAGACACGAACAGATATTTGCATGTTACATGCCATGGTAGGGGCAATAATACTACACAAACTCGTGGAGCTCCATATCCATGCAGCTGTTGAGTTCAAAGGAAATTTGGCTCATGCCCAGTAATCCATATTCTAGCTGACCTGCTGCCAGAATGAAATAATGCTGCCGGAAGGGGAGCAGTCATAAGGTGCAATACAGTGAAAATTTTAGTGTGGAAACTAAGCTGCCCTCTGTCTTTCCTGCATTACTAGCACTGCCCCTCAGTAGTGTTATCCATCCTGTTTTGGCTATGGGCACAGTTCGGGTGGGTTGTGAGTTTAGGGTACAGGGATGGATGAGCCAGCAATGGATGTGGGCACAGTTCGGGTGGGCTGCGAGTTTAGGGGACATGTAGGAAAGTGCCCCTTTTTGCAATGGTTACCCCCCACTTTTTGCCTGACGCATGATGCACTTTGACTTGGTGCACCATGGGTGCCTGCCAAACAGGTTACCGAGGCCTGTGTTTTTCCCACAGCTGTACCTTTGTACCTACAAATTGCAAACCTATGGCCACAGGTAAGCCCCTTGTAAAAGGTCCTATGGGTACCAAGGGAACTGTGACCAGGGAAGGCAACTAAGGGCTGCAGCACCTATTGTGCCACCCTTAGAGGCCCTGTAACTTAAAACCCACACACTACCACTGCATACTGCGTGTTGTGAAGCAGAGAAAAGTGAAGAGTCCACATGGCACACATCCCTGTATACCATGTCTGCAACCTACTACCTGGGGCCTAGGTAAGTCACCCCTCTAGCAGGGTGCACGAGCCCCCAGGTGAGGGTACAGTGGAAAGAGTCCTGTACCCCTACAGTGTCTAAGTCCATTCTTAGACATTGTAAGTGTAGTAAAGCCATAAAGAGTATATGGTCTAGGAGTTGGTCATTACGAACTCCACAGCTCCCTAATGGCTGTACTAAAACCTGGGAAGTTTGGTAGCAAACTTCTCAGCACATTAAACCCACACTGATCCCAATATGGGATGTAATGTAAAATGCACACAGAGGGCATCTTAGACATACCCCCTGAAAAATGACCAGCCCTGGTGTGGTTCCTGAATGACTACCCGCCATTTGCCACTGCCAGACAGGTTTCTGGACCCATGGGTAGAGAGCCTCTGGGTCCAGAAACAAAGCCCATCCAGGGCAGAGTTGTCATACCTCCTCTCCCAGGATGGGCTGGGTCTACGAGAGGGGAAGCTTCAAAGGCCTGCCGCCTTTGTAAGCTGTCCTTGGCTTTTGCTGCCCCTAGCAACTGGCTCCTACCGGTTCTGACCCCCACTTTGGGCAGGAGAATCGGCAGGAAAACCGAGCTAGGAGGAGATGTGTGCCCACTTTTGCCAACCCCACCCTTCAGGTGGGTGAGGCGAGGTGAAGCACACATCTCAGTCCCCTTAATCTTGGAGATGAGGGGACCCAACCAATTAGGAAGAGGCTCATGCCCCCCTCCCACTGAAGGGTGGCATAATAGGGATGTACCCACCCCAAGGAAGGGACCCATTGGTCCTGACCTGCACAACCCTGAACCTTGCCTCCTCACATTCGAGGAAGAAAGAAGAAGGACCGAAGAGCCATGCTCATCAGCACGAAGAGGACACCTACTGCTTTGTCCCCAGCCCTACCGGACTGTCCCGACTTCAACCTGCCTACAGCGAGAACTCCGGCGTGTCCAGTAGCCCCCCAGAGCCTGGAGGACCAGTCCTGCACTCATCTAACAGACTCTGTCTCCCGTGAGCACCGGATTTGTTTAAGCAAAGACTCACCACAGAATCCGGATCCAGCCGGCTCAGCGATTTTGCACCACTCTGCACCCGACGCCCACAAGGAGGTCTCCCCCGCGATCCTGACCAGGGATCTGGTGATCCCCGACTTCCCTCAAGCTTCAAGAGGACACCTTCAGCCTCAACCTGAAAGGTCCCCCTGACCGCGACCGGAGCTGATAAGAGGAACTCGACACCAAAAGACACCCCTGCACCCGACGCCCCACAGCCTTGGGTGGCCCAACCAACGGAGGCCAGGCATCCCTCAAGACACAAACTTACCTCTCTAGTTGGTGGTCAGCTTCAGGAAGTCTCCCTGCTCGAGCCTGCAGCAACTTTGCCGAACCAAAGGTCTCCATTGGAAGCCACACTGTCCCGGACGTCTCCTTGGCCACTGCACCCGGCCACCCCTGGTGCAGCTCCTGTGCTGATTGTTGGCCCCTGCAGTGCTGACCTTAACCTCAGGAGCTTTGCATCCACACCCGAGTGGCCTGCTCATAAGCTGCCCCTGAACTAAGGTCCCCTTAAAAAATTGACTAACATAGGGCCCCTGAACTCTGCCCCCGGCTGCCCCAGTGCCGCTGGTAGTGCAAATTGAGTGCCTACCTGAACCCTGGGGAACCTTGGTTCTAACCCATAAAAACTATTCTTCCAGGTCGTTTACTTACCTGTAAACTGATAACCTTCTTTTCCCCATAGGAACCAATGTTGTGATGTTTTGTTCCTAAAAATGTTCTGTCGAGTTGAACTTTTGTATGAAAAGAAAATAACTGTGCTCTAAATCAAGAATTGTCGTACTTACCTGTAAGTTACAACAGCCAGAGTGTGATATCTCAATATATCACCTCAAGACCTAAAAGTAACTGAAAAGTAATTCAAAAGTAATCAAAAGTAATCTCACTGTATTTTAAACTGTTTTAAAAGTAATAAAAACCTGTAAAAGATTCCAATACAATACACAATTGCAGTCCTGTGTACAGCTTTGCATTTGAAAGTTTTCTTACTTACCTGTGCCAAGTCCTGCTTGGCTCTACAAAATAAAATACAAGTATATATTTTTATACTTACCTAATTGGTCTGGATTCAGTCTCTGAGTGTGTGTAATCAGTTCTTGATTAAGTGGATACAGTAAATGCTTAACACACCCTCTGGATAAGCCTAACAGCTTGCCCACACTACCACAAAGAGAGCTGTTAGTACTTACCTAATTTAGCCTCTGCTATACCTCTGGAGACTCCCTGGACTCTGAGCACACTATACCTTACTTAGCAATAGTATAGACAGAGCTAGCTTCCTACATTGGTGGATCAGCGATGGGATGTAAAGCCTTGCATTTATTGGACTAACTTAGTCAACCTCTGATCACATGACAAGAATCCAAAAATTGACTGTAGTACAACTCATTTTTTTAATTGACTTTTTCAAATTTATAGGTCTTGTTAGGACCTTGTGTTAAGTCATTGTAGTACATTTTTTCTTAGAAACTTAAAAGTCACTTAAGTTAGGGGGGGGGGAGTACTTAGAATTGCTGTAGGTCTTCTAAAAAGAAACCCCACTTTGGTAAAATAAGGAGCACCACAGAGAACACGGCCAAGGAGCTCGACCTCACCCCTTACTCCAACCTACTGGTTAGAGAGTTAAGGATTCTCTGTAAAGCTAAACAAATAAGAACTAGGTCCAACCCTACCAGAATAGAACTCCAGGAGTTTCTGGCAGGACATGCAAGGGACCACCCCACTACTGAAGGAGAAGATCTCCAGGCAGATGGGGAAAGAAATGAGGATGATGAGGTCTTAAACCTTACACCTCAACTACTTAGGGAGGATGGGAACTGTGTGTCCTACCCTCCACATCCAGGAGGTACAAGGTCTAGATCCTACAGAGGTAGGGCTAACTCTATACCAGACAGTGAGGACAACGTAACTAAGGATGACAACCATTTAGCAAGGTTGACCAAATGACTAGAGCTAGAAAATAGGCTCCTAGCTCCGGAAAAAGAGAGAAGATGGGCCTAGGACCCATCAACGGTGGCAGCAATACAAAAGAAAAATCAAAAAATCCTAAAAACCCCAAAAGAAGTTGTCCCTAAATTTGAGGATGTGATGATATCACCAAGTGGCTCACAGCCTTTGAGAGGGCTTGTGAGGCCAGAAAGGTGAGGAAAACTCACTGGGAGGCACTCCTTTGGGAACTGTTCTCTGGTAAGTGCAGAGACAGACTTCTGACCCTTACTGGGGCAGAAGCGGAGTCCTGTGAACTCATGAAGGGTACCCTGATAGAGGGATTTGAACTCACTACTGAGGAGTACAGAACTAAAATCAGGGGGAGTCAAAAATCCCAGAGTCACTCCTGGGTGGAATTTGTAGACTACTCAGTAAAGACACTAGGTGGCTGGTTGTCTGGAAGCTAAGTGCTGAATTATAAGGAACTTTATAATTTGTTTATGAAGGAACACGTTAAGTAACTGCATCAATGAAAAGTTGAATCAGTATCTGGTAGACCTAGGTCCAATTTCTCCCCAAGAATTTGGAAACAAGGCGAACCACTGGGTCAAGACAAGGGTGACCACTGGGGGTGACCAAAAGAAAGGGGTTACAGAGCCTCCCCAAGGGAAAGAGGGTGAGAAGCCCAAAGATAAAACACAAGAGTCTTCTAAAGGCTCCCAAAACTCTGTCCAGGGGAAGGGCCCAAGAACTCTTCCCAGCCCACTGGTGGGTACAAGGGGAAAAATATTGATGCTGCTAAGGCTTGGTGCTTCCACTCTAACAAGAAGAGACACAGAACTGGAGATCCTGCCTGTCCCAAAAAAACAGCACCTAGTCCCCCTCAGTTGCTACTGGTGTGATGGGATCAATAGTGTGCCCAGAGCAAATCAGGGTCCACACTGAGGCTGTTTTAGTCTCTGAAGGGGACGGAGGGTTGGCCACTTTGGCTGTCTGGCCCCCTAATTTAAAGAAATACCTGCAGCACCCCTTAGTGAATGGGACGAAGATAGAAGCCCTGAGGGATACAGGTGCCAGTGTCACCATGGTGACAGAGACACTGGTTTCCCCAGAGCAATACCTGAATGGAATAGCGTATCCAGTTACCAATGCTGACAGTGTTACCACTAACCATGCCATGGCTATAGTGACATTAGACGGGGGGAGGGGGTCCTGGCCTGAAACAGGTAGTGGTCTCTCAAAAACTCACAGCCGCCTATCTGTTTGGAAATGAGCTGGGAACCTCAGCATGGGCTGAGGTAGAAAGAAAGACACATGAAATAGTGTGTGTGAAGACAGGAGCATAGTGCCTAGCACAGGCTGAAAAAGTTGAGCAGGAGCCTGAAATGATGGCCCAACCTTCCAAGAGAAAGGGTAGGAAGACTGGTGAAACAGCTTCCCCACAGCAGAAAGATCAGGACCCCTCTCCTCAGGGAGAGGGCTCGTCAGCCCCAGGGGGAATGGAGCCCATGGAGCTTGAACCTTAAGAGGTGGAGCTCTTGGGCCCAGGGGGACCCTCTAGGGAACAGCTGTGCATTGGGCAGCAGGTCTGCTCATCTCTTAAAGGCCTGAGGCAGCAAGCTGCTGCACAGGAGCAGGGAGATGTGGCTCCCACAAGGTCTATTCGGAGGAAGGACTCCTGTACACTGAGGGCAGAGACCCCAACCCTGGTGCCACTAGGAGAGTGGTAGTGCCTCAGCTGTATAGGGAGTTTCTACTCACTCTAGCCCATGACATTTCCCTAGCTGGATATCTGGGCCAGACCAAAACTTGGGAAAGATTGGTCACCAATGAAAACGATAGTTATGCTGTTCCTTAGTGATAACAAGTCAGAGTCAGGGGGAACAATGACCAACTTGACCCGAAGTGGTTCAAAGTTGGGAATCCATATATTGGATTTTAATGCCCTCACACACCCTTTCAGGTGTCATGCTTCATCATCTGGGCTGCTCCTCGTTGAGTCGGCGGTGCAATACCCAACGGGCTCCCTATAATAGGGGCACTTTGTCGGAGATCTTTTATCCAATAGCCGTATGGTGAAGTGGGGGTGAGGGGCCAGAAGTGTGTAGATGTGGGAGTTTTAGGAAGTGAATTAAAATAGGGCTGGGAGTACCAGAACAGCCAAACTTTATTCTCGGGGTCTCCTACCCTAAGTAAAAACAACCAATGAGGTGCTCTCCTAAGTAAAATGTCTTGGGGTTGAGCGTCCCTATTGATAAGTAAAGGTCAACATGTTTCTCGCTTGAAGTAAACTCTACCTGCGATTCTTCAGGACCAAAACAGTGAAACTATCTACACTTTAAAGAGTAGTGACATGGAATCAAATTCACATCAACCAACTATCTATCTTGTAGTGTACCTGTTTGACCTGGAACTACCTGTGTGGAAAAACAAAACATTACGTCATTCAATTCAGTATGGTACACTTAAATGTGCAGTTTATATTCCCTTGTGACTCTGACTTCTTCTCTATAGTGGTGAACCAGAAACGCAATTGCATTGAGGAATCTTGCAAACAATAAAATCAATTAAAACAATTGAGCAGTGGCAAATAGTGAGTGCCCACAGTGAGCTTGTGTGAACTATAGCCCTTGTGGCACATTGGTACAGCAGCAGTGGTGTATCCATCTGGACTCACCCATTTCTGTAGACTAACCAGGCCTCAACAGTACCCGGTAGGTCACGCGTAAGGCATTGCTTATATGTGAAGCTAAATCAACAGGGGAACAAAAAATATAAGGTAACAATTTCATTCAATACGCATTGATCCCTTTGTATCATGATGAATAAACCCATTCTCATGGTCTCATAATTACCACCAATAACCATTACTCATATAGAATTCAGTAATATAACTCATGTATTGGATAGTGGTCTGTGTGGAGGCCATCATACAAGGATTTAAGTTTAGTCCTGGCCGTATGCAAACGTAGTATCATTCTGTTCCCACCCAAAATTTGTTCTTACTGACAAATTTGATGGTGTGTGCTTGGGTGCTGCTTAGTAATCATTTACTCCCAAATCTGACATTTAGCTTACAGTGGGAGCGCTCCTTATGTTAATCGGTAGCTATCACCCATGTAGTCCTGTAATCTCATGTGGTGCTACTGCTGGGGAGTGTTGACGCGCCCCTTATCCTAGCGGTGGCTATCATCTGTCTCATACTGTAATATGATATACTATGGTGCTCTTGCTAATGCACGGGACGGTCAAAAGGTCACCCATGCTGTCCTGTAATCTCATGTGGTGCTACTGCTGGCGAGCGAGCGCACCCCTTAAACTATCGGTGACTGTCATCCGTCTCATATTGTAGTCTAATCTGGTGCTCTTGCTAATGCACGGGGCGGTCAGGGGGGCTGGTGAGTGCGGAGCTGTAACTGAGGCACCCGGTCCCGAAAAGTGGCCCGTATGTGAAAGGGCACTGGTTCACACCCCTTCAGTGATATACAAAATCGCCCCAACTACTGTACAGGTCAAACAAGGAACGCGCATTAAGGGTTGAGAAACTCACGTTTTATGCGAATTCCGCGTTTTCCTTGACCTACCCACTCCTACCGGGTCCGGGAGGTAAAGCGGTCAGCGGCTTCCCTGGTAATGAAGACCTTCGTCTCGTGTCAGGGGGCGGACCCTCATGAGTCAGTTTTCATTCAATGGTCAAAGTGCGTAATGCGAGGCGGCCATTTTGGAATGGTGTGTAATACCAGTGTATTGGGATTATCTTATCCTTATTATGGGTTTCGTTAAAGAATTGTTGGCAAAAATGACCGATATTCTTTAGATCCTGATCTAGATTTTTTGCCTAATATAATTTCTTGGTTTAGGGTTTAAATGCATCTAGGGTGCCATGAATGTGCCGTTTCAGTCGGCCATTTTAAAATGATGTGAGACATGATCTAAGTATCCAGTATGATAAATCATGGGCATCCAAAAGACTGATTGCATTCTAGGTACTAACACCATAATTTACAAAAAAGTTTTTTAGTTGTTCATCTCGGTGGCAAGGCTATACATGGTTCATATGGAGCATTACTGGGCCATGTATATGGGGTATGTTAATGCAGGGGATGTATCTCATAGCCCTATTTCAATAACCCTGCATACCTATTAGGCGATGGCGCCTTATTGTTGTCTTGTGTTCAGACCCTAAGTGAGCTCCATGGTATGGCTTCGTTCAACCCTGTGTCATGTGTGGATAACCTGTGTACCCACCTCTGTTCTTTTGTGAAGAGAGCTCTCTTTGTTATTTTGGGAAATGCTTCCAAAATTACCCATTTCAGTGATTCTGGTGTGTGGTTTTTTTCAAGGTAATGGGTACACATTTTCGTGTTATTCTTGTGACAGCGAAAATTGCTCCGATGTTCTGATATACGTAGTTTGATTGGGCGGGTAGTCATCCCTATGTAATGTAAGTCACAGGGGCACGTAATCAGGTATATGCAATTGGATGTGTTGCAATTAGTGTGTGACCTCATCTCCCACGTAAACGAGTTGTTTAGAGTGATTGTTTTCTGTACTGCTGTAAATGCGCACGCTGTGCATGTGCCACACGGGTAATGGCCTTTCACCGGTGGTAATTGCCATAGTGTTCTCTGATGGTTCCCTGCGGTCCCTCTGGGTCTTGTATGGATCAGCATATCTTTGATGTTTCTCGAACGTTTGAATGCGAACCGTGGTAGCTCCAAGTTCATTGAGCCTGTATTAAGAATGTTCCAATGTTTTTTTATTGCTTTCGTTAGTAGATTGGAAGCTGGTGTGAAGGTGGTTACACAGGTAAGAGTCTCAGTAGGGGTACTCTCTCTGTGTTCTAACAACCCTTCGCGGTTATTGTTTCTAGCTTTCTTCCTGGAGAATGCTATGCTCCGTGGGGGTAATCACGTGCGGCCAGATTTTTAGCAAGGATTTCTGACTCTAACCTGTATTCTACCAATGTACTGCAATTTCTCCTCACCCTCAGAAATTGTCCAAAGGGGAGGTTTTCCTTCAAGGCTCTGGGGTGGTGGCTGCTAAATAGCAAAAGGCTATTCCGATCGGTGTTTTTCCTATGCATGGTGGTCATAAGGCGCCCTCCTTCAAGTTTTATTGTTAAATCAAGGAACGCTATCTGATTAGGAGAGACAGTACTGGTAAATTTTAAGTACGGGTTCCGATCATTGATCCACCTGAAAAAATTGGAGTAGGATTCAGAGTCCCCTGTCCAGAAAATCAGGATGTCATCTATAAACCTCTTCCACATCCGTATGTTAGTATGATAAGGGTTAGAATCATGGAGAATGTGTTGTCCCTCGAAGGCAGCCATATAAAGGCAGGCTACACTAGGGGCAAAGGTACTTCCCATGGAAGTACCCTGTGTTTGGTGATACAGCTGACCCCTAAACTCAAAGTAATTTTCCATGAGAGCCAGTGTAGCACATTCCATGATGAAACCGGGTGGTGTTAGTGATTCCCATGTGGCTGAATAAAGTTCCTCCTCTATCACTTCTAGGGTGGCTCTCTGGGGGATATTAGTATAGAGAGCTTCCACGTCTAGTGTGATAAGGAAGTTTCTCGGGGTCTCCTACCCTAAGTAAAAACAACCAATGAGGTGCTCTCCTAAGTAAAATGTCTTGGGGTTGAGCGTCCCTATTGATAAGTAAAGGTCAACATGTTTCTCGCTTGAAGTAAACTCTACCTGCGATTCTTCAGGACCAAAACAGTGAAACTATCTACACTTTAAAGAGTAGTGACATGGAATCAAATTCACATCAACCAACTATCTATCTTGTAGTGTACCTGTTTGACCTGGAACTACCTGTGTGGAAAAACATAACATTACGTCATTCAATTCAGTATGGTACACTTAAATGTGCAGTTTATATTCCCTTGTGACTCTGACTTCTTATCTATAGTGGTGAACCAGAAACGCAATTGCATTGAGGACTCTTGCAAACAATAAAATCAATTAAAACAATTGAGCAGTGGCTAATAGTGAGTGCCCACAGTGAGCTTGTGTGAACTATAGCCCTTGTGGCACATTGGTACAGCAGCAGTGGTGTATCCATCTGGACTCACCCATTTCTGTAGACTAACCAGGCTTCAACAGTACCCGGTAGGTCACGCGTAAGGCATTGCTTATATGTGAAGCTAAATCAACAGGGGAACAAAAAATATAAGGTAACAATTTCATTCAATACGCATTGATCCCTTTGTATCATGATGAATAAACCCATTCTCATGGTCTCATAATTACCACCAATAACCATTACTCATATAGAATTCAGTAATATAACTCACTACAGTCACTATAACTAGAGGACCCCCTTCTGGTGGAATTGGAGCTGGTATCTGAGAGTTTACCCGTTCCTGATGGTATGTAGTCTTGTTTAAGGTATGGATACACCTTTTCTTTGTCAAAGCGTTTGTCTTTTTGGAGTTTAACCACTTTTTGTTTCATAAGGTACTCCTTATGTTCCGCTATCTCGTTATTTAATTCTGTTAGTTTTGATTTGAAGCGCGGGCCTGATACAGCGCTCTTCAATGTGCTCTCAGCTATTTGAATACGAGCCAATAATTCGTCGGCTAGTCTTTTAGCTGTATTGATAATCAATATCAGGAGGTCCCTCGTGCATTTCCACGAGATCTGTGACCATTCCGTCTTAAATAGACCATCCTCCCAGAAAATTCTAGGGAAATTCTTCACTATCGTTTTCATTATTGCCTCTGGGGCACTTATGCTGGACCTCCCTCTCTTGTAAGAGAGGAAAAAGCCCCCCCCTGTCCCTTCTTTGTATGCAGGTTCAAGCACGGCTAAACCCCGTGGGACTTCTCTGGGTGGGTAAGAGTTAATCTCTTTTTTTCCTCCTACCACGACTTGACACCACTATATTTGAGTGGGTGTCTCCTTTCTTTTCCTTTTTTATTGATTCTTTTTACTGATTTCCCTATACTTTACCTTGAGACCTACACCATGGAAGGCCAGGGTTTAAGTTATGGAGAGGACTTAGCAGCAGAGATACTGAGGGCCCCGTCAATTCTGGGATCAGAGAGCGGTGGCGCCACGGGAAGCCAGTCGGAAGATTGGCAATCCCTGTCGGCCATGAAGCGTGAATGGGTTAAGATCACCCTACACGGCGCTTTGATGACCGAATATCTGAGGGCCAATATATCACCTAATGGCCTCATTGTGAAGAATTTCCCTAGAATTTTCTGGAAGGATGGTCTATTTAAGTCGGCATGGTCACAGATCTCGTGGAAATGCACGAGGGACCTCCTGATATTGATTATCAATACAGCTAAAAGACTAGCCGACGAATTATTGGCTCCTATTCAAATAGCTGAGAGCACATTGAAGAGCGCTGTATCAGGCCCGAGCTTCAAATCAAAACTAACAGAATTAAATAACGAGATAGCGGAACATAAGGAGTACCTTATGAAACAAAAAGTGGTTAAACTCCAAAAAGACATTAAACGCTTTGACAAAGAAAAGGTGTATCCATACCTTAAACAAGACTACATACCATCAGGAACGGGTAACCTCTCAGATACCAGCTCCAATTCCACCAGAAGGGGGTCCTCTAGTAATAGTGACTGTAGTGAGGAGAACTGTAACACCAATCAGACCAGGAGGGGTGGCAGGCAGGGATACAATGTTTATCAGCAACCATACTACCAGGGACCAGCATTCTGGCAATACCCCATGTTTCCTCAGGGCCCACCCCAATTTGGTCCCCCTGGCATGAGCCAACCTTTTTTAGGCAGAGGCTGGGGCAGAGGGCGCGGGCGAAGAAGAGGAAACCAACAAGAAAAGAGGGTACAATGGGAAGAACCACAACAACGGGTGATGGAAACCAGGAGCTACTCCAAAAGAGACCCTAGTCGTCAACCTGTCTCCCAGACCTCTAACCAAATTGGAAGAAGAAGTCCTACAGAAGGGATTGGGCTTTGTGCCAACACCCAAGGTGGACCACTTCCAACAACTTTGTGAATTACAACAATTCTTCCGCAAGCTACGCCTGAAGGCATTCTTTTATGGGAAGCCCACCCAACAAGAAGATGACTCGGGACTACACAACCCCTCCACTTTCACCCCCAACAACGGGATGATACCTAATGAAGTAATAACCTATGAACAAGCGGTCTTGAAAGAGGTCAAAGCAGCCTCTGATCCCAGACACTTCTGTAATATTTCCAGAAGAGAGTTGATGGCCATAGATGCTCTGGCGAACGACCCCTCTATCACGGTAAAACAAGCTGATAAGGGTGGAGCCACTGTCATCATGGCCACCGTTGACTATGACACTGAGTGCTTGAGACAGTTGAGCAACAGGAAGTACTACACCCCAATTCCCAGCAGCCCACTGGAACGCCTAACGAAGATCATTACAGCTCTGGTCTCCTCTGCAGAGAACCAAGGGTGGCTGAGTAAGAAGGAGGCCTCCTTCCTCATTAAAAAAGAACCTGTGACCCCCTATTTCTATATACTACCGAAAATTCATAAGGGGACTACCCCAGTACCAGGCCGCCCGATTGTATCGGGAATTAATTCCATACTGGAACCTCTGTCACAATTCAGTGATCATTTTTTGCAACCATTGGTGAAATTAATTCCATCATACATACAAGATACCACCGATGTACTTCGCCTAGTAGATGAGTTCCAACCGATCGCTGAAATTGACTTCCTTATCACACTAGACGTGGAAGCTCTCTATACTAATATCCCCCAGAGAGCCACCCTAGAAGTGATAGAGGAGGAACTTTATTCAGCCACATGGGAATCACTAACACCACCCAGTTTCATCATGGAATGTGCTACACTGGCTCTCATGGAAAATTACTTTGAGTTTAGGGGTCAGCTGTATCACCAAACACAGGGTACTTCCATGGGAAGTACCTTTGCCCCTAGTGTAGCCTGCCTTTATATGGCTGCCTTCGAGGGACAACACATTCTCCATGATTCTAACCCTTATCATACTAACATACGGATGTGGAAGAGGTTTATAGATGACATCCTGATTTTCTGGACAGGGGACTCTGAATCCTACTCCAATTTTTTCAGGTGGATCAATGATCGGAACCCGTACTTAAAATTTACCAGTACTGTCTCTCCTAATCAGATAGCGTTCCTTGATTTAACAATAAAACTTGAAGGAGGGCGCCTTATGACCACCATGCATAGGAAAAGCACCGATCGGAATAGCCTTTTGCTATTTAGCAGCCACCACCCCAGAGCCTTGAAGGAAAACCTCCCCTTTGGACAATTTCTGAGGGTGAGGAGAAATTGCAGTACATTGGTAGAATACAGGTTAGAGTCAGAAATCCTTGCTAAAAATCTGGCCGCACGTGATTACCCCCCACGGAGCATAGCATTCTCCAGGAAGAGAGCTAGAAACAATAACCGCGAAGGGTTGTTAGAACACAGAGAGAGTACCCCTACTGAGACTCTTACCTGTGTAACCACCTTCACACCAGCTTCCAATCTACTAACGAAAGCAATAAAAAAACATTGGAACATTCTTAATACAGGCTCAATGAACTTGGAGCTACCACGGTTCGCATTCAAACGTTCGAGAAACATCAAAGATATGCTGATCCATACAAGACCCAGAGGGACCCAGAGGGACCGCAGGGAACCATCAGAGAACACTATGGCAATTACCACCGGTGAAAGGCCATTACCCGTGTGGCACATGCATTTACAGCAGTACAGAAAACAATCACTCTAAACAACTCGTTTACGTGGGAGATGAGGTCACACACTAATTGCAACACATCCAATTGCATATACCTGATTACGTGCCCCTGTGACTTACATTACATAGGGATGACTACCCGCCCAATCAAACTACGTATATCAGAACATCGGAGCAATTTTCGCTGTCACAAGAATAACACGAAAATGTGTACCCATTACCTTGAAAAAAACCACACACCAGAATCACTGAAATGGGTAATTTTGGAAGCATTTCCCAAAATAACAAAGAGAGCTCTCTTCACAAAAGAACAGAGGTGGGTACACAGGTTATCCACACATGACACAGGGTTGAACGAAGCCATACCATGGAGCTCACTTAGGGTCTGAACACAAGACAACAATAAGGCGCCATCGCCTAATAGGTATGCAGGGTTATTGAAATAGGGCTATGAGATACATCCCCTGCATTAACATACCCCATATACATGGCCCAGTAATGCTCCATATGAACCATATATAGCCTTGCCACCGAGATGAACAACTAAAAAACTTTTTTGTAAATTATGGTGTTAGTCCCTAGAATGCAATCAGTCTTTTGGATGCCCATGATTTATCAGACTGGATACTTAGATCATGTCTCACATCATTTTAAAATGGCCGACTGAAACGGCACATTCATGGCACCCTAGATGCATTTAAACCCTAAACCAAGAAATTATATTAGGCAAAAAATCTAGATCAGGATCTAAAGAATATCGGTCATTTTTGCCAACAAGTCTTTAACGAAACCCATAATAAGGATAAGATAATCCCAATACACTGGTATTACACACCATTCCAAAATGGCCGCCTCGCATTACGCACTTTGACCATTGAATGAAAACTGACTCATGAGGGTCCGCCCCTGACACGAGACGAAGGTCTTCATTACCAGGGAAGCCGCTGACCGCTTTACCTCCCAGACCCGGTAGGAGTGGGTAGGTCAAGGAAAACGCGGAATTCGCATAAAACGTGAGTTTCTCAACCCTTAATGCGCGTTCCTTGTTTGACCTGTACAGTAGTTGGGGCGATTTTGTATATCACTGAAGGGGTGTGAACCAGTGCCCTTTCACATACGGGCCACTTTTCGGGACTGGGTGCCTCAGTTACAGCTCCGCACTCACCAGCCCCCTGACCGCCCCGTGCATTAGCAAGAGCACCAGATTAGACTACAATATGAGACGGATGACAGTCACCGATAGTTTAAGGGGTGCGCTCGCTCGCCATCAGTAGCACCACATGAGATTACAGGACAGCATGGGTGACCTTTTGACCGTCCCGTGCATTAGCAAGAGCACCATAGTATATCATATTACAGTATGAGACAGATGATAGCCACCGCTAGGATAAGGGGCGCGTCAACACTCCCCAGCAGTAGCACCACATGAGATTACAGGACTACATGGGTGATAGCTACCGATTAACATAAGGAGCGCTCCCACTGTAAGCTAAATGTCAGATTTGGGAGTAAATGATTACTAAGCAGCACCCAAGCACACACCATCAAATTTGTCAGTAAGAACAAATTTTGGGTGGGAACAGAATGATACTACGTTTGCATACGGCCAGGACTAAACTTAAATCCTTGTATGATGGCCTCCACACAGACCACTATCCAATACATGAGTTATATTACTGAATTCTATATGAGTAATGGTTATTGGTGGTAATTATGAGACCATGAGAATGGGTTTATTCATCATGATACAAAGGGATCAATGCGTATTGAATGAAATTGTTACCTTATATTTTTTGTTCCCCTGTTGATTTAGCTTCACATATAAGCAATGCCTTACGCGTGACCTACCGGGTACTGTTGAAGCCTGGTTAGTCTACAGAAATGGGTGAGTCCAGATGGATACACCACTGCTGCTGTACCAATGTGCCACAAGGGCTATAGTTCACACAAGCTCACTGTGGGCACTCACTATTTGCCACTGCTCAATTGTTTTAATTGATTTTATTGTTTGCAAGAGTCCTCAATGCAATTGCGTTTCTGGTTCACCACTATAGATAAGAAGTCAGAGTCACAAGGGAATATAAACTGCACATTTAAGTGTACCATACTGAATTGAATGACGTAATGTTTTGTTTTTCCACACAGGTAGTTCCAGGTCAAACAGGTACACTACAAGATAGATAGTTGGTTGATGTGAATTTGATTCCATGTCACTACTCTTTAAAGTGTAGATAGTTTCACTGTTTTGGTCCTGAAGAATCGCAGGTAGAGTTTACTTCAAGCGAGAAACATGTTGACCTTTACTTATCAATAGGGACGCTCAACCCCAAGACATTTTACTTAGGAGAGCACCTCATTGGTTGTTTTTACCTAGGGTAGGAGACCCCGAGAATAAAGTTTGGCTGTTCTGGTACTCCCAGCCCTATTTTTATTCACTTCCTAAAACTCCCACATCTACACACTTCTGGCCCCTCACCCCCACTTCACCATACGGCTATTGGATAAAAGATCTCCGACAAAGTGCCCCTATTATAGGGAGCCCGTTGAGTATTGCACCGCCGACTCAACGAGGAGCAGCCCAGATGATGAAGCATGACACCTGAAAGGGTGTGTGAGGGCATTAAAATCCAATATATGGATTCCCAACTTTGAACCACTTCGGGTCAAGTTGGTCATTGTTCCCCCTGACTCTGACTTGTTATCACTAAGGAACAGCATAACTATCGTTTTCATTATTGCCTCTGGGGCACTTATGCTGGACCTCCCTCTCTTGTAAGAGAGGAAAAAGCCCCCCCCTGTCCCTTCTTTGTATGCAAAGATTGGTCACCCACTTTTATTGGCCCCAGATGTCCCAAAAAGGGAAAGAGTTCGTAAGCTCCTGTGTTACCTGCCAAGCCAGTAGCAAGACAGACAGAACCCAATGGCCCCTTTAATTCCACTACCAGTGCTTTGGGTCCCCTTTGCGAGGGTAGGTATGGCTATAGTGGGTCCACTTGAGCCTCCCACCGCCTCAGGAAACAAATTCATACTGCTGGTAGTGGATCATGTGACCATGTATCCTGAAGCCATTCCCCTTAGGACTACTACACCCCCTGTAGTAGCCAAGGCCCTCATTGGTGTCTTCCCCAGGGTAGGGTTTCCTAAGGAAGTAGAATCAGACAGAGGTTCCAATTTCATGTCTGCATATTTAAAACACATTTGGGATGAGCGTGGAGTGATCTATAAGTTCACAACACCTTACCTCCCACAAACCAATGGTCTTGTTGAGAGATTCAACAAGACATTGAAAGGCTTGATAATGGGACTCCCTGAAAAACTCAAAAGGAGATGGGATGTTCTGTTACCCTGCCTGCTAAACAAGTTACTTACCTTCGGTAATGATATATCTGTAAGAGACATATATTAGATAAAGATTCCTTAACTTAGAATTACCCCCAGGCGTGAGACTGGATCCGGAGAATTTTTCTTCAGCAGTACCCCTGCGCGTTGGTAGGTGGCGTCGGTCGACTCCACGTTCGTCATTGGCGTCGTGATCGCTGGAATGACATCGTAGTATCTACTTACGACGCCGCCCCTGCGCGCTGACATCGGTTCTTTACACTACATTCCATGCCAGAAGCGCAGAGCCATGCAAGACACTGACCTCTGGTGCACAAAACTTGGGCCCTGAAAGGGAGTCCCTTACTTTAGAAGTCAGTTCGCAGAACGGGGAGGAAGGGTGGGGCGGTAAGGAATCTACAACTAATATATGTCTCTTACAGATATATCGTTACCGAAGGTAAGTAATTTGTTCATCTGAAAGAGACTATTAGTTATAGATTCCTTACCTTAGAATAGATACCCCAGCAATACCAAACCCGGAGGTGGGACTGCGAACCAAGTTCACACCAGAAAGTCCTGAAGAACTGAACGGCCAAAGAAGCCGTCTCTCCGGACTTGACTATCCAGGCAGTAGTGTTTAGTGAAAGTGTGCAATGATGCCCACGTGGCTGCCTGGCAGATGTCATGAAGGGGGACTCCACTTTCCAAAGCAGTTGTGGCTGCCGTCGCCCTGGTGGAATGGGCACGCAATCCAACTGGAGGTTCCTTTTTCGCCAAGGAATAGCAAATTTTAATGCAAAGAACGACCCATCGGGAGATGGTTCGCTTTTGCACGGCCGACCTTTCTTGGCGCCCACGTAGCCAACAAAGAGCTGATCATCCACCCGGAATTGCTTTGTGCGATTCAGATAAAATGAAAGCGCACGTTTTGGATCCAGACGGTGGAGCCTCTCCTCCTCTTTAGAAGGATGCGGGGGCGGGTAGAAGGTGGGCAAAGTGATGGTCTGTCCTATGTGGAAAGAGGTAACCACTTTGGGAAGAAAAGAAGGTCTAGTGCGAAGGACATCCTTGTCCGGATGAACAGCCAGGAAAGGAGGTTTAGAAGAAAGAGCCTGCAGCTCACTCACCCTGCGAGCAGAGGTGATGGCAACCAAAAAGGCAGTTTTGAGAGTCAGTAGTCTGAGAGGACAATTATGTACGGCTCGAAAGGAGCACACATAAGCTAAGTCAGAACAAGGTTTAAGTCCCACTGGGGCATTACGAAAGAAACAGGAGGAAACAGATGAGTAATGCCCTTAAGGAAACGATTTACAGTAGGGGACTCGAAAAGAGAAGCCTGATCAGGAAGGCGAAGAAAGGCCGAAATGGCCGAAAGATAGCCTTTAAGAGTGCCCAGAGCAGAGCCCTGCTGGACCAAAGAAAGAAGGAAGAGGAGAACATCTGAAAGAGGGGCAGAAAGGGTATCCACAGCCTTTGCTGCACACCATGCCACACATTTGTTCCATCTACAGGTGTATACCGTTTTGGTGGAGGGACGCCTGGCTGCCAAGATAACGTTACAGACTTCGGGAGGAAGGTCGAAAGCTGTCAACTGTCGCCGCTCAATCTCCACGCAAGGAGGTGGAGGCTGGACAGGTTCGGGTGAACCCCTGCTGCTGCAACAGAAGATCCTCCCGAAGAGGCAGTCTGATCGGAGGATCGATGGTCATGTGCAAGAGCTCGGGATACCAGACTCTTCGTGCCCAGTCCGGAGCCACAAGAATTACTTGGGCCCGGTCGCGATTGATCTTCTTCAGCACTCTGGACAGAAGTGGTATAGGCGGAAAGGCATATAATAGGCCACAACTCCACTTGCGACGAAAAGAGTCGCCTAGCGAGTGCCGCCTTGAAAATTCCAACGTGCAGAACTGCTGACATTGCGCATTCACTTCGGTGGCGAATAGATGTAACCAAGGCTCTCCCCACTGCTGAAAGAGACATTGCACCACCTCCGAGTGAAGACGCCATTCGTGAACCATCATGCACCGGCGGCTGAGTTCGTCCGCCCTGGCGTTCAGGGAACCTGCCAGGTGTTGAACCACCAGGGACTTGCCCTGATGTTCCAGCCACTGCCAGAGAAGAAGGGCCTCCTGACAGAGGGTCCACGACCCCACCCCACCCTGTTTGCTGCAATACCACATGGCGGCTGTGTTTTCCGTGAATACCTGCACTACTCTCCCTTTGACAGAAGGACGGATTGCCTTCAGTGCAAGACGAATCGCCCGGAGCTCCAGAAGGTTGATGTGGAGCCTGGACTCCGCCGGAGGCCAGAGGCCTCTGATCTCCACCTCCCCCATGTGGCCGCCCCACCCTAGAAGTGATGCATCTGTCACCAATGTGAACTCTGGGAGGGGAAGGAAGAGGGACCTGCCATTGACCCAATCCTGGTCCGTTAGCCACCACTGCAATTGGTGTGCAGTGCCCTCCGAGATCTGGACGCAATCGGAAAGATTCCCCTGATGTGCCCACTGTAAATTCAGGTCCCACTGCAGAGCCCGCATGTGCCACCTGGCATGATCCACCAGCAGGATGCAGGAGGCCATGCGGCCCAGCAACCTCAGAGTCATTCTGACCGAAACCTGGGATAGAGGCTGAAAGATCGGAATCATAGCCCGAATATCCCGGACTTGCTGCTCCGGAGGATAGGCCCGAAACTGCGCTGTGTCCAGAACCGCCCGATGAAAAGGAGCTTCTGAGAGGGAATCAGGTGTGATTTTGGCACTTTGATAGTGAACCCCAGCGAATGCAAGAGGTCCGCCGTAGTCTGGAAGTGGGAGACGACAGCCTGGGGCGAACTCGCCTTCAACAGCCAGTCGTCGAGATAGGGAAAGACTGGAACCCCTGACCTGCGCAGATGAGCTGCGACCACCGCCATCATTTTCGTGAACACCCGAAGGGCGCTGGTAAGGCCGAAGGGGAGCACGGTGAACTGTAAATGCTCGTGGCCTACCGTGAACCGTAGGTAACGCCAGTGGGCCGGCAGGACGGGGATGTGAAAATCGGTATCCTGCAAGTCCACTGCTACCATCTAGTCTCCAGGGTCGAGGGCAGACAGGACCTGAACCAGTGTCAGCATTTTGAAATTCTCCTTCCGGAGGAAGCGGTTGACGTCCCTGAGAACCAAGTTAGGACGCAGGCCTTTGTCCTTCTTGGGCACCAGGAAGTAGTGGGAATAACAACCACGGCCTACTTCTGGAACAGAGACTCGCTCGATGGCCCCCTTGGACAAGAGAGCCACAACTTCCTGACGGAGAAGGGCCAAGTGATCCTCCGACATGTGATGGAATGTTGGTGGCATGGAGGGAGGGGTAGTCTCGAAGGGGAGGGAGTAGCCCCTTCAGACTATCTGCAAAACATAATATCCCCCAGAGCAGCACCACACACCTTTTAACAATGACAGAGGGATCACCTTAATAAATAATATTCACTCCCCCTCCAGTCATTTTAAAAAAAACACTACTTGAGACCTCACTACCACTCACACGCACGCACCCATACGGCTTCTTCATCAAAAGATCTCCGATAAAGAGACCCTTCGGGGGACCCGTAGGGCATTGCAGCGCCGGCCCGACGAGGAGCAACAAGCCCTATGATGAAGCATGACATCCTTCGGGGTGTGTGAGGGTATCATGATGAGGACACACTATCCCCACACAGAGTAGCACAGGACAAAACTTCATTCTTTGATTTCCCTTTACAAGGAACAGTGACTCCCTTTATTGTACTATCTGCAAAACCCACCTGTCCGATGTGATGTGGTGCCAGCAGGGGAGGTGATGGCGAATCTTGCCGCCCACTGGCAACTGGTGGCCCTGAAAAGTCGGACTAGGAAGGTTTGGAGGCTGCTGCATAGGGGGCGCTGTTGGACTGGCCCGCCCTCTGGCCCCCAGACCCACGACGCTGGGTCCCACGTCCCCGGCCGCTCAGAGGCTGGACAGCTTGCGCAGGCCTGTGGCTCTGGGCGGAACATGGAGGGGCGCCCCTTCCGTAGCCACGAAAGGGGCAAAAAGCAGATTGCGCGGGGCGAGAGGTGGTAGCGAGGCCCACGGATCTGGCCGTAGCCCTAGAATCCTTAAAGCGCTCAAGATCGTTGTCCGCTTTGTCGCAAAACAAGCGACGGCCATCAAAAGGCATGTCCAAAAGAGTCGATTGGACATCACCCAAAAAGCCAGTGGACCTCAGCCAGGTGTAGCGTCGCAGGGCTACTGACCTTGAAATCATCCTGCCTAGCGAGTCGGCGGTGTCCAGCCCACATCGTATGGCGAACTTTGCTGCATCTCTACCGTCAGCCACTGCACGAGAGAGAACGGCCCAGGCATCCTCTGGGCACTGTGGCAGCACCTGCACGACCGAGTCCCACACAGAGTGGGTGTAATGGCCCAAGAGACATGCGGTGTTCACCGACCGCAGTCCTAAGCTGGCGGAAGAAAACATCTTCTTCTCAAGGTGATCCAGCTTCTTGGATTCCCTATCAGTTGGAGCAGGAGGGAACGCGCCCTTGGAAGTTGAGGCTTGGACCACCAAGCTCTCGGGGGTAGGGTGTTGGGAGAGGAAAATGGGGTCGCTCGGGGCCGGGCGGTGGCGTCGGGCAATCATCCTATCCACAGGAGCCCCTGTGCTGGGCTTGGACCAAGTGCCCAGAAGGATGTCTGTGAGGACCTCATTGAATGGCAGCAGGGGTTCCGGAGAGGCCGCTGCCGGTTGAAGCACCTCAGTCAAGAGGTTAGTCCTGACCGCCACCGTAGTAAGCTCAAGGTTCAAGGCCTCAGCTGCCCTAAGAAACACCACAGCGTAAGAGGCTCCCTCCTCCATAGCCACGGTAGGGGGAGAAAGCATGCCAAGGTCTGGAGAAGTGTCCAGACCACCGGCCTCACCCAACTCCTGTCTCCAGTCCGGTTCTTCCAACTGGTGTGCCAAAGGGTCCACAGACCCCTCCCAGTCCTCCTCACCCTCCTCTGGTTGCCACTCAGGATGATAGGGAACACCA
The DNA here is from genome assembly GCA_963921515.1 of Calotriton arnoldi. Lineage (NCBI taxonomy): Eukaryota > Metazoa > Chordata > Amphibia > Caudata > Salamandridae > Calotriton > Calotriton arnoldi. The sequence continues at coordinate 521,898 of CAWUFW010002056.1, forward strand.
GGGTAGAACAGAGGTACAAAAGTACGGGCCGGCGCCAGTACCGACGTCGGTCGATGCCAGTGCGGCTCTGTGTCCATGTCGAGGTCGGTCGGGGACACAACCGGCTTCGGAGGGGGCGGAGGTGTCGCCAATGGATTCGGCGCCGGAGGTGTCGTAAGGTCGACCGGCGCAGATCTGGATCCAGGCCTGGATCCCTAGGGCCCTGCTGCGCCGGGGTCGAAGCCGCCGGCATTGAAGGCCTACAACCCCCAGCTGAGCGAGCGGGCCTGAAGGCGCGGCGGCATCGGGCTGCCCAAAGATGGAGTGGAGGGCTTCGTAAAAACTACGAAGTTGCGCAGGGGTCGCTCCGGCTCCCGGAAAGGGAGGGAGGCTTGGAGTCGACCCAGTAGGCTCCGCGGGCAGAGCCAAAGGACGACGACCTTCCGCATCCCACAGCGTGTCAGCCGACAGACGGGGAGAACGCGAAGAGCGATGGTGCTTCTTCGCCTTCTTTTTGTTCTTCGACTTACCCGAAGACGAAGACTTCGAAGAGGAGTGATGGTGGTGACTCTGCGACCAGTCCCGCGACCTCCCTCTCGACCGGGACCTCGAGCGGCACAAAGCCAACTGCCGGGCCTCCAGAAGCTTTCGGGACCGCTCCCGCAAAGACTTCGGATTCATAGCCCGACAGTCGGAGCACGACTTCGGGTCGTGGTCGCGCTCCAAGCACCACAGGCACACAAGGTGCAGATCCGTAACCGACATCAATTTGTGACAAGAGTCACAAGGTTTGAAGCAGGTCCGCCGATGTGACATCCCTGTGCACCAGGAGTCTAACGACTCGAAAAAGATGTCGACAAAAGTCGAAAAATGACAGTCAAAAAGTGACTATAGGTACCGCTCTCTCCGGATCTGCGATGGCTGGCGTGGAAAAAGACAGAACGGACGTCAGCGCGCAGGGGCGGCGTCTAAGTAGATACAGCGACGTCATTCCGGCAATCACGACGCCAACGACGAACGCGGAGTCGACTGACGCCACCTACCGACGCGCAGGGGTACTGCTGAAGAAAAATTCTCCGGATCCAGTCTGACGCCTGGGGGGAATTCTAAGGTATGGAATCTATAACTAATAGTCTCTTTCAGATTTTTGCCTACTGAGAGGTGCCTCAGAAGGGAGCAGGGTTTTCACCCTTTGAACTTCTTTTTGGCCACCATGTAAGGGGACCTTTCTCTCTTGTGAGGGAAGGATGGGAGAATCCCCATCATGTACCAAAGCAGGATGTGGTGGACTATGTACTAGGCCTTTATTCCAGGATGGCAGAGTTCATGTCGAAAGCATCCAAGAATCCTGAGGCCAGCCAGGACCTACAGAAGAACTGGTATGACCAGAAAGCTGCACTGGTAGAATTCCAACCAGACCAACAGGTGTGGGTTTTGGAGCCAGTGGCACCAAAGGCTCTCCAGGACAAATGGAGTGGCCCTTACCCTATCCTAGAAAAGAAGAGTGAGGTCGCCTACTTGGTAGACCTCGGCACTAGCAAGTCCCCCAAAAGGGTGATACATGTGAACAGCGTCAAACTCTATTGTGACAGCGCTGATGTGACCATGTTGATGGTTACTGATGAGGATCAGGAAACAGAGAGAGAACCTCTCCCTGACCTCCTCTCTTACAGTCCCCAAGATGGGTAGTAGATGGGGTTGTCTATTCAGACACCCTCTCTGCCCAATAGCAGGCTGATTGCAGACAGGTTCTGCAACAGTATGCACAGCTCTTTTCCTTAAACCCTGGTCAGACTCCCTGGTGTACCCATGATGTGGACACTGGAGACAGCTTGCCTGTCGAGACTAAAATCTATCGCCAGTCTGATCAAGTTAAGGAAAGCATCAAGGCTGAGGTCAGCAAGATGCTGGAGTTGGGGCTCATTGAGCCTTCTGAGTGTCCCTGGGCTAGCCCAGTGGTCCTAGTCCCCAGACCTCATTAACAGGGTATAACCAGAGAAATTAGGTTTTGTGTGGACTACAGAGGCTTCAATGCTGTCACCAAGACAGATGCACACCCCATCCCCACGGCTGATGAACTGATAGATAGGTTAGGGGCCGCCAAATACTTAAGTCCCTTTGACTTAACTGCAGGGTAGATTGGCATGGCTCCTGGAGCAAAAGAAAAGACAGCATTTTCCACACCTGATGGGCACTTCCAGTTCACTGTGATGCCCTTTGGGCTAAAGGATGTCCCTGCCACCTTCCAAAGGTTGGTGAATCAAGTCCTTATCTTTATGATATTGCTGTGTTTAGCTCTTCCTGGCAGGGTCACCTGGTACACCTGGGGAAGGTTTTACAGGCCCTGCAAGCTGGAGGCCTAACTATCAAGGCATCCAAGTGCCATTTAGGGCAGGGAACTGTTGTGTACTTGGGCCACCTTGTAGGTGGAGGCCAAGCCCAACCACTACAACCCAAAATCCAGACAATCCTGGATTGAGAAGCTCCAACCACCCAGACCCAAGTCAGGGCATTCCTTGGCTCAACTAGGTATTATAGGAAGTTTGTGAAGGGGTATGGATCCATTGTGACACCCCTCCCAGAACTCACCTCCAACAAGATGCCCAAGAAAGTGAACTAGAGAGTTGGCTGCCAAAAGGCTTTTGACACCCTAAAAGAGGCAATGTGCTCAGCACCTATTCTCAAGGCTCCAGATTACGCCAAGCTGTTAATTGTGCAGACTGATGCCTCTGAGCTAGGGATAGGAGCAGTCCTATCCCAGACCAATTATGATGGACAAGACCAACCTGTTGCTTTTATAAGCAGAAGGCTACTCCCCAGGGAGCAGCGTTGGAGAGCAATTGAGAGGGAGGCCTTTGCTGTGGTTTGGTCCCTGAAGAAGCTGAGACCATACCTGTTTTGTACTCACTTTTTAGTTCAAACTCACCACAGACCTCTCAGATGGCTAATGCAGATAAAAGGGGAAAATCCATAACTTTTGTGGTGGTCCATCACCCTACAGGAAATGGACTTCAAAGAGGAACATAGACCTGGTAATGCAGAAGGCCTTTCTAGATTTTTCCACTTAGACAGTGAAGACTCCCTTGGGAAAGGTTAGTCTCATCCTCTTTCGTTGGGTTGGGGGGGTGTAGGAAACTGCCCCTTTTTGCATGGTTACCCCCCACTTTTTGCCTGACACATGATGCACTTTGACTTGGTGTGCCCTGGGTCACTGCCAATCGGGTTGCCAGGACCTGTGTTTTTTCCCAAAACTTTACCTTTGTACCCACAACTGGCACATCTCTGGCCACAGGTAAGCCTGTTGTCAAAGGTACTATGGTTACCAATGGCACTGTGACCATGGAAGGCCTCTAATGACTGCAGCACCTATTTTGCCACCCTTAGAGGCAATGTACCTTAACACCCACACACTGCCACTGCAGGCTGCGTGTTTTGGTACAGAGAAAAGTGAAGAGTCGACATGGCACACATCCCTATGTGCCATGCCTGCAACTCACTGCCTGGGGACTAAGTAAGTCACCCCTCTAGCAGGGTGCACTAGCCCCAAGGTGAGGGTACAGAGACATGAGCCCTGTACCCGTACAGTGTCTAAGTCCATTCTTAGGCATTGTAAGTGTAGTAAAGCCATAAAGAGTATATGGTCTGGGAGTTGGTCATTACGAACTTCACAGCTCCATAATGGCTTTGAGTTTGAGAGCAAACTTCTCAGCACATTAAACCCACACTGATGCCAGTGTAGGATTTAATGTAAAATGCACTCAGAGGGCATCTTAGAGATGCCGCCTGAAAAATGACCAGCCCTGGTGTGGTTCCTGAATGAATGTCCACCATTTGCCACTGCCAGTCAGGTTTCTGGACCCCTGGGTAAAGAGCCTCCGCTCTCTGGGTCCAGAAACAAAGCCCATCCTGGGCAGAGGTGCCATGCCTTCTCCCACAGGATGGGCTGGGTCTACGAGAGGGGAAGCTTCAAAGACTTGCTGCCTTTGTAAGCTGTCCCTGCCTTTTGCTGCCCCAGGAATAGGCTCCCACCGGTTCTGACCCCCACTTTGGGTGGGAGAATCAGCAGGAAAACCGAGCTAGGTGGAGAGGTGTGCCCACCTTTGCCAACCCCACTCCTCCGGTGGGGGAGGTGGGTTGATGCACACATCTCAGTCCCCTCCATCTTGGAGATGAGGGGACCCAACCAATTAGGAAGAGGCTCATACCCCTCTCCCACTGGAGGGTGGCATAATAGGGGGTGTACCCACCCCTGGGATGGGACCCATTGGTCCCGACCTGTACACCTCTTTAATGCCCCTAAATTTAGTATTTAGGGGCAACCCTGAACCTTGCCTCCTCAGAGTCGAAGAAGAAAGCAGAAGGACCGAAGAGCTGTGCTGACCCAGGACAAAGAGGGCACCTACTGCTTTGGCCCAAGACCTACCGGCATGTCCCGACTCCAACCTGCCTACAGCGAGAACCCCGGTGTGTCCAGCAGCCCCCCAGAGCCCAGAGGACCTGCCCTGCACTTATCTAACAGACTCTGTCTCCCGTGAGCACCAGATTTGCTCAAGCAAAGACTCACCCACAGAATCCGGATCCAGGCAGCTCCCCGATTTTGCACCATTCTGCACCCGACACCCACGGCCGGAGTCCGAGTGGCCCAACTCCATGAGGTCTCCCCAGCAATACTGACCAGGGATCTGGTGATCCCCGACCTCCCTCAAGCTTCAAGACGACGCCTGCAGCCTCAACCTGACGGGTCCCCCCGAGCGCGACCATAGCTGGTAAGAAGAACCCGACGCCAAAAGACACCCTTGCACCTGATGCCCCATGGCATTGGGTGGCCCAACCAAAGGTGTCCAGGCTTCCCTCAAGAACCTAACTTACCTCCCCAGTTGGTGGTCATCTTCAAGAAGTCTCCATGCCCGACCATGCAGCAACTTTGCCGAACTGAAGGTCTCCATTGGAAGCCACAAGGTCCCTGACGACTCCTCGGCACACTGCACCCGGCTGCCCCTGGTGCAGCTCCTGTGCTGATTGTTCGCCCCTGCAGTGCTGACCTTAACCCAGCAGCTTTGCGCCCTCACCCGAGTGGCCTGCTCATAAGCAGCGCCTGACCGAAGGCCCCTTTAGCCCCACTGGATAACATTGGTCCCCTGCACTCTGCACCCCGCCGCCCAAGTGTCGCTGGTGGTGCAAATTGAGTGCCTACCTGAACCTTGGGGAACCTTGGTTCTAACTCCCAAAAACTATTCTTGGAGGTCGTTTATTTACCTGTAAACAGATAACCTTTTTTCTCCAAAGGAACCAATGTTGTGATGTTTTGTTCCTAAAAATGTTCTGTTGAGTTGAACTTTTGTATGAAAAGAAAGTAACTGTGCTCTAAATCAAGAATTGTCGTGCTTACCTGTAAGTAACAACAGCCAGTGTGTGATATCTCGGTATATCACCTCAAGATCTAAAAGTAACTGAAAAGTATTCCAAAATTAATCGAAAATAATCTCACTGTATTTTAAACAGTTGTAAAAGTAATACAAACCTGTAAACGATTCCAATACAATCCACAATTACAGTTCTGTGTACAGCTATGCATTTGAAAGTGTTCTTACTTACCTGTGCCAAGTCCTGTTTGGTTCTACAAAATAAAATAAAAGTATATCTTTTTATACTTACCCAATTGGTCGGGATTCTGTCTCGGAGTGTGTGTAATCAGTCCTTGATTGAGTAAATGCAATAAATGCTTAAAACACCCTCTGGATAAGCCTAACTGCTCGCCCATACTACCACAATTAGAGCTGTTAATACTTACCTAACAACCTCTGCTATGCCTCTGGAGACTCCCTGGACTCTGTTCACACTATACCTTACTTTGGTATAGTATATACAGAGCCAGCTTCCTACAGTACAAGGATGGATGAGCCAGCAATGGCTTTGGGCACAGTTTGGGTGGGCTGTGAGTTTATGATACAGGGATGGATGAGCCAGCAGCGGCTGTGGGCACAGTTCTAGAGGGTTGTGAGGTTAGGGTACAGGGATGGATGAGCCAGCAGTGTGCAGTGGAATCAAGGGTTGATGAGAGTGGGTGGACAGTAACACACACAGCTTGGTCCAGTGGCGTAATGCACAGTGATGCCCCCCCACGTATGTCATCCTTGGTGCTACTGTGACCTGTGTTTTGCAAATAAGTCTCCTTGGACTTCCACCGCCTGCTCACAGGTGTGGTGTTGATGTGCCGCGTGGTCCTCCTCAGACAGGTGCTAATCCAGGTCGCAAGAGCAATAGACTTCCCTGAGCATTTAAAAGTCATGTACTGAGAGTGATGAGTCCGCTTCAGTGAGCACTCAGCAGATCAGATGACCACCACAAGTTTAGTGGTCAGTATGCACTGCCACCTGATTAAGACAACCACACCTGGCTCTTTTACCCAATCACGCAGCAGAGGCCATGAAGGTGCTGCAGCGCACCAGCCACGTGACCGCACACCATGGCTACGATGCAGAATTACCCTCTAACCATTGGCCTATTCTCGAAGCTGGTCATCCTAGATAGGGCAGCAGCAGCTAAAAGCTACTTCGACAGAGTCCGTCTCTGTGTTCAGTGCTTCAAAATAATTTACATGTGAGCACATTTATTGCAAGCGATCTGTCGAGCTCTAAGCTGTTACAAAACATTCCAGTGCAGTAACCTATTTAATTAAGTCTAAACCTGATGAGTGACACTTGGCATGGCTGCAAATAAGGTGTGGAATTAGCAGAATGAAAATATGCATGTGAACCGACAACAGTGTAGGCAAGGGCACCCACTTTTACCAATTGTGCCTCAGCAGCGAAATAAGTTACACACATCCAAAGAGAGAACTCTCGATGCTCATATTTATTTGAAAAACACATTTTTAATAACAATACAACAAGTACAGCGTAACTTTAAACAGCTGCTTTTAAGTGCGAGATTCTGTGGTAATCAACGTCACATGGTGAAAATGTAATGTGCTTTGGATCGATTTCTTAGTTTCGTAAAAAGTTAGTAAGAAAGATAACAGAAGAATTGTTTCACAGAACAGTCACCTCCAGTGTTTAGCCCCTAGACAGAAAGAGGTGTATATAATATCAATAATAAAAAAAAAGACATCAGTTCTTCATTCAGGATAGTCCTTCACTGAGCCAGAAAGCAGTAAAAAGATCCACCTGTTATCGGTTATTTTACGTGGCAACAAACAGGAACATAAACTAGTCTTGCAGGTGAAGGGACACACCTAGAGAATTGAGAGAGACCATGTAAATTACCTATGTTGGCATGCTTTACAACAGCCAAGAGTAGAATAAGCTCATTGGTTTCAAAGTCTTGAGGAGTGCAATTCACAACAATTCTTCAGTATCAAGTATGAAGTAAGACAGCACAAAGTGTTTGATTTCAAAACAGTCAGTAGTCGCTTTCTTGTAAAACGTAGTCTACTTTTCCCTTAGATTTCTGGGAAAATAAACAAAAACATACTGATGCAGACAATACATTACTTATTCATAAAAATATATATTTAAAAAACAATCAAAAACTCATCTCAAACTCCGAGAGTTTGCAGAGATACAAACAATAATCAAATCATGTAAGTATTTACAACAGTACTGCACTCTTACAACGCTTCCAACACCACGCATGACAACGCACATTTAGCAATAAATCTACAATTACATCGTGCTAAATTAAAACACTTTACGTTTTCAACGCACTGTATAGGGGCTTAAGATCATTTAGGGATTAGGCATGGTTAGTGTTAAGGGGTCGTAAGGGGTTTTTGGCCTCAGGGTTGTGTCAAGGGGCATTTAGGGTTCCAGGGAGGCTATTGCTAAGGGGTATTAAGGCGTATAGGGATGGCTAGTGTTAAGGGGCAGTAAGGATTTTTATAGTTAGTGAGGGATAGTTTTTAGGGGAAGTAAGGAGTTTTATGAAAACAATGTTCAGAGAGGCAACACAAAAAGAACGATTTTTAGTACAAGTAAGGAGTTTTTAAGGGTTCAGGGAGGGGTAGAGTTTAGGGGTGGTAATGCATCTTTAAGGTTCAGGGAAAGGTAGCATTACGTGGTAGTGAGAGTTTTTAGGCTGCAGGGAATAGTAGTGCTAAAATGGGATTTTAGGGTTCAGGTACAGATAGTTGTTAAACCCGACAGCCTTTGGTGTGATCTTCCCCAAACCTTTTGCCTTGTCACCTCTTGTTTCCTCAAATTCGTTTTTGCTGGCTTTAGGATTCTGTGCACTTTACCACTGCTAATCAGTGCTAAAGTACTTGGGCTCACCCCTTTAAACATGGTAAAATTGGCTTTACACCCAAGTGGCACATCTATTTTACTTATAAGTCCCTAGTAAAGTAGTAATACACTTACCCAGGGCCCGTGAAGAACAAGTTACTTGCCTTCGGTAACACCTTATCTGATAGAGACTATCTAGCTGCAGATTCCTTACCTTAGAATTATCTCCAGGTGTCAGACTGGATCCAGAAATGTTTTTGTAAGCAATACCCCTGAGTGCTGGTAGATGGTGTTGTTCGGCTCCACGTGGAATCATCTGAGTCGTCCGCGCCGGATGGAGCCCCGAAGAACACTGACCACTGGTATGGAAAACTAGGGCCCAGAAAGAAGAAAATAAGTTACTTACCTGTAACTGCGGTTATCCAGTTTTGGTATCTTTCATGGATTTACATGCGTGAATCATTGCCCGTCGTCGAGATGGGAGTCCCACGGTAAAGTATTCAAGCAGTGCTTTAAAAACTTCATAGGCTATAATGGCCTTAAGCCAAGTAAACTGTAGCCCATCTATGTCCTTTTTTTTTTTTTTTTTTAAAAGGACCAAATGTTGGAACCCGGCTGTCAGCACCCTCTAGAACACTCTCAGCAGAGGCAAGTTCTCTCAGATTTTCTAAGCACAAGTGGGAAGTAGGAATCCTAAAAATTAAAGAGAACTACCTCTACAGGGAGGAGGGTAGGTTGCATGTGAATCTGAGAAAGATACCAATACTAGATAACCATAGTTACAAGTAAGTCACTTATTTTCTTATCCAGTATTGGGGTATCTTTCATAGATTCACATGCCTGAATCAGAATAGCAAGCAGTACCTAAAATTGTACTGTCGTTAGAGGAAGGAGGGAGACATGTAAATCATAACCCCCCAAGTTACTGAAATATAACAGTGACATTTGAAACCGTGTATATACTGTTTCAAATTCTGGACAGCTGTCAAAAAGATGACTAGAACAAAACATGCAGCCTTAACATACTATAATACTCATGATTTATCTAATGAAGCGTTTTAGTAGAATAAAATACTAGAACAATTAAGACACTGTTTAACTTCCAGAGTTATACAAAAAATCTACATTGACAACAGAAAGAAAGTAAATTTATACATTTTAAGTAAAATATTGAATTCCTCTTTTATCGGACAAAGAGGCTGACATTAATTGAAGAGATGACGCAGTACCGCTTGGCTCACAGCTGCATCCTCACGTTGTGTAGATTGGAGACAGTAATGCCGCGTAAAAGTGTGGACACTTTTCCAAGTCGCAGCACGGCAATTGTTTTCCAATGTTACTCCAGCGAACAGAGCTGCGGACGTAGAAACTGTCCTAGTGGAGTGTGCTTTAGTTCTTGTTGCTAAAGGCTTGTTAGCTTTGTCATGGCAGAATTGGATCGCAGAAGAGACCCACCTGGCAACCGTGGCCTTAGTTACTGCTGTTCCTTCTCTGCCTTGTCCGTAGGCCACCAGCAGCTGATCCGTCTTTCTTATGTCTTTTGTTTTGTGCAGGTAGAATATTAAACACCTCTTAACATCCAACATGTGCAAAGCCCGTTCTGCTGGACTAGATGGGTTTGGAAAAAAGGATTGAAGTATCACTGGTTCGTTGAGGTGTAACTGTGTCCAACGTTTGGGATAAAAGTTGGGTTTGTTCGCAAAGCTACATAGTTATCAGTGAAATGCAGAAAAGGTTCCTGGATTGCAAAAGCTTGTATCTCACTAACCCTCCTTGCAGAAGTGAGAGCCAGTAGGAGGGCCACCTTCCAGGTGAGAAACTTGAGCTCTGCTTTGTGAATTGGTTCAAACGGCTGCCTCATTAACTGTGCAAGGACTAAGTTAAGCTTCCATTCAGGAGGAGGCGCACGCACAGGGGGAAATGCGCGGAAGAGGCCCCTCATGAATTGTTTTAGAAGACTAGAGGCACAGAGAGAAGGAACTTGATGAGACTTCCGGTAACAGGAAATCGCAGCCAGATGAACCTTCAATGAAGAGAAAGTGAGACCTGACTTCGCCAAAGAGAGGAGATATGGCAAAATCTGTTCAGGAGGCGCTAGAAGCGGGTGAAGATTGTTTTGTTGGCACCAGAAAAAGAATTGCCTCCACTTTAGGCGGTATGTCTTGTTAGTGCTATCCGCTTTGCATTTGGCAATAACTTCCCTGCACTCCTGCGAGATATCCAAGTCCCTGAATTTCAGGAACTCAGGAGCCATGCGTGCAAATGAAGAGATTGCGGGTCTGGATGATTCACTTGGCCCTTTTCTCTCGTCAGCAGAGATGGGATGGCTGCAGGTGTATGGGCCTCGCCTCCGACAGCAAGAGTAGCTCCGGGAACCAGTACTGCCTGGGCCATCGTGGCGCTATCAGGATCAGACAACAGCCTTCCGTCTTCATCTTGGTCAATACCCTGGGAATTAACAGGATGGGGGGAAAAGCGTAAGCATATATCCTGGACCACTGCATTAAAAGGGCATTCTCCCTCGACACTGGTAGAGGGAATCTGCTGGCATAATACTGGCATTTGGTGTGCTGCGTCACTGCAAGGAGGTCTAACGCTGGTTTTCCCCACCTTCGAAACACCTTGTCGAGTTGGGACTGCTCCAGCTCCCACTCGTAATCAATAATCGTTCCCTTCCTTTTGGTCCTTCCTAGCTGGCGCCGGGAAACCCTTTTTGGGTAGCTGTTGCGCCTTACAAATTAAAATTAACATAACATAACACTCGTGACAACTGGCCTGCGTTCTGCTTAACGTGTCTGCCAGAGTATTGTGCAGACCTCTGACATGGCCGGCCTTTAGTGAGATCCCATGTTGCGTCGTCCAATCCCATACCTCCTGCGCTTCCTGAGATAGCATAATGGATTTGGTTCCCCCTCGTTTGTTGACGTAGTACATGCTGGTCGTATTGTCCGTACAAACCAGCACGGAGGAACCCGCTATCCTCGGCAAGAAAGCCCGAAGAGATAGGAAGATGGCTTTGAGCTCTAGCCTGTTGATGTGCTGATGTTTCTGCGCAGAGGACCACTTGCCATGAATCTCTAACTCTTGCCGATGACCTCCCCAGCCGTCCATGGAGGCGTCTGTTGTCAGTATGAAGTCTGGGATAGTCTGAAGGAAAGTAAGGCCTTTTACAAGATTTGGTGCATGAAACTATCATCGTAGTGCCTCTACCATTTGTGTAGTGATCTGTATTACATCCTCGAAGGATCCTGAAGCCTGTTGCCATTGTTATTGTAGCTCCTCTTGAAGATGCCGCATTCTCAGTCTGTCTAGTGGCACCAGATCTATTGCTGAAGGGCACATCCCCAGGAGCGACTTGTACATTCGCACAGAAACTGCCCGTTTTCTTGATATGCTTTTTGCAAGTCTTTGCAAACGTATCTGTCTTTTGTGAGATAGGAAGGCTTTGCATTGGATGGTATCTATGGATGCTCCCAGGAAGGATATGACTTGACTTGGATGGAATGAAGATTTCTCTTTGTTTTCTGCGAGTCCTGAACATGTAAAGGCAGGTGTTTGTAGCTTGACTGGCCTTCTGTGTTGTTGTTGCTTTAATCAGCCAGTGGTCGAGAATCGGGAATACTTGGAGCCCTTGAGATCGCAGGGCTGCTGCCACGGACGCCAGGCACTTGGAGAAGATCCTTGGCGCCGATTTGAAACCAAACGGAAGTACTTTGTATTGGTAGTGAGTACCAGTCACCATAAATCTTAAGAATTTCTGAAGTTTCGGATGGATTGGGATATGAAAATATACATCTTCCATGTCGAGCGAGGTCATGAAGTCTCCTTTGTTTAAGCTGCCTAGGATATCGGAAAGCGTTACTATTCTGAACGTCTGCTTCTTGAGGAACTTGTTGAGATTCCTCAGGTCCAGTATCGGTCTCCATTCTCCTGATTTCTTTTTTATTAGGAAAAACAAGAATAAAAACCTTTTTCCTTTTTGTGACATTGGGACTTCCTCTATTGCTCCTTAAGGGAGCATGACCAAAGCCTCTTTGCGTAATAAGTGAAGACGAGGGGCGCACCCTTGGGTGAAGTCGTCGACGGGCGCTGAATGAATTCTAGAGTGTGACCATTGGTGACAAGGTCTGGCACCCAGAGATCCGTTGTTATTTTGCGCCACTGGTGGACATAGCTGGAAATCTTCGCACCCACAGGTTGGGAGGGGAGGGAAGCTGGTACCCTGGTGTGATCATTGCTTCCTGCTTGAGTCCCAACCTTGTTGAGGCATTAGTTTGCGGCCTCACCTGGTGAGAGAAAGCAGCTGTAGATGACTGATGGTAAGATGGAGGATTGTAGGATTGTCGGTATTGTGACTGGTATGGCTGATACTGTAGAGCCCTCTGATAATCTCCTTTGTAAGGGGTAAATCATCATCCCCTAGCACCTCAGAAGGGCACCTTTCTGTATTGCAATGTGCCCAACGACTTTGCAGTGTCAGTGTCGTTCTTAATCGCCAACAGTGCCTCATCAATGTGCTTTCTGAACAGTGACTCGCCATCGAAAGCCATATCCAAAACTTTCGTCTGCACCTCAGGCCTAAAGGTGGTCGCTTTCAGCCATCCTTGCCGTCTGAGCACAGCAGCTCCCGCCAGTTGTCTAAAACCAGTATTGGCTACATCAAGAATATAGGACGTTACTTCGCATGCGTTTACAACGCATGCCTTTACAATGCGGTCAGTACAACGACTGCGTTGTTACCACGCATACCATTACAACGCAAGTCATTACAACGACTTGCTGTAGGGGGCGCTGGAGTTTGGAATAGTATAATTTACTATTCCAACTCCAGTCTGTGCAACAGTAGGGAAGGTGTTGGATTTAAAATCCAACACCTAAAACCCCCTACAGCAAGTCGTTGTAATGACTTGCGTTGTCATTGTATGCGTGGTAACAACGCGGTCGTTGTACTGACGGCGTTGTAAAGGCACTGCGTTGTTCCGACAGCGTTGTAAACGCTGTTTCCCCTACATCAAGGGCACAGTCAATGGTTTCTGAAGCTGCACGCTCCCCTTCCACTAGTATCTTTCGTGCCTCTTGTCCTCAGGTATAAGGTCTATTAAACCTGCCATGTCTGACCACATTTGGCGGTCGTAGCGGCAGATAATGGCTAATGAATTAGCTGCCCTAATTGTCACTGTTGCCATAGAAGAGTAATGTTTCCCTATAATGTCCATCCTACTCCTTTTCTTATCAGGAGGAGTGGTAAACGGGGTAGCAGGGTTTTTGGAACGTTTTTTGTGCCAGCTGAGAAATGACAGAGTCCGGCTTAGGGTGTCCAATGAGGCAAGATGGAGAGTCCTCTGGTGCCCTATACTTCTTAAGCGCTCCGTCCATCATCTCCTTGTGTTTGCTTTGTTCGCCCTAAGTTGGCAGGGTATGCCCAGACGTGGGTCCCTTGCTCACTTTGCCACTGGATTCATGCTAGCCTAGCTGATGAGGGCTGTTAGCCCGAAACCGGTCCCAGGATGCTTGTTTCCGGTTCAGGGAAGACCTGGCTTGGCAGTTCGGGCTGGACTGTTCCCATGAGGCACAGGGTCAAGACTGATTTGCATATAGCTGGGTCTGAACTGAGGTGGCGAAGTGAGCTAAAGAATGATGATGGATTCAACCCAGATCTGTGACGGGGGGTGAGTGTCTGAAAAGTTTCAGCGCTCCGTCCATCATCTCCTTGTGTTTGCCCTATACTTCTTCTCAATATGGGGTAGCACTGGTGGTATGGATGCTGGCGTCTTCATTATTTTTATGCCTTCCTGCCATATGTAAACTATAATTGGTATGGAGCGTACCAATTTCCTCGTGTCTTCCTTTAAGTCATATAAAAAGCATTCGGTCTGTTTGACCGTATTAGGCAGATGAAGCCTCTTGGCTGCCCTCTGCATTAAATTATGAAACCCCCCCAATATCCTCCGGAGGAGAATCTGATGGGAGATGCGGAGGAGGGGAGGGAGTTGGAATAACAATCGTCGCTAGGATCAGGAGTGGAGGAAGCGCCGATGGGCTATGAGCCACACCATAAAGACCATCATCATCATCTTCTACATAGCCGTCCAGCGGATGCAACAGGAGTAAGGGTGAAATCTTACTAAATTCTTGCATGGCTGGCCATAGGAAAGCCTTGGTTACTCTGGTAACTTGAGTAATCCTAGTTGACGGTGGCGTCGTCGGTGCAGACACAACTGGAAAAGAAAATTCCATAGTCGACGGAGTCGTCGACGGTACCATCATCGACGGTGTTGTCATCAACAGAAGAGCAGTCATCGATAGGGCAATCTACAACGAGTCGGTCGTCGTCCGGACCTTCGCTGACGATACCTTAGTCGACGAGGGAACGTTGACGGTCTTCGAGGACGATGGAGTCGACGCTGAGATTCTAATAGAGGGTATTAGAGCCCGGATTGCCGTTGTCGTCACTGTTGCAGTCGATGACTGCATCAATGTAATACTGAATGTCGTCGACGAGTGAGGGAGTGTCATCGACGATGATTTTTTGAGAGATTTCCTCTCCACAGGATCCTAAGAGGAGGATCTAGGATGATCTCCTCCCTTACTGGAAGGCGTAGAAGGTACAGATAATGCCGGCTCAGTGGAGTGATTAGCTCCCTTCTGTTTTTTAGAAGCCTTGGAGTCCTGGGAAGGCTTACGATGTTTCTTACCTTCACCTGAGGAGCTGTCCTTAGATCTGGCCCTCTTATGGAATGTAGAGGCTCTCTCACTTTCCTCATCCGAAGAAGGCGACTGGTGTTAAGTGGTCTGAAGCCACAATAACAACCTTCCCTCTCTATCCTTGAGGGTTTTAGTTGAAAAGGTGCGGCAGATCTTGCATTCTCTCACCTCATGCCTTGGATAAAGGCAGTAAATACACTCCTTATGTGGATCATCCACATGGACTCTTTTCTTGCCACAGGTCTTACAAGGGTAGGAAAGGCCTTTTTTGTCTGACATAATGGCAAGATTTGAGAAAGTTGAAGAAAAACTGAGTAGCAGTCAGGAAGCCTCCCTTCCACATGACTTGCGGTGAAAATCTGAGATAACTTTTTTTTTTTTTGCAGAGTTTTATATATTGCGAACTTGACCCGAATCGGGTATCAGAGCGCTTTACATAGCACCAGTTATGTTACATTAGGACACACATTCATTATTGTTAGGCACAGGGAGATTAAGTGATTTGCCCAGAATCACAGGAAGTTCAGCGTCATTGCCGAGACTCGAACCCAGTTCCCCAGATTCGAGGTCGGACGCCCTAGCCGTTAGGCTAACTCCTCGCCCCAACTTGCCTCTGCTGAGAGTGTTCTAGAGGCTGATGGCAGGTGATTGACTGGGTTCCAACATTTAATCCTTTTTTTAAATTTCAAGAACCCAGTGGTCTGACGTTATTGACCTCCAGTGGGACAGGTAATGGCGTATCATGCCTCCCACTGGGTGCCCATGATGGTGAGAGGGCAAAGTAAAGGGGTTTAGAGGCTGCAGCTGCCCAGAGGGGCAGGGTGGATTGGCGCTTCCTCTTGCTGCCCGACCCACGGGCCTGTGGGTACAGTGCCCACAGTCACGCAGAGGCTGGGAAGCGTGTGCTCAGTGGTGGCTGGGCTTGTAAAGACATAGCTGGAAACCCCTTCTGTGGCCGTGAAAGGCGGACTGGGGTTGGCGAGGGGCCATGGGAAGACCCAAGGACCCAGCCGTAGCCCTGCTGTCCTTAAAGCGCTCAAGCACTGAGTTTGCCTGGTCTCCAAAGAGACATGAGTCATCAAAGGGCATGTCCATAAGCGACACTTAGACATCCCCAGAAAAGCCAGTTTTCCTCAGCCAGGCGTGGCACCATAAGGCCACGGATGAAGAAACCGCTCTGCCCAGAGACTCAGTTGTATCCAGCCCACATCAGATTGTGAACTTTGCTGAATCTCTCCCGTCAGCAATAGCTTCGTAAAGTGTGGCCCGGGCCATGGGCAGCACCTGCGCCACTGAATCCCACAGAGAGTGGGAGTAACGGCCCAAAAGGCACGCGGTGTTCAAGGGCCGCAGTGCCAGGCTTGTGGAAAAAAACATTTTCTTTCCTAAGGTGTTCAGCCTCTTGGATTCCCTATCAGGTGGAGTTGTAGGGAATGTACCAGGATTTACACAGGAGGTGGATGCTTGGACCACCAAGTTCTCCACGGTAGGATGTTGTGTGAGGGGTCCCCTGGGAGGAGGCGAGGGGGGCGGTGGTGATGGGCAATCGTCCTGTTCACAGGAGTCCTTGTGCAGGGTTTGGACCAAGAAACAAGCAGGACGTCCATGAGGGCTTCATTAAATGGGAGAAGCGGCATTGCAAACGAGGGTCCCTCCTCCATAGCCACTGTAGGAGGAGAGACCATAAAAGCCTGCCAACTCTATTACTTTATATTGGTATAACTTTCATAAATTAACATTTATAGAATCAAAAGTATCTCGAGCCCACAAAAATAACCAAATATACTAAATAACAAAAGTAATATTTATTCAGTGTTATTTCTATTTTTAACACATAACACCATATTTACCATATGAATATTATTGAAGTATAAACTGAAATGACAAAGCAAGTACATGAACAATAAAATAAATACATATACTTTGTCAAGGTTGCCCAACCTAAAACCCCAATCATCCTAAAAGACTTTCAACAAACCCTCAAGCAGGTCTCCTTCATACTTCATTCATCACATGCTCAGTCAAATAAAAAATAAAAAACATTAAAAAAATTAGATATAGAACACCAGGCAAGACCAAAATACAAAATAATTGCAGTCTGATATTATATCAAAATATAAAGAGATAGTCCTTTTTGTTACTGTACATATAATGTATGTTGTAATTCAATATATACTGAGTGTATTCAATTGTATCATCAGGAATGTGCCGCCCAAATCTCCAAATATGTGGTGCATGGCCTCATAAAACTCGCGGAGTTGGGCAGGGGTCGATCAGGCTCCCGAAACTCGGGAAGGTGCGAAGCTGCCCAGACTCAACCGTGGAGCAAGGCCTCGCATCACTATGCCCTCTCATCTTGTCAGATGACTTCGGACTGGGTTGAAGTCGCAGACCTCTTTGGTTTCTTGCTCTTCTTCTTATGGTGGGACTTACCTGAAGACAACTTCGAGTGCGACAAGGATCTTCGGCTCCACGACCAATCCCAGGACCTTCCTCGCGACTGAGATGGAAACTGTTGTAACGTCGCACATTGAGCGGCAAGGAGCTTGAGGGAGCGCTCCCTCAAGGCCTTGGTGTGCATGGCATGGCAGTCGACGCACGTGTTAGCATCATGGTAGTGCTCGAGGCACCAGAGGCAAGCAAGATGCGGGTCAGTCACCAACATCTGTCGGTGACAGGCTCCACAGGGCTTGAAGCCAACTTTCCTTGCTGACATACCTGCCACACCAGGAGGAGAAAATCTCAAAAAAGACTGACAAAAAGTCGAAAAATGTCAGTCAAAAATGACTGGGGGTAGCTCTCCCCGGATCGGTGCTGACTGGCACAGAAAAAAAAGAACTGACGTCGGCGCACTGGGGTGGTGCCTATATAGGCACTGCGCATGTCACTTCCAGTGAGGACGACGCCGATGACACCACGTGGAGCCAAACACCACCACCTCCCGGCGCGCAGGGGTACTGGTCATGAAAAAATTTACGGATCCAGTCTGATGCCTGGAGTTAATTCTATGGTAAGGAATCTGTGGCTAGAAGTCGCTATCAGACATAAAACAATACAGACAAGTGGAATTGCAAGGATTTGAGTGCGCAATTTAGGCAAATGGAAGTCATTTCTTCTTCCATGCACTTTTACACCAAAGAACAATGCTTCATGCATAGTGGTATTATTGTGCACACTGACTTACAGTAGGAAGCCAAAAATATAGAGAAATTCAATGGAAAATAAATGTTGTACCATTCTGCATTCCCACATTTCTTCCAATAAAATTGTACCCACTTGTGCACGTTGGTCTATCGCAAGGGACAGGAAAAGCCCAAAAAAGTGACAATATGAAGAGAGGATATTATGATGTTTGGATAAGATAGACAATTGTTGTGGTGGCTCTCTGCAGCATTTAGGTGTGACGTTGTCTGTCAGCCACTGGGTGGGGTATCAGCCCATCTAAGCATCAGGCCCCACCCCCGGGGCACAATACAGGTTTTCTAACCCTTGCGGTATGGATCATTAGAGGCCTTTCACTTCAGGAAGGACAGAGATAAAGCAAAGACCACTGTGAACCACGGTAACAAGGAGGATGGTATAGAGCAGGAACAGGTATCACTGTGAGCAGCAGTGTAGCATTCACAAGAACGGTGAGCCACAGCAGTGGTCGGGATCGCTGTGAGTAGCAGTAAAACACTCACGAGGAGTCCAGGGACAGCAGGGCCTGGGCCTTCTATGAGCACCAGTCTGCCGTTCACTAGGAAGGCGTGGTAGCCAAACGTTAACAGATTAACGTTAGTGGTTGTCCCTTCTGGGCAGAATCAGATCGTAAGCAGATAAAATGCTGTCAGCCAGACTACCTAAC
The DNA here is from genome assembly GCA_963921515.1 of Calotriton arnoldi. Taxonomy (NCBI): domain Eukaryota; kingdom Metazoa; phylum Chordata; class Amphibia; order Caudata; family Salamandridae; genus Calotriton; species Calotriton arnoldi. The sequence continues at coordinate 540,651 of CAWUFW010002056.1, forward strand.
AAGCCAAACACTGAATGAAGGATACAAATGGAACCAACTCTGCCCATGAGCTAATGGCTGAAGGGGGCTTACCCAGTCATCCACTTTATGTACCATGTCCTGTGGGCTGAATTAAAGTGTGATTGACTCCAACCCGGCAGATAGAGGTGGGACAGCTGCAACAAAGGAAGGAAGGAAGAGAATCTAGGGAAGACAGAGTTGCCCCAGTATAAAATCTAGATCTTTGGTTAGTTGTCTGAGCAGAGAAATTGAGGCCTTTTTTTTAATGCTTTGAAAACAAGGGTAAAGGAAGAGAAAGATGCCATGGCACCAGGCAATTGCCAAGGTTGACATTCTAAAATCATGGGATGAGGAGAGCTCTGTGCTAAGGAAGCCTACTTCTTTAGTGTTCAGCCTTTGGATCTGAACCACTGATTGTGACTTTCCTCTGCCCACGCCAATGTTACTGCTGTCAGAATTGCAAATGCTTATACAAGTACATCCTCCAATCGTCAAGGTACGCTATTGTGATGCAGTGATCTCCTTAGATCAAAAATGCTTTGCCTACAATTTGAGCTGTAAAGATCAGACTCTGACTAGAAACCCTCAATTCTCTTGAATTCAACAAAAACAGTGTCACTTCTAGCCTCCACCTTCACTTGGTTTCTTGTAATTCCAGGATCAATTTACAGGCGTTCGAATTGACATCTATGTTGAGAACTACCCTGCCACGGAGGATCCTAACGAGCTTCTTGATGAATACTGGTTCTTCTGAACCACTTCTGTAACATCCAACGAAGACAGATGACTGAAATCTGGGGAAACCCACATTTGGTCATCTTGTAGCTGTCGAAAACCAGGTCAGATGTCTGGGATGAGCCTTGGGAACTAGTGGGCAACCTTTTGTGTCCCTGATACTTCAGTGATCAGCTACTATTATAAGCCGACTGAAGAGAGTATCTTATTTTGACTTATTTGACTTTCAAGGGTAGCACAGCTGATCTGTCGAGGCTTACTCTAGCAGGTTGGATGTATGACAGAACACACTTCAAGAATTATTACCATTAGTAACACTAACGCCTATCACCACATTTGCCAAAACAAATGTTTTGTATTACATCAAAAGTCATACTTTAAACCCATAAATATTACTGATGAACAATTATAATTCTTTAATGTTTAGATGCGTGGCTTAGTGATCAAGGTTCGGCAGGTGTGGGGATACAATATTCCAAATCCCCTTCCAAGGAAGAAAAGGCTGGCAGGGGTCATTGAACTTTGAAGCTGCCTGGCAAAAGGCTTTGCATCTATGGTGAATGCACTACAGATTTGCGCCCAAACAAGAAAATTCCAGTTTCATAAATCCTTGAACTCTCAAATTATTTCGCGAATGCAGTGGCAATTTTTAGATCATTCATTAGATCGTCTCCTGTGCTCTATAGCGTCCTTGCTATGCAATGGTATCACAATGGAACTGCAGCCATGCCCGTTATTTTTGGATTTGACTCTCGTTCTGGGAGAACTATTGCTGCTTGCAAAAAGCATTTGAATACAGAAAAACATTCTAAAACTCAAGTTGTGTTAGAATACCAACTCTAAACTGTTTTCTGAAAATTGGCCTTAGCCGTTAAAGGTTTTAGGATCTAGTTTATTTCTTGAACATGCGTTGTTTTCCACACTACAGAACAAAAAGATGCTTGCAAAAAGCGATCATTGTTTATGACTAGCTTATATTTCTAGAAATGGAAAGACACTGGAAGAGAAATGGATGCCTGACTTGGAACAGGATTGAAGAAAATCAGGACCTTCAGAAGACTGATGTTGATTACAGATACTGGAGCAATTGCGACGCAGAGTGGCAACTCCAGGCCCCTTATACAGTGAACAATCAGGAAATGAGTATGGAAAAACAAGAAGTGACTAAAGACGAAGAAAGGCGGTCATGATGGATTGGTTAGTAATACTGAATGGGAGGAAGACATCTTGGATTGGGAAGAATTACATCACCCCAGTCACATGATCCGGGTAAAAAGAAACCCCAACATGAAGGTAAGATGAAGGAAGGAACTAGAAATCTAGGACAGAGGATTAAGGAAGATTAAAGAAGAAGAAAACGCACTTCCTACTTTCCATCGGGAAAAGGAACAGACTTTAGGAACAAATGTTTCTTTGTTTACACGAGCTTGCCACCAAGCGCATCTACTGCGCAACCCAGAAACAAATGCCAGAGTCAGTTCCTGCTATGAACTTGAGCGAAAACAAATCTGAGAGCAGCCAGAGAATCCCATCCTACAAAGGACATCAAGTGCCCCGCACTCAACAGTAGCTGGATTAAGAGGGACATACACACAAGTTCTGCTCACAGGACGGATTTCCCGTTCACCAGCGTGCTCTGCCCTGACAGATTTAAAAGAAACCCGCAGACATCAGAACCCAGTAGAGCGACAAGGCAGAGTGGTTGTATCCAGTGTCTCTGTCTTCTCTCCCATTCCATTTCCCAATTTCTACTACTGCCCAACATATTATATTTTGTATGGTCAGTGGTAGGTGTTGACAGGGGCATAAGAGAGTGCCGCTCTCCTTGGATTCAGAGCACATTACAAGGCTAATGCTTTCTGACAACTTCTTGAGTCTATAAATTAAGTTACACATTGAGAAAACCTGCGAATACTCATAGCATTGCAACCTTTTATAATTTGACAGCAGATATCAGCTTCTTATCTTTCCCACCACCCCCTTATAAAATGCTTTTCTGATTAGTGCCTTGAGCAAAACAACAAAACCAAAACAACCTTACCTGTTTTGAAGCAATAAGACAACTCTATGGTACAAAAGGCACAGCTGATTGGTGATTATGTATGTCTGTCTGCAAATCTATATCAAGTGCTGCAATAAATAAAAGGAAACTTGGTAAAATATATTAACATTAAATTCTGTGGCATAATAATAAAACACAATTTGAACAAATATTACTTGTATCTAATTTTTTTTACCATACAGCTAAAAAGATTGCCACAGTGCACTTGATAAGTGATGTTTGTCAGTTTAATGAAGGCAGAAATTTTTGTTAACAGGTTTACTTGCATTACCAATTTGTAAGCTTGACTCGTACATAAAACAAGCATTTAGAAGGCTAATATGAAAGTCATTCTTAATTATTTGGCGAGTTTGTGTGTTTCCAGTTTTGTGCCTGGGCACGTGAGTAAATGTGAGAATGAATTAAATGGTGGATAAACAAACTGATAATGAGTGCATGAGTAAAAAATAAGTGAAGAATGAGTAAGGGCATCGATGGATGAATGAATCGGAGGCTGCTTGGGTTAGTGCACAGATGAATGAGTGCATGTTCACAACTGCCCAATCACTCAACAATAAGTGTAAGTTAACACTGTCACCATCACTTATTAAACCTGAAAAAATGTTCCGATTGGCATCATCACTTTTGCAGTTTGTGGCATGTAGATGCTACAGAATAGCTTACATTTTATCCTGAATAGTACTATTCTCTTTAATGTCACTGGCTTATGAGTTAGAAAATAATGTTTGTAATCAATGTTTACAGCCAATAAATGTGGTTGCATATATTTCCTTGGATAAAATTCCATGGGATAGTTGTCAACACTTAATCTCCAGTATACAACTTCGTAGGTTATTCAGTCTTTATTTTTTGGGCAATGATCGGAGTTACGTGCCCTTCATCTTTAGGCCTTACAGGAAGACTCCGGTATTCGGCATTTAGACCTTAATTCAATCATCTCTTACATCTACCTTTGACAAGCGGTGATACAGATTTTCCCACAGATACAGCAATAATTTTGAACGCTTGTGTGTTTTTGGGTGCATTTCTTGCTAAGCTACTAAGGGAGTCAAGCATTAACCATAAGCAACCATGTTTCACTTCCATATGAAAAACATCTTCACAGTAGAATCCTCTGCTCACAAGGAGATCTCTAACTGCTGCCCTTTTTCCGAAATGTGCGATCAGCTACCCACTCTGGAACATGTTAAATGGTTTGGATCAGAGTTCAGGTGTGGGTAAGATACCCAAATTCAATATATATTCTGTATTCTCAATAAACGCCCAAACTTCTTGTATATTTTCAGGGTTAACTTTTGAAACATTTACTGTGCTCCTTTTTTATGAATTCCCTTTGTATTCTCTAAGATTTGTACTTTTTTTCAACTTTCAACTTGAATCTTTTTAGTATTGAGCAAACAATGAGCGCTTGCAAATTCACATTCCAGCTCTGTTTTTAATAGATACCATCAATCTTTGTAGTGTTTGCGCTTCAGCATGATCAGAGATAAATGTCTGTACATCAAGTGTACATAATGGAAGCCCTCTGTTCTGTTGCCCTAGAACAACTAAAGCTATACAACCTAACCGTGATGTCAGATTGAATGTTCCTGTGCGATTACTGGGTACGTCGTTGGCTAAGCTCAGGCAGTCTGTTAGAGATTCTCCTGTTGCCAATGATCTCCTTTCAATACTGGGTTCAGGTTGTATGGGAATTGCAATAGTCTCGAAAAAATGCCTTTTTAGGTCTCCCCAAAAAGTCTGCCGCTTGGTTGGTTTCATGCTGCATAACCATCCAATCCCTACAACGCATGCCACTGCCTGAAGAATAAACGTTTGAATTGTTTTGTTGGTACATTGGGCTACATGCAATCACAGAGCGAGATCTGCCATCCTGCTGAAACCTTCAAACCTCAAATTGAGTCAAACTGGTGTACTAGCCTTTTCTATCCAAACAACTCAGTTACACACCACATTCACTTGAACTTCATGTTACACTTGCCCTAAAGCCTTCTCATTCCCATTCAATGGCCAAGCAGCAAATATTTTTACGGGTGGGGTAATTTCGCTCAGTGGTGGATACCACTGAATCAACATAAAATGAGGCATATGAGAAACTCTTGACTCACTCTACTGCCAAGCAAGGTGGCATCTGTTCACACAACTTAAAACTTGCCATAATACCCTCTAGAATTCTCAAAACACCCCTTTCTATCTCAAAACGCCCCTCTCTATCTCTACACTGGCAAATAATATCTTCAGTCCTAAATTCCTTTGCACATCCATACCTGATGATTTGTGCAAGATTCATTCCTTAACAAACTGCATCACACTCCTTACTCGAGCAAAGGTCCTGTGCTAAATCATAGATGCTTCTCACAAGAGTGGGATGAAATATATATAAGCAACAAATTCCTTCCGTTTAGGAACTGCCAGGACACTCTGGGATTATATTTATTAAACACAGCCTCTGTACCAACGCGTTTCGGCTTTCGCCTTGCTCACGGTATGGATTGAGAGCCGGCATTATCAATTACATACACATTATCACAGCAATTAACAATGGACTCCAAAATGTGCAAAATATACGGAGAGCAGGAAAGAATGGCTGCCATTTTGACATATACATATTCCATCTCCAAAAACATCTAAGACCTGTTGTAATGCATCGCAATGATTACAAATTTATACCGTGAGCAAGGCGAAAGCCGAAACGCGTTGGTACAGAGGCTGTGTTTAATAAATATAATTTGAGTATCCCAGAGTGTCCTGGCAGTTCCAAAACGGAAGGAATTTGTTGCTGTTAATTTGGGCTGCCGGAGCCCCGCCAGGACCGCCGCAATATGGGAGCCCCGGTTCTCCTGCTTTTGTGTGACTGTGGAAATATATATATAAATATATATATCATGAAGAACCCTGCTCCCAACCCTATGATGAAAACAAAAAAAGATTGATGCAAAACATAAATCCATTTTCAGCAGCTCAGAATGGGTTTGAAACCAGCTCCAATGCTGCATTCACATTTGAATGTTAGGCATGTTCAGAAACACATATTGTCTTTCAGCTGTCAATGGTTTAATGTGTTTTTGTTTTCAATAATTTAAATGCACAAGAAAAGTCCATGATGTTAACAGGCCAATGTTTAGCACATGCACACTTTAAGTGTTCAACAGCTGAATAAAAATGGTCACCTTCTAACTGCCTGCTAAATAATTTCATTTGTGTTTGTTTTGAAACCTGTTTTGCGTAAACATGATTAGCCTATGTGAGACAATTACTCTTTTTGCGTGGTCACATCAATTTTTCGAGCACTGATGCTGCTGTTGTTTATTTAACTCTTGTTCACTGAGACTGCCAACCATGCCCCAGTGCATGTGCTCTGACCCCGAAACATGCTGAAAATTGTTATACTCCTAATTGACAGGTCTAAAGCTTCCTTTTAAATATTAATAAGTCACCCATAAGTAGACCCTATAACCCATAAAGCAGGGTGCAATGTATTTAAAAGTAGGACATGTAGAAAGTTAATATTAAATATGTCCTTACAGTGGCTAGAAGATAAAAGCTACTTTTGCTGGCTGTTCCATGGAGAACCACTGGGATGCACTATTACATTAAATATTACTATCTTCGGCTATGAAACACCTAGAAATGTCAGTCTTGGACTCTGTAATATTTATTAAAAGTCCAATTCACTGATGAAGTCGGAATTGTAATAAATATTAAGGAAAAGATACTTTAAAAAGTTATCTTTTCCCTGAGTAGAGCCTTGGAAAGCTAATTTGCATGAGCCTCCTGGTACAGCCTGCTGAGTACTTACCCCCCCCAATGAGGTGTGAAAACTCCTCCCAGAGCAGAAACAAATGCTTGAGTGTGGGGAGATGTTTCCGTTTTTCTGGCAAGATGACTATTTGGACAGTGCCCAGGAACTTGATTAACTTTGAAAGGACCTCCTCTGTCACAGGCAAATGACACCTGTACATGCACCCAATATATTTCCTCAGTCAGGCATGCTCCTATACCAGTGGAAAGGAAACAGCCCCCTGAACTGGTTTGGAGTATCGAAGGAGAAGGGGACTGATCACACCTCTGGGTGGGCACACAGGCTCTGCACACGGGGAAAAGGGTTTCTCCATTTCGAATATTTAATGAGTAGAAGGCTCTGTGGGGTTGTCTTCAGTAGGGCACACAGGAACTGTTGCAAAAATGGGTTAGGGTAACCTCTAGGAACCTTTTTTCTATTAGTTAGGGAAGTGCCAGGAGTCCCCTCCACCCACAAGGTAGTGTCAGGCATAAATGTGGCACCCCACAGCACCATCTTGAGAACACTTTGAAATAACAGAAAAAGGACTACACCTGTTGTTTGAGACCTGTGAGGAGATTTGAAGAGCTGGACCTGCTCCCACTTGTACCCAGGACAAAGTGAACTCCAAGGGTCAGGTGGCTGACCACCAATTAAGCTACAGGGCAAGAAGCAGTTGCAAATGTCTTTCCCTTAAGAGCCCTGCAGAACAGTATCAACTGGACCGGCCCTTGGCCCTGCTGGTGGCTTCTGTTGGAGTGAGTCTTAACCCCCAAGTGCTGTTTCTGTGCTACTGGGACTATTGGCTGTGTCAAAGTGTACTCCTCCAAAGACCTCCAGAGGATCGGGACAAACCTACTAAGTCAATCTGACCAAGGTGCGCTGCCGCTGGGCTGAAGATTCAGGTTTCTCCCACTCACGAGATTTTCAGAAGCAGCAAATTCATTTCTGCGGAACCTCACGGACAAGGTGTCTGGCCTCTCGGAGCACCTTTTGGCTTCTGGAGGCAGCCTTGCCCTGCTGGAGGGAATACAGCTCTAAAAATGTGACTAAGTCTAAATGTATAAAACTTGACCAGGTGAAGGCGCTAAAAGTATCTGGCCTGCAAGATGACAATTATGAATTTTCCTATTCTGAGCTTTTCCTGCCTAAACCAACAGCTTCAACTGACCCGATTTATATCTTGGCCATTCGCCCTTCGTGATGTAGTTTTCAATCTGTCTGTGGAGCTGGCGGAGCTTCTCCTGCCCGATTTATATATTGGATGGCAGGACATTCGTCAACCTTGAAGGATGTAAAACAGTCCGACCAGCAGTATTGCTCCATCAAAGATGCACATTCATCTACCGTCAGATAATTCTCCAACGTCGTTGTAATGGTGGTTTACCACCCTCCAAATTTATATATGTCTGTCATATTGGCAGCCTTGCGCGGGTGTACGGAGTTATTATGTCACGGACCTGTTTTTCCTTGCTATATCCATGAGTCTAAGAGGCAGACGCACATGTCACACATCTGAGATGAATGGGCAAAATAATCACACCTGCAGAGCACACGCACACTACAAAACACACCCCATTCTATACCATGATCCTTTGCCTTTTTCATTTTGAAGTGCAAGATATAGGATCTCTTTGTTGCCTTGTACTATTTTAGTTAATTTTTTCCATCTACAATTCTCGTGATTTGAATTTGTTTTCTGCACCATGTCTGGAAGAAGGAACCCCAGATTTACAGACACAGAATGAACAGTCATGCTGGATGAGATTATTAAGGTAGAACCACACTTGCTTGGAGTCCTTGTCAAAATACCACTTTCACCCAGAAAAGGCAAATGTGGGAGAGAATGCTGTATCTAACAACAGACCCTCAAAGGAGAAAATTAGGAAGTGCTGGAATGGTCTGCGGGGGAGAGAATGCACCCTGGCCTCTGAAGCCCACCTACATGCCCAGCAGACTGGTGATGGATCTCCCAGGACTATGAACCTCTTGCCTTGGGAGGAGGTGGTATATGGAATCCTATACACTAAAGACTTTGCAGGATCCCTGGTGGATTGGAGACAGAGAAGTAGAATCACTGTATGTCATTCAGCAACTGTCTCTTCATTATTATATGTCCAGATGTTAAAATGTGTATTTTGTTTCTAAATTTAACATAAAAGTAGGGGGTGGGCAAGCCGCTGACTAAGATGCCATTTTGCACAAACTGAAAGAGTTCGGTCCTGACCCCTTCAGGAAGGGAAGGTAGCAGATGGGCAACAGAGCCCGATAAAGCGTATGAAGCTCTGCTCAAGACACAAGACATGTTTAACGACCTTGAGGCGGAACTAGCTGCAGAAAAGATATTTTGGCCACACAAATCCAACCACCTGGATTCTCCACTCGGTGGAAGCAAGGGGGCAACATCTGGATCTAGTGAAGACATAGCAGCTTGCACCATGAGCCCCTTAGTGGTAGGGTGTTGAGAAAGACAGACCGGGTCGTCCGGAGCAGGATGATGGCAATGGGAAATGGCACGATCAACAGAGACCCTGGTAAGTGGCCTCGTCCAAGTTCTAAGTAAAATATCATACAGAGACTCTCCATAGGGCAGTAAGGGTTCAACACCCATCGCACCCTGATGAAGTAGATCCACTAAGGGATCAGATGACAAAGTTACGGAAGGAAATTGTAACTGCAAGATATCAGCAGCTCTCTTCTCAACCTCTGCATAAGCTGCTCTAGCCTGAGTCGCCATTCGTGGAAGAGAAAGCAGGTCAGAAACAGGGGAGGGTTGCAGACCACCATCCTCACCCAAAGCAGCCCAAGGAACCTCCATAAGAGACTGAAAGAGACCAACGAAGCGGTTGACTCCTGAACAACCTTGCAACACTGGGGAAACAGCAATAAAGACTATATTGACCCCGGAGTGCAAGGGTGATAATGCGGGAACCCCAGTGTCTAAAAGCAGCGTCTCCGGGGCGGACGGATGTCGGGGCGGTGTCGTATCTACTTCAACCTTAACGACCTCATCCGATGCCACAGCTGGCAGCCGCACCGGGCTGTGCAGCGACGAGTCTAAGAACGGAATTGGGGAGCTCGACTGGCGCTGAAGGTGAACCCGCTGGTGTGGGTCCAGTCCGAGTACCCTCTACCTCCTTGGGGCCCAAAGGCACTCCAGGGGAAGGCATGGACCCAAAAATGGCATGTAGAGCATGGTAGTATGCCTGCCTCTGGGTCATAGTCGCTCCGGCTCCAGGACAAGGAGGGAGGCACGGGGTTGACCCTTGTGCGACGTCCTCTGCTAAGGAACGGGAGGAGCAAGCAGAGGCTACGTTGCGACACGGTGAGGGCGAAGGCCGCCGTGACTTCGATCTCCTACGACGGGATTTTCGCAACGTAGATAAGCGACTCCCATGGAAATGGCTCCTTGACCAGTCCTGGGCAGGAACCTCAGAGCGGGAATGAGACTGACGTTGCTTGGACTCAGAAGGCTCCGAGAACTGCGCCGTCAGAAGCTTCATCCTCCTCTCCCGCAAGGCTTTCGGCTTCAGTCGCTTACAGGGGTCGCACCCCTAAGTCGTGGTGCTCCCCCAGACACCACATGCAGATGGGATAGGGGTCCGTAGCCAACATCTGTCGAGCACAGGACTCGCACATTTTAAAACCTGAAGGCATATGCACTGTCCCTTGTTGCCAAAAGGGCATCGAAGTAGGCCCACAAACGGCCTAAGGAACCGCTATTCCGGATCTGCATTGCAGCGCAGAAAAGAGGAAACTGAGGTCCAACCAGCCGGAGGGGACTTAGATGACTCCACTGACGTCACATCCGAAGTCAAGTCAGCGTGGAGTCGTACGACAACGCCCCCCGGCGCGCGGAGATACTGCTGAAAAAGTTTCCGGATCCAGTCTGGCGCTTGGGGAGGATTCAAAGTTAAGTAATTTGCGGCTAGAGGTCTCTATCAGATTTAGCAGTATTATAGGCAAAATTTGCTGCCACCGGCCTCCTGGCGGCCCCTACCTGGCCCGTACTTATAACGCCGCCCGCCACAGTCTTCGGAGGACCCGCGGGGCCGGGGCCCACAGGTGAGCGTGAGAGCAGGGTCGCGGCGTGAGTACTGGTCATGGCAGGTATTACCCACTACACTCCTACCTTAGCGGAGCCGGATCTGCTGAAGTGTGCCAAACCGGGGTGCAGCTACTTGACACCACGGATCAGGATGCTGCTGAAGTTGGACTCTGTGACAATTTTGTATGTTCACGCATCCGTTTTGTCCAGATTTTCATGTGGCTCCTATGCCAAACACTGCTTTTTCTAGACAATTACTTGATTTTGCAGACGAAGTGTATGAGAACACTAAGTGTAACAATTTTATATTTACCGTTTTTTGCTCAGCTACCCGTATATAACATAGATGTTTTCACAGCTGTTATCCCTGCATCATTAATCCCAGATGCACACCATATCCGCCTTTTCACCATGTTTTGCTCAACAATTGTGCCAACTGCTTTGATCTCTCCACTCATATGCTTGGACACACACCGTGTCCGTCTCTCTTCTAATTTTTCCCTGTCCCCTAACATTGTCAGCAAACCGCTAGGTCTTCTTTCACTTTTATTCGGCTTCCATCACCGAAAACCGGATAACTCTGAGTCGCGGCAATCGCTCTGATGCCTGCGTACTGTTCCGGTCTTTTGCTCTGAGAACGATTTAAATCAGCACCAGCATCCGCTCTGTGTCATTGACCTCCAGCAAGCAGACGGCTGCAGTCTTGCTGGTAGCACGCATCGCACGTGCCCCATGGAACTCCATCCATAAGTAGGTAAGAGAGAGGCCCGACACCACGAGCGCACACACACATCCGTAACGCATATGAATTACCCTCGATGCCAACACTCCGATTCCTTTTCCCACAGGAATCGTTTTACAAACCCACTGAGAAGCAGACATCCTGCCGTATCTCGGCCTTCATTTCCTTATCGTCCACGAACTATAAGCCACGCCCTGGTAAGATCCTTATCGTGCACTTCCAGACATGCCTTCCGTATCCCGCCAGGCAATACCCTTACTATGTTACACCATGTGTGTGCGCCGCTACACAGGTCCTAACTGTTACGCTTTTCCCCAGAGTTCCTACATTGATACCGACATATACTGCCGAGTTACATCCTCTGCACTGCATTATCCTCTTAATCGCCGGCCTACACCCTCAACAGGGGTAAGTTTTTTCCCTTGCGCCATTTCTGCAGTTTCTCTGAACCGAAGCACAACGACCTTCTAATCCCTAATTATCTTTCTCTATCCCTTACACTACCAGAACCCGGCCGGGTCTCCCTGTGAGTATCTTTCTTTTACTTCACCCACGGTTGGCACGTTTTCTTCACTCAAGTTGAGCGATTGATAATTCAGGTACCTTGACCAATTCTTCTTGCCTACATGATTCAATCCACCACAATTGTGCTGGTATAAGGGCCATATGCTCACCTCACATTGTTTTTACTCTTCCTTTCCCAGATGTCCCCACAATTATAGGTCCTGATGAGACCCTACATTCTAGAAAGGGTCGATACGCCGTCGACAGTAATGATGAAAGCGAACCACTGATTCAGCACTTATTATTGTATAAAGTCGCTGTATAATTTGTGAAAATTTCAGAAATGGTCGTTTTCGGTAGAAATAATCCTTGAAACCTTGTAAATATTGTCACACTAGGTCACGTAACTTTTAGGTTCTGGTAACACTTGGGACACTTTGCACAACTGCCTATATATTTTTTTGTATATTAATTGAGTAATACATACATATGTGTTCAATGAGACTTTTGGTGTTTTTGGTCCTTTCTTTCTGACATCATTCTAACCCATTTATTGCGATTGCGCACTACAATATCTATATATGTATATACCATTCCACAGGAACAGTTGTTTTCTTGTATTATTCAATTACCCTGGTTCCATAGTGAGTAGGGTTCCCTTGTTTTCCATTTTTGAGAAGTAGAGCAAGCAGAAGGAACCCCCACTACCAAAGGAAACACAAGGACACTTGGCAACCCTACCCAGGTTCCAGATCCTATGGTCACTGGTCTTGACAGGATTGTTGAATAATTTAATAATTTGCAAGGGATTACCAAACTTTGAGGCAGCATCACCTTTTCTTGGTAATTTCACTCTGACCCAGTCACCAACAACTACAGAAGTTTTCTTAGCAGCCTTCCTCCTCTGCATACACCCCAACTCCTTTTCCCTCCAACCAGCAGTATCTTCAGCCCCACAGTTGGACATTTTCCTGCAGGAGGCTACCCAAGATGGAAATATATTAGTAATGGCTGAACCTACCCTTAAATAATCTAAAGGGAGTCAATCCCGTGGATGAATGAATAAACCTATATTAACGAACCTTTCTTTTGATGGCCAACTCCCAATTATCACCAGAAACAACTGCTAGCTGCATGACATCTTTCAACAATTTGACAAACATTTCCACGGCGCCATTACACTCTGGGTGATATAAGGCAGCCTTTTTATGTTTTATACCCCTCTCCTCCAAAAATTCCTCAAACAAATGCGAAGCAAACTGAACTCCGTTGTCAGACAAAGACATTGGAAACCCTTCACGCTCAAAAAGCTCTTCCAAAAATTCCACAACAACCTGAGATTCAACAGAATTGACAATTTTAATTTCAGGCCACCTAGAATATAAGTCCATACAAACCAAAACAAATCGATCCTGAGACCTTAACTTCACAGGTCCAAAAACATCAATTGCAAGATCAACCCAAGGACCAGAAGACTGTTCCCGGACGATAATTGGTTGCGTCCTGCACTTCAGCCCCTTGTCACTCCCAGCACACTGGGGGCAATTGCGAACAACCCTTTCTATGAAAACATCCATCGCTGGCCACCAGTAAGCCTCTCTAACCCTTTCTTTGGTTTTTGCTATTCCCATGTGACTCACATGGGCATTGTCCACCAGCTTATCTTTCAAAGCGTCAGGAACTACCAATTTACTACCTCGCATCAAGATACCACTCACCAAGGTTAACTCATCTTTGACATTCCAAAAGCCTTTAAGATTTTCATCACAGTCATGCTTGTTGCCCCAGCCATCACGAACTTTCGCCAACACAAGTTTCAAGACATTATCCTGATCAACATTTTCTCTCCACACTTCCTCTGAAAAGAAACCTTCAGTGATAACACAAACATTCACCTCTACTTCAAACTCCTCGCCAGAAAAGAACTCAGACTCCTCTGGCACATCAGCAATATCATTTTGACTACAAAGCCTGGAGAGACAGTCAGCCAAAATGTTTTTAGAGCCGGGAAGATAAGAAACATCAAATCCAAACTCTTGCAAGGCAACATCAAACTTCCTAATCCTGTGCGAGACAAAGTCAACCCCTTTCTTGCAGAAAACACCTCTAAGAGGTTTGTGATCAGAAACAACATGAAACGATTTTCCCCACAAAAACTTCTTTAGCTTGCGAATGGCCCAGTAGACTCCCAGAGCTTCTTTCTCCACGACAGAATAATTACACTCAGAACCTCTCAAGGGTCTGGAAATGAAAAGAATGGTCTTTTCAGAACCACCAGCTTTCTGTACTAAAACAGCACCCAAACCTTTTGAACTAGCATCCGTCATGAGATATGACTAACAAGGGATCAAAGCTAGATCATTCAAACACTGTTTGATGACATCAAACTCTTCACTACAGACATGACTCAACACAAACTCACAACCCTTTTTTAGCAAGCTATGCAAAACTTCAGTTTTTTGTCAAAAATTGGGAACAAACTTATTATAAAATTCCGCCATACCCAGGAACTTTACTAATTCCTCTTTGTACTTAGGGTATTCCAAGTTAGAAATGGCTTGTACCAAAGAGGGTTTGGGTTTAATACCAGAACCAGAAATTAAATGACCCAGGTACTCAATCTCCCCAACATTTAATTTGCATTTTTCAGACTTTAGAGTGAGACCAGCAGAAACGAGCCTTTCTAAAACCAGAGTTAACCTTTTATCATGTTCTTCAAGGTTAACACCATGGATAAGGATGTCTTGATATACTTTGATCCCAGCAATACCACTGAGAACTCTCTCCATCACCCTCTGAAAAACAGAGGCCGCTGAGATAAGTCCAAAAGGCATCCTGAGACACTTGAAGGTACCAAAAGGTGTGATGAAGGTGGTAAGATCTTGTGAAGTTTGATGAAGCTTGACCTGATGGTACGCTGATGAAAGGTCCAATGTGGAAAAGTGTTTGGCTCCAGCCAAAGAGGACAACATTTCAGTGATATTGGGGAGAGGATAATGGTCCACGATGACTTCTTTATTCAACTCCCTCAAATCTATGCATAATCTAGCCTCCCCATTGGCCTTGCGAGCCATAACGACTGGAGAAATCCACTCAGTCGCCTCTACCTCTTGAATAATTCCATTTTTGATAAGCTTATCTAATTAATTTTTCATGCTATCTTTCACTAGTAAAGGAACACCCCTGACCTTTGCTACTTTGGGTACAGCTCCTGGTTTGATCTTTATGTGGTGAACATAGTTCTTGAGGCAGCCTAATTCCTTGCTAAAGACTTCTGGATATTTCGCAATCCAGACATCAGCCCCATCGTTTACAGCTTTAACAGCTGGCATATCCCTCAAACACACCGAGGGCGTTTGATTTGGATCTAGGTACACGTAAAGATCCCGCTGTTTTATGCCACTGGAGTGATTGCATTAGAGACTCTGGTTTGGGTGGTTTCCCTCTCCTCCTCCACGCCTATTAACAGTCAGTGATCTACCTTGGAATTCCTCTGCTTTAGTAACCTCCAGGTCTCTCTTCCCCTATGTGGTGTTGAAGGCTAGTTCTTGCTCCTTTGACTTTGCATTCTGGATTGCAGCTATCCCTATGGCGCTATGCAGTGTGCCTGTCTTCATCGTCCTTATCAGAATGCGATTCTCGATTTGGCCTCTTCCCCTCCGGTTCCCCCTCATGATGGCACTGCTGTGATCATTTCTGAGCTCTGGGCCAATTTAAAGGCAACTGATTCCAGAATAGATACTCTAACACATTACCTAGACACCATGGCTGAGAGCCTATAAGTGAGGGTGCGGAACACTGGATTTCAGAGCTGGAGGATGGCAACGCTGCAACATCTCAAGCGTGTTGAGCGCATTCTCAGGACCACAGCTGCAAGGAACGAAGATCTGGAGGCCAGATCCCACTGCAACAACATCCGCATAGCTGGCATACCAGAATCCACTAATACTGGACGCATGGATGTTTTTGTGGATCATCTCCTAACGGAACTTTTCGACAGAACGTCATTTACTGATACCTTTGTGATTGAGAGGGCACCATGAACGATCAGGCCCCGGCCCAATCCTGGAGCGCCCCCATGACAAATCATCGCTAGGATTCTCAACTTTAGAGGTCGGGACACTGCACTTCGCCTGGCTCGTGACAAGTGCCCGTTACAATATCAGGGCTCCACTGTCTCACTCTTTCCAGACTATACACCAATGGTCTAGGAGGCCCCACGCAAGTTCACAGATGTTAAACATTCTCTTCAGAAACTCAGACTGAAATATGGGATACTTTACCCATCATTCCTCCGTGTGGAACTGGATGGCCGTCACCACAACTTCAATACCCCTGAGGATGCTGTGCAGTTCTGAAAGACACACTCATCTGGACGATCCCCTTCTGCTGGCAGTCCTAATGCTTCAGCTCCTACTGACTTGTTGCCTACTTCACTTGGTGTGCACTCATCTTAGGGTGCTCCTCGCATTCTGGAATACATATGTATGGTCACCCAAATATGACTTCAACTATTGCTCTTGTAGGAGAGTAGGATCTGCTTCACATGGGTACCCCCACTTTTTGCTGATGCTTCACTGTTTTTCGACTTTAGTCTGGCTGGGGCCCTGCTAATCAGAACCCGAGCCTAGCTGCTTCCTCTCTAAAATGGTTTCCATGTGCCTTAGGCACATCTCTGATTGGAATCTGGAGTGGCCTTATAAGTCCCTAGTATATGGTATACTATGTACCCAGGGCATAGGTACCTCAGAGGCCTACCAGGGGCTGCAGCATGCATTGTGCCACCCCTGGAAGGCCATCCAAAGTGACACCACAGGTCTGCTACTGCAGCCTGGGTAAGGTGGTGCATGCACCCCTTACAGTGGTATGGGCTACCTATATCACTACCATTGCACACACATATAAACCTATAAGTCACTCCTATGGCAGGCCTTACCAATCCTGAAGGCAGAGTGCTTGGTTTCTACGTGAGAGGGTGCCCCTGCATGAGCAGAGCCCCTCTGCAGCGTTCGGAGTCCCTCCTCTGATGCTGTTTGTGGTACAGCCTGATCATATACTCTTAAGTGCATTATACCCTCGCGGTACAATGCTAACTTTGGACTGGCTGCACCAAAACATGTCGTGTTTGGTGTCAAGCATCTTGGAATACTACCCCCCCCCCGCCAATCCTGGCGGCGGGGGTAGCATTCCACCCTTCTAGAGGGAGAGACATGTACACACCGGGCTACCCGGTAACTTCTTTCCAGAGCCCTGGCATCACAAAATGGATGCCGCTGCCACAGACACGGGTCTCCTGCGGCTGACAAACTCCGACAGGGGAGACCTGGACAATAGGTTTCCTGTTACAAGGAGGTGTAACCACCTCCCCAGACAGGATAGTGTGTATTGGGGCTGGGCGGGAGCACCCTCTGGTGCTTTGAAGTCCTGCACTGGGGGCACATTTGGTGTCCCTGTGCATATGCCAGTTCAAACCGGTTGCAGGGGCTACCTGCCCCTGCTCTGGCGCGAAACTGGACAAAGGGAATGGGTGTAACCACCCCTCTTCCCTGACCCTCCCATAGAGTGGGTCCCCAGAGTATGTCCAACCCCCTAACTTTGTATAAGTATGGGACCCCAGTCCTTAGGACTTTAGATTACCCTGGACGAAACTCTGACACTGAATCCTGGACCTTTGACGCTCTACTTGAAGATTAGAGGACTGAAGAATCTCCCTTGGGGTCAAGGAGTGACTCCCCTGCTTGGCAGGCACCTAAGAAGCAATTGTCCGGTCTGCATCGCTGAAGCTCCCGCTGGACGCCGAAGTCTTTGCATCACCAGAGGTGGATTTCCAGACTTCCCCGAGGCTGCCCTGAGTCCCCAGCAAAGCTGAGGCCCGTAGCTGTCGTGGGTAACGTGGAACCGTGACCCCTGGACACCGAGTACTTTTGCAAGTGCATCCTCTTCCTGGTCTCCCACGAAGTTGTGCTTTGGGCTCCGAGTAGCCCCCGCCTCCAGCACCGAAGATCACTGGCCTCCACTCCACGAGAGTCCTGTGAGCCAGCTCCAAGTGCGTCCACTCGATGCTCCTTCGCGGTCGCTAGTCCGTTGGCTAGTGGCCCTCCCGAAGGCAACTCTTCTTCTGCTTGGGCTTTCCTGGTTGCTCCAGACGTGCCCTGACTTACCCTCGCTGGGTGAGTCCCCCAGACCTTGCTGGTCTGCATCAACGTCCTTTCTTTATTTCCACGTGACTTGCCGTTGCCAAGGCTTGTTGGGTCCAATCCGGTCGCCGACACCCCAGCAATCGACAGACGTCGTGGGACAGCTCCTGGTCGTCGTCGACGCCTCCTGGACCTCGTGGCTGAAGAGTCAAGACGACCGTCCACCTACCTGAAGCACCAGACATCGGCGGGCATCTGCTCATCGCCTTCCTGGTCACTGGCTAGTGACCCAGACTCTGTCCCCTCTGCTTTCAGGTTCTTCAGATCTTCGATCCACCCTTGGATCCACCCGAACACTTTCGACTTGGTTGCCAGCAGCACTTTGCAGCAGATCGCCATTGAAAACGACGACGAAACCCGACCCCGAAAGACACCTATGCACCCGGCTTCCCTGGGTGAGGTAACTCGAGTACTCCGGTGCTCCCGTGGGTATAGACTCTAGAACAACCTAGTTCTAAAGGGGTTTGCTCCAAGTCCTCCTCTAAGTGTCCTTTTTCTTTAAAACTCCAAATGCGACATTCCCCATAGAAGTCAACGGCGGCTCACGGCTGTGTTCTCACACTTCACGCGTCCCCCGTGGGTCACCTGTGTCACTACCTTGGGTGGTTCCTTGAGGGCCAAGCACTTCTACAGGCTCTAGGCCTTGTGTCTAGCTCAGTCGTGGTTCTTATACCACTTTTTTGGTATATGGTTTGGTACGCCCCTAAGGCTCAAACGTGTATTTGTGCTATTACTGTTGATATTCGACTTGTAACTTATGTACTTCGAACTCTAGCCTCATAAAGAGACTAGAGGGGTGTGTTTAAGACTAAATACATATATTTTAAATATATACCTGGTGTGGTCCTCTTTCATTTGGTCACTCAAGAGATTATAGACTGGTAAAACAAGCTGCTTTACATTCCTTCAAGACTTAGCCTGAAGGCTGCTCTCCATAGCTACCACTAGGATAGCTTTCAATAAAGGTTGTCTTTAACCTATCTCCAATAAGGGGTTGTTTGGACTGGTGCAAGGTGCCCACTATAATTAGTGGACAGCATATACCAGGCCAACTTCTCACAGCTCTTTCGCCTAACATGTGTATATTTTTTGGCCCGCATTGCAAATAATTTCTTTTATTTATCTTTTTTGTTATTCGGTATAATGCTCAAAGTTCTATCTCTTTACTATATTCATTGCTTATTGGGCCTTGCTCCCCAGGGCGTTGTCACCCCCTGAGGTATATACCACTATGTTTGTGCTTTTGTTTTTTATTGGGGTTATTTGGGTTCCCTGGTTATTGTTTTGGCTGGAGTGGGTGGGCAGGAAGGGTGGTTGTGTTCTTGGTATTTTATTCAATAATGTCTATTCACTATTATGGGACACACTAGGTCTACCTGTAACATTCATGATTTTATACTATAATTTATTTCAACATTACATCTTCACACACTATTAGAGACCTGTATGACGTGGAACATTAGATGCTTGAACAATCCCCGAAAAGGGAAACCGGTCCTTGCATACTTGGGCCGGCATGGAGTTAGTTGGCTTTCCTTCAGGAAATACATTTAGTGTCACAACCAAAAGTGTAATTATGCTTACTCTTGAGGCTCCCATCGATACTTCGGTCATTACAGTTCCTACTCTCGTGGAGTATGCATCTTAATACGTAGTGGGGTCCTCTTCAAAATGATCAGGAACACCTCTGATTTTGCTAGTTGATATTTACTTGTGCTTGGGGAACTGGTCGGTCGGATCGTACTTCTTGTTAATGTATATGAACCGAAGACCGACTCCCTTGATTTCTTTCTTGATTTATCTTCACAAATTAATCGATACCCGGCTGATTATATTATTATGGGTGAAGATTTCAATCTTATCTGCCAACCTGAGCTTGATTCTACGGAGTCTACACTTATTACTAAACGTCATTCCCTGCAGACACTTCTGGACCTACTCAACTTGTTTCATCCATCAGAAGCATGGCGATATAAATTCACCTGTCAACGCGATTATACATTCTATTCTGCTCTGCACAATGTATGGACCCGCATTGACCATTGGTACCTGTCCCCAAGGTGGTCTTCTATGGCTATGCACTATCATACACTTCCCCTGCACACTACCGACCCTGCTCCGGTTTTAATCACATTAACTATACCTACATATGTCCCAATGGTCCGTAATTGGCGTTTCCCTGCTGGTGCGTTATGCAACACCGTCTTCCGTTCTGAAGTCTGGGACGCTATCATTGAATTTTTTTCCACTAATGTTGAATCTGTTGAGAAACACTACCCTATGGGAGGCCTTCAAGGCCTATATCAGAGGAGTTTGTATCTTGAAACATGCAGTATTGTTCAAGATCTCACTAAGGTAGAGAACAAGCTTAGCGCATTTGACTCCACTGATAGAGCTGCAGCATACGCTCACCCTCAACATGATAGGCCACAACTAATGCACACATTCCACGACCTTTCTAAACATGAAACCGCTTAGTTTGGGAAGTATGCTAAGGCACCCAGGTATGGTGAATGTGAACACCCTGGTCGAACATTGGCCCGTTTGCTCTGCCCCCCCTTATGCCACATTTGTGACTTACTTGCAGTGGCTTGATTGCATTGATGGTCCAGCCATACTGGCAGATTTTACGCACTACTTTAAAACACTTTACACAGCTTGCCCCGGCGGTGACAAAGATGCACTGGCCGATTTTATATCTGAAATTGCCATGATGTGGCTCGAGGCTGGCCAACAGCAATTTCTTGCCTCCCCTATTACGTGTGAGGAACTCTCACAGGCCATTGATGATTTCAGTGGTTAAGGCTCCGGGTCTGGATGGATTCACTGGAGACTTTTATGAAGCTTATAAGTCGCTTTTAGTCCCTCTTTTGTTGGAGATGTATGCTTAATCTCTTGACCACGGCTTCCTCCCACCCATGCTACGGGGAGCTGTCATCACATTACTGCTCAAACCTAATAAACCTCCTTATCTCTGCTCCTCATATCGTCCATTGTGCCTTATAAACCATGATAATAAAATATTGGCCAAGATATTAGCCACCCGCCTTTCTTTATTAGTGGTTCGCGTAATTTTTCCGATTCATGCGGGTTTTATACCACACCGCTCCACTTCCATTGATCTTCACACTCTTTTCGCTGTGATCAATCAAATTTCCCCCACCACCCCATCGGCAGTTGGATGCTGAAAAGGCATTCGATTCACCGGAATGGTCCTTTCTCCATGCTACTTTAGCTAAACTGGGCGTCTCTAATGGTTTCCGTAATTTGATCCGCTTGTTATACCGTGACCCTATGGCCTGACTACGACTTAATGGTAAACTAACAGAGCCATTCCCCTTATCATGTGGCACTCAGCAGGGCTGCCCTCTATCTCCTCTTTTGTTTATAATTGCCATGGACCCTTTAGTCCATCATCTACAAGAGAAGCATTTGCCTAGGGGCCTCAGGTTCCCACGAGGGACATTAGCTTCCCTTTATGCAGATATTATGATTTTTGTTCATGACCTCTCTGTAAATTTGCATGCAGTTGTTCATGAGGTGCAGCGCACTGGCATTTTTCCGGCCTCCATATTAACTAGTGTAAATCCAAATTATTCCCACTTACAGACGTCACTGTACCTTACAATCTTGAGTTTCCCCAGCAGTGGTGCTCCCAACTCCACCAAATATTTAGGCATTCATGTTCATAGAGACCACTCCGAAGTCGTTCATCGCAATTATGGACCCGCCCTAGGCAGACTCGGGACGCAAGTGGAACGATGGATTAAACTCCCATTGGGTGTGGCCGGGCGGAAAGCCATTATAAAAATGATTGTACTGCCTCGCTTTTTATATATTTTTTAAAATATTCCCATTGCCCTTACTAACAGTTTCTTCACCTCCTTGCGCAGTCTACTCATTCGATTAACATGGGCTGGTTCCTGACCCTGCATTCATTGGCAAGTCCTTTCCCTACCCTATGAGCGCTGCGGTTTTGGAGTCTATGATTTTCAACTATATTTCTACGTAGCCGAGGCCCATTATGCTTACTACTCGTATCATCCAGATGCCTATCTACTGTTCCTCAAACCCAAAGGGGCCCAGTTGTCACACCTTCCAATGTCTACTATATTGCCTCAAGGCCTTCCGCGTGACCTTAACACTATACAGACGCTCGTCACTACTAGCTGGGCTTGGTTCAAACTCCTATGATATCTCGGTGGTGACACCCTCTATTCCCCGCATCTTCCACTGATGAAGAACCCCTGACTCCCGCTCACTCTCGAACAACTGGTGCAGCACTCTTTTTGGGCACATGACAGCGGGTGATCTGTCTGTAGATGGCGTACTCAAACCCAGTTCCACTATGGCTAAGGGGGGAGGAGGGGGGACAGTCCACGATTATAGAGAGGTTCAGATTTCAGCAGTTGCACAGTACATTGCGAGGAAGTGTTGCCCGCTCGCCCAACCGAGCCGAAAGATTTCCCACCACTCTTGTTGGTGATCATTACCCCGGACAGCAGTCATCTTGTTTCCAAACTGTACCACACTTCCTTACAACTGTAGCCCACTGATGTAGAGAGGGCCAGGACTGCATAGGAACGTGACTTAGGTACTTCCATTTTAGATAAGACCTGGTGTTACTGCTGCACGCAGACTAAACTTATTTCAGGCAATCACCAACATAAAATATTACATTACAAGTACCTCCACAGGGCTTACACTACCCCCGACGCTTTAGAGGAATGTGACCCTACTAGATCTCACTGCTTCCTCAAGTGCCAGGCAGATCATGCAGATTTTCTTCACTTGGCATGGACCTGTGGGGTGATAGCCTGCTTTTGGAAAGATATATACTCCACTTTATCCCTCATGGTTGGCTGATCTCTTTCACCTGACCCCCTGATGGCCTTAATGGGATATGTTAAGCCACTGCCATTAGGGTTATGTCGTTCTACTGCCATTGCTTTATTACTTGCCAAATGGCGCATCTCACTTCACTGGGGAACTCTTCCCCCACCCAACGACGGCAGCCTGGTTGAAAGATCTGCCTTATTGTGATACTAACTCTGAGTTATACTCTTCTATACAGCCAATTACATCTAGGCCGAAGGACATCTGGCAACCACTTCATAACTATTTGTTGTCTATGTTTTGTTCTACTGAGGATGAAACAACAGGTAAAATGCCTACCATTTGTCAAATGCTTTTTGCACTGTTTTTCTGTATTGTTTTATTATATTTGATATGTTGCTCTGTCATTATGTATATGCTCTGTCTCTGTAATTTCTACACTTGCTCTGCGTCCCTACTTTCCTCATATTTATCATGCTTTCTCTGTTTTGCTATTTTTTTTCTGCCACTGGAGACCTACTGTACCACCTATGTAAATGCTAGTCCACAATTCTTTTCTAGCTAATTGTATGCATGTTTAAAAAACAGTACATAAATGCTAAAAAAAAATAAAAAATGCATAAATGTATGCATACTTTGTTTCTTATTTGTGGAATGTCCCTTTATCCCCAATCCTGTATGTTCATTCTTAAAACATATTTTCTTTATCACTATGTAATATATCTGTTTGCATTTATATGTGTTCCCCTTTGTAAACAAGTACCTATAATATTTATGTGTTTTTTTTACAGCAGCTTCATTATAGTTCATCTACCGCATGTTGTCAGTCTCTCTATATGCCTCTGGTCAAAAACCTGAGCAGTTTTTTGTCCTTATATATTGTAATATATTTTGTTTTATCTAAGACAGCTCCATTTATATCACGAGTCAATCTTAATTTTGGTCCATAACTACTTTAACAGTGTTAGTGGTCAATGATTAAATTTTCCATAATGCATCATCCTAGATGTTTATGTAGGTTATGTTACATCTTCATAATACTATATACTGATAACAGATCTAGACAAGTGTGATAGTCATTTAAAGATCTATGTAGCAACTTTACAAAGTGTTCATGCAGAAAGATGTGTTACTTTTGCCTGTTGTATCACACTCTAAAGAGTAAACATCTGTAGTCTGTGCTCTATGGGGTCTATAGTTTTATACACTTATTTTGTATTCTCATGTTGTCTGATGTCTTTTCAAGTCATGCTTCATGTCATACAGATAGTAATTCAATGATGTAGTGTCCTATGGCAAACTGTAATGAGAAAAGTTCCCGTCAAATAACCCTTAACATGCTAAAGCACAGAACTGCCATTTTGTTTAATCACTTACAAGTGTGATGTCTTATCAATACATAGCATCTTATTTGATGGTATGAATGCAAATTTTGAGGACCTCATCTCAGTAACACTAAAGAAGTGTATATGTAAGGGTAGAAATAATATGGTTTTACCTCTACCGTAGGAATACATAAAGGAACATTTTATTAACACTAAGAATAAGAGGTTAACGTTTGGATGAACCATTAAATAAAAAGTTGATATATGTTATACAATTGTTTCAGGTAAAGATGTCTTACTAATCATTATTGTTGTTTACATTGTAGGCCATCAACCAGAGCTGAAGTTCAGGAACATCAGCAAATAGCCGCAAATGCCTTTAGTGAAGACGACTCCTGCTGATCCGGATCCTGACTGAGAGGAGCCTGGCCTTCAGGTGTGTTTAGTTAGGCTGCTAGGGTGAGCCTCAATTTGCCTACTATTCCTACAAATAGTAATGTTTTGCCTGCTCCTCCTCAACAGCCTATAGTTGTCATTGCTCTCTGTGGCCCAACATTTATCGCAACTTCTATAGTGTGCACCCAAGTCCTAGCTCCTGTATTGCCAACATCTACAGTTGACCCAGGATCCAGTGTTATGGTGTACACTGTACAAAAGCCACAGGGTAGTGGGGGTAGGCTAGCATTGGGACAGCTGAGTTAGGCCACTGATGCCCATATAGGTAGGTTTCTTGAAACTACGAGCCACAACATCATTAGAGCAGCCTCCAGACATGAAGACCAGAAGGACCAGCTCATAGGGCTCCTCAAATAAAACAATCAGTGCCGGGGGTGAGGGGGGGGGGGATCAAACCCAGTTGCAAATGGGGCACAATGATATAATGGAGAGGCTGATTTATATATTGTGCTCCTTTTCTGGGGTGGAGCAGGATGGGTTTAAAGACATACGTAGGGCAATCAGAGAGTCATCTACCCCTTTCTGCGGACCTTCTATATCAGACAATACTACATCAGGCTTCTCCACAGAAAGGGAGACCCTGCAAACCCCTGGAGTCACCTGCCACTACATTGTACTCTAACTGTGGAGGGATCGTTCTTCTGGACCAGTAGAAGAGGATTCCACCAAGACCACCACCAAGAGGCGCAAGACATAATTTTCTTCTGTGAGGCACTACCATTTATTCTTGGAACATTTTTTTCAACACATTGCCTTCTAATGAACACATTTATTGTGGACATGGATTATAAGCAACTGTGTCTTTACTCTGATAAATTATGTCCACCATACTTGTTAATTCTGTGTCTGAAATTAGATTTGTATCTTCAATGTCTTTCGTCTTCTGTAAAGTTTATTATAACATTTTACTTTTTAGACAAATAAAATCTATTCTTCAGTAAATTTAAAAGTCCCTTTAGTGCTTTTTGCTGGATTAGTAATAATAGGTTGAAGTAATAAATTAATTGTGATAAATGTTATAAAGTCATCTAAACATTACAGACACTAAGTTAACACATTAGGTTCTATAACCCTATATGTTAGTTAACTGAAAATGGAAGTTACACTTCCTTATAATCATGTGGCAGAGGCAGCATTGCAAAAATCAATAAAAAATCTTTTTTGTTTTTTTAGAGTTTTATATAGCGCGAACTAGACCCGAGAAATCGGGTATCAGAGCGCTTTACATGAGCACCAGTTTCGTTACAGAAGGACACATTCATTTTTGTTAGGCACGGGGAGATTAAGTGATTTTCCCAGAATCACAGGATGTTTTAGCGTCATTGCCGAGACTCGAACCCGGTTCCCCAGCTTCGAGGCCGGCCGCTCTAGCCGTAAGGCTACATCCTCTCCCCAATTTGTCAACATAAAAATTACATCAGTTATAGTTTTCACACATACAAAATCTGTATGGGGGGTTAACCTCACACTAAATGACATAACATTAAATCATTCATGTTATTGAGCTGAAACATACATTTATAATATATATATATATATATATATATATATGACAGTGTGAAATGGTATATAACAAAAAAGTGTAGGATTCATTTAAGTATTTTATTTTGCACAATTGCAAATGAAAATCTACAATCACAGGACATCACTTTCGTCTAATTACAATTGGTACCTTTTCATCTAACACCAACAGAAGATATATTGTTAATACACAAGGTATGTCAATTTTCTATGTGACAAACATAAGACATAGAAACACATCAAAAAGTATAACCACCTTCAGTGTACATATTAAAAGACTGCCACCTTAATGATTTACTACAATTTACTTTCAGCTGCATAAAACAATAGACCAAATATTTTTGTATGTATATTTATTACAAATTACCCTTATGAGAAGAAACTGTCTATACATCTCTTTTCAGATCATTTCCTTCTTCCTCACCGCTGTCATCTTCATTTTGCAAATCATCAAATCAACATCAGCCTGGACCTCCTTGTTTTAGTCATCATCTGGGATGAAAAGAATGTTCCACCACAGGGTAATGTTGTGCAGCATACAACATAACATTTTTATTTGGCGCACCGTATCAGGTGAGCAGAGGAAGGCTCCACCAGACTTATCCAGACAACAAAATCTTGCTTTCTAGAACCAAAAGCCCACTTCACAGGCCTCCTATTTCTACTATGTGGCTCATTGAAGCAGACTTTCCCTGGCATTATTGAATTTCTCAAAAGTGGCAACAACCACAGTCGGTTTGGATAAGCAGAGTCTCCTTAACCCCTTCGGTGCTTATGACGAGCTGGACTCGTCATGGCACACAGTGCTCGTGTGCTCATGACGAGTCCAGCTCGTCATAAGACCACCCACGGGGGAAGCGCTGGCGCTCCCCGTGGGAATCCGATCGTCGTTTTTTTTTTTTTTAGGAGGCAGGGGAAGGACTTCCCCTGCCTCCGCCCGCCCCCCATCAATGACGTCAGCGCGCGAGGCGCGCTGACATCATTGAGGTTTCCCTTGCTTCCCCGACGCGCTGGAAGCCATTTGCTTCCAGCGCGTCGGGAAATAAGGTGAGTTTTGGCTCGGGGAGGGGGAGTTTGCAACAAAAGAGGCATCGAGGGAAAGGAAAGGGTTTTCCTTTCCCCCGATGCCTCTTTGTGCATTCCTGCTGCACGATCATGTGATCGTGCAGCAGGAATGCCCACGAGGGAGGGAGGGAGGAGTGCTTTCTGCCCATATCTACCGTCAAACATTAGCTGTAATTCCTGATGGAGGTCTGTGCATCCTTGATTTTCTCGATGGCAATCCCCGTGTAGGTCCAGTGACCAGGAGGTTCTTTCTCATCTGCTGCTCATATCGCGCTCTGACCCTTTATAAACAAGAGGCATGTGAACTCGCATGGAAGCCCTGCCCCACATACACCATCGGTATGCAACGTCTTCCCGCCCTTTCCCCACTATGATGGACAGCTTACTCAAAGACCCCGGCGCCTTTCCGGCGCGGTGTCAAAGTTACAGACACACAAGGTCACTGGAGACAATTCTTCTGGGCCTTTACGCAGCTGTAGTGTAGGTAAGGCGCTATACATTTACCCAACGAGGTAGCACTTACTGATTAGCCAGTAGAAAGTACTCCAGTTGAGTAGAGGTATCGCACAAAAACTGTGGCATCTTTGTGGATAAATACGCAGGGCAGGATTCATTCTGGCACGATGCTCCGGTCTCAAAAATTAAACCTCAACAGGAAGCACTTCCAGATATAAATAAAGCAGGTGCCCGAGTTGAAGCTCAAATTCGGTAACGCATTAATCAGCACAAAAAATTCGTCAGCAAGGTCGAGGCTAGGCAGGAGTGCTTTCTGCCCATATCTACCGTCAAACATTAGCTGTAATCCCTGGTGAAGGTCTGTGCATCCTTGATTTTCTGGAGCCAATCCCCGTGTAGGTCCAGTGACCAGGAGGTTCTTTCTCCTCATCTGCTGCTCATATCGCGCTCTGACCCTTTATAAACAAGAGGCAAGTGAACTCGCATGGAAGCCCTGCCCCACATACACCATCGGTATGCAACGTCTTCCCGCCCTTTCCCCACTATGATGGACAGCTTACTCAAAGACCCCGGCGCCTTTCCGGCGCGGTGTCAAAGTTACAGACACACAAGGTCACTGGAGACAATTCTTCTGGGCCTTTACGCAGCTGTAGTGTAGGTAAGGCGCTATACATTTACCCAACGAGGTAGCACTTACTGATTAGCCAGTAGAAAGTACTCCAGTTGAGTAGAGGTATTGCACAAAACGGTGGCATCTTCGTGGAGAAATACGCAGGGCAGGATTCATTCTGGCACGATGCTCCTGTCACAAAAATTAAACCTCAACAGGAAGCACTTCCAGATATAAATAAAGCAGGTGCCCGAGTTGAAGCTCAAATTCGGTAACGCATTAATCAGCACAAAAAATTCGTCAGCAAGGTCGAGGCTAAGCAGGAGTGCTTTCTGCCCATATCTACCGTCAAACATTAGCTGTAATCCCTGGTGAAGGTCTGTGCATCCTTGATTTTCTCGAGCGCAATCCCCGTGTAGGTCCAGTGACCAGGAGGTTCTTTCTCCTCATCTGCTGCTCATATCGCGCTCTGACCCTTTATAAACAAGAGGCATGTGAACTCGCATGGAAGCCCTGCCCCACATACACCTTCGGTATGCAACGTCTTCCCGCCCTTTCCCCACTATGATGGACAGTTTACCCAAAGACCCGGCGCCTTTCCGGCGTGGTGGCAAAGTTACAGACACACCAGGTCACTGGAGACAATTCTTCTGGGCCTTTACGCAGCTGTAGTGTAGGTAAGGCGCTATACATTTACCCAACGAGGTAGCACTTACTGATTAGCCAGTAGAAAGTACTCCAGTTGAGTAGAGGTATTGCACAAAACGGTGGCATCTTCGTGGAGAAATATGCAGGGCAGATGTGCCTTCTCTCCATTTACACCCTGAAAAGTTAGCTGTAAACCTTGATAGAGGTCTTTGCATCCTTGAATTTCTCGAGCGCAATGCTCGTGTAGTTCCTGTGACCAGGAGGTTCCTTCTCCTCGTCTGCCGCTGAGATCCTGCTCTGACCCTTTATCCCCTTCGGTGCTTATGACGAGCTGGACTCGTCATGGCACACAGTGCTCGTGTGCTCATGACGAGTCCAGCTCGTCATAAGACCACCCACGGGGAAGCGCTGGCGCTCCCCGTGGGAATCCGATCGTTAGGTTTTTTTTTGGGGAGGCAGGGGAAGGGCTTCCCTGCCTCCCCCGCTCCATCAATGACGTCAGCGCGCTGACATCATTGAGG
This sequence comes from Calotriton arnoldi, assembly GCA_963921515.1. NCBI lineage: Eukaryota > Metazoa > Chordata > Amphibia > Caudata > Salamandridae > Calotriton > Calotriton arnoldi. The sequence continues at coordinate 570,158 of CAWUFW010002056.1, forward strand.
GTTTCCCTTTCTTCCCGACGCGCTGGAAGCCATTTGCTTCCAGCGCGTCGGGGAAATCAGGTGAGGTTTGGCTCGGGGAGGGGGGGTTTGTATCAAAGAGGCATCGAGGGAAAGGGTTTTCCTTTCCCCGATGCCTCTTTTGTGCATTCCTGCTGCACGATCATGTGATCGTGCAGCAGGAATGCCCACTAGGCACCAGGGTTTTTTTAATTTTTGTGTTGGGGAGTGGCCAAAAGGGCAACGGTTGCTCCCCTTTACGGGGGTGAATATTTTATTTATACTGTTAGGCCCACCTACCCCTTAGCTTGGCTGGTGGATTGTGTGTGGACTGGTGCATTATTTGCATATGTGATTGTAATGTTTTTTTTCTCCTTTTTATTCTAGTGTAAAGCTTTTGATTCCTGTTTGTGGTTTCAGCAGTTGTGGTTCTGCAGTTTTGCGTAATTGCATTTATTTGGTAAGAAAAATATTTTTGTTGTGTGTACTCCAAATGAGTATTATTGTCATGCATGAATGAATTTTTTTGTAAGTGGTGCCATAATGGCAGCATATTTGTTAGTGTTCAGAGCATGAAATTCTTTGCGATGTTTTGCATTGTCTTATGTGTAATTTTTTTCTTCTTTTTTAGTGGGATATTGTTGATCCTTACTGTGTCTGTGCAGAGTAGGTGGTGGTGAGTCTAGCTGCTTCTGTCACGTGAGTGGTATAGTGTTGGAGTATATAGGTCTTTGTGATAAAGCTACATTTTGTTTATTTCTTTTTTTTTACAAAGGGTTTGTTGTTGACTTGTTTGACAAGTAACCTTTATTAGTAAGCATTATGGCTAGCCGTAGAATTACTGCTCAGCAGGTGGTTGGTTTGCTTCTTGAATCTTCCTCTGAGCAGGATTATGAGACTGACAGTGCGTCTGAGGGAGAGGAGGGAGGGGAAGATTCAGGCAGTGAGTTTTCTCTCCACATGGAATCATCGGATGATGAAGGTACTCTCAGTGCAGATGAAGTGCCTGATTTAGAGGAGGATACTACTGTGCCGATGGTGCAAGAGGCATCTGGATTGCAGCCTGGGGCTGCTAGGCTTCCTACTGGAAGTGCTGGACTCTGGGTTGATCCAAACATGGTGCAGCCGGTGTTGCCTGCCTTTAGTGGTTATGCAGGGTGTAGAGTGGATTGTGAACATTATTTGCCTATACAGTATTTTCAGTTGTTTATGGATGATGTATTTTTGGGTGAGATTGTTGAGCAGACTAATTTGTATGCTGAACAGTTTTTGAGGGACAACAGTGCCAGACTTAGGCCCCATTCTAGAGCTACCCGGTGGAGTCCCACAAATCTGGAAGAGATGAAGAAGTTTTTGGGTTTGACTTTTTTGATGGGTTTGATAAGGAAGCCGTCCATGGGTTCATATTGGTCTACCAGTCCCTTGATGGCAACGGCCATATTTCCTGCAGTTATGACTCGTGATCGGTATTTACTTTTGCTTCGGATGCTGCATTTTGTTGATAATGGTTTGGCGTTGCCACGAGATCACCCTGAATGTGACCGTCTTTTTAAGATTCGGCCTGTTCTTGATCACTTTGTAGATCGATTTTCAGAGATCTATACTCCAGGGAAAGAAATATCTATTGATGAGTCTTTGGTCCTGTTCAAGGGCCGTTTGGTTTTTAGGCAGTACATTCCTAGCAAGAGGGCACGCTATGGAATTAAGCTGTATATGTTGTCTGAGAGTAGGACAGGATATGTTTTTAATTTGCGTGTACACTGGTAGGGATTCCACTATTGACCCCCTGGTTGTCCGTCCACTTTAGTAGGAGTTTCAGAGAAAATTGTGTGGGAACTTGCTAGAGGACTGTTTAACAGAGGCCACCATTTGTACCTTGATAACTTCTACACTGCTGTGCAATTGTTTAAGGAATTGTTCAAAGTGGACACTTTTGCTTGTGGCACAATCCGCTCTAACCGTAAAGGTTATCCAAAAGAGCTTGTTTGCAAAAAACTTCAGAGGGGACAGTGCAGTGCCTTGCGTAGTGAGGAACTGCTAGCTGTGAAATTTGTGGACAGGAGGGATGTGTACATGCTGACTACCATCCATGATGAGAGTACTTCACCTGTGGCTGTTTGGGGTCAGATTGCTGAAGTGCGCAAACCTGTGTGCATTTTAGACTACAATAAGCACATGGGTGGTGTTGATAGAGTAGATCAGAGGTTGGAACCTTACACTGCTATTCGTAAGTCTTACATTTGGTATAAGAAGTTGGCCATCCAACTCTTCAATTTAGCAACTTTCAATGCTTTTGTTGTGTTCAAGGAGTGTTCTCCTGCGTCAAAGTTGACTTTTGTTCAGTTTCAGGAGTCTGTCATAGGCAGCCTTGTTGTTGTGGAACAGGCAAGTGTTCCTAGAGTTGGAGTGGTGGAGGATGTGGCTCGATTGAAAGATCGCCACTTTCCTGATCACATTCCTCCTACACTCTCAAAAGACTTTCCCACTAGGAGATGTAGAGTCTGTTGGCGAAGAGGTACGCGGAAGGAGACTCGTATGTACTGCCCTGAGTGTCCTTCTAACCCTGGGCTGTGTGTGCCTGCTTGTTATAGAGCGTACCACAAGCAAAAGAATTATTGGGAGCAACCATGAGTGGTAAAGTGAACTGCCTGGTCTGTAATGTTTAAGAATTGTTGTTCTGTTTCAAGGTTGGCATTAGTGCAATGTATTTAGTTTCTGATTTTGTGTTAGTAGATTTGTATCTATTTGCAATTTGTTTGTGTTTTCTTTTTTGTATAAAAAAATCCTAAATGTGATGGTGGTGTGTGTAGGCTGGTGCTTGGCTGGCGGTGTGCGTGGAGTGGCGCTTGGCTGGTGGTGTGCGGGGAGTGGCTCTTGGCTGGCGGTGTGCGTGGAGTGGCGCTTGGCTGGCGGTGTGCGTGGAGTGGCGCTAGGCTGGCGGTGTGCGTGGAGTGGCGCTAGGCTGGCGGTGTGCGTGGAGTGGCGCTTGGCTGGCGGTGTGCGTGGAGTGGCGCTTGGCTGGCGGTGTGCGTGGAGTGGCGCTTGGCTGGCGGTGTGCGTGGAGTGGCGCTTGGCTGGCGGTGTGCGTGGAGTGGCGCTTGGCTGGCGGTGTGCGTGGAGTGGCGCTCGGCTGGCAGTGTGTGAGTAGTGACTTGCTGCTGGTCACTACACACACTGCTAGCCGAGCGACACTCCACGCAATCCATCAGCTTGTGTGGTTGCTGTGTTAGGAATGTGGGCGTGTGAAAGTGATGGGCCCTTGAATGGCGCTGTCTGCTGGTGTGAGTGTTGTAATGTGATGGGCCCGCGGCTGGTGGTGTGAATGGTTTTGTATTTGTCACACGTATGAAAGATGTATGAATGGCCTGTAAAGAGGTCGGTGCCTTGTCGTGGCTTTACAGCTCACGAGCTGTGAGTCAATGGTTCAGTTTCTCGTCCTTTCAATTATTGACAGTGCATTTCATTTTTGTGAAATCTCTTGTTAATAAAATTGTATATACTGAACCATCACTTGCCCTCGTGCCAAATCCAACCAGTATGTGTGTGTGCTTGAGGAATAGATGGCTGTGCAGTAATCTTTGTCTTTTTAGTCTGTCTGCCAAGGTGTACATTCCGTCTAAGAATAACCTACCAACTGTAGATATTGTCGTAAACGAAACACCCATGGGAGTACATGGTGATATCTCTCTTGTGGATCCCAACAAGTTATGGTACCCACAATGTCCTGCAAACCTCAAAATGTCTGTCACATTTTCCTTGCAATATTGTGCCAAAATTTTCACGCTGCAGAAATAAACACATTATCTCAAAATGACCTGGTTTTGCAAGTGGGGTCACCTGGGTTTTGGCCGGGGCTCGGCGCAAATAGGAAACCTACCAAACCCACACATTTCTGAAAAGTAAACACCCGGGGGCTTCCAGGGAGGTATGGCTTGCGTGGATCCCCCAACGTTTCCTTCCAGAATCCCTGCAAACCTCACTTTTAGCTGAAAAAAATCACTTTTTCACACATTTTTGTGTGGGAAAGTGTGGCATCACTGGCCTCACACAAATTTCCTACCACCCAGCGTTCCCCAGGTCTCCCGATAAAAATGGTGCCTCACTTGTGTGGGAGGCCCAAGTACCAGCGACAGGCAAGGGCCCACAACGTATTGAGGCGACCTCAAAATGGCCTTTCACAAAACCACCTGGTTTTGCAAGGGGGTCACCTGGGTTTTGGCCCCGTGCTCGGCGGCCATCTAGGAAACCTACCAAACCCACACATTTCTGAAAAGTAGACACCCGGGGCTTCCAGGGAGGTATGGCTTGCGTGGATCCCCCAACGTTTCCTTACCCAGAATCCCTGCAAACCTCACTTTTAGCTGAAAAAATCACTTTTTCACACATTTTTGTGTGGGAAAGTGTGGCATCACTGGCCTCACACAAATTTCCTACCACCCAGCGTTCCCCAGGTCTCCCGATAAAAATGGTGCCTCACTTGTGTGGGAGGCCCAAGTACCAGCGACAGGCAAGGGCCCAAAACATTTTTTGATAGGCAATGTTGATGTTGCCTCAAAACGTTTTGTGTCCTTGCATGTCGCGGGTACTTGGGCCTCCCACACAAGTGAGGCACCATTTTATCGGGAGACCTGGGAACGCTAGTGGTAGGAAATTTGTGTGAGGCCAGTGATGCCACACTTTCCCACACAAAATGTGTGAAAAAGTGATTTTTTCAGCTAAAATTGAGGTTTGCAGGGATTCTGGATGGAACGTTGGAGGATCCACGGCCATACCTCCGTGAAGCCCCCGGTGTCTACTTTTCAGAAATGTGTGGGTTTGGTAGGTTTCCTAGATGGCCGCCGAGCACAGGGCCAAAACCCAGGTGACCCCCTTGCAAAACCAGGTGGTTTTGAGATAGGCAATTTTGAGGTCGCCTCACTACGTTGTGGGCCCTGCCTGTCGCGAGTACTTGGGCCTCCCACACAAGTGAGGCACCATTTTTATCGGGAGACCTGGGAACGCTGGGTGGTAGGAAATTTGTGTGAGGCCAGTGATGCCACACTTTCCCACACAAAATGTGTGAAAAAAGTGATTTTTTCAGCTAAAATTGAGGTTTGCAGGGGATTCTGGTAGGAAACGTTGGAGGATCCACGCAAGCCATACCTCCTGGTAGCCCCCGGGTGTCTACTTTTCAGAAATGTGTGGGTTTGGTAGGTTTCCTAGATGGCCGCCGAGCACAGGGCCAAAACCCAGGTGACCTCTGCAAAACCAGGTGGTTTTGAGATAGGCAATTTTGAGGTCGCCTCACTACGTTGTGGGCCCTTGCCTGTCACGGGTACTTGGGCCTCCCACACAAGTGAGGCACCATTTTTATCGGGAGACCTGGGGGAACGCTGGGTGGTAGGAAATTTGTGTGAGGCCAGTGATGCCACACTTTCCCACACAAAAATGTGGGAAAAAGTGATTTTTTTCAGCTAAAATTGAGGTTTGCAGGGGATTCTGGGTAAGGAAACGTTGGGGGATCCACGCAAGCCATACCTCCTGGAAGCCCCGGGTGTCTACTTTTCAGAAATGTGTGGGTTTGGTAGGTTTTCCTAGATGGCCGCTGAGCACGGGGCCAAAAACCCAGGTGACCCCCTTGCAAAACCAGGTGGTTTTGTGAAAGGCCATTTTGAGGTCGCCTCACTACGTTGTGGGCCCTTGCCTGTCGCGGGTACTTGGGCCTCCCACACAAGTGAGGCACCATTTTTATCGGGAGACCTGGGGGAACGCTGGGTGGTAGGAAATTTGTGTGAGGCCAGTGATGCCACACTTTCCCACACACAAATGTGTGAAAAAAGTGATTTTTTCAGCTAAAATTGAGGTTTGCAGGGGATTCTGGGTAAGGAAACGTTGGGGGATCCACGCAAGCCATACCTCCCTGGAAGCCCCTGGGTGTCTACTTTTCACAAATGTATGTGTTTGGTAGGTTTCCCTAGGTGCCGGCAGAGCTAGGGTTCAAAAACTACAGCTAGGCACTTTGCCAAAAAAGGGTCATTTTTCACTGCGAAATTGAGGTGTGACCACGTTGCGTTTTGCGCCGTTTCCTGTCGCAGGCACTAGGCCGACCCACACAAGTGAGGTACCATTTTTCTCGTAAGACTTTGGGTAACGCGGGGTGGGTGGAAATTTGTGGATCCACGCAGATTCCAGAACTTTCCACCACAGAAATGTGGGGAAAATGTGTTTTTTTGACAATTTTTTATGTTTGCAAGGGATTCTGGGTAACAGAACCTGGTGGGAGGCAGTCAAGTCACCCCATCCTGGATTCCCCTGGGTGTCTAGTTTTCAAAAATGTATAGGTTTGCTAGGTTTCCCTAGGTGCCGGCAGAGGTAGGGTTCAAAAACTACAGCTAGGCACTTTGCCAAAAAAGGGTCATTTTTCACTGCGAAATTGAGGTGTGACCACGTTGCGTTTTGCGCCGTTTCCTGTCGCAGGCACTAGGCCGACCCACACAAGTGAGGTACCATTTTTCTCGTAAGACTTTGGGGAACGCGGGGTGGGTGGAAATTTGTGGATCCACGCAGATTCCAGAACTTTCCACCACAGAAATGTGGGGAAAATGTGTTTTTTTGACAATTTTTATGTTTGCAAGGGATTCTGGGTAACAGAACCTGGTGGGAGGCAGTCAAGTCACCCCATCCAGGATTCCCCTGGGTGTCTAGTTTTCAAAAATGTATAGGTTTGCTAGGTTTCCCTAGGTGCCGGCAGAGGTAGGGTTCAGAAACTACAGCTAGGCACTTTGCCAAAAAAGGGTCATTTTTCACTGCGAAATTGAGGTGTGACCACGTTGCGTTTGGCCGCTGTTTCCTGTCGCAGGCACTAGGCCGACCCACACAAGTGAGGTACCATTTTTCTCGTAAGACTTTGGGGAACGCGGGGTGGGTGGAAATTTGTGGATCCACGCAGATTCCAGAACTTTCCACCACAGAAATGTGGGGGGAAATGTGGTTTTTTTTGACAATTCTTTATGTTTGCAAGGGATTCTGGGTAACAGAACCTGGTGGGAGGCAGTCAAGTCACCCCATCCTGGATTCCCCTGGGTGTCTAGTTTTCAAAAATGTATAGGTTTGCTAGATTTCCCTAGGTGCCGGCAGAGGCAGGGTTCAAAAACTACAGCTAGGCACTTTGCCAAAAAAGGGTCATTTTTCACTGCGAAATTGAGGTGTGACCACGTTGCGTTTTGCGCCGTTTCCTGTCGCAGGCACTAGGCCGACCCACACAAGTGAGGTACCATTTTTTTCGTAAGACTTTGGGGAACGCGGGGTGGGTGGAAATTTGTGGATCCACGCAGATTCCAGAACTTTCCACCCCAGAAATGTGGGGAAAAATGTGGTTTTTTTGACAATTTTTTATGTTTGCAAGGGATTCTGGGTAACAGAACCTGGTGGGAGGCAGTCAAGTCACCCCATCCTGGATTCCCCTGGGTGTCTAGTTTTCAAAAATGTATAGGTTTGCTAGATTTCCCTAGGTGCCGGCAGAGGCAGGGTTCAAAAACTACAGCTAGGCACTTTGCCAAAAAAGGGTCATTTTTCACTGCGAAATTGAGGTGTGACCACGTTGCGTTTTGCGCCGTTTCCTGTCGCAGGCACTAGGCCGACCCACACAAGTGAGGTACCATTTTTCTCGTAAGACTTTGGGGAACGCGGGGTGGGTGGAAATTTGTGGATCCACGCAGATTCCAGAACTTTCCACCCCAGAAATGTGGGGAAAATGTGGTTTTTTGACAATTTTTTATGTTTGCAAGGGATTCTGGGTAACAGAACCTGGTGGGAGGCAGTCAAGTCACCCCATCCTGGATTCCCCTGGGTGTCTAGTTTTCAAAAATGTATAGGTTTGCTAGGTTTCCCTAGGTGCCGGCAGAGGTAGGGTTCAAAAACTACACCTAGGCACTTTGCAAAAAAAGGGTAATTTTTCATTGTGAAAATGTGGTACGTCCACGTTGCATTTTGAGCCATTTCCTGTTGTGGGCACAAGGGCTACCCACACAAGTGAGGTACCATTTTTATCGGGAGACTTAGGGTAACACAGAATTGTAGAGCAACTGTTATTACCTATTGACTTTCGATGCATTTCTGCCTTCCAAATGAAAGAATGTGTAAAAAATAAGTCATTTTGAAAAATGACCTATAATTCTCATGCTAGTATGGGTACTCACAATTTCGGAAATGTGCAAATATCTACTGTTTCTAAAATCTACATTTTGTTCCCATTTCAGAAATACATAGGTGACTTTCATAACAATTTTTCCATGTATACATTTTCCCAAAATAATTGCTATATACCCGGTACTTAAAAAAAAATCATTGCAAGATGTTGCTCAATTATTGGCTCTGGGTTCGTCGGGTTCTTGGTGAACCTACAAGTCTTATATATCCCCACAACCAGAAAGGTCCAGCGGATATAACGGTATATTGCCTTCAAATAGCTGTCATAATTAGAAGAAGTTACAGGTGAAAACGTTGACACAAATGGCTGTTTTTTTCAACAAATTTTCTATTTTTCCTTTATTTAACTGTTAGTTTCTATAAGGAAAACTTTAAGGACCTACACAAATGACCCCTTGCTGAATTCAGAATTTTGTCTACTTTTCAGAAATGTATGGCTTTCCAGGATCCATTAGTGGTTTCATACCCATTTCTACCATTAACTGGAAGGAGGTTGAAAGCACAAAAAATTGCAAAAATAGGCTATGTCCCAGAAAAATGCCAAAACTGTGTAAAAAAGTTGGTTTTCTGACAAAAGTCTGCTTGTCCCTGAAAGCTGGGAAGATGGTGATTTCATCCCCACAACCCCTTTTTTGATGCCATTTGCAGGGAAAAATCAAGACGCTTTCATCTGTAGCCCTTTTTTCGCATTTAAAAAAAAAAAAAAAAATATTAGCTGTATTTTGACTAATTTCTGGGTCCCCTCCAGGGAATCCACAAACCCTGGGTACCTTTACAATCCCCATGATGTTAGAAAAAAGGACGCAAATTTGGCATGGATACCTTATGTGGTCAAAAAGTTACAGGGGCCTAAGCGCGCACTACCCCAAATAGCCAAAAAAAGGCTTAGCACAGGAGGGGAAAAGGCCTAGCAGCGAAGGGGTTAAATTAAAAAAAAAAATGTAAGTCATCCAATTTACCTTATATACTTAAGTCAATAAAGTATTTTTAGGTTTATGCATTTTAAAATAGCACTTACCTACAAGCCAGGCCCTCACATGCCCAGGTTTTGCCATTTGCTGTTGTATGCTGTTATTGGGTAGCACAAATAAATCATGGGTGGATACAGGAAAGCAAGCACAAACCCTTGTGAAGCACATGAACTGCACATTTGTTGAATGGAAATGTTTCCTGTTTGCGTAGATTTGTCCTCTGTTGTGTGGTGGAACCAAAGCAAAGTGTGCTCAATTAATGGCATCAACCATGTGGTATGCCACAGAGAGCATAAAACTCTGCCTTTATATTGTTGATAGATTACCCATTCTGAGGAAATTGAATAAAATTGTTCCAGTGGCTCATCATCCAAGTAAAGATTTGCTGTAGAACACCATAGAAAGTTGCTTGTGACATCCCATTAAAATCTCCAACTGTGTACTGAAAGGATCCAGTAGCAGCACAATGTAGTACTGCCATAGTTTTGGCAAGTGGTGTAATAGCTGTGTGATTTTGATAAGAGTTAGGAGTTGAGGCTCAAGCTGATGAGCTAAATCCAATATTGTTTGGCAGTTCAATCTAAAGGTTTTATTACTTCCCATTCTTGCATGGTAGAAAGGTCTTGCAAGGGAAGGAACACTAGGCTAGCATTTTTTCACTCTGACAAGGTCCATCTGTGGTGGTTAGACGAGGTGTCTTTAACAATATTTTTAAAGGGGGGAGTGTCCAAGATGGCAACCAGCTAAGTCGCACATCTTGGAGCTCCGCCGGACGACGTAGGCCCTGCAGGCCAAAAGCCTTATCTGCAACATTTACTGCCAGAAATTAGAGTGACCCGGGTGGGGGACACCAACGTGATACCTCCCGTGGATCCGGTGGTTGTCTGGAGGCTTGGAGCCGCCAGCCAGGGCAACGCAGTGCAGGCCACGCAGAACCCGTGGTTCACGGAGGTGGCCTTGGCGGCATAGCGGGGGAGGGCCCGTCCGCTCTTGCCCTCACGCCTGGGGGTACAAAAGGGGATGATGGACGGAACGCTTGAGCCAATCAAACACTCACCCCCAGTCAACTGATCTGGGTTTAATCCATCATCATTCTTTAGCTCACTCCACCACCCCAGTTCCGACATGGCCATATGCAAATCAGTCTGACCCTGTGCCTCATGGGAACAGTCCAGCCCGAACTGCCAAGCCATGTCTTCCCTGGACCGGAAACAAGGATCCTAGGACCGGTTTCTGGCATTCCAGCCGTCATCAGCCAGGCCTGCTTGAATCCAGTGGCAAAGTGAGCAAGGGACCCACGTCTGGGCATACCCCCGCCAACTTAGGGCGAACAAAGCGATACAAAGGGGATGATGGACGGAACGCTTGAGCCAATCAAACACTCACCCCCAGTCAACTGATCTGGGTTTAATCCATCATCATTCTTTAGCTCACTCCACCACCCCAGTTCCGACATGGCCATATGCAAATCAGTCTGACCCTGTGCCTCATGGGAACAGTCCAGCCCGAACTGCCAAGCCATGTCTTCCCTGGACCGGAAACAAGGATCCTAGGACCGGTTTCTGGCATTCCAGCCGTCATCAGCCAGGCCTGCTTGAATCCAGTGGCAAAGTGAGCAAGGGACCCACGTCTGGGCATACCCCCGCCAACTTAGGGCGAACAAAGCGATACAAAAGGGGATGATGGACGGAACGCTTGAGCCAATCAAACACTCACCCCCAGTCAACTGATCTGGGTTTAATCCATCATCATTCTTTAGCTCACTCCACCACCCCAGTTCCGACATGGCCATATGCAAATCAGTCTGACCCTGTGCCTCATGGGAACAGTCCAGCCCGAACTGCCAAGCCATGTCTTCCCTGGACCGGAAACAAGGATCCTAGGACCGGTTTCTGGCATTCCAGCCGTCATCAGCCAGGCCTGCTTGAATCCAGTGGCAAAGTGAGCAAGGGACCCACGTCTGGGCATACCCCCGCCAACTTAGGGCGAACAAAGCGATACAAAAGGGGATGATGGACGGAACGCTTGAGCCAATCAAACACTCACCCCCAGTCAACTGATCTGGGTTTAATCCATCATCATTCTTTAGCTCACTCCACCACCCCAGTTCCGACATGGCCATATGCAAATCAGTCTGACCCTGTGCCTCATGGGAACAGTCCAGCCCGAACTGCCAAGCCATGTCTTCCCTGGACCGGAAACAAGGATCCTAGGACCGGTTTCTGGCATTCCAGCCGTCATCAGCCAGGCCTGCTTGAATCCAGTGGCAAAGTGAGCAAGGGACCCACGTCTGGGCATACCCCCGCCAACTTAGGGCGAACAAAGCGATACAAAAGGGGATGATGGACGGAACAGCTTGAGCCAATCAAACACTCACCCCCAGTCAACTGATCTGGGTTTAATCCATCATCATTCTTTAGCTCACTCCACCACCCCAGTTCCGACATGGCCATATGCAAATCAGTCTGACCCTGTGCCTCATGGGAACAGTCCAGCCCGAACTGCCAAGCCATGTCTTCCCTGGACCGGAAACAAGGATCCTAGGACCGGTTTCTGGCATTCCAGCCGTCATCAGCCAGGCCTGCTTGAATCCAGTGGCAAAGTGAGCAAGGGACCCACGTCTGGGCATACCCCCGCCAACTTAGGGCGAACAAAGCGATACAAAAGGGGATGATGGACGGAACGCTTGAGCCAATCAAACACTCACCCCCAGTCAACTGATCTGGGTTTAATCCATCATCATTCTTTAGCTCACTCCACCACCCCAGTTCCGACATGGCCATATGCAAATCAGTCTGACCCTGTGCCTCATGGGAACAGTCCAGCCCGAACTGCCAAGCCATGTCTTCCCTGGACCGGAAACAAGGATCCTAGGACCGGTTTCTGGCATTCCAGCCGTCATCAGCCAGGCCTGCTTGAATCCAGTGGCAAAGTGAGCAAGGGACCCACGTCTGGGCATACCCCCGCCAACTTAGGGCGAACAAAGCGATACAAAAGGGGATGATGGACGGAACGCTTGAGCCAATCAAACACTCACCCCCAGTCACGCCTGGGGGCCTTGCGATTCGGCCGTTTTCGACCTGCGATAACCGATGGAAGAGGCGCAGCTGCCGGTGGCTCAGAAGCGGACAGCCTGAGCCTGCAACACCTTCCCGCGCCTCACTGGGAACCCCTGCTGCCTTTGAATTACTGAAGTGAGTACGTGCGAGCCGGGGGGCTTAGAGGCGCGGGAAGAAGGGACAGACTAAGCTTCACACTGGGGGCCCCTGAGACAGCTAGCCTGGGGCATGGGGCATCGGGTGCACCCCGCTGTAGGATAGGCTGCCTCCAGGCGGAGCGCGACCACCGGTGGAGGCAGGACAGAGCACCATCATGCAGGCTGTAGATCCTGGAGCCCCCCCGCAGTGGACTGAAAGTGAGACTCCTCATGCACCTATTCACACCACTGTGTTCGGGAGCCCACCCAGCCCTGCTGTGGACGCCCTGTTGGGGGTGCGGGGGCAGACCCATCAGAGTCCTGGTGTCTGCTTCGGTGTGCGTGTGCCTCCGGCGACTGCAGCACAATTGGCTTGGGCCTGCTGCTCCTCCCGGGCGCCTCTTTGAAGGAAAGCACCCACTGTCCTGGCCTGCAGAGTGGGGGAGCACATTGACCCACGGCCCAGAAGCACGGGTGGAGACAGAGATAGAGAGCAACCAACGGTAAATGAGTGGCAGAGATAGTCCGTGAAGCAGACTGGACGCAACACTTGTACTGGGCCAGCCGGACCCTCTCGGATCGGCCAAATGACCTACCCGTGGAGCTTGGAAGGCGAGGGTCACACGTGTGACCTTCTGCGGCTCACAAGGGGTGAGCCGGCCCGCTTTTAAATCACAGAGCCCCCTCCCCGGCGCTCCTGTTGGCTAGGGCGCTGGCAGCGGTCCAATCATGGACGGCGGATACCCCCCCCCCCCGGCTCCTGTGAGGGGGGACCACAGTTGGTCTTCACGGCGTGACCCAGGTGTCAGGGTAATCGATCACCACTCCTGCAGAATTGAATTCCTGTTGGTTGCGTCCTCGCCTGCGACCTGCCCTCACTGGTGGTGGTGGTGCAGCTGTGTTGGAGCCCTTCCATTGTACCACACGGAGAACTCACTGGTCCTGAACGCGGCGCCCTCCGCTGGGTGGGGGTGGCGGGTAGGGCACCGTCCCTCCGAAACGATATGTCTTCTCTTCAAAATGCAAAGAAGGAGCCCTCGGTGAAGGACATTTTTGCTAAATCTGCTCCTAAGAAGGTTGAAGGAGCGAGTGGCCATGTACACCCAGACCCACAAACTGATGTTACTGGTGGCAGTGGTACATAAGGCGATGACTCCCCATCACTAAAACCTTTCTGGAACATCTCTTTGGGGCACTACGGGAGGACTTAGTTACCCTCAAGTAGGAAATCACAACCGACATCAAAGAACTGCAACAAGATGTAGAAACAGTGGGCTCGAGAGTAGCCGCACTGGAGGAGGACCAGGATGCACATGAAGAGGAGCTTGAGGGTCATCGGCAGGAATTGTTGGCCCTCCGCGACTCCAACTTGGACCTCCGCTACCGCTTCGAGGACCTGGAAAACCGATCCAGTCGCTCCAACATACGGATCAGGGGCGTTCCACTCCAAGCAATCTCGGGTTCCCTAGACAAGTTCCTCGTTCGCCTTTTCAAGCAGGTTGCCCCCTCACTGCAGGACGAGGAGATCGTCTTGGACCGGACGCACCGTGCCGGCCGTCTGTCCACTGCGCCAGGACAGCAGCAAGACATACTGACCTGCCTTCACTCCTACCGCCAGAAAGAAACAATCATGTCAGTGGCACGATATCATTCCTCCATCACCTTTGAGGGTCACCGCCTGTGGCTTTATCAGGACGTCTCTCCACTGACATTACCGCACAGAAGGGAGCTTAGGCCCCTCAGGGATCTTCTTCGAGAGAATATTAAATACACGTGGAGCCACCCATTCAGACTTCAATTTGTGTGGCGGGAGGAGACCCACATTGTGTGGTCCCTGGAGGATGCACGGGCACTTCCTGGAATGCCAGGCCTGAGCCCTTCCTCGAGGGCTGTCTCCCAGCGACGAGATCCTGCGGCGGCGGCACCGACCTCAAGGTGCTCCAGGCGTAGAGTGAAGGTCCTGAGCAAACCAACTGAAGCAGACAGTCAAGAAGCTCGCAACAAACTCATCCAGCAGCTTCAGAGAGATGCCGAATCCGACCAAACAGATGGAGGCAACTGACTGTCTTTTGTTGTCTTACCCTGGCACCACCCCTCTCCGAACACTCTCGCTGTGCCCTGGTCGCTGAGGGATCTGTGTCAATATCCGGTGTTGGCCTTCAGTTGTAGACATCAGCTACCGGCAGGGCTCCCCCTTACAACTGTTAGTTTGTGATCAAGCCGACAACTGGCCCCTACTGCATACCAATGGTTTGACCACAGGTGGGGGGATTGTTTGTGCTGTTGTTCCCTCCCTCTTTGGAATGTTATAGCCTTTGCCTTTTGTGAACCTTTTCTCTACTCCTCCTCTACTATTGCCCTAATATGCTCCCTTCTGAGACTGTGGCGCTTTTCTCTGGGGGTCATACTCTCTCACGACCACTCTCAAATAATGGTGTGGCGCTAAACATCCTTAGCCTCAATGTGCGAGGCCTTAATGCACCGTCTAAATGCTTGGCACTCCTCTCCTACTTGAGGTACTCCAAGTGCGACATATGCATGTTGCAGGAAACGCATCTACTGCAAAGTGACTGGCGAAGGCTCCGCTCCCGATGGTTTGTCCGCCAGTTTTTCTCCTCAGAGGGCTCCAAGAGAGCGGGGGTGGCTGCCCTGTTTGCCACACACTTCACAGGGAGGGTCGAGAATACTTTACTAGACATCCCAGGTAGACTGTTAGCGTTGCAGATTCTCTTTGCAGGCACCACTTACACAATCCAAAACACACAAGATGATGGACGGAATGCTGCACATTGGCAAACATTCACCCCCAGTCACAGATCTGGGTTTAATCCATCGTTATTTTGCTTCACCACGCCACCCCAGTTCAGACATAGCCATATGCAAATCAGTCTTGACCCTGTGCCTCATGGGAACAGTCCAGACCGAACTGCCAAGCCATGTCTTCCCTGGACCGGAATCAAGCATCCTAGGACCGGTTTCAGGCTATCAGCCTTCATCAGCCAGGATAGCTTGACTCCAGTGGCGTAGTGAGCACGGGACCCACGTCTGGGCATACCCTTCCCACATAGGGAGAACAGCAAAACACACAAGATGATGGACGGAATGCTGCACATTGGCAAACATTCACCCCCAGTCACAGATCTGGGTTTAATCCATCGTTATTTTGCTTCACCACGCCACCCCAGTTCAGACGTGGGTCCCGTGCTCACTACGCCACTGGAGTCAAGCTATCCTGGCTGATGAAGGCTGATAGCCTGAAACCGGTCCTAGGATGCTTGATTCCGGTCCAGGGAAGACATGGCTTGGCAGTTCGGTCTGGACTGTTCCCATGAGGCACAGGGTCAAGACTGATTTGCATATGGCTATGTCTGAACTGGGGTGGCGTGGTGAAGCAAAATAACGATGGATTAAACCCAGATCTGTGACTGGGGTGAATGTTTGCCAATGTGCAGCATTCCGTCCATCATCTTGTGTGTTTTGCATTTCGCCCTAAGTGGGAAGGGTATGCCCAGACGTGGGTCCCATGCTCACTACGCCACTGGAGTCAAGCTATCCTGGCTGATGAAGGCTGATAGCCTGAAACCGGTCCTAGGATGCTTGATTCCGGTCCAGGGAAGACATGGCTTGGCAGTTCGGTCTGGACTGTTCCCATGAGGCACAGGGTCAAGACTGATTTGCATATGGCTATGTCTGAACTGGGGTGGCGTGGTGAAGCAAAATAACGATGGATTAAACCCAGATCTGTGACTGGGGGTGAATGTTTGCCAATGTGCAGCATTCCGTCCATCATCTTGTGTGTTTTGCATTTCGCCCTAAGTGGGAAGGGTATGCCCAGACGTGGGTCCCGTGCTCACTACGCCACTGGAGTCAAGCTATCCTGGCTGATGAAGGCTGATAGCCTGAAACCGGTCCTAGGATGCTTGATTCCGGTCCAGGGAAGACATGGCTTGGCAGTTCGGTCTGGACTGTTCCCATGAGGCACAGGGTCAAGACTGATTTGCATATGGCTATGTCTGAACTGGGAGTGGCGTGGTGAAGCAAAATAACGATGGATTAAACCCAGATCTGTGACTGGGGGTGAATGTTTGCCAATGTGCAGCATTCCGTCCATCATCTTGTGTGTTTTGCATTTCGCCCTAAGTGGGAAGGGTATGCCCAGACGTGGGTCCCGTGCTCACTACGCCACTGGAGTCAAGCTATCCTGGCTGATGAAGGCTGATCGCCTGAAACCGGTCCTAGGATGCTTGATTCCGGTCCAGGGAAGACATGGCTTGGCAGTTCGGTCTGGACTGTTCCCATGAGGCACAGGGTCAAGACTGATTTGCATATGGCTATGTCTGAACTGGGGTGGCGTGGTGAAGCAAAATAACGATGGATTAAACCCAGATCTGTGACTGGGGGTGAATGTTTGCCAATGTGCAGCATTCCGTCCATCATCTTGTGTGTTTTGCATTTCGCCCTAAGTGGGAAGGGTATGCCCAGACGTGGGTCCCGTGCTCACTACGCCACTGGAGTCAAGCTATCCTGGCTGATGAAGGCTGATAGCCTGAAACCGGTCCTAGGATGCTTGATTCCGGTCCAGGGAAGACATGGCTTGGCAGTTCGGTCTGGACTGTTCCCATGAGGCACAGGGTCAAGACTGATTTGCATATGGCTATGTCTGCACTGGGGTGGCGTGGTGAAGCAAAATAACGATGGATTAAACCCAGATCTGTGACTGGGGGTGAATGTTTGCCAATGTGCAGCATTCCGTCCATCATCTTGTGTGTTTTGCATTTCGCCCTAAGTGGGAAGGGTATGCCCAGACGTGGGTCCCATGCTCACTACGCCACTGGAGTCAAGCTATCCTGGCTGATGAAGGCTGATAGCCTGAAACCGGTCCTAGGATGCTTGATTCCGGTCCAGGGAAGACATGGCTTGGCAGTTCGGTCTGGACTGTTCCCATGAGGCACAGGGTCAAGACTGATTTGCATATGGCTATGTCTGAACTGGGGTGGCGTGGTGAAGCAAAATAACGATGGATTAAACCCAGATCTGTGACTGGGGGTGAATGTTTGCCAATGTGCAGCATTCCGTCCATCATCTTGTGTGTTTGCATTTCGCCCTAAGTGGGAAGGGTATGCCCAGACGTGGGTCCCGTGCTCACTACGCCACTGGAGTCAAGCTATCCTGGCTGATGAAGGCTGATAGCCTGAAACCGGTCCTAGGATGCTTGATTCCGGTCCAGGGAAGACATGGCTTGGCAGTTCGGTCTGGACTGTTCCCATGAGGCACAGGGTCAAGACTGATTTGCATATGGCTATGTCTGAACTGGGGTGGCGTGGTGAAGCAAAATAACGATGGATTAAACCCAGATCTGTGACTGGGGGTGAATATTTGCCAATGTGCAGCATTCCGTCCATCATCTTGTGTGTTTTGCATTTCGCCCTAAGTGGGAAGGGTATGCCCAGACGTGGGTCCCGTGCTCACTACGCCACTGGAGTCAAGCTATCCTGGCTGATGAAGGCTGATAGCCTGAAACCGGTCCTAGGATGCTTGATTCCGGTCCAGGGAAGACATGGCTTGGAAGTTCGGTCTGGACTGTTCCCATGAGGCACAGGGTCAAGACTGATTTGCATATGGCTATGTCTGAACTGGGGTGGCGTGGTGAAGCAAAATAACGATGGATTAAACCCAGATCTGTGACTGGGGGTGAATGTTTGCCAATGTGCAGCATTCCGTCCATCATCTTGTGTGTTTTGCATTTCGCCCTAAGTGGGAAGGGTATGCCCAGACGTGGGTCCCGTGCTCACTACGCCACTGGAGTCAAGCTATCCTGGCTGATGAAGGCTGATCGCCTGAAACCGGTCCTAGGATGCTTGATTCCGGTCCAGGGAAGACATGGCTTGGCAGTTCGGTCTGGACTGTTCCCATGAGGCACAGGGTCAAGACTGATTTGCATATGGCTATGTCTGAACTGGGGTGGCGTGGTGAAGCAAAATAACGATGGATTAAACCCAGATCTGTGACTGGGGGTGAATGTTTGCCAATGTGCAGCATTCCGTCCATCATCTTGTGTGTTTTGCATTTCGCCCTAAGTGGGAAGGGTATGCCCAGACGTGGGTCCCGTGCTCACTACGCCACTGGAGTCAAGCTATCCTGGCTGATGAAGGCTGATAGCCTGAAACCGGTCCTAGGATGCTTGATTCCGGTCCAGGGAAGACATGGCTTGGCAGTTCGGTCTGGACTGTTCCCATGAGGCACAGGGTCAAGACTGATTTGCATATGGCTATGTCTGAACTGGGTGGCGTGGTGAAGCAAAATAACGATGGATTAAACCCAGATCTGACACTGGGGGTGAATGTTTGCCAATGTGCAGCATTCCGTCCATCATCTTGTGTGTTTTGCATTTCGCCCTAAGTGGGAAGGGTATGCCCAGACGTGGGTCCCGTGCTCACTACGCCACTGGAGTCAAGCTATCCTGGCTGATGAAGGCTGATAGCCTGAAACCGGTCCTAGGATGCTTGATTCCGGTCCAGGGAAGACATGGCTTGGCAGTTCGGTCTGGACTGTTCCCATGAGGCACAGGGTCAAGACTGATTTGCATATGGCTATGTCTGAACTGGGGTGGCGTGGTGAAGCAAAATAACGATGGATTAAACCCAGATCTGTGACTGGGGGTGAATGTTTGCCAATGTGCAGCATTCCGTCCATCATCTTGTGTGTTTTACCACTTACACAATCGCCACGATCTATGCCCCAAACGACGGGCAGGAAGCCTTTATTAGAGACTCCCTAAACCAACTTTTGTTGAAGGCGTACAAAGGGATACTAATCGGGGGAGACTTAATACCGTAATGGACACTCACAGAGATCGCACTACACCCAGAGCGGGGCAATTCCGGGGACTCTCTCCGGCCACAAATCTCTGGTGGGAGGAGGTGGGCTTGACTGATATTTGGTGACACAGGCATCCAACAGCACTGGAATACACCTTTTTTTCGGCCGCTCACCAAACATATGCACGCATTGATTATTTCCTAACACCTGAACTCACCCGCAATACTGTCTCAGTGGGTATTGGGGCAGCAGCCCTCTCTGACCATTCGCCCATACTCCTACACCTTGACCTACCAGGGCAGACAAAAGCTGCACCACACTGGTGCCTTAACATGAGACTTCTCACATATGACCAGACACGGCGGGACATACTGATCGCGTTAACCACCTTTTTGGACATAAATGACACGCCAGCGACTACCCCAGCCACACTGTGGGAAACACTTAAAATAGTGATTAGGGGACAATGTATCTCTATAGCTACGGCCCATAATAGGGAGAGGTGGACTAAACGTGGTCAGCTAGAGGCGCAGGTTAAAGAACTTGAAGCTAAACATGTGCGCTCTGGGTCGGTGGCAATACGTAGACAGCTCACTACAGCCCGGAAACTACTCCGGGAAGTGAATATGGTTAGGGCGGAGTAAGCCCGACTAAGCATACGCCAAAAATATTATGCTGGGGGCAACAGAGCAGGGCGGATGCTCGCACACTGCCTCCGAGCTCAGGCCATAGAGCGAAGGGTTTCCGAGATAGTAGGAGCGGATGGGGCCCTCCTCCATCGAGATGTAGAGATTGTTGAAGCTTTCCGTGCATTCTACGAGTCTCAATACACAGCAGACCCTCTATTGGACTCGGAGGCTCGCTCCTAACTAGCACTCGTGCCTCCAGCCGACACAGGGACACTGGTGTTTTCCGCCCTAGACGCAGAGGTCACCACTTAAGAGGTTTTAACTGCCATCCAACATTTACAACCTGGTAAGACACCAGGTCCGGACGGCTACAGCGCGGAATTCTACAAGACCTTTGCCCCGCAACTCGCCCCCCTCTTGGCCTGTTTATTTAATACCCTTAGCGACACAGGCGCCCTGCCTGACAATGTGTATGGCCACAATTACGGTAATTCTCAAAATGGGCAAGGACCCTAAACACTGTGCCTCCTACCGCCCAATCTCTCTCTTGAATGTCGACGCAAAACTCTTTACCAGCGTTCTTGCCCGCAGGTTAGCTCCCTATGTGCAGGGCCTGTGGACCCCGATCAGGGCGGGTTCATCCCGGAACGGGGTTGTAGCAACAACACCAACCGTTTGTGTCACCTGGTGGACAAAGTGCAACGCATCCGGACACCCACGGTCCTCCTATCAATTGACGCCGAAAAGGCCTTTGATCTGGTGCACTTGCCCTTCCTGCATACAGTGCTGCAAAGGGTGGGTTTGGGCGCCCGGTTCTGCAAGTGGGTCGAAGCTTGCTATCAGGCCCTCAGGGCAAGGGTACAGGTTAATGGAATGAAATCCACCACCTTCCCCATTGCACGTAGGACGCGGCAGGGTTGCCCCATCGCCCCTGCTCTTCGCGCTTTAAATGGAGCCCCTAGCGGAGTGCATACGAAATAACCCTGACATTGCTGGTATCCGGATGGCTGGAAGAGAGCATAAGATTATGCGCTATGCTGACGATGTCCTTTTGAACCTTACTGATCCCGAACAATCTTTAAAGGCCGTTGTGGCGGAGTTGGCTGACTTCACTGCTGTGTCATGCTTTAAAACCAATCTGCAAAAGTCACTAGCGTTTGGTATTGCTATCCCCGCAATAGAGAGGGCCCGTTTGGCACCCCTCACACCTTTCCAATGGTCTAAGGGCAGGATTCCGTATCTGGGACTCCAGATCCACGCCACACTTCCATCCATAGCTGCCCAAAACTATGGTCTTCTAGTTACCACGACCCTCACCACTTGGAAGGCTCATAATCTGTCCTAGATTGGGCGCATAGCAGCCATTAAAATGACACTACTACCCAAGATTCTTTATGTAATGCAGACTCTCCCGCTTCAGCCTCCCCGACTCTTGTAGATAAACTTCAGACACTTATATGGGACTTCATATGGGCAGACAAGCGCGCGAGGATGGCGAAGACTCGTGCCTATTTGTCTGTACAAGCGGGTGGCTTGGGAATCCCGAACTTGTGCTGCTATTACCAAGCTGCGGTACATGGTGGAGTGGTCCCGCACCTTAATGGAAAAACACTGGTGTTTTATAGACCAGGCTATTGCAGGCATGCATATCTGGAAAATACCTTGGCTTCCGAAATCCCGCAGGCCGCCAAGTGTCTACGTTTCGCCGGTGACACGCGCAACCGTTGGTGTGTGTTACCGTGTCCAACTACAGCGTGGGCTCTCCACACCCATATCACCCCCAAACCCCCCTGATAGGCAACCCAGACTTTCCTCCTGCAGCATCTGGGGGTGAATTTCAAGCCTGGCAAGACACCAACTGCAAACGTATCGGGGACCTGTTCGACCCTGGCGGCCTTATGGGCTTCCCACGCTTCAGGAATCCTATGGTCTACCGGAGACTGCGAAATGGCAATATTTGGCAGTTGCGCACTGGGTGATGCAACCGTGGATTCGACCGCATGCTAGCAGGACCCTGATGCCCTTTGAGAAATGGCTCTTCACGAGACATTCAGACAAGAAAATACTGTCCGGCATTTACACATTTTTAAATACAATGCATTCACCGCTGCGATCACCAGGGCAGGACAGATGGGAAAGGGAAAGTGAGCGGCCTTTCACTGACAGGGAATGGAGTGATATACTACACCGAGCCAGAACGTCCGCTTTAAACACCGTCAGAAAGGAAATGTTTCTAAAAATTGCCCATTAATGGTATCTTACACCAGCTAAAATGGCAATTTGGAACCCGAGCAGGGGAGACCACTGCTGGCGGGACTGTGGACAACAGGGCACACTCACCCACTTGCTCTGGCACTGCCCCCCCTAGCTTCAGTCCTTCTGGGAGGGAGTGCTAGAAGCCATAAACGCCATTTATAGGTCAGACATTCCGATGTTCCCTAGCTATATATTACTAGGCCTCCCGAATCCTCTCACCTACCCGTTACGGTCACCCAGAGGTAGAGCCATCACCCTTGCGCTTAGAGCGGCTAAACACCTCCTTCTTAGTAAATGGACCACAACTATCCAGTCGCACTTGGATTGGTTACACAAATTGTGGGACATAATAGGCATGGAGAAATTAACAGCAGTAGCAATGCAGCACCTCCCCCTCTTTGACAAAATGTGGCAGCCCGCCTTGACATACCTCTCTACTGAATTCCGGGCATTATCCAGTCCTCGCTAGCTCCGGGTCCTGCGTTTAATACCAGCAGAGGCACCTGCAGAACACCAGACCACCTGAATACACCCCCACAGTCTTCTCTACTATAGGGCAACTTTCTCTCTTTCCGAATTCCCTGTTCCTCCTGTTTTATTCCCCGGGTTCACTGCACACTACGTTGTACCTTCTACGCATACAAGACCTGCTTTCCACATTATCTTATCACCACCGGCCGAGCGAATGTAGGTGGGTAGTGTTGTACTGAAGTTTTCGGTTAAATAAATAAAAACAGATTTAAACCAAAAAATATTTTTAAATATTATTCAGTTCTTTAAATACAGACATATATGCACAAATAACACAATGTTACCATAATGTTAGATATAAAACTAAACATTATGACATCTCATATTTGTCATAATACATAACTGCCAAATTTCCCAGTTCCATGCATGATGTGCCTTTCCAGTCCAGGTTTTTTATTCGAATTAGGTTATTTGTAGTCTTGTTTTATAATGGAATAAACAAGACTACAAGTCCCAGAATTCAAAGAAAAAACCTGGATTGAAAAAGCACATCATGCATGAACCTGGGAAACTTGCCAGCTATGTTTAACATTTAAAAAAAAAAAATTCACCTTCTACTGAGGTTTTTTAAACCACATACAATATAGGTATATTGTACACTAACATTATTCCATGTTTACAGATTGAGGAAATATATGTGATGCATTTATGAATCATATAGCATTTTCGTACACATAAACCACCATTTTAGGTAGCTCTTTCTAGCAAGCTACACGTAGTGCACGTAAAATGGCGGCTCACGGAGGTTCATATAAAATGGCAGCAGACTGACTTTATACGTCTACTGGGTGTACTGTCCGTCAACAACATACAGATAAGCCCAGGCAGAAAATTTCATCCGCACGCGAAATTGATAGAATTTGGTCACTCCATGTTACTCTTGTAATGCGGATTTCCGACCAAATTCTGCTAATTGCCACATGGCGGAATTTTGCTCCCATTTCATGACAATGGGAGCAATGCAAGGCTTCAACAATCTAGCTGGTGAACGAGATTTGGCATCCCCTAGCACAATCTCCGGTCTCTACGAAAGCTTCTGTGGTTGGGAGCAGTCCCGTTCAGAGGGCTGCTTCGAGCAAAAACTCTAAATTGGATTTTCAAGTAACTATTCTACCAGAATGGGCAGTTTAGGTAGTTTTTTTGTGCAAAACCGTTTAAAAAAAAAAAAATTCCACAGGAAGGAAGTGACACAGAGGCTTCAACTTCCTCTTCCTGTAAGGAAGGTTCTATCCTGTGCTTTGTTCATCCCTTGGTCACTTTTCATTTGGATTTTGAGGGGAAAGGATCACTCTCTTCTTTGTCTGCAATCCCTAAGGCATATACCATTGGATTTTTAAGAACTCTTTTAGAGGAATCAAGAAAGCTTAAGAACTTTTGGATAACTTTGTTGTTTGATGGGGTCATGCACCAGTAATTTCTTTTTACCTTTTTAGTTTTTTCTTCCATTTTTAAATTTGAGTGTGGGTGCCCCCAAGTTGCAGTAGAGACCTATTTTGCATTAATGTTTTTAGTTTTTTCTAAGGGAAAATGTTTGAACAGGTTTAGGAGGGCTGGGGGCCGCTTGGTTTTAAAACTTTTAAAGTACTTTTTCTCCATTTTTTCGTGTGCAATATTATTTTGCTCATTTTATTGGGCCTAGTCTGCACTCGGGTCACGGCCAGCTAGCCACTACTAAGCGCTGAGTATATATTGTTCAACTGTTTCTGTGTTATATGTTTTTTTAAACATCTATTTATTTAGGAATGGCCTTGGATTAAATACAAAATGTGTTTTTTTTGTATTTTACGTTTTTCTGTAAACTATTTTGGTGGGGTAATTTTGATGCCTTAGGATGTTTGTGGTTCATGAATTTTTAAAGTTGAGTGTGTGTGTGTTAGGCTGCCATTTTGTTTTTGTTCTCCCTGCCATGTGGCAGTGGAGGTGTGTTTTGTAGTCAGTGTGCTTTTTCCCATAGGCCTGCATGTGTTCTTTGTTGTCCATACCTTTGCCATTGGTGGCCATGTGGCTGGCGTTCATTTTGCAGTCAGTGTGCTTTGCTTTTGCCATAGGCCTGCATGTGTTCTTTGTTGTCCATACCTTTGCCATTGGTGGCCATGTGGCTGGCGTTCATTTTGCAGTCAGTGTGCTTTGCTTTTGCCATAGGCCTGCATGTGCTCTTTCTTGTCCATGCCTTCGCCCTTGGTGACCATATGTCAGGGTGGACATTTTGTATAGCCAGTGTGTTCCTTTTCTTCCATTTTTCAAAGCCATTTTATAGGGACATTGATAGAAGGGGCCTATGCCTTTTTGTTTTTTCTTAATTTTTTCTTTTTTTCCTGATGTGAATTTAATGTACTGCAGAATTATTGTATGTACGTACAGTGCAATATTATGCATTTTTTTCAATTTTCCCCTGCGCCTCCTTGCCTCCCATAGGATTTTTCATATTCCCTAGGGAGACATCTCCATAAAAAAAAAATCTTCAATTATTTGATTTGTCTCTGCACTCCTTGCCTGCCACAGGTGCACAACAACATTTTTTTAAGGATTATTCCATTTTCTCCTGCACACCCTGCCTGCCATAGGCATCTCATAGGTGCACACCAGCAATATTATTTTTAAGGATTAGTCCATTTCCTCGTGCACCCACTGCCTGCCATAGGCACACACAAGCAATCATTTTTTAAGGATTATTCCATTTTCCCCCTGAACCCTGTGCGCCTGACATAGGCGCACGCCAGCAATACTTTTTTAAAGGATTATTTCATTTCCCCCCTGCACACCCTGCCAGCATGAGGCGCACATCAGCAATATTTTTTTTAAGGATTATTCCATTTTCCCCCTGAACCGCCTGCCTGCCATAGGCACACACCAGCAATAATTGTTTTAAGAATTATTCAATTTAACCCCTGCATGCCACAGGCATCTCAAAGGCCTTAGAGGCACATAGAAGTAAACTTTTCAATTTGTAGGTTATGGCAATATTATGTTATGGTTTGGAATGGATACACTATTAAATATTTGTGATGAGACCTCACTAAATTATATTGTCTATGGATTCAAACTGCATTTTTGTTTGTTTGCTTTTAGGTGCACCAGAGACATCATCACACATAGTACAGCCAGACAGAAGGCCAGCAGTGACATTCACCACCGGAGGTCTCCTCTGCTTCCACTTGTGCAGCTAAGTGGCAACTGGCAGAGCTAAGAAAGAACTTGAAGACGGCCCCAAAGAAGGATGTTCCTGCCTAGAAAAATGGCCAGTGAGAAAGAGAAGAAATCGGATATTGCCACCAGTGGCGTTCCGCCCTCCACCTTTTTCAGGAAATGTGGTGTAACTGCTGCACCCATCTCTGGGCAGCCTAAGGCTGGGAGCAGCACTCCTGCATCATCAACAGCACCACTACAAGCTAAGGCCAAGCCCATGTCTCTCACCGATGTAGCAACTGCAGTCATGGTGAGGAGCAGCGAGTGTGAACTGAATTTGTCTCAGCCGCAAAGTAGTACACAACTGTTGCAAGATAGTGGACAACAGGAGCCGCACCCAGCAACAGTTCTTCATGAAATAGGAGCAGAACAGGATGTTGCGCCTTCTGGTGAGCAAGATGTTACTCTTCAATCATGGGCTTCACAATCTCAAGCAGGAAAGGGTATTCCATCATCTTCTGTAAGCCCCCCTTCTGATGATCTCGATATGGATTGGACACCGAGCCAAGTCAGAGACACACCCTGAGAGACAAGGGAAAAGGAAAGTTTCTGAAAGCCTTAGAATTATGAAAAGTGACAGTGCTGCCGACGAGCCAATGACTGTCAGTATGGAGGGCGACTCGGAGGACACCGAGATGACCCCCCTCCTAATCAACCTGCTCAGAGGGATGTGGTTCCACTACCACCATTGCCAACTTCCATATTTATAAGATCCCCATTGAAACCTGCATCCACCACTACCACAGTCGAAGTACGCCCTAAAGAGAGGCAAATAACACAGCTACCTACCACCAGTTCTTCAGGCATTGGCACACTAAAAAAGCTGTCCTCCCCAGTTTGAGACTTCTTTACCGTTAGCAAGCAGGCGGATCACATTGAAATATGCTCCATTTAACACACAGGTGTTCGGTGAGGTAAGCTAGGTTTGCAATACAGTACTGAAGGCCAAGCGTCACATCTGAGAAAACATACAATCTGGTGGGAGGAGCACCTTAAAAAGATAGCTGGTGGTGGTGATGAGAGATGGGAAGGAGCTGAGTGCACAGTAATAGAAGAAGGTGGTGGTCATGAGGAAGAAGTGGACGATTGCATTGCACAAAGTAGCCCTGTACCCTGTAGTCTACCAGTATAACCTGCATCAGCCACCTCCAAATGGCACAAGACTCAGATGTAGACACCTCCGCCGCATACAGTGATTCCCCCAAGACACACATTGAGTCTACCACCTCCTGGTTCTCTCCGGAAGTCGCCTGTGTCAGTGGCACCACAAAAGAAAACAATTCGAGGTAGTATGGGCATATTAAGGCAGGAGAGGCCCTACGAATCCAACCACCATACGGCACGTTTGAACAATGGGAAGCTGGATTAAAATGTTAGCGCTGGACCTCCTCCCTTTTTCTATTGTGGAAAGAGTGAGATTTTTAGAATTTGTGGCAGCCGTCTGCCCGAAATGGAAGGTTCCCAGCCGGACCTATTTTGCCAGAGTTGCTGTTCCAGCGCTCCATCATAATGTGCTGCAATTGGTTGGCCAAGCTATGCAACATAGTGCTGTTCACACTCTCCACCTGACGACATACATATGGACAAGTTGTCAAGCAACTGATTACATGTGTGTCACTGCACACTGGATCTTTTTTGTGGGGGTTAAACTACAGCTATCTGTAGGTCTCTGCATTGAAGAAAGTTTTAAGGGCGTTTGGCGGCATGCAACAGTAGCGATGTTCGCCATGGAGAAATCTCATACAGCTGCAAACATCTTGGAAGAGTTTAACAGTAAGTTGTTTGAATGGCTTTGACCCAGAGGGCTCAGAATTGGATCTGTTGCCACAGATAATGGCAGTAATATAGTCAAGGCAATGGCAGATGGTGAATATTTCAGGGTCCTATTTGTGGCACATTGCATCAACCTTATTGTGCCGGACTTTCTCAAAAGAGATGATAGTTCGCAACATACTGGGAGACTGAAGAATCTGCACTCATTTGTCATTCTTTTAAAGCCCAGAAGCAACTGAGTATCATTCAGTGTGCTAAGAAGAGTAACAGTCAAAGCCCTCAAACAGGAGGTGCCAACACGCTGGAACTCGAACTACTGCATGTTGCAACTTCTGTTTGTGCAGTGCAGACCGATCACCGAATATGTCTTTCGAAGAGAAGGGGATGCAACTAGGAACAGCATGACAATTAAGGTGAACAAATGGGGGCTAGCCAAGTGCCTGACACAAATGCTACTTCCTTTTGAGGTTTTCACATTGGAAGTCAGCAAGGAGGACAGTATGATGAGCCAAGCAAACCCGTTGTAGAATCTGCTACAGGACTAGTTGAAAAAGGGGGCACAAAGGTTCGCCGGTGTACATGAAGAAGCATATGAACTTAATCCTTCGCGCGGTGGTAATCCAAGGCCGCAAACAGAGATTGTGTCCTCCAAAGATTACATATGTGCCACAATACTTGATCTACAGTACAAAACAATACTGGCCACTTTCATTCCTTTTCCAGAAGGGGATGTTTCACTTTACAAGACTTGGATTGTTGAACAAGCAAGAGACCTGGAAGAGCGGCTGGAAGTTAGAGGCCCGGACATAAGAGGGGAATGTTGTTGTCTCACAGCCAACACCATCATCATCAGCAACAGAAGAATCGGGCCCAACCTCTGCAATGGCTTGGTTTTAAGTGGCAGGACTTAAGTCAAGTACACATGCAAAGGCAACCGAGGTCAAACAACTGGCAGCACCTATAAACATTCAGAGGATGATCCAAGACAATCTGGATGACCAAAAAGAGGTCTAACTGGATCAAAACCCATTGGTCTATTTGTATGGGAAGGTGCAACAATGGCCAGAGCTCAGAAGGCTAGCAAAGTATATGGCTTGTACGATCGCCAGTGTGTCTTCTGAACACATGTTCAGCGCAGCTGGCGCAGTTGTCACAGTCAGAAGGACCAATCTCGCCTCAAAACGTGGAGAGATTGATCATAACAAAAATTAACCAACACTTCATACCAATAGATTACACTGTTCCTGAAACAGCACAGGAAGAGGATGAGGGCAATTAGTCAGACTCAAGTGATTTAGCTGATCAAATTCTGGGCGAACCCCGTGAGTTTGAGGACGAACTCTACTTCTCTAAGTACACTACAACAGAACTTTCATACATTATCGTCAAACTGCTTTGCAAAGATAATTTTTTTTAAAAGTACATTGAAGAACATTTATATATTTGATATCGGACTTATGCAGCCCCCCCCATTTATTCATGTGTATGGAGTGGAGTTGGAGCAGTTTGCACAGAAGAAGTCTCCCTATTTGCTTACAGGACTTGAAGACAATGCCTCCCATCCCTATCCTTCCTTTTTTCATTCCCTAGCTGGGCTACCAGTAAAGATCATTAATTATACAAGACTGCCATTGTTAGTTGCTTCAATGGGAAAAGAGAAGATGCAAATGTGCACCATGATTGGAACAGGTAACTATTGCACCAATGAGTGATGTATATCGAGTGAGTGATGATTTGTGTGGAGGCTGGGAGGGTGTTGTTCAACTATTTTTACTTACATGGTCCACTCCTTTCTTGTACTACTTTTTTTCAGGCTCTTCAGAGACCAGTCAGTTTAGTTAACAAAACTACACAAAAAGCTCAAATTATTTTGTTCTTCTTGTTCATCACCACTACAGGTCTATCTCTCTCAATCTCATTTGGGTAAGAACTCGGAGTTAGGACAGACTACCCCTACAGTCACAAGAAGGAAGTTATGAACAATGTCTATCTACTTCAATGGGAAACAACATGTCTGTTCTCACTTCTCAGTTAATCGTACATGACTGCACCAGCCTATGCTCTGCCCTCTTGGTTCTGATCCACCATGAAGCTTACCTTCACCTTGATTCTAGAATATTGACATTTACTCTTTTGCATTCCACAGGCCTTCTCTTCTTTTATACCAAAGCTCCGTAACACTCCAGCTTACCAGACCGGTTGGATCAGCCCTGCACCCAAGAAGGACATTCCGAGAAGAAGAATGCAGATGCACCATCCATTTTGGCATTTATATACAGTATAGTTCTTAACAATCACAATTTGTAGAACTTTGTCAGTCCTCCCTATTTTATATTTTTCAAACCTAAGTAACAGAACAATTAGATATCTTGGGACTCTGGGGCTGAAGGACTGTTTGCAATACATTTAGTAACTGAACTGTATAATTCCTTGATTTCCTCCATCAACAGATGCAATGATGATGTGCTGCTCATTGTTCCTCCGTAGTTAGTTTTGGTTATTAGATCCTAAGTTTTTCAGGCTGATTTTTGAATTGATATAGGGGTATTTGGCATGAGTGACTAAGTGTTGATTGTGTAGGAGTGTCACTGGCGTGGTGTGAAAAGGGCTAGGTAGGGTTTGAGGGCAGCGACTGCAGTTGCAGTCCCTGGGTGCTGCCCCACCTCCCCCCAATCTTACTGAGATTGTGGGCTGACTGGGGATTGTGTGGATTTTGAGGCGTGAGAGCTTTATGGTATGGCGGAGTAAATATTTTGTTAGGGTGGGTGTGGCGGGACTGTGATGCTTGGGAAGACGCATGTTGTTCAGGTGTGTTTACCAGGTGGAAGGGATGGGATGTTATTGTTTGATCTGTTTTTATGTTGCAGCGGTGCAATATGTACTGGGGCGGGGCACGGTACTGTGGTTTACATGACGTTATGGCTACTCACTTTAAAGAAGCGACGTGGAATGTGCGGCGGCTCAACTCCTATGTTAAACGGTATAGCAGAGGTCTTCAAACTTTGTTGCTCTGAGCCTCCCCTAAGCAAAATTTTTGAGGTCGGACCACTCTCCAAAACTTTATGGCAAGGGTTGGGGGAGCGGGAGGGACATGGCTGGGCGCATGGGCGGGGCTTATTAGATGATTTCAGGAGTACTTTTTCTATAGCTCATAAAACACACTAAATATGAGACTTATAAAACAGCGAATGCATCAAACAAAAACATATATGGTCCCAAAAATACTGCTCCCCATAATTGTGGTGTTCTGAGCCCTTCACACTCTTGGACCCCAATACAACTACACCTGCTGCATTAATAATAACTGCAGTCCCGAGTAGCAGGCTATCTTGACCATCACTCCGATTTTGAATCAGGCTCCTCGTCACTTTCAGAAAAAAAGAGCTCCCAAATAATGTCTCCCTTTTTTCTGCAAAGGTGACCTTGGTCCTAATGCTAGAAAGGAAAATAAGCTCCCATGCCCCTTTTTTAAAGGTAGACAGTCATAATTGTGACGCAGTGGACCCCTCAAGCCCCTGGGCCCCGGGCCTACTCCATCTGGTTAATTAATGATAACCAGCAGTGGCCACTTACACACCTGGCAGCAGTACCTACTGCACTAATGAATGACCCTTTTTAAAGACAAAAAAGGGGGGGGGGGAAAGGCCACTTATATTACCACACTTGCTATGTAATCCATCATGTGCTGCATAGCAATGCATATCCAATTCTTCAGTGCTGTAAACTAGTACTTACAGACGTTCTATTCTGAAGGACAGAATTATGGTATTTTTGATAATTCTTCTTTATAGTGCAGTACAGGAAGACAAATGTGTTCTTGTTGAACACTTATGTTTTTAAGTGAACCTAGTTCTATGTATGTTGCTGTTTATTTTGCTGCACAATTCACTTCTTTGGTATTCCTCTGCCATGTTTTTTTAATATGTTGAATGTGAATTTAGCTGCCATTTAGTCACCCAAACCTACTTTGGGACGGGATCACCACGGACACCTTGTTGCTGTTGTCATAAGGCCGTTTGAGCTCGGTGTACATAAAACCAACCATATGCTTATTGCATCACCGACTGATATGTCCTCACAGCACTCTAACAAATATTAACTATCCCCTCTGCTGCTAAACAATTCCCACCCCCCTTTTAACAATTTCTTATTTAACTTCAACTTGACAACTTCTGTTAGTAACAGGCCCTTTTGCCCTTTCTCTTGACTCCAATGTTTCTTTGCACCGAACCGACCTGTCTGCCCCTGGACCAAGCCTGCCTTCCTTTCATTCATTCCCCATTCGCCTCTTACTTTCCGTTGTTCTTTTCCCTGTTACCTCTAAACTTGTCGTTAGTGCCCTTTGATGAGCTTGATCCCTATGATAAATACCTCTTCCACTGACTGCATCTCTTTCCCAGTGCACAACCTGCTGCTGAAGCCTACTGTCCCTGTACCAGGGTGGGTTGGTAGGCTCAGTACTTCCCTAGAGCAACTGCTCTGTTGCGAATTCAGCGCTGTGAAGCAATTACCACTCCCAAATCTCCCTGGGTAAAGAGGGCAGTACCTTCCTATCCACCCAGGGCCCTGCAAGTCCCTCAGTGTGGTGTACGTGTAAACTTCATAGGGAAAAACACAATTACATTTACCAATACTGTGTGGTTCTGTAATTACCGCATATCTTATAATCATGATTCAAACACAAAAAGCTGCTTCCACCATAATCGGGACTACCGAAATTTCCGTAATAAAGGCCTACGTATGTTTATGCATCTCAGTATGTACAGCCAATTGTTAATGATAATCAATGGGTTTTGAATCAATTATTTTGGTACTCTTGCTGTTAACAGCATATCAGTTAAATACATTCTTGAGCCATCCACATATAGGTCAGGAATTGAAATGGGCAAAATAAAAAAACGACATACATTTCTTTTGTTTTCAGCAATTCGTCAAGAAACATCATTTACTATGACAATAGCTCTAACACTCACAAATGCTAGACCTATTGCATTGCAAATGATTGTGTGTGTTTTTAGAAGCCTGTTTGACTTCCAGCACACTCACTGACCCTACCCCCTCGCACTCTGATCAGAGTTCTCACTCACTTCAAGGGCTCAACGTAAATGAAGACCGCCTGGAAATGCGGCAAAAAAACATTGCTGCACTTCCAGGCCATCTTAATTTTCATGTACTTACAGACCCATTTGCGCCCCCCTGGTATCCTATCCACGTCCCCCAGCTTGAAGACCTCTGCGGTATAGGATCCATGTAGGAAGCTGACTATGTGTATATTATAGCGAAATGAGGTATGGTGTGCACAGAGTCCAGGAAGTCCCCAGAGGTGTAGCAGAGGCTACGTTAGGGTTGGTACTAACAGCTCTCTTTGCGGTAGTGTGGGCGAGCAGTTAGGCTTATCCAGAGAGTGTGCTAAGCATTTATTGTATTCACTCAATCAAAGACTGATACACCCAGAGACAGAATCCAGACCAATTAGGTAAGTATAAAAAAGGTATACTTATGTTTTATTTTAGAACCAAGCAGGACTTGGCACAGGTAAGTGATATATACTTTCAAAATGCAAGACCGTTCAAGGTAATGCATTTGTGCTTGAAATTGCAATTGTTACAGGTTGGTAAATGCTTTGGAAACAGTTTAACTTGCACAGTAACTACGTTTTCATTACGTCTGGATTATTTTGAGTACTGGGGGTGGTATGCCTAGATACCACACCTTAGGGTATCTACATACAAGGTAAGTTTGACTTTTTATACTTTGCAATTGAGTTCACTTTTCCCCATACAATAACAGTCTCACACTTAGAAACTTTTTAGGCCGAAAATCTTATAACATGGGTTCCTATGGGGAAAAAAATGGTTATCGGTCTTGAAGGTAAGTAATCGACTTACGTGGGTGTGCTTTAGGGGTTAGGACCAAGGTTCCACAACATCTAGATGGGCACTCGAGTTGCACCACCAGCGGCACTGGGGCAGCCGGGTGCAGAGTGCAGGGGCCCAATGTTAGCTAATGGGGCTAAGGGGGCCTTAGGGACTGCTGACGAGCAGGCCACTCGGGTGTGGGAGCAAAGCTCCTAAGTTTAAGGTCAGCACTGCAGAGGTCAACAACCAGCACAGGGGCTGCACCACCAGCGGCACTGGGGCGGCCGGGTGCAAAACGGACGTCGGGACCTTGTGTTTCCCAATGGAGACCTTCGGTTTCACAAAGATGCTGCAGGCTCAGGCAGTGAGGCTTCCTAAAGGAGACTACCGGCTGGAGAGGTAAGTTAGGATCTTGGAAGATGCATGGACACCATCGGTTGGGCCACCCAAGGCCTTGGGGCGTTGGATGCAGGGGTGTCTTCTGGCGTTGGGTTTTCTTACCAGCTCAGGTCTCGGTCGGGGGGACCCTTCAGGTTGAGGCTGCAGGCATCGGCTTGAGGGAGGTCAGGGATCACCAGATCCCAGGTCAGGATCGCTGGGGAGACCTCCTTGGGGTGTTCGGCCACTCGAACATAGGCCGTGGACGTCAGATGCAGAGTGGTGCTGAATCGCAGTGTTACCAGAATCCGGATTCTGGAGGTGAGTCTTTGGTTGAGCAAATCTGTTGCTCATGGGACACAGTCTGTAGGAAGGTTGCAGGGCAGGTCCTCCGGGCTCTGGGGGTTGCTGGCTGCTGGACTCACCGAGGTTCTTATTATAGGCAGGTCGTAGACGGGACAGTCCATTAGGGCTGGGGCCAAGGCAGTTGGTGTCCTCTTCTCCTTCCTGGGTCAGCATGGCTCTTTGGTCCTTCTTCTTTCTTCCTCGAATCTGAGGAGGCAAGGTTCAGGGTCGCCCCTAAATACTAAATTTAGGGGTGTGAAAGGGGTGTGCAGGTGGGGACCAATGGGTCCCTTTCTTGGGGTAGGTACAACACATATTCTGCCACCCTCCAGTGGGAGGGGGCATGAGCCTCTTCCTAATTGGCTGAGTCTTCTCATCTTCAAGATGGAGGGGGCTGAGATGATTGCTTCACCTCGCCTCCCCCACCTGAGGGGTGGGGTTGGCAAAAGTGGGCACACCTCTCTTCCTAGCTTGGATTTCCCATCGATTCTCCTGCCCAAAGTGGGGGCCAAAACCAGTGGGAGCCAGTTGCTGGGGGTAGCAAAAGGCATAGACAACGTCCAAAGGTGGCAGGCCTTTGAAGCTTCCCCTTTTGTGGACCCAGCCCATCCTGGGGGAGGAGGCATGACACCTCTGCCTAGCATGGGCTTTGTTTCTG
Organism: Calotriton arnoldi; assembly: GCA_963921515.1. Taxonomy (NCBI): domain Eukaryota; kingdom Metazoa; phylum Chordata; class Amphibia; order Caudata; family Salamandridae; genus Calotriton; species Calotriton arnoldi. The sequence continues at coordinate 604,942 of CAWUFW010002056.1, forward strand.
GACCCAGAGAGCGGAGGCTCTCTGCCCAAGGGTCCAGAAACCTGTCTGGTGGTGGCAAAATGGCAGGCAGCCATCAGGAACCACACCAGGGCTGGTTGATTTTCAGGGAGCATCTCTAAGATGCCCTCTGAGTGCATTTTACATTAAATCCCACACTGGCATCAGTGTGGGTTTAATGTGCTGAGAAGTTTGCTACCAACCTTCTCAGTTTTTAGTAAAGCCAGTTTGTAGTGACCAACTCCCAGACCATATACTCTTTATGGCTTTACTACACTTAAAATGTCTAAGAATGGATTTAGACACTGTAGGGGTACATGGCTCATGCCTCTGTGCCCTCACCTTAGGACTAGTACACCCTGCTAGAGGGGCGACTTACCTAGGCCTCATGCAGTGGATTGCAGGCATGGCACACAGGGGTGTGCGCCATGTCGATTTCTCAATTTTCTCTACACCAAAACACGCAGCCTGCAGTGGCAGTGAGTGGGGGTGGGTTTTTATCTATAAATTGTGTAAGAGGTTTTGACTTCTTAATTATGTTTTAATGTATTACTGTTTTTATGTACCTGTATCCGTGTAACTTTTATGGTTTTCTGATGTAAAACCGAATAAAGTTTATTTTATTTGATTTTGAGTGGGGGTTAAGGTGCGGGACTCTAAGGGTGGCACAATATGTGCTGCAGCCCTTAGAGGCCTTCCTTGGCCACAGTGCCCTTGGTACCCATGGTACCTTTTACAAGGGACTTACCTGTGGCCAGGGATGTGCCAATTGTGGATACAAAGGTACAGTCTTGGCAAAGACACAGGCCTTGGGAACCAGATTGGCAGGGACCCAGGGCACATCAAGTCAGGTTGCATCAGATGTCAGGCAAAAAGTGGGTAACCATGCAAAAAGGGGCCCTTTCCTACAATCCATACTTACCTCAGGCGGCAGGGTATACAGAACGGCCTGTTACAAGAAACCCAATTCTTGGAAAGTGAGGCCCAGAAATGGAGGGTCAGTTTTACTCTGCTATGTACTCTAATTATGCTTGCAGATTTCCATATGGGTTGCACCTCAGGTCCCTTTTTCGGGAGCAGAGCTTTAAGGCAGATGTTATGGGTAAATACCTACTGTTGTGTGGCCTGTTAGACAGACGTGAGGTGTGCCTGTTTAATGTGTATGCGCCCAATACGGACGATGGGCCACCTATCTAGGCCTGGAGCGAGAGCTCCTCCCTTACCTCGGGACGCCCCTACTGTGGGCTGGAGACTTGAACTGTGTGCTGGATGGTAGCTGGGATTGTCACTCTCGAGGGAGGGTAGGAAGCCTAACATGGTGGCTATGCTGAGCGGTGTGATGGACCGCGTAGTCTGTTTGGATGTCAGGTGCACAACACACCCTGAAGCCAGAGAATACACGTTATGCCCGACGCAACTGTCGTGTAGTTCCTATAGTACCCATGCAGGACCTGCGCGTTTGGATAACATAAACCGTGGGCTTGGTGTTAGACTGACTCTGTGCACCCACACTGCATATGTTAGCCGGATTTGCATTTGCTAGCTCACAGTGCCACTAGAATCTCCTCTTATCGGGGAGAGATTAGTTTCTGGCAACCTTAGACCATGACAACCCAAATTCCTCAGAATCGTGGAAACAATGTACTACCTTTCGCTCAGTCACTCGTGCCTACTTATTTGGTTTGTCTCAGAGATTTACACAGAATAAACAGTCTGGGCGTATCAATAAGTATTTATTGAACAGTTATTCTAGTGTAAAATATATGTGCTGCAGCAATCAGCAGACAATAGCAGAGATATATTATCAGCAGTACGATCAAAGTGAAAGGATAGAACAGTTCTACCATATTGCAATAATCATGAATACATACATGAATATAAAAAGCATTATGAAAAGTGCGCGTACTCCTACGATGCCTAACTAGATGTACCCGAGTGTACCTAGCATATGTGTAGGTCTAAAAGCCTAAGTCGAACCCCCATACCTGAATAGAGAGAGTGTGGGACCCCGTCCTGGTCTCGAGTTGGACAACCGCAAGGGCTGTGTTAGACCGCTGTCAGCTGGAGCGACTGCATGCAGGAGCCTCAGCGTCTCTGGTCAGTGTGTCAGCATGGAAGTCTCGGTTGCCTCTGTCTTACCGGGGTAAGATGTGGTGTATTTATACCCTGGAGACTCTAGTTGCTTCGTATGGTTTGTATTGGGCCTTGTTAGACTTGAGGAAGACGTCAGGGGTGAACTTTGTACATACATATTATGCAGGTGGTGTATTCCTAGAGAGTCATGCATAATTGATGAGTACAGTGTGGGCCTGTGTTTGGGAAAAACCCTGCTGTATTCAAAACCACAGGCTAGATAACGTTCAGCCCTCAGAGCTCGTTGTGTACTAGCGAGGACCAATGTTGGTGAAAGATCATGCCTATATAAGGAATCATGACTATAATAGGACATGTACAGTTATGACCGTAATAGGGTATATGCGGCTTTGACCATAATAGGGCAAGTACGAATATGACCGTAATAGGGCAAATACGAATACGTCCATCTTAGGGCATGTATGAACGGGTCTACATTAGGGCCTCTATACGGGACATAACACAACATGGACCGACTAATTTGGCGAGACTATTGCTAGCTACTACAACTGGAGGGTGACAAATCGGGACCCCTTTTAGAGTGGTTATTAAAAAGGGAACGCCCGCCCCTGGTGATTCTTTCCCTAAAGCGCAAGGATGGGACTATTGCGGGGTCACAGGCTGCAGTCAATCTTCTCTAGTGGGATCACCTTGCGACCGGAGTAAGTCAACTGGCGAGGACCTGCAATTTCTTCAACTGTCTGCCACTCCCTCGACTTACAGCGGAGCAGGCTGAGACTCTGGAGGGGGAGATCCTGGTGGAGGAGTTGAGGGAGGCAGTCCGGGAGATGGCGTGTTGCAAGGCTCTGGGCCCAGATGGGCTACCGGTGGAATACTACCAAGCATATTTAGTTACTTATTCCCCGATTGATGGACACTTCAGGAGGCACGTGATTCTGGGATGCTACTGCAAACAATGCGCGAAGCTCAGATAGTTATGCTCCCCAAGCCGGGCAAGGACCTTTCGGATCATGGTTCTTATAGACCCCTGTTTATGTTAGGGGTCGATGCAAAACTACCCGCAAAGGCCCTTGACAAAAGACTGCGAGGTGTGGTCACCCACTTAGTGCACGATGATCAGTGCGGCTTTATGCCGAGAAGTGGGAGTCAGATGAATTTACAGAGGTTGTCCCATGTGTTAAATTCGGTTGCTGCCAGAGAGCTAGAAGCAGCACTGATCGCTTTAGACATTGAAAAGGCACTCAATACCCTCAATTGGGAATATCTTTGGGAGGTTATAGGAAAGTAGAATCTGCTTTCATGGTTACCCCCACTTTTTGCTGGTATGTTTTTTTGACTAGTCTGGCTGGGATCCTGCTAATCAGGACCCCAGCCCACTGTGCTTCCTCCCTAAATTTAACATGATTAGTCACCCGTGGGTTGCAGCATGTATTATGCCACCCATGAGAGACCACTCAAACTGTGACTACAGGCTTCCCATTGCAGCCTGTGTAAGCTGGTGCTAGCACCACTTAAGACAGATATGTTTCCTTATATCTGAGGTCACTACACTTAAAACCTATAAGTCACCTCCCCTAAGGCAGGTCTTTCAATGCTGAAGGGAGGGTGCTGGGTTGTAAGTGTGAGGGTGCCCTGCATGAGCAGGACACCCCTCCAAACTTCGGAGTCGATACTCCAGGCTTTGTAAGTGTGGTCAGCCATTTTGATACATATATAATGGCGTTGCGTCATTACAACATGGCTAACTATATAGTGGCTTTGCCGAACCTGGGCATGTTTGGTATCAAACATGTTGGAATCATACCTCAACACTGTTACCAGTGTTGGAGGTATGATTCCATGCACTGGGGGGCTCGTTCGGGAAGCCCCCAGTACTCCTGGTACCAGACTTTCAGAGTCTGCTAGCAAGCTCGAGCAGGGGAAGGTAGAACAATAGGTTTCTTGTCACAGGGAGGTGTGACCACCTCCCAGACAGGACTTAGTGTATTGGAGTGGGTTGGGGCGCTTGCCAACACCAACAGACTGGTTTGAAGGGCACATTTGGTGCCCTCCTTGCATACTCCGGTTTGAGCCAGTTCAGGGAGCCCTTGGCTCCCGCTCTGGAGCAAAACTGTACAAAGAACAGGGGACTATAATCCCCTCTGTCCAGCCCCTCCTCTGGGAGGGACCTCTGAGTCATCATAACCCCTTTCTTAGGGTATAAAAGGGCTTATCTGTGGGTGGGCCCTCAAATTTGTTGTGGGACAAGACTCAAGCTTGAAAACACGTCTCTCTTCGACCGTCTGGACACCTGGACTTCGCCTGGAACCGAGACTGCATCAAGGAAGCCTCCTGCTGTTCCTCGTCTTGCTGTTCTACAAGTCTTCTTAGTCGTCTGTGTCTGTGCTTCTTCCAGGATCTTCAACAGACCTGTGGGGATCAAGGACACCCAATGTAATCTCCCTTGGAGTGAAGGAGTAACTCCCCTGCATCTGCAGGAACAGCCATGAAAGTGACCGGTCTGCTGCTTCTGACATCCCACAGACTTAGAAAGGCTCAGCAACACAGGTGGTGGCTCTGCAACTCCCTCGAGGTCTGAACTGCCCTTTCAGCAAGTTTGAGGCCAGTATCCCTCGTCGAACCGCTGGGACCGAACCCCTGTGCACCGCGTCGACTTGCCGTTGCCAAGGATTGCTGGCTCTGCACTCCAGAGATCTTCGGGCTACAAGAAACTCCAGCCTCCAGCATCTCTTCCTGCCAAGATCTTCATCATCACCACGATCCTCTGCACCGTGGGTCTTCATCTTTGGTGAGCTGCTAGAGGTCCTCTTGCGACTACTGTGTTTTTGGCCTGTGGGTCCTCTCAAGGGCCATCTCCCGGACTGCCTCCCTCAACTCCTGCACTTGGTGAGTCCCTTGGACCTTGCTGATCCAAACGTTGCTCCTTTATCGTTTACCACATCTGTTGCTGCTGCCAAGGCTTGTTGGTGCTCCCACCGGATACCGACCCCCTGGTTCTCGACTTCCGACGTGGGTCAGCTCGTGCATGGCTACTGGTCTTCCTCAGTGTCGCCTGGTGCTCACAGCTGCAGTGACAAGGTCACCGTAATCCCTCCTGCATCTTCCATCATTGGTGGCCATTGCTCTACCGTACCTCATGGTCACTTCCGAGTGGCATAGACTCTGTCCCCTATGCTTGCAGGTTCTTCTCTTCAAGAATCCACCCTTGGATTCCACCGGACTCTTGCATAGTCTTCACCAGGGCATCTTTACTCAAGTCCTTCATTGTAGTCTATGGCGGTTTCCAACGTCACTTCGCAACTATACACCCGGCTTCCCTGGTGTAGGTATACTAGTTCCTGGGGTATCCATGGATGGGGTGACTCTCCAACCTTCTGTCTTCCAAGGGGTTTCTTCAGGGTCCTCTGGGAAGGTTCCGTTGTCTCCAAAACTGCAACTGTGACCTTCCTGTTGACTTGTATTGCGTATACGGCTGTGTTTCCACTCTGTACACAGCCTCCATGGGGTTTCTGGGTACTTACCTTGTGTGGTTTCCTTGTCTCCCCAGCTCTTCTGAGTGCCCTGGTCCAAGTCCCGACTTTAGTCGCAGTTCGCATTCCACTTTCTTAGTATATGGTTTGGTCTCCCCCTGGAGACCACTGTGTATTGTGCTTACTTACCTCTTGCAGCTGAAGTATTATTGTGTATTTGTGTAGATATCTCTGGGTAGGTACAGTGGTCTAAAGTTCCAGGAACTTAGGGCCCTGGCTCCAGCCAGGAAGTTAAAGACAGGTAGTAACCCTAACACTCAGAAACTCCTACACCTGCTGCTGCAGGATGACCTCCAGAAAACTGGAAGGCCAGAAGGGCAGGATAATATAGGTTGGGTTGCTCCAGAAGATGGGTCAGGGGTGGTTCACCCCAGTGACAAATTCTGAGCATGACCAGGAGGAATCTGATTACCCCACACTGGTGAACTCTGATCCCCCAGGGAATAGTACAGATAGTACAGAGGGTGCCCATAGAGGTAGGTTTCCCTTTATTCCTCCTGGGAGGGCACAGAGAATGCAGGGGATGTCTAGGTTCCTCTGCTTATTCCAATGCCCCTAATAACTCCATAGGGACTTCCATCTCAAGGGCAGTGGGCAGCTATCCTGTGGCTCCCCTTGGCTAGCAAAGGTAGAGACAAACTCCTCACTGTCAAGGAGGAAGAAGCTGACAACTATGCAGTCTTGAAGAGTGCCCTCATAGATGGGTGTGGTTTGACCACTGTCCAGTTCAGGGTCAAATTCCGGGACACACAGAAGGCACACACCCAAGACTGGGTTGATTTTGTAGACAGTGCTATTAAGGCTCTGGAAGGATGGCTTCATGGAAGTAATGTGCATGACTATGAGGGATTGTACAATTTATTGATGAGGGAGAACATCCTTAATAACTGTCCAAATCAGCAGCTGCACCACTACCTGGTGGACTCTGATCTAACCTCTCCCCAAAAATTGAGAAAGAAGGCAGACAAATGGGTCCGCACCAGGGTGAAACAGATCAATAATGGTGGTGGAGGTGACCAGAAGAAGCAAGATTCTTCTAAGGCCCAAGAGAAGGGTAGGGAGAAAGGTAAAGACAAAAAAGAGTCTTAACAAGGTCCCCAAAAATCTTCCTCGAGGGGAGGGTCCCAAAAATCCTCTTCCTCTGACCAGAAACCTTGGTGTTACCTGCGTAAGGAAAAAGCCACGGAGCAAGGGATGCCAATTGTTCTAAAGCTAACACCAAAGAAGCTACTACTATTGCCCCCAAGGCAACTAGCGCCCCTAGCACCAGGTCAAGTAGTAGTACAACTCCCAAGGGATTAGTAGGGTTAACCTTGGGTTCTGAAGTGAGTTTTGGCCTAGTCAGAACACCCACTCAGGCTGTCCTTGTCGGTGACAGTAGCATGGAACTTGCCACTTTACAAGTAAGTCCCACTAACTTGGGCAACTACAGACAACACCCACTGATTAATGGTCAAGAAGCTGTGGAATACAGGGACACAGGGGTCAGTGTCACAATGGTGACAGAGAAACTTGTGTCTCCTGACTAAATCATACATGGTCAACTTTACAAAGTGACCAATGCAAGCAATGTCAGGACTGATCATTCCTTGGCAGTTTTATATCTCAGCTGGGGAGGAGTAACTGGCCCTAAAAGAGTTGTGGTTTCCCGAGACCTAGCTGTGGACTGTCTGTTGGGCAATGATTTAGAAACTTCAGCCTGGTCTGAAGTGGAGTTCAGGACACATGCAGAGATGATAGGAATCTCTGCCAGTGCATTTGTTGTTACTAGGGCTTAGGACAAACAGGCACTGGATCCTGGAACAATGGACCAGCTAGATCCTAAGAGAAGGAGCAGGAAGGGTAAGGAATTATCCTCCTCCCAGTGATGACCAGTCTCCTGAGGGAGATGATCCTAGCACCTATGAAGGAACTGTCCTAGAGGAACTTGGGCCTGACACGGCAGAGTTCTTGGGGCTAGAGGGCCCTTCCAGGGCAGACTTGAGTAGGGAGCAGAAATCCTGCCCCTCTCCTTAACGGCTCAGACAGCAGGCTACTGCTGAGGAGACAGGAAAAGTCAGTGGGTCCCATAGGATCTATTGGGAAGATGGGCTTCTATTTTCTGAGAGTAGACACTCCAAGCCTGGTGCCACAAGGAGGTTGGTTATACCTCAGAAGTACAGGGGTTTTCTTCTATCCCTAGCACATGACATTCCCCTTGCAGGACATCTTGGGCAAAGCAAGACTTGGGACAGGCTTGTCCCTCATTTTCACTGGCCCCACATGTCTGAAGACACCAATGAGTTTTGTCACTCCTGTGCCACTTGCCAAGCCAGTGGTAAGTCAGGTGGCACTACAAAGGCCCCTTTAATTCCACTTCCAGTGGTTGGGGTTCCCTTTGAGAGGGTAGGGATAGACATTGTTGGTCCCTTAAACCCTCCACAGCATCTGGACACAGTTACAGCCTAGTGGTGGTGGACCATGCCACTAGATATCCAGAGGCTATTCCCCTTAGGACCACCACAGCTCCTGAGGTGGCTAGGGCCCTTCTCGGAGTCTTTTCCAGAGTGGGGTTTCCAAAGGAGGTCTTGTCAGACAGAGATGCAAACTTCATGTCTAGCTACATCACTGCAATGTGGAAAGAGTGTGGTGTAAACTATAAGTTTACAACACCTTACCATCCACAGTGCAATGGGCTTGTTGAAAGGTTCAACACCACCCCCCATACCATCCTCAGTGCAATGGGCTTGTTGAAAGGTTCAACAAGACCCTCAAGGGTATGATCATGGGACTCCCAGAAAAGCTCAGGCGAAAATGGGATGACTTACTACCCTGCCTTCTCTTTGCCTACAGAGACGTTCCTCAGAAGGGGGGTGGGCTCCAGCCCATTTGAACATCTGCTTGGACATCCAGTTAGGGGTCCATTGTGAGTTTGGTTAAGGAGGGATGGAACCAACCTCTCAAACCTCCTAAACAGGACATTGTGGACTATGTCCTTGGCATGCGTTCACGTATGGCTGAGTAGATGAAGAAGGCCAGCAAAAACCATAAGGCCAGCCAGGAGCTTCAGAAAGTTCGGCATAACCAAAAGGCTGTACTGATTGTTTACCAGCCAGGACAGAAAGTGTGGGTGTTGGAGCCTGTGGCCGCAGCAGCTCTCTAAGACAAGTGGAGTGACCCCCACACTATCCTTGAGACAAAAGGTGAAGTCAGCGACTTGGTGGACCTAGGCACTCCCAGAAGTCCTCACAGAGTTCTTCATATGAACCGCCTAAAACCTTTTGTTGACAGGGCTGACATGAGCTTCCTCATGGCACCTAATGAGGGACAGGAGGAAGAGAGTGATCCTCTCCCCGATCTCCTCTCTCAGGACCGTGTTGATGGGTCAGTGGAAGGTGTACTTACTCACCGGCAGCAAGCTGATTGTAGGCAAGTCCTTAATCAGTTTACACACTTGTTCTCTCTGACCAAGTCAAACCACCTGGTGCACCCATAAAGTGGACACAGGTGACAGTCTGTCTGTCGAGAATAAAATCTACAGACAGCCTGACCATGTCAGAGAGTGCATTAGGACTGAGGTCGAAAAGATACTGGAGTTGGGGGTCATTGAACCTTCGGATAGCCCTTGGGCTAGTCCTGTAGCCCTTGTGCCAAAACCTCACACCCAAGATGGTAAGAGAGATATGAGGTTTTGTGTAGACTACAGAGGTCTCAATGCAGTCATTAGGACTGATGCCAATCCAATTCCCAGGGCAGATGAGCTGGTTGATACTCTGGCTTCAGCCAAGTATCTCAGTACATTTGACCTGACTGATGGCAAATCAGACTCTCTGAGGATGTCGAGCCAAAATCAGCATTTTCAACCCCTAGTGGGCATTATCAATTTATTGTAATGCATTTTGGTTTGAAGAATGCAGCTGCCACATTTCAGAGGTTGGTGAACACAGTTCTCACAGGTCTTGAAGCCTATAGTGCAGGCCTCACTATCAAGCCACAAAGTGCCAGATGGGGCAAAGCAAGGTTGTGTACTTGGGCCACCTTGTAATTGGAGGTCAGGGTTCAACCCTTGGAGAGCAAAATCCAGACCATAATGGACTTTGTTGCTCCCACTACCCAGACTCAGGTCAGAGCTTTCTTGGGCCTGACTGGGTACTACAGCAGGTTTGGTAAGAGATATGGGTCCAAAGTGACTCCCCTTAATGAGCTCACTTCCAAAAGAATGCCTAAGAAAGTTCAGTCGACAGTTAGCTGTCAGGAGGCATTTGATGACCTGAAGCAGGCCATGTGCAGTGCTCCCATTCTGAAAATTCCTGATTACTCCAAAACCTTCATTGTCCAGACAGATGCTTCTGAGATGGGGGTAGATGCAGTTGTATCACAACTTAATGCAGATGGCCAGGACCAACCAGTAGCTTTTATAAGCAGAAGGTTGACCCCACCCCCCAGGGAGAAGCGTTGGTCAGCAATTGAGAGGGGGGCCTTTACTGTGGTCTGGGCCTTGAAGAAGTTGAGGCCATAACTGTTTGGTACTCACTTCATTGTTCAGACAGACCATAAGCCCCTCTTATTGTTAAAACAAACGAAGGGTGAAAATCCCAAACTTCTGATGTGGTCCATTTCCCTACAGGGGATGGACTTTTTTGTGGAACATAGACCTGGGAGTAACCATACCAACGCAGATGGACTCTCCAGATATTTCCACCTAGAAAATGAAGCAACGTTAGTCTCATCTCCATTCGTTTGGAAGGGGGTTGTGTAGGAAAGTAGGATCTGCTTTCATGGTTACGCCCACTCTTTGCTGGTGTCAGTATGTTGTTTTGACTAGTCTCGCTAGGATACTACTAATCAGGACCCCAGCCACTGTGCTTCCTCCCTAAATTTGACATAAGTACTTTGGTACCTTCACAATTGGCTACTGGTGTACGCTTGTAAGTCCCTAGTATATGGTACTAAGGTACCCAGGTAGGTACATCAGGGGTCTCCCATGGGCTGCAGCATGTATTATGCCACACATGAGAGACCACTCAAACTGTGACTACAGGCCTGCCACTGCGACCTGTTTAAGCTGGTGCTAGCACCATTTACGACAGATATAAGTTTCCTTATATCTGAGGTCACTACACTTAAAACCTATAAGTCACCCCCTAAGGTAGGCCTCTCAATCCTGAAGGCAGGGTGCTGAGTTATAAGTGTGAGGGTGCCCTGCATGAGCAGGACATCCCCTACAAACCCCAGAGTCGATTCTCCAGGCTTCGTAAGTGCGGTCAGACATTTGGATACATATAGTAGCCATGCGTCATTACAACATGCTTAACTATATAGTAGCTGTGCCGAACCTGGGCGTGTTTGGTATCAAACATGTTGGAATCATACCCCAACACCGTCACCGGTGTAGGAGGTATGATTCCATGCACTGGGGGGGCTCCTCGGGGAAGGCCCCAGTACTCCCGGTAACAGACTTTCAGGGTCTGCTAGCAAGCTAGTGCTGCTGCCGACCACAGACACGATTCTGCCCCCCTCCTGCTGAGCTGAGCTCAAGCAGGGGAAGGTAGAACAATAGGTTTCCTGTCACAGGGAGGTGTGACCACCTCCCAGACAGGACTTAGTGTATTGGGCTGGGGTGGGGGCGCTTGCCAGTGCTAACAGATTGGATTTGGTGCCCTCCTTGCATACTCTGGTTTGAGCCAGTTCAGGGAGCCCTTGGCTCCTGCTCTGGAGCGAACCTGGACAAAGGACAGGGGAGCATCCTCCCCTCTGTCCAGCCCCTCCTCTGGGAGGGACCACCGAGTCAGTCTAACCTCTTTCTTAGGGTATAAAAGGGCTTACCTGTGGGTGGGTCCTCAGATTTGTCGTGGCACAATACTCAAGCCTGAAACTACGTCACTCTTCGACCGTCTGGACACCTGAACTTTGCTGGACTTCACCTGGAACCGAGACTACATCAAGGAAGACTCCTGCTGTTCCTGATCTCGATGTTCTGCAAGTCTTCTTCGTCGTTGTCTGTCTGTGCTTTTTCCAGGATCTTCAACAGACCTCCGGGCATCAAGGACACCCGAAGTAATCTCCTGTGGAGTGAAAGAGTCACTCCCCTGCATCTGCAGGTACCACAAAAAAGCTGACCGGTCTGCTGATTCTGATGTCCAACGGACTTCGAAAGGCTCAGCAACACAGGTGGCGGTTCTATAAATTCCTTTGAGGCCAGACCTGTCCTCTCCGCAAGTTTGAGGCCAGATTCCTTGTCGGAACCGCTAGGACCGAACCCCTGTGCACCATGTCGACTTGCTGTTGCCAAGGCTTGTTGGATCTGCACTCCAGAGATCTTTGGGCTCAAAGAAGCTCCAGCATCTCTTCCTGCCAAGATCTTCGTCCTCACCGCCTCCTCTGCATCGTGGGCCTGCATCTTTGGTGAGCTGCTCGAGGTCCAATTGCAACTCATGTGCCTTAGGCCTGTGGGTCCTCCCGAGAGTCTTCTCTTGCTTGGAGCCTGCTCTGACTTTCCTGCACTTGGTGAGTCCCTTGGACCTTGCTGGTTCCAATGTTGCTCCTTTATCGTTTACCACATCTGTTGCTGCTGCCAAGTCTTGGTGCTCCCGCCGGACACCGACCCACTGGCTCTCGACTTCCAGCGTGGGAGAGCTCCTGGTCTTCCTTAGCGATGCCTGGTACTCACAGCTGCAGCAACCAGGTCACCGTCATCACTCCTGCATCTTTCGTCATCAGTGGGCATGCTCTATTGTGCTTCCTGGCCACCTCCGAGTGGCATAGACTCTGTCCCCTCAGCTTGCAGGTTCTTTTCTTCAAAAATCCACCTTTGGATTCCACCAGACTCTTGCACAGTCTTCGCCAACGGCATCTTTACTGAAGTCTTCCATTGTGGTCTACGGCGGTTTAGGACGTCACTTCGCGCCTATGCACCCAGCTTCCCAGGTGTAGGTATCCTGGTTCCTGGGGTATCCACAGGTAGGGTGTCTATCCAGCTTCTGTCTTCCACAGGGTTTCTTCAGGGTCCTCTGGGAAGGGTCCTTTTTCTTCAAAACTGCAACTTTCCCATTGACTTGTATTGAGTACACAGCTGTGTTTCCACTTTGCACTAAGCCTTCATGGTGTTCCTTGTCTCCCTAGCTCTTCGGAGTCTCCTGGTCCAAGTCCCAACTTCGGTCGCTGCTCGCATGCCACTTTCTTAGCATATGGTTTGGTCTTCCCCAGGAGACCACTGTGTGTTGTGCTTACTTACCACTTGCAATTGAAGTATTATTGTGTATTTGTGTTGATATCTCCAGGTAGGAGATATACCAATGTGATAGTGAGTGTTGTGTAATAAATAGACATTTTTATAAATACACTGTGTGGTTCTTTTTCGTTTAACCTACACTACATGATTAGATCTGGTAAAACAAGCTGCTTAACACTCCTTCTGGACTAAGCCTGAAGGCTGCTCTTAACAGCTACCACTTAGAGAGCTTTCTATGGTTGTCTATGACCACTAAAATCACCATAAGGGTTGTCTGGATTACTGCAAAGTGCTTCACTTGACTAGGTATGAACTATATACTAAGCCAGCCTCCTACAGGGGTTCTCCGGAGAATGGGGTTGGGACCGGTATTTCTGTAATTGGTGAAACTGCTTTATGGTGGCCTGGTCACCTATGACCATACTGGACATGCTTTTATTATGGGAGGGGTACTAGACAGGGAAGCCCCCTGTCACCGCTCCTCTTCGCTTTGGCGATGGAGCCGCTGGCGATTTGCCTTCGCCGCGGCATGGTGGAGTGTGGTATTGAGGTGGGGGGCATTACTCATGTTGTCTCTCTATATGCAGACGATGAACTCGTGTATGTCACCCACTCTGAGCAGTCGGTTGGAGTATTGCTGTGGATCATGTATGAATTTGGGGTAGTGTCTGGCCTTCGGGTCAACAAGCAGAAAACAATGCTGTTCCCCATGGCCATTCTGGTGAGGGTGCGACCAGCCGTGCTCCCGGTAACTGAGCTCAGATGGGAAAGGGACCGCTCCCGGTATCTGGGGATCCAGATAGCAAATACCTCTGAGGCCTGTTATCGTCATAATATGGGCACTGTCCTCAGGGGCATGGAGGACTCCATTTGTTTTTGGGTTCGCCTACCTCTGTCGGTAATGGGTAGAGTTGCGCTGAGCAAACTGGTTCTATTACCCGCTGTCTATATGCTCTCCAAAAGGCCATGTACGAAGTCGCACAATCCACCTTCACTAAACTCAATAGTCTCCTGGTGTTTATTGTGTGGGCCGGTAAACGTAGCAGAGTTAAACTGGATATTCGAAAGCTGGACACTGACCTCAGGTACCTGGGGCTGCAAGACATACAACTGTATTACTTTGCAGGTCTCTTGTAGTACGCAGCACAGTGGTGTTCAGATGGCCCGAATACGGAAAAGAACCTATTTGGTGTATGGGGAACTGAAGCAGATCTTCCACAGTGCCTCATGCTAGGGGTGGGTATTCCGGTTGACCACTCCTTTATTGTCCGACAGGTGACAGTGGCCTGGGAGCATACGGTAGCACGTGTGTTATGTCAGGTCCCCTATGCTAGAATTTTGCCCCTTCGTTGGCTGAAACCTGTTCGCGCTATCCAGTCCGTGATGGACAAGTAGCAATGTTTTACGGGTGGCTGAAATACCGCTGGCAATCTCTACCTCAATTGCATTTTCCTTAAGATGGCCGAGGCTCAGGAAATGTTTGGCCTTCACCAAGGCAAGTTCCTACAATATGCCACGGTGTCCCGAATGATTCGTGAGATTTGGAGAGACTTCCCAGATGAGCCTACAGAGTCCCAGTCGTTGCAGGTAATATTAGACCCTGGGTCGAAACCAGGGTTTAATCTCACACATCTACAAGGCTCTTAAGGTGATCACCATATTGACATGACAGTGGTTCGGGACAGGTGGGCTGATGCTCTGACTGTCCCGCTTACGGAGGGTGCCTGGAAGAGGGTGTTTGCCCAGGTTAAGGAGGTGGCTAGTAATGCTAGGTTCACGCAGTTTTATTACTTGCACCAAGCCTATCTGTCCACACAGCATTTGCATAGAATCAACGGAGCTCGTTTGGATGCTTGCCCATGGTGTGGGTTTGCTCCAGCGTTCTTTCTCCATATGATGTGGGACTGTAGCAAATTACGACGGTTTTCGGGGAGAGGTACTGAGGACTTTGCGGTAAGTTACTCAAGTGTCGGTGGAGGCCTCCGTCAGCACAGCCTGCTTGGAGTGCTTCTGACACCCAAGCGTGGGGCCCGGATGAACCATTGCTTCGCGCTCCTGGGACTAGAGCTGGCTAAGCGACAGGTGGGCGTCCATTGAATGCAGCCCACAGCGCCAGGAAGTGATAAATGGATGGCGGATATGCATGAGGGACAATTTAATTAACTTCAGTAATGCCTTATCTGGTAGAGACATGATCTAGCCGCAGATTCCTTACCTGTGAACTGCTCAGGCGTCAGACTGGATCCGGAAGATTTTTCGAGCAGTACCCCTGCGCGCCGTGTCGTCTATATAGTCACCACCCCGGTGCGCTGACATCAGTACTTTTCACGAGTTTCCACGCCAGAAGTGCGGAGCCATGAAGTTGACTGACAGTGGTGTGTTTATACAACTAGGGCCCTGAAAGGGAACAGCCCTGACAGCAGTAACTAATCTGTAGTGCGGGAAGAATGGGTGGGTTGATAAGGAAAATGCGGCTAGATCATGTCTCTACCGGATAAGGGGTTACAGAATGTAAGAAACTTGTCCATCTGATAGAGACATCTAGCCGCAGATTCCTTACCTGTGAATAGATACCAAAGCAATACCCTCCCTGGAGGAGGGACTGAGGAAAAGTTTAGACCAGAAATTCCTGTAGGACTGAATGGCCAAATAGGCCCTCCCTATGGACTTGATTGTCCAGAGGCAATAATGCTTGGCAAACGTGTGCAGGGATGCCCACTTAGCCGCCTGGCAGATGTCAAAACTGGAACCCCATGCTGGAGAGCTGTGGTGGCTGCCTTAGCCCTGGTGGAATGAGCTCCAAGGCCTTCAGGAGGCTGTTTCTTTGCCAGAGCATTATGTAGGAGAGTAGGATCTGCTTCACATGGGTACCCCCACTTTTTGCTGATGCTTCACTGTTTTTCGACTTTAGTCTGGCTGGGGCCCTGCTAATCAGAACCCCAGCCTAGCTGCTTCCTCTCTAAAATGGTTTCCATGTGCCGTAGGCACATCTCTGATTGGAATCTGGAGTGCCCTTGTAAGTCCCTAGTATATGGTATACTATGTACCCAGGGCATAGGTACCTCAGAGGCCTGCCAGGGGCTGAAGCATGTATTGTGCCACCCCTGGAAGGCCAGCCAAAATGACACCACAGGTCTGCTACTGCAGCCTGGGTAAGGTGGTGCATGCACCCCTTACTGTGATATAGGTTACCTCTATCACTACATATATGCACACATATAAACCTATAAGTCACTCCTATGGCAGGCCTGATCAATCCTGAAGGCAGAGTGCTTGGTTCTTATGTGAGAGCGTGCCCCTCCATGAGCAGAGCCTCTCTGCAGCATTCAGAGTCCCTCCTCTGATGCTGTTTGTGGTACAGCTGGACCATATACTCTTAAGTGCATTATATCCTCGCGGTAGAATGCTAACTTTGGACTGGCTGCACCAAAACATGTCGTGTTTGGTGTCAAACAAATACTACCCCCCGCCAGTTCTGGCGGCGGGGGTAGCATTCCACCCTTCTAGAGGGAGAGACATGTACCCACCGGCATACCCGGTAACTTCTTTCCAGAGCCCTGGCATCACAAAATGGATGCCGCTGCCACAGACACGGGTCTGGCCTCCTGCTGCTGACAAACTCCGGCAGGGGAGGCCTGGACAATAGGTTTCCTGTCCAAAGGAGGTGTAACCACCTCCCCAGACAGGATAATGTGTATTGGGGCTGGGCGGGAGCACTCTCTGGTGCTTTGAAATCCTGCACTGGGGGCACATTTGGTGTCCCTGTGCATACCCCAGTTCAAACCGGCTCAGGGGCTTCCAGCCCCTGCTCTGGCGCGAAACTGGACAAAGGGAAAGGGGTGTAACCACCCCTCTGCCCTGACCCTCCCATAGGTGGGTCCCCAGAGTATGTCCAACCCCCTAACTTGGTATAAGTATGGGACCCCAGTCCTTAGGACTTTAGATTTACCTGGACGAAACTCTGATACAGAATCCTGGACCTTCGACGCTCTACTTCAAGATTAGAGGACTGAAGAATCTCCCTTGGGGTCAAGGAGTGACTCCCTGCTTGGCAGGCACCTAAGAAGCAATTGTCCGGTCTGAATCGCTGAAGCTCCCGCCGGACGCCGAAGTCTTTGCAACAACAGAGGTGGATTTCCAGACTTCCCCGAGGCTGCCCTGAGTCCCCAGCGAAGCTGAGGCCCGTAGCTGTCGTGGGTAACGTGGAACCGTGACCCCTGGACACCGAGTACTTTTGCAAGTGCATCCTCTTCCTGGTCTCCCACGAAGTTGTGCTTTGGGCTCCGAGTAGCCCTCGACTCCAGCACCGACTGCACCGAAGATCACTGGCCTCCACTCCACGAGTGTCCTGTGAGCCAGCTCCAAGTGCGTCCACTCGCGGCTCCTTCGCGGTCGCTAGTCCATTGGCTAGTGGGCCCTCCCGAAGGCAACTCTTCTTCTGATTGGGCTTCCCTGGTTGCTCCAGACGTGCCCTGACTTACCCTCGCTGGGTGAGTCCCCCAGACCTTGCTGGTCTGCATCAACGTCCTTTCTTTGTTTCTACGAGACTTGCCGTTGCCAAGGCTTGTTGGGTCCAATCCGGTCGCCGACACCCCTGCAAGCGACAGACGTCGTGGGACAGCTCGAATCCAGCTCCTGGTCGTCGTCGACGCCTCCTGGACCTCGTGGCTGAAGAGTCAAGACGACCGTCAACCTACCTGAAGCACCCGACATTGGTGGGCATCTGCTCATCGCCTTCCTGGTCACTGGCTAGTGACCCAGACTCTGTCCCCTCTGCTTTCAGGTTCTTCAGATCTCCGATCCACCCTTGGATCCACCCGAACACTTTCGACTTGGTCGCCAGCAGCACTTTGCAGCAGATCACCATTGAAAACGACGACGAAACCCGACCCCGAAAGACACCTATGCACCCGGCTTCCCTGGGTGAGGTAACTCGAGTACTCCGGTGCTCCCGTGGGTATAGACTCTAGAACAACCTAGTTCTAAAGGGGTTTGCTCCAAGTCCTCCTCCAAGTGTCCCTTTTCTTTAAAACTCCAACTGCGACATTCCCCATAGAAGTCAACGGCGGCTCGCGGCTGTGTTCTCACACTGCACGCGTCCCCCGTGGGTCCCCTGTGTCACTACCTTGGGTGGTTCCTTGAGGGCCAAGCACTTCTCCAGGCTCTAGGCCTTGTGTCTAGCTCAGTCGTGGTTCTTATACCACTTTATTGGTATATGGTTTGGTACGCCCCTAGGGCTCAAACGTGTATTTGTGCTATTACTGTTGATAACTGACTTGTAACTTATGTACTTTCGAACTCTAGCCTCATAAAGAGACTAGAGGGGTGTGTTTAAGACTAAATACATATATTTTAAATATATACCTGGTGTGGTCCTCTTTCATTTGGTCACTCAAGAGATTATAGACTGGAAAAACAAGCTGCTTTACATTCCTTCAAGACTTAGCCTGAAGGCTGCTCTCCATAGCTACCACTAGGATAGCTTTCAATAAAGGTTGTCTTTAACCTATCTCCAATAAGGGGTTGTTTGGACTGGTGCAAGGTGCCCACTACAATTAGTGGACAGCATATACCAGGCCAACTTCTCACACATAACTTATTTTAATGCAGAGGATAACCCATAGGGAGATGGCCCTCTTCTGCACAGCCCATTCCGTCCCGTCCCTTCTTTGCTCACCACCTTAGGCAAAAAAGCCTTAGCGATAAGATAGTGAAGATAATGCCTACAACTCGCTCACCCGCCTGGCAGACGTTATTGCCACTAAAAAGGCTGTCTTGATGGTGAGCAGCTGGAAGGGGCAATTATGCCGTGGTTCAAAAGGTGCACACAGAAAGGTAAGGACCAAATTAAGGTCCCACTGGGCCATGACAAAAGGTGAAGGAGGGAACAAATGCGTAAGCCCCTTCAGAAATATATGTACAATAGGAGTCTTGAATATTAACGGTAGATCTGGCAACCGTAGAAAGGCAGAAAGGGCCGAAAGGTAACCATTCAGAGTGCCCAGAGCAGAGCCCTGCTGGGCAAGAGTCAGAATGAAAAGGATGATGTCAGATAGGGAGGTGGACGGAGAGAGGGTCAATAGATAGGGGAAGACTGGAACCTCTGATCACCTTGCTGAACACCCGAGGGGCCGAAGGGGAGCACGGTGAACTGAAAGTGCTCATGGACCCCAGTAAACCACAGGTATCGACAATGCGCAAGGACAGGAATATGGAAATAAGCATCCTGCAAGTCCAACGCTACCATCCAGTCTCCTGGGTCCTGGGCAGAGAGAACCTCAGCAAGAGTGAGCATCTTGAACTTCTCTTTCTTGAGGAAGTAGTTGAGGGTTCTGAGGTCGAGGATAGGACGAAGGCCTTGGTCCTTTTAGGGGACCAGAAAGTAGCGGGAATAGCAACCACAGCCTACTTCTGGTACCAGAACCCTCTCTATGTCCCCCTTGGCCAAGAGGGTCATGACTTCCTCTCGAAGCAAGACAAGGTGATCCTCTGTCAGCCGATCGTATGTAGGAGGCACGGAGAGAGGGGTAGTCTTGAAGGGGAGGGAGTAGTCTCTTCGGACTATCTGCAAAACCCACCTGTCCGAGGTGATTTCTCACCAGTTGTGGAGGCGGTGGCATATCCTGCCACAAACTGTGCACCCATGATCTGGAAGGATCGAACTAGAAAGGTTGGGGGGGGGGGGGGTTTGTGGCCTGACCGGACTTCTGGCCAATCGATCCACGAGGTCGGAGCAAGCCACACCCCCGGCCGCGCAGAGGTTGCAGATCTTGTGCGGTCCTCTGGCTAGGTTAGGGCTGGCATGGCTGGAAGCCCCTTCCGTAGCCACAAAAGGAGCGAAAGGCGGACGCAGGACGGGATGACACTGAGAGGCCCAAGGATTGTGCCGTAGCCCGTGGCTCTAGCGCTGCATCCGCCCTGTCTACGAAGAGATGAGAGCCATCAAAGGGCATGTTCATAAGGTTAGCTTGGACATCCCAGATAAGCCAGACATTCTCAGCCAGGAGTGGCGCCTAACGGCAACCGCCGAAGAAATCGCTCTGCCCAGCGAGTCGGTTGTGTTAAGGCCACAGCGTATTGTAAACTTTGCTGCATCTGTTCCATCTACAACAGATTGGAAGAGGACAGCCCGAGCCTCCTTTGGGACTTGTGGCAGCATGTGCGCAACTGTCTCCCATAGCGAATGGAAGTAACAGGCCAAGAGGCATGCGATGTTTACCGACCACAATACGAGGCTGGTGGAAAAGAAGATTTTCTTGCCAAAGTTATCCAGCATTTTGGATTCCCTATCCGGGGTGCAGAAGGGAATGGCCCACGGGAAGTAGAGGCTTGGAACACCAAGCTCTCGGGGGTCAGGTGAGAGGAGAGGAAAGCTGGTCCCCCGGTGCAGGGTGATGGAGGCGGGCGATGGTTCTATTTACCGGAGCCCCTGTGCTGGGCTTGGACCAAGTGCCCAGAAGAACGTCAGTTAAGGTCTCATTAAATGGCTGGAAGGGTTCTGTAGTGGATACACCAGGCTGCAGGACCTTCGTCAAGACGCTGGTCTTGACCGCCACAGTAGGAAGCTGCAGGTCCAAGACCGTCGCAGCCCGACGCACCACCACAGCGAAGGAAGCCCCCTACTCTGTAGCCAGGTTGGGAGGAGAAAGTATGCCAGTCTCTGGACAGGAATCCATGCCACTGGATCACCCAGTTCCTTGTACCAGTCCATTTCCTCTGTGTAAAGCGGGACTTCTAAGGGGTCCTGCGGCACCACCCAATCCTAGCCCCTCAGATTAAGGCTAAAGATACGACAAGTCCAAAGGCTCAGTCGGTGCCTGCCTCGGCAGACGTCCGGCCGGCTCCGTGTTGTCTGGAAGTATGGGGGTGGTGGGCGCGATGACAGGTGACGCACAGTTTGAGCCCTGAGGTCTTTTTGGACATTCTACATGCTGAAAAAAACTCGACTAAGTCGGAAAAAGTCTGTCAAAAAATGACGGGGGTAGCCCCCTTCGGCGGAGCTGCGCTGGCGGGCGCGGAAGAGAATAAGTTACTTACCTGTAACGGTAGTTCTACAGTATTGGTATCTTTCATAGATTCACATGCTTGAATCACTCCCCGTCGTTGAAGTGGGAGTCCCACAGTATTATATCAAAGCAATCATATTAGTAGCATAGGCTACAATGGCACTAGGCCATAAATTTAGTAGCCTATCTTTGACCTTTTTTAAAAACTTAGTCTACAAACAATCAGACGACAGCACCCTCTAGAACCTTCCCCACAAGTGCTAGTTTCCTCAGATTTTCAAGCACAAGTGGGAATAAATATAATCCCAGCTGGTAAAGAGGAGCCTCTAGGGGAGGAGGGTGGGTTGCATGTGAATCTATGAAAGATACCAATACTGGATAACTACAGTTACAGGTAATAAGTTATTTTCTTCTCCAGTATTGGATCTTTCACAGGTTCACATGCTTGAATCAGAATAGTTGGCAGTAAACATGAATACATATTAGCATACGATAATAATGCAAATATAGTCAATAGTCGTAACCAGTATAATGAAAGCAATAAACATAACAAGAGCAGATGGTGAGAAAAGAAATGCATAAAAGGAAAGAGGCTCACCTTACTGAAATAGATGACGCAACACAACCTGTCCCACCGCAGCATCAGCTTTGTCTGTAGCATCCACGCAGAAATGCTGCTTACAGGTATGCCAGGTGGACCATGTGGCTACTCTGCAGATTTGCTGAATGGGTACACCAGCAAATAAAGCCATGGATGTAGAAACAGCACTTGTTGAATGAGCCTTATGGCAGAATTGAATGGCTGCTGCAACCCACCTTGCAATGGAAGATTTAGAGACTGGTAGCCCTTTATTCAAATTGCAATAGGCGATGAAGGACAAGTTACTTACCTTCGGTAACGATATATCTGTAAGAAACATTAGTAGTGATAGATTCCTTACCTTAGAATATCCCCAGGCGTCAGACTGGATCCAGAAAGTTTTCGTCAGCAGGACCCCTGCGCGTCGGTAGGTGGCGTCATGCGGCTCCGTGTCCGTCGTTGGCGTCGTGGTCGCCGAGATGACGTCGCGGGCGCTACTTGGACGCCGCCCACGCGCGCTGACGTCAGTTCTGTAACGACTTTCCGCGCCAGGAACGCAGAGCCATGCAAGATACTGACCACTGGTGCATTGAAACTAGGGCCCTGAAAGGGATGACCTTAACCCTAGAAATCAGTTCGCAGAACGGGGAGGATGGGTGGGGCGGTAAGGAATCTATCACTACTAATGTTTCTTACAGATATATCGTTACCGAAGGCAAGTAACTTGTCCATCTGAAAGAAACACATAGTGATAGATTCCTTACCTTAGAATAGATACCCCAGCAATACCAACCCCGGTAGTGGGTCTGCGAACTAATATCACACCAGAAAGTCACGGAGAACAGATCGGCCAAAGAAGCCGTCTCTCCGGACTTGGCTGTCTAGGCAATAATGCTTGGTAAACGTGTGCAGCGAGGCCCACGTGGCTGCCTGACAGATGTCTTGCAGGGGGACACCACGTCCCAATGCAGTAGTGGCTGCAGTAGCTCTGGTGGAATGAGCACGCAGCCCCACCGGAAGTTCTTTTTAGCCAAAGAGTAACAGGCTTTGATACATAAGACAACCCAGCGGGAGATGGTTCTCTTATGGACCGCCGACCTTTCTTGGTGCCAACGTAGCCAACAAAAGCTGGTCGTCCACCCGGAACTGCTGTGTGCGGTTGAGATAAAAAGAGAGGGCACGTTTTGGGTCCAGAAGGTGGAGACGCTCTTCCTCCCTGGAAGGATGCGGAGGCGGAAAGAAGGTGGGCAAGGTAGTAGTCTGCCCAATGTGAAAGGCCGTAACCACTTTTGGCAAAAAGGAAGGACGGGGCCTGAGCACGACCTTGTCCGGATGGACTGAAAGGAAAGGAGGCTTACAAGAAAGCGCCTGGAGCTCACTCACCCGCCTGGCGGAAGTGATGGGCACCAGGAAGGCAGTCTTTAACGTCAAAAGATGAAGAGGACAGTTGTGAAGGGGCTCAAAGGGAGCGCACATCAAGTATGTCAGAACCAGATTCAAGTCCCACTGAGGCATCACGAAAGGAATAGGAGGAAAAAGGTGTGTAATGCCTTTGAGAAATCTATTTACAACAGGGGACTTGAAAAGAGATGGCTGATCAGGGAGCCTGAGAAAGGCCGAAATAGCAGAAAGGTAGCCTTTGATAGTGCCCAGAGCAGAGCCCTCCTGGGCCAAAGAAAGAAGGAACAGTAGTACTTCAGAAAGAGGGGCAGCCTTTGCTGTGCACCATGCCACAAATTTGTTCCACCTGCAGGCGTATACCACTTTAGTAGAGGGACGCCTGGCTGCCAGAATAACGTCACAAACTTCAGGAGGCAAGTCGAAGGGAATCAACTGCCGCCACTCAATCTCCAGGCAAAGAGGTGGAGGCTGGACAGGTTCGGGTGGAGGACCGTCCCCTGCTGCTGCGACAGAAGATCCTCCCGAAGAGGCAGTCTGATCGGAGGATCGATGCTCATACTGAGTAGCTCGGGATACCATACTCTTCGAGCCCAGTCCGGAGCCACAAGAATGACTTGGGCCCGGTCGCGCCGAATCTTCTTCAACACTCTGGGTAGAAGTGGTATAGGCGGAAAGGCGTACAATAGACCACAACTCCACTCGTGACGAAAAGCGTCGCCGAGCGAGTGCCGCCTTGGAAATTCCAACGCGCAGAACTGATGACATTGCGCGTTCTCTTCGGTGGCGAATAGATCTAACCAAGGCTCTCCCCACTGTAGAAAGAGTCCTTGCGCCACTTCCGAGTGAAGACGCCATTCGTGATCCATCATGCACCTGCGGCTGAGGTTCGTCCGCCCTGGCGTTCAGGGAACCTGCCAGGTGTTGAACCATCAGGAACATGCCCTGATGTTCCAGCCATGTCCAGAGGCGCAGAGCCTCCTGACAAAGGGCCCACGACCCCACCCCGCCTTGTTTGTTGCAATACCACATGGCGGTGGTGTTGTCTGTGAACACCTGCACCACCTTCCCTTTGACAGAGGGAAGGAATGCCTTGAGTGCAAGTCGGATCGCCCGGAGCTCCAGAAGGTTGATATGGAGCCGGGACTCCGCCGGAGACCAGAGGCCTCTGATCTCCGCCTCTCCCATGTGACCGCCCCATCCCAGAAGGGACGCGTCCGTCACAACTGTGTGCTCTGGCTGGGGAAGGGAGAGGGATCTGCCCATGACCCATTGCCGGTTCGAGAGCCACCACTGCAACTGTTTTGCAGACCCCTCCGAGATCTGGACCTGATCGGACAGGTTGCCCTGGTGCTGCGCCCACTGGAACTTCAGGTCCCACTGCAGAGCCCGCATATGCCATCTGGCATGATTGACCAGCAGGATGCAGGAGGCCACGAGGCCCAGCAGCCTCAGGGTCATCCGTACCGAAACCCAGGATAAAGGCTGAAAGATCGGAATCATAGCCTGAATATCCCGGACTCGCCGTTCAGGAGGATAGACCCGAAACTGCGGCGTGTCCAGAACTGCTCCGATGAAAAGGAGCTGTGGAGAAGGAATCAGATGCGACTTCGGCACGTTGATGGAGAACCCCAGCGAGTGCAGGAGTTCGGCCGTAGTCTGGAGGTGGGAGACGACTGCCTGGGACGAGCCCGCCTTCAGCAGCCAGTCGTCGAGGTAGGGGAAGACTGGAACCCCTGCCCGGCGCAGATGAGCTGCGACCACCGCCATCACTTTCGTGAACACCCGAGGGGCGCTGGTAAGGCCGAAAGGGAGCACGGTGAACTGAAAATGCTCGAGGCCTACCGTGAACCGCAGGTAACGCCGGTGGGCCGGCAGGACGGGGATGTGGAAATATGCGTCCTGCAAGTCCAATGCTACCATCCAGTCTCCAGGGTCGAGGGCAGTCAAGACCTGAGCTAGGGTGAGCATCTTGAACTTCTCCTTCCGGAGGAAGCGATTGACGTTCCGGAGGTCCAAGATAGGACGCATGTCCTCCTTGTCCCTTTTGGGCACCAGAAAGTAGTGGGAGTAGCAACCACGTCCTACTTCTGGGGTCGGAACGCGCTCGATGGCCCCCTTGGCCAAGAGGGCCGCAACTTCCTTCTGAAGAAGCACCAAGTGATCCCCTGACATGCGGTGGAATTGAGGTGGCATGGCTGGGGGTGGTCTCGAAGGGGAGGGAGTAGCCCCTTCGGACAATGTCCAAGACCCACTTGTCCGAGGTGATGGCACGCCAGTGGTGAAGGTGATGGCGGACCCTGCCCCCTACTGGCGTGCTGTGCACCTGAAAAGAAGGACTAGGAGGGCTTGGAGGCCGCGGACGGGGCGGGGTTGGTGGCCTGACCTGCACGCTGGTTGCCTGACCCGCCACGGCGGGAGCCACGTCCTCAGCCACGCGAAGACGTTTGCTGCGCGGGCCGGTGGCTGGGCAGCGGACGTGACTGGGCGCCCCTTCCGTGGCCACGAAAGGGGCGAAAAGCAGATGGCTGCGGAGGGCGTACAGCAGAAAGGCCCAGGGACTTGGCCGTAGCCCGCAAGTCCTTAAAGCGCTCCAGCGCATGGTCTGCCTTGTTCCCAAAAAGACCGATCCCATCAAAGGGCATGTCCATAAGAGTGTTTTGGACATCACCCGAGAAACCAGTGGTTCTCAGCCAGGCGTGACGGCGCAGCGCCACTGTCGTTGCAAGCGATCTGCCCAGCGAGTCGGCGGTCTCAAGGCCACATCTGATGGTGTATTTTGCTGCATCTCTTCCCTCCGCAATGGTGCGGGAAAGCAGTGTCTGGACCTCCTCAGGACACTGGGGCAGAACTTGCGCCACCGAGTCCCACAAGGAGTGGGAATATCGGCCCAAAAGGCAAGTGGTGTTGACGGACCGCAAGCCAGCACTGGAGGAAGAAAACACCTTCCCAAATTGATCCAGGCGTTTGGATTCCCTATCCGGGGGAGCGGTAGGGAAGGCGCTTTGGGAAGCAAAGGCTTGGACCACCAAGCTCTCAGGGGTGGGGTGTTGGGAGAGGAACAGGGAGTCGCCCGGAGTAGGGCGATGGCGTCGGGCCACGTTCCTATCCACAGGAGCCCCTGTTGTGGGCTTGGACCAGGTGCCCAAAAGAACGTCTGAAAGCGCCTTGTTAAACGGCAGCAGTGGCTCCGAGGAGGTAGCCGCCAGCTGAAGCACTTCCGTCAGGATGTTAGTCCTGACAGCCACTGTAGGCAACTGGAGGTGTAAGCCCCAGCTGCTCTACGCAACACCGTTGCAAAGTTTGCTCCCTCCTCCGTTGCCACGGAAGGAGGAGACAGCATGCCAGAGTCAGGGGAGGTGTCCAGACCACTGGCATCCCCAAGCTCCTCAGCCCAGTCCTGATCAAACTCACATTGCTGTGTGAGAGGGTCATCAGACCCCTCCCAGTCCTCTGCGTCCTCCAATTCTGGTTCAAAATAAGGAGGAGGGACATGTGGGACCCAAGGTCCCATCGGCGTCGGAACCGGCGTCGAGCGACGCCGGTCCTGCGCCGCGTCCGGATCCGGAGAGAACCGGGGAACGACGCCGCCCGGAGCCCCGGGCGGCGTTGGGAACGGCACCGGAGAGATCGGCGCCGGTGTCGTCAGGTCAACCGGCGTCGATCGGGGTTGAGGCAGCACCGGAGCCGGGGTCGGGGCCGGGACCGAGGCTGGTGTGACAGGCGACGCCGGGACCGGAGTCGCAGACGGCGCCGGAGAAACCCCATCAGGGCCCGAAGGCGCACCGGGGGGACCTTGAGGCCCGAAGAGGCGGACCATGGCCGACAGGAACTCCTGTATCTCGGCCGGAGTCGCCCCCGAACCCGGGAAGGACGGGTAATGCGGGGGCGGCTCCACAGGCACTCCCGGAGCCGCGGGGGCGGGGCCGACAGGACCCTCAGCCGAGTCGCGAGACCGGCGAGGGGAAGTCGTCGAGCGATGAAACTTTTTCGACTTCTTATGCTTCGACTTACCGGAGGAGTGCGAAGACTTGGACCCCGACGACCGATGAGGACTCCGCAACCGGCCCCTCGACCTCTCACGTGACCGGGGCTTGGCGCGGAGCCGACTGCCGGACCTCGAGGAGCTTTCGAGACCGCTCTCGCAAAGCCTTCGGATGCAAGGCCCAGCAGTCGGAACACGACTTGGTGTCGAGGTCGCGGCCGAGGCAGTAGAGACAATCCTGATGCGGGTCTGTGATCGACATCATTCGACCACAGGCGTCGCATGGCTTGAAGCCGGGCATCCCTACCGACACCTTCGGAGTCGAGAGACTTCGAGAAAACAGTGAAAAATCAACCAAAAACTTAGGCAAAAAATGACTAGGGCACTGCTCTTCCCGGATCTGCGCTTACTGGCGCGGAAAAAGAAAGAACTGACGTCAGCGCGCAGGGGCGGCGTCTAAGTACTGCCCGCGACGTCATCCCGGCGGTCCCGAAGCCGACGACGGACCCGCACGACACCGCCTACCGACGCGCAAGGGTACTGCTACGCAAAAACTTTCCGGATCCAGCCTGACGCCTGGGGATATTCTAAGGTAAGGAATCTGTCACTAACGTGTCTCTTTCAGATATGCACTTTTTATGAGGATCATCAATATAAAGTCTCTTTTTGCCCCTTCTTAGAATGCTCTGACATGGTCAGAATGTGCACAGGGAATATTAGAGAGAAATATATATCTGACCTACGAAGAAGTTTCTTGAAATCAGAATGTTTGAAGTATAACTGAGCAGAGCTCAGGGAGACTCCCTTCACACGACGTGTGGTAGAAAATTCGAGGAAACTAGCCTCTGCGGGGAAGGTTCTAGAGGGTGCTGTTGCCGGATTGCGTGTAGACTAAGTTTGGTCCTTTTTCAAAAAGGTCGTAGACAGGCTATTAAATTCATGGCCTAGTGTCATTGTAGCCTATGCTACTAATATGGCTGCTTTGATATAATACAGTGGGACTCCCACTTCGGCGTCGGGGAATGACTCAAGCATGTGAATCTATGAAAGATCCAATACTGGAGAAAGAAAAGAACAGACGCCAGAGTACCGGGGTGGTGTCTATATAGACGATGCGGACGTCACGATGACAGATGACGGCAACTACGTCATGCGGAGTCGACCGACACCACCTATCGGCGTGCAGGGGCACTGCTCGAGAAAAATCTTCCGGATCCAGTCTGACGCCTGGGAAGTTCACACGTAAGGAATCTGTGCATAGATGTCTCCATCAAATTGGGGTGGAGCGGAAGAGAGAGACGGCTGAGAGCAGAACGCACGGATGAGCATGCTGAACGAGATTTGGACCTGTGGGAAGGAATGCGAGATAGCTTGTCAAAGGTAGATCTATCGGTAGAGGGCCCCCTCATTGCCTCCCGGGACCCAGAGCAGGAGCTGCCCCCCATGGAGGGTTCGAACGCAGTTTTGGAAACTGGACATGGATTAGCCCTTACAGCTGTGTGTGTCTCGGAGTGGCAGTGACCGCATGTTAGGGGTTGTCGTGGCCATTTCCCTCCCCTCCCTTCCTTCCCCCAACTGGTCCCTCTGTTTTTTTGTCCCCATTTTAAATTTTATATTTTATCCCTCTCCGCCCCTTCCTTTTAAGATGGCGTGGATGGGAGGATCTTTAGTCTTGGTAAAATGCTGCATCGCTTTCTTACTGCTGTTTTTTATTTATGTATATGATGTTTTCGTTGTTTTATTTTGCAATGCTTATTTTATGTAACTGGGCAATCATTATTGTTGTCGCACTGGGTTTTATACGGGACAAGTTACAGTCCTGTTTTTCTCAACTGCGCCTGTAATGTTCAAATGTGCCTTAACATTGTGTCAATTACAAATGAAAACATGTTTAAAAAATAAGTAAATGGATCACACACTTGGCAGGGCGAATGTGATGAAAGCGACACCAACTCACTTTTATGGGATCTTCTTAACTAAACAATAGCCCAGGACAACCCTACCAACCCACCCAGGCATGAAAGGGAGATCATTGTAGGAGGCTGTCTTAGTATATGGTGCAACCTTATTTAAGTGAAGCACGTTGCACTAATCCAGACAACCCTTATGATGATTTTAGTGGTCTTAGACAACCATAGAAAGCTCTTTAAGTGGTAGCTGTTGAGAGTAGCCTTCAGGCTTAGTCCAGAAGGAGTGTTAAGCAGCTTGTTTTACCAGAAATAATCATGTAGTGTAGGTTAAACGAAAAAGAACCACGCAGTGTAGTTATAAAAATAGGTACATTTATTACACACACACGAACACATTAGTACATCTCCTACCCGGGGATATCAACACAATACTTCAATTGTAAGCAGGTAAGTAAGCACAAATACATAGTGGTCTCCAGGGGGAGACCAAACCATATACTAAAGAAGTGGAATGCAAACGGAGACGAAAGTCGGGACTTGGACCAGAAAGACTCAGAAGAGCTGGGGACACAAGGAACCACCCGAGGTAAGTGCCCAGGAACCCCACGGAGGCTGTGTGCAGAGTGGAAACACAGCCGCGTGCACAATGCAAGTCAATGGGAAAGTCACAGTTGCAGTTTTCAGTAAGATGGACCCTTCCCAGTGGACCCAGAAGTAACCCTGTGGAAGACAGAAGGTTGAAGAGTCACCCCACCTGTGGATAACCCAGGAACCAGGATACCTACACCAGGGAAGTCCGGTGCATAGGTGTGAAGTAACGTCGGAAACCGCCGTAGACCACAATGAAGGACTTCAGTTAAGATGCCGCTGGCGAAGAAGGTGAAAGAGTCGGGTGGAATCCAAGGGTGGATTCTCGAAGAGAAGAACCTGCAAGCAGAGGGGACAGAATCTATGCCACTCGGAGGTGACCAGGAGGCAGGGAAGAGCAATGAACACCAAAGATGGAAGATGCAGGAGTATTCACGGTGACCTTGTCGCTGCAGCTGTGAATGACCAGGAGCCGTTCACGTACCGTTCCACGTCGAAAGTCAAGACCCAGGGGGTTGGTGTCCAGCGGGAGCACCAACAAGCCTTGGCAGCAGCAACAGACGTGGTAAACGAGATAGGAGCAACGTTGGGACCAGCCAGGTCCAAGGAACTCACCAATTGCAGGAGAGTCAGAGCAGGCCCCGAGCAAGCAGGGGAGCCTACTGAAGCCAAAGAAGACCCCCAAGAGGACCCACAGGCCGAAGGCAAAGAAGTCGCAAGAGGACCTTGAGCAGCTCAGCAAAGATGCAGGCCCACAGGTCAGAGGATGCAGTGAGGACGAAGATCTTGGCAGGAAGAGATGCTGGAGGCTGCAACTTTTTGTAGTCCAAAGATCTCTGGAGTACAGAGCCAACATGCCTTGGCATCGGCAAGTCGACTCGGTGCACAGGGGTTCTGTTCCAGCGGTTCAGACGAAGGATACTGGCCTCAAACTTGAGAGGACAGGTCAGGCCTCAACGGAGTTTCAGAACCACCACCTGTGTTGCTGAGCCTTTCAAAGTCCGTGGGACGTCAGGAGCAGCAGACCGGTCAGCTTCGTTGTGGTGCCTGCAGATGCAGGGAAGTAACTACTTCACTCCAAGGAATATTACTTTGGGTGTCCTTGATGCCCACTGAGCTGGAGCAGCAGGAGTCTTCCTTGGTGGAGTCTCGGTTCCAGGCAAAGTCCAGCGAAGTCCTGGTGCCCAGACGGTCGAAGTTGAAGGAGTTTCAGGTTTGAATCTTGTCCCATGCCAATCTGAAGAGCCACCCACAGGTAAGCCCTCAAGTACCATAGGGAAAGGGTTGGAATGATTCAAGGATCCCTCCCAGACGAGGGGCTAGACAGAGGGGAGGATGCTCCCCTATCCTCTGTCCAGCTTCACTCCAGAGCGGGAGCCAAGGGCTCCCTGAACTGGCTTAAGCCAGAGTATGCAAGGAGGGCACCAAATCCGGTCTGGTGGCATTGGAAAGAGCCCCCACCCCAGCCCAATACACCAAGTCCTGTCTGGGAGGGGGGGTCACACCTCCTGGTGACAGGAAACCTATTGTTCTACCTTCCCCTGCTCGAGCTCAGCAGCAGGAGGAGGAGGGCAGAATCGTGTCTGTGGTCAGCAGCAACACTAGCTTGCTTGCAGAACCTGAAAGGCTGTTACCTGGAGTACTGGGGGCTTCCTGGAGGAGCCCCCCAGTGCATGGAATCATGCCTCCAACACGGGTAACTGTGTTGGGGTATGATTTCAACATGTTTGATCCCAAACATGCCCAGGTTTGGCACAGCCAATATATAGTTAGCCATCACGTAATCTCGTTTCAATTCTCTAATTGGTTTGGTTATTTTCTACAACTTCTTATTTTGCTCAGCAGCCATAGATATACATAGACGGACACTGGGGGAGGGGCACCTATCTCCGCTTATAGTACAGGAATGCAGCAGTTAGGGTCTTGCCACGACAGCCACCGCAACCTACCTACCTGACAGGGACGACCCACAGACAGCACTACAGCAGATCTCATGTTGACAACACCTTGAGAGTCATGACATGGAATGCCAATGGTCTAGGCAACAAGATTAAACACACTGCGGTTCTCCAGTATCTTCGTAGACATGCTGCAGACATAGTGCTACTGCAGGAGACGCACTTGAAAGGCAATCATTATAAAGCCCTAGACGGATAC
This sequence comes from Calotriton arnoldi, assembly GCA_963921515.1. Lineage (NCBI taxonomy): Eukaryota > Metazoa > Chordata > Amphibia > Caudata > Salamandridae > Calotriton > Calotriton arnoldi. Next base: position 636,397 of record CAWUFW010002056.1, read on the forward strand.
AGCTACACACGCCTTGTACATGCAGGATTTACGGCAGGTTCTAGAAGGGTGGAAATATTGGCCAGATCTTCTCTTCCCTTTGTTCCAGGTAGAACCTGGCACGATCAATCGGGTAGATTTGTTGCATTGACTGGTAAGTGGGAGGGCCTGGTCCTCAATGTATTCTCAGCATACATGCCACCGAAACTCCACTGAGACACCCTACCTGCACTGAGTGCATTATTATTGGAGTTGCCGTCTGGCACCCTACTGCTGGAGGGGGTTAAGAATGCCACCATGGACCCAGGACAGAGTATCGAGATTGGACCAGGGAATAAGCGCGTAGCCCCTACGAGCCTTTGTGGCTGCAATGGGGCTGGTAGATATATGGCATGAACATAATCCTGTGGCATAGCAATTTACGTTCTACTCAGCAGTTCATGGCAGTTACTACTGCCTGGACCATATCCTGAAACACACCACCTTTGCTGGTTTATTTCGTAATGCAGCCCATAAGGTGCGTGCTATTTCAGATCATTCCCCTGTGGAGGTACTGCTTCAGTGAACCATCAGGGACAACAGATTGCCGCCCAGACTAGAACCCTGGCTCTTTAGGGATAAACAATTTAAAGATAAGCTATGAGAGCGAACGGAACAATATATTATCAGGATAACGTGGGGATGGTTGACTCGGCATGTACTCTTTGGGAGACCTTTAAGACAGTAATAGGGGGAAATGCTCAGGCCCTGGTGGGGGGAGAAGGAAGGAATATTGAAATATGAGGCCATTGACAAGAAGATCACTCGACTGGAGGCGGTGGCACTAGGTGGCGAATTGCCTGACCCACTCGTGATCCATCAAATCCGGCTCAAGTAACAAGAGATGAGAGACTTGGCGAATGACAAGAGCATCGCACGACGACTATGATGTAGGTGACAAGGTCAATAAAATGATAGCCTGGTTGGAAAAAAGGGACAGGGAGAAGAACTGGGTCTTGGAAATTTACGCATCAAAGGGGACGGTGCATAGAACTAGGAAAGAGTTTGCAGCAGCATTTGCTGACTACTATGAATCGCTATAAACATCTACCTCTGCTAGGACAGGGACAGACTGCACTGAACTGCTTAGAGACATCCACCTTCCCAGTTTTTCGATTGATGATCTCAATGAACTGGAACAGGAATTAACAACTGAGGAGATAAAAGGCACTATTCGAGATCTACAATCAAACAAGGCTGCAGGACCTAATGGCCTACCAGCTGAATTATATAAGGGTGTAGTGGCCATGGTGGCACAGCTTATGCTTAACATGTTTCAAGAGGCCAGGACAATCAGTTGCCTGCCCGAGAACCAACGGTTGGCCACGATAGTTGTTTTTCCTAAGAAGGACAAGCCCACTGAGGATTGCAGTTCATATCACCCCCTCTCGCTATTGAATATGGAGGCTATGGTGCTGGCAAAGCCCATTGCGACCAGGCTTTGTGGAGTGATAACCTCCATAGTACACCCTGATCAGTCTGGTTTTATGCCCTATAGAAGCACCAAGCTAAATTTGAGACGCTTATATGGAGTCTTACACATGGCAAGGGACAGGAAGAAGGAAGACGCTAAAATGGTAGCTGGGACCTGTTTCGCACTCCTCCGCAGGCTCAAACCACTGTTGGGATTCTTTGACCCCACAGTCCGCCAAGTCATCATCCAGGCCTCCATTCTATAGAGGATGGACTATGCCAGTTCACTTTACCTAGGGGCAAATAAAGCTGAGATCCTCCGCTTGCAAAGGGCACAAAATGCAGCTGTCAGGACTCTACTTGGCCTTCCTAGAGTCTGTCCCACAGCCAGCGCCATCCCCAGACTACATTGGCTGCCGGTGGCGAAATGCATTGAGTTTAAGTCTCTCTGCATCGCTCACAAAATCCTGAATCTCCACTTTCCGGATATTTTGGTGAATCTCCTTTCACTCTACATACCCACCCGTCAATTACAATCCATGGGCCAGCATCTGGCTGTTGTCCCCAGGGTGAGGAAAGTGCGAGCGGGAGGGCGCTCTTTCCGCGTCCTCGCTGCGAAACTTTGGAACTCTCTTCCTGTCTGTATCTGAAGCATCAACAATCACACTGCATTTCGTAAAGCCATTAAAACTCATCTCTTTCCAACATTATAGGCCCGGTGTTCCTTCTATCAGCCGCCTCTCTCAATATCTGCAACAGTCAGCACTGGGACGCCCCTTAGCTGGGGCAGCGGTGAGCTTTACAAAACAGGTAACATAACATTACTTGCTCTCTGTCCTGGAGAGGTTCGGTTTTGGCCCAATGCTCTGTGCCTGGGTAATGCTCCTATACACAAACCCATTGGCTAGGGTGCGGATAAATGGGACGGTCTCCTGCCCTACAGAAGGGCCCGAGACAGGGATGCCCACTGCCCCCAATGTTCTTCGCGTTCACGCTGGAGCCTTTGGTGCGTGGGTCCGGCATGATCCGCTGATGGCGGGCATCATGGGAGAGGATGGCTGAGAAGAGCGAATCTTGTTGTACGCCGACGACATATTGCTATATGCCACGCGCCCCGCTTCACTGTCGGCAAGATCCTCCACATACTTTAACTGTTTGGTAGCTATTCAGGATATCAAATTAACTGGGATAAATCCCTCCTGTTCCTCCCAGCGGGGACTGCACCAAACCTCCTGACTGGTGGAAAATCCCTATTAAAAAAAGATACCTTTAAATACCTCAGCATACAAATATCTAGGAACGGCGACTAGATCCTGGCTGATAATTTACTCCAGCAGCTGGCCAGGCTGCGAAGGGCTGTAGACCACTGGAGACAGCTGCCGGTGTCTCTGATTGGAAGGGATGTCCTTTTTAAAATGATGACATTGACACGCATGTTATATGTCCTAGAGAACACCCCCCACAGAATACCGGTCAATTTCTTTCACAAAGTGGACAGTGAAATGTGAAAGCTTTTATGGGATGGTGGTAGCACCAGGATAGCCCTACATAAACTACAAAGGGGTGTATTTGAAGGGGGTCTGGCGATCCCCGACACTAGAAAGTATTACTGGGCTACCCATATGGTCACAATTAATGACTGGGTGTTTGCAGGAAGGAAAGAACCAGCCTATAGGGTGGATCGACACTCGATGGGACGCTGAGAATACCCTGCAGTGCTATATTGAACAAGTTGGAACAGCAGTTGCCACCACACACACAAGCAGTAGTCAGTGCATGGTGGGAGGCCACTAAATTTCTTGGGTGAGAAGAGAAGGTGACGGAGAGGTATCCACTATGGGACAGTGATCTCCTAAAGGAAGTGAGGAATCTGCGGGGATTCCACAAATGGGGTCTCCTGGGTATAGACCATCTCTGGGACGTTAGGAGGTGTCAAGCAATAATCTCTTTTGCTGATCTAAATGCGGAATACCAGATGTCTGACTCCAAAAGTTCTGCCATTTGCAGCTGGGGCATGCATTGCGTGGTCACATCCTTGAGGGGAACAACTGCCAGAGTACACACCCCTGGAAGATAGGCTCCTGATGGACCCAATGCCAAATAAAGCCACCTCCATGATATATAGAAAGATTATGAACAACACACCGGACCACTAGGGGCCTTGCGTGAGGCATGGGAAGTAGATGTGGGAATGTTGGAAGATGATGATTGGGTGGAGGCGATTCAGAGTCCCAGAGATGTTGCTATAAGGGTGCGCTACCGTCTTATACAGCTTTGTATCCTCCATAGATCCTATTCCTCAAGAACACTCATACAACGGCTAGGACACTGTAAGACAGACCAATGTGCCAGGGGGTTGTCAGGAAGTGGGCTCCTTCTTTCACATTTTATGGCCTGTCCAAAAATCCAGCAATACGGGGAGCGATAATACAGGTTATCACTGGAGTAGCAGGCCAGACTATTCCATTGGAAGCAAGGTGGCATATACTGTGTGTGATGGGGAAGAAGTATGGCCGAAGTATCTAAAAATATAGCTTATTGTAGCACCCGTGGTGGCGAAGAGAAATATAGCCAGGGCCTGGGAAACAGGTCAACCCCTGCGGGTAGGGGATGGGAAAACTGATCTTGACTGGTACTGTGCAGCCTAACTGGGTATTCCAGAGCCGGGGTTGCCCACAGAAATGGGAGAGAGTCTGGGACCAGTCGGTGGCGTATAGGGGCTACTGAGGATTTCTTCTTGGTGAGCGACTGCGTGGGTGTGTTGTGGCAAAACTGTGGAATTTACTATCATTAGTTGAAGTTATCAATACTGGAGAACATAATATTGCTTTTACATCTGCACATAACGTATTGGGCGAAAAAGTCAAATTGGGATATCTTGTACTCATTGTCAATCATTTCCCATGTATGACTGTTTCTGTGCAACTGAGCACATGTTTAATAATAAAAATATATATATATATTTTTTTTTAAAGGGCTTTGAGGGCACCCAACCAAAAAGTGTTTTCTCCTAATGGAGGGATACGGCTACGAAAGGCTAAGAGGGAAATGCAATGAAGACGTAGAAGGGAATGCGAAGAATATATGGTATTGGTTGGAAATGGAATAGTATCTCATTTCGGTCATGCTGCACTGTCAAGAAAACTGCTAGCATAAGACAACATTGGGGGTCTACTATGACCAGGACCACTCTATCTCTGTCCCTGTGCTTTTTGACTGGTTAATCATAAAAGCCTTCTCAACCAACATGTTTGGTGAATACTTGGACCTGCAATCCTCTTTACGTTAGTAAAAATCTGTTCTCTTATCAGTACTACACAAGACATGTAAAAGAGGGGTGAGGAAAAGCTTACTAAAAAAGGGAGCCAAAGAAAGCTACAGACAGGAAAAAGTCCGCTGCGGAAACAGGAAATATTGAAAACAAAGGGAAATACAGAGATAACAAACATTAGATAGGGGAGCTGAAAAAAGTAAATAGTTTACACAAGAGCATAATTTTAGTAGTGGAAATAGAAAGTAAGAACTAATAAAAAAAACATGCCTTACTGGGGCCAGCAGAACCATCTGCTGTGCCTCTGGTGGTGGTCGTCCCATCTGCCACGGCGCTGGCAGCTACTTGCCCAGGTGCTCTCTTTACCTAGGGTGCTTATGACAGGAATAAAGAAGATAAAAAAACAATGATTGATCTGACTCTACAAAAAAAATTTTTTTTTTTTTTTTTTAACAGGCACAGCATTGTACTTTTTTTATTTTTTAGATCAGATAGCCTATTCCTAGTTTCCTAACCTAAAATCACATTTTGAACTATTCATGCATTCCAACGAATTATCCTTGCTTTTACGGCCCCTTTTGATGGGTCAAGTTGGTCTCTCTTTGCGTACTATACATGAGGGAGATTGGGACTGTAATGAGCTACATACAGCCACAGAGAATAAAGCTAACACCCATGATATACTACTTTCGTAAGAGCGAGTGATTTGAGTTGACATCCCTTAAATCAGCCCAAGCAAGCACCTGGCTAGCTCACGCTAGAACAGAATCTTGGCAGCATCATTCACTTGACGTCCACTCCACTCCTACAGCCCTACACCCTCGTCATGCTGGCAATGGCACCATGCACCACTACTCTGATTATCAAGGGACCTTGTTGCACTTGACTATTAGGATTGTTTTTGCGCCGGGAGGTGTCCCTTTCTGCACAAAACAATTCAGGGTGCCGTGTAACGTTACTTGGCACCCCTGCACCATGGCACAAAAGTGTCTGCACTGGTGCATGGTAGGACTCGGTGTGCCAGCGCAGGGAGAGAGCAGGAATGAGAAACATCTTGATAAATAAATAGGTCCCATTCCTACACACTCCCTTTGACGCAGCGCAGCAAGTTGTCTTGCTGCCCTGCGCTGCGTAAAATTTTGATAACTCTGGGCCTGATGCACTCAGCAAGTTGTGTAGATAAACGCTGGTTTATTACAGCACATGTCCACTCCTTTTGGAACAAAGAGAGTAGACGCAGCGGCAAGCACTCTCTGATGCAAAAAGTGCACCTATTTATGTCAGTGGCACACACGAATATTAAAAATCCTCTTGCCTGAACATGGTACCACGCTCATAAATAAAATGTCCATGTTTCACCAGAGAGCACGTGGCCACAATCTTTGCTGCCAAGATATACATCTATATATTTATACATAAATACGTGTGTGTATATATATCTATATGTATATATATATATATTTATATTTTTTTTATACATACACAATTTAATACAAGCATGTAATTTACATTTTATAACAAGTGAACACATTGACTTTATATATATAAATATATTATGCTTATATATAGTTACTCAAATCGTGAATAATGAATATGCACACTTCCTAACCGGCATAAAATATTTTTTTTAAATACTAAAAATAATATACATACTTATCTATGTATTAAATCATCATGTAAACTTAAATTACCTGTGATAATGCTGCTTGAAAAAAACTAATGTTAGAGAATTTTTGGAACACTAAATTACTCACCGAGCCCCGCAATCTCAACACCTAGCAGGTCCTGTTCCTGTTCTAGGATGTCCGCGTCAGCTGCTGCTGGGTGTGCTGGATTCTGGTGCTGCGGCGCACACCTCACCGCACTTGACCCCAGAGCACTCAAAGCTCCAGCAGGGCATAACTCTTACCGGGCCTGCAGCCAGCTTTCGGGGCAGGTGGCATGGCACCCAGAAAATGAGTGCGCCCAACTCCGCCTCGCTGAAGATGTGTCGCCCACAGTCAATGTGGGAGGTGCTGCCTGCTGCTGCCAGGACGGGAAGAGAGGGAGTTGGACTGGGATGGGAAGGAAACAGGAGGGCAGGTCAGGAAAGGAAAAACAAAGTACAAACAAATTCACAAAAATTCACAAAAACACACACAAACGTAAATACACACAGGGAAAGTCGGACAGTAATAAAAATAAGTAAACAAAACAGCGGGATTGGAATTGGGTGATCAGATGGGGTGAATTGGGTTTGATTGGAGTTGGCAAACAAAAGCAGCAGGGAGAAAGGCAGGCAGAAGCAGGCAAAACAAAATGGCCAGAACAAATGCGCACCACGTGCATTGAACAGTACGTTTTCTGTCCATTTTTATGTAAAATTCTGTGTGTTCCGCCCACCCTTAAATACAGACCCATAAGCTAACATGGTGTGAAGTTTAAGAGACAATCCAATGTTTTTGTATGCGTTCGTTCACGTATCTGTACATCCCAGGGACATACATTTCTGTAACAATTTGACTTCCCTCCTAACTTTGATAGAGTACAGACCTCCTCCAATATTGCTGCCCCTCAAACTCTGCGAGCTACAATGGAGGACAATACTGGAGGAAGGGCCCCAAGCTTCACTCCAGAGGTCCTATCCAAGTACAACCAGCTTTATGGCTCACCAGAGCAACATGCAGAAACAAAATTATGTCATATTAACAGTATTATCAGGGAAAAACCTAGCATGTGGAAAAAATACATGTAATGTAAGTTGCATTTATATAGCGCGGCTGTCACCCAACGGGCATCCTGGCGCTGGGATTACCTAAAGACACTGTGCAGGCTGTAATTTTGAGATCAAGACAGACAGGTCTCTCAAGGTTATTCTCTTGGGAAGAGCCTGGCTTTTAGCTTCTTTCTAAATTGCAACAAATCGTCAGTTTGTATGAGCTCACTTGGTAGTTCATTCCATAGTCTTGAGGCTGCATAACTAAATGATCTACCTCCCAGCCGGGTTTTCTTAACTCGTGGGGTACATACTAAGTAGGCTGCTGAAGAGCGGAGATTTCTGGCAGGGGAGAACCAATTAAACATTCTCTGTAATGGTTTAGGCCCCATTTTGTGTACCGCCTTATGAACAATGCAAAGTGCTTTAAATTGAATTCTTTGCAAAATAGGCAGCCAGTGGATATCCCTTAAAGCTAGCAACGCGGAGGATCTGCGTTGTCTTCTTAATGCTAGCTTAGCCGCGATTATTTGTATTCTTTGCAACTTTTTTGTTAGAGCCGCCGGTGCTCCAAGAAGCAGGGCATTACAATAGTCCAATCTACTCATGATGATACTCCTTACCACCTGGGGTCTGGCCGAGATTGATAAAAATGGGAGTATTTTCCGTAAAGCTCGGAGTAGAGATATGCAGGTACTCACTGTTTTATTCACTTGTGAGTCTAGCTGTAGATTACTGTCCAGTAAAACCCCCAAGTTACGCACTGTCTTGGCTGGCCGCGGTGGATTGTTCGTAGGATCCGGCCAAAAATCCACTGGCAGTGGACGGGGTATTTTCTTTGCTGAACAGTATATAACCTCAGTCTTGTCTCCATTGAATTCCTGCGAGTTCTCCCTGAGCCATCCTGCAGTTTCGCGCATACAGCGGTGACATTTTTCCGAGGTACTGCTTGATTCCCTTCAAATGAGAAGGCAAGTTGAGTATCATCTGCATAATTAACCACTTCAATACCAAGAGATTTAATGATGGACACGAGTGGACGCAGATAAAGATTAAAAAGAATGGAACTTATAGCTGAACCCTGCGGGACCCCATGCTTTATGTAGCTACTGTGAGAAATGAAAGGTGACATGGCCACTGCCTGTTGTCTACCTGTTAGGTACGACAAACCAGTTCAGTGCCCTTCCTACAATTCCAGCCTCCTTTAATCTTTTGATTAAGGTACTGTGATTGACCGTATCGAAAGCGGCCGACATGTCCAATAATACCAATATGGCTGCTTGGCCAGTGTCAGCACGCATTCTAAGATCGTCCAAAACGGTCACCAGAGCTGTCTCTGTGCCATGACCGGGGCGAAACCCAAATTGGACTTCGTCTAGTAAATTGTTTTCTTCTGCATATTTCGAGAGAGTTTTACTAACCACTCTTTCCACGATCTTTACCGGGTATGGCAACAGGGATATAGGTCTATAATTTGATGGGCAGTCAGGATCAAGTGTAGCTTTTTCCAGCAGAGGAGTCACCACTGCCTTTTTCCAGCATTCTGGGACTATGCCGCTGATTAGAGACTGGCAACAAATTTGATAGAGCTGAGGGAAGAGCTCTGCTCAGAAAGCTTTCCATAGCTTATGTGGGAGAGGGTCCAAAGGGGAACCAGAGGAGATGTTACCTGCTAACATATTAAACTCCTCCTCTGTAGGAATTGGGAAGGACTCCAAGGTTACCACGATCTCTTTATCAGCTCCCTCCTCCTGACTTTTTTCTGTTGGTCGTTCCGACTTATCATTTTTCCTATCTGTCCCTGTTTCCATGTTGGAATTTAGGCCACTAATGATTTTATTAATTTTGTCTTCGAAGAACACTGACAGGCCATCACATAGCTCTTGTGAGGCTGCAGTCTTAATCTTCACACAGTCCGGGTTAGACAGGTCCCTTACTATACTGAATAGAGTTCCAGTCTTATTAGATGCCTGCAGAATAGTTTCTTCATAGTATTTAGCTTTGGCCTTAGCAATTGTCCCTTTATAGCTGTGCATTACAATTTTCAGAGCAGCTTTATCTTCATCTTTATATCGCCTCCTCCATTTTCTCTCTGCCCGTTTGCATTTTTTCTTAAGTAACTTTAGCTCCTCGTTGTACCATGGAGCTGACTGTTTGTTTCTGTTTTTAAGCTTTTTCATCGGGACCAGTTGATCTAGTGTGTGGGAGATTTGTTTGCATAGATTCAGATAGTTCTCATCTACCGATTTATTAATATCGAAGGTAATTTTTTCGGTGAGTTGTGGAAGCCTCTTATTCTTTAGCAATCTCGCCCATTCCCTTCCTTTCCGGGTGCTAGCCCGGATATTGGCTGTCTTGCTTAGATTGTGTGTATGTCAAATTTTCTTATGATGTTTAGGATAGATTTTTTTAATAGTATTTTATAAGTGAATCGTATACTTTACACCGCACAATATAGGAGTGTAAAGTAAAAAATATTTGGTGTGTTATGGCTTATTGCTCATAACTTTTTTAAATGTAAAGCAAATAAATATGTACAGGTTACAATGCTAAATGTGGTAATAAGGTGAAATATCTGTATGAATTAGAACAATTTTTTTTTTAAACCAAACAAAAAGATAGCAATGTGTTTAAATAGTCATTTGTACATTTATAAAAAAATTCATTTTTAATAAAACATATTGGCATGAATTTATTAACAAATATATATATATATATCTTAATATGTATAATATACATAGATATATTTATTTTTCAATAGATATATATATGTATAGCGAGAGAGAATGTAAAGGAGAGATGGATACAGAGATAGAAAACGCTTCGGTTTTCATATTCTGAATATATATATATATATATATATATATACACACACACACACACACACACACACACACACACACACACATACATATAGGACAAGTTACTCACCTTCGTTAACGCCTTATCTGTTAGAGACATAGTCTAGCCACAGATTCCTTACCTTACAATTCCCCGAGGTGCCAGACTGGATCTGGTAAATGTTTCCAGCAGAACCTCTGCGCATCGGTTGAGGTTGTAGAGCAACTCCGTAGCAACGTTGTCCACCAGATGTGACATCAACGGAGTCCATATAAGCCCTTCTCCGACACGCTGACGTCAATTTCTTTATGCATCAAAACGCAGAGTCAACATAGAAACTGGCTATGGAAACAGTGTGCCAAAAACAGATACATCCTCGAATTAACCACTACCAGTGGTAACGTACTATATAATGAATGAACCACCGCAAGTGGTAATGCACTATAAAATAAGTTCATGAAATTGATCTTTTAGGTACGAAGAAACCAGTTCGCAGAACGGGGAGGATGGGTGGGTCTGTAAGTAATCTGTGGCTAGACTAGGTCTCTACCAGATAAGGTGTTACCAAAGGTAAGTAACTTGTCCATCTGATACAGACATCTAGGCGCAGATTCCTTACCTTAGAATTGGATACCACAGCAACACCACCTCTGGAGGTGGGTCTGTGAACTGACCTTACCAAAAAATCTATACATATAACAACAGGTCTACTAAAAGACAGAAAAGACCAATGGGGTGAGAAAATCAGGTGAGAAGGACAATACACCTCACCATAAGCAATGTGGAAGAACCACAGATGATAACAGTCATGACCCAGAAGGGGAAGCATGGTGAAGCAGAACCCATGGCAATGGAAAAACAATGTGTCGAAAGACACTAATCAATATGATTTGACATATTACTCAGACCCAACGTGGGAATTGGAACCATGAATAGCTGAAGCCCGGAAGATCAGGGTCACTGGAACCATAACAGAGCAAAGCTCTGCATACCAACAGCAATTGAGACTATCTGGGGTGAAAACACCGAGAAGAAATCTCAAACACAAACAGCAGAGGAAGCACAAGGCATGCTTCCACTACAAATCCGTGAAGACAAAACAAAAACAAGTCTCGTCCTGGGAGAGCTCCAGACAGAGGAACACGACCAGAAACACCCAAGGGAGAACCACCGAGAGGTGGAGAAGAAAAGCAATGCATACAAAACCATTTTGAAAACTATCTCGAAAAGGTGACATGGAATGCCGTGTTACAAAAAGACATAGATACACAAATATCGAGATAAAGATATATATACCTATATCTAAGACATACACATGTCCATAGAGCATGGCAATACCGATGGTAGATAATGAACAAGTTACTTACCTTCGGTAACGATATAGCTGTAAGAGACATAGATTAGTTATAGATTCCTTACCTTAGAATTACCCCCAGGCGTCAGACTGGATCCGGAGAAATTTTTCGTCAGCAGTACACCTGCGAGTCGGAAGGTGGCGTCGGTCGGCTCCGCGTTCGTCGTTGGCGTCGTGGTTGCCGGGATGACGTCGCGGTAGCTACTTAGACGCCGCCCCCACGCGCTGACGTCAGTTCTTTTACACGACATTCCACGCCAGAAGCGCAGAGCCATGCAAGACACTGACCACTGGTGCACAAAACTAGGGTCCTGAAAGGGATTCCCTGACCCTAGAAGTCAGTTCGCCGAACGGGGAGGATGGGTGGGGCGGTAAGGAATCTATAACTAATCTATGTCTCTTACAGATCTATCGTTACCGAAGGTAATAATCTTGTTCATCTAAAAGAGACAATTAGTTACAGATTCCTTACCTTAGAATAGATACCAACCCCGGAGGTGGGTCTGCGAACAAACTTCACACCAGAAAGTCCTGGGGAACAGAACGGCCAAAAAAGCAGTCTCTCCGGACTCGGCTGTCCAGGCAGTAGTGTTTTGTGAACGTGTGCAGAGATGCCCACGTAGCTGCCTGACAGATGTCATTAAGGGGGACCCGTCCCAAAGCAGTGGTAGCTGCCGTCGCCCTGGTGGAATGGGCACGCAGTCCCACTGGAGGCTCCTTCTTTGCCAAAGAGTAGCAAGTTTTGATGCACAAAACGACCCATCTGGAGATGGTCCGTTTGTGCACGGCCCGACCTTTCTTGGCGCCCACGTAGCCAACAAAGAGCTGGTCATCCACCCGGAATTATTGTGTGCGATCCAAATAAAAGGAAAGCGCACGTTTTGGATCCAGACGGTGGAGCCGCTCTTCCTCCTTAGAAGGATGCGGAAAGAAGGTGGGCAAAGTGATGGTTTGACCAATGTGAAAAGAAGTAACCACCTTGGGAAGAAAGGAAGGTCTAGTTCTGAGGATGACCTTGTCCGGATGAACAGCCAGAAAAGGAGGCTTGGAAGAAAGAGCTTGGAGCTCACTCACCCTGCGCGCAAAGGTGATGGCCACCAGAAAGGCAGTTTTTAAAGTCAGAAGCCTGAGAGGACAGTTATGTAGCGGCTCAAAAGGAGCGCACATAAGATACGTAAGAACCAAGTTCAAGTCCCACTGAGGCATTACGAAGGGAACAGGAGGAAAAAGATGAGTAATGCCCTTAAGGTAGCAATTTACAACAGGGGACTTGAAAAGAGAAGGCTGATCAGGAAGCCTAAGAAAGGCTGAAATGGCTGAGAGGTAGCCCTTAAGAGTGCCCAGAGCAGAACCCTGCTGGGCCAAAGAAAGGAGGAACAAGAGAACCTCAGAAAGAGGGGCAGATAGGGGATCCACAGCCTTTCCTGTGCACCATGCCACAAATTTGTTCCATCTGCAGGCGTATACCGTCTTGGTGGAGGGACGCCTGGCTGCCAAGATAACATCACAGACTTCGGGAGGCAGGTCAAAAGACGTCAACTGCCGCCGCTCAATCTCCGCGCAAGGAGGTGGAGACTGGACAGGTTCGGGTGGAGGACCATCCCCTGCTGCTGCGACAGAAGATCCTCCCGAAGAGGCAGTCGGATCGGAGGATCGATGGCCATGTGTAACAGCTCGGGATACCAAACTCTTTGTGCCCAATACGGAGCCACAAGGATGACTTGGGCCCGGTCGCGCTTGATCTTCTTCAGCACTCTGGGCAGAAGTGGTATAGGCAGAAAGGTGTATAGAAGACTGCAACTCCACTCGTGACGAAAAGCGTCGCCTAGCGAGTGCCGCCTTGGAAATTCCAACACGCAGAACTGCTGACATTGCGTGTTCTCTTCGGTGGCGAATAGATCTAACCAAGGCTCTCCCCACTGCTGAAAGAGACCTTGAGCCACCTCCGAGTGAAGACGCCATTCGTGATCCATCATGCACCTGCGGCTGAGTTCGCCCACCCTGGCGTTCAGTGAACCTGCCAGGTGTTGAACCACCAGGGATATGCCCTGATGTTCCAGCCATGTCCAGAGACGGAGAGCCTCTTGACATAGGGTCCAGGACCCCACCCCGCCCTGTTTGTTGCAGTACCACATGGCGGTGGTGTTGTCCGTGAACACCTGCACCACTCTTCCCCGGACAGAGGGAAGGAATGCTTTTAGTGCAAGACAGATCGCCCGAAGCTCCAGAAGGTTGATGTGGAGCCCAGACTCCGCCGGAGACCAGAGGCCTCTGATCTCCGCCTCCCCATGTGACTGCCCCATCCCAGAAGTGATGCATCGGTCACCACTGTGAACTCTGTTTGGGGAAGGGAGAGGGACCCGCCGTCGACCCAATCCTGGTTCGTTAGCCACCACTGCAACTGACATGCAGTGCCCTCCGAGATCTGGATGCAATCAGACAGATTCCCCTGATGCTGTGCCCACTGGAACTTCAGGTCCCACTGCAGAGCCCACATATGCCACCTGGCATGATCTACCAGCAGAATGCAGGAGACCATGAGGCCCAGCAGCCTCAGGGTCATTCTGACCGAGACCCGGGATAGAGGCTGAAAGATCGGAATCATAGCCCGAATATCCCAGACTCGCTGTTCAGGAGGATAAGCCCGAAACTGCGTCATGTCCAGAACCGCTCCGATGAAGAGGAGCTTCTGAGAGGGAGTCAGGTGTGACTTCAGCACTTTGACAGAGAACCCCAGCGAATGCAGGAGGTCCGCTGTAGTCTGAGGTGGGAGACGACAGCCTGGGGCGAGCCCGCATTCAACAGCCAGTCGTCGAGATAGGGGACGACTGGAACCCCTGATCTGCGCAGATGAGCTGCGACCACTGCCATCACTTTCGTGAACACCCAAGGGGCGCTGGTAAGGCCAAAGGGGAGCACGGTAAACTGAAAGTGCTCGTGGCCTACCATGAACCGCAGGTAACGCCGGTGGGCTGGCAGGACGGGGATGTGAAAATAAGCGTCCTGAAAGTCCAACGCTACCATCCAGTCTCCAGGGTCGAGGGCAGACAGGACCGGAGTTAGCGTCAACATTTTGAACTTCTCCTTCCGGAGGAAGCGGTTGACGTTCCTGAGATCCAAGATAGGACGCAGGCCTTTGTCCTTCTTGAGCACCAGAAAGTAGTGGGAATAGCAACCACGACCTACTTCTGGGACAGGAACTCGCTCGATGGCTCCCTTGGCCAAGAGTGCCGAAACTTCCTGTTGGAGAAGGGCCAGATGATCCTCTGACATGCAATGGTACTGAGGTGGCATGGATGGAGGGGTAGTCTCGAAGGGGAGGGAGTAGCCCCTTCGGACTATTTGCAAAACCCACCTGTCCGACGTGATGGTGCACCAGTGGGGGAGGTGATGGCGAATCCTGCCACCCACTGGCGATTGGTGGCCCTGAAAGGTCGGACTAGGAGGGTTTGGAGGCTGCTGCAGTGGGGGCTGTGATGGACTGGCCCGCCCGCTGGCCCCCAGAACCACGGCGGTGGTTCCCACGTCCCTGGCCGCGCAGGGGCTGAACAGCTTGCGCCGGCCTGTTGCACTGGGCGGGACGTGGCGGGGCACCCCTTCCGTAGCCACGAAAGGGGCGAAAAGCAGACTGCGCAGGGCGGGTAGTGGAGAGGCCCAAGGACCTGGCCGTAGCCCGAGAGTCCTTAAAGCGCTCCAGCGCGTTGTCTGCCTTGTCACCGAATAGGCGACGGCCATCAAAGGGCATGTCCATAAGAGTGGATTGGACATCCCCTGAAAAATCAGTCGACCTCAACCAGGCGTAGCGTTGAAGGGCTACCGACGTGGAAATCGTCCTGCCTAGTGAGTTGGCGGTATCCAGCCCACAGCGGATGGTAAACTTTGCTGCGTCTCTCCCTTCGGCAACTGCACGGGAGAGTACGGCCTGGGCCTCCTCCGGGCACTGGGGCAGCCCTTGCGTCACCGTATCCCACACCGGTCCGGCTCCATGTCTATATCGGGCTGGAGGCCAGGGTCGACGCCGGCTGGGGACACAACCAGTGTCGGCTGCGGATGTGGTGCCGGTGGATTCGGCGCCGGGGAGGTGTAATCAGGTCGACCAGCGCCGATCTGGATCCAAGGGAACCCTTCGGGGCCGGAGCTGCCGGCGTCGAAGGCCCAGGGCCCCCAGCTGAGTCCGCGGGGCCCGAAGGCGCGCCAGCGGAGTCTGGCTGCCCAAAGATGGCATGCATCGCTTCGTAAAATTGGCGAAGGTGGGCAGGGGTCGCTCCGGGTCCCGGGAAGGGGGGGAAACTAAGGCTCTGCACGCGGAGCCACGGGAGGGGCACCACACACATCCCTCGTCGCGTCGGCCGACCGACGGGGAGAAGTCGAAGAGTGACGATGCTTCTTCGACTTCTTCTTGTGCTTCGACTTACCTGAGGCGTGCGAAGACTTGGACGAAGACTGGTGGTGGTGGCTCCGCGACTGGTCCCTCGACCTCCCACGCGACCGGGACCTCAAACGCCACGGAGCCGACTGCCGGGCTTCGAGAAGCTTTCGGGACCGCTCCCGAAAGATTTCGGATTCATGGTCCAGCAGTCGGAGCACGACTTGGGGTCATGGTCGCGCTCCAAGCAAAACAGGCACACGCGGTGCGGATCTGTCGCCGACATCAGTCGGCTACAGGAACCGCAAGCCTTGAAGCCGGGCATCCCTGACCTGCACCAGGAGCCAAAGACTCTAAAACAGTGTTGACAAAAGTTGCCAAAAAGTCAGTCAAAAAGTGACAGGAGCTACCGCTCTCTCCGGATCTGCGCTGGCTGGCGCGGAAAAAGAAAGAACTGACGTCAGCGCGCGAGGGCGGCGTCTAAGTAGCTACCGCGACGTCATCCCGGCGACCACGACGCCAACGAACGCGGAGCTGACCGACGCCACCTTCCGACACGCAGGGGTACTGCTGACGAAAAAATTCTCCGGATCCAGTCTGACACCTGGGGGTAATTCTAAGGTAAGGAATCTATAACTAATTGTCTCTTTCAGATACAGTAATATATACAAACATATTGATGAAAGATCGTAAGCAGCACCACGCTGACGTTCATGAATATAAGTAGTATGGATGGGGATGAGCAATCAGCAACATAGTACCAAGAAAAAGAAGGAAAGAGAGACGAATAACACCCCTCAACAAATGAAAACACAGCGAAGCATTAAGAAACTATGCTAGTCGAGTAAAAGCCTGAAAAACGCTGGTAAGAGCCACATCCTGAAAGAAAGCAACAGGAAAAGGAACCTTGTGATAAAGAATACAAGAGTCAACTGGCCTAAAATAGGCCAAGGTGCATAAAGGCCAACTATTGGAAGGCCAAGACTGTTTGAATGTTGAAGGCTATCAGACAAAGCAGAAGCCGATGAAAAAGTAAAAAAAAACATTCCCGTACAGAAAAGAAGCTGCTTAAAGCATAAGTTCCAAAAATTTTGAACCAACAATGAAAAAGACAATCGAAAGGAGGCAAGTGAAATAAAAACAATATATATTCATTAGAGGAACAGCAGTTCCACAAGAAGCAGGAATAATCAAAACTGAAGGAAAGAGAAGGGTAATCACTTGTAAGCCCTTAATGAAAGGAAAGTGCCATGACCAAATCTTGTGCATTATATGCCAATTGCAGTTTATCCAAAGAATTGACGCAACTGCAGTAAAAAGAAGCGAAAACCACCACAAAGTGGGACAAAAATCACCCAATGAAGAAAGGAACTCTAAAAGTGACATTGGTGGTAATAAAAGATTCCTGAAGACAAGACTATACGACACCGTATAGCACAACCGAACATAACCGTCTGCGAAAGAACAACCAACCTTACAGGGAAGGAATCCCAAAGAGAGAACCATTGGTTAACACCAGTAGTAACAATCCATATACAGATGGATAAAGCCATTAACCTACAGGAGGAGCATGGCGAGAGAAAGAAATGTAAACACCTTGATGCCATGCGAAATAGAGGCAGCAAGGAAAACTACGACGCTTATATGCAACAACTGCACTTAGGACCTGATAGAGTCAGGACAAGGACACGAGGCTAGTCGTAAAAAGAAAGAGAGATAGAGAATATGAGACGTTTGTACGACCACACAAATAAAGAATGTGGAATAGACCAGCAATAAAGGAGATCAACAGGACTAAAACAGAATAGAGGAAATAACACTCCGTAACCTACTGAAGAAAGGCGAGAAAGGTCATCGAAAGAAAATGGGGACATAAGAGAAAAGAAGTCCCAATGGAAATCACTGGTCAGGCCCAGAACGTGGATCACCAAGTAGAGACCCTACCAGACGTTCCACTGCTCCAGTGGAAAATACTTTAACAAAGGGTGCTCCCTGAGAGAATCAGGAGAAACCAACGATTCACTGGTAGTGGCATCTCAACAAACTGTATACAACCTTCCCCAAGGGGAAAACAAGCCACAGGATCCTATAAGAGATAGCAAATTAGTCAAAAGAATGGCAGTATGCCTACCGCGTGACCCTAAGAGCAGGTAACACAGGTAATCGATTTCATTCAAGAAAGAAATACCATTGAAAAAAGATCTCTTGAGAGAGGAGCCCTTCAGCAGAGATAATAGAAAAACCTATTCAATAGGTAGTAGACCCACATAAGGTCACAAAGAAGACAACCCTTAGTCGATAGTGTAAATACAAAGAGGAATAAGACTTGCAGTAACAGGAACACCACTCCGGGTGACATGCTATAGGGAGCCTACCCACATAGCGGTCCTCCAAAAAAACATAACAGAACAGAGATGTGAGTCAGTGACAACACAAAATATCAAGCTGAACATGACCAACTCAGCTGTAGAATACCAATGAAGGTTGAGAGAAGGGAAACAGAACTAAGTGTCTGCACTATCCCTATTGTCTCTAGTACTGCGCAAAGCAGCATCAGCATAGGCGCCAAATAAATGGAGGCCATCAAAAGGTATGTCAACTAGAATGGATTGGGCTGCCTCCATAAACCTAGTAGTGCGAAGCCAAGCCCGCTGGCGCAACGCCACAGAAGAAGCCATGGCATGGACAACTGAATCAGTGGTGTCCACCACAAACCGAATGATTAATTTAGCAGTCTGGTGGCCTTCTAAAATCAACTGGGCTAGATCGTTCCGATTAGCATCCGGGAGCAATGGCAAGAGCCGTGTCAACGAACCCCATAAGGCATGAGAAAAAAAACTGAGGACGCAAGATGTGTTAATGCAATGTAAAGCAGCATTGGTGGAAGAGAAAATATGCTTTCCACAAGAGTCCGGTCTCTGGGAATCTCTGTGAAGCGGAGTATGAGGCAGACCATTGAAATCCTGAGAAGCCGTAGAGACCTGCACCATGAAACTGCAGTGTGTCGGGTGGTGGAGGGCATAATCTGGGTTGGTGGGGGCAGGGCAGTGCTTGTGGGCAATAAAACAGTCCATAGGAGCACCAGTAGCTGGCTTCAACCAGGCCCCTAACAAAACATCATGCAGCTCCTTACAAAAGGGCAATACCGACTCAACAACTGTTCGGCCCGGGTGAAGAACTCCTATGAGAGGGTCTGTGGACTTTGCCACGAAGGAAGAGACAAATCTAAAACCACAGCCACCATTTCCAACATGTCCACCAAAGAAAAGCACTCCTTCGTGGCCAGGCCAGGAGGAGAAAGAAGACCAGAAGCAGGGGAAGACTCTAACCTGCTTGCTACACCCAAATCAGCAATCCAACTATCCAACATAGGAGGATCCAAATGCATTGGACGGCACAATCTAATCCGCTGATCCGGCTTTGTACCGACGTCGGGAAAAGACAGTGGAAGGGACTCTAATAGAGCCGTGGAAAGAATGAGGTGAGGGGAGGTTGATGTCTAAGGAACGAGCCCTGAAGGGTCCTGAACAGGCACCAAGTTGGAGTCAATCGGTGCCGCAGAAGCAAGCCCCGAAGCCAAGCCGATCGGCACCGCAGGTGTGAACCTCGAAGGGCTGTGAACTGTTGTCAATGCTATAAGGGCCTAACTGCAGTTGAGGGCGAACTCACCAGCGTGGACACAGTCAAAGCACTTGTCATCCCCGAACGAGCTCCAGAGGAAGGTGAAGACCCAAAGATGGCGTGAGTTAAAGTTGCAAAGGCAGGGAGGCACGTGAGACACTCTTGCACGGGGCCCTTAACTTGAGGAGCTGTGGGAAACCATGTTGTGAGACGACATAGCCGGGAGATGCCGCAACTTTGACCGTTTCCGACACCACATACCCCAGACGTTGTCGGTGAGCAACATCTACGGGAACAGGTCCTGGAATGGCTCCGAGAAGGAACCATTGATCAGGAAGGAGACCAAGATCGGCGAGATTCAGCGGATTTTGACAACCGCGCCATCAGGGGCGTCATCCGTTCCTCCTGCAACGTCTTCGGCTTCATTTGTTGACAGGCGTCGCACTCCTCAGAGTCGTGGTGCTCGCCCAAGCACCACATAGAGACAGAATGAGGGTCTGTGCCCGACATCTGTCGAGCACAAGATTTACAAGGATTAAAACCTCAAGGCATAAAAAAGCCACACCTGCAGACGGAAAAGAAACGTTGCAGAAGAACAAAAAACGGCCATAGGAACTGCTTCTCCAAGGTCCGCGTTGTAGCGTGGAAAAGAAGAAACTGACGTCAGCGCGTCGTGGAAGGGTTTATATGATCATCATCGCATCCAGTGGACGACGTCATACAAATGCGCACAACTATGATAATGTTTTAAGCCATATGTGAAGGTGATTAAGGTGTGCAACTCACCATATTTTACAAAGCTCCTGTAGGAGCTGTTTTTTGTGTTCTACTACACTGAGATGTAGCAAAAATACCAAAGAATGTGCCTAAATGAGTGCTTTACTTAAGAAGGCATTAGACGCACAAGTTACTAACTTGTGTAACGATATATCTGTAAGAGACAGTAGTTAGTGATAGATTCCTTACCTTAGAATATCCCCAGGCGTCAGGCTGGATCCGGAAAGTTTTGCGTAGCAGTACCCTTGCGCGTCGGTAGGCGGCGTCGTGCGGCTCCGCGTCCGTCGTCGTGATCGCCGGGATGACGTCGCGGGCAGCACTTAGGCGCCGCCCCTGCGCGCTGACGTCAGTTCTGTACACGACTTTCCGCGCCAGGAACGCAGAGCCATGCAAGAAGCTGACACAGGTGTCTGAAAAATACTAGGGCCCTGAAAGGGATGTCCTTAACCCTAGAAATCAGTTCGCAGAACGGGGAGGATGGGTGGGCGGTAGGAATCTATCACTAACTACTGTCTCTTACAGATATATCGTTACACTAGCTAGTAACTTGTGCATCTGAAGAGACACGTTAGTGATAGATTCCTTACCTTAGAATAGATACCCCAGCAATACCAACCCCGGTGGTGGGTCTGCGAACAAAGATCAGACAAGGAAGTCCTGGAGGACAGAACGGCCAAAGAAGCCGTCCCTCCGGACCTGACTGTCAAGGCAGTAATGCTTAGTAAACGTGTGCAGCGAGGCCCACGTAGCTGCCTGACAGATAACCGGCAGCGGAACACCGCGGCCCAAGGCCGTGGTAGCAGCCGTTGCCCTGGTGGAATGGGCACGCAGCCCAACAGGAGGCTCCTTCTTGGCCAAAGAATCCAGGCGCCCAAAAGAACGTCAGTGAGGGCGTCGTTAAACGGCAGCACAGTCTCCGCAGAGGAGGCTGCCGGCTGAAGCACCTCTGTCAAGATGTTAGGCTTGACCGTCAAAGTAGGGAGCTGGAGACGTAAGGCCCCAGCAGCCCTACGCAACACCGTACCAAAATTGGCCCCCTCCTCCGTAGCCACAGGAGGAGACAGCATGCCAGTGTCAGGGGAAGTATCCAGACCACTGGCCTCCCTAGACTCTCTGTCCAGTCCTCATCATACTGACAGTTGCGCGTCAGAGGGTCATCAGACCCTCCCAGTCCTCCTGGTCCTCCTCTGGTTCAAAATAAGGAGGAGGAGGGACATTTGGGACCCAAGGTCCCATCGGCGCCGGAGCCGGCGTCGAGCCGACGTCGCTCCGGGTCCATGTCCGGAGCCGGAAGGAACTGGGGGACGACGCCGCCCGGAGCCCAGGGCGGCGTCGAGAACGGCACCGGAGACATCGGCGCCGGCGGAGGTGTCGTGAGGTCGACCGGCGTCGATGGGGGTTGTGGAGCCGGGATCGAGGCCGGGGCCGAAGCCGGAGCCGGGATCGAGGCTGGAGGCTCGGGCGACGCCGGGGCCGGAGCCGCCGGCGACGCCGGAGCAACCCCATCAGGGCCCGCGGGGCCCGAAGGCGCACCGGAGGGGCCTGAAGGCCCGAAGAGGCGGGCCATGGCCGACAGGAACTCCTGTACCTTGGCCGGATCCGCCCCCGAACCCGGGAAGGGCGGGTATGACGGGGGCGACTCCACAGGCAAGTCCGGGGCCGCGGGGGCGGGGACGGTGCCGGGAGGGGCCTCAGCCGAGTCGCGAGACCGGCGAGGCGAAGTCCGAGAGCGACGATGCTTCTTGGACTTCTTGTGCTTAGACTTACCGGACGAAGAAGACTTCGACGCCGACGACCGGTGTGCACTCCGCGATCGACCCCTGGACCTCTCACGCGACCGGGGCTTCCGTGGAGCCGAATGCCGGGCCTCGAGGAGCTTTCGAGACCGCTCTCGCAAAGCTTTCGGGTTGAGGGCCTGGCATTCGGGACAAGACTCGGTGTCGTGGCCTCGGCCGAGGCAGAAGAGACACTCCCAATGCGGGTCGGTGACGGACATCATCCGCGCACAGGCGCCGCATCGCTTGAAGCCGGGCATCCCTACGACACCTTAGAGTTGGAAAAAAGTGAAAAAATCACCAAAAAGTATGGTCAAAAATTGACCAGGGCACTGCTCTTCCCGGATCTGCGCTTGCTGGCGCGGAAAAAGAAGAACTGACGTCAGCGCGCAGGGGCGGCGCCTAAGTGCTGCCCGCGACGTCATCCCGGCGATCACGACGCCGACGACGGACGCGGAGCCGCACGACGCCGCCTACCGACGCGCAAGGGTACTGCTACGCAAAACTTTCCGGATCCAGCCTGACGCCTGGGGATATTCTAAGGTAAGGAATCTATCACTAACGTGTCTCTTTCAGATAAACTTGCATACAGATTTTATTAACCCCTTCCATGCTCATGACGGAATGGTTCCGTCATGAGCACAAGTTCTAGTGTGCTCATGACGGAACCATTCCGTCATGAGCACATGCTCAGGAAATCCCTCTGCTGCAGACAGCAGAGGGATTTCCCTTTTTTTTTGCCTGGGGAGGTGGGGGAAGAGCTTCCCCAACCTCCCCAGGCATATTTTTGTATTTCATTGTAATGACGATCGCGCGCATGGCGCGCAATCGTCATTACAAGGAAATCGAAACTGAAACATAGTTTCAGTGCTTGTTGGGCTATCTCAGCCCCCGAGCACCGAAAAAGATGGGAGAGGTATCGTTGGAAAGGGGAGAATCTCCCTTTCCAATGGTACTCTTCCTAGTGGATCCCTGCTTGGGGATCACCCCAGGAGGGCGATCCCCAAGCAGGGATCCACCCACTAGCACCAGGGAGGGAGGAGCGGCCCCTTGGGCAAGGGCCTTTGCTCCCCTATTTTCTTTTGGGCACAACAGTCTTTCTGCCCCCCCCGGGGGGCAGATGGGGGCAGAAAGCCCACTAGACACCAGGGATTTTTTTTTTTTTTATTGACGTTGGGGTGGGGGCTGCCCAAGAAGGGCATGGCAATGCCCCCACCCCTCCACAGAAATGTCAGTCTTTCTGGCCCCCCCTGGGGT
The DNA here is from genome assembly GCA_963921515.1 of Calotriton arnoldi. Classification (NCBI taxonomy): domain Eukaryota; kingdom Metazoa; phylum Chordata; class Amphibia; order Caudata; family Salamandridae; genus Calotriton; species Calotriton arnoldi. The sequence goes on from CAWUFW010002056.1 coordinate 659,785, forward strand.
GGCAGAAAGCCCACTAAAAACCAGGGATTTTTTTATTTTTTTATTGATGTCGCCTCAATACGTTTTGGGCCCTTGCCTGTCACGGGTACTTGGGCCTCCCACACGAGTGAGGCACCATTTTTATCAGGAGACCTGGGGGAACGCTGGGTGGTAGGAAATTTGTGTCAGCCCGGTGATGCCACAACTTTCCCACACAAAAATGTGTGGAAAAAGTGATTTTTTTCAGCTAAATTTCAGGTTTGCAGGGGATTCTGGGTAAGAAAACGTTGGGGGATCCACGCAAGCCATACCTCCCTGGAATCCCCCGGGTGTCTAGTTTTCAAAAATGTATAGGTTTGCTAGGTTTCCTTAGGTGCCGGCAGAGCTAGGGTTCAAAATCTACAGCTAGGCACTTTGCAAAAAAAGGGAAATTTTTCACTGTGAAAATGTGGCGTGTCCACGTTGCGTTTTGGGCCGTTTCCTGTCGCGGGCACTAGGCCTACCCACACAAGTGAGGTACCATTTTTCTCTGAAGACTTTGGGGAACACTGGGTGGGTGGAATTTTGTGGATCCACGCAGATTCCAGAACTTTCCACCAGAGAAATGTGAGGAAAATGTGATTTGTTTGACAGATTTTGAGGTTTGCAAGGCAGGGATTCTGGGTAACAGAACCTGGTGAGAGCCAGTCAAGTCACCCCATCCTGGATTCCCTGGGTGTCCAGTTTTAAAAATGTATAGGTTTGCTAGGTTTCCCTAGGTGCCAGCAGAGCTAGGGTTCAAAAACTACAGCTAGGCACTTTGCAAAAAAGGGTCATTTTTCACTGTGAAAATGTGGTGTGTCCACGTTGCGTTTTGGGCCGTTTCCTGTTGCGGGCGCTAGGCCTACCCACACAAGTGAGGTACCATTTTTCTCGGAAGACTTTGGGGAACGCGGGGTCGGTGGAATTTTGTGGATCCACGTAGATTCCAGAACTTTCCACCACAGAAATGTGAGGAAAATGTGTTTTTCTTGACAATTTTTTATGTTTGCAAGGGATTCTGGGTAACAGAACCTGGTGAGAGCCAGTCAAGTCACCCCATCCTGGATTCCCCTGGGTGTCTAGTTTTCAAAAATGTATAGGTTTGCTAGGTTTCCCCAGGTGCCGGCAGAGCTAGGGTTCAAAAACTACAGCTAGGCACTTTGCAAAAAAAGGGTAATTTTTCATTGTGAAAATGTGGTGTGTCCACGTTGTGTTTTGAGCCGTTTCCTGTTGTGGGCACTAGGCCTACCCACACAAGTGAGGTACCATTTTTATCGGGAGACTTAGGGTAACACAGAATTGTAGAGCAACTGTTATTACCTATTGACTTTCGATGCATTTCTGCCTTCCAAATGAAAGACAATGTGTAAAAAAGAAGTCATTTTGAAAAATGACCTATAATTCTCATGCTAGTATGGGTACTCCCAATTTCGGAAATGTGCAAATATCTACTGTTTCTAAACTCTATATTTTGTTCCTATTTCAGAAATACATAGGTGTCTTTCATACCGATTTTTCCATGTATACCTTTTCCCAAAATAATTGCTATATACCCGGTACATAATAAAAAAAACATTGCAAGACGCTGCTCAGTTATTGGCTTTGGGTTCGTCGGGTTCTTGGTGAACCTACAAGTCCTATATATCGCCACAACCAGAAAGGTCCAGCGGATGTAAGGGTATATTTCTTTCAAATAGCTGTCATAATTAGAAGAAGTTACAGGTGAAAACGATGACACAAATGGCTGTTTTTTTCAACTAATTTTCAATTTTTCCTATATTTAAGTGTTAGTTTCTATAAAGAAACCTTGAAGGATCTACACAAATGACCCCTTGCTGAATTCAGAATTTTGTCTACTTTTCTAAAATGTATAGCTTTACAGGATCCATTATTGCTTTCATACCCATTTCTTCCATTAACTGGAAGGAGGTTGAACGCACAAAAAATAGCAAAAATAGGCTATGTCCCAGAAAAATGCCAAAACTGTGTAAAAATGTTTTGTTTTTTTGACAAAAGTCGGCTTGTCCCTGAAAGCTGGGAAGATGGTGATTTCAGCACCACAACCCCTTTTTTGATACCATTTTCAGGGAAAAAAACCAGACGCTTTCATCTGTAGCCCTTTTTTCCCAAAAAACAAAACAAAATTTAGCTGTATTTTGGCTAATTTCTGGGTCCCCTCCAGGGCAATCCACAAACCCTGGGTACCTTTAGAATCCCCATGATGTTGGAAAAAAAGGACGAAAATTTGGCGTGGATACCTTATGTGGTCAAAAAGTTACAGGGGCCTAAGCGCGAACTACCCCAAATAGCCAAAAAAAAGGCTTAGCACAGGGGGGGAAAAGGCCTAGCAGCGAAGGGGTTAAACAAAATGTGTGTTAGTTTATGTAGGTTGTAAATTTCTACAAAAAAACTACTGGATGGCGGCAGCTTTTGAAGTGTGAGAAAAATCTAGCCTACCCACACACTGGTTTTAGAAGCTTAATTCCAACATCTGCCAGGCTCAAAGAAGTTTAGGGACACCAAAGACTGGTGTCAAGTCCTTTTATAAGTGTGCTGGAAGTAGCCCTTTGAAAGGTAAGTGGGGTAGGGAACATCACCACCACATCCTGGCAGGATGGGCTATTCTGCCAACACCTAAGCCCCATTCTTACCTGTACGGACTTCAGACATCAAGAACACCTTCCAAGCTATTCACATTGAATGGATAGCGGGCACAGGCTGGAGGCACCAAATGGTGAGGACAAAGTAATGGGAACATCAAACTATTCCGTTAAAGGTGATGTTACATTACTAATTAGTAGGGTATAAACATGATTTCCCTACCTGTTCCCTATACAAATATATAATTTATTATTTGTTATTATGCAACTGTAATGAAATGGGTTCTGCATATGTAATCCGCTGTGTTGCCTCGCCCTCACAAATAATAATACCACTCTCACACGATGGCCTAAACATGACGAAGCAGGAGACATAAAACACAACAACACCTAGAAAGGGGTTTCACTTTATAAAATGAAACACACATCAAAGACTCTCTTTTTAGAATGAGGCTTGGGGTTTTATTTATGCAATGCTCTCTAACAGAAACAAATGAGTAACATTCAAATGTATATAAAGATTTATTTCTCAAAATTTTACAGAGCAAACAAGAAGCAATTAGCAACATCATAATCATTGTGAGGTCCATTTGTACAAACTTGTTAGAGACGATCGTTGTTTAAATCACCAGTTCCATTACCTTCCAGCACCTTATTACCTAGACAATCCATTAGTTATACAGACGTTCCCTCGCCGCCTCTACTGGCTATAACTATACAGGCCCCCGTAGGTCGCCTGTCAAGGACACCCCCAAACTTCACAGTCAATGGACGCAGTCGGAATATGATACAGGGAAGGGATGCGGGAGGGGTGGTTGGAGGGGGGGGGGGGGGGGTGAAGGGGGAGAGGGGGGGGGTGGGGGGGAGACTCAGGCATCCGGTGTATCATGAGCGGTGGTGTCTGGGCCGCTAGCACTGTTAGACTGATCTTGTCCCCTAGTTGCAATATACGCTACATATAGTCCCCAGAAATTTTTGGGACGGCTCCTGGGGGGCATTAACTCACTGAAATTCTCAGTTTGTGTGCAAAAGATATATATTTATATGCAAGCAATAATAACACACTTGGTAAATGTAACTGTTAAATGCATGAATAATACTACTGAATAAACAAGCAGCAAATAATACTGGACGTCCTGCAAGAAATCATTAAGATATATACACTAAATACATCAAATGATTACTTTGGATGTGCACTCTGACTCACTCACACATCACAAAGAACAACACCTCAAATGACCACAGCCACTGGAACCACGCATCACAACGGCACTAGTCAGAAACAAATCACCTCACTCGATCGTTCACTCGACGTCCTTGCCAACTCAAGCTGGAGGAGCCCGTTAACAGCCAGGCAATGGACTCTCGACCGGGACTCAAGTTCCGTTCGTCTTATGACAGTACGTCTACTCCACAAGTGAGCTCCTAAGCTGGCTGCAAAGATTCTCCGGCTTTATAGTCTCAAAACACACTAGAAGGTTTGAGAGTCTTTCCCTCTGCGCCAAGGAAACTTACTGGAATTGGCCACCTTCCATGCAAGCATTCCAGGGCAAAAGGAGTTCCCACGTTCCCTCTACATTCTCACATGTTCCAGCCTTTATCTTAACGAAGCTTACAAAAGCCTTCCAGGGTACATTAAACAATCTCTCACAAAAAAACCTTGAACGTGATTAACCCAAACAACTTGCAAACACTCTGGTGGCCTGTCTGTGTGCGCAGAAAAGCTCAAGCAAGGCAGAGTCAGAATTCAGAATGACATGAGGCCATGTCAAAGTCAATAGTAAGAACTTCATAATACTTCCCAATGTACAACATAATGCACATTTGTGCACCACTGCCTATAGCATCACATACTTCATCTCTCAATGTACAACATAATGCACATGTGTGCACCAATGCTCCTAACACTGCACTTCAAGACCAAAAAGTACATTTCACACCTCTCTCTCTCTCATGCTTTTAAATGCACATCCCACACGTTCTGTTCTTGGTAAGGCTGTTCTACTGTGACAGCTCCCACTGTAAGACTGCAAGATTACAAGAAAGAAACCTTCAAGAGAAACGAGGCATATGCAGGACGTCGTACATTCATGCTAGGGTAAAGTAAAACACCAAAGTCAATTAAAATGATGGTAGTCAAAGGTTATCACGTGGTGTCAAACCATAAGAGTGCCTCTACCACTACATCCGCCCACATTTTTCACTTTTTGATCGCCTGTTTTTTGGCTTTTTTATTATGGGGGAGCCTCACAACTGGCGATTCACCCACGGTAAACAGACAACAAATGGACTGTGCACGTTTACCGCCAGTGTCTGCCTTTTAGGATAAGGCCGCTGCGATGCAGCAAGGGTAAGGATCACAATATAGGGGTTCGCCCAAATGACCCCACTATACCTGGGTAAGCGACTGATTGTCTTGCGATAAATCTGCACCAGGCTACCTGTGCGCAGTTACTAGGATGTGCATGACGGTAGTCTCCCACCCCCAGCCCTCACATGTGTGCACACACATGTTCATGTGTAACCAGCCAAGTGTTCCTTACCCTTGCAACTAAACCAAAATAAATCGGCATATAGTGGGGACTGATTGTCTTGCAATAAATCTGTCACAGTGAATACACAAATTAGTCACTAGTAGAAGTGTATCTATTGATCACCAATACAAGTTTATTATTGACTAAATGACAAGCTGAATAACTGGTACTCTCGGCACTCATACCTAAAGACAACAAACCAATTGGCGCATTCTCATATATATGCAATGATACATAAATGAGACAAAACCTTTTACAAACATCATAAATACAGAAACATTCAATTATCTACTTGTAGGATTTTGGGCAGGCAATCACACATCCAGCTAATATGAAAGCTATACTTCAGTTTTCCATTTATTTAGAACTTCTGCGGCTGTCCCCAAAAATAAAAAAGCAGTCCACATTTAGGAAGTAGTCTTTTATAGGGAACACACACATTGAGGACCCACTAGTCCCTTTTCTTTTAGTGTGTGCCCAAACACTGCTCAAAAGTATTTCAATTTTGAAAAATCCCTCCAATTTAGGTGTCGACGCGTTTCGGCCTGAATGCATTTGGGCCTTGTCAGGACAATGGGCGGGATGAAGTGCCTATAAAAATAATACTTTTTAACTGTAATCGCCTATCCACTACACTCAATATTTATGGTGCACCCCCACAGTGAAACGTTAAAAACAGGTGTGAGTAACCAAGGGCTATGACATGCCCAACCAAAACTGTTAAGTGCTAAAAACATTTATAAAGAAGGGCACCAGTGTGGGATGTTTTTAAGAAACAACAAACTGTGCTGCCCGTATGCTATAGGAATATATATATATATACACATATATATAGCAATCAAAATTTCAACGCGACGAGGAAGATTATGCCTCATGTCGGGTTCTAACATTTGCCCGCAAGTACGACATTCCTAGGAAAAAATTAAGCCAGTACAAAGCTGGTGCACCCTCAACCAGAGATACTTCAGAATCGGAAGTTGAAACATCTGAGGGAGAACGGTCAACAGGCACCGAAGACAGAGAAAGGAGTTCCGAGCTGACTTTTTTCCAGGAATACCGGCTTATTCGAGAAAACCGTCAGAGACCAGCACCCAGAACGCACCCGCCGGAACAAAAAAGAAACAAAAAACAAGAAGGGGCACGAAAGGAAGGAGGAGAAATGCCATCACCCAGAGTCACACGCAGCAAGGGCAAACGGGGCAGATGGTAGATGCAAAAACTATCATCAATCTGTCTGAAAGAGTACTGAATAAGGATGAAATCCAGGTGTTACAATTAGGATTGACATTTTGCCCAACAGCAGAGTTCGACTATACCGAAGCTAGAATTGACCTATTCAAGTACATTCGTAAACTTAAACTACAGAAAGTACATTTACTACATCCTACCCCAACTAGGAGCAGCAGTGAGAATACGGGTTCTACGGATATAGAATCGCTCACTGGAAATGATTTGGAAACCCTTGCAACTTTACATTCTCTGGAATCCTCCGCCAATATAGACTATGAAACTTGCCTAGAGGCAGCAGGGATAACGCAGTCAAGTGGCAGAAGCGGGTTCAAAAATAAATCAAGAACTGTTCCACAAACACCCTACGACGCAATCGACGTCTTTAATGACGCGGTCACTGCTGATCTCAAACATCAAGAGAACAACAAAAGAACAGCTACTATACAGTACAATATCCCCTTGGAACAGTGGCAAGCTATACAGTCTTTGAAAAACGATGACTCAATAGTGATAAAGCCCTCGGACAAGGGGGGGAATATTGTTTTGTTTTCCAGGGAACACTAACTTAAGGAAGCAATGAATCAACTAAATGACAAAGAGTGCTATTTACCAATAAACAGAGCAGAATATGTGAACTGTTTTTCTATGTTTCATCAACGTCTAGCAGCCTGGAGGGAAGATGGGATGCTAGATACTGATGAGTACCATTTTCAGCTCTGCGAGTACCCAGTTCTCCCGTCCTTCTACCACCTTCCCAAGGTGCACAAGAACGAGATGAAACCCCCGGGAGACCTATAGTGGCATCGATAAATAGTCTTTTAGAAAATTGCTCCATCTATATTGATTCCTTTTTAGCACCATGGGTAAAAAGCCTCAGATCATACATCAAAGATACGCAGGATTTCCTGAGACAGATAGAGGGGATCATGTGGGAGGAGGACATGCTTCTTATAACGTTGGACATCACAAGCTTATACACCTGTATTAAACATCAACAGGGTATAAAAGCAGTTAAATGGTTCTTTGACAAGCGTCCCCTTAGATTTCGACAGCATAATACCATGCTCTTGGAGATGGTTCAATTCTGCCTTGAGAATAATATTTTTATCTTTTCGGACCAGCTTTACAGGCAGCAACGGGGAACAGCGATGGGCACGTGCTTCGCCCCCAGCCACGTGAATCTTTTCGTGGGCTGGTGGGAGAAGCACGTGGCCTGGAGGGATACACCAAATAATTGGTTTGAGCACGTGATATTGTGGGCCCGCTACATTGATGATTTATTCATCCTGTGGCGTGGCAGTCATTCCTCGGCGGAGGAATATATAACTTTTCTCAATACCAATGATTTAAACCTGAAATTCAGTGGGCATATCAGTGACACAAGTGTGGTCTATTTTGATCTGGAGGTCTACATCGCAGACAGACACATTTTGACAAGGCTGTATCGGAAACCTACAGCGGGCAACTCTGTCTTGCACGCCAGAAGCTTTCACCCAAGGAGCATGATTAACAACATCCCTTATGGGGAGCTCCTACAGTTGAAACGCAACTGTACAAAACCAGAAGAATATCTCCTAGCCAAAGAAGAAGCATTTAGGCGTTTTAAAACCAGGGGATATTCACATCACATCTTAAGTGCAGCTGAGAAGAGGGCTGATGTAATCACCAGATCACAACTACTCATACCAAAAACAACACATACAGTAACTCGTAGTAGTGAGACCAAGCCCGCTAGAATGATTACCCGATACAACTTTAAGACCCCACAAGTGATACAAATTTTCAAAAAGAATTGGCATATCCTCCAGACAGATTCCATCTTGAAAAGTGTCATTCCTGCTCAACCCTTTATTACATACAAATGCTGAAAGTCCTTAAATGATCATTTGGTCTCCAGTCACTACCGTACGCCCACACAAAAGAAGATAGTGTCACCGGCTTTTATCCTTGCATGAAGTGAAAGGCTTGCAAACATAGTCAGAAAGTCGCCAGTTACGCCACCTCCAAATGTGGACCTAGAGCGAGGAGAAAAATCAACCGATTTCTAAACTGCAACTCGGAATTCACGGTATACTGCCTGGAGTGCCCATGCCCAAAGCGGTATATAGGCAGCACTATCCATCCTGCAAAGAAACGCATTCTAGAGCATATGCGTGCAAAAAGATAAAATTAATCCAGTTGCACGCCATTTCGAGATTGCACACAACAGTAACCGCGATCTATTAAAATTCTTTTGTATAGATCAGGTCCTCAAGCATGAGAGAGGTGGTGACAGAGTCAGAAACCTACGAAGAATGGAGTCGCGATATATCATTGATCTCAACACCATGGCACCTACAGGGTTAAACATCGCAGAAGAACTTTGGGTTCACCTAGATTAACAATCTTGTCACTACATACTGATCTTTCTTTCTAAGCCTTTCTTCTTCTTTTTTAGCTGAGGGCGACCTGTCGTCACTCCCTGACCTAGCCCATTCCTTTGAGGCAACATGTAGTCTCCTTAAGTATTTGTAAAATGGCAATTTTGCCGATTGATTAATCAAGGAGATCGATTTTGCTGATGTTGCAGCCTATGTCAGCCCATTTGCCAAGCTTAGAATTCGCCCATCCAGGGCTTTATTTATGTTCACAAATAGTAAGGCACGGTAATAGTTGCCAAGCTCAGAATTCGGCCATCCAGGGCTTTATTTATGTTCACAAATAGTAAGGCACAATATCAGTTGTAAATAGAGGAGAAAAGACATATCTGAATGCATGATTATAATGTAAATTCAAAAGATGACATTCTGTTGTATTTATTTTTGGATTTGTCTCCAAATGTTTTACACACTATTGGCAAACCATTCAATTACCTGCCTTACGATGAATGTATATATATTGTGTAAATAGATTTGTATATTTGAGTATCATTGCCGGAGACATGCTAGAAGATGGCCGCCATTGTAGATATCAACCACGGGTTAAGGAGTTTGTTCAGGCCATCTTCGCTGTTCATGAAATTGATTTTAACGTCATCACTATGCACTTTAAAATGGTGGTTTTTAGATATGTTCACCGACATCGAGGAAGGCGGCAACGCCGAAACGCGTCTGTTGGTGCGGGGGAGGTTTCGCACATTAAACTATTTCACTGCAGAATTCCCGTGAGTGCTTTCCTTTTTGCGGTTGACCCAGATCGTCTACCGCTGTGGTACCATATATATATATATATATATATATATATATATATATATATATATATATATATATATATATATATATATATATTATACTCCAATCCTGACGGCGGCGAACAGACAGGCACTGACTCCGTGAAATGGTGAAAAAAGAAGTTTTTAATCCATACAATCGACCTAGACGCGTTTCGGCGGCGTACCGCCTTGATCACTACATCAGGTACACTCTAATGAACTATGTTAAATGCACTATTTCCACAGGGTTGTCACAGCAACCACGGCCTTACAATGGATATAGAAGTTTCCTATACCCATTCACACATGACTGTGCATTTTACTTGTAATGTAAAATAATATAAAAACGAAAGAACAAAATTATAATTAATGTCTCCAAACATTATCAGCACTATAATGTATTTAAACAAAGTGAAAAAAACAACAAATGAAATATCCAACATTAATGACATCTTCCCTGACATCATGTATAGAAATGGAAAAAATAGCGTTACCTATATCACCAAAAAGTTACAAAGGCAGGTTGGATGAAGTCAAAAGAGCTAAATTGCAAGCTAAGACGCTGACTTTTAATAATATTAAATAGCAGCTGGGCGCACGCGCTCTACCCTAATATTTGAAAATATATAGTCATATACTACATGGTTGCGATGAATATGAGGCTAAGTTGCCTAGAAATGCATCTGTTATGCCCCAGTGGGCGTGAGTTGCAGAAGCTTGCTATTCCAGTGACTAAAATCCATCCCCATCATTAGGTGAGTGGACGCTATGTACATGGGGGGGGGCCATACAGTGAGTGAAAAACAGTGTAAGAGTAAACAAAAAATAAAAATAAAGTGAATGTGACCTAACGTTACAGAGACTGTGGGGCCGATTCCGATCTCGGTCGGAGGCGCACCCAATACCATTCGGTCGGGAAAAAAGCCATGCGAAAGCCTGTTTCCCGACCGAACCGTACTGTGAGTCCGGCCGAGCGAGTACGATGCGGATTCACCGACCGACTCGTCCGGGCGTCCCGACTGCTCCGACCGACTCGCTCGGACTCGAACCGCTCCGACCGACTCGCTCGGACCCGATTCGCACCGCGCAATGGAGACGTTTTCCGGCCGGGTAAGTACGATGCGCACCTCGACCGCTCCGACCGACTCGCGCCGTCCGACTCGAACTCGCTGTCGGAGCCGTACTTTGGGGGTCCGTGTCGGACCCCTGTACGCGTACCCGTGCGAGGCGCACACAGGGGGACCCAAGGGTCCCCCTACCTGTGCGTGTACGCCGCGAAGCGCTTCGCGGCGTACTCGCTGTAGAGGCGCCCTTGTCCGCCTCGCACCCATTGAGGCAATGGGAGCCCGCGTACGCGTTGTGCGACCGGCTCCCATTGAGTTCAATGGGAGTCCGACCGACTCGTGTCCGATAACATACGGACGCATCGTACTCGTTCGGTCGGACTGCACGGGTCCGATTCGGTCGGAATTCTCTCCGGGTCCGGCTCGGTCGGAGAGATTTCCGGCCCGAATCGGAATCGACCCCTGGGTCTCGAGCGGGACAAGCAGCTAAGGCAAATTACAGATGTACACTTAAGGCCTCATCCGCATTCATTCCATTCGGAATTTTGGAATTGAAGAGGATGATGTAGCGTGATTCCAGCCTTCTGAGGGCCAACTGTCTGTTACCTCCTCTGGGGTTTTTGGGGACCGTATCCACCACATAGAAGGACAGATCCTGCGCCTTACCCCTGTGAGTTGTATTTATGTGCCTGGCAACAGGATAGGACGGGTCATTATTGGAGATAGCCCTAAGGTGTTGCAAAATGCGGACGTGCACTGGGTGGATGGTACTTCCCACGTACACTTTGCCACACGTGCAGTACATAACATAAACTGCAAAATCTGATTTGCAGGTATAACTGCCTCTTATTATGTATGGTGACTGTCGGAAGGGCATCTGAACCTCTCTAGTATTGACACCGTGTTTGCACGCTTTGCACTTTGTGCATTTATGGAAGCCCTTAGCTGCTTTAAGCCAGGTACAACTTTTTTCCATAACTGGCGCATTGTTGACTATTTCCTGTCGCAGTGATTTTGCTCGCCTGAAAGTAATTTGTGGTGTTTTTCTGCAGGTGGGACCTATGACTGGATCATTGCGTACAGTGTTCCAGTGCCTGTATATTATTCTACGTATATTGGCATGATAAACATTAAATCCTGTGATTAATCTAGGGGTGTCGATTTTTTTCGATTCATTATCTTTTTCAGTTTTGTCTAAATTCTTAAAGAGAAGTGTTTTTCTAGATACCTTCGCTGTTTTGGTTTTGGCTTTCGTTAATGTATCTGAACTGTAGCCTCTATGTTCTAATCTGTCGCAGAGATCACTGGTAGATTCTTCTAGGCCTCTTGTAGTGCTACAGTTGCGTTTCATTCGCAGACATTCTGCGTATGGTATGCTTTCCTTTAATGTGGTTGGATGAAAGCTGCGCGCATGAAGTATTGCGTTACCTGCTGTAGGCTTTCTAAAAGTTCTTGACTGCAGTTTACCATCTTCTACATAGACTTCTAGGTCCAGAAAGTGTATGCTCTTATCACTGGTGTTACATGTGAAAGTCAAATTAAGAGAGTTGTTATTTATTTCTTCAGTAAAGGTTTTGGCACTTTCTAAAGACCCTTGCCACAGGATAAAGATATCGTCAATATACCTGACGTAGAGTACCACATTTTTATCAAATTCATCACTTTGTGTTTTCATGAGTACTTGCTCCTCCCACCAGCCCATATGCAAATTAGCATAGCTGGGGGCGAAGCAAGTACCCATTGCAGTGCCCTGCAGTTGTTTATATGTTAGATTATCAAAGATAAACACATTATTCTCTAAACACATTTGTGCCATTTGCACCAGCATCATGGTGTGTTGAAACAAACACATAGGTCTTTTGCCTAGATAATGACTGAGGGCATTGAGTCCATCCTTATGTCTAATGCTGGTATATAGAGTGCTCACATCCAATGACATCAATAAGTAATCACTCTCCCAAGACATCATAGATTTTGGTTAAAAAGTCCCCAGTATCTTTTATGTATGCAGGTAATTCACATACAATTGGCTGTAGAAAATGATCTATAAATCTGGACGCATTCTCAAACAGTCCTCCTATTGCTGCGATGATTGGTCTACCCGGTGGTTCCAATGGATTCTTATGTATTTTTGGAATTAAATACAACTGTGGTGTCACTGGATAGTCTGTTTTAAGAAACTCAAATTCTTGCTTCGATATCAGTCCCATGCTTTTCCTTTCATATAAGGCCTTGTGGAACCTCTCTTTGATTCCTACAATGATATTCGGACTTACTCGGCTGTAACAATCTCTATTTTGCAATTGATTTTGCGCTTCTTTGTTGTACTGTTCCAGTGGCCAAAGAACGACATTACCGCCTTTGTCCGACCATCGAACCACTATATCTTGTCTTTGTTTGATTTTATCAATGAGTTCATTGTATTTAGTCATCTTATTTTGATTGGTACTTGAGAACTCTTTGCTACTTTTTGTTTGCTAAATCCTTCAGATCTTTTATCACATTTTCGGCAAAGATATCCAACCCATCTTTTGGCATCATCGGTGTGAACACTGATCTAGGTTTGAAAGGTGTCCGCACCGTACTATTTATGTCCAAACCAGCTGATACTGCGAATTCAGATGTTGTTTCCTGGTCTGATGTTTCCTCCATATTTACTAGATCTTGCAGAAGAGCCATGTCTCCCACCGTGAGAGTGTCACTGGTATCATCATTACCACTAATATCAATGTTTTGTTTGGCAGCATGAAAAAAATGTTTTTGTAATTTCAGCTTTCTTACAAATTGGAATAGGTCCACTCTTGTTTGAACATAGTCAAAATTGTTTTTGCACAGAACGTGAGACCTAACTCGAGGATTCTTTGTTCTTCGATTGTGAGTTCCATATTGGTTAGATTAATGACTGTGTTTGAAAAGTCTATGTTGGTATTCATCGTCGTCTGTTTCGTCTGTATGGCCGTTTGTTCTGGTTTTGTGTGTCTTTTATATATACACACACACACACACACTTTTAGAGGAGGTAGGGCACCAGTAGGACATGTTTAAAAGTAACTGAAACGTGCACTGCCCATCTGATTAGGGACAGTATGTTTGCTAGAAGCACCAATGTTGTCAGAAAAAAACTTCAAGAAAGGGTGAAGACGTATCACATGCAACAGTTCTACGAGCTTGGGGCTGGCAACCATCAAACCGTTTCCAACCTAAAGCATGGTCAAGTGCGTGATATAGGGCTACTTACATAACTGTGTCAAAGACACAGTGTGCCGTATGGTAGTATCAGGCCTAATGTATAACTTGCTACAGGAGATACGTGCCAGAAAAACAGAAGCACCAGCGGGCAAATGTGTACATGCTGGAGTCCCCCTGTAAAGGAACCCTGGCATGTAAGAGAGCGCATAGCGCAAGAGGTATGAGGCTCTGGTTCCGTGCCAGGAAGCAAAAGATTGGGATCAATTCACCTGCAACCCACAGTGAATATTGTGCCGGAGACGCAAAACGTTAAGGGGCGAATGAGTGTGAGCTGGCCAGGACAAATGCGTTCCTGGCCTCCCGGGAACTTACTTGAGAGTCTGTCGGACAGGCACCAAGAGATGCAGGAAGTTGCTGGTTGGTCAATCTATGCTACAGTACTCGTCACATCATCGAATGCGCATGTTACCTCAGCTCGATTCCACCTATTTAAAGGCCGTCTTGCACGTGAAAGCTTGTCGGCCATTTTAGAGTAGACTATATTGTTATGGCGTACGCATTGGGCACGGTTGTTGGTTGTAAGAATAAAGTTAAAAGTAGGAAAAAATCTGGAAAAACCATGCTGCCAGCTGAGGTGCATTTACTAAAAAGCCGTCACAATGTCAGCCAGGTCCGAGGCCCAAGCTAAAACTATACAAACGCAGCTGGAAAGGTGGGGGAAACAGAGGACAACCCCAAGACTTAGGAGAGTTCAGGACCAGGAGAAGAACGTACAGACATTAACTAACACAATCTCCATCCCCACTGAGCCGATCCCCAAATATAACATCTCTTCTAATACCCTTATGAGAAACAAGCCTTAAACAAAGGCCTATCGTTTGTTCCACTGAGTCTACAAGACACTGTAGAAACAAACTTTAGTACTACAATTTTTACGTAAAATAAGGTTGAAGGCATTTGTTTCTGAACAAACTGATAACAGAGATTAACAGAGACAAACATTAGTGGGCTGAGAATAAGTCCTCTCTCTGTCCTGAGAAAAGTAACATGCCTCCCGAGGTCCTAGTCTTAGAAGAAACAGTGATGAGGGAGACAGACCATCTTAACACGTGCAAGATATTTTTCAAACAGGGCCGGATTTCATATATGGGGGCTCGGGACCCCATCTCTGGGTCCACAACATCACACAAGGGAGGAGAGCACCATTGGTCTCCCCCAGGAGGAGGAGGAGGAGAGGCCCGAGATCCCAATTCTGGGCCCGGCAGCAGTAATGGAGTAGGGGGAGCACCTCTGCATTCCCCTCAGCAGTGTAGGGACTGCCCAGCTCCCCGCGTCTGGAGGGGGAGAATGGGCAGCCATCACTGAAGAACTCCCTGCCCACTGGAGCGGGCAGGGGAGAAGAGCTACCGTGGGCAGCGGAGGAAATGCTGCCCGTGTGGGGAGCCGGCCGAGGTAGCCAGGGGTGGGCTCTCTGGGCTGCCTCCAACATAAACAGCACAATGGGTGCCCAGGTGGGAACGGGCACCCTCAGAAAACAAAAAGAAAAAAGTAAAGGCACAAGGCCTCGCTGCATCAAAAAAAGGATGTGGCTGTACCACCTAATTAATATGTATGCTTCCCGGGCGGGAGAGCCCCATAATACTCTGTGGGGATCTGCTAAATCCAAACTCTATGGCAATGTGGTAGCCCCAGGATGGCAGGGGAACCACCAACGAGGCCTAGAGAGTGGGGGGGGGGGGAGGGGATCTGCAGTAGTGCAGCAACTTCCCCTAAAGGAATTTATATGAAAGTACTTACACTACGTTTGAAGGGTCGAAGAAATTGAGGCCAACCTGGGATTTTTTTCCATTTTCAAACACTCTCCAGGCTGGAGCTTTAGATCTACAGCTGGGAGTGCTTCACCCTCCAGGGGCTGAGCCTACGGCTGCAGGTTGTGTGTCCTGAAGGTTGTTAAAAAAGACACAGACACATTGTTGATATTTGAACAATGCTTTATTCAAAGGTGTTTTCCAAATGGTTTGAACAATGCTTTATTTAAAATTATTTATCAATATGTTTTTTTTTTTGTCCTCATTTGCCTCAGACCTTAGTGAACATACAAGCCGCCCGGACCATTACTC
Organism: Calotriton arnoldi; assembly: GCA_963921515.1. Taxonomy (NCBI): domain Eukaryota; kingdom Metazoa; phylum Chordata; class Amphibia; order Caudata; family Salamandridae; genus Calotriton; species Calotriton arnoldi. Next base: position 675,712 of record CAWUFW010002056.1, read on the forward strand.
GATGTTGAAAAGACGTAGGCCATTGGATGGGGACCAGATGGGAGCGCCCGCCTACCGGTACTACAGCCGGCTGGAATGACACTAGCCCCACAGTAAAGGGGGTGGTCTCTCTTCCATTCGGTCTAGATGACCCTGGCGACTATTGATGTTGGCTAGAGAGGAACTAGGGGTGCCCAACAAAGTCAGAAGAGTTTCAAAGGAGGCCTAATCATAGGACCTGGGTTACCGTATAACTCAATAATGACATGAATGAGTGAGGGGGGGGGGGGGGTTCCTTATTCCCTGTCTCCCTGAACTAAAGATTTGACCATTCTAGTAAGAAATCCCATAGTACTTTCTTTTTGCTGCTCTGAGTTCTACAAAGATCCAGTCTTGACGTCGCAAACAATGAAGATAACCACTCAGAGTGCAGGGGGGGGGAGCTGTTTCTACCCATCTTTTACATATTTCCCTGCTGGCCAACAATATAGCATAGAAAAGGAAAGATCTAGCGAGGTCCCGGATTTCACTGGATATTCTGAAAATTATTAGAGTGAGATTGATTTGAATTGGGAAACCTAGAATATCTGTGATGGTGCAACCTACTCTTTCCCAAAAATATGCTATGGCCGGGCACTCCATAAACATATGTACATCCGAGGCTCTCTCTGTTAGACCTGTCAGCCCTAGGGTGGTCTTTCCCTATTTTTTTTCCTTTTTCGCCTCCTTTTTGCCACCATATTTTTACTGGACCTAGGTCTCTGGGCACCTTGCCACTGCTAGCCAGTGCTGAGGTGCAGGTGCTCTCTCTCACTCAAGATGGCTGCCACAGGCCCCTGCTACTGCAGAGGGGCCTGACACGCATACACACTAGTAGCCAGGGTCAGGCTGGGGTATAGGGATACAGTATCCATTCCATCCCCGCCTCTGGGCCACATAGCCAGGCATGTAGAAGGTTCCAGAACCTTCCGGGCTGTGGGAGGAGTTATGTTTTGCCGCCTTTGGGAGAGTCACCTGACCTGGGAGTATAAAAGGCTTGGAGGGAAAACTTTCTAGTCAGTTGATGAGGCAGCACTGAACCTGGGAGAACCTCCGCCGGAGTATAGGCTTTAGGGCCTAGGGGGGAGACCTACATACACTACTGCTGCTGACAGGGTTGAGGCCCTGCTGTAGTAAGATAGCTGAGGAACGCCCACCACCCACTGACCTTGCCCAGTGTGAGGGGACCCAGGGAACCACCTTCAGCGTGCGGGGAGGAACATCAAGCACTCCCAGACCACCAACTCATCCCCCTCATAAGAAGAAACTTCTGACAGGAAACTTTGACAAGGAACTTATAACAAGGAACTTCTGACAAGAAACTTACAACTAGAAGCGCCTAAGAAGCAACCAAGCTGAAGCAGTCGCAAAACCCCTTAACTTGAGGAGGCCTGTCCGTCCAGCAAGGCCTAAAGCCTAAAACTGCCCAACTGGGGATCACCAGGTAAAGCGCCGTACCCTGAAGCGCTAAACCTTCACCCCCTATTCACCTTTGCCTGTTGCTGGGCTGCCCCCAAGTACTTTGCCAGACAGCCCTGCCCACAGGCTGCTGGTGCACCATGTGTGCTGTTGTCCCTCAGGTCACTGACCTTATGATGAAGATCACCGCCGCGGCCGCCGCCTGAGAGGAGAAACCGTGTGGTGAGGTGCGCCGTCGCGCCCTCATCAAAGGAAGCGCTGAGGTGGAGGAAGCCCCTCCGGTGTGTGAGGTGAGGAGCTCCGTCCGCGCCCTCACCGAAGCCTCCAGGGGCCCGGGGCCCTCATCGCTGCCGTAGCGGCCCAAAGAGTCGTGCCTGCCGCCGTCGCGGCCAAGAGTGCCCCGCCGCCGTAGCGGCCCAAGAAGTCGTGCCTGCCGCCGTCGCGGCCAAAGTGCCCCTGCCGCCGTGGCGGCCCAAGAGTGTTCCTGCCGCCGTCGCGGCCAAAGAATGCCCCACCGCCGAAGCGGCCGAAGAATCGTCGCCACCGCCGAGCGGCCCAAGAAAGTGCCACCGCCGCCGAGGCGGCCCAAGAAATCGCTAACGCGATCTTCAGCGAGGCCTCCCGGCCCCGCAGACGCCGTTGCCGAGCAACCAGGGTCGCTCGGCATGACCCGGGAAGGCCGCGCACCGATTGGGCGCCGGCTCCCGGTCCCGCCCAGCGCCGAAGGAAGCCCGGGAAGAGCCCCGGCAGTGCAGAGGGAGACGGGGAGCCGGCCGGAGAGGACTGCCGGCTCCCGCTCCCTTCCCCCAGCAGCCCTGAACCCACCCTTACCCTGAGTACGGGGGCCGGAGGAGGGTGATCCCGGCCCCAGCAGCGAGCCGCATGCATATTCCCTGATCCCGGGGGCCGGAGTAAGGCATACCGGCCCCCGCAACGACCCGCAACACCGGCCAGAAGGCCGAGACACCCCCGACCGGGCCCCGCCCAACAGAACACGGGCCGGCCCGGATGATCGCCAGTCGCCCTGAAGGTCGACCAACGACCACACCACAGGTGAGCCCTGGAGGCCCCTAGGGCCCATAAGACGCCACTGGGGGCCGGGGGCCACTATTAACCCTTACTATTATAGTCCTACGAGGCGAGGCCCCAGAGAGCAGTGGGCCTGGCCTGAATTAACCCCTAAGGAACCTAGAAGCCCCAGAATACAGGACATGTTGAGGGATTCCCCACATAGTTCATTCATGTATTGACGATGCCCACAGTATGTAATGATTTATGCCAATGCCTATTATAATTACTGCCTAGGCCATGGTTTTAGCTGTTAAGTCTTTACCACAAGGGGAAAGTGTTTAATGGAGTGGAGCTGAAGTGTACACCGCCAAGAGTTGAAGTATTTTATGTTACAGGTGTACTGGAGTTGCGACGCCCACTGTACTGAATGTGGGTGCGCCTAGATTAATGCAGGCCTATTTAAATGTAACGTGAAAAGCCTTCTTTTAAATAATTGAATATACTAAAGTGAACTATGTTTAGGCCTATGTTTTATTAACGTACCTTGAGATCATTATTAAGTGCTACGTGTAGGAGATAATTCCTGCGGCCTCTTAGTGGCCTACAATGTTGATGAGCTATGCAGCTTTATTTAAAATGTGCACCAGTTGAATAATTTAATGAGTTTGAATGTAGATCTAAATTAACCTGCCTTATCTGATGCCAACTTAATTTATTTATAAAAGATCTTGATTTTAAATACAAAAGCCTGGTGTGGTGTCATGTTATTGCGTTCGCATTTGTGAGTCAAAGTGAGAGTGTGCTGCACAACTGCCTTACACATTGCCTTCGCGTGCCTTTCCCACTCCACGCCATGCTACTGTGTCAGACTATGTAACCCCGGTTCCAACACTCTCCATTTGGCATTTTTTACAGCTGACTGGACGCCCTTTTGACATTTTAGTCAGCCTTAACGGAGATAAATAGGCCCTATGAAGCGTAAACAAGTGGTTCCTCCTAAGCCAAGCTGGTTTTACAGTGGCAGACAGAATAATAAATGATGTCTGCCAAAGCTGTTCCCACTGTTGATTTGGTATGGAGGCTTCCCACAATTCTTCGGCCAATTTAAAATCCCCATCAACAGCCTCTTCAATAGTCCAGTATAAAAAGGAGACCTCCTTCCTCCCTGCCGGTCTTATCACTAACTGCTCCTCAAGGTTGTAGCCTATGCCTATGGGTTTTTTCAAATTTTGGAACCAACTCTGCAACTGAATGTATTTAAATTTGGACAGACCTTCTCCCACCCTGCTGTGTAGTGATGACCAAGATACGAGCCTGCCCTCATGGGCCAGATCCCCCCACACCTTTAACCCAGCCTCTCTGAGTGGGAGTGCTAGCCTATCCTTCAGGCAGTCTGGAGTGTCTGGAGAATCCTACAGGGGGGCAAGGCACGAGAAATAGTTTAATCCCGTCAGCCTTTTAAAGCTAGCCCAGGTTTTAGCCATTCCCTGCAGGACTTTTAACTTTATCTTTTTGAAAAATTTCGGTTCTCCGAATTTAAACAGAAAACCCTCCTGGGAAAGCCCAGCACCCATTATCATTGCGGAGAACATGGCCCCCACCCCTGTACTCTCTGGGGTTTTTAAAAGCATCCTGGAATGTGATAATTGAAAGGCCCATGCGTAATATTGCAGATCCGGCAAAGCGAGACCTCCCTTCTCCCTCCTGCGTCTCAACTTCTTCCAGGCAATTCTAGTGCCCCTGTATGCCCAGACAAACAAATTAATTGCCTGTTGGAGCTTCACTATAGCTGATTTATCAAAGTGTAGTGGGATGTCGTTAAAGAGGAAGGTGATTTTTGGAAGCACCACCATCTTTACCAGGTTAATCCTCCCAAAGATGGTTAGAGGGAGGTGAGCCCAGGACTTCATAAGTTTCTGGCACTCCTTTGAGACACTTGCCAGGTTGGTCCCTGAGATCTTATCGATATCTTGAACTATTCTGACCCCCAGATACCTCATGTCATGCTTGGTCTGATGCTGGCCCTCCGCCATATTCCAGGTCATTACCTCAGTCTTCTCTGTGTTCACCTCGTAGCCAGATATCTGCCCAAAATCTTGTGCCAACCTAATGACCGCGGGAAAGGTCCTGGCAAGGTCCGCAGAAAGGATCAGGATATCATCGGCATACAGGGCCACCTTCCTCTCCCAAACCCCATGCTTGAATGGCAAAATGCTGGATTCCTCCCTTAGCCGCTGTGCAAAGGGCTCAATGTACATGTCAAAGAGAAGGGGAGAAAGAGGGCAGCCCCGCCTAGTGCCCCATGTGATCCTGAAGGATCTGGTCAGACTGCCATTAACCAATAGATCTGCGTTCATGTCGTTTGCCTGCATGTTCCACTAGCACCGCACCAGGCCCATCGCCTAACATCCAATTGGTACAGAGTCTACCTGACTCTCAAATTAGGCTCATAATTCCATTTACTGATTCCTTGCTGCGCAGGACTTGTCCGCTTTGCCATCCCATTGTGGAGCACGTAGCTCTAACCCGGGTCCATTTTGTCCCCCCTCCTCCCTAGTCTGGACATGCCAGCTTCCCACCCTTAAGTGCAACTGGAGGCATATGCTCTCAGGCACTTTAATTCATAGTCCTGAAGATGATCCTATATCTCACTGTAAAGGATCGAAACGTCGTCGACACAGTTGTCAACCTTATACACTGAATGTTAATTTATAACATGTGTAAAGGTGACCTTTTATGATTATTGTTTCATTATCCATGTATATTCAGTGAAACACATGTAAATTGCCTGAGCTTTTCTATGTTGTTTGTGTGTTTTGATCTGTGAGATTTTGGATACAGGCTTGTATCCCACTGTTATTTTTCTCACATTTCCTCAATTTTTATTCAAACTATTGTGTATATTAAACTTGCCTCTGTCCGGCTGGACATGCATCAAGATATAGTACTGATTGAGACTATATTTATTGCTTAATGTATTTTTCTTTACTCAGGGACCACTGTCCTTTATACTAATCTAGCTCCCAAGGTCCCTGACCTATTCTATTTGGGTTCCCTTGTTTGTTATATTAACCAATAGTCTAGCTGACGGATCTTGGTAAATCAGCTGGATGGCGCGAGAAAACTTCACCCCTAGATTATATTTCTCCATGACTGCCGATAAGTAGACCCAGTTGACCCTATCGAATGCCTTAGTGGCATCTAATGTTATTGCAGCGAGGGGGAGCGAATAAGTCGTAGCCAGATCTATTGCCCCAATAAAATCATAGGTAAGGTCACATAGGCTCCTGCCTGTAACAAAACCTTTTTGATCAGTATGGAGGATGTCTCCCACAACCGAACCCAGCCTGCTGGCCAGAATCCTGGCAAAGATTTTGTAATCTGCATTGACAGCGAGATGGGTCTATAAGACCCACAACAGGCTGGGTTCTTCCCTGGTTTCAGGATCAGAATAATGGTAGCCTCTCCCCAAGAACCTGGCAGCCTTATCCCATCCACTAAAATCTTATTAAAGAGCTGTGTTAAAGTGGGAACCACAACCTCCCCCAAAGATCTATAAAGTTCTATAGGCAGCCCATCAGGCCCAGCCGCTTTCCCGCCTTTACAGGCAAGGATGGCCTTTCTCACCTCTTCCTGGGAGATATCTTGCTCTAGATCTTCCTGCTGAGATAGGTTCAGGGGGTAAGCATACACCCACTCAGCCACTCCATGGCTTCAATTTTGTCCACCGCCCTATCTTCCTGATACAGATATTGGAAGAAATCAAAGAAAACGCTCCCTATCTCTTCATCTGTGGACAGAGTGCTACTCCCATCCGTGCTAACGATTTGTTTAATCAGGTTGCGCATCTTATCAGACTTAACCTTCCACGCCAGGAACTTGCCTGCACTCTCTCCATACTCAAAATGGGCAAGTTTACTTGCCTCCCATCTGCGTGCGACCCTAGTCTGAAGGATAGTGTCTAATTGATTTTTTAGTTGTTCTTAATTTAAGCACATTTTCCTGCTGTTTCTCTGAGTCAATCCCCCTATTCAGACCGGTCTCTACTAACTTCATTTCCACCTCCTTACTTGCCACCGCTTCTCTGTATTGTCTGTTCTTAAAACATACCCTGCTTGTAATCATACCCCTTAAAAAGGCCTTTAGGGAGTCCCAAACTACCGAAATCGCAGCTGAGCCTAAGTTGGCAACCAAGAAACTCTCGGTATCCTGAGATAGATATTTCGTCTCCTCACCCTCTAAAAGTAGGGTTCGATCAAACGTCCAGACTCTAGGGTGTTGGCCTTCTATTAGGACTAAATCCATCCATAGCCCTGAGTGGTCTGACAAATGAGGAGTCAGATAGCCGATGTCCTTGAACATACCCCTCAAGCTGTGACTGACCAAGATGTAGTCGATTCTCGATTTGTGGCCGTATTTACTATTATAGTACGAGACTCCCACCTGAGAACCGGATCTGTCTCTCCAAATATCACAAAGTCCGTTTTGCACCATCATAGATTGAAAGTACATCCGGGACCTAGAAGGGACCCTAGCTCTACTACTAGCCGACTTATCCAATTTGGGATTTAACACAATATTAAAATCCCCAACGATGATTACTGGATCTGGGTAATCCAAGAGATTCGAAAAAAATGTTTTGAGAGAAGACGGGTCGTCCTGGTTTGGCCCGTAGTAGCCCACTAAGGTGAGCGGAGAGCCCGAGATAATCACCTTCGCAATGACCCACCTGCCACCCGGGTCCACCAAAGAGTCTAAGATTCGGGCTTTTGCTTGTTTTTTAATTAATATAGCAATGCCCCTTATGTTAGCACTCTGATTGGAACAGATCTAATGATCCAACCATTTTTGTTTTTTAAAAACCTCAGTGATCTCTTCCTTCAAAAGATGAGTTTCCTGTAGGATAATGACCTGCGCGAGGGAGTCTTTTATATATTGCAACATTTTTGCCCTCCTGGTTTTCACACGCAGGCCATTAACATACCAGGACAAAAGCTGAATTGTTTTCATGGGGGTTTAAACATGAGATCCATGAATCGACTAAGTCGCCAAAAGAACCATCACCAGACCAATCGCAATCCCACAAAGCCCCTCCCAGGAGAACCCCCCCCATTAATCTGGGCAGATAGAGTCCAGTAGCTGCTCCCCGGGGCCGCCCGCCCTGTCCCTTATAATCGAATATTTACAAAAAGAGAAAAAGAAGGAAAGTTGAAACCTGAACCTTAACTACCACTTACTAAGATGCCCATATGTGTTGTGTGTGCCTATGTGATTATCTCTCTGGTACTGTTTATTTTATTTTAATTTTCAGAGCCCCAAAAGGACATAAGTGTATGTTTAGAGATCCGGTTGTCTAATCTCTAATCTGCCCAGTTAATTCTTATACATGAATACCATGGTAGAATCGCCCAACCAGGGATAAATTGACCTACTATACTTCTCCTTTCCCCCAACTTTCTAATAGATCATCTGCCTCTTGTACTGTTCTAACATTATGCATTTTGTTTTTATGCATAATTTTCAACATTGCAGGGAATTTGAGTTGAGCCACAGCACCGAGTTTTTTAAAATCGTCTAATTTCCTGCCCAGCTCCCATTGCCTGTCGAGGGTTGATCGAGCCAGATCTGAAAGTATTTCAAATGAAAAGTCTCTAGCCTTCAATGATTTTAGCTTTAGAGCCATATTGAGAATCTTTTCCTTCAAGGAGTACGTATGGAAGTTTATAAGTATTTTCCTGGGCTTTATTCTGTTGGGGTTCTTTCTAAAGGGGTCTCTATGGACTCTCTGAATGTCCTTCCTCAGATCTTGCTCTGACTCCTCAATCTGAAGTGATTCTTTTAACAGTGAGACCATGTAGGATTTAAGGTCATCCCCCTCCCTCCCCTCCGGGATATTCAAGATGCGCAGATTACTTCTTCGGGAGTTGTTTTCTAACATCTCTAGCTTATCCTGAAGGACCCCCTCCTCTCACTTGAGAGACAGAATGTCCGCCTTTGCTGCTCCGAGGTCCCCCTTTAGTTCTCCCACTGTATTCTCCAAGGTGTCAGTTCTCGTGTTTAGGAGATCGATCTTTCTTTCCAGTGGCTCACAAAAATTCCTAATTTCCCCTTGATTGGCCTCAGAAACGGAGAACCCCTTCTTGATGTTCTCTGATAGGGTGGAGAAAAGCGCTTCCAAAGATGCTACTGAAGGACCTCTTGTTTCGCAGTCACTGGGACCTCCGTCCCCCTACTGCATCACTCTTGTCTTCTGTACCTGGAGGTGCCAGGGATTTCTGGCTGTCAATGTCCTTTCCTTTGTCCAGGGCCCCGATTGAGCTTTTTCCTGTAATTGTGGTGGAGCTTGATGCTATGGGCAAAGGACCCCCGGAAGCCCCCATCCTCTCAGAGGTGGGTCTTAAGACAAACTGTCCAACCGAACCCCTTCTAAGGGCCTCTCCCTGCTTCACCACGTCTAATACGACTGGTGGCACTTTGAAATATGACCTTAGCGAGGCGGTAATCCTAACTTTAAGATCCAAGGGGTTACTTTTTGCCCTACCTGCCTTTATACTCCTGCCTTTAATCTCATACCTCTGAAAAGTGGAGCTGCAACTCTCCGTATCTGCACTACTAGTGTCCCTTATCTCCTGGCTCTTTCCTGTACCCAATTTCTCCTCAGGGAAATGTTTGGTGTTTTTGCCCCCTGACTTTCCTGGCCTCTGTGAAGCCCCTCCGTGCTTTTTGCCCTTCTTGAATACCTTAACGAAGGGGCACAGTATCTAGAATTGCCTGAGGCGGGGGACTCACCTCCTGAACCCCCTGAATCTGCTCCTGCTGTGGCTGCGTGGAAGACCAGAGAACGCAGCGACCCAGATTCAGGGCTTCATTTGCCTCCTCCGTCTCCCCTCCAAAGGCAGCCTTCTCCAGGATGGTGGAAGCTCGACTTGTGCTGCCGCTGCAGAGGCTGCCGAAGCTGACCCGGAGGAGCCTGCGAGCTGCTGCTCTGCGGCCCCTCCTCAGCTTCAGGGCAGCCGCCACCCACCGGGACGAGTGCAGAGAAACCTCGGGCGGCGGGACTCCAAGGCACATCCCCCGCAAGAACCAAGCCGCGCCGAGGGGAATCAAAAGGAAGAAGAAAGAACGACGAACGGGACACTCCGGGCAGCCTGAAAAAAAGCTAAACGGGTCTCAGCTATGCTCCTCATCAGGTACGGGCCTTCAATGCCTCCAGGGAGCAAGCGGCTGCTCACCTTGCAGCCGCCATGTTCTCCACGTTAGACATATACTCTTTATCAATATGTTTTACACTAATAGATGCAGAGGGATTATGGTTACTGAGTCAGTGATGGAATGAAGTATTATCATGGCACGTGATTCTAGTCTTGATAACACTGCCCTTATGTAAACTGAGACTCCCTATATGGTTATGTGCTGTCCTGTGCATGGGGGTTTGGGGGGGTACTGGGAGTTTTGGGCTCATGACCATTTAGGGATCAAATGCAATGTTGCCAAAGGTTTTTCCACCAGCATTATGAATATGTTGTAAATTACTGCATAGCATTAAGTAGTGTGTTGGGGGGGTGTGTGTGTGTGTATGTGTTGGGGGTGTGTGTGTGCGTGTAGGGTGGGTATGTGCGTAATAAATGTACTTTAAAAAAAAATGCAGACTGGACAATCATTTATTAGTGTGTTATTACTGCGTGCCAGAAAGTGGTGATTACTAGCCCACACCACCCCCCTTCAGTAGGCCTTGGACTGCTCTGCTTCGCTGCCCTGAGAGAGTCATGCGATACAATGGGGCGTTTGGTTCCCAATGAAGGGCGAATGTGGACCCAATATTTGTGCAGACCACACAACTAACGGACCATTTCTTTAATGTAACCCAATGTAATCGAATGGGAGAGGTAGGCCTTACAACATTGAAACATACTTTTAGGAGTTTTTTAATGCCATGAATTTTAACACTTCAATACATAAACTTTGTAATTACACTGCACCCTGCCCTATGGGCTATTAGGGCTTATCTTAGGGAAGACATGTATTAAAAAGGAAGGATTGAGCTTGAATAAATGTTACATTTGGAAAGTTGATTCGTCATTAAAATACTCCACACAGGGTGGAATGGCAGGCTGAGATATGTTTTAAAATGTTACCTACGTGGGTGTCACTATACATGCTGCAAGCCCAGTAGTATTATATATTTTACAGCTTCTGGGTACATGTAATTTGACTTTACTAAGGGCGTATAAGTAACATAAATGAACCAATTGGGTATAAGGCAATTTTAGCAGGTTTGAAAGGAGAGTAAGCAAACACTTTAGCACTGGTTAGTGGTGGTAAAGTGCACAGCCTCATAAACGCTACTCTAAACGGTTTCTGAAAACTGGAAGGGTGAAGGCAACAGGTTTTGGGATGAGCCTTCAGAGAGGGCCAAGTACAACACTTGTGTAATGATACATTCTGGAAGGGAGGCCTAGTGTATAGTTGCTTGGTGTGTCACATATGCACAGGCTTGGAAACAACAAGTGCCCAAAGTCCAAGATAAAGGACACGATAACATACTCCTATCAAAAAGTAACCCATATCCTTCACTGCCTTCTACGTACAAATTTTAAATATTCTAAGTAAATTACCATCCATGTGCAAATGTAATAATCCTGGTCACCTAAAATTAGCTGCTGTACATGATTCATATGTTACGTAGAACTTCTTAATTACATTTAAACCACAATTGACAGATGAAACTTGCTTTTTTACATTCTCAAACAATCTAATTTCTATGTCATCATCAAAGTCTTTTGATACCGAGAATGCTACATAATGAGGTATGTCTATGATATTGTATGATAGGTGGAGTGACGCACATACAACGTATGTGTACATAATTGTGATACTATTATACGAAGATGACAACATAAATGGTAATGTGATAAGTTGATGACAACATGCTAAGTGACCTGTGTTTTTGTGTGCCTAGCATGTGTGTTAACTACATATAAAACATAAATGAAAGCACAACAAATAATGTGTGAATAGATAGAAAAGTGCTTAAAACCCATCATTTTGTTGAAATATTGCTACAAACATGAATGCAAGTCCTGCTGTTCATGATGGTGGACAGGTTACTCGGTCACAAATGTTTCAGATATTTTGTCAATCGTAATACAAGTGTATTATAACCAATGGTAGTTGCAATATGGCAGGTACCTTATCAGGCATGATTGTGACTGAATCACCCATCCACAATGTAAATATGGCAGATACCTTATCAGGCATGTTTGTGACAGAATCACCCATTCACAATGTCACATGGCCCATGGGGACATTGTTGTTTCCTGTAAGTTAGCATGAGCACGCTGCAGCTTCCCTGCTGCTTTGCGCACGTTACTACACAACTTTATTTTGCAATAATTTCTATGGCTGTTTTCACATGAGAACTCATCGCTGTGTTCACTCTCTGCAAGTTCCTAGAAGTTTGACTGAACATTGTGAGCAAGGTCGAACAACAATGCCCCTTGTTATTTTGTTCTGGCCAGGCCTTAGCCATTAGACAAAACATACCGATGCAGCTGTTGTTTGGACAACGTACTCTGGTCTTATTAGAATACACGAATAGGTAGCACACACTTGGAGAGAGAGCTTTACAAGGAGAAGAGCGAGACAGCACCTATGATGTAGATCTACCATCTATAGGCTGAGATATGTGGTCTGCAGACAAAGCCCAGAGATTTTCTAATATATAATAATACTGCTTCGTAGCAAGGGGAGGGAGGTTAGGCTCCATTATCTTTTCATTATGACATCTCCCTTCATGATATATGGACTAGCTGCTATGCTGACTGTATTTGTACTATGCATTTTCCTGCTTGTTGTTGCATACATGCTTCATGTTAGGGCACATTAGTTAAAATAAACATTTTAAACTGTTTCGTGTCTCTGTCAGACCTTATTGTGGACAAGTACAAGAGTGCGAGCGAAAGGGTGTGTCTTGTTACCGCGATTCCTGAGAGATCTGAGAGTGTTGTGTTCTGGGTGTCTAATCATTCTTTTCTCTGTGAGTGAGTAGGACAGCAAGTGAGACACTATAGCTAGTCGGTCCTGGGCTCGTGGGTACTAAGGTGGTAGGAAGACTCAGTCCCTATACACCAAGCTCCTATAATTCTGTGCTTAGTTATGTGTTTGTGCAGAATCCCTGCAACATGGCGCCACCAACGTTTGGTCTGGTACTTATCCACGAGACCCATGAGTAGCGCTTATGCTTGTCTACAATACCCTCTCACCAGTTTTCGGAGACGTCCGTGGTGAGGGGGGGGGCTTAACCTCATATATTTGCATATTTATAGGTTTTTCAAGCTTGAATTTTAATAGGTTTCTTAACCCTGTTTTGCGCTGCCGTTTTGTTGATTGCTTTCTTTATAAACATGGCACAACCAGTCGCTATTGCGTCACCTAACCGCGCAGCGGTTACAGCACACTCAACTCATCGAGTCCCCAATGCAGGGGCTACCTTTATTTTTGTGGTCGAGGCGGACCCAGCTTACTGCTTCAAGGTTTTCTATTATTGGGTTACCTTTCCCGCAGTAGATGGGAAATGATAATTTGTTCCATTAATATACGAGAGCGACTGCTCAAGCGGCTTATCATCCTTATGCATTAATTAAAGTCCCGTTGACGTCCTGGGAGCATACTATTTGGTTTAATGGTGCCCTTCCTCACCCCTTCATTATTGTTCGTATGGGACCCTTATCAGTTGATGGGGCCACTTAGCCGGTTTTGGATGGTTTTACACCGCATCCAAATTATATGAATGTTACTGTCGCGGAGCTACGTCTGTTATATACGCAGTTGCTTCATATCCACAGAAGTCTCATACAGTTTATGTCACGTGCACTTCAAGCGGCTCCAGCTGGAGCTATTCCTCCACCACCGGGACACGGAGGTGGACTGGTAATTAGTCCCGTCATGATTAATTCGGTGATGGGCAAACGTCCTCAAAATCGTGATGACTTGCCATTTTGGCTTGCACAAAAATTTGAGCAGCTTGAGGCAGTTTTTCTCCACACGACTCTTGTTGAAAAACACAGGATCCTTACAATGAGTGGTCTGATTCCCTCTTTGGCTGACTGCACCACCTGGGGGACGGTGTTTGCTTCAGTGTATACGCTGTACTTTGGCACCCCCTCCATTAGCGCTTTACCGAACGTTCTGAAAAAGGTACAGGATGAACACGGGGCTGGTCCAGCCCTGGATTTGGAAATGAAATTGGTGGGAATGGTCCCTATAGTCTCCGATATGATTCTGGCCAACATTAAAGGTGAGGCAGTTAGCTTACAAGTACGTCAACGCCTGGCGGCGGTGGTGGAAGTGGATCGGCAGCGACCGTTGCCGATTATTATTGCAGATGTGTATACATCTTTAGGTCGCAATAGCTTGGGGGTTCGACCGTTTACTCAGCCACAAGTGAGACCCCCCCCTGAAAAGGAGGGTCATCCAGTCTTTCCTAAGAAGGCTTGTAACAAGAAGCAGCGGCAGCAACAACAGAAGCCTACTTCTCGTGCGGGTTCGCCTTCACCCGACGCTTCTGAACATATGAACGTAGTTATGATTTGCGTGACCGCTCTAGAATTAAGACACTTGAGAGGTTCCAGGTTCCTGATCCTTGTTCTCCTCGTTCCTTTCAGGAATCGTCGGATCAACAATTCGGCGGAGGAGGGTGTCAGGATCGCAGACAAGGCGAGTCTACGCAAGCCAGACGTGACCCGCAGCGCCAGTTTGATGTAAAAGTCAAGCAGGAGGAACCACCTCAATATTGTGCCCCATTTCAGAAGAAAAAAGTAGCCGCTTTGTCAACAAAGTATGCCTCAGATGGTGAGAACCCTGCTCTTCGACAGGAGTTGGGCGGTAACCCTCCTCGACAGCGCGGCGGAGGTTACCATAGTGCGGCAGACACTACACCAGCGTCTGAAGGCAAAAGCAACTGACACTTTCATTACAGAAGAAACAGCTGACACTCTAGTTTCTCCTCCCGATAGGCTTTATGAAGTAAGCCTCCAAATCGAAGGCGACATTAAACACCCCATAAAAGCAGTCTTTTGGGAAAATCTCACATCATCCTATGATATTTTATTGGCGAAGGTTGATTAGCCTCCACCTTATGTCCTAGCTTCCTCAAAAGGGGAAGATGTTATTCTACCCAGTTTTTCACAATACGTACCGGATGATGATAAATTTGCTTATGCCTCAAAATGAGCATTGTCCTTAGCTCCGGCTTTATACCGTAATCAGGCAGGTTGGGACGAGGATTCCCCGGTGCATGCGATTCCTTTGCGTTCTACAGCTCAGCCCCAACAGCAATATCCAATTAAACGTGACTCAAAAGCGTCAGTGAGTGACATCTTGACTCAATTGGAATACAAGGGTGTGATTGAACCCTGTGTTTCGTCAATGAATAATCCTCTTTTTCCGATATTGAAACCGGACAGTTCATATCGTATAGTTTTAGGTTACAGACATTTGAACAGTCATGTTCGTACCTTTGCGGTTCAGAACACACACAGCTCTGCGTTGGTAAACAACATAGTTCGCAAAAAATATAAGACAACTTTGGATATTTCCAACGGCTTCTTCAGCCATTCTTTGGCTACTGAGCCGCAATTTGACCGCATTCAGTGTGTTAGGCAATCAGAGACGATAAACGAGATTGCCTATGGGATATTAGAATAGCCCAGGCGTGTTTGCGGCACGCATAGTTTAGATTTTACATGAGATTGACCCCGATGCCTTTTCGTATGTCGATGACATTTATTTGACAGATGATGAGATGGATCCTCCTCTGTTGTGCATTGATCGCATTGTCACTCATTTTGCTAAGTTATGCTACAAATTTAATTTTGCGAACTCACACATTGCTTTTCTGGCAGTACTTTTCCTTGGTTATGAACTCAATAACAAAGGTAGAGTGTTGGCACCCCACTTTGTGGAGAAATGTGCTCAATTGCAGCTGCCCTCTACTCTTAAAACAATTGCAGTTTTTGCTGGGTTTTCTGAATTTTGACTTATATTCCTGATTATGCTCAGCATATCAAACCGCTCTACGCATTGATACAACCCTCTTTTTCGTCTTCCAGTTGGTTTCCCGAACATATAACAATACTTAGGTCTTTGCAATCTGATCTGCTTGCGACTCAGTTCTTGTTAAAGAGAGATAATACCACTAATTTGGTAATAAGGATTGTACCAGGAGCCTTAGGGTTCACTTACTTGACTTTCAATGAAGGGGACACTGTCCCCATTGCTTATAAATCGCATTTGTATACTCCTGCCGAGATGCGTTTCTCTTCTACCGAAAACATTTTGACGGCAGTCCAGATGGCGATTCTGAAAGAACGCTTATTGGTTCAGGGTAAATGCATTTTCATGGTCTCGCCAGTACCTACTTTAGAAGCAGTCATGAAGACTAGTGTCCCAAATTCCAAGGCCTTGCATCCACGTTGGATACAATGGACTAGTTCATTGACGTCGGCTGATATCAACTTTATCTTTGACCCTTCTTGGCAAACAGGAGTTTTTACAATATGAACATGTTCATCCTCCTCCTTTGTCGTTGCTCCCTCTTGATCAGTAGAAATGCATTATGTACACTGATGGGTCTGCGCAGCCAGCCATTGGTTCTAAACATGCTTATTCTGCAGCCTGCGCAATTGTGGCAGGTTCGATTGTTGATGGGGACTTTAAATCCTCCTTGGTGCACACACAATCTCTTGGAGACTGCACGGCTCAATTGGCGAAGCTACGTGCTTTGGTTTTGGCTCTTGAATTTGCTGATCCAGAAGTTCCTACATTTGTAGTGTGCGATTCGTTTTACTGTGTACAATCCTTTTAATGACAATTTGTTCTTCTGGACACAAAATGATTTTTGTGATTCTAAAGGCAGCACAGTTAAGCATAAAATGCTTTGTGTCTGAGTGGCTGCTCTTAAGGAACGTTTGCCACTAACACATGTTGTTCATTTACTTTGGGCCATCAACGTGTGGGAGCACACGCTGTGGGTAATTCACTGGCTTTTGAGGCAGCCAAATCTGCAGAAGCCACTTGTTCAGTAGCAGCAGTCACTACGTCTATGACTAAAATTGATGACGATATTCTAGCGGCTATAGCTGCGACGAAAGAGGGAACAGAGTTACCCCAAGGTTTCCCTTCACGTTACACATACCACTTGTCTGATCAAGTCCCATTTACAACTATCCCGTCTGTTGGGGATCGGCTGATTCCCAACGAGGACCGCAGACTTTCTTTGATTGTTGCCGCTCATGAAGGTGTGGCTTCTGCGCATGCCGGAGTGTCAGCGACAGTGTCTCTTTTACAGCAACGTTTCTGGTGGCGTGGTTTATATCAACAGACACATAAATATGTACTTTCTTGTGACATTTGTCAACAAATTGAGCCTTCTACTGTTGCACGTCCACCTCACACTCAGCTTTACATCTCTAATCAGCCATTTGGCTGCATTTATCTTGACCACTGCGGTCCTTTGACAACAGACACTGCTTTCAAACATATTTTGGTTGCAGTGGATTTGTGCACTAGATTCCTTTGGGTTTGGCCGCAACGTAGTGCTGACGCTCGAACTGGTATTAAGGATTTGCGTGTCTTTGTCGGGACATTTGCCTGTGGCACCTTCCATTCTGACCAAGGACCTGCATTTGCCTCTAAGGCTTACCGGGATGCGATGAAGTCTCTTGGGGTGCAGGTGCAATTTTCGTCTCCATACCAGCCTTGTCCATACCATATCACTTGTCGTCTGATCAAATTCCATTTGCAACTATTCCATCTGTTGGGGATCGGCTGATTCCCAAAGAGGACCGCAGACTTTCTTTGATCATAGTCGCACACGAAGGTGTTGATTCTGCACATGCAGGGGTAACAGCAACTATTTCTCTTTTACAGCAACGTTTTTGGTGGCGTGGTCTAAATTATCAGGCACGTAAATATGTTCTTTCCTGTGACATTTTTCAACAGATTAAGCCTTCAACTGTTTCATGTCCACCCCACACTCAACTATACATTTCAAATCAACCGTTTGGTTGTATTTATCTTGATCAATGCGGTCCTTTAACATCTGATAATGCTTTTAACTATATCTTGGTTACAATGGATTCGTGCACTAGATTCCTTTGGGTTTGGCCACAACGTAGTGCTGATGCTGGAACTGTTATAAAAGAATTGCATGTCTTTGTAGGGACATTTGCCTGTGGCACTTTCCATTCTGACCAAGGTCCTGCTTTTGCCTCTAAGGCTTACCAGAATGTAATGAAGTCTCTTTGGGGGTGCAGGTGCAATTCTCATCTCCATATCAGCCTGAGGGCAATTCTGCTGTGGAGCGGATGAACCGTGACTTAAAGCAATCTTTAACAGCAAGCGTATTAGGTACTGGTAAGGGCTGGTTGACTCATCTATATGGAGCTCAACGTGCACTAAATCTCCCTAGAGGATCTCTGGGTGGGTGGACCCCATACGAAATGCTCTTTGGCATTAAAATGTTTGTGCCAGACATTGATGGTCTAGACGTTGTGGCAGCTGCCGCAACCTTTTACGTAGATAACCATAGTGCCATGTTACAGGATCTACAAAAGGCTTGTGATTCACAAGCGAAAGCCCATTTGCCCTCTTCCACAGATGCAGCGGTGCTGATTCCGGTGTCTGGCTGGTTTCCTAAAGTTGGAAATCTGGTCCGAGAAAAGGTGGAGAACAAAAAAGAATTTGGTCCATCCTAATGTGCACTGGTCAGAGTCCTTGGTTTAAAAGGCACCCGTACTGTGATCCTGCCTCCACTACCTGGTCGTAAGGAGAATCGTTACAGCTAGATTTAAAACAGCTTCACGATTGGACTTTTCTTGATAAATAAACAACTTGTAAGAGGGGAATCCAACATTTTTTCCAATTCGTTATCAGACCATTCTTTAGTCTCCTTGGTAATATATTTACCCACCCCTAAAAAAAATAATATCAGGTGGTACTTCGATAAAGCATTGCTCTAGGATCCAATATGGATCTACGAAACTTGTGAGTTTATACAATGGTTTTATAAGGAGAATATTAATACAGCATCAGGTTTTATGGTCTGGGAAGGTTTTGTAGTGTAGTTCCCTTTTTCCCTAATAGGCTCTGCGCATTGGAATAATATAACCTATAGGTTTGACATAGGACTAAGGTCGGTATGTCCCTATCGATTATATTAAACTTAATTACCTGTGCCAGCTAGCTCAGAGGCCACTAGAAACTCCTTGAGAACAAGAAGGGAGTAGTTTCTGGCAACCGAAAAACATGACAACTTTGTTTCCCTTTAGAAGCGGAACATATCTCAGAATCGTGGAAACAATAGATAACAGTTTCACTCATTCAATCGTGCATGCTTAGTTTCTGCAGAGTTACACAGAAAAGGAAAGACGGGCGTTTCAATAAAAGGGTTTTATTGAACAGTCTTGTTTCTCGTGTAAGAGATATGGCTGTTATGATCACAAGACAGTATGCAAGATAAATAATGTACAGCGTAAGCAGTAGAAATAAATAATACTGCGCTAGCATCATCTTTTAGCATATATTCACGTACATAAATAATATGAGCTAAAAATGCGAGTACTCATACGATGCGTCTCTAAGCTAGTTCTACCCCAGTGTACCTAACCTAGACTAGGTGTAGGGAAGAGTAGAAGTAGGTGGAGTATTCTCTAGTATGGTAAACTAAGAGTGTGTTAAGTCTAGTATGCCAAGAGTCCCTCTAGGTTCTAGTCAGCTCCATACCTTGAGAATGAGAGAGGTGGGCATCTCCTGCCGGATCTTGGAACTCTAACACCCCGCGAAGGGAGCCAGAACACTGGAAGCTGGATTCGTCTGCGTGCAGGAATGACAGTGTCTTCTCAGTGCGTCAGGCCGGGATACGGGCTCCTCTGAAGTCGAGGTCTCCTCTAGCTTGCTTGGGCAAGGGAAGGTATATTTATACCTGGTAGGTGTCGAGGAATGTTAGCATTGACGTGAAGTCAGACATAGGAAGACGTCAGGAATGAACCCTTAAGGTATAACGGTTCATACATAATAGATGATTTCTTGGAGAAATCAATAGTCCTGTGCTAGGGGAACTCCCGAAGCTTAAGGGTCTGGTTTCTAAGAACTCGTTGTGACGTTAGGGTGGACGGATGTCGGTGACCATGCCTGTATTTGGAGTGCACGGTTAATGCCTAAATAAGGACAGGGATTCTATGCCTATATAAGGGCAAGGCGAATTGTGCCTATATAAGGACATGATTCAGGAAAACCTATATACGGACCCCTAAAGCGTAATACAACACCGACTCCATCTTCTATTGAACGATCAGACTAAATGCTAAACATTTTGAAATGCTAAACATAAAATTGAGTACCACATATCGCTAAAAACATTTCTAAAAGCATTTTAAAAGAAGTTCAAAATTGTTGAAATGCAATAGGTACTGTACATTTTAAGCATTGTTTTCATTCTAAGCATATAACAGAAGTGGAATGCAACGTGAATGAAACAGTAATATATACATATGATGAAATGGTCGATAAGTTCTTACAATCAAAGCCATTGCATATCATTGAATTAAATGAAATGGTAGACAAGTTAGGTGACAATGTGTCCCTGGAAGTATTCAAAGAAGTCCGTTTTATAAGACTAGTTCTACTGTAAGCAGATTGTTCCTTTGCCATGTCATTTTCAATTATTTTTTTTTTAAAGTTCAATTCTGGGAAAAGTTCCAAATTTGAAAAATATGAAGGCCAAATTTCATTGTTGCTCTGGTACACTGTGAGCCGAATCAAAGTCAGTGTAGGGGTCTGGCGTAAACATTAGATCATCTATGTCCATAGCCAAAATATCATCCACCGAAGTCGGTGACAGTTGGAACACCTCGTTCAGAATGTTAATTGCACAGAGATGAGAAACATCGCCTTCAGCAGAAGATGCAATGTTCACGTCCGTTGTTACCTGTGTGCCCGTTGATCCATCTCGTACCTCAGCAGCAGCCGGAAGCGTCTGTGAGATCTCAATGAATGCCGCCATCAGGACTGGAAGCCTCTGGGGACAACACACAGCATGGGCCGTTATCGGGTCCAGCAGAGTATTGATATCCGTTGGCATAAAAATGTAAACAGCCTGGAAAGGTGCTAATAGTTCGGAACAGATGGTCTTAAATACATGTACAATTCCGCTTGTATCTGACATATTAAAGATACGTCCTATCATTTCTACGAAATGTATAGGGCAGTTTGTACGAATTAAAGCTTGTATCTCAGCCGAAGTCCTTGCAACTTGTAGATCATAGGTTTCTTTGGCCGAGGTCAAAGGCACTGATTGTTGTATAAGCATGGCTTTCATTCTGCTTAAAGTATCAAATCGGATAAAAGAGACATTCAGCGAAGGCCATAACTGCGACTCCCTGACTGTGTCTATTGGGGCAAACAATACTTGCATACAGCAAGTGACCCTGGAGTTGACTGTTACTAGATATGGGATGCCTGGCAACATGCCACAGCAACTCTGATCATTCAACATGAGGTAACTCCCATTAGAAAGTTGTCCAAACGTTGGATTAATCACAGCAGCTGGTGTACCCTGCTGGTGGCAGGACAAGTTTGCCACAGAACCATTACAAGCCCCGTGTAAAGAAATCTCCTGACAAATCAGTGAACCGCTTAGTGCACTTTCACAGTGTGTACCGCTTAGAAACACTTCACGATCCCCACTCCAACATCTATAGGTGTAAGGTAAATTCCAGGATGTCTTAATGTATTCTTTACCCAACCTTTCATATTTGCCTGCTTGCATCTGTTTAAGGCAATACTGAAACTGGAAAGTAGTCACAGGGAGACTAATTTTGCCATGAATAAGCCATTCTGTAGCTAGTTTTTCTGCCACTGTAAATGGTAACTTTTCAAGTTTTTCAATGCTCAGTACTGTATACTTTGCTCCCCTTTGTGCCAGTTCGATCTGTTTATCAGTTAGATTGTATTCTGCAAACAGAGCCGTTGTGTTGCTAAAACGCCAAGGCACATAGCCTGCACGCAAAGATTGCAGCGTCCAGCTTAATAACATAATAGAACGTAACTGTGTTTGGCCTTGTTGTAGCATGGCTAAATCTTGTTCCAGTATGTCGATAGCAGAGGATACAATACTGTCCAATGAATAAATTCTGGAGGACAAAGTTGTTAACCCATTGTCGACCACAGAGAGAGTTTTCTCTAAGTTAATACGATCAAGTTCACGTATTCGTTCTGCGGCCTCCATCTGTGACACCTTCCATGCTTCATTATAAGCAGCATAAATGCCGGCATATATGAAACGTTTTTGACGCGGTTTTCTTGGTCCAAGCAAGAATTCCCTAAGGTCTGCGTCTTCTTTAAGTAAAGATAAGTGTTGTTTCACATCCTTAAGTGTAGATTTTTGCAGCCAATCGATGCATAGTTTCCCTACACTGTATGTTGTTACTACCCCCGGATGCTGTCTTTGGACGTATCTTGGGTCTGGCCTGTGAATAGAAAACCCCTGTGTTTTATTCAGGAATCTGTCTTGACAGTTGTTCGTGTCAGTGGGCCAGATCAACCATTTTCTCCAATCAGGATTTGTTCTGTTCAGTTGTAGTATGGTGTCAACTGTAATCGCTGCCTGTGTATTGTTATCACTTGCAGGTGTTGGTACAGAAGGATTTTTCATGTCTTTAATCTTGGCTAACCCAAGGCAAGACGTTTGTTGGACCGTGTCATTCAAAAACATAATTTGCTGAGGGACGATACAGGCTCTAAATAAAGCTTCTATCCCCTGCACTTGCCAATCTTTAGTACCCCAGACAGATTTTGTGTCTATTGTGTCTTTCCATAAGTCGAAACCCTGTCTAGACAGTTGGTCACTAAATGTTGCAGAGTAAATCTGTTTTGTATTAGTTAACATAATTTTCAGTCCTGTTTTGATACATTTCTATAGTAAAATGTTTCTGGATCAGATGTATTGTATCCTGAAAAATATGGAAACTTTTTAGCAAATGTTTTCGAACTACCTTTTGGTGGTGTAGGACAATGCTCCCATTGGTTAAACAAACACATTTCTAGGTGTTGCAGATTTATGCAAAAAAAGATGACCATAGTGGTTATAGCAATACAGCTGTTCATAGTCTGATGAACCCTCTAAATATTCATTATTAGAAAATGCAGCAGATTTTTCTAGGTCAAACATCATATTATTCACAGTTTCAAAGTCCCAATCATCAGAAAAGGTACTGGATGAAACAAAATCACTTAGTGAAATTTTAAATAAATGTGGAATGTTCAAATGTTCCGTCGGGCCAAAGATATCAAAATCTGTTTTGTCCCACACTATACCATCCTGAATAGGAACGGCTGTGATGTTCACTGCAGACAAGTCTCTTGTTTCACGATGGGATGATTTGTGAGGTTTCAAAAGTAAGTTCACTTCTTTTCTTTCAATGTCCAAATGGATGCATCTCCCATTTATAAGCACGCTCATAGTCATAACCAAAGCTAGCCAAAGCAGGAAGAAAAATATTCTTGAAATAACCCAAAGTTCAATCCATGGTGAAATTAGATAAGTCTTTTTCAAAAAATGCAAAAAGTCTTGTACTTGCTGTTTAAAAGTTTTTGATGCTGGCGACGTCTCGGGCTCACTTGGATCCTCGGAGAACGTATCAAAGTTAATGAAGTAGCCAGAAGCAGTTCTGTCAATTGTTGGAATTGCATCAGGATTTGTAGAAATCGCTGGTACCAGTTGATCACTTGTTACATTGGTGTAGACAGGTGTATTTGGACGAACTGTTACTTGTGTTTCAAGAGGGATGAGTTCCATAGTATTGTTGCTCAGTCCTTCATCTGTTACTGCTGAAGTCTCGATGGTTATCAGTCTTTCAGTCTGAACCTCTTGGATAGTAGCGAGAGGAGTGTGTCTGCTACTAGGCCGGAGTCCACGAGGCCTACTATTTAGTATTGGCCACATACTGTGGTTTGATGAGGTCGATGGACACAAATCTTTTCTCCTTTTTTCCAGCAAGGGGCGGCAGAAGTACTGTTCTTGTTCCTTGAACAGCTAGGACAGGTACTGGTTGTCTGTAAGAAGGTCCAAATTCCTTCTTCTCCGCAATCTTTTCTCTGACTAGATCCCCAACTTTTGGAATCCAGACAGGCCTTGCTGGGACCGCCGGTTTTTCCCCAGTGGTGGTTGGCTGGAGGAACACATTGCTTTGTTGCGTTCTTAATTTGTTTAAGTCCTGTAAAACAGCCAAACGATCTTTGATATCAAAGGGTTTATTTTCCACCACTGTGCCACTGCATTCCAGATCAGGCACCCACATTCTTGTCCCAAATAGGACCTCAAATGGAGTGACCCCCCCCTAGAGAACTTCTTGGCAAGTTGTTTACTGAGCGTTGGACCCCATAAAGATGTTTGACCCACCCATCACCCGAACCGAATACCCTACCTGTTATAGACTGCTTTATGTCCCGGTTTTTCCTTTCCACAACAGAATTTCCCTCAGGATGAAACGGAGAGGAGTACAGCAATGCAACGCCCAGACTGGCCATGGCGTTTTTGTAAGCTCGAGAGCTAAACGCAGGGCCCTGGTCAGAATGTAGCGTGCCTATTGCGTATGTGCCGATAAAGACTCGCAAATCTTTTATAACAGTTCGAGCGTCAGCCGAGCGCTGAGGCCATATCCATAGGAACCTTGATTTAGTTTTTGTGGGATTGCACTTGTCCATGAGGACGCCTGTGCATAGATAGTCTAATGGTGTCTGTGCAGGGCAGCTACATGCGTAGCATGGTGTCTGGTGGCTTTCTCGCTGTAATTTGCAGTCTATGCAGTTGTTGATGAATATGTGTATTTCTGTATTCATCCCAGGCCACCAGCACATCTCTTTTAATGTCAATATTGTTTTAGAGATCCCTTGATGTGTCAGACCCTCCCCCAGATGTGTTTCATAAATCAAAGCTGTTCTGCGTTCCATGTTTGGAATTACCCTATCCCCCACTCCAGGGATTCGAGCAAAAGGAACGTTGTTTGCATCAATTACATAAGAGTACTTGAGTGGAAACTTTTGGTAACGCTGCACCACTGCCTTTGCTCGTAGCATTGACAGCCAACATTATCTCACTGTCTATTTTCGTTTTTGAACGAGTGATCGCAGCTACGGAAGCAGTCTGATCAGCCCCCTTTGCGGCTTCATCAGCCTATGAATTCCCTGCAACGTGAACGCCATCACGTTGATGACTCAGTGTGTGTATCCCGTGAGCCTTTGGTAGTTCGCTTTTTAACTGAACTACTTGTTCCCAAAGCTTTTTAAGCTTTATTGTGCCACCCTTTGCATCTTTGAACCCGTTTTCAAGCCAAGTTTGTATATATTCATTATACGACTGCACACAGTAGAAAGAATCGCACACTATGAGTGTGGGGAATTCTCGATCTGTACTTTCAAGTGCCAGTTTGAATGCTTGTAGTTCAGCTCGCTGAGCTGTGCAATCTCCTAGAGATTGGGTTTTTGTGACCATAGGTCTGAATTTGCCATCGCGCATGCGACCTTTAACGATTGCGCACGCTGCACTGTAAGCTTGCTTACTCCCTGTTGCGGGTTGTGCGGATCCGTCAGTGTAAATTATGAATTCGTACTGATCGAGAGGCAGAATCTCAGTGGGCAGAGGACATTCATGTTCATATTGCAGAAATGCTTGTGTTTTTAAATCGGGATCAAAAACATATTCAACATCTGTTGCAGCAAGAGAATTAACCCATTGTATCCATCTAGGATGTAATGCTTTAGCATTTGGAATGCTTGCTTTTGTTACCGCCTCTAAGGCCGGAACTGGGGTTACAACAATAATGCGTTTCCCTTGGGCTAGAGCTCTTTCTTTTGCTACTGCAGTTTGAACTGCTGTCAGTATCTTTTCTGTTGAAGTGAAGCGCATTTCTGCTTGTGTACACAAATGTGATTTGTATGCAATTGGTACTTTTTCACCCTCATTAAATGTTAAGTAGGTGAATCCGCATTGACCCGAAATTATTCGGATCACTAAATTGCGTTGACTTACGCGCGTTTGTAAGTGATTTGTTGCTAACATGTTAGCTTGGAGTGAACGCAAGATTTCTGTGTGTTCTTGTGTCCAATTTTTGATTGAAAAATCAGGTTTGATTAATGCGTAGAGAGGTTTAACCCTTTCTGCGTAATTTCGAATGTAAGTTCTTCCAAAATTGAGGAAACCCAGGATGGATTGTACATTTTTCAGCGTCTTTGGAGGTTGGAGCAGCGCACATCTTTCTAAAAAGTTGGCTGCCAAGCTCTTGCCTTCACTTGAAAGCTCGTATCCTAGGAACAGGACATTGAGATGGGCAATTCTGGACTTTTGAAGTTGAATTTGTAGCCCTCAGAGGCGAATCCCAGTATAATGGTGCTCACCCTGTTCAAGTGTTTGTCCAGGTCATCGTCTGTCAGATAGATATCGACATAGGACAATGCCTCATTGTCATAAATTTGTAGTAACTCCGTTACGCTCGCTGAGAATAACCCCGGGCTGTTCTTGAACCCTTGTGGGAGTCGACAAAATTGACGCTGTGTCCCCATTATTGAGAAAGCTGTTAAGTACCTGCTTTCAGGTGCTATGTTTTGACAAAAGAAACCATTTGAGATATCCAATGTGGTTTTGTATTTTTTACTCACAATGTTATTCATTAATGTTGTACTATGTGCATTTTGCACTGCAAATATTTTTGAACAAGTGTTTAAGTGTCTGTAATCCAAAACTAGACGATAGGTATTGTCTGGTTTGGAGACAGGAAACAAAGGATTGTTCATTGAAGAGGTGCATGTTTCAATCACCCGCTGGTATTCAAGTTGATCTAGGATCTCCCTGACCTGTTTTTTAGCTTCTTGCTTTATTGGATACTGCTTTTGTGCAGTAGGTTCATTTTATAGATGTATTTTATGGTGAGGCGAGTCCTCATCCCATCCTACATGATTTTTGTATAATGCTGGGGCCTAGGCAACTGCCCATTTCCTAGCATAAGTATATTTTAGGTGAATTGGAATATGGTTAGAGAAGGCTGGCATAATAATGTCCTCGCCATGTGGGCACTCCCTGACAAATTGTGGTGGCCAGTCTTTTTCTGCTAGAAGTATGTCATAGCCCCTTGAAGTTTTTCCCAAAAGAGTGCTTTCACCTGTCTGGGTATGTCTCCCTCCATCCGGAGTGTTATTTCATATAACTTTTGTGGAGTACTAACCCTGGTGTCTACAGTCTCAACTGTAATGTACTCATTGAAGTCCACTATCTCCAGAAGTTCCTTCAGGTTCTGGCGAGCTATTGTGACTTCTACAGCACTGTCCAGCATTGTCTGAGCCCATTCTCCGTTCTTGAGTTGTGTTCTGATCTTCAGACCTGCTACCTTCTTCTTTGAGAATTGAGGTTTTGATTTACTTTTTGGAACGTGTTTCTCGTCTTTCGATTTCACGCGTTCTTCTCTATGTTCTGACCGTCCTCTTCTTTCCGATGTCTGTGACGAGATCTGAAAGGTACGAGAGGAACGTGCATCAGTATCTTGATACCGGTCAGGCTTTTTCAAATTATCCCTATTCCTGAGGTTATACCTCCTTTCAGAGGGCTCCTTTTGAGGAGACCTACCTCGGGATTGAGAACGTTTCTCGTTTGAATTTTGTTCATTAGTTTCCCACTTCTTTTTAGAAGATGTAGGAGTTTGTTTATTAGAGTCCTTCTCAGGACTTTCAGATAGTTTTGGCTTTATTGGTCTTCCACCCAAACTATCTCTGCCTAATTCTGCATAAGATTGTTCTATTATTCTGGGTAGCTCAGTTTGATGTTCTGTAACATCGAATACCCTTAATCGTTGGCGGATCGCCACTGCTGCTGCCTCCCCTTTAATATTAGATAATATTATTGTTGAGACCTGGTCGAAATTTTTCAGTAATTTCATACCTTGCGCCTTGAGACCCTTACGGGTGAGTAGTCGCGCTTTAACAAACCCCTGATTGATTGATTGATTGATACCTAAATTTAGAGCAGGCTCTGCCCCGTATTCGTTTTGAATTTGTTTCAGGACATCAGGTATTACCGCAATTGATGGAACACCATGTGTTTTAGTATAGATGGCAGCAAAGACTGAGCCCCAAGTGGTGCAGTCTTCCAGTTGTGGTGTGATCCCCATTGGTAAACAGATGGTTAGGATTCTGTGTTTCTCATACGGGCTAGTATTTGGAAATACTGCTTCGATTTGAGTAATTTTTGGAGCTATCCAAAACGGAATTTGCTCACGTTTTGTGGGCATTTTACCCATGACTGCGTATAGAGTCTGTGGTGTAATTTTTAGTGTATTCCCCTGTTGAGGAGTTTGATTTGGAAGTGTCAATGGTGGTTGGACTGTGAAAGTCTGCATGACATATTGGACTAGTTGTCTATAGATTTTTATTAACTCTGTAAGTTGAGTAAGTAGTTCCTCATCTGACATTATTTCGATGTCAGGATGAGGTGTGTAGCCGGCTAGAATCGGCCATGTTGCTCCTGGTCTACCTAGTGGACCGAGCCTGGTTATGTTTTTGTGATGTTTTAGGGCGCTTTTAAATCAGAGCTGATGCTCCTGGTATGTTAGTGGAATTTCAATATTCTCGAAAGGAATATATTCCTCTGGTGGATCATCTTCTTTGTAGAAGTGAAACATTTTTGTTACTGAATTTGATTCAGGAAATATGACTATGAATAGAATACCTCGGTCTGAAAGGATTCGTGTGCCTCTATCACGAAAACTGCTCTACCTCCTCTCGGTGGTAGGCCATGTTTTATAAGTTTTAGAGTGATGGCTCTTCTTAAGTTTGGATGTATGTCTATAACACCCTCCTCGGTTTCATTTAAACCTGTAATGTTAAAAGCGGTTACGACTGGGTCAGCCGCAGCTCCACCGCTTCCGGTGTTATTGTCCCCGTTTATGGACATTTTGTTTTTTGAAAAATGTAGAACAAGTTTCAAGGAAACAAAAGATAAGGTGCACAATATTTTGGAACACTGTATCCTTTAACGTTGAACAAACCAAACAACTAATATATAGGGTGCTTCCCTATTTAGTTATGGCGGATATTTAACCCTACCCACTCCGGACGTCTTATGGAGTATGTGAGTAGGGGTCTCCGAGAAAAGCACGAATGAGTTACTCAGTATCTAGCGTTAAATTACTGCCTTACCAAACCGTTGGGCGCCATGTAGTGTAGTTCCTATTTCCCTAATAGGCTCTGCGCATTGGAATAATATAACCTATAGGTTTGACATAGGACTAAGGTCGGTATGTCCCTATCGATTATATTAAACTTAATTACCTGTGCCAGCTAGCTCCGAGGCCACTAGAAACTCCTTGAGAACAAGAAGGGAGTAATTTCTGGCAACCGAAAAACATGACAACTTTGTTTCCCTTTAGAAGCATAACATATCTCAGAATCGTGGAAACAATAGATAACAGTTTCACTCATTCAATCATGCATGCTTAGTTTCTGCAGAGTTACACAGAAAGGAAAGACGGGCGTTTCAATAAAAGGGTTTTATTGAACAGTCGTTTCTCATGTAAGAGATATGTGCTGTTATGATCACAAGACAGTATGCAAGATAAATAATGTACAGCGTAAGCAGTGAAATAAATAATACTGCGCTAGCATTATCTTTTAGCATATATTCACGTACATAAATAATATGAGCTAAAAATGCGAGTACTCATACGATGCGTCTCTAAGCTAGTTCTACCCCAGTGTACCTAACCTAGACTAGGTGTAGGGAAGAGTAGAAGTAGGTGGAGTATTCTCTAGTATGGTAAACTAAGAGTGTGTTAAGTCTAGTATGCCAAGAGTCCCTCTAGGTTCTAGTCAGCTCCACACATTTTGAGAATGAGAGAGGTTGGAATCTCCTGCCGCATCTTGGAACTCTAACACCCCGCGAAGGGAGTCAGAACACTGGAAGCTGGATTCGTCTGCGTGCAGGAATGACAGTGTCTTCTCAGTGCGTCAGGCCGGGATACGGGCTCCTCTGAAGTCGAGGTCTCCTCTAACTTGCTTGGGCAAGGGAAGGTATATTTATACCTGGTAGGTGTCGAGGAATGTTAGCATTGACGTGAAGTCGGACATAGGAAGATGTCAGGAATGAACACTTAAGGTATAACGATTCATACATAATAGATGAGTTCTTGGAGAAATCAATAGTCCCGTGCTAGGGGAACTCCCGAAGCTTAAGGGTCTGGTTTCTAAGAACTCGTTGTGACGTTAGGGTGGACGGATGTCGGTGACCATGCCTGTATTTGGAGTGCACGGTTAATGCCTAAATAAGGACAGGGATTCTATGTCTATATAAGGGCAAGGCGAATTGTGCCTATATAAGGACATGATTCAGGAAAACCTATATACGGACCCCTAAAGCGGAATACAACAGTTTTAAGGCCTCTTTTTGGGGATGGCTGATTGCATATAGGGCTAATCTCTATAAACTAAGGCAACATAAGATTGAAGGACTCCAGAATGCTGTAGATCGAGCTAGGGGAGATCTTACGTCTAGGCCCCCAGGAGATCCTGAGGAGGAGGTTCTTCAGCAGGAATTACTAAAGGCAAAAGAGCAATTAAAAACTTTTTATTCTCGAAGAGATCTCTGGGAGCAAAGCATTTCAACAGAAAGTATACGAAGAAAGCCAGCAGATAGGACAATTTTTTGTCTGTTCAACTAAAACAGAATAGGCAACAAATTCCACAAATAAGAGACCCCAGCACCGCGAGTCTGGTTAGTGATAAAGACAGAATTGCCGAAATTTTTGTGTCTCACTTTAAGAAAATCTATGCGGAGACCCAACTAGTTAACACTCAGGCCCTTGTAGATTATTTTACTGCAGTTCAGTTACCCATGATTACTAAGGATGATTGTAAGGCTCTGAATGAACCGATTACATCTGCAGAACTAAGGTAAATTGTAAAAGGAATGGCTAGTGCTAAGGCAAGTGGCAATGATGGAATACCGATTGAAGTCTATAAGCTGTTCTTAGATGAACTCTCTCCTTTTTTGGTATTCCTGTACAATCAGATTATTGATCGGTTGCCTGTCTCTGACAGATTTAAGGAAGCAGTTGTGATTACTATCCTGAAGAAGGATAAGGACCCTAAGGACCCGTGCTCCTATCGCCCAATAAGTCTATTAAATGTAGACTACAAGCTTTTTATGAAAATGTGGGTGAAGTCATATGACCCTGAGGCGCTCAAGGAATACAGGGCCAGGCTAGCCACATACAAAAAAGCCATTAAGGCAAGAAAGGCCGAGTACTATGAGGCCAGGATCATGGAGGCAGATAACAAGCAAAGAGAAACCTTTAGAATTCTGAAGGAACTCAGTCAAAAGCAGGCGCAGGAAACTGTCGCTAGCCCGGAACACTGCAACAGGTTCTTGACCTTTTTCATTGATAAAGTAAAGGACATCCTACCTGATATACATAATACCCCCACCAGCCAGAGCCCCCTGGTCATGGATGAGCCACAATGTGACTTTAAGGAGCCTCTTGCCTCCATTCCGACGCTAGACCATGACTCCTTGTCCCACATTGCGGCTCGAATTAAGTCAGGCTCACCAGCGGACCCATGCCCACCAAGGATATTCAAAATGGGTCTACCAGTGATAGAGGGAGAGATCCTCGCTCTGATAAATCTATCGCTGGAAACCGGGAGGGTCCCCAGTATCTTCAAGAAAGCCAGAGTAACCCCCCTATTGAAAAAGGCGGGGGCGGACGTTGCTAACCTGAAGAATTATAGGCCCATATCCCAACTTCCTTTCTTGGCTAAAATAGTGGAACAGCATGTCCTTAAAACCCTGTCCCTATTTATTGAGAAACATCAGCTACTCGAGGTTCGGCAGGCAGGATTCAGGGCCCACCACAGCACAGAGCTGGTGATGCTGTCGGTGTTGGATGAACTCAGGCTCACGGCCAACAGCAAGAAGCCGTGTGCCTTGGTTCTACTAGACCTCACGGCTGCGTTCGATACGGTCAACCACAGCCAACTCCTGGTAAGAATCAGGGACATGGGCATCAGTGGGATGGTATATCAGTGGATCACCTCCTTCCTGACAGCCCAGACTCAAAGGATAGAGATGGGTGACTGCGTGTCCAATAAAGGGACATTAACCTGCGGAGTCCCACAAGGGTCGGCACTATCTCTGCTCTTGTTCAATATATATCTCAGACCATTGGTGGTGGCCCTGGCCCGCATGGACTGCCAGGTGTTTAACTAAGCTGATGGCATACAATTCTTCAAATTGACAATACCCCACTGTAGGAAAGTGGGTTTCTGTTGCAGTAACCCCCCTACTTTTTGCAAGACTGCTGATGCACTTTGACTTGATGTGCCCTGGGTCCCTGCCAATCAGGTTCCCAGGGCCTGTGTTCTTTCCCCAAAACTAACTCAATTGGCATCTCTGAACACAGGTCAGCCCCTGGTAAATGGTACCACAGGTACCCAGGGCACTGTGACCAGGGAAGACCCCTAAGGGCTGCAGCACTTATTTTGCCACCCTTAGGGGCCCTGTACCATTACACTCACACACTGCCTTTGCAGGCTGCGTGTTTTGGTGCAGAACAAAGTGAAGAGTCGACATGGCACACATCTCTGTGTACCATGCCTACAACCCACTGCCCTGGCATAGATCAGTCACCCCTATAGTTGGGTGCACTATAACAGTGGTGAGGGTACAGGTGCATGAGCCCTGTACCCCTACAGTGTCTAAGTCTATTCTTAGACATTGTAAGTGCAGTGCTGCCATTAAGAGTATATGGTGCTGGGAGTTTGTCATTACGAACTCCACAGCACCATAATGGCTACATTGAAAACTGAGAAGTTTGGTATCAAACTTCTCAGCACATTAAACCCACACTGATGCCAGTGTGGGATTTAATGAAAAATGCACACATAGGGCATCTTAGAGATGCCCCCTGAAAACTAACCTACCACTAGTGTCCAGGCTGCTTTCAGCTGCCACCACCAGACATGTTTCTGGACCCCTGGGTCGAGAGCCTGCTGCTTTCTGGGGCCTGAAACAATGCACATCCTAGGACGAGGTGCCAAGCCTCCTCCCCCAGGATGGGCAGGGTTCACGAAGGGGAAGCTTCAAAGGCTTGCCACCTTTGTGAGCTTCCCCAGGCCACTTGCTGCTTTCAGCAACTGGTCCCCGCTGGTTCTGATCCCCACTTTGGGCGGGAGAACCGGCAGGAAAAACAAGTGAGGAAGAGAGGTGTGCCCACCTCTGCCAACTCCACCCCTCTGGTGGGGGAGGCGAGGTGAAGCAAAACTTTAAGTCCCCGCCATCTTGCAGATGGAGGGACTCAGCCAACCAGGGACAGGCTCATGCCCCCCTCCCACTGGAGGGTGGCATAATAGGGGGTGTACCCACCCCAGGGAAGGGACCCATTGGTCCCTGCCTTTTACCTACCTGTAACGCCCCTAAATCTAGTATTTAGGGGAACCCCTGAACCTTGCTTCCTCAGACAAGAACCTGCAACAAGAAGAAGAAGAAGGACCGAACAGCCGAGCAGCAGCTAACAAGAGGAAGACGCCCACTGACTTGGCCCCAGCCCTACCGGCCTGTCTCCCCCTCGAACCTGCTCCTGCGAAATCCCAGTGTGTCCTGCAGCCAGCAACCTCGAAAACCCCGGAGGACCTGCCTGCCTTCAACTACAAAGACTCTGTCTCCCGTGAACACCGGATTTGTTCATCTGCAACCTCTGGCTCCGGCCGGACACCGCGGATCCGCCCCACTCTGCACCCGCCGTCCACGGCCCGAGCTCGAGTGGGCAACCACCACGAGGAGGTCACCCCGGCGATCCTGACCCGAGATCTGGCGACCCCTGACCTGCCTCAAGCCTCCAGCCGACGCCTGCAGCCTAAATCCAGAAGGTCCCCCCAACCGCGACCAGGAGCTGGTAGGAAGATCCGACCCCAAAAGGCACCCCTGCACCCAACGCCCCACGGCCTTGTGTGCCCAAACCGACGGTGCCTAACCAACCCCTAACTTCCCAACTTACCTCTCGAAGTGGTGGTCGCACCCAGAAGACCTTCGTCCCTGAGCCTGCAGTGCCGGAGGTTCCTCATTGAAACCAACAGGGCGCCCGACGTCGAAACAGCACCCTGCCGCCCTAGTGCCGCTGAGGGTGCACCTTTGGTGCTACTTTGTTTCACCATTTGCCCTGAGCTAAAGTCCAGAAGCTTTGCTCCCACATCCAAGTGGCCTGCTTACCAGCAGCCACCAACCGGAGGCCCCCTATCCCCCATTGGATAACATTGGGCCTCAGCACTCTGCACCCGGCCGCTCTAGTGCCGCTGAGGGTGTAACGAGAGTGCATCCTTGACCCTGGGGGAACCCTTGTTCTAACCCCAGAAGCTCAACTCCAAAGACCGATTACTTACCTGGTAACCGTTCACTTAATTTCTCTCCATAGGAACCTATTGACTGTTTTTCTCTGAAAAATGTTCTAAGTGTGGAGTTGATTTGTATGGAAACCTGAAAAACAACAATTGTGCAAAACTGATTTTACTTACCTTTTCTCTAGGAAATGTCCCAGAGTGTTATCTAGACATATCACACGGAGTAGAAAAAGTAATCTAAAAAATCTCAAAAGTAACGTAAAAGTAACTTACCTGTAATTCTTATTGCAAAATCGATACAAAGTATATGTACAGCATTTCACAGTATTGCATTACCAGTAATTCAAACTGTAACCATTTCAAAGTACATTTACAACTGCATTTCAAACTGTATATTTACTGTAAAGTATTTAACAACTTACCTGTGCCAGGCTTGCTTGGTTCTAGGAAATAAAATAACTAATAGAATATTTTTATACAAAACCAATTGGTCTGAAGTTCAGTCTTTGAGTGTGTGAAATCATTTGCTGATTGAGTGGGTACAACAAATGCTTAACACTGTCCTCTGATACTGCCTTACTGCTCGACCACACTACCACAAATAGAGAGTGAGGTGCTTTCTAACTTTACCTCTGCCTACCTTTGGAGATCCACTGGACTCTGTGCACACTATACCTCACTTTGGTATAGTATATACAGAGCCAGCTTCCAACACCCACGAGCCCATTCACGCGTGCAAAATATCCTCAGATACGTTGTCAACTGGACGACAGCTAACTCACTCAAAGTTAATCCGGACAAAACTCTGGTCCTAGCCATCACCACAGGAAGCAACCCGTGGACTGACCTCTTCTGGCCACCGGAGCTGGGCGCCACACCTACTCCAGCTCCAGTAGTAAAAAGCTTAGGCATTAAAATAGACGACAAACTCACATTGTCTAATCAAGTGGCCTCTGTGGTTGGGACCTGCGTGGGCCTGCTGAGACAGCTGAGGAAATTATCACCCCTCCTCTCATTTTCCACCCTGCGGACGGTGGTGGCTGCATTGATTGTGGCCCACCTGGACTATGGCAATGCGCTATATATTGGACTACCTGAAAAGCTGTTAGGCAAGCTGCAAGTAGCTATGAATGATGCAGCCAGGCTGATCTTCAAGCTCCCTAGACGGGCACGGGCCACACCTCTGTTGCAACAGCTACACTGGCTCCCTGTCAAACAGCGAGCCAGGTTCAAGGGCCTCTGCATTGCCCACAAGGCCCTTTATGGACAGGCTCCAGTATACATCAAGGAGCGCCTGGGGACATACGTCCCAGGACGTACCCTCTGGTCATCCGAGGCAGGCCGGCTGGCCTGTCCACGGTTCAACACAACGACCAAAGGGGGTTGAGCCTTCTCGGTCTTGATCCCGCAGTTGTGGAATAAGCTAGCAGGAAACCTTCGTAAGGAAAAAGCCCTTCTCCTATTTAGAAAAAAACTGAAGACCCTCCTCTTTACAGAGGCCTGGACATAACACGCTTTGACCTGGGACCAACAGTCACTCACTGGGGGGGGTCCATAGCTACTCTCTCTTAGCGCTTAGAGACCTGCCGGTGATTATGCGCTCTACAAATCCCAATTAACATACCAATAGGACCTCAGGATGGGCGCAGCAGGTGATACATGCGGACCAAACAGGGTTTCTGCCCGGTAGATCGATGGCTGCGAATTCCTTTTTTTTAATTCAAGTTATCGACTATTTTTCAGCCAGGAAGGATAGAGCGGCTATCTTAATGATGGATGCAGAAAAGGCATTTGATCTGGTGGATTGGCAGGCCCTTTTTTTAATTTTAGGGAAGTTTGGTTTTCAACTCCTGATAGAGATATTAAGAGGAATTTATAAGGGGGCAATTGCAAAAATAATCAAACGCGGATCAGGCGGGTGAAGTGGTGATAAGGCGGGGTACTAGGCAGGGTTGCCCCCTCTCCCCCCTTCTATTTTCTCTTTTTATTGAACCACTGGCAATAAAGATCCGCTCTAACACAAATTCTGGCTCCCTTAACAGGAATGGCAAAAATTAAGCTGTTTGCCGATGATATGATTTTATATCTGAAGCCAGATAAGGCAAACATTCAGTCTGTGCTTGGGGAAATCCAGGAGTTCACAGAGCTGGGGGGGTATAAGGTTAACCAGTCCAAAACGGAGCTTCTTTTATTTAACTCGCTGGAGGCTGATCTTCCTGAATGGCTAAAATCTCTGCCATTACGACGTATCGGATGTTTAGGCCTATACATAACAGACGTTTTTTCTCAATTGTTTCATCTAAATAATGTAAATGCGCTGTCTATAGTAGGTCGAGTTTCCCTAGTAAAAATGTCTATACTTTCCTTGCTGAAATTTCTGTTTCTAAATCTTCCTTTAAAAATATCAATCTCATATTTTAATTAAGTGGATAAAGTTATCCGTGAGTTTTTATGGGCAAAAAAAAACCTTGGATCAAGCTATCTATTTTACAATTAGATGTAGAGCAGGGGGGGCTTGCACTACCTCACTTATCTACTTATTACCAAGCTGCGTTAGTTAGTTTACTAACTCAGCTAGCGGCCCCTTCCTCGAAATTCGATAATTTTTTATTAATTCCTATGCTAATAGAAAGTGCAATTAAGCTACCAGCATTTTTGCGCACTACGAAATTACCTAAAAAGACAAGATATAAGGTTGTGAATATAATTGTAAATCGTACGCAACGGTTCTATAAAACTTACAACGTTCCAACATGCCACGCAGACACCTCTTTCCAAGACTGTGAGCTATGGGGTCTCCAGCTTTCACAAAAGGGACTGCAGTCCTACACTATGTTTTCGTAAGCTAGGTGATTTCTATAACGGTACCAATCTGATAGCTTGGGAATCATTTGTATTGCAATTCGAACCCCAAAGTCAAGATCTCTGGTTAAGTTTTAGGCAGATAACATGGTTTCTTACAAATAAGTATAAAATAATTAATGAGAGGGAAAGAATAATCCTAAAAGCAGCCTTTGAGTTGAATCTAAGTGGTGTTGGAAAGTGGTATTGGTTACTGCGCCAGGGTACGAATAAGAGTCTCGTTGAGGCAATGCTTCCTAAAACTGCTCAGGAAACTAATTGTTGGTTTAACATTCAGGAATGGCAACGAGTGTGCGAGTTTGGGAATAAAGCTCTGAGGGCGGCCAACTTCAAACAATGTCCTTTCTTTCAAGGTGGTTGGTGTATTATACTCCCCTTAGACTACATAAATGGTTTCCATCAATCCTGAATGAATGTTTTAGATGCAATTTGGCAGGGGCACATGACTGGATACATATATTTTTTACATGTCCTAGACTGCAACACTTCTGGGAGGAGGTGTTTAGGTTTATTAGTGGTTGTATGTCTAAGGTTATCCTACCATCAACGTCGCTGGCCTTATTTGGTTTTTCTCAGGCAGATAGTCAGCTACCAAAACATAGGCAATTCTTTGTTTTCATAGCTATAGCGGTAGCCAGATCCTTGGTGTTGCAAAACTGGAGATCACCGAGGGTACCTACAATAGGACAGTGGCTTCCTAAGTTGAACCGGAACTACCAATTTGAAGAGGCTTAGGCAAAAAGGGTAAGGACGCTTCGCAGATTTAGGGCGACTTGGGAGGGCTATGTTCTGGTCACACATGCAAATGAGAATGTGTAAAGCAGGCTATCCTTTGTGTAATGAAAAATGAGGGGTTTTAATCCATAAAGTTTTTGTTTTAACTTAATTCGATGCCAGTCCGCAGCAATATTTTTTGTACTTTTTATCTGTATTTTAGGTAATCCATGTTTTGTTATATAGAATGCTGGTTATATGTTATGTAACATAGAATATGAATTTATGCTATTTATTGTCTAATGAAATGTGAGATTGGGTATTATGAAAGGTTGTCTTTTTTTATGTACCATGATTATTATGCCTGCTATTCACGCTCAATAAAAACATTTTTTTAAAAGTGAATCGTTACATTTCCATAGAGCATGTCAAGCTACACCATATGGCCGATACTGAATAGTATACCTACAAGCGTTCAACGCCGTGATATTTCACTGAATCCGTTGGCTTCTGTTTCCTCGACTTTTCCCCATCCAATGGAGGGGAAGATGGAATCTTCAATTGATTTGTTGCCTGTTTTACCTTCTACATCTACAACTGTGGATAATGAGTATGCTTCTCCTCTAGTTGAAGTTATAATTGACATTCCAGAAAGTACAATTCATTGACCTTCAAATGAAGAACAACCCCGTTGTTTCAGCTGGGGTCTAGTGGTTACTATATGGATCGTACTAGCTTTTCTTCTGATACGTCTTCCTTGTCATCCTGTGTGACAGAGCCCCCTACATATACCAGTCTTTTCATCTCCTGGTTCAAAACGGCTTACCTGATCCCGCCCTGGACATAGGTCTGGTTGGTGCAGACGATGGTGTTCCTATTTATGTGGATTGAGTTTGTGACTGTGTTTTTCCTGTTAATTAATGGCCATTACTTACCTGAACGCTCTGCTGTGAACTTAGTTAACGGAGTTATGGCCCCTCACACTTCATCTCATAAAACGAGAAGAGATCACACCCTAGTTAATATTTCAGCATTCCCAGTTGTTGATGGCATAGTTTGGGATAAAGTACCATTCGATATCCATTGCCCGACCGAAACTGAACATTTCAAACGTATTTCGCGTTTCTTTAGGTGATGTGGTTTTGCCTGGAATACACTCTGATGACTGGGATGTTAACGCTGTTTATTCATTGTTTTCAGATTTAAAATATTATACTGTTTTTGACACTGAAGATTTGTATTTGAATTCGGCAAATTATGCAGATTTGTTCTGTTTCCAACATTATGGACATCATTTTTTACACAAGACTAATACTCAGAGACCATTTTTTAATTATACACAGTGGGAACATTGCCCAACCCCGTTACCGGGGAGCTCACAAACCCAACGGAGTAAATTTGTGCATTTCACCGGTTACAATCTTTCTGACCCTGTGTCCTATTTTTTTATAAATTGAACATACCCACCTAAACCAAATTTATGCTGACCCATCCAAAATTGGTCTACTCCTTGTCCTTCATAACTGATTTGTCCGAGAAAGGTTATGGTTACTGGAAGGACACGGTTGATTTAAAATTCATTTGGGGTACCAAAGATTGGCAAGTGCAGGGCACTGAATCATTGCATCACGCATGTTTGATACCGGCTCGGCTCATATTTTTAAATAAGACGGTACAACAGACTACTTGTTTTGGTTTAGTCACAGCTAAAAATCTAAATTCTCCCTCCATTCCGTCATTGGCTACTTATGACACGTGGCAAACGCACACCAACTATACAATTGAGGATTTAACTGTCATGTTTTGGAGTGGCTCACTCAACTCTTCTAATATTGACCCCTTGGGATGGTTATTGCGGCCAACGAGCTCAAATGCGGGTCAAATGCGCTTTTTGAATACCCCCAACGGGTTTACTCAAAGTAGACCTGACCCTAGTTTTCCCCATTCCCATACTGTTACCACATATTCTGTGGGTAAATTATGTCAACAATGGTAAGAACATTCTATAATGTCATCTGTGAAACAACATCTTTCTCTATTGTCTGGTGACCTGGATCTTGCTGATTTTCTTTTAGGTCCAAAGTCCCCTCGAGCAAAACGTTTGGTTTATGCAGCATATAATGAATTTTGGAAGCTATCGCAGATGGAAGCTGCGGTGCGCCTGCGCCAAACTGACCAAGATAATTTAGAAAAAGTTCTTGCAGTTGTTGATAACAGCATTATTACACTGTCTTCTTGTATATATACTTCAGATAACATTGAATCTTCAGTCATTGACATTGTTCAACATGAAGTGTCTGTTTTGTACCATGGTCAAAATCAGTTACGTTCTGTAATGCAATTTGGTTGGACCTTGCAAACACTCAAAACTGGTAAAGTTCAGTGGGATTACCTGAATGCATCCACACTGTTTTTACCATTTAATTTGACAGATAAACAGAAATTGAAGTCAATGAAAGACGCAACATATACGATGTTACATATTGAACAAGCATTTGCAATGCAATAGGTCTCGCATTTACGCGAATTTGAGCTATTGGCATTGCAAATGACAATTCATTTTATTTATGTTTAAGTTTTTAAAATATAAATAAAACGCACTGTCATTTACAATGCCAATAGCTAAAACGTACCTAAATGCGAGACCTACTGCATTGCAAATGCTTGGTTTTCTTTTTCCTTCCAGTTAAAGCACCAGAGGCCGTCTTTTTCAGTTGGCCCCCT
This sequence comes from Calotriton arnoldi, assembly GCA_963921515.1. Lineage (NCBI taxonomy): Eukaryota > Metazoa > Chordata > Amphibia > Caudata > Salamandridae > Calotriton > Calotriton arnoldi. The sequence continues at coordinate 715,891 of CAWUFW010002056.1, forward strand.
TGTGTATTTCCCCTTCCTCAGTGTTCCTCTCTCCATCTATGTTGCTTCCCCCCCCCTCTTCCCTTCCTCGTCAGCTTGCCTACGGAAATGTTCTCTGTAAATACCACGCCCAACCATAATTGCAGTGCGCACCTACAAAACGTCTGTTGTTAATACAAATGTTTTTCATTATGAACAAAGCCAGAACGATTCTTTGCCAATTTCTGTTTCACAGATGTGCCATGTAAACCATCAAAAACAAGGGTATGGGCAAGTTTTTTCCGATCAAGCAAGTAACCTCCCAGCGCGCATTATTGTAGTCGAAAGGGGAATTGTAAATGTGTTTGAAAACAAGAAATTCAAGTGTTTTGTGACAGTAAGGCAATGGTAAAAAAAAAAAAAAAAAATGCTCTCTCCCCTCCCTGTATGCAACCATATTAAATTGGGTGTGTACTGGGGGCAAGTGGTGAAGGCAGAACCCTGCTCTGAATCCATTCTTTAAAATAGCTACACCGGGAGAGAGATTATGTGCAGGTATTTGAAAGTAACCCAGCCCTTTCTGTCAGTGTGATGCTGCTTTTATTTCGCGACCAACACCTGCCCAAATTAGCAGTTCAAACACCCCTGGTTCAAGAGTGGCCGAGTCCCCACCACTCACTCAGCAGGAAAACCTCCCAGTTGGAAAAGGCAAGGAGAGCCTCTGTTCCTGTAACAGCAGCTCATTATGGCACTCACTGGAAAAGGCAACACAGAAGACAAATCATGACCACAGGCATGACCTCATCCATGGCAGCAGCCTTGCCAAACAGCTCGACTGTATTAACCATGGCAACGCCAGTCAAGTGCCTGCTCATATTTTTTAAGCAGCCTTCCTCCTCTTGTGCTCATTATGTTTTCCTCCTGATTTTTTTTAGTGCAGCATTTAATGGGAAGTGGGTTTCATTGCCTTCCTCTGCTGTTCATCATGAGCTAGCATGCAATCAGCTAAGAATAATCAAATTGTTTGAAATATGTCAGTGTGACTGAGCAAATGAGAATGGACACATTGCTTAAAACATTTCAGAATGGTGGGGTAAATAAAAGGATTATTAAGTTGCTGTATTGAGGCCAGCGTGACCAGGCTGTGACATACTCGAGTTGCCCTACATTCTGTTGTCTGTATGTCTTGCTAAAAGCTTGCTCGGTTGTGTGCCTGCTGCTGTCCTTGGGTTTGAATCTGCTCTCTATCTTTCTGCAGCTTATAAAATAAGCACCTCAAGTTTGATAAAAACGCCCATTGTTCAGGTATCGCTACAGCTCCCCGTATGCAATGCAGTACATACACGGTCAGCATTAATACAAAACTGCTATTAAAGTTAAAAAAAAAAAAAAAGAGCGTGGTGTCCCTGAAGCGGGCGCCGCGCTCAACATCAAAGATAAAAAAAAAAACTAAGCGCGGTGTCCCTAAAGCAGGCGCCGCGCTCAGCATGCAAATACAACAAAAAGCACCCAACATTGTCCCTATAAGTGTCCATAAACAAAATAGTGCTCACCCACTAGATAAAGCTGACTGTATAACAAGCCAAGTAAAAGGTCCAGTCCTTATGGGCGGTAACAAATGGAGACAAGGCGGTACTAAGGAGGGAGTAACAAGCCTCAATCAATCGGAAGCCAGCGTTTACGAAAGACAATGACACAAAGCCAATGACAAATATGGGCGGAGAGTGGGCGGGGCTGCTAGTGCATACCCTAATACAGCATGACTCGCAGAGCGAGCAGCGCATGTGCGCTGCCACTAGGCTCGACCTAAAAACTAGACCAGTTACCATTTTCTGTGGCAGAAACTGATTCAGCTGTGTGGTTAATACATGGGATTATTTCACTACCTATCTCTCTCTTCCAGTTTACGGCCTGCATGAAACACTATCCGGTTGGTAGATATGAGCCCTTCAGCAAAAGCTATATTCATGAATTATGGTCCCTGCCTTTCACGTTTAGGTGCCAATGAGCAGATAAAGAGGTTTTCCTTACAGGAGAGGATTGCGACACTACAGTAGGACATTCCCTAGTTCGCAAACAAGTCAAACTTCACGGTGCCTGCAACGTTTCGGCCCCTAATTTAGCTTGTTTTTTTTAGAAGGGACCTCGGTCCCAGCTATTATTCCCGCACAGACTTTGCTTTCTAATGGCAGTTATCTTATTTGAAATAATCACGCCTGCTTTGGCTTGCAGGCAGGCATCCTGTATATAGTAACAGTTTCACAAAGTGTTACATGTTGCAGCAATGTCTTGTTTCCACCCCCGCATGGGATTATATATAGTTCGCTTTGGCCTTCCATTCCAACTTTGAAAACAGATTTCAATACGCTAAGCAGTCTCAAAGCACTATTGTATCAACAAGAGGTGGCTCTCTCAGCTCGTGAGACCTTCGAATTGCAGGTGGCCAGAACCGCAAGTGAGATTCAGTCATTGCTAAACACGAATCTCCCACTCCATTTTGGAGATTTAATTCACCAAATATTTAATGCGTCTAATACAGAGGGTCTTGCCCACATTTTAAACTTGTGGGATCTGGACTGGTCACCTCCCTTCAGACTATTTTTGGAGTAATACTCGCTTTTATTCATTCAATTTTTTCCAGCGCCTTCGGAGGGTTTCCTCTGGTGCCTTGAGACCCTCACGGGTGAGTAGCGCGCTTACAATTCCCTGATTGATTGATTGCTCCTGCTAATTGTACTTCTATTGCTGCTCCGCAATGGCTACACGATCTGTGAAGCTGCCAAACTCGGTCCAGGTGCAGCTGTACCGTGATCGGATGCGCCAGCTTTTTGGTTCAATGCCATTAAAGGATCTTAACATCGACTATTGGCTGACCTTCCGTTATGCCTATTTTACCTGCGTGCAACCTGTGTTCCACTGCCTCCGGTGCCCTTTTCAATGGGCCCTGGATGTCTGCCTCTCCAATACAACACACCCTGCCCTGGATTATGAACTGTTAATACCCTTTTACTATGGAAGGTTCAGACAACGTACTGGAGTATATGGCATTCCGCTTTCCCCGCAACATTTCTGACTCTGAAGATTCGCTATGAATGAATATATTTTTGAGTACCCAGTTGGCTATTTTTTAAATTTGAAAAAAATGTTTTGGTCCACAAATATTCTAATTTGGATACCACTGCGACGCTTTGCCTCTGCTTACCTCTGATTTTTGTTTTAGCTCAGTGCTAACGACCAAGCGGGAGGGTGTCACATGGCCCATGTGGACATTGCCGTTTTCTCCAAGTTAGCATGAGCACGCTGCAGCTTGCCTGCTGCTTTGCGCACGTTACTACACGACTTTATTTTTGCAATAATTTCTATGGCTGTTTTCACATGAGAACTCCTCGCTGTGTTCACCCTCTGCAAGTTCCTGGGATTTTGACTGAACATTGTGAGCAAGATCGAACAACAATGCCCCTTGTTATTTTGTTCTGGCCAGGCCTTAGCCCTTAGACAATACATACTGATGCAGCTGTAGTTTGGACAATGTACTTTGGTCTTATTGGAATACACGAATAGGTAGCACACACTTGGAGAGGGACCTTTCCAGGGAGAAGAGCGAAACAGCACCTATGATGTAGATCTACCATCTATAGGCTGAGGTATGGGGTCTGCTGACAAAGCCCAGAGATCTTCTAATATATAATAATACTGCTTCGTAGCAAGGGGAGGGAGGTTAGGCTCAATTATCTTTTCATTATGACATCTCCCTTCATGATATTTGGACTAGCTGCTATGCTGACTGTATTTGTACTAAGCATTTTCCTGCTTGTTGTGGCACATATACTGGATGTTAGGGCACGTTAGTTAAAATAAATATTTTAAACTGTTTCATGTCTCTGTCAGATCTTATTGTGGACAAGTATTGGAGTGCGAGCGAAAGGGTAACCGCTATTCCTGAGAGATCTGGGAGTGTTGTGTTCTGTGGTGTCTAATCATTCGTTTCTCTGTGAGTGAGTAGAAGCTCAAGTGAGACACTATAGCTAGTCGGTCCTGGGCTTGTGGGTACTAAGGTGGTAGGAAGACTCAGCCCCTATACACCAATATCCTATAATCCTGCGCATAGTTCTGTGTTTGTGAAAAATCCCTGCAACAACAATGTAAACAAAGTCACTTGTGATTATAATTCTACCCTATATTTGAAGTATAGAGTGATGAGATTTTTGTCATAGTAAAGCTGAATTAGTTATTGTTAGGAATTGTGCTTAATATATACTTTATATTGTATAAACATTGTAGATATAGGTAAATGCATTTCTTTTAAGCAACCTCCCGAGCTAGCGAAGGAGATGTTGGCTGAGAAGGTGAGAAACACGTCGTCTGCTGGGAGTCGGAAGGTGGTGGGATGCAAACCGAAGGACCCCATGGCACGTAGGGCGACGGGCTGGAGAGGAGGCCACATCATCATCCGGTGCAGAGGCCTCCACATCTAACCAGCCCCAAGTGGTGGTAGACCCCAGAACATCTCATGAACTTACTACATTGTCCACCACCACCAGCAACATCAGCACACTGCTTTCTGCCCTCCCCCCCACCCCCCAAGTAGGCCAACACCCAGCCCCTAAAAAGGCACCTCAGCTCCTGCCTCTGTCCACCCAGCAGTGATGTCTGAGCATGCTCTTGAATTGTTGAGAAGACTCTCTGTGGGGGTAGAGTACACTGTTATGCACCATCCAGGGAGGTAAGTCACCAAATAACACAATTATTGGCCTTCGAGGATGGCATAATCAATGCAGTATGTGCAATATAGAGAGGCATGGGCCACATGAGAGCCACCTCAGGCACCACTGTCTCTCACCCACCATCACCTGCCCCTTCCTCTCTGGACCATTTCTCTTCCCAAACCCATCCTACAAACACCATACCCCCACCAATCACCACTGTCCAAACAACCCCAATACCAGAGCGCAGCTACACACACGGACAAACACACAGGCACAGACACAAACTCCGATTAAAAAACAAAAACACATACACGCAACCATACAGTCACTCAAACTAGCACCACACCGTCCACCACCACAGACACATCCAAAAGACAGAGACTCACATACACCCATGCATCCACCACTAATCACTACAATCAGACTGACACCCACAGCCACACCCTAACCCACAACCACAACCATACCCTCACCCACAAGCAAACCCCTTTATCAAGCACAGACCATCAACCACAACCACATAAAAAACCGCAACCACACCCTCACCCAAACACACATCACCAGAACCAACAACTCCACACAAACCCATACCCAAAACCACAACCTAAACAAAAATAACACCTTCACCCAAAACTTAACCATCACCCATACTACGAAACATACCCAATCACACATCTAAATCCACAGCCACACATGATCCAAACACCACAGACACACACACTTCCACAACCACAGCAACCAGCCCAGCACCCTCGACTTCCTAAACACCCATCCCATCTACCTTTACTCTTCCCTCCCACATCAAACCAACAAATCTGGACCACACACAATAACGTTTAAAATAACACATTTTATTCATCAGTAATATGCAGTGTTGATCTGCATAATGATGAAAATGCGGTCATTATTCAGACCGTTTTATGCGAGCAGCAAACTCATGTATGCTTTTTAAGTTATCAGGAAGGCATTTTATTAATAGCTTTTTGTATATACTTCATGACGTAGGCTGATGTTCTTTTATTCATGCTGTGTTAAAAAAGAAACGCTGTGCAAATAATTGCTCACACTGCCATCTAGTGAGCAACTTCCTTCACTAACAATCCTGTAACCACCCTTCTTCTATGGTGAAAGACCCGTATGGATAGAAAAACTGTTTGGTAAAAATATAAAACGAAAACTGTGGCTGAAAAATGTCTTGACACCACAGACCGTTTTTTCACCATCTATTCAGCAAAGACAATCATGTGACACAATTATTATTCTGTCTTTTGTGCTAAAGGCAAATAATATATTGGAAGTCTGAGACAGTTCATGTCCAGTCTGCCACTAGTGTACTGTTGCCATGTTCCTTATCAGAACGACGCACTAGTCCCAACCGGCCTAGCACATACCCTACCAAACACTAACCACAGACCGCACTGAGGAGAACTGTAAACGAAATGTAAAGACGGGATTTAAATCGGTCATACTATGTCTGTGCAAAACTAAAGTAGAAGAAGGATTGTAAGTAACCTTCTCAAACAGTGAATTAATGAGCTCTAAGCATTACCACCCCTTACGCCTTTTACCAGCCTAACACTGCCTCATAAAATGGTATTAGTCGTCAAAAATGTTTTAACAAACACTAAACTAGACCATTCACACCCTACTGTACAGGCAGCAATTATGCAGGTGCTCCATGAAAGGGTGCACCCAGCAAACACATTCAACATCACCAAGAAGTGTTAGCAGTCCAGTCCTGACAAAGAAACCTCAAAGGCCAGTAATATATACATACACCTCGTACAGCTCGGCATTTATGAGCTATCCAGCGCGAGACCCGTAGACACTGAATTGGCAAGCCACAGACATAACAGCAGCTCTTGGAGGCAGAGCAAAATATACACTTGCTACAACAAGGTACGTTACCAGCAGAAAGGTAACAGAAGATAATAAAGAGAATTCACATGGTACATAACGTAGTCGTGTGACAAAGCTTTCAGCTGTGATCCCAAAATCACAATTTCCTAATGAATATACAACGCGTGCAAACGTGTTTGTAATAAATTGTGCTTCCAGTTTCGGTTGTTTCTTAAGTGAGTAAATACTCCTGATGCCCCATGCAACGCACACCAATCACATCACGGAAAAGTTTATCTTCATACTTGAACACGAGTGCAAACTGCTATAAGTGCTTCTCAAATAAGGCACGCCTGAGTAACCCTGTCGTATCTTTATTTTGTTACATCTATGAGTATAATACCATCATCAAATTCATCCCAATTATTTTGAGGGAGAAAAATGGAAGTACTCCCAAGGTCGGGCCCACCAGCGCTGCCCCACCCCCCCGCCCACCACCACCAAAAAAACCATAATTCAATTCAATAATTCTTTATTTCGGCCATTATGGTCATTAAAGCACAAATAAAAATACAGCACAGTTCATACATTTAAATTTCTCGAAGATAAAGAGCATGTGCATTATGGTGTTAAAAAGTTCTGAATAAGAGTTTTAAAAATGTAATACATAAAAAATACACATTTATGTCATTTAAGAAAAAGGGTACAATTGTTAAAAATGTATAATTACAGTAATAAGCTAAGATGATCCAATTAAACCGGGCCGGATTTTAAAATGGTTAGGCGTGCACACCACATTGAAAATAAATATCGGGAAACTGAGTACACAATAGTCAAGCTAGTATCATATTTTAGTAGCCTGTAAGCCTCTGCACAATGATTTGTCCCGAGGTTCCGGCAAACCTGTTGTAACCATCGGTGTCTAGCCTTCTTATATGCCGGGCAGAAAAATAAAACGTGTTGATCCGTCTCCGGGGTATTGTCACAGGCCGGACAACCCTGAGTCAAAGTGCCCCCCAGTTGATTGTGAAGGCACGGAGCGGTAATACACCGTGCCTAAATTGTAGATAAAGTTTTTAGCAAGGGGAGGCTGGATGACATCAAGAACAGGTTCTAACCTATATTGGTCTTTGACCTCTAGGAAGGATGCGGTCAATATACCAGTGGCGGGGTTTCTCTTAATCTGGTTGAGTTTGAATTCTCTAAAAATCTTTGACAGGGCCTTCCTGGGGGTTGTCAAGCAGGAGACTTCAGCATTAGCCCATAAGTCACCCATCCTCATGGCTACTAAGGTGTTTTTAATATAAGCCAGCCATGGTATTTTGCCAGCTCCCTGTAGATTTAACACCTCCTTCAACTCTTCTCTAAAATCCACTAGCTCTGGAGTACTCCATAGACGTCGCCAGTGGAGGAGGGGCCTGAGGGCAGCTTCCTCTGCAATTGGACCGACCCCAAGATCCATTCGAAGTGGCGTCAGTGGTGTACTTTTAGGGAGACCTAATAATTGCCTGGCAAAAGAGTTTATTCTTAGAGAGGGGATCAGATGGCCGGTGGCCCCAGATTTCTGCCCCGTACAAGGCCACCCCCCTAGCCTGTACTTTGTAGATTTCCATTACTGGACCAACCATTTTGTGGGTGCAGTTCCTGAGCATCTTTGCTAGCCCCCCCCCCCTCGTTGTCTGGGCCAATTTTAGGCTAGCCTTCTTAATTTGTGCATTCCACTCTATTTTGTCAGTAAGTGTTAGTCCTAAGTAGTCAAAAACGTTCACTTTCTCTAGTGGTTTCCCGTCTAAGTGAGGGTTTGGTCGTGTGGTGTTGCCTGCATTAAAAACCATATATTTAGTTTTTGGAGAATTTATCTCCAAGCCCCTACTTTTACAGAATAGATGGAAAGTATCTAAGGCCCTCTGCATTCCCATTGGGGACTTGGATAATAACAGGGTATCATCGGCGAACATCAAGGCTGGGACCTTGTGGTTCGCCAGCCTAGGGGCATCTATGTCCCTCCCAGCACTCAAAACCTCCACTAGACCGTTGATAAATAGGCAGAAAAGGGTTGAGGCCAACACGCACCCTTGTCTTACCCCTCTATCTATAGAAATAGGATCAGTAAGCTCACCATTTTTCCCGTACCTAACTTGCGCATAATTACATTCATGGAGCCGCTTCATCTGATAGCAAAGATAGGGAGGTGCCCCCAAATTTAATAAGATGGACCACAATTTATCCCTGGGAACCAGGTCAAATGCCGATTTTAGGTCCACAAAGATCAGATAAAGACTGCCACCCTCCAGGAGCACTGTCTTCCAGTACAGTAGTTGCAGCCTAAGGATCTGATCTATTGTGGACATTCTGGCTCTAAAACCTGCCTGATAAGGGCTAAGTATAGAATACTCCTCCATCCAGCTCTCTAATCGATCCAATAGCACTTGTGCATATATTTTTTGGGTAACATCTAAGAGGCTAATTGGATGATAGTTAGCGGGGAGGAGTAGTGAGCCCTTCTTATAAATTGGAATAATCTCCGCCCCCAGCCATGTCGTAGGAATCGACATTCCCTGTAAAATAGCGTTAAACAAGGTCCATAAATATGGGGCCCAGATATTAGGCTCATTACGGAAGAGGTCACCTGGGATCTTGTCTAGTCCCGGGGCCTTAGAGGGAGTTACCCTTCTCAGTGCATCCATTATCTCTTTTAAAGAAATGTAAGCACAGTCCCGGGCACACGTGGGGATACAATAATGGTATGGCAGTATCTTTTAGATCAAAATTGCTGTGGTCGACACCAGTGTAATCTTTAGAGTTATTTAATCAAGAAATGACAAAAAGAAATCAAACAACCAGCCGACACGTGTTTCGTCACAAGGCAATTGGCCGGTGACTCTTCAGGGCTGTGTGGTGTTTGAAGAGGGAGTAGATGTGGTCCCTCAGAGCCGGTGATAATTCCAACCCGGCCTGGGGTTTGAGGAGGAGCTCAGGTGAGCGGTGCACCGACTGTGGTGCTGTGTGTGGCAGGTAATGCGGGGAAGTCCGATGTCTCTAGCAATGTCAAATGGGCGGGTGCGCCGCGATGGGGGTTGACGTGGAGTCCTGAGTATCGGGTATGGGAACCTTCCAGTGTCTGGAAACAGAGCGGGGATGCTGGGACGTCGTGTGGCGGTAGAAGGTTCTGAGGCCTGTTTGAGCCTTGTAGAGGGTTCTTCAGGCTATCGTGGGAGCGAGAGGGCGGGTACGCCAGTCTGCTTGTCGTACGACGGAGGTCGAGAGCCACTGGTTCGGTAACTTCTTCCGGATGCGCATCCGGAAGAAGTTACCGAACCAGTGGCTCCCACGATAGCCTGAAGAACCCTCTACAAGGCTCAAACAGGCCTCGGAACCTTCTACCGCCACACGACGTCCCAGCATCCCCGCTCTGTTTCCAGACACTGGAAGGTTCCCATACCCGATACTCAGGACTCCAGGTCAACCCCCATCGCGGCGCACCCGCCCATTTGACATTGCTAGAGACATCGGACTTCCCCGCATTACCTGCCACACACAGCACCACAGTCGGTGCACCGCTCACCTGAGCTCCTCCTCAAACCCCAGGCCGGGTTGGAATTATCACCGGCTCTGAGGGACCACATCTACTCACTCTTCAAACACCACACAGCCCATAAGAGTCACCGGCCAATTGCCTTGTGACAAAACACGTGTCGGCTGGTTGTTTGATTTCTTTTTGTCATTTCTTGATTAAATAACTCTAAAGATTACACTGGTGTCGACCACAGCAATTTTGATCTAAAAGATACTGCCATACCATTATTGTATCCCCACCACGTGTGCCCGGGACTGTGCTTACAAGACTGTTGTGGGTTCCTGACTCACAAACCAACGGGGGTTATTGGGTAGTTCCCCCGACCTGGCAGCACCGAACATACTCAAAGCATTATCCACACAACACGCGCACTAGTCTGAGCGCCAATCTTCCTGGTTACACAAAAAACCTAATCCCAGATATCTCTTTTAAAGAGATTTCTGGGGCATCAGAGATGGAGGGCTGCAGGTGAGTGCGCTCATTTGTGGCTTGTCCTACTTCATCCTCTTCCCTTGCATATATGGATTCAAAATGGGCCTTCCAAATTTCTGCCCCCACACTTGGTTCTATTGCCAATTTGCCCTCTGTGCAACCGGTATTTACTAAATTCCCAAAAGTCCGCATGTCCCTAGAGCATAAGGCAATTTTTAGGCTTTCCCATTTGTCTCCCTCCCACTGTTTTTTTGCCGCATTAATTATATTTTTGTGGGCTATCCGCTTGTCTTTTATCATGGGTCTGTCCTTGGTTTTAATAGCTAGGACTAGCGCTTGCTTTGCCCTTCGGCAATCGCCATTATACCAGGGGTGACCCTTAGACTCCTTTTCCTTAGATTTTACAATGGGGGAAAAAATATTTGCCAGATCACTTACTAAACCTTGGTGATTATTCCCTATTTTTAATAAGGTAGTGTTAGAGACAGGAATTTCACTAAGTTGGTTAGCGGCCTCTAGGTATGGGATGACAGTTTGATAGAGGGAGGCTAACTTTTCCTGAGAATTGCAAAGTGCCCCCCATTTGACTCTCCTCCTGCAGCTAGTTAGAACATAATGTAATGGGGAGCCGCGGCCAACGACCAACAGCTCAAGGGAGCCGTAGGTCAAAAAAGTTTGGGAACCACTGCTGTACCTATAAACAGGAGGCCCCTATGGGCTGTTTAGGACCTGGCTTAGAGGTGGCATATATATTAGAATGGAAGGTTTAGGCTTGACAAAACTTTTATTTTGGCATGTCGAATTTGCAGTTTAAAACACCACACAGGTTGGCATTGCCCTGGTACATATAGTACCACTTTATTAGGAACCTATAAGTAAAATAAATGTGCCAATTGTAAGTCAATAATACCATATTTAAAGGAGGGAGCACAATCACTTTAGCACTGGTTAGCGTAGGTAAAGTACACAGAGTCCTACAAGCCAAGTATAATGGATTCAGATAACAGGAAAGGTAAAGGCAAAAATGTTTCTGGGGGTGACCCTTCAGAGAGGGCACGTCCAACAGGTTTGGTAACTGGAAAAACTAGCAAATTAACCTATGAGGTACGATGATTGCATTTGTGAACACTTTCCATATGTAATATGGATTTACAACTGCAATATAAAGGTCACTGACATACGCATATAAGTGTGTCATTCAAATGTTTTATGTAGTTTTATGTACATTTGTGCTTAGGCAGCCATTTAAAGCTAAAATATACCTTGGATATTTGGTGTGCGCTTCCTTTATAATGACGGAGGCATACACCCCATTTACATTTGATATTAACACGTATATGACAAAAAGTGTAAAAGGATGTAAAAAAAAAAAAAAAAATTATTTTACATTTAATAGGGGACAGGACAAAATAACATTGTTAATATCAGCGAATATGAGGTCAATGTACACTATGAAATGTGCAGGCCCAACAGCGGCAATACCAATAAATGCAATGTCTATGTTCAACATAAATTATGCACGCATAACAATGTCAAAACTAGTGAAAGCAATGTCGATGTATGTAATGACAAAGGTTCGCATAGTAATGAGAATGTTGGTAAATATATCAATGACTTGCATGTTCTATGCACACGCAACAAGCTCATATCATTGATGTCAAATTCACCCAAGATGACCTCCCCATCAACCCAGAGTCAGAGATACATGGTCAGACAGGCCCTGGGACCCAAACCCAAGCCTACCAAATGATAGGTCACAGGTGGTGTTACACTCAGCCTGAAGACAAACGCTCAACCAGGGAAAACCCTGATCAATCCCACAGATAGGCAGCTACACCACAAACAGGCCTGAGGAAATTGTCCCCAATAAAATACTTTTGGCCAAAAGGCTCACGTTCCCAAAATATCACAAAGTTAGATGCCACATGTAGTTAGGAACACTGAGCCAATCAGGACACAGCACGCACACCACACATAGTGATCACGTGCTCCTAATGCCGGACATCTGGACACACACACTGGCCCACACTAGCTCTCCCTGAGGTCGAGAGCCACCTGTGTCCTTTATCAGATGATTGGATCTATAACTTATGACTAAGCCCGGACCCACATGCTCTTTAAGAATGTGAAATTGGTTTATTGTACTTCACGAACTATATATATTCACTCGACCGAAACTTCTGTACATCGAGACTGCCTTCAGACGCTACTCTGTCGATGCTCTCCCGGCCGCTGGGTTTCATTAAACCAACTTGTTTTGGTTTTGACGAGTGCCTCTTGTCTTTTCATTTTTTCAAAGTAAATTCATATCCGAACAACATTTTGGTAAGCCAAATAGGAGAGATTGGTATATCAAGCCCAACTGCTGCTAAAGTACAAGGACCCCTGCCCGAATGGATTTACCCCTGCGCAACGAGACTGATGGTCAGACGCTATAATTGATTAGAAGTCCTGCTGAATACGATGGGTGAAGGTCCATCCAGAGGCAGCCTTCACAAAAGTAAGAGACTGCATCTGATCTTTAGACCCAGAATGTGGCGTATGGCAAACTAGGACAAGCGCGTAGATAACTTTGTCCCTAGTCAGCATGCTAGAGAAGATGAAGGTAGTTTGAATGTTTTTTCACTTGAGCTGTTGAGCGTTATACAACTGGTACACCCCTAGCACTTGGTGTGTCATACTGGGCCACCCTTTTTTGCTTGAACCATTGAGCGTTACACAACTGGTGAACCGTAGTTCCTTGGTTCGTTATATAGGACCACCACCCTGAGCTTATTTTTTTAGTTAAAAGAGGTTTCTTAGGGACTGCCGGTTTCATAACAGTGACAGTGTCTGAAAGAAGTGAAGAGGTGGATTCTTTTTTCGCTTGGACCACTGGGCGGTACAGCAGAGGTACGCATGACCCCTAGGGGTGATATAGTGTGTAATTTGGATATTAGGGAAAAATTTAGACCTTGGTGAAAAAGGTGTAGCTTGTGTCTGGCATAGAGGGCCGACAATTGTCGGTTGTTCCTTTTTTTGTGCACAAATCATAGCTATTTTTTGTCCCCTAGCTGATACGGACAGACTATCGGGATCACTTAGCTCCGTGTACCACACAGTCTCTCCCCTCTTCTATGACTGTAGGCACTACGAAGGGGCTAAGATTTTCCGGACAAAATGATAATTTTTTTTGGTCGATCTTTTCTCTTCTAGTTTCATTTAGGGTTTCCATTTACGCATGGTTGATGTTGTGGTGTTAAAATTTTACAATTGTATTTCATGTTTGAATGTTATGTCATGCTAGTAAGTTTATGTGTCTATGAAATAGCTATTTTTTCCCCACAAATTGGAATTCTACATTTGCTAATTCTCTGCTAAAAATCAACTCGTACTTGAACTAACCATTGTACTTTGTTACATTTTGTTACTATTTCATTGGATTTGTCTTTGTCAAATGTCAAGCGCTTTTTATGATGCACCACTCTTACACAGCTTGTAACCAATAGATTGCTACCAGTACAAACCTGTGTACACAGTTTTCCCCACTATCAGAGTAGAATTTGTAATTCATTAAAACCTTGAAACAGTCAAAAGTTTACAAATTTCCTAACAAGTTTCCTAAACCATCATGGACGCTCCACTAGACCACATGCAAGCTTGGTTCCCATTACAGACTTGGAAACTGGAGAAACACTGCCAAGAGTCACACACCCATACCAAGGCGCACACTTTTCCCTGGCCTGAGGGAGGAACGTTCGATACCAACATCATAGAACATACTAAGATGCACATACAGACCAGGTATGCAGGTCAGAAGCAGGCTCAACTAGAGGCCCTACCAGACGGTTAGGTCATCTCCGAGGTGGCCCTGCCCTGCGAGACCATCCTCGAGCACGCACCCAAGGCATCCTATACACCGGCAGGGAAGTGCTCTCTTTGATGCCTGCCATCCCAGCCGCATCTGGCAAAGCCAGCCCCCTCCCAGTCCACTGCAAGGCTCCCTCAAAGTTCAACCCCCCCTCCCATTGGTTGGAGCCCATCAAGCCCCAGCGGGACAAGGAGCACATGCTCCTAACCACCCCTCCGAACGCCCTAGATTCAGAGGGAGGTTCATAGCAGTTGTAGAGGACAGGGGTTCCTGCCCCCAATGTCCGACATTGAGTGGGGAGCAGTAGGGTATGCTCCCCCACGGAAAGCTCAAGCTACGGATGAAGCATCAGGGCGTGAGCTGGAGGTCAAACCGCTACCCAGGATATTAGCACACAGTCATGAGTGAAGAAGGTGGGAGTCAGAAAAAAGGCGCAAGCAAAGGTTCGAAAGAGAAAAAGCTCTCGCCTGGGAAGCCCAACAGGAAAGAAGAACAACACACCCTCTCCCGGAGGAAGCCAGAGCTTGGCTCTGGGCTCCCCTTGAGGGTGAGCCTGGGGAAGAGTCAGAAGAGAGGCCCCTAGCAGAAACCCATACTCCCCCTGGATGCCGGCATAGGAGAGGGACTGACCAGGAGATAAGAAATCAGGAGAGCCTAACTGAAACACAATTATGACAGAGGACGGTTAGAATGGCACCCTTATGTGGGCACGAGGAGAGTGACGATGAGGACGTCAGCCGCTCCACCCAAACGCATCGATCAGGGCAACTGACCCCTAGAGAGAGAGTGTCCATAGAAGAAGGCGAGGACTTCGTGTGACCATTTTGCCATCTACTGGCCTGCTGGATTGAAAGGAAGGGCCAGTATGACAGACCTTGGCCAGAGGAGGGATCCTTTGAACCAGAGAACATGGCCACCGCGGAAGACTGCATCTGGCAAAGAGGGGGAGATCTGCGATGTAACTACCCCTAAATGCAGGGAAGCCTGAGAAGATGAGTGCTATGTGAAAGAGAAACCGACGGAGCAGCTCCATGCCAAAATATGCCTGCTGCTACAGAAGGGTGTGTCAGGGACCCTCTATGTGCCATCTGCACAGATGGACAAAGAAGGGTTCAGGAACAAACTGCCCCCATTGATGGATGGGGCAGGAAAGTGGATCTCGTGTTTTGAGAAGAACACCGTGGGAATCAACGTAGCTATAGGTGACGTCAAAAGCCTACTCAGCAGACTCATGGGAGAGCAGACCAACACAGTATTTTCCCAAGCCCACATCCCCACAGTCACGCTGATCAACACCGAGCATGAAGGGGCCACGTTTAAATCATTTAGATACCAAATATGGATGGCACTAAGGGAGATATTCCCCGATCGTCCAGACGTAGGAGGATTGATAGCAGAAAGCATGAAGATTGGGGAGACCGTGACTGACTTCCTAGATAGAATGAGGGAACAATAGGGATAAGAGAGAGGACAGCCCTGGACCGACACGGGTACCAAGGTTGCATTATTTTACAGCATCCTCAAAAAGGGACTGCCTGCTGAAATACAGACCGGACTAGATGGCGTATTAGGACTGGACACCAAACCTTGGCAGGAAATACAGGTCCACATATTGCATTACTACCGGAAAAGACAGGAGAAGGACACAGAAAAGCAGGAGCAGGCCCAGAGATACACCTCTAAATTGGTCCATCAGAAGTTGAAAACAACCACCCTAGAGGGGGCCGCATTGGCAGTAACCATACAAATGGTACCAGTCTTTAAGGGAGCTCCGGGTCAGGACCCCAGGGGGAATCCACTCAGTCCTAGTGGCCGAGGTCAGGGAAGCTGGCTACAGCCCAACCTCGCAGTGCGCCGCTATTGTCACAGAATGGGCCACATGGCCAGCCGATGTCGCCTAAAAACATATCATGAGCAGAGAGGAATAGTACCCAGACAGCCCCCACAGAATATCAATCTCCAAAACCAAACCCAGAGCAACGCAATTGCATCGCACACCCAGCCTCAAGGAAATCAGGCTACAGCCACCCTGCTGCAACAGGAGCAGGGAGGCTGGCCAAGCACGTGGCACCCACCGCAGCAGACAGGGGAGTACAGCCTAGCAAGTCTGGGGCCACACCCTCGGCAGGGAGGGGTGACTGTCTGGGGGTGGCAATGCCCTAGCATAACTGCAGAACACATATGCAGTAAATCCAAACCCCCAAATTGACACATCCACTTCGTACCCCACTTCAGAAAACTCACTACAACAATAAAAGACTAGTGACACAGCATTCGGAAAAACCTCAAGTCTTTACTTAAGTTCAGGAAAACTCGGGCTGCTGTCTGTCCGGTCATTTAGGAATCCTCGCTAACTCGTCATTTATAGGTGCCTGCAGGGGCCTAAGCCCCACTCTGCTTCTGTTCCCCAGGGCGGGTTGGCTGGACACGCCCTGGGGGGTCAGCAGTCTGACAAGGGGGCAGGGAGGGCCTCAACCAGTGCATAAAAGCAGGCACCCAGGACCAGCAGCTCAAGTCCAGCCTTGAGCAAGCTATGTAGGTCTCACCAACCCCAGGGTTTTCACCAAATTCAGGCCATCTTTTAATTCCAAAATTAAGCGATACTCTGGTGCCGGAAGCCAGGTTTTCCGTGCACTTGAGATGTTGAGGTGACCCAAGAACTCCATAATCCAAGCACAAATTTGGTACCAAGTCAATAGGGAAATTCACTTGGGCAATCAACCGTTACAGTTCGTTACTCGCAGTTTGACAAGTCCCAGCCGCGCATCTGACCACAATTGTAAGGAGGATATTTGCCTCCTCCTCTCCCTTAAACACTTCCAAGCACATCCAAAGTCTGCTCATAGGATCATGCCCATCCAAAACAGCGGGAGTAGCATTTCAACAGATAAGAAGCCCCTGATTTCCATTGAGGGCGCAAAGCATCCTGGATCTGAGGGAGAAGGGGGCGACGGGAGGGAACGGGGTTCCATAGATGACCATCGCAGCCCCCCGCACGTGCTGAATGGGGATGCTTGCCACCGCACCCGGCTTGTCGAAATAAGATACACAGAGCCTCACAAACAATGTCACATGAAGCAATAGGCCTGATCCCCATCATTGCCACATCCGGATCACGGGGGCCACAGAGCAGCATCTCAACTCCCCACTGATATGCCACATTACAACTAGCCCTACACAAGACTCCAGGAAGGCACCCAATGACCTGCCAGAAGAAGCCCAAAAGTAGCCCAAAAACTGAAGCTTCCAGAAACAGGTCGTAGTCAAAACACCCAACTGCATTATGAAAAACATCTTACATGCCACGTGTAGAGACCAGAGGAACATTCACGTAATGACGAGAACATCGCAATTCACTTTCCCTCACATTGCCCAAAGCCCATGCAGGTAAAGAGGAAACCCCCGCAACAGTAAAACGACACCCACACACACACACACACACACACACACACACACACATTTTTACTGGATGCAACCCACAGAGAAACCTACTCTCCCAGTCGCAGCAAGGAGAGAAGGAACCAAAGTACTGAAAAAATATTGCTACCCAACTTAAACTGATCATTTTCTAAAAACCATTACAACCTCTTTCCAGTACCTCACTAGAAAGTTTCACTCACAGGGAAAAGAGACAGAGTGTACCCCTAAAAAGAGAAACACAGGAACTCTCCAAAAACTGTCAAACAATGTTTTTTTTTTCCAATCTAACCTATAAGGCTATAACGCACAGCTCCTAACCCACAGTTCCACAATAAAACCACACGTGCACCGTTGTTACAGCGGCCCACCCCTCTTCAATCAAAACTCTTGAAAGGACATCAAAAAGGCCACCTGCTAAAGAACACAGACTGCAAATTGACTTTACAAACATTTAATAGGAGACTCTTTTTGTACTACACCAAGACCAGAAACTCCAGGGTGCCCAGACGACGGAAAACACCCCTGACAGCTATCCCAACACTTGCCAATGTTTTCCAAGTTATGTATTTTTGTATAACCTCTGTTTAGCATGGGTTCTCCCGCATCTCTCCCCCCCACTCCCCCGAGCCAGAAATATGCCTAGTTTTATGAAACCTATTTCGTAATTTTTTAAACGCATGTGCGGAGACCTCTTTCACCTTACTTACACCTATGCTGTACCAAATGCTAGCGTTCCTCACGTACTACACAGCTCACTCCTACACAACACCTGAAATCAGCACATGACTGCCGTGGGCACTCAAACCACAAACAGGTTGTCTACATATGCTCACTCATACCCCACGCCGTACGCGCAGACAGGCTTTACTTATCCCAAAAGATAGCCCTGAGAAAGCAAAATGTCTCATCCACCTGTACCTGTGTAGGATTAGGGCCAAGATTGAACCCAATAGAGTAAAACCCCATAGAACAGTAGTAAACATCACCCGGTATGAGACCAACCCCATGGCACTGTATTTTGTTACCAAACCTAGCGAAATTCAAACGGAACTAGACAGGATGAGGAGGGGCACTATAGGGGAGGACACTGTTTGGCCCGGGACTTTGTAGAAAATAGGTTCTAGGAGGTAGCAAGACCACTGCACCAGTGCACAAATACGTCGGCTCCCATCTCTGTCTGCAGTCCCAGAGCGGCCCTTAACATATTTGGGGCCCCATTTTTAATGACAAGTGGACCCCGGATATGGAATCCCAAAGCAGGGCCACTTACCTCGAACAGGCTAGGGAAAACGAGTCCCCCCGACATCCCGAGCCAAGAATTCTGGGATACAGAGATTAATAGGTACACATGGTTGGAGAGAAAAGGGCAACCCCTAATTGTATGGAAACTTACACTGAATTCTTTGTGTTTCAGTGGAAAAGGAGCCATACTGTTTGGCTTTAATGAGCATTGTAAAGTAATACTACATACACCGGACCTGCAATGGGGCACCTCCACGTTGATGGATTACTACAGGCAGTGCAGCAAACTTGCCTACACCCAGCTTGTCCCCGGATGGCGGGCCTTCGCTTCCTGGTCATCATACACACCCGAACACTGGTCATCCCTGGTGAAGATCTATCCGAGTTGTCCCAACATCCGCTACAGAAGAAAACTATGTTGCATCAGGCTTGAAGAAGAACTGCTGATTATTTTGGCTGGCCTCAGTACAAGAACATTCTGGAAGAATTTAGACTGTTTTCTGAAACTCAAGTAAATACAGGATGGTCGATACCCTTTTTCACCTTGCAAACGAAGGGAAGGAAACCTGTTGGTTACAAATAACCAGATGGGAAATGGGAAAGATGATCAACAACACTGAGCTCGGCCTAAACGCTATCAAGGAAGAACTGAGAGCCATTTGCCTTATGGTGTTTCAACATCGGTACATGTTGGACTTGATGACCGCGATGGAGGGTGGGGTGTGTGCCAAGAATGGTGCTTCCTGTTGTACTTTTATTCCTGGAAATGATCTCGAAAACGGAACTCTCACTCTTGCCATCCAAGCACTGCATCATCTACAAGCTGACATGAAGGAGGGAGGTGCCACTGAGCAGGACTGGTCTCATCGTTTTGTTTCTTAAACTCCCTAATGGATGTTCAAAATATTCACGTTATTACTTCCAGTTTTCATTCTTGTACTACTGTTATATGATTTCCTACGGGGGAAGAGGGTTTCCTGCTGTAAAAACAATGTCAATGTACACCATGAAATGTAAAGACCCAACAGCGGCAATACCAATAAATGCAATGTTGATGTACACCATTAACTATTCACGCATAACAATGTCAAAACTAGTAAAAGCAATGTCGATGTACGCTATGACAACTGTACGAATAATAATGAGAATGTCAGTGTCAGGAGTCCGTGAATGACAGGAGAACTGATTGGCCTCCTGAGGAGGTTAACGGCGTACTATTGCCTTATATGCAGGCAGGAGTGGAGCCCTTTAAGGAAAATCCCTCGGAGGACTCCCCGGAGGCGTGGCCTGTGCCGTTTCCCTCGACCATCCAATCAGGTGGGAGATCGGACGGAACAAGAGAGGAGAGCCCCCGCACGTATGCGGAAGGAGAATCCCGGCCGAGAGGAGAGTTGGAAGCGTGGAGGTTGGAGAGAACGGACGGATGGAAAGAAGACGAGAGAAGGAGCGCTGCCCTCGACGAAGACGTCAAGCCAGGAGGCCAACGAGACTGTGTTCCGCCCCGCCACCCTCCAGGAGGAGGGTGGCTCCACAAGGTACGGGCGAAGCTTCAGGGGTTTCCAGGGCACGGGTAGGTGGAGGCTGGCGAATGAGAGGGAGGTCACAAACAGGGTCCACACGGTGTCGGCGTTTTTGGTGATTCATCCCTCACTCCCCGCTACCCTATATCCGGAAGTGTTTCTCTTCCCCACTGACCATACTATTAATTCCTTTGCCTTTTGGGTTTGGTCGAATTCCGGTACCGGGACCACAAACGTGTTGTAAAGCCAGGACGGCCCTACTTCCCCATTTTCCCCTGGAAGAAAGCTGGTGACTAAGGGCGCTGCCCCAACCAGAAGAGGACCCTAGTGTACCGGACTGTGTAAAACAAAAAGAGTAAATAAAAGAAGTGATAAACAACCCCTTTCTCTGTCTCATTGATGCTTGATACTCGATACTCCTACGGACATAGATCCCGTTACAGTCAGTAAATATGATATCAATGACTGCCATGTTCTAAGCACACGAAAAAACAAGCTAATATCATTGCTGTTGAATTCAGCCAAGATGAACTCCCCATCAACCCTATGTCAGAGATACATGGTATGACAGGCCCTGTGACCCAAACCCAGGCCTACCGATTGATAGGTCACAGGTGGGGTTACACTCAGTCCGAAGACAAACGCACAACCAGGGAAAACCCTGATCGATCCCACAGATAGGCAGCTACACCACAAACAGGTCAGAGGAAAGTGGCCCCAATAAAACACTTTTGGCCAAAAGGCTCACATTCCTAAAATACCACAAAGGTAGATGCTATATGTAGTTAGAAACACTCAGCCAATCAGTACACAGCACGCACACCACACGTAGTGATCACGCACTCCTCATGCCAGACATCTGGACACATACACAATGGCCCACATTAACTCTCCCCGAGGTCGAGAGCCACCCGTGTCCCCATTATCAGATGATTGTATCTATAATTTATGACTAGACCCAGACCCTATGTTCTTTAAGAATATGAAATTGGTTTATTGTACCCACATGCTCTTTAAGAATATGAAATTGGTTTATTGTACCTCATGAACTGTATGCCTCATGTCTTTTCATTTTTTCAAGGTAAATTCATATTTGAGCAACATTTTGTATAAAAAATGAAATGTATTATGTGATGACAAAATTTGATATAGCAAGATCATGAAAATGAAATAGACTACATAGCATTTCAGAACGGGTAGGTTAAATGCGAACAAAAAACACAACAAAAACATACCTACTATTACGTTGGCAACGTGGTGGCTCAACATTTCTATCGAACAGATGGTCAGAGAAACCCTGCAACATCAAATTGTTGGTGAAAATTTGAGTTTGAACAGTAGCTAAGGTCTGTTAACCCCTTTTATAGGTATGAACCCGCCAGGTCAGGTGTGGAGTTTTAGGAGCCATGGTTACACCGACAGTAAGCAAAAATCCTAATCGGGCCGAGTTGTGGCTGAAATGCCTCTGCCAGCTGCTTTTGGGCTATTACTCCGCCGATGGAGGAGTCTATGTGCGACGGAGACAGCGGAGGTTAGACAGAGTTTTGTCTGTCATACTGCCAACATATAAATCAGGCAGTCTAACAGTCCCGAAGGCAGACGGATGGTACGTTAATTTTCGATGGTCTGGACGCATCTGCCAAGGTATAAATCAGGCCCTAAGTTGAAAGGTAAAATCTCCAACAGGGTTAAATTTAGTTGGTGCATCCAACCCACACTCCATCGGTATCGGCTTTAAATCGCACCTAGGTCCCGGTCTACTGCAACCAGTTGATCTGCGCTGGCATGTAACACTATTTGGCTCTATTTTTATTCAAAACTTTAGAAATTCACATCCCCGATTCTCCTTACTGGATATTTGTAGATTGGGGTAATTTTGTTGCTTAAATTATTCTCTATTGTTATAAACTGGAGTGGGATTTAGTACTAGTAGTAGTAATAATCTTTATTCGGTTAAATAGAAACCATAAAAGATGTAAACTCACACAGTTAATACATGTCCAATGTCAATCAGTTATACATGCAAACCAAAACCTGCGCGTGTCAAAAGTTTGTACATCATTCCAAGAGTGGGATTTAGATTGTGTCAGGGTTTTATTTTTACTTTTTTACTTTATACGCTCAATGTAAGCAATGGACTTGAATGCATTAAAAGCAGATAAAAATGATCAAACCATCTAACTGAACAAGTTACTGACCTTTGGTAACATCTTATCTGGTAGAGACTATCTAGCCGCAGATTGCTTAACATAGAATATTCCCCAGGTGTCAGACTGGATACGCAAAATCTTCAACAGTAGCTCTGCGCGCTGGTAGATGGTGTCGATTGGCGCTGGCTGCGCCGGAAGTGACTTTTACAGTGTCTATGTTAGCGCCAACACCGCACACTGATATTAGTTTCTTTCAGTGACATTTCCGTGCCAGAAGCACTGAACCACGTCAGAAGGCTAAATAGGTAGTAGTGTTCCCTAAGAGGGAAAGAACCGCACATCAATAGAAACAATATTTGTATAGATGACAATATTGAGCGTGAATAATTATTTCCTTTGCTGTAAGTACAGCGGGTGCTCAGGTAACTTAAAACACCTACCACCTAGAGGTGCTAACAGCACGTTATAGGATAACCTGCCTATCAATACACAAGAAAAAAGCTTATTTTAGCACACCCATTGATATGTAACTCAATCCAAGAAAGTATTGGACAAATACTAATCACAATCTAAATCAATATATTAATAGGCACATGAGGATAATATAGTGAGACAAATGATATGCAGGGCATTTAAGATAGTCCACAAGCGACGTCAGTTGATAATTCTTTTTATTGGTTTCTTAAAGATTCCCAGCACACGATTTAGCCGACACGTGTTTTGTCTGTACTCAGACTTTTTCAAGGCTGGAAAATAGATTTATACAATCAATGTGCTAAATATATACAAAAATAGTATTTAATTAAAAACACCTATTACATAATACAACAATAAAAAAGTGTGCCTCACAACATTGGATGTAATCTGAGCCTCTGTGATTAGATAGAAAGAGAGGACCTTAAACTATATCAGGCAATCCATTTAGATCATATACATAAAATTACGTTAACTACTGATACAGATAATGAGTAAAAAACATCCACAAAACAACCAAAGTTTACATCCTAGGAGAAAGATTAGAGAAGCAGTGCATCTAGGACCGAAGTCTCTAGAGGAAAGGATTTATAAAGAGAGAAAGAGCAAGAGAAAGAGAGAAGTGCAGCAAGGACCATACCAATAAGTACAAGAATATAGAAAAATTATAAAAAAGATAAATAACATAATTGAGTGATGTATCCTTGAAGCACAAAGGGTTAGAGTAAATAGTAGAATCAAACACCATGGACCCAAGTGAATAAAATCCAAAAATATCACATAGAAAAACCCACCAAAAATGGTAATATTATAGCAGTAAGGTCCAATATGGATCAGTCCAAATGGCACGTTCGATTGCGTGTTCATAAGCCCAAAGTATTCATATGAAGAACTAGATGGTCTATTGACACAAGATAAAAAAGAATCAAATATATCTTTCCTAAGAACGTACATGTAAAATTAGAGTAAAATTACACAAAAAGAGAAAACATGGTCGTGTTACCCGGCATGTAACTGCAAAAGATTTCTAGAAATATGCCCAATATATCTAATGCACAAAGAAATTAAGTATATTTATGTATTACCAAGAACATTTGGAGCATGTGTACATGCATCCAGGTCAAATGAAAATGTTGGGCATAATAAGATAAAATCCGCAAGGCTATTTAGCCATACTATAATTAATTTATTAGTAGAGAGCGATGTGGGTAAATCCCTACCCTCACTTAATACGCGAGCCTACATGATAAAATCACGAATAACCTAATGGGTATAATAAAGAGATCATATAAAGATTTATTCAATGTGTATTAGCGCGGAGATGTCACTAATACTACAAAAGGACCATAGAAGAAAAGAGTTATACAGCAAAGAGTTCATATGATCTCATAAGCAAATTGAAGTGCTTTGAAGGATAAACACATCAGATGAATAATCATGATGGTCCTTATACACAAAGCGGAGGTCAAAATTGCATATCTTTTATATAATATAATGTTCCAGGTATTGAAAAGTACATATGTCTTGGACGGTGCTCAATCAGAATACTACCACTGAATGTCAGGTCTGTGATACATACGCAAAGAGATCAAGGGGTAACCCGTTATTAGAATAGGGACACTCTCCTAAACGAAACAACTGCAAAAGGATTATACGATGTGGTAATAGTTCACAATTCCAAAAGGTAAGCTGTGCACTGCTAGGGTCTCATCCTAAACCAAACAGTATAATTTATTAGCAACAATAACGCGAGCGCCAGGAAAATAATCCTGAAAGATATATAATCACTCACCTGTGAGTGTTGTCGCTTATGCTTTTGTGCAATAAAAATAATGTTTTTCTTTCCTTGTATTATTAAATGCCAAATATAACCGTCTCCGCAGTACGCTGCATCTTTATGAAAAATTGCAAAAGCAGGGCACAACCATAGTAAGTCTGAAGCCTGGCAAAAAAGTAATAACTCAATCAGTATGGGCATAAAACATCGAAATGATCAATCATTGTATACCAGCAAGGCACCCATAGACTTACTCACCCTATATGAGTAAGTGTCTCCTCAGCAAAAGCATGTGTGTCCGCTCGCGGTGTAAGTAAGGAAAGGTTCCTAGCCATCTTGTATTAAGTTCATCTCCTCCAAATGTCACATGACCCCAGATCACGTGATCATCACGTGAACTAATACTGATCATGATGTATCACTACGAGAATATGTCCGCCATATTGGAATGTGTAAAGTGGCGAGAGATAAAGACAGAAACGAATGTGTAAAAAAGAAAAGAATATGGCCGCCATCTCTGAATAGTAGTGAATAAGAAAATTAATATCAAATAGTGCTGCATATAAAAGAATAAGATTTGGAAATTATGTTCGTTAACTTTGTGTTAAGATGAACACAAATGGAATTGTGGGGCCAATATGTCGGTGCCTCCGGTGCTAAAACGCACAATTATCAACCACACTAAGATATAATATTAATATATCCTGAACACAAAACAATAATACAATGGTTCAAAAAACACCCTCGATCTTAAGTTGGAGATATTGTTGTCTTGCGATAGTCAATATATCACTTCCGCAAATAAACACCACAAGTTTGTGTAGACATATTCTAATAATAGGAGGGTAAAGATTATACATTAACCCATCACCATTATGTGTGATTCGTAGTTAGATTTAGGCCCAGTGGAAAAAGATGCAGTCAATTAAAGATCATAGAATAATAATACAACCCATGCATTTAGAACACTAAATTTGATTTCCATATTTCCTTGCAAAATCTACAGCAAAACAGCATTAATCAATCTCAATTAGTTAACCCCCAATCATACAATGTAAGCAAAATGTCTTTACTTGATATATACAAAATCAGATTGATTAGGACAGTATTTGATCAATACATTGCATTGAATCACGTAGGACATAATCTATTTGCTAGAGGAATATTCTTTGATTACAAAGCAACAGTATCATGCCTATAGTACTAGAATGTTGGAGAAGCCCATATGGTGAGGAACAACATGCAATATTGAGATATAGAATTGTAGTTAGTCACGTAAAAAAACATGCAATTCTCTATCTGTATTTAGCCCCTGATCAACAGATCTCAATTTGATGAGCCACTTTGCTTCCAGTTTTCTAAGTGCAGAGGTTTTGTCTCCTCCGCAGGGATCATCCTCCACTATGGCAATACCATGAAATTTGAGTCGCAGTACTTCTGAGGTTGTGTGTGAGGTATTATAGTGTACTGCCAGTCGATAATTGGCGTTACCATTACGTATGGCTCTAATATGTTCCTGGATCCGCACTTTCAGCGGTCTGATGGTACTACCAACATAAAGTTGATTACATTGACAAATAATGCAATACACTATGTATTTAGTATTACAATTAATAAAATGATGTATCTTGTGTGTCTGTCCGGTGTTGTAACTAAAGCTAGTAATCTTATTGTCAGCAAATTGGCATACACTGCACATTGAGCATTTGTAAAAACCCTTCGGTTTTGCTGGTAACCATGTCCGTGTTTGTTCAGTACTGTTGTTGACAACGATTGATGGACTAAGTATGTTCCTCAAGGTCCTACCCCTTTTGTATGTAATCTGTGGTTTGTCGGATAAGTGTGGATCCAAATCATGATCTAACTTCAACAGATGCCAGTGTCTATAGATTGTCTTAAACACATTGTTGCTCTGCGAGTTAAATTGCGTTATGAGTGCAATTTTCTCTCTGTTTTCTTCTTCTTTTCGAATGAGATTTTAAGAGCCCTGGACGTTTTGTTCTATTGCTCCGTGGTATGAGCTTTTTCCAATACAGTACGGTCATACCCTCTGATCAGAAAACGTTGTTTCAAAGTATCTACCTCCTGTTGGAGAATGTGATCGTTACTACAATTCCTCCTTAGACGCAGTCATCTCGCCAAAGGGTATTGCACGAATTTGAGATGTCGGGTGTGCACTATTAGCATGCAACACTGAGTTACACGCTGTAGTCTTACGATAGAGCTTGCACTCGAATGTACCATTCTCAACATAGAGTGTGATGTCTAAAATGTCAATGTGGTTTTTATTAATATTATGTGTAAAGCTCAAACTGTATTGATTGACATTCAAATATTCAATGAACGCATCTAATGTCTTTCTGTCACCTCCCCAAATCATAAGGATGTCGTCGATAAAACGACCCCAATAGACAATGTGATTTGTCAAATTGGGTGGGCATAATCTCCAAATGTGATGTTCCTCGTAAAAACCCATGTAGATGTTAGCAAACGATGGGGAAAATTTGGCACCCATGGCTACCCCTGAGTGTTGTCTATACCAGGTCTCATTGTGTTTGAAATAGTTATTGTTAAGTGTCAATCGTGTGAGCTCAAGTAACATTTCTGTATGTTCATACAGGGTCGCATCACGTTTAGATAGAAAATAAGTAAGAGCTTCCATCCCTTTATCCAAGGGAATACTGGTATATAATGCACTCACGTCAAGTGTGACAAAGGTGAGTTAATCTGTCCAGACTAGATCTTCCAATTTATTGAGATCTTTGGTGTCCTCGATAAAAGCAGGTAGATTTCGTACAATTGGTTGCAAAAAGATGTCAATATATTCTGAGATACACTCAGTGGGTCCCCCTATTCCAGAAATGATAGGTCTGCCTGGAGGAGCTGTTGAGTTTTTATGTATCTTGGGCAGAGTATAAATATAAGCTGCTCTTGGTGTAGGGTTGAACATGTATTTGTATTCCATGTCTGAGAGCAGACCAGAACTCTGCCAATATCTCAGTGTTTTCTCTACTAGTTTGTTCACTTCTTGCATAGGACTATTGGAGATCTTAGTATACGAGTCCCTGTCAGATAGTTGACTTTCGATTTCTCCATTGTAATATTCATGGTCCATCAAAACAATGTTACCCCCTTTGTCCGCTTCTTTAATAGCTAGATTAGAATATTTTGACAGTTGAAAGAGGGCTGTTCTTTCTTCCTTAGTGAGATTATCTCTGACTCTGGCGGGTACATGTTGTAATTTATCCTATAACTTGTATAGGTCATTTGTTACTGCTTTGTAAAAGCAATCAATCATATTGTCAGGTGCTAACATGGGTGTAAAGGTGGATTTGGTTCTCAACCCACTATCTGTTTGTAGATTGGTTCCTATATCGAGATCTTGAAGTATTTCCCCAATGCTAGGTACAGAATCTATACTGTCATCAAGGGATAGTAACATGTGCATGTTTTGAATGTCCTTGATCGTTTGACCGCTATTTTCTACTGTATATATAGGGACTGGACACAATTTTTTGTTATTGTGAAAGAATTTTTTAATTTGAGCCTTTGCACAAATTTAAACAGATCTATGTGAATCTGCGTAAAGTTGGGTCTAGATAATGGACAAAAGCTAAGTCCCTTCTTTAATACATTGATTTCATCATTGGTTAACACTTGATGCGACCGATTAACAATGGATACATCATCCTTTGCATTAGTGGCAATAGACATTGTGGACGCGTTTGTATCATTTGACATTTCTCTCTCTCCAGCCATCAATTTTTTTGTATGCGTGTTACAGACCTTGTCACTCTTTTGTTCTCTTCTGAGTCTGTTCTTTCTGCCCCCCCCCCGCCTAGTTCTTTTCCTCCTGTGTTCTTTTTGTTGAACCCTAATCTGGTCCCTTTCCTGTATCTCTCCAGCTCTGATAAAAAAGACGAACCTGTGGCATTGGTATCATTCTGCCCTACAGTTGATGGTGTTTCACTCCTGGCCTCACTAGTTTCGCTTGTGATGCTTGATAAATCTGACTCGCTTGCTGACACAAGAGTACCTGATCTCTTGTCATTAAGGTCCTTGACCCCCCCTCTGGGTTTAACTTCGTCAAATTTCTTGGCGAACGTAAAAATTCGGCCATTCTTGTAGTCATTTTCATCTCTCTTGAGTTTACGGATTTTTTTGTCCCCAATATAAGTCTGATGAGAGCCCAGTACTTCTTTTAAAATTTTGAAGTTTTTCTCTGTGGCTTCTGTAAGATTTAGTCTTTTGATCTCTTCCTCAACCTGTTCTATTTCACTTAATAATTTTGATCTCTTTCTCTCAGCATGTCGAATAAGTAAATCCATCATACCAAATGATGAAGATGATATTAGATCTTCCCACTCCAAAAGGAGATCAGGATCAAGATCCTCAAAGGTGGGAAAAATAATAACTGAGTCCTCTCGGAACTTGTCTAATCTCAATGTACTTCTTTAATGTTGTGAGATCCCACCATCGAGAGAGTTCCAATTTACGTAATCTCTCTAGTTTAATAAACAATTGTCTTAAGCCCTGTGGTTTCTCTTCTATTGTGTTAACTTTTTTGGACTGAATGCCCTGTGCTGCAAAAATATCCTTAAACATTTTATCCCCATCATCCTCAAATCCTGCCATTCTCAATGGGTAATTCTATCTTCAATATCTCTGATGAATGTATCAATCAGATCACGCTTACAAAAAACTTGAGTGCTGGTATCCACTTATAATTACAACAAAGGACAAATAGGTAGTAGTGTTCCCTAAGAGGGAAAGAACCGCACATCAATAGAAACAATATTTGTATAAATGACAATATGGAGCGTGAATAATTCTTTTCGTTGCTGTAAGTACAGCGGGGTGCTCAGGTAGCTTAAAACACCTACCACCTAGAGGTGCTAACAGCACGTTATAGGATAACCTGCCTATCAATACACAAGAAAAAAGCTTATTTTAGCACACCCATTGATATGTAACTCAATTCAAGAAAGTATTGGACAAATACTAATCACAATCTAAATCAATATATTAATAGGCACATGAGGATAATATAGTGAGACAAATGATATGCAGGGCATTTTAGATAGTCCACAAGCGTCGTCAGTTGATAATTCTTTTTATTGGTTTCTTAAAGATTACCAGCACACGATTTAGCCGACACGTGTTTCGTCTGTACTCAGACTTTTTCAAGGCTGGAAAATAGATTTATACAATCAATGTGCTA
This sequence comes from Calotriton arnoldi, assembly GCA_963921515.1. Classification (NCBI taxonomy): domain Eukaryota; kingdom Metazoa; phylum Chordata; class Amphibia; order Caudata; family Salamandridae; genus Calotriton; species Calotriton arnoldi. The sequence continues at coordinate 746,057 of CAWUFW010002056.1, forward strand.
AATATATACAAAAATAGTATTTAATTAAAAACACCTATTACATAATACAACAATAAAAAAGTGTGCCTCACAACATTGAATGTAATCTGAGCCTCTGTGAATAGATAGAAAGAGAGGACCTTAAACTATATCAGGCAATCCATTTAGATCACATACATAAAATTACGTTATCTACTGATACAGATAATGAGTAAAAAACATCCACAAAACAACCAAAGTTTACATCCTAGGAGAAAGATTAGAGAAGCAGTGCATCTAGGACCGAAGTCTCTAGAGGAAAGAATTTATAAAGAGAGCAAGAGAAAGAGAGAAGTGCAGCAAGGACCATACCAATAAGTACAAGAATATAGAAAAATTTAAAAAAAAGATAAATAACATAATTGAGTGATGTATCCTTGAAGCACAAAGGGTTAGAGTAAATAGTAGACCCAAACACCATGGACCCAAGTGAATAAAATCCAAAAATATCACATAGAAAAACCTACCAAAAATGGTAATATTATAGCAGTAAGGTTCAATATGGATCAGTCCAAATGGCACGTTCGATTGCGTGTTCATAAGCCCAAAGTATTCATATGAAGAACTAGATGGTCTATTGACACAAGATAAAAAAGAATCAAATATATCTTTCCTAAGAACGTAAATGTAAAATTAGAGTAAAATTACACAAAAAAGATAAAACATGGTCGTGTTACCCGGCATGTAACTGCAAAAGATTTCTAGAAATATGCCCAATATATCTAATGCACAAAGAAATTAAGTATATTTATGTATTACCAAGAACATTTGGAGCATGTGTACATGCATCCAGGTCAAATGAAAATGTTGGGCATAATAAGATAAAATCCGCAAGGCTATTTAGCCATACTATAATTAATTTATTAGTAGAGAGCGATGTGGGTAAATCCCTACCCTCACTTAATACGAGAGCCTACATGATGAAATCACGAATAACCTAATAGATATAATAAAGAGATCATATAAAGATTTATTCAATATGTATTAGCGCGGAGATGCCACTAATACTACAAAAGGACCATAGAAGAAAAGAGTTATACAGCAAAGAGTTCATATGATCTCATAAGCAAATTGAAGTGCTTTGAAGGAGAAACATCAGATGAATAATCATGATGGTCCTTATACACAAAGCGGAGGTCAAAATTGCATATCTTTTATATAATATAATGTTCCAGGTATTGAAAAGTACATATGTCTTGGATGGTGCTCAATCAGAATACTACCGCTGAATGTCAGGTCTGTGATACATACGCAAAGAGATCAAGGGGTAACCCGTTATTAGAATAGAGACACTCTCCTAAACGAAACAACTGCAAAAGGATTATACGATGTGGTAATAGTTCACAATTCCAAAAGGTAAGCTGTGCACTGCTAGGGTCTCATCCTAAACCAAACAGTATAATTTATTAGCAACAATAACGCGAGCGCCAGGAAAATAATGCTGAAAGATATATAATCACTCACCCGTGAGTGTTGTCGCTTATGCTTTTGTGCAATAAAAATAATGTTTTTCTTTCCTTGTATTATTAAATGCCAAATATAACCGTCTCCGCAGTACGCTGCATCTTTATGAAAAATTGCAAAAGTGGGGCACGACCATAGTAAGTCTGTAACCTGGCGAAAAAGTAATAACTCAATCAGTATGGGCATAAAACATCGAAATGATCAATCATCGTATACCAGCAAGGCACCCATAGACTTACTCACCCTATATGAGTAAGTGTCTCCTCAGCAAAAGCACGTGTGTCCGCTCGCGGTGTAAGTGAGGAAATGCTCCTAGCCATCTTGTATTAAGTTCATCTCCTTCAAATGTCACATGACCCCAGATCACGTGATCATCACGTGAACTAATACTGATCATGATGTATCACTACGAGAATATGTCCGCCATATTGGAATGTGTAAAGTGGCGAGAGATAAAGACAGAAACGAATGTGTAAAAAAGAAAAAAGAATATGAGTATGGCCGCCATCTCTGAATAGTAGTGAATAAGAAAATTAATATCAAATAGTGCTGCATATAAAAGAATAAGATTGGGAAATTATGTTCGTTAACTTTGTGTTAAGATGAACACAAATGGAATTGTGGGGCCAATATGTCGGTGCCTCCGGTGCTAAAACCCACAATTATCAACCACACTAAGATATAATATTAATATATCCTGAACACAAAACAATACAATGGTTCGAAAAAACGCCCTCGATCTTAAGTTGAAGAGAGATTGTTGTCTTGCGATAGTCAATATATCACTTCCGCAAATAAACACCACAAGTTTGTGTAGACATATTCTAATAATAGGAGGGTAAAGATTATACATTAACCCATCACCATTATGTGTGATTCGTAGTTAGAATTAGGCCCAGTGGAAAAAGATGCGGTCAATTAAAGATCATAGTATAATAATACAACCCATGCATTTAGAACACTAAATTTGATTTCCATATTTCCTTGCAAAATCTACAGCAAAACAGCATTAATCAATCTCAATTAGTTAACCCCCAATCATACATTGTGAGCAAAATGTCTTTACTTGATATATACAAAATCAGATTGATTAGGACAGTATTTGATCAATACATTGCATTGAATCACGTAGGACATAATCTATTTGCTAGAGGAATATTCTTTGATTACAAAGCAACAGTATCATGCCTATAGTACTAGAATGTTGGAGAAGCCCATATGGTGAGGAACAACATGCAATATTGAAATATAGAATTGTAGTTAGTCACGTAAAAAAACATGCAATTCTCTATCTGTATTTAGCCCCTGATCAACAGATCTCAATTTGATGAGCCACTTTGCTTCCAGTTTTCTAAGTGCAGAGGTTTTGTCTCCTCCGCAGGGATCATCCTCCACTATGGCAATACCATGAAATTTGAGTCGCAGTACTTCTGAGGTTGTGTGTGAGGTATTATAGTGTACTGCCAGTCGATAATTGGCGTTACCATTACGTATGGCTCTAATATGTTCCTGGATCCGCACTTTCAGCGGTCTGATGGTACTACCAACATAAAGTTGATTACATTGACAAATAATGCAATACACTATGTATTTAGTATTACAATTAATAAAATGATGTATCTTGTGTGTCTGTCCGGTGTTGTAACTAAAGCTAGTAATCTTATTGTCAGCAAATTGGCATACACTGCACATTGAGCATTTGTAAAAACCCTTCGGTTTTGCTGGTAACCATGTCCGTGTTTGTTCAGTACTGTTGTTGACAACGATTGATGGACTAAGTATGTTCCTCAAGGTCCTACCCCTTTTGTATGTAATCTGTGGTTTGTCGGATAAGTGTGGATCCAAATCATGATCTAACTTCAACAGATGCCAGTGTCTATAGATTGTCTTAAACACATTGTTGCTCTGCGAGTTAAATTGCGTTATGAGTGCAATTTTCTCTCTGTTTTCTTCTTCTTTTTCGAATTAGATTTTAAGAGCCCTGGACGTTTTGTTCTATTGCTCCGTGGTATGAGCTTTTTCCAATACAGTACGGTCATACCCTCTGATCAGAAAACGTCGTTTCAAAGTATCTACCTCCTGTTGGAGAATGTGATCGTTACTACAATTCCTCCTTAGACGAGTCATCTCGCCAAAGGGTATTGCACGAATTTGAGATGTCGGGTGTGCACTATTAGCATGCAACACTGAGTTACACGCTGTAGTCTTACGATAGAGCTTGCACTCGAATGTACCATTCTCAACATAGAGTGTGATGTCTAAAATGTCAATGTGGTTTTTATTAATATTATGTGTAAAGCTCAAATTGTATTGATTGACATTCAAATATTCAATGAACGCATCTAATGTCTTTCTGTCACCTCCCCAAATCATAAGGATGTCGTCGATAAAACGACCCCAATAGACAATGTGATTTGTCAAATTGGGTGGGCATAATCTCCAAATGTGATGTTCCTCGTAAAAACCCATGTAGATGTTAGCAAACGATGGGGAAAATTTGGCACCCATGGCTACCCCTGAGTGTTGTCTATACCAGGTCTCATTGTGTTTGAAATAGTTATTGTTAAGTGTCAATCGTGTGAGCTCAAGTAACATTTCTGTATGTTCATACAGGGTCGCATCACGTTTAGATAGAAAATAAGTAAGAGCTTCCATCCCTTTATCCAAGGGAATACTGGTATATAATGCACTCACGTCAAGTGTGACAAAGGTGAGTTAATCTGTCCAGACTAGATCTTCCAATTTATTGAGATCTTTGGTGTCCTCGATAAAAGCAGGTAGATTTCGTACAATTGGTTGCAAAAAGATGTCAATATATTCTGAGATAGACTCAGTGGGTCCCCCTATTACAGAAATGATAGGTCTGCCTGGAGGAGCTGTTGAGTTTTTATGTATCTTGGGCAGAGTATAAATATAAGCTGCTCTTGGTGTAGGGTTGAACATGTATTTGTATTCCATGTCTGAGAGCAGACCAGAACTCTGCCAATATCTCAGTGTTTTCTCTACTAGTTTGTTCACTTCTTGCATAGGACTATTGGAGATCTTAGTATATGAGTCCCTGTCAGATAGTTGACTTTCGATTTCTCCATTGTAATTTTCATTGTCCATCAAAACAATGTTACCCCCTTTGTCCGCTTCTTTAATAGCTAGATTAGAATATTTTGTCAGTTGAAAGAGGGCTGTTCTTTCTTCCTTTGTGAGATTATCTCTGACTCTGGCGGGTACATGTTGTAATTTATCCTTTAACTTGTATAGATCATTTGTTACTGCTTTGTAAAAGCAATCAATCATATTGTCAGGTGCTAGCATGGGTGTAAAGGTGGATTTGGTTCTCAACCCACTATCTGTTTGTAGATTGGTTCCTATATCGAGATCTTGAAGTATTTCCCCAATGCTAAGTACAGAATCTATACTGTCATCAAGGGATAGTAACATGTGCATGTTTTGAATGTCCTTGATTGTTTAACTGCTATTTTCTACTGTATATATAGGTATTGGATAAAAATTTTTGTTATTGTCAAAGATTTTTTTTTATTTGAGCCTCCGCACAAATTTAAACAGATCTATGTGAATCTGCGTAAAGTTGGGTCTAGATAATGGACAAAAGCTAAGTCCCTTCTTTAATACATTGATTTCATCATTGGTTAACACTTGATGCGACAGATTAACAATGGATACATCATCCTTTGCATTAGTGGCAATAGACATTGTGGACGCGTTTGTATCATTTGACATTTCTCTCTCTCCAGCCATCAATTTTTTGTATGCGTGTTACAGACCTTGTCACTCTTTTGTTCTCTTCGAGTCTGTTCTTTCTGCCCCCCGCCTAGTTCTTTTCCTCCTGTATTCTTTTTGTTGAACCCTAATCTGGTCCCTTTCCTGTATCTCTCCAGCCCTGATAAAAAAGACGAACCTGTGGCATTGGTATCATTCTGTCCTACAGTTGATGGTGTTTCACTCCTGGCCTCACTAGTTTCGCTTGTGATGCTTGATAAATCCGACTCCTTGCTGACACAAGAGTACCTGATCTCTTGTCATTAAGGTCATTGACCCCCCCCCCTCTGGGTTTAACTTCGTCAAATTTCTTGGCGAACGTAAAAATTCAGCCATTCTTGTAGTCATTTTCGTCTCTCTTGAGTTTACGGATTTTTTTGTCCCTAGTATAAGTCTGATGAGAGCCCAGTACTTCTTTTAAAATTTTGAAGTTTTTCTCTGTGGCTTCTGTAAGATTTAGTCGTTTGATCTCTTCCTCAACCTGTTCTATTTCACTTAATAATTTTGATCTCTTTCTCTCAGCATGTCGAATAAGTAAATCCATCATACCAAATGATGAAGATGATATTAGATTTTCCCACTCCAAAGGAGATCAGGATCAAGATCCTCAAAGGTGGGAAAAATAATAACTGAGTCCTCTCGGAACTTGTCTAATCTCAATGTACTTCTTTAATGTTGTGAGATCCCACCATCGAGAGAGTTCCAATTTACGTAATCTCTCTAGTTTAATAAACAATTGTTTTAAGCCCTGTGGTTTCTCTTCCATTGTGTTAACTTTTTGGACTGAATGCCCTGTGCTGCAAAAATATCATTAAACATTTTATCCCCATCATCCTCAAATCCTGCCATTCTCATGAGTAATTCTATCTTCAGTATCTCTGATGAATGTATCAATCAGATCACGCTTACAAAAAACTTGAGTGCTAGTATCCACTTATAATTACAACAAAGGACAAATAGGTAGTAGTGTTCCCTAAGAGGGAAAGAACCGCACATCAATAGAAACAATATTTGTATAGATGACAATATTGAGCGTGAATAATTCTTTTCGTTGCTGTAAGTACAGCGGGGTGCTCAGGTAGCTTAAAACACCTACCAACTAGAGGTGCTAACAGCACGTTATAGGATAACCTGCCTATCAATACACAAGAAAAAAGCTTATTTTAGCACACCCATTGATATGTAACTCAATCCAAGAAAGTATTGGACAATTACTAATCACAATCTAAATCAATATATTAATAGGCACATGAGGATAATATAGTGAGACAAATGATATGCAGGGCATTTAAGATAGTCCACAAGCGTCGTCAGTTGATAATTCTTTTTATTGGTTTCTTAAAGATTCCCAGCACACGATTTAGCCGACACGTGTTTCGTCTGTACTCAGACTTTTTCAAGGCTGGAAAATAGATTTATCTAACAAAATAAGGGAGAGGGGCCCCTTACCGCCAAAGGAGTAGGGCACCGAAAGACCGTAGTCAAAACTAAAATCTCCTTTGGGCGATTCAGTACATTAACAGACTCACACTCTTACAACACACTTGTCACGAGACCCATACCACAACCATCAAAGGCCAAGTGTCTATATTTGTAAAATTATTTATTTCAATTCATTAAAAAGTTTACATCAGAAGAAATTTTTTTTAAAAACATTATCATGTACATACAAAAACGGGGTCTGCACGCCTCCGTTACATCTTTGTAACGGAGGCGTGCAGACCCCGTTTTTGTCGTTTCGTATTTGGACAAGGTTCCCGATAAACATTATAGGATACGTGTTTTCTGGGACATACTACCAACTGTGAAAGGCTTGACTGGTCTTTTTATTGAGCACCTGGATTTGAAGTGCCTGTAGTTATAACTTACATAAAAAGAGGGCTGAAAGGAGTAACTCCTTCTACAGGTTTACAGAGGTATAGATCGATTTTTGAGGAGTTCCTAGTATACAGCTGATAGAACACTTGACATTCAAGATTGAAACTGAGATGGGAGATCAATCTATCCCCATATTTTCTAGGATCTAATCTGATTGCAGTGATAATTGGGTGCTGATTTTAACACAGAGCTATATTTTCGTTTGGGAGACATTTATTCCTGTCCTGAGGAAGGTGGTGTTTTATGCAACATTATCCACCGAAACGCGTCGACGCAAATTTGGAGAGGCGTACTATAGACTGTGTAGACATTTGGTTTGATTGCTGCTAAGACATTACATATATGAAATATATATCAAACAAGTGATCTGGGTCTAATGTATTTAGCCTCTATTTTTGATTAGAAACTATCTTTCTAGCTATTTCTCCCTTCTATCTTTGTTTCTGTCGTATATGGTTTGATTTTGTTTTATTTGATGATTTTAATAAACTTTGTATGTACATGATAATGTTTTTAAAAAAAATTCTTCTGATATAAACTTTTTAATGAATTGAAATAAATAATTTTACAAATATAGACACTTGGCCTTTGATGGTTGTGGTATGGGTCTCGTGACAAGTGTGTTGTAAGAGTGTGAGTCTGTTAATGTACTGAATCGCCCAAAGGAGATTTTAGTTTTGACTATGGAAAATAGATTTATACAATCAATGTGCTAAATATATACCAAAATATTATTTAATTAAAAACACCTATTACATAATACAACAATAAAAAAGTGTGCCTCACAACATTGGATGTAATCTGAGCCTCTGTGATTAGATAGAAAGAGAGGACCTTAAACTATATCAGGCAATCCATTTAGATCATATACATAAAATTACGTTAACTACTGATACAGATAATGAGTAAAAAACATCCACAAAACAACCAAAGTTTACATCCTAGGAGAAAGATTAGAGAAGCAGTGCATCTAGGACCGAAGTCTCTAGAGGAAAGAATTTGTAAAGAGAGCAAGAGAAAGAGAGAAGTGCAGCAAGGACCATACCAATAAGTACAAGAATATAGAAAAATTATAAAAAAGATAAACATAATTGAGTGATGTATTCTTGAAGCACAAAGGGTTAGAGTAAATAGTAGACCCAAACACCATGGACCCAAGTGAATAAAATCCAAAAATATCACATAGAAAAACCCACCAAAAATGGTAATATTATAGCAGTAAGGTCCAATATGGATCAGTCCAAATGGCACGTTCGATTGCATGTTCATAAGCCCAAAGTATTCATATGAAGAACTAGATGGTCTATTGACACAAGATAAAAAAAGAATCAAATATATCTTTCCTAAGAACGTACATGTAAAATTAGAGTAAAATTACACAAAAAAGAGAAAACATGGTCGTGTTACCCGGCATGTAACTGCAAAAGATTTCTAGAAATATGCCCAATATATCTAATGCATAAGGCTGATGGACCAGTGTGCAGACACTAAGGACCTACAGGGACCTTACAGCCAGAAAAAGTGTCTTTGTTGAAGCAGGAAGGTTGGGAGGGTCATAAGGAGTCAGCGGCTAGATAGAGTTTCTTCCAGATAAGGTGCGAGCCAAGGTAAGGGACTTGTTCATCTGATAGAGACTTCTAGTTGTGGATTCCTTACCTTAGAATACATACCAAAGCAATACCTCCCCAGAGGTGGGTCTGCAAACTGGTTGAGAGCAGGACCGAACGGGTAAAATGCCCATCACGATGGATCTGACTGTCAAGGCATCAGTGTTTTGTAAATGCATGCAGAGAAGCCCAGGAAGCAGCCTAACAGATATCCAGGAGAGGGACTAAATGAGCTAACGCAGTGGTCACAGCTTTGGCTCTTGTGGAATGAATCCGCAATCCCTCAGGGGGTTGCTTCTTGGCCAGTGGGTAGCAGATCTTAGTGCAGAGCACAATCCATCTGGAGATGGTCTGTTTCTGCAATGCTTTACCTTTTTCTGCTCCAGCAAACCCAACAGAGGTAGATCATCCACCTGGTGTTCTCTGGTGCAGTCAATGTAGAACAACAGCGCTCTTTTTGGGTCCAGGTGATGGAGGCGCTGCTCCTCCCTAGCAGGATGAGGCGAAGCAAAGGTGGTCAGCAGCATGATGCTTTAGCGGACGTGAAAGGTGTCACCACCTTAGGCAGAAAAGAGACACAGGTTCAGCTAACCAATTTGTCAGGGAAGAAGCTGGTGTATGGAGGGCGAACAGAGAGCGTCTGTAGCTCATTAACCCTTCTGGTCGAAGTAATGGCCGCCAAGAAGACTGGTTTGATCGTCAAAAGACTCAGAGGGCAGCTATGCATGGGCTCGAAGGTCGAATATATCAAAAAATATAAAACTGAATTAAGATCCCATTGGGGCATATTGAAGGGTTTTGGTGGAAACGGAAAAAACAGCCTTTACGACGAGGTTTTTACCACTTTGTGACTTCACGCATTTTTCTACAACGTGTATGTTTTTACAACGGATGCCTTTACCACGCATTTAAGGTATACACATTGTATATATATATATGTAAACAATGCATGGTAATGGCATTCGTTGTAAAAACATACATGTTGTAAAAAAAAATGAGGGGTAAAAAAATGTGTGATTAAGGCATGCAAAGTATTTCCCTGCGTTGTTCTGTTGTACAACCGGTGGAAACACATGGTGAAGTCTTTTCAACAGTCACAACATTTGACTCAAGCAGGGAGGGCTGATCCGGCAACTGTAAGAAAGCCGAAATGGCCAAAAGATACCCTTTAAATGTGTCCTAAGCAACGCCTTTCTGGACTAATAATAAAACAAACAGTATCTCAGACAAAGGTACAGAAAGATGGTCAAAAAAAGTTTCAGCACACCAAACCACAAACGTGTCCCAAAGGCTGGTGTATACAGTCTTTGTTGATGGACGCCTGGCTGCCAGAATAACTTCACAGACTTCCAAGAGACATCAAAAACTGTCAACTGCTGCCGCTCAATGACCATGCATGAAAGCGGAGCTTGCGTAGGTTCAGGAGTAGAACTCTTCCCTGTTGATGCGACAGGAGATCCTCCCGAAGGGGCAGCCTGACCACAGGACTGAAGATCATGTCCTTAAATTCGGGATACGATACTATCCATGCCCAATCCGGTGCCACAAGGATGACCTTATCTTCACAACTAAGGGCAGGAGTGGTATCGGTGGGAAGGCATACAGGTATTCTGTGCCTCACTACAGACTAAATGTGTCTCCGAGCAACAGCAGAAGTGCTGACATTGCAGGCTCTCGGCAGTGGCAAATAGATCTAACCAAGGTTCTCCCAAGTCACGGAAGAGACCTTGCACCACCTCCAGATGGAGACATCACCCATGATTCACTAGGCATCAACAGCTGAGTTTTTTCGCCTTGGCATCCAGAGAGCCCGCAAGGTGTTGTAAAACCAGGAAAGTGTCCTAACTTTCCTGCCACATCCAGATATGCAGGGCCTCTTCACACATGGTCCACGACCTCACCTCGCCCTCCTTGCTGCAGTACCACATTGCAGTTGGGTTGTCCTTGAACATCTGAACTAGCCTCCGCTTCATGAACAAGTTGATTAGGCGCAAAGAGTCCTCTGATCTCCACCTCTCCGAGATGGCTGCCCCAACCCAGAAGGGATGCACCTGTCCCCACTGTGAGGTCTGGGTGGTAAAGGGGTCTGCCACTGATCCAATCGAAGTTCGCCAGCCACCAATGCAGGTCTTTTGCAGTTCCCTCCAATATCTGGATCAGGTCAGAGAGATTCCAGATGCTGTGCCCACTGGGATTTTAGGTTCCACTGCAAAGCCCACATATGCCAGTGGGCATACTTTACCTGCAGGAGGCCATGAGACCCAGCACAGCCTCAGAGTCAGTCTCACCGAAACCCAGGATAGAGGCTAAAACATTGGAATCGTAGCTGGAATATCCTGTCCTTGCTCTTCCGGAGGGCAGGCGTGGAACTTCACTGTGTCCAGAATGCCTCTAATGAAAGGGAGCATCTGAGATGGAGTCCTGTGTTACTTCAGCACATTTATAGTGAACCCAGGCGAATGCAGGAGGACCGCCATAGTCTGGAGGTAGGTAACGACTGTCTACAGCGCGCCCGCTTTCAACAGCCAGTTATCGAGGTAAAATAAGACTGGAACCCTTGTCCTCTGCAGATGAGCTGAACCCACTGCAGTCACCTTCATTAGCACCAAAGGGGCGCTGGTAAGGCCAAAGGGGAGCACAGCGAACTTAAAGTGATTGTGGCCCACCATGAACTGTAGGTAATGCTCATGGGCCGGCAGGCTGGGCATATGGAAATATGCATCCTGCAAGTCCAGCGCTACCATTCAGCCTTCAAGGCAGACAGGACTTGAGTGAAAGGAAGCATTTAAAATTTCTCCTTTTTTGGGATGTGGCTGAGAGGTGGAAGGTCAAGTATACGGCAGAGGCCTATGTTCGTGTTCGGCACCAGAAAGTAGTGGGAATACCAACCACGACGTACTTCTGATGCCGGCACCCTCTTGATAGCTCCGTTTGCCAGAAGTGTCTGTACTTCCTGACGCAACAGGGAGAGGTGGCCCTCCGTCAGCTGATCTGAGGATGGCGGCATAGGCAAATGTGTTTCTGTTAATGGAAGGGCATAGCCCCGCTGAACAATTTGGAGCACGCAGTTGTCGGAGTTTATACACTGCCATTTGGGCAGGTGGTGCTGGATTCTGCCACCAACCAGTTGCTCATGATGGTGAGAAGCCATATTAAAGGAATTTGGAAGCTGTGGCTGCCAGGAGGTGGCGAACTGGGCAGATTTCTGGTCATGAGTCCAACAAGGCTTGAGGCAGTGGCATCAGAGGCCACGAAAGGAGTGGGAAGCCTGCTGGCCATGGTGGCTTGCCAGAAATGGATGCGTCTGGTAGCCCCTACCGTCGCCAGGGAAGAAGCGAAAGGCAGAAGGGGTCTGGCGTGGGGCAGTGGAAAGTCCAAACAACTGGGCGGGGGCCCTGCTGTCCTTAAAATGCTCCAGCATCGAATCTGCCTGATCACCAAACAGGCGAATGCCATCAAAGGGCGTGTTCATAAGGGATGCTGGGACATCACTCGAAAAAGCCAATCAAGCTCAGCCAGGCGTGGCAACGAAGTGCCACTGACAAAGCAGTCACTCTACCTAGCAAGTAGGTCACGTCCAATTCTCAGCGTATTGCAAACTTTGCTGCATTCCTGTCATCGGCAATAGCTTGGGTCAGTATGGCTCGGGCCTCCTCGGAGACCATGGGCAACACTTGGGCAACTGAGTCCCAAACTGTGGGGGCACGGATGTTCACAGACCGCAGTGCAAGCACCCTCTTGCTGAAGGTGTCCAGCCTCTTGGATTCCCTATCCAGTGGCGTGGTAGGGAACATGCAAGTGTTAACCTTGGACGTGGAGGCCTGGACAACCAGGCTCTCCATGGTGAGGTGCTGGGTGAGGAAAGCTGGATCCCCAGGAGTGGGGGGATGGCAGTGGGGCAACAGACCTATGCACAAAAGAGCCTGTGCAAGGCGTGGCCCAGACCCTGAGCAGGACATCAGTGAGGGCTTCATTAAAGGGGAGAAGATGTTCCGGGGGGGGCTACTCCGGGTGGAAGCAACTCTGTCAAGAAGTTAGTCTTGACTGCCACGGAGGGCAGCATAAGATCCAGGACCTCAGCCGCCTTCTGCACCACCATGGCAAATGAAGTCTCTTCCTCCATAGCTACACTAGGAGAAGAGACCAGGCCAGTGTCAGGAGAGGTGTGCAGACCACTGGCATCTGCCAGTTCCTCATACCAGTTATCCTCGGCCAAGGGCTTTCCAGGGCGTTGGGATATCCATAAGGATCCTCAGATCCGCCCCAATCGAACAAGTTACTTACCTTCGGTAACGATATATCTGTAAGAAACATAGGTTAGTTATAGATTTCTTACCTTAGAATTACCCCCAGGCGTCAGGCTGGATCCGTAAAGTTTTCTCACCAGCAGTACCTCTGCACGTCGAAAGGTGGCGTCGGTTGGCTCCGCGTCCGTCGTTGGTGTCGTGGTCGCCGGGATGATGTCGCGGTAGCTACTTAGACGCCGCCCTCGCGCGCTGTCAGTTCTGTACACGACTTTCCGCGCCAGAAACACAGAGCCATGCAAGACACTTACCACTGGTGCACAAAACTAGGGCCCTGAAAGGATGACCTTAACCCTAGAAGTCAGTTTGCAGAACGGGGAGGATGGGTGGGGCGGTAAGGAATCTATAACTAACCTATGTTTCTTACAGATATATCGTTACCGAAGGTAAGTAACTTGTTCATCTGAAAGAAACAGTTAGTTATAGATTCCTTACCTTAGAATAGATACCCCAGCAATACCAACCCCGGTGGTGGGTCTGCGAACCAAGTTCACACCAAAAAGTCCTGGAGAACAGAACGGCCAAAGAAGCCGTCTCTCCGGACTTGGCTGTCCAGGCAATAGTGTTTAGTGAACGTGTGCAAGGATGCCCACGTCGCTGCCTGGCAAATGTCATGTAGAGGGACTCCTCGTCCCAAAGCAGTAGTGGCTGCTGTTGCACTGGTGGAATGGGCACGTAGCCCCACAGGAGGCTCCTTTTTAGCTAGAGAATAGAAGGCTTTAATACACAAAACGACCCATCTAGAAATGGTCCGCTTGTGTACGGCCTGACCTTTCTTGGCGCCCACGTAGCCAACAAAGAGCTGGTCGTCCACCCGGAACTGTTTGGTGCGATCCAGATAAAAGGAAAGCACACGTTTTGGGTCCAGACGGTGGAGCCTCTCTTCCTCTTTCGAAGGATGCAGAGGCGGAAAGAAGGTGGGCAAAGTGATGGTCTGCCCAATATGAAAGGAGGTGACCACCTTGGGAAGGAAGGATGGACGAGTTCTTAGGACAACCTTGTTCGGATGTACAGCCAGAAAAGAAGGTTTGGAGGAAAGAGCCTGGAGCTCACTCACTCTTCTGGCAGATGTGATGGCCACCAGGAATGCAGTCTTAAGAGTTAAAAGTCTTAAAGGACAGTTGTGAGACGGCTCAAAGGGAGCGCACATCAAATAGGTCAAGACCAGATTCAAGTCCCACTGAGGCATAACGAAGGGGATAGGAGGAAAAAGATGAGTTATGCCTTTTAAGAAACGATTAACAACCGGGGACTTGGAGAGAGAAGGCTGTTCAGGAAGCCATAGAAAGGCAGAGATGGCCGAGAGATAGCTTTGATAGTGCCCAGAGCAGAGCGCTGCTGGGCCAAAGACAGGAGGAACAAGAGAACCTCAGAGAGGGGGGCAGAAAGGGAATCCACAGCCTTGCTGCGCACCATGCCATCAATTTGTTCCATCGGCAGGCGTATACCGTCTTAGTGGAGGGACGCCTGGCTGCCAAGATTACATCACAGACTTCAGGAGGCAAGTCAAATGATGTCAACTGCCGCCGCTCAATCTCCACGCAAGGAGGTGGAGGCTGGACAGGTTTGGGTGGAGGACCGTCCCCCCTGCTGCTGCGACAGAAGATCCTCCCGAAGAGGCAGGCGGATCGGAGGATCAATGGCCATGTTTAGCAGCTCGGGATACCAGACTCTCCATGCCCAATCCGGAGCCACAAGAATGACTTGGGCCAGGTCGCACTTGATCTTCTTCAGCACTCTGGGCAGAAGTGGTATAGGCGGAAAGGCGTACAACAGACCGCAACTCCACTCGCGACGTAAAGCGTCCCCTAGCGAGTGCCGCCTTGGAAATTCCAACGCGCAGAATTGCTGACATTGCGCGTTCTCTTCGGTGGCGAATAGATCTAACCAAGGCTCTCCCCACTGTTGAGAGAGACCTTGCACCACCGCTGAGTGAAGATGCCATTCGTCATCCATCATGCACCTGCGGCTGAGTTTGTCCGCCCTGGCGTTCAGGGAACCTGCCAGGTGTTGAACCACCAGGGATATGCCCTGATGTTCCAGCCATGTTCAGAGGCGGAGTGCCTCTTGACATAGGGTCCACGACCCCACCCCACCTTGTTTGTTGCAATACCACATGGCGGTGGTGTTGTCCGTGAACACCTGCACAACACTTCCCCGGACAGAGGGAAGGAATGCTTTCAGTGCAAGCCGGATCGGCCGCAGCTCCAGAAGGTTGATGTGGAGCCCGGACTCCGCCGGAGACCAGAGGCCTCTGATCTCCGCCGCTCCCATGTGGCCGCCCCATCCCAGAAGGGACGCGTCTGTCACCACTGTGCGCTCTGGTTGGGGAAAGGAGAGGGATCTGCCGTTGACCCAATCCTGGTTCATAAGCCACCACTGCAATAGGGGTGCAGTGCCCTCCGAGATCTGGACACAATCAGACAGATTGCCCTGATGCTGCGCCCACTGGAACTTCAGGTCCCACTGCAGAGCCCGCATATGCCATCTGGCATGATCGACCAGCAGGATGCAGGAGGCCATGATGCCCAGCAGCCTCAAGGTCATCCTGACCGAAACCCGGGATAGAGGCCGAAAGATCGGAATCATAGCCCGAATATAGCGGACTCGCTGTTCGGGAGGATAAACCCGAAACTGCACCGTGTCCAGAACCGCTCCGATGAAGAGGAGATTCTGAGAGGGGGTCAGGTGTGACATCGGAACATTGATGGAAAACCCCAGCGAATGCAGGATGTCGGCCGTAGTCTGGAGGTGGGAAACTACTGCCTGGGGCGAACCAGTCGTCGAGATAGGGGAAGACTGGAACCCCTGATCTGCGCAGATGAGCTGCGACCACCGCCATCACTTTCGTAAACACCCGAGGGGCGCTGGTAAGGCCAAGGGGGAGCATGGTAAACTGAAAGTGCTCGTGGCCTACCGGGAACTGCAGGTAACGCCGGCGAGCCGGCAGGACGGGGATGTGGAAATAAGCGTCCTGCAAGTCCAACGCTACCATCCAGTCTCCAGGGTCGAGGGTAGACAAGACCTGAGCTGGGGTCAACATTTTGAACTTCTCCTTCCGGAGGAAGTGGTTGACGTCCCTGAGATCCAAGATAGGACGCAGGCCCTTGTCCTTCTTGGGCACCAGAAAGTAGTGGGAATAACAACCACGACCTACTTCGGGGGCAGGGACGCGCTCGATGGCTCCCTTGGCCAAGAGAGCCGTAACTTCCTGTTGGAGAAGGGTCAGATGATCCTCCGACATGCGATGGTATTTGGGTGGCATGGAGGTAGGGGTAGGTTCGAAGGGGAGGGAGTAGCCCCTTCGGACTATTTGCAAAACCCACCTGTCCGACGTGATGGTGCGCCAGTGGGGGAGGTGATGGCGGATCCTGCCGCCCACTGGCGTTTGGTGGCCCTGAAAGGTCGGACTAGAAGGGTTTGGAGGCTGCTGCAGAGGGGGCGTTGGTGGACTGGCCCGCTCGCTGGCCCACAGAACCACGGCGATTCCCACGTCCCCGGCTGCGCTGAGGTGGAACAGCTTGCGCTGGCCTGTGGCTCTGAAAGGAACGTGTTGGGGGCACCCCTTCCGTGGACACGAAAGGGGCGAAAAGCAGACCGTGCAGGTCGCATGGTGGAGAGGCCCAAGGACTTGGCCGTAGCACGAGAGTCCTTGAAGCGCTCTAGCGCACTATCTGCCTTGTCGCCGAACAGGCGACAGCCATCAAAAGGCATGTCCATCAAGGTGTTCTGGACATCCCCCAAAAAAGCCAGTCGTCCTCAATCAGGCGTGACGGCGAAGCGCCACCGACGTTGAAACGGCCCTACACAGTGAGTCGGCAGTGTCCAGTCCACAACGAATGGCGAACTTTGCTGCGTCTCTCCCCTCGGCAACAGCACAGGAGAGCATGGTCCAGGCCTCCTCCGGACACTGAGGCAGCACTTGCGCTACCGAATCCCACACAGAGTGGGAATAACAGCCCAAGAGGCATGCGGTGTTCACCGACCGCAGCCCTAAGCTGGAGGACGAAAACAACTTCTTCCCAAGCTGATCCAGCTTCTTGGATTCTCTGTCCGGCGGTGCGGTAGGGAATGCGCTTTGGGACGCTGAAGCTTGGACCACCAAGCTCTCAGGGGAAGGGTGTTGGGAGAGGAAAGTGGGGTCGCCCGGAGCCGGGCGGTGGCGTCGGGCAACCATCCTATTCACAGGAGCCCCTGTGGTGGGCCTGGACCAGGTGCCCAAAAGGTTGTCCGTAAGGGCCTCATTAAACGGCAGCAGGGGCTCCGAAGAGCTCGCTGCCGGTTGAAGCACCTCTGTCAGGAGGTTAGTCCTGACTGCCACAGTAGGTAGCTCGAGGTTTAGGGCCTCCGCCGCCCTACGCAACACCACTGCGTAAGACGCTCCCTCCTCCGTAGCCACGGTAGGAGGAGACAACATGCCAAGGTCTGGTGAGGTGTCCAGAGCACTGGCATCCCCCAGGTCCTCTCTCCAGTCCTGGTTGTATTCCAACTGAGCAGTGAGAGGGTCCTCAGACCCATCCCAGTCTTCCTCATCCTCCTCTGGCTGCCAAACTGGCTGAAAATGGCCAGGGTGGAATGAAGGCACAAAAGTACCCCTCGGCGTCGGGTCCGGCGTCGGCTGACGCCGGTCCGACTCCGTATCCACCTGGAGGTGGGAGCAGGGGTCAACGCCGGCTGGAGGTCCAGCCGGCGTCGGCAGCGGACGCGGTGCTGGTGGAGTCGCCGCCGGTGGAGGTGTCACAAAGTCGACCGGCGCCGATCCGGATCCAGGCCTGGATCCACGGGGGCCCTGCGGCGCCGGGGCCGGAGCCACCGGCAGTGAAGGCCTAGGGCCCCCAACCGAGTCGGGCTGCCCACAGATGGCATATGCATGGCTTCATAAAACTGACGAAGCTGGGCAGGGGTCGCTCCGGGTCCCTGGAAAGGGAGGGAAGCTCGGAGTCGACCCTTCAGGCTCCGCACGCGGAGCCGCGGGAGTGGCACCGCCCGCATCCCCCGTCGCGTCAGCCGACCGACGGGGAGAAGTCGAAGAGCGACGATGCTTCTTCGACTTCTTCTTGTGCTTCGACTTACCTGACCCCGAGTGCGAAGACTTGGATAACGAGTGGTGATGGCTCCGCGACCGGACCCTCGACCTCCCTCGCGAACAGGACCTCGAACGGCGTGGAGTCGACTGCCGCCGCTCAAGAAGCTTCCGGGACCGCTCCAGCAAAGACTTCGGAGACATGGTCCGGCAGTCGGAGCACGACTTGGGGTCGTGGTCGCGCTTCAGGCAAAAGAGGCACACGCGGTGCGGATCCGTTACCGACATCATGCGGGAACAGGAACCGCAGGCCTTGAAGCCGGGCATCCCTACGTGCACCAGGAGTCGGTAAGACTCAAAAAGACATCGACAAAAGTCGCTCAAAAAGTTCAGTCAAAAAATGACTGGAGGTACCGCTCTTTCCGGATCTGCGCTGGCTGGCACGGAAAAAGAAAGAACTGACGTCAGCGCGCGAGGGCGGCGTCTAAGTAGCTACCGCGACGTCATCCCGGCGACCACGACGCCAACGACTGACGCGGAGCCGACCGACTCCACCTTTCGACGCACAGAGGTACTGCTGACGAAAAAACTTTCCGGATCCAGTCTGACGCCTGGGGGTAATTCTAAGGTAAGGAATCTATAACTAACTGTTTCTTTCAGATATATTTTCCACAGGGCTTGTCAGTAAAGGGAGGCATTGTCTCCAACTGGGAAGTTTTTGGTCCTGTCAGCGCCAATGGAAAGGACTCTGGGGAAGGTTGCGGACATGCAACTGGAGCAGATCCAGTAATGGATCCAAAGGACCCAACTGCCGGTGAATCTGCTGGAAGAAAACCAGTTGGGGCCCTTGCCAAACCTGAGGGGGGTCGAAGGTGCTCCGGAGGGGTAGGCCCACCCAAATATGAGGTGCATGGCCTCATAAAATTCTTTTAGATGGGCAGGCGTCGCTACGGCTCTGGGAAATTCTGGGAGCAATGGAGCAGACCCAGACTGAGGCGCCATGGCTGACGCATGGAAGCCAGACCTACATCTGTGGTGTAATTTCTGAGCCTCACCCGATGACTTGGACTGGTGTGATGAAGTCGAAGAGCGATTCAACTTCTTTTATTACTTTTTCTTGTGGGACTTACCCAATGATGATTTTGAGTGCGATGATGACCAGCGGGAACGACAGAGAGGACCCAGGATCTCAAACGGTGTGGAGTCATCTGGTGTCGGGTGGCCAGGAGCTTCAGGGCATGCTCCTGGACAGCCTCTGGGTTCATTCTAGACAGCCTGGGAGAGCCCAGCTCCAGGCACCACAAGCAAACCAGGAGGAGGTCTGTCATAGACATACGCCTGTGACAGGAACCACAGGGTTTAAAACTCACAGGTTTTGAGGAGAAAGTTCTAATGCACATTGGGAGCTTAGCTCAAAAAGAAATATGACAAAAAGTCAAAAAGGTAGTCCAAAATAGGACAAAGGAAGCTCTCTCCGGATCAGCACTGATGGCACGGAAATAAAAGAATTTATGTCGGCACACTGGGGTGGTTCCTATAGAGGCACCGCGCATGTCACCTCTGGCGCGGACGATGCTGAGACAATCAACGTCACCTACCGGTACGCAGGGTAGGGCTTAAGATTTTCAGAATCCAGATGCCTGGGGAATATTCTAAGGTAAGTAATCTGCGGCTAGCAGTCTCTATCAGATAATACACCATATAATGAGGTAACTACCTTTCAAAGATAGCAATAAAATGTATCACTATGATTAGTAGATATTCTGCATAAGGATGGTTTGCCTATGTTACAGTTGTATTCACTTGCATTATATATTTTCTACATATATGTAGAGCACCCAAAATTGAAATTGGTCTCAATTAATATAACTGATATTTATGTTATGACTGAACACATTGTATAAGTCTCAGAATCCTGAATTGACTTTGGTGCTACTGGACATACTGCATCAATTAGAAGTATCACGTAAAGATAGTTTAGTATCCTTATTTTCATACTATTAATGGTGCCAACATGTAGCTAAGTTGACATGGGCATATCACAGTTCGTAATTATATTTTTGGTGCCGGTATGATTGTTATATGAAAATATAAATGTAAGGATTCCATGCGTAATACCTTGCATTCAGCACGGACATAAAAACCTTTAGGGCGTCTGGTAATTAGACTGCATATTTATTTTTTCTAGGCATGTGGCTTATCAAGACTTTATTCAAATGCTAATTTCTATATGTTATGGGTGGCTTAGAAATAATTTGAGACAATAGATCATCATCAATTCTTAGACTTCACCAAGGTTTGTTTCAAATGCCGTACATGTCACATGAGTAGGTCATTTGATTCTATGAATAAACCTTTCCATGTCTCTTAAGGGGCCAAACCTTGTTAATTAAAGAAACAATCATACTTTCAGAATATCTTTTGGCTAAAAGCTTGCTTTTATGAGATTTCAAAAGCAACTCATCTCTTAATCAGTTAACCCTGGCCCATAATATATCCCCATATGGAGTATAAAGTATTTATTTGATTTTATTTAGCTCAATATCCTTTTGGTGGCAATCGGTGAGTGTTCGCCAGTCGTTGCCCCCTATCATGTATGCCTCTTAAGAAATCATATATGTTACAGTCGCCCTCATACACGTGAACCCGGTATTAAAAGAGCTAGACTCTCTAGAAAATGAGATTAAAGCACTAGAAGCTGTCCGCATCTCTGGCTATGATGCACACACTTTCCACGCTAACAAACAAAAAGTACGAATACAATAGATTACTGAGCGAAAGCGCAGGGGTCTGGATCAACAAATACAAATCCTTAAAACTGTGTGATGCCAACAAGGCAGGGAAATTTCTGGCCTCTTACCTAAAACACAAACAGAATCGTAAGGGTATTAACTCAAAGACAAGAATAACATTCCTCACTCCAACCCTGATAAAATAATTGAAATCCTTAAGAATTTCTACATATCTCTTTACAAAGAAGACTCTGTCTTCCCGACAGAAGAAGGTAAATCTTACCTTGAGGAATCAGTCCTTCCATTTATCTCGGACCATGACAAATTATTACTTAGCGCACCAATAACGCTGGAGGAGGTGAATACTGCTATTGACTCACTTAAACTTAATAAAGTGCCAGGTCCAGATGGTTTCAATGATAAGTTCTATAAAACATTCGCCCAGCACTTTCATCTACTCTCCTTGCCCTATTCCGGCACTTCTCTGACACAGGATCCGTTACTGGTTCAACAAGCGAGGCCACTATCGTGGTTATCCCGAAAGAGGGCAAGGACCCTCTGTTGGTGAAAAACTATAGACCAATTTCATTAATAAACAGACGCAAAAATCTACGCCAAAATATTGTGTAAAAGACTTGAACCATTGCTGCCATCTTTAATTATTCACTCTCAAGTGGGCTTCATGAAAAACAGACTCTCAAGCGATAACACCAGTCTTCTTTGTCACATCATTGAGAAAGTAAAACTTTCATCTTCAGACACTGTAGCCATCACCCTTGACGCAGAGAAGGCCTTCGATAGGGTCTCTTGGTCCTTTCTTCGAGAGACTCTGTTGAAATATAACCTCAGTGACACTTTTATGAGAATGGTCATGGCCTTATATAGTGCCCCCTCAGCTAGAGTACGTTCAGATGGTCTCTTATCCTCAGCTTTTAATCTAGAGAGGGGTACCCGACAGGTCTGCCCCTTTTCCCCATCATTATTCATTTTGACACTAGAGCCATTACTGCTCAGGATCATGGCCATCCCAGATATAGCTGGAGTTTCTTTCAATAACGCAATAATAAAAGTAGCAGCATATGCGGATGACATACTAATCCTGTCCGAAGACGCATCTCACTCAATCCCGGCCTCACTAAAATCAATAGAGGATTATGCCCGGGGGTGTCCGGATATAAACCTAATAAAGACAAGTCTGAAATCATGGGTCTGAATAACCTTTGTACTAGTGATCTGTTCAAATTCACAGGTCTAGCTTGGCAACCCCACTACATTAAATACCTTGGTCTAGAATTCAATGCGGACTTGTTAGAATCGCTCTGCCACAATGAAAAACGAACACTAAAAAAATTGAACCGTTGTTGGAGGGCTGGAATCCCAAATTTATCACTTGGTGGGGCTGTATCGAGACCATCAAAATGATGATCACACCAATTGTCAACTATCTGATCAGTATGCTACCCCTTGTTCTATAGGAGGAGTTCCATCACAAGCTGGACAAAGTTTTAACAAAACTCTTATGGCAAAACAAACGTGCGAGAATTTTTCTCAAGAAATTACGTTAACCTGTCCACCTAGGCGGTGTTAACCTGGCCAATTTAAAAAAATACCAAACTGCCTTCCTAGCCAGACAAGGCCCTCTTTGGCTTTCCCCACCCCCTGATTACACTGCCTCCTGGCTATTAGTTGAAAAAGAATTACTTGGTGCACTTCACCCTATCGCGCTTTTATCCAGTAACATATTACCCCTTTACCTCCGGAAAATACATTATCTCCAATACAAAAAGAGCTCCGACAAAAATTGATAAACTCCTAGAGACCCCTCTCATTCATTCCAACATGATATCGCTATGGAACACAAAAATCAAAATCAAAGCGAAATCCATATTCTAGAAATCGTGGGCATCAAAAGGCATCCACTTCCCAAGACATCTGGGCTCCTTGAGTGCCCCTCTCTCCTTCAGAGAGTTTAAACAGCACTACAACCTCTCAGACATTGACTTTTATTACTTTCTTAAACTCAAAGCAAGCCTGTCCAAATTAAACCCTCCTGATAAAGATCCCTCCATCATCAAGACAATAATGGCCTTTAACAAATCATGTCCTTGTGGCCTATTATATATAGGCAAAACTGAAAGGAAAATGAAAATTTGTCTCACAGAGCACAAAAGTAAAATTAATAATAAAAACATCAATTCAAGCTTGGCAATACACTGGAACCAGAGTCGACCCACAATTGCACAAATTAAATTTCAGACCATAGAACAGGTACCCATACTTCAAGGAATAGATAACTCTAAAACATTATTGCAATGAGAAGCTGTATGGATCAAAAGACTGAACACTTTAATTCCGCAAGGTCTTAATGATAAATTCGAAATGGCATGCTTTTTATGATAGTAGAATCACTGTATCAGTCACTCTTAAACAGAGATCTTCTTAGACATATAACCAGCAGATACACAATACACATTTCAAGTGACCAGGATATGAGCATATACGCCACATAACATAAATAGGCTGTTGTCTGAATTTAGACACGAAGTTTGTGAAACTTACACAAGCATCACAGTAATCTCAATATTGTCTATTTTTTACGTAAGATGTCTCATAACTTGGAGTGTGTAAAAAGGTTCTTCTAAAAAAAAAAAATTCCATCAATTTGCATGTCATTTGTGAAAGACTGCTATTATGTGATTTAATCATGCCACCACTTTGTAGATTTCATCGCAGAACAATACATGCAGATTGCTCAGCCACAGTTGAGGCACACCAGGAATCTATGGGGATTGACGTGTGGCACCGCAAACGGGAAGCGGACTGGAGATGTGGCTTGGTTTTAGTCCAAGTATGCCATATTGTGGATTGGCATACATTAGGGACTCAGGCGGTCGCGGTCTGTGGATACTTGTTTAAATCACCCGCTATTCTTCATGTTGTGTACATCTTCTAATATGGCGCCCATTAGGCGATTCGCAAGGCGGTTGCTTGTCATCTACGGTATTCAGTTTTATCATGGCGGCCATGCAGCTATACACGAATGATTCATTGACAGCGCTTGTAGTCCGACGTATATTTACAGACCACCATGCGAGCGTTGGAATGGCTTTACAGAATAATGTACAGCCAGGAATTAAGTTGGCTGTACACGGCATTTGACAGACTTGGTGTTTTACATTTTCACACTACTATAATATGGCGCCCAGCCTGGAAGACGCAAGATATTGCGAGACTACGGGATCATTAAGCACTCCGTAAGCGTCAGTGCGATTGACATGAAGGCGCGTAAAGTTGGCGGAGAGTGTAGCTAAGGAGGTAAGCTCCACGTACTATGGTATGATAGGCCATAACGTTTCTGATGTGGTACGTTCGGGGGATTTTGATGGGATGTCGTTTCCTTTTGTGTTAAAGTATACAGTGAAGCGGTTGCTCTTTTCTTTGAACACAGCCGAACAGTCAATTGTAAGCTCCCGGGCAATTTTGAAGAGGTATGAGCACTTCTTGTGTGACTTAAATTAAAACAGGGTGGCTAGTGGGATTTTTATGTGACAAGGGGCCAGGTCCCCGAAAGGCAACCTGGACTCAAACGTGCACAGCCTAAGGGGGTAAATACTAACTAGATATCCGTTTTTTACCTTAAATTATTACAATGCATCAAATGTTTTAACTGCTTATGCTTTACATTTAATATTCATTACACAGTCATTCTATAAATCTTGCATTTCAAGAACTCAATATATCAAAATTCAAATCATCAACATTAATTGCACATTTCTTTTTTGCAACAAAATGAAAACAAAGGAAAATCTAAAGAAAACTAAGCCCAATGCATTTCGGGAACTTGTCCCTTCGTCAGGGGCGAAAATCTGGAAAAAAATGCACAATGAATATAATCATTTCTTATGCACATCGTGGTGCCATCATTATGAATCATGAAAAACTTTTTGCTCATATACAAAATATTTTGTGGTGCGCTCTCACTTTACATAAAATCTAAACGTGTCAACCATTCCTCCACATGCCAAAAGCCCTGTGTTGGGAAGTGCTCAAAGAAGTAGTCGTATTATCATGCAAACCACATTCAACCCGTGTGAACGTCTTCTATCATATAACAGTGGTGTGCCCAAGGTCACACAACCAGGTGAGACACCCTCTAGACTGAACAATACTTACTTATACTCAAAGCTGTGATCCACGGCCCAATACGGGGGTGGATGATTCCTGTATGACAGAAGAAACTCCTTGAAACCACCGATTATACATCTAACGTGATACAATGCCATATGTAATAACTTGTTCACCCGTGACTCATATCTTAATGGTTGACCCCATAAGGGGTTCCAAGTCAAACTGTTCGTTTTTTTACTTACAGCATAAAAACTGGGCATAGAAGGTTAGAAGCATTCTAAGAAGAGTAGCGGCATCCTTGTGGTAAGAACTTGAAGAGTTTTGGAGTAGACTTAGTAAGAGACGCGCTGTGAGTTTCCATTAACATGACCATTTTTTTGAATCACAGTTTCTAGTTGACGGCGTGGACTATCTAAGGGTTTACAGTTTGACTTGGAACCCCTTATGGGGTCAACCATTAAGGTATGAGTCACGGGTGAACATGTTATTACATATGGCATTGTATCACGTTAGATGTATAATCGGTGGTTTCATGGAGTTTCTTCTGTCATACAGGAATCATCCACCCCCGTATTGGGCCGTGGATCACAGCTTTGAGTATAAGTAAGTGTTGTTCAGTCTAGAGGGTGTCTCACCTGGTTGTGTGACCTTGGGCACACCACTGTTATATGATAGAAGACGTTCACACGGGTTGAATGTGGTTTGCATGATAATACGACTACTTCTTTGAGCACTTCCCAACACAGAGCTTTTGGCATGTGGAGGAATGGTTGATACGTTTAGATTTTATGTAAAGTGAGAGCGCACCACTAAATATTTTGTATATGAGCAAAAAAGTTTTTCATGATTCAGAATGATGGCACCACGATGTGCATAAGAAATTATTATATTCATTGTGCATTTTTTCCAGATTTTCGCCCCTGACGAAGGGACAAGTTCCCGAAATGTATTGGGCTTAGTTTTCTTTGGATTTGCCTTTGTTTTCATTTTGTTGCAAAAAAGAAATGTGCAATTAATGTTGATGATTTGAATTTTGATATATTGAGTTCTTGAAATGCAAGATTTATAGAATGACTGTGTAATGAATATTAAATGTAAAGCATAAGCAGTTAAAACATTTGATGCATTGTAATAATTTAAGGTAAAAAAACGGATATCTAGTTAGTATTTACCCCCTTAGGCTGTGCACGTTTGAGTCCAGGTTGCCTTTCGGGGACCTGGCCCCTTGTCACTAATTGTACATGTAGGGCAGACACAGGTCACAAGTAGCACGCTATACAGTTTTAAATATTCAATTGGTCAGTTCAATTTTAAATAAAGGGTGTGCACAACCTACACTCTCACTTATCTAGTGGGATTTTTATGTCATGTTCATGTCGTTTCTTCTTGTGTTAAGAACACCCGTGGAGCGGCTGGTCTGTACTTTCAAGAACATAGTGGAGTAATTGATTGGAAGCTCCAGGGCTATTGAGAAGAGGTATGAGCATTACTTAGATGTTTACAATGACAATAGGATTGTGTGGAATGAGGTCATCAGTATTCGTGCTCTTATAGGTTTCTGCTGATTTTGGCGCATGTTGGTAATCTTCGTAAGGAATCCCATGATTGTAAGTAGAGGTGTTGAACACACACATCTTTGATTATATAGGTGGCATGATCACTCGCATTTTAAACATCAGTGGGTAATCACGTAACAGTGGTGGCATGTGTGATAATGGTCACAGAAAGGTTGACTTTCACTATAGGTAATTACATTATGAGAAGTGAGTGTACATGTTGAAATGCATTAAACCACTAATGTACAGTAAGTGATTATTGTGTGTTCTTTAACAGGTTTGCCCCCGACAAAGGGACAGTCGTCCCGAAATGCATTGCGCGCCGATTATTGAATGTTTTCATTAATAATTTAAGTTAATTTACGCTGTTAATATTGTTATGGAATTTCAGACTTTGGTATATTCATATGTTGTGTATATATGGCTTTTGTATATATGGCTGTGAACACAATGAATAACATATAAAGACAAGAAAAAGAAAATAAACACTAAAGTATAAAAGGAACAAATTCGTTTTAAATGATTTAATTTGTGGCGAATAGTCTAAATAGCTGTGCACGCTTCAGTCTAAGTTGCCTTTGGAACTTGGCCACTTTCACATGTATTCTGTATGCCAGGCAGGCATCAAATAACGTGGCACGCTGATCACTTTAATGTGAGAACTTTGACCAATCTATATAGCACTGGTGTGCACAATCTACGTGAATTTGTCACTTTAACAAATCAGGCCACCAAGCCTCTAAGTTCTATCACCTCTTATTACCTAAATCCACATCCTCCATGAAAGCTGTATTAGAAAAATGGAATAGCCATGGAACTATCCACCTGGATAACTGGGAACCTATTTGGAACTCAGTCGTTTCCCACAAGATCTCCCCTGCGCGCTCCCAAACTAAGTAATGGCTTCTGCAGAGATCTTTTTGGACTCCGTCAAGGCGCCACAAAATGTCTCTTAAAGATAACCCTCTATATTGGAACTGTAATGCTGCTACAGGGGCCCTTTGTCATGTTCTATTCTACTGCAGTAAGGTTTCCTCCTTTTGGGACAGTGTGTTTGACTTTATCTACACTATCTGTGGAGTCCGCCTTAACAAGGATTTTTTATTACTAATTCAAGGATTTCTAGATCCTCAAATCCAAACACAGAATGATAGATTCCTAGTGGACATATTACTGACGTCGGCATGTAAGTCGATATTAGCCAACTGGAAAAACACAGCTGCCGCCTCCTTTAAGGCCTGGCTCAACTGGATCTCTATCTTAAGAGGTGTAGATAATATCTGTCTTCAGAAGTCCCTGTGGAAACGTCAGAATAACAAGGTATGGTCATCTCTGGACACTTACTTCTCTATGACAAAACCTCCCTGAACCCCTCACATTTCCATAAGCTGTGTGCTCACTTTATATCATTGTAACCTCATGTTCTTCAAAGATGGGTCAGTCAAGCGCCTACACATGTTTGTCACAGTAAATGTGTTATGCTCTGGTTGTAATCCCTCTATACTTGACCGTTGGAAACTGTTCCTAATATTGGACGGCATGTGGTGCTTCAGTGAACCACTTTATAATTTCCTTCTGGTTTCTTTTGTATATTTGCAGTTCTTTGTATATTCTATATTGTTTTTGCCTTGCATTCAGTTTGTTTCCTTCTCATGAGTGAATTTATAGAGGGTCATCGGACTCTGCACATGTTGTCTGTACACTAGGTTTCTGGCTACAATTCTGTATGGCAATTGTTTTCCCTTCCTATGTTTTGCCTTGTTTTGTTTTCGAAAACCTAATAAAAATTGTTTTTTTTAAAAAGGCCACCAGCTTATTTACAGCCAACACAAAGGTACTTAGAAGTTAGATTAAATAAATTGACAACTTTCCTCTGCCTCAGTCTTTTTGGACTTTCTAGAAGAAGACATTTTTGATTGATGTCTGATTTTTTTGATATATTCAAATACAAAGAACTTTGAGGTAGCCCCTTCTTCTTGCTTTATTTTTAAGGACTATAGTGCACAGAATTGTTTTTAGCACATATACAATCTATGAGACAGGAGATTCTTCCTAAAGGTACAGGAATTGGTGAACTCTCATTTGTACACGAGCTTAACAAAACAGCTAACATTCTATACTATAGAGAGATTCATTTGCACTGATCGATTTTTGGTATTTTAATCCCTTTTGTTCAGTTCAGTTCAGTTCAGTGACTATGCATTCCTAAAGAGAATTCCAAACAAGGAAAAGGTCATCAATATACCTCAACTACATAATGAACAAGTTACTTACCTTCGGTAACGATATATCTGTAAGAGACATAGATTAGTTATAGATTCCTTACCTGTAGAATTACCCCAAGGCGTCAGACTGGATCCGGAGAATTTTTTTGTCAGCAGTACCCTTGCGCGTCGAAAGGTGGCGTCGGTCGACTCCGCGTTCGTCGTTGGCGTCGTGGTCGCCGGGATGACATCGCGGTAGCTACTTAGACGCTGCCCTTGCGCGCTGACATCAGTTCTTTTACACGACATTCCCCGCCAGAAGCACAGAGCCATGCAAGACACTGACCACTGGTGCACAAAACTAGGGCCCTGAAAAGGATTCCCTAACCTAATCTATAACTAATCTATGTCTCTTACAGATATATCGTTACCGAAGGTAAGTAATTTGTTCATCTAAAAGAGACAATTAGTTATAGATTCCTTACCTGTAGAATAAATACCCCAGCAATAGCAACCCCGGAGGTGGGTCTGCGAACCAAGTTCACACCAGAAAGTTCTGGAGATCAGAACGGCCAAAGAAGCCATCTCTCCGGACTTGGCTGTCCATGCAGTAGTGTTTTGTGAACGTGTGCAGAGATGCCCACGTAGCTGCCTGACAGATGTCATTGAGGGGGACTCCCCGTCCCAAAGCAGTGGTAGCTGCCGTCGCCCTGGTGGAATGGGCGCACAGTACCACTGGAGGCTCCTTCTTTGCCAAAGAGTAGCAAGCTTTAATGCACAAAACGACCCACCTAGAGATGGTCCGTTTGTGCATGGCCCGACCTTTTTTGGCACCCACGTAGCCAACAAAGAGCTGGTCATCCACCCGGAATTGCAGATAAAATGAAAGTGCACGTTTTGAATCCAGACGGTGGAGCCTCTCTTCCTCCTTAGAAGGATGCGGAGGCGGAAAGAAGTTGGGCAAAGTGATGGTTTGACCAATGTGGAAAGAAATAACCACCTTGGGAAGAAAGGAAGGTCTGGTTCTGAGGACGACCTTGTCCGGATGAACAGCCAGAAAGGGAGGCTTCGAAGAAAGAGCTTGGAGCTCACTCACCCTGCGAGCAGAGGTGATGGCAACCAGAAAGGCAGTCTTTAAAGTAAGAATTCTGAGAGGACAGTTATGAAGCGGCTCAAAGGGATCGCACATAAGGTAGGTAAGAACCAAGTTCAAGTCCCACTGAGGCATTATGAAGGGAACAGGAGGAAAAAGATGAGTAATGCCCTTAAGGAAGCGATTTACAACAGGGGACTTGAAAAGAGATGGCTGATCAGGAAGCCTAAGAAAGGCTGAAATGGCAGAGAGGTAGCCCTTCAGAGTGCCCAGAGCAGAGCCCTGCTGGGCCAAAGACAGGAGGAACAAGAGAACCTCAGAAAGAGGGGCAGAAAGGGGATCCACAGCCTTTGCTGTGCATCATGCCACAAATTTGTTCCATCTGCAGGCGTATACCGTCTTAGTGGAGGGTCGCCTGGCTGCCAAGATAGCATCACAGACTTCGGGAAGAAGGTCGAAGGCTGTCAACTGCCGCTGCTCAATCTCCACGCAAGGAGGTGGAGACTGGACAGGTTCGGGTGGAGGACCATCCTCCACTGTTGCGACAGAAGATCCTCCCGAAGAGGCAGTCTGAGCGGAGGATCGATGACCATGTGTAACAGCTCGGGATACCAGACTCTTCGTGCTCAATCCGGTGCCACAAGGATGACTTGGGCCCGGTCGCGCCTGATCTTCACCACTCTGGGCAAAAGTGGTATAGGCGGAAAGGCGTATAGAAGACCGCAACTCCACTCGCGACGAAAAGCGTCGCCTAGCGAGTGCCGCCTTGGAAATTCCAACGCGCAGAATTGCTGACATTGCGCGTTCTCTTCGGTGGCGAATAGATCTAACCAAGGCTCGCCCCACTGCTGAAAGAGACCTTGTGCCACCTCGGAGTGAAGATGCCATTCGTGATCCATCATGCATCTGCGGTTGAGTTCGTCCACCCTGGCGTTCAGTGAACCTGCCAGGTGTTGAACCACCAGGGATATGCTCTGATGTTCCAGAAATGTCGAGAGACGGAAAGCCTCTTGACATAGGGTCCACGACCCCACCCCGCCCTATTTGTTGCAGTACCACATGGCGGTGGTGTTGTCCGTGAACACCTGCGGTTCTCTCTTCCCCGGACAGAGGGAAGGAATGCTTTCAGTGCAAGATGGATCGCCCGAGGCTCCAGAAGGTTGATGTGGAGCCCAGACTCCGCCAGAGACTAGAGGCCTCTGATCTCTGTCTCTCCCATATGGCCGCCCCACCCTAGAAGTGATACATCCGTCACCACTGTGTACTCCGGTTGGGGAAGGGAGAGGGATCTGTCGTTGACCCAATCCTGGTTCGTTAGTCACCACTGCAATTGACATGCAGTGCCCTCTGAGATCTGAATGCAATTGGACAGATTCCCCTGATGCTGTGCCCACTGGAACTTCAGGTCCCACTGCAGAGCCCGCATATGCCACCAGGCATGATCTACCAGCAGGATGCAGGAGGCATGAGGCCCAGCATCCTCGGGGACATTCTGACCGAAACCCGGGATAAAGGCTGAAAGAATGGAATCACAGCCCGAATATCTCGGACTCGCTGCTCTGGAGAATAAACCCGAAACTGCGTCGTGTCCAGAACCGCTCCAATGAAAAGAAGCTTCTGAGAGGGAGTCAGGTGTGACTTCAGCACGTTCATAGTGAACCCCAGCGAGTGCAGGAGGTCCACCGTCATCTGGAGGTGGGAGACGACTGCCTGGGGCGAGTCCGCCTCCAACAGCCAGTCGTCGAGATAGGGGAAGACTGGAACCCCTGATCTGCACAGATGAGCTGCGACCACCGCCATCACCTTTGTGAACACCCGAGGGGCGCTGGTAAGGCCAAAGGGGAGCACGGTAAACTTAAAGTGCGTGTGGCCCACGGTGAACCGCAGGTAACGCCGGTGGGCTGGCAGGACGGGGATGTGAAAATAAGCGTCCTGAAAGTCCAACGCTACCATCCAGTCTCCAGGGTCGAGGGCAGATAGAACCTGAGCTAGTGTCAACATTTTGAACTTCTCCTTCCGGAGGAAGCGGTTGACATTCCTGAAATCCAAGATAGGACGCAGGCCTTTGTCCTTCTTGGGCACCAGAAAGTAGTGAGAATAGCAACCACGACCTACTGCTGGGGCAGGAACTCGCTCGATGGCTCCCTTGGCCAAGAGAGCCGAAACTTCCTGTTGGAGAAGGGCCAGATGATCCTCCGACATGCGATGGTGCGGAGGTGGCATGGCTGGAGGGGTAGTCTCGAAGGGGAGGGAGTAGCCCCTTCGGACTATTTGCAAAACCCACCTGTCTGACGTGATGGTGTGCCAGTGGGGGAGGTGATGGCGAATCCTGCCACCCACTGGCGATTGGTGGCCCTGAAAGGTCGGACTAGGAGGGTTTGGAGGCTGCTGCAGAGGGGCGGTGGTGGACTGGCCCGCTC
The DNA here is from genome assembly GCA_963921515.1 of Calotriton arnoldi. Classification (NCBI taxonomy): domain Eukaryota; kingdom Metazoa; phylum Chordata; class Amphibia; order Caudata; family Salamandridae; genus Calotriton; species Calotriton arnoldi. The sequence goes on from CAWUFW010002056.1 coordinate 778,258, forward strand.
GCTGGCCCCCAGACCTACGACGGTGGGTCCTACGTCCCCGGCCGCGCAGGGGCTGAACAGCTTGCGCTGGCCTGTGGCTCTGGGTGGAACGTGGTGGGGCACCCCTTCCGTAGCCACAAAAGGGGCGAAAAGCAGACTATGCAGGGCGGGTGGTGGAGAGGCCCAAGGACTTGGCCGTAGCCCGAGAGTCCTTGAAGCGCTCTTGCGCGTTGCCTGCTTTGTCGCCGAACAGGCGACGGCCATCAAAGGGCATGTCCATTAGGGTAGCTTGGACATCCCCGGAAAAACCAGTCGACCTCAGCCAGGCGTAGTGTCGAAGGGCTACCGACGTTGAAATCGTTCTGCCTAGCGAGTCGGCGGTGTCCAGTCCACATCATATGGTAAACTTGGCTGCATCTCTCCCCTCGGCAACTGCACGGGAGAGCACGGCCCGGGCCTCCTCCAGGCACTGGGGCAGCACCTGCGCTACCGTATCCCACACAGAGTGGGTGTAACGGCTCAACAGACATGCGGTGTTTACCGATCGCAGTACCAAGCTGGAGGAAGAAAACATCTTCTTCTCAAGATGGTCCAGCTTTTTGGATTCCCTATCAGGTGGAGCATTAGGGAATGCACCTTTGGACGTGGAGGCTTGGACCACCAAGCTCTCAGGGGTGGGGTGTTGGGAGAGGAAAGTGGGGTCGACCGGAGCCGGGCGGTGGTGTTGGGCAATCATCCTATCCACAGGGCCAAAAGGATGTCAGTTAGTGCTTCATTAAATGGCAGCAGGGGCTCCGAAGAGCTCGCCGCCGGTTGAAGCACCTCTGTCAGGAGGTTACTCCTGACCGCCACCATAGGTAGCTCGAGGTTGACAGCTTTGGCCGCCCTACGCAACACCACTGCGTAAGAAGCTCCCTCCTCCGTAGCCACGGTAGGAGGAGACAGTGCTTAATTTGTAAAATATGAAGTGCAGGTGCTCACATTTTTGTGGGAGGCCACACCCACTTCCCCTGGCTCCACCCACTTCCTTCACTGGCTCCACCCACATCCTCAACTGGCTCGGCTGAAAGCCACATGTAATACCCAATTTGAATTCCTACCTTAGTAATATGATGGTTGACTTTAAACGTGCTGTCTCGAGCTCCTTGGAAAGGATATCTTAATAAAATCAAGGCAAAACCGCAAAAGAAACTGGATGTCATGACTTATGGAACCAAAGATAATTAATTTTTTCTGACCATTAAAGGCCTGACTCTAAAGTAATGCTGATATGACTATCATCTTCTGTTGTATTTTGTGCCTCCCCAGGCTTGACCCTAAACTACCCCCGACCAATCTTTTACTAAAAGACAGTACCACTCCTTACGCACTTCTCAATTCTTTTGCTCTGAGAATTTGGGGAATTCGCCACTGATATATGTACATTTTGTTGCCAAAGCATGCATGACATTATAGAGCTCAGAGGTACAAGCCCACTATGAAGGCGGCTATCACATAAAGAATATATTGACTCTGCTAGAGGCACAATATGCACCTCCCTGGTATATGCACAACCTGTAATGATTCATGCACATCATTCAGTCCTGTAATATGCCCAATATTGTAATTGTATTTATATAGCGCTTCCACTCCTGACGAGGCGTCAAAGCACTTTTCAGTGAGCAGCACGCTACTCCGGAACCCAAAAAGGATTAGTGGTGAGTTAATATAGGGAAATATATGCTAATTTGAGCGATGGACATGTGAGTCTGTTAGTTTCATTGAATGGTATAATGGAGGGATGGAAAAGGGAAGCACCTAACCTAGAAAGTGTTATTTAGGAGATCATAGTAGTAAAATGAGGTTTGGGATGGGTCGAGGGAGGGATAGAGGAGGGAAGAATCTAGAAAGGGTTATTAGGGAGATCAAAGTAGTAAGATGAGGCTTGGGTGGAGTAAAAGGAGAGATGGAGGAGGGACAAGTCTCTAGAAAGGGATTTACTCTCACAAGTGCATTGTAAATGGGAATAAACCGAACACATCTTACCCCAATTGGCACCCCTTAGCACTTAAAATAATGTTCCCAACATACAACAGGGCCTTTTGCTCCCGAACATGAAGGTAATACACAATGATGTAGCTGTCAAACCCCAACCAGCACAGAATACAATTGACAACAGACTATAAAGAGGTCTATGTTTGACAGGGTGCATAGAAGAAGAGACAATGGACCAAAATCATTTGAATGTTGATACCATTCTGTTTTGTTTTCATGTATACGCGACATTTGAAGGTTAAACTCAACTGTACAAAATGCACTACACACAATATTACACATGCACAAAACACTTGAAACAGCCAAATACGCTCTGCTAGATTTGAGTACTAGTTTTGCATTCTGTCATTTTACCACTTAAAACGTTTAATGAATCAATACATTTTGCAACAATCAAACAGTAACCTTGCAACTGAAAAATGAAGGAACATCACACTAAGCCTATATATTGGTATTTGTCGTTTAAAAAAAAAAAAAATCGAATTGAATTTAAAAAACACACAAATGTGTCTTACACTTAAGAAAATTAATGAAACTCACAGCACATGTGGCCAAAGTGCATTCTGGCTGTGTTGTTCTTCAAAATAGAACGTAACAGTGCAGTGTCAAAGCAGAGTTTTAAAACTTCTTTATGGCCAAATCAGCTTACATGTATTTGGGGGCGAGGGAGGGATGCTGCAGCACCTTAAGTGCTATAACTAAAGTAAAATATAGCATTTTGTATTCGTGGCTATTCCGACTATTAAGATTTGTGTAAAGTAAAATAAAAAAGGGCGGCAAAGTGTCTGTCTGGATTTGAACTGTTACATTTTCTACGAAGTTAAAAACACTATTCCGTTTTATCTCACCACACAAGGTTATAATGAGCACTGCAATCAGGGCTGTGTGAAGTGGAAGGGGTAGCGTTTCTAGGGGCGGCCTTAGGGAATGTTGTTGCTGACTCAAGGTAAATCGGGGGTGGGTGATTCATATCGCCCAACGCCCGAGACAGCAAGATTTCTTGCAAGGGCAGGTTTTAATGACTGTTTTGTCCAAAGGACAAGTAGACATTAAATTATGATAAACTGATATGAAGTTATCCTCTGACCTTCAAGTTGCTAAACAGCACAGGAGCACTGTTTAACATGAACTTTAATAGTGTTTGCAGGGAGTAGAAGGGACAAAAAGAGCTATCAGAGACTTGCCTGTTATTGTTGTAAATTCGATAAAATGTGGGATATTGGAACGCCTGTGGGCATGCCTGTTGTAAGTGAGACCAGAGCTATAGTTAGGGCCACTGGAATTATGCGGCAGGAGAGGGCCAAATTATGTGGCAGGGTTGAGTAAATTACGTGGCAAGTAAAAGACAAAGTATGCAACACAATGCAGCACATTTTGTAATAGTATTAGTTTATTGTTTCATCATTTTTAAACTTGCTAACACTCTGTGGGCATTACTTGCAACTCAGTACTAGTTTAACATCCAAATACAGCAATAAGCAACTGACGGTTGACTAGTCCAGCTTTACAAAGAGGCTTCCACTGTGAGGTAAATCTATAATCATGTGAAAATCGCCACGGTAGCTCAATCACATAATTTCAGTGGCCCTGGCTATAGTCTCTGTGAGAGCCTGAGGTCGCATCACGTAGCAGATGTCAATGGATGGCTTTTGTCCTGACTTAAAGAAATCACCCTCAGTCTAGCGCCCCAGTGCTGCTTTAAAGTCATGCTTGGTGCTGCACATAACAGCTTATAAAGCCCCTCATAGTTTCAAGTGCAAGGTTTTGGTGACATCGTATTAATGACAGTAAGGCTTAGGCTTTTAGTTTGTGGTAAATGTATCACTGCAAACCTGCCTGCAAAAGCAAATTCTGCCTTGCACGTTTTTTCTTTTTCTGGCCTCTGATTCCCAGGTGCTGGTGAAGGAATAAATCAAAGCCATAGGGGGAAGAAAAGAGCGTAGTGCAGGCAGTGGTTTAGGAATTAGGGGCTCATGAAAAGGAAAGTTATGGGGGTGGGCCTGTAGGCTGCATGAGAGCCCCACAGAAGAAGCATTTACAATGCAATCGGTCTCGCCTTTGGGACCTTATAAGTATTTAGTGATGCAGCACATTATTGCATACTACTGTTTATTAAAAGGTATATTTTAGGAGTTGGCACATGAATGGCATCCTCATACCATATATAACAGGGTGGAAATACATCTTTCATTGTAGCACCAAAGGGGTGGGGCTGTGGAAGAAGGCCTAGCACTTAAACTCAGAAGTTGGAGCCTAATGTTGGACTGCAGGGAGAAAGAATGTTAGCAGATGCATCTTTTATTGAACATTGGATCGGGGAGGGGACTTGAGTGAAGTAAAAGGATCTGGGAGCCTCAGTGGTCTAGAGCAGGATTGTACAGAATTGGTCCACGACAACTGGAATCAAAGCAAATTCTCAGGGCTTCCACTTGACGTACTTTTATGTACAATGGGCCCCATTCTAAAAGGAAGTTGTAAATCTGCAGCTGCATGGGTGTATGACTTTATATGGGTGTAGATTTATGCATTTCTGTAATTCAAAGCAGTTTTCAGGAGTATGCCTGAAAGAAATGGAAAGTCATAGCCTACCAGGCCTATTCCAGAAGAAGTTTTGTGAATTACATTGTCTCATGCGAAAATATATAATATGCGCACGTAGATTTTCTCCATTAGGAAAACATTCTTCTTGTGGAAAATTAATCTTTACTCTCCCGCCAACTCTGACAGGAGTAAATCTGACCAATTCAGAGTGGGAATGTATCAGCGACAAAATGAAGAATATTCACGTGTGAAATTTTTGGGCATTCACAAACTTACAAGGCTTTCTCAACTTGCCCAAACCCCAGCCCGCTTGTATATTTACTCAAATAAAAATCTTAATTAGTACATCTATTTACATGAAGAAATCTAACCTTTTCTTCATTAGAAAAACAGTTTCACGCTAATAAATAAGCCTATTTGCCTTTGTAAGTCTGACTTCGATGCACAAATAGACTTCACAATCTGCCCAAGAATCTGAATAAAAATCATTTAATTAGGCGGCAGTCATTATGAATATCTGCCTTGAATCTGGTCCTTGTCGACCTATGGCTAGACATCTCTGGTCGATAGAAGGACTCTCCATATCGCTGTCATAATTATTTCCATTGTAAATTCAACGCTGCGATAAGAGAGGGGAATTGAAGAACTTTACAGAAAACATACAATTAACAATAGATAAAGTAATCCACCTTAGTGAAATAGATTGACATTAAGGATGGGGCGATGTTATGATAGATACAAAGAGCATGTGGACGGCTGGTTGAGTTCATTCTTTGGAAACGCGCTCGTTGTTATGTTCAACACTTCTTTTAGCGGAGTGCAACAACTCAAATAAGTAAGATATATGTTGATGAGTTGTTTTCAGCATCTCAGGGCATTTCTTCCTATGATCTATGGCAGTGTTTACCAAACTTGGTTGCGACCCACTAGTGGCTCGTGAGACGATTTTTGGTGGGTCACGAAAGTCTAAGCAATAAATAAAAATGCCTTTAAAGTCTGAATTTATCTTGTCACATTTGCTGCCCTTCAAGGACAGAGATCAAATGTCAGGCTATTTCTTCTGACAGATTGCTGGTTTTTGAACACAGGGATTGGGTTTTACAAACTCCTCTCACTTTGCAGTCAGAAAAAGATTATGTGACAATCTTGCTGGGGTACGGGTGTGCGAAAGGAAAGGCTGTAGGATGTAATTTTTGTAACTCACAACAAAATGTAAATACCTATAAATGAACTGTACACATTCAGCAGTTAGGAAACAAAAACGAATTCTGAAGTGTGATGGAAACAGATTTTATTAGGATCAAAACAAATCAAGACACTTTACTTGGTGGTTCGTAAATGGTAAATTCACTGAAACCCAATTTCCACACATTATCAATTGTGTGCAGTATAGTTTTATATGTAAAACTGTATGTCTGTGCAAATTTAGTTGCCATTTCAATGGAACATGTGCCGCCACTAAATGACAGTACGCTACTTCACGACGCTTTAGTTACATTAAAAAAATCACCCGCCTCATGTGCATTGAAGCTAGGCGGGCCACAAAAGTTTGTTGTTCTAAAAATTGGGCTGCAGGTCTAAAACTGCCACTGATCTATGGCATTAAGTGGATCTATGCTGTGCCGTACAAATGCCACCAAACCATGCTGATATTGATGTCCCATTGATATAACTGCAGGTATTCCATGCAGGTCACAAAAGGTCACCCGTATCCCTTTAGGGAGAAAGACCTGATGGGTAGTTCAGAACATTGTCATATATTAGTATTTAAGCAATGATAAACTATACTGCACGGAAGTTCCTTACAGGAGTAGGAGGTAGCTCTGCAGATTGGTCATTTATATAGTTATAAATGGAGTAGGACTGACCTCCTTGTCCCTGGCTCACTCTGGGATCGCTTAGTAATTCTATGGTTAGAAGGGACTCCTACATTGCGTTTATCAGTGGAAACATAAACCATTTTCTTTCCATTTATTTATTATATTCTTAATGCTGGTGTCAGTTTGTTTCTGAGCAATCCTAATTGTTCCAAAGAGGGATCTGTGACATAAGGAGACGTAGGAGTTTGGCTATGACGTGGTCAGATGGAAAAGCTGGGTTTTGGGCTTAGGTCTCTGAGGTCCATAGACAGCAACGTACCCACTAGACATCTTCTTATCAGGCCTGTGGTGTTTCTGTATTACTCATAATCCTGATTCAGCTGGAAACTCCTGTTATTGTCTAACCAGAATCAAGAGTCAACTCTTTATTGGGCCCTTATGAGGTTAGGTGTGTAATCCAGGAACAAAAGCAAAGTCTTTGTAGTTCCACAATCAGCAATTTAGCCATAAATCCATCTTATTCCCTCTCCTATGAAACTGCTTCAGCAGAGACCTAGAGCTGCCTGATAAAGTTTCATAGACTGAATCTTTATCAGGCAGCTCTAGGTCTGTAAAGTGTGTAAACTGTAAAGTGTGTCACTAGCGAGGCATGTTCCTTTAGGTGCAGCCACTGAGTCAGCGTAATCACTTTTACTACTTTAAGTGATGTGGTCTTTTTGATGCTTCCTTCCCTGCCACTGAACCCACATTTAGTGTTACCAAGGCTAGTCTACCTCCACTCTGTACTTTCCCTTGAGCCTGCTGTGGTCCACAACAATCCTGTGAACAATAATATTGAAAGGTCACCGAACAGTCCAACATGCCAACATACCCATGGTTGTGATACAGCCTCCATTAATGGGCAAAAGGGGCCACTTAAAAACGAATGTTGGTATGGAGGTGTTGAATGACGAGCCCTGAAATCCTTCTGAGTGACATCAAAGTAGGTCTCAGTATCTAGGTGAGATATGACTTTCTTCTTCTTAGATCATCACTGATACTTAACAATAGCAGGCACGCTCCATTCCTTGCACCATTAAGAGTGGTCTTGTCTATGGATTGAAAGATGGCTCTACCTCTGTTCCCAAACTAGCCAATGTCTGGATCAAAGGCACACTTGCTTTGGGGTGCAAGTCCTTCAGTTTATCATAGTGGCAATCCATTTTAGATCTGTTGCAGAAGTTGGCACACATGTCTCCATTACAACTTGGGCCTGGACAATGGGGTAATTACTGGCAAAGTGTCTCTCTGACGCATGAGACTGTATTTACAAAGACAGTGAATTAATGGCACATTTATCCACGCACAGTCACCAAACGATATCTTGGTGAGTAAATGAATGAGGCAGCAATCACCGCTGTATATGTCAAATAGTAGCTTGGTGTTAGGACTGCTCCAGGGATAAAGGCCAGACCAAAAGAAATCCCTAAAGGGAAGGATGGGCTTTAGGGAAGGTTCTGCCATTTGTGATCTGATGGACGGCGAAGGGCAGATAAATCCAGATTTCTGGCACCGGTACAGAAAAGGACCGAAAAGGACCTATGGTCAGGGCAGGCATGCTTAAAGTGTGCAGCAGACATCATTATATGGTTCATATGTTGGGAGTGAAAGAGTAGGCTCCTAGTACTGAGTGTTGTGAAGGACTGTGCAGCCATGTAATCCTCTTTGGACTTCGGAAACAAGGGACAGTTGACTAGATCACTGCATTACTGAGATGATGACTGCATAGGAAGGATTCTTGAATATCTGAAGCAATCAAGGACCAAGATGTTGAGGGAGCTGTCTCTATTGTGTCCAGTTTAGTATATGCTTTGGAAACGGGCACACCACATAAATCTGTCATCCCGGGATGGGTCTGACCACACCTACACTTATGGAAGCCTTCAAGGTCAACATGTGGGGCGCCAGTGTGTGCGGTGCGACTTTCCAGTTACTAAAAGCCAAATTCCTATTACATTGACGTCACCCCACTCTTTATTAGGAAATTAAATCCTCTATCAGGGAGGTTTCGAGCAAAGGGGTGCACAAAGAATGCATCCCTGGGCATTTTCGCCTCTGTATATACTACAGTAAGGGTAAATGCACCCCCTCATTTTGGTAATCTCAAAGTGCCATGGAAAGGCAGAAATGGGTGCATAGGCCCGGTGCTATCTTAGGGCACTTAATGATTTCACTTTTTACTTGCCTTGCTTATGATAAAAAAAAACACAAAGCAAAAACTTGTGCATTTTACTACTACACAAAGTGACTTAAAGAGAACAAATCTAATGAAAGCATTCAATGGCATTTCATTTTTTTTAACCTAATGTTGTTCTTCTAGTGGCATTAATGTAACCAACCAGTGTCGCTTCATTCAGGCTTAGTACTGCATAGTGGTGGGTAGAACGGATATTGGAAAACTGGTAATAAGTCTGTTAATCATGGAATAAATATACTGTAAATCACAAAATAATCACTCCACAGGGAGGTTTTGTTTAATATTGGTGGGTCAGTGTTGAAACAAGAGATTTTGACCCAAAATATGCATATATTAGGACAGTTACTTTTAATTTTTAAATTGAAATGGTAAGGGCAGAAAAGATCATCATAGAACCTACCTAGAAATGTGAAAATAAAATATTTTCGGCTCAGTTCATTAGACTTCTTGTGCATCTGAATTTCACTTCACAGGCACACCGAATGTGCCATATGCGGGCACAGATCCACAAAGATGTGCAGAAGTAGCACATATGGAAATCGACAATTTCTCTAGATGTCTATGCATACTCATAAGGATTTTTCAGAATCCATAAATATGCACTGGATTTTGCATTTAGGAGCGCTAAGTCTGTGATGTGTAGATTCCGTTTTTTTGTGAGTCAGGCTCCTGACTACACTTGTAATACTACTTCTAAATCTATAACTACTTATCTATTTTAAATATATTCCTTTTTTGGTGGCTACGATGCTTGTAAACCTGGAAACTGGGTTCTCCTTGTGGCATGCCTGCCACTTGACACGTAAATTTGGGCAAATCACGTTTTCTTCCTTTTAGTTAATTACAAATGTGTAATGTAAAAATGAAACAAAATCGGATTACCACACGGCAGTCTAATATTGTCCCAATTAGATGCTGTCACTTCTCCTACCCTTGTTAGCCTTATTTATTGCAGTCTGAGCTCAGTTCGGACCACCCCACCACAAACACTACACTACTCTTTTCTGAGTGCATTTCCTCCTTTTTTAGATGCTCCCTTTCTTTAGAAAACGCTTTATGTGCAGCTCTATGTTGCTTCTTAGAGCTAGGTACCGCTGTTTCAAATATCGAAAATAAATATATATAGTCTGAAACGCAACCCCTTCTCCACAGACCTGTAGCTTCTCGTGTTGTTTGGTACTGTCTCTTCTGTAGTTCGGCGTAAGAGACACTCTTTGTCGTCAACCCAAGATGGTCGCCAGGGGCATGCATTACGGTCTCCTCGGATTACTCCACTCTCTTTAGATGCTGCTACCTTCGCCTCTCGCCTTTGGGGCCTATTCTAGGGTTAGACGTAAAGGTAATCGTGAGCCCGGGCGTTAGTATGTGCGTGTGCTTTGTGTCCTCTCGTCAACATGTGCAGGGTAGATGTCAAGGGCTTACGGGGTCCTGGTGCCGAGGGCGCCTCCGGTGTTGTCGAGGTGCGCAACCACTGGACCGACTGCATTTTGCTCTCTGTGTGGAGTACAAGACGCGCAATAACGCAGCAACGGAGAGGGAGCCTGGGGCGGAAAAACACGTGGTTATGGAACTCCATGTGAACTAAAAGATAGTGCTGTGCGTGGGCTTTCATGTGGAAACAAGCGATTCAAAAGCGGTCACTCAGCCCCATCTACTGTCTTCCTACCAGTACTGCACGTCTAAGGACACTAACATTTTAAACAAGCATTGGCAATGTAATAGGACTCGCATTTACGCGAGACCTATTGCATTGAAAACGGGAGTGCGGGCGGGCGCGAGAAGGCACGAGCACGACCGGAAGTGCGCGGGAGGGGGACGGGGGGCCCCAAGAAGTCACGGACTGCGGGAGGGGGGTAGGGAGGGATGGGAAGAAAGTAGTCTGTGCAGTAATGGGGCCAGTAGCCATGGAAGGATACAAATGACTGACATGGCTGTCATGGGGAGGGACTAACAAGCTTAAAACCAATCAGAAGGCAGCATTTGTAACCTAAGCCAATGAAGAAGATGGGCCGGAGAGTGGGCGGAGCTTCCATGAAGCTTCCACACTATAGTGTATACTGCATGCCTCGCAAAGCGATGGCAGCGCATTCGCGCTGCAACGCTAGGCGAGACCTAAAAAGTAAGGCGCTTAAATGTAGACCTGGTTGAGACATTAGAAGCCAAGAATAGCGGTGCAGAGGCACCGGATGAAACAGACGGAAAGCAACTTGTGAAGGGAGGGCCCAAGAATTGCATGACAAGAGGAATCAAGGCGCTTTACTGCAAGCCTCGGATATGAAGGGAGGGGAGAGGAGCGGAACGACCTCGGTTCAGCACGAGAGGCCCAAGGGTAGAGCAAAAGAAAGGGCAGGAGGATCAGAAGGGTGAAAAAATAAGAGGTTTACCCCCGCATGCACAGTGTTTAAGAGGTAAAACTCGAGTTCTTAAAATCCATGTGCACACTCTCTGCACTGTGATTTCCTGAGTATTAGCTCCATAAAGCTATGCGTCCTATGTAATACAAGCGGTAAAGGATCACTGCCTGCATCATGCCTCACATTTTAAAACAATCAGTACCTGTGGTGAGCAGAGCCATTCATAACTCATTTCTACTGGCAGGACTCGACTGCCCGGGCGGGTTCAATAATCATAAACAAGCTCCTCTGCATCCTGAAAGAAATTGTCATGTGTGCGTGGCTGTCGTGATCTCGGCCTGGAGTTTCAGTTTGCGTGAAAAAATGATTTCGTTTTGGCTATAGGAAACCCCGTGGAGGGACAATGTGTTCGATTAGAGAATTATTGTTGGCAGAAGCATTCTGCTGCGCAACTCCCTAGACCTTCATTAACCAATAGGGAGCTGCTGAAGGCCTACGTGACTGGTAACAGGCATGAAGAGTCCGAGCCTTCTTCCGCTCCTCAAGGGGCTCTCTAACTTGCTCTAAGGGAGGGTGAAGACATGTTAACCGCTGGAAATAAAGACAGCTCGTGGAGAGCCCGTTTGCTTTTTTTTTAAATTATTAGTGAAAGCTTGAAAGTTGAAATTCAGTCACCAGCCAGCCAGGAGTGCATGCGTTGATGAATGGGTGAGAGTGAGAGGCTGAGCAGCATAGACGACATGGGAAAAGGAATATGACTCGTTATTTCGCATACCATTACTTCGCAGCTTTTTACTGTGATGTTTTGCAAATACCGTTACTACGCAAGTTTTTAGTTCGCATACCTTTACATTGCAAGTGTTAATGTATGCGAACTAAAAACTTGCCTAGTAATAAAGACCCAACACTACCCTACACTAAACACTAAATACAAATACACTACCCTACACATCACAAACTCTAAAACACTACCCAAACCCTCAAACACTACACTACCCTAACCCTAAATCACTACCACCTGTATGACCCTCCCCCTTCCCCCAGCTCGCTCCCTACACTCAAACACTACCCTGCACGCACCCCCGACACTACCCTAAAGCACAAGTTACTTACCTTCGGTAACGATATATCTGTAAGAAACATTAGTAGTGATAGATTCCTTACCTTAGAATATCCCCAGGCGTCGGACTGGATCCGGAAAGTTTTCGTAAGCAGTACCCCTGCGCGTGGGTAGGGGCGTCGTGCGGCTCCGCGTCCGTCGTTGGCGTTGTGGTCGCTGAGATGACGTCGCGGGCGCTACTTGGACGCCGCCCACGCGCGCTGACATCAGTTCTGTACACGACTTTCCGCGCCAGGAACGCAGAGCCATGCAAGATACTGACCACTGGTGCATTGAAACTAGGGCCCTGAAAGGGTTGACCTTAACCCTAGAAATCAGTTCGCAGAACGGGGAGGATGGGTGGGCGGTAAGGAATCTATCACTACTAATGTTTCTTACAGATATATCGTTACCGAAGGTAAGTAACTTGTGCATCTGAAAGAAACACATAGTGATAGATTCCTTACCTTAGAATAGATACCCCAGCAATACCAACCCCGGTGGTGGGTCTGCGAACAAAGATCACACCAGAAAGTCACGGAGAACAAAACGGCCAAAGAAGCCGTCTCTCCGGACTTGGCTGTCCAGGCAGTAATGTTTGGTAAACGTGTGCAGCGAGGCCCACGTGGCTGCCTGACATATGTCTTGCAGGGGGACACCACGTCCCAATGCAGTAGTGGCTGCAGTAGCTCGGGTGGAATGAGCATGCAGCCCCACCGGAGGTTCCTTTTTAGCCAAAGAGTAACAGGCTTTGATACACAAGACAACCCAGCGGGAGATGGTTCTCTTATGGACCGCCCGACCTTTCTTGGTGCCAACGTAGCCAACAAAAAGCTGGTCATCCACCCGGAACTGCTGTGTGCGGTTAAGATAAAAAGAAAGCGCACGTTTTGGTTCCAGACTGTGGAGCCGCTCTTCCTCTCTGGAAGGATGTGGAGGCGGAAAAAAGGTGGGCAAGGTAATAGTCTGCCCAATGTGAAAGGCCTTAACCACTTTTGGCAGAAAGGAAGGACGGGGCCTGAGCACAACCTTGTCCGGATGGACTGAAAGGAAAGGAGGCTTACAGGAAAGAGCCTGGAGCTCACTCACCCGCCTGGCGGAAATGATGGCCACCAGGAAAGCAGTCTTTAACGTCAGAAGACGAAGAGGACAGTTGTGAAGTGGCTCAAAGGGAGCGCACATCAAGTACGTCAGAACCAGATTCAAGTCCCACTGAGGCATCACGAAAGGAATAGGAGGAAAAAGGTGAGTAATGCCTTTAAGAAACCTATTTACAACAGGGGACTTGAAAAGAGAGGGCTGATCAGGGAGCCTGAGAAAGGCCGAAATAGCAGAAAGGTAGCCTTTGATGGTGCCCAGAGCAGAGCCCTGCCGGGCCAAAGAAAGAAGGAACAGTAGAACCTCAGAAAGAGGGGCAGAAAGGGGATCCACAGCCTTTGCTGTGCACCATGCCACAAATTTGTTCCACCGGCAGGCGTATACCACTTTAGTAGAGGGACGCCTGGCTGCCAGAATAACGTCACAAACTTCAGGAGGCAAGTCGAAGGGAATCAACTGCTGCCGCTCAATCTCCACGCAAAGAGGTGGAGGCTGGACAGGTTCGGGTGGAGGACCGTCCCCTGCTGCTGCGACAGAAGATCCTCCCGAAGAGGCAGTCGGATCGGGGGATCGATGCTCATACTGAGTAGCTCGGGATACCATACTCTTCGAGCCCAGTCCGGAGCCACAAGAATGACTTGGGCCCGGTCGCGCCTGATCTTCTTCAGCACTCTGGGCAGAAGTGGTATAGGCGGAAAGGCGTACAACAGACCGCAACTCCACTCGCGACGAAAAGCGTCGCCAAGCGAGTGCCGCCTTGGAAATTCCAACGCGCAGAACTGATGACATTGCGCGTTCTTTTCAGTGGCGAATAGATCTAACCAAGGCTCTCCCCACTGAAAGAGACCTTGCGCCACCTCCGAGTGAAGACGCCATTCGTGATCCAGCATGCAGATGCGGCTGAGTTCGTCCGCCCTGGCGTTCAGAGAACCTGCCAGGTGTTGAACCACCAGAGACATGCCCTGATGTTCCAGCCATGTCCAGAGACGCAGAGCCTCTTGACAGAGGGTCCACGACCCCACCACGCCTTGTTTGTTGCAGTACCACATGGCGGTGGTGTTGTCTGTGAACACCTGCACTACTCTCCCGTTGACAGAGGGAAGGAATGCTTTCAGTGCAAGCCTGATCGCCCGCAGCTCCAAAAGGTTGATATGGAGCCGGGACTCCGCCGGAGACCAGAGGCCTCTGATCTCCGCCTCTCCCATGTGGCCTCCCCATCCCAGGAGGGACGCATCCGTCACCACTGTGAACTCCAGTTGGGGAAGGGAGAGGGATCTGCCGTCGACCCAATGCCGGTTCGTGAGCCACCACTGCAATTGGTGTTCAGTGCCCTCCGAGATCTGGACGTGATCGGACAGGTTTCCCTGATGCTGCGCCCACTGGAACTTCAGGTCCCACTGCAGAGCCAGCATACGCCACCTGGCATGATTGACCAGCAGGATGCAGGAGGCCATGAGGCCCAGCAGCCTCAGAGTCACTCTGACCGAAACCCAGGACAAGGGCTGAAAGATGGGAATCAGAGCCCGAATGTCCCGGACTCGCTGTTCGGGAGGATAGACCCGAAACTGCGCCGTGTCCAGAACCGCTCCGATAAAGAGGAGCTTCTGGGAGGGAATCAGGTGCGACTTCAGCACATTGATGGAGAACCCCAGCAAGTGCAGGAGGTCGGCCGTAGTCTGGAGGTGGGAGACGACTGTCTGAGGCGAGCCCGCCTTCAACAACCAGTCGTCGAGATAGGGGAAGACTGACACCCCTGATCTGCGCAGATGAGCTGCGACCACCGCCATCACCTTGGTGAACACCCGAGGGGCGCTGGTAAGGCCAAAGGGGAGCACGGTAAACTGAAAGTGCTCATGGCCTACCATGAACCATAGGTAACGCCTGTGGGCTGGCAGGACGGGGATGTGGAACTAGGCGTCCTGTAAGTCCAACGCCACCAGCCAGTCTTGTGGGTCGAGAGCAGACAAGACCTGAGCTAGAGTGAGCATCTTGAACTTCTCTTTGCGGAGGAAGCGATTGACGTTCTGGAGGTCCAAGATAGGACGCAGGCCTTTGTCCTTCTTGGGCACCACAAAGTAGTGGGAATAACAACCACGACCTACTTCGGGCGTCGGAACGCGCTCGATGGCCCCCTTGGCCAAGAGGGCCGCAACTTCCTGCTGAAGAAGCACCAAGTGATCCCCTGACATGCGGTGGTATTGAGGTGGCATGGCTGGGGGGGTAGTCTCGAAGGGGAGGGAATAGCCCCTTCGGACTATCTCTAAAACCCACCTGTCCGAAGTGATTGAGCGCCAGTGAGGGAGGTGATGGCGGAGCCTGCCCCCCACTGGCGTGTGATGGACCTGAAAGTTCGGACTAGGAAGGTTTGGAGGCAGAGGTGGCGGGGGTGGTGGTAGTGGTCTGACCCGCCTGCTGGCCCCTGTGTCCGCCACGGCGGAAACCGCGTCCGCGCTGGGATGACTGTTGCGCCGGCCCGTGGCTCTGTTGCGAACGCTGCAGGGCGCCCCTTCCTGTGCCACGAAAGGAGCGAAAAGCGGAAGGCGGAGGAGGGCGGACTGCCGAGAGTCCCAAGGACTTGGCCGTAGCCCGTGAGTCCTTAAACCGCTCCAACGCCCTGTCCGCTTTGTCGCCTAAGAGGCGACGGCCATCAAAGGGCATGTCCATAAGGGTGCTTTGGACATCCCCGGAAAATCCAGTGGTTCTCAACCAGGCGTGGCGACGAACCGCCACCGTCGTTGCCATGGATCTGCCCAGTGAGTCGGCGGTGTCTAGCAAACAACGGATCATGAACTTGGCTGCGTCTCTCCCCGCTGCAACAGCCTGGGTGAGAGCAGGCCGGGCCTCCTCCGGACACAGACAGCACGTTCGCCACCGTATCCCACAGGCAGTGGGAATAACGGCCCAAGAGGCATGCGGTGTTCACGGACCGCAGCGCAGAGCTGGTGGAAGAGAAAATCTTCTTCCCAAACTGATCCAGCTTCTTGGATTCCCTATCCGGTGGGGCGGAAGGGAAGGCGGTTGGGGAAGCAGAGGCTTGGACAACCAAGCTCTCGGGGGTGGGATGTTGGGAGAGGAAAAGAGGGTCACCCGGAGCCGGGCGATGGCGTCGGGCCACGTTCCTATCCACAGGAGCCCTTGTGGTGGGCCTGGACCAAGTGCCCAAAAGAACTTCCGAAAGGGCTTCATTAAAGGGCAGCAGCGGCTCCGCAGAAGTAGCTGCTGGCTGAAGCACCTCTGTCAGGAGGTTAGTCCTGACGGCCACAGTAGGGAGCTTGAGGTGTAGGGCCTCCGCCGCCCTACGCAACACCACTGCATAACTGGCTCCCTCCTCCGTAGCCACGGTAGGAGGAGACAGCATGCCAAGGTCTGGTGAGGTATCCAGACCACTAGCCTCCCCCAGTTCCTCAGCCCAGTCCTGTTCAGACTCGCAGGCTGCAGCGAGAGGGTCGTCCGACCCCTCCCAGTCCTCCCCTTGCTCCTCAGGCTGTTCAACAGGCCGAAAATAAGGAGCAGGGACATGGGGATAGAAATCCCCAAACGGCGTCGAGAACGGCATCGACCGACGCCGCGTCCACTTCGGGGCTGAACCTGAGGTCGACGTCGTCCCGAGGAGCGGGCGGCGTCAGGATCGGTGCCGGTGGGGTCGACGTCGGTGGAGGCGTAACTAGGTCAACCGGCGTCGACCGGGATCCAGGCCTGGATCCAAGGGTGTCCTCCGGGGGCGGAGCCGACAGCGACGCCGGGGCCGGAGCCGCCGGCGATGAAACGCGAGGACACCCTTGCGGGACCGCGGGGCCCGAAGGCGCACCGGCGGGACCCGACGGCCCAAAGAGGCGAGCCATGGCCGACAGGAAGTCCTGTATCTGGGCCGGAGTCGCCGCCGACCCCGGGTAGGGGGGGTTAGTCGGGCGGCGACTCCATGGACTCCGCTGGAGCCGTAGGGGTGGCACCACCCGTACCCTCAGCCGCGTCGCGTGACCGGCGAGGGGAAGTCGGAGAACGATGACGTTTCTTCGACTTCTTATGCTTCGTCTTACCTGACCCAGAGTGCGAAGACTTTGATCCCGACGATCGCCGATGGTGACTCCGCGCGCGGTCCCTCGACCTCTCTCTAGACCGGGACCTGTCACGGCGCGGAGCCGACTGCCGGGCTTCAAGCAGCTTTCGGGACCGCTCCCGCAAAGACTTCGGAGCCATGGACCGGCAGTCGGGGCACGACTTGGGGTCGTGGTCGCGCCCCAGGCAGAAGAGACACGCGGTGCGGGTCCGTCACCGACATCATCCGATGACAGTCCTCGCAGGATTTAAAACCGGGCATCGGTAACTGCACCAGGAGTCGATATCGACTCGAAAAAAAGGTGAGAAAAAGATCTAAAAAAACTTAGTCAAAAAAGACTAGGGGTACCGCTCTCTCCGGATCTGCGCTTGCTGGCGCGGAAAAAGAAATAACTGACAGCGCGCGTGGGCGGTGTCCAAGTAGCGCCCGCAATGTCATCTCGGCGACCACGATGCCAACGACGGACGCGGAGACGCACGACGCCCCAACCGACGCGCAGGGGTACTGCGGACGAAAACTTTCCGGATCCAGTCTGACGCCTGGGGATATTCTAAGGTAAGGAATCTATCACTATGTGTTTCTTTCAGATCCCTAAAACACTACCCTACACAAACACCACAACACTACCCTAAACCCTAAATCACTACCCCCAGCACGACTCTGCCCCTACCCCCATTCCTGTCCCTACTCCCAAACACTACCCTGCACACAACCCTGACACTACACTAAACCCTAAAACACTACCTTACACTACACAAAAACCACAACACTACCCTAAAACACTACCCCCAGCACGACCCTGCCCCTACCCCCAAGACTGTCCCTACACTGAAACACTACCCTGCACGACCCCCCCCGACACTACCCTAAACCCTAAAACACTACCCTACACTTACACCACAACACTTCCCTAAACCCTAAAACACTACACTACCACCACAACACTACCCTAAACCACTACCCCCAGCACGACACTGCCCCTACCGCCATTCCTGTCCCTACTCCCAAACACTACCCTTCAAGACCCCAGACACTACCCTAAACCCAAATACACTACTCTACACTACACAAACACAACTACACTACCCTTAAACTACACTACCCCCTGCACGACCCTCCCCCTACCCTAAACCCTTAAATACTACACAGCCCCTCTTACCTCTCTCTCTCCTCGGTTCCTGTCTTCTCCGGCTTCCTGCGTCGTCAGTGTTGCACGTCGTTGTGATGAAACGGATGCGCGTCCGTTTCCACACAACGATGTGGATAGCCTTTACTTCACAAGCGTTACAACGCATGCGATGTACCAACTTGCGTAGTAAAAGCTACGCGTTGTAACATCGCATGCGTTCTAACGCTTGCGAAGTAATGGTACGAAATTAAGCACTGGGAGGAGACAACATGCCACGGTCTGGGGAGGTATCCAGACCACTGGCATCCCCCAACTCCTCTCTCCAGTCCGGATCATACTCCAACTGGTCAGTTAAAGGGTCTCCAGACCCTCCCACTCCTCCTCACCCTCCTCTGGTTGCCAGTCTGGCCTAAAAGAACCAGGGTGGAACAGGGGCACAAAAGTACCCATCGGCGCCGGATCCGGCGTCGGTCCGGCTCTGTGTCCATGTCGGGGTGGAGGCCGGGGGTCGACGCCGGCTGGGGGCACAACCGGCGTCAGCTGCAGGTGTGATGCCGGTTGAATCAACGCCGGTGGAGGAGTTATGAGGTCGACCGGCGCCGATCCAGAGCCGCCGGTGTCGAAGGCCCAGGGCCCCTAGCCGAGTCCACGGGGCCCAAAGGCGAGCCAGCAGAGTCGGGCTGCCCAAAGATGGCATGCATCGCTTCGTAAAAACTTCAAAGCTGGGCAGGGGTCGCTCCAGGTCCCGGAAAGGGAGGGAAAAACTGAGCCGACCCTTCGGACTCCGTACGTGGAGCCGCGGGAGGGGCACCACCCGCATCCCTCGTCACATCGGCCGACGGATGGGGAGAAGTCGAAGAGCGACGATGCTTCTTCGACTTCTTGTGCTTCGACTTACCTGAGGAGTGCCAAGACTTCAAAGACGAGTGGTGGTGGTGGTGGTGGCTCAGCGACCGGTCCCTCGACCTCCCGCCCGACCGGGACCTCGAACTGCGCAGAGCGGACTGCCGGGCCTCGAGAAGCTTTCTGGACCGCTCCCGCAAAGACTTCGGATTCATGGTCCGGCAGTCGAAACAAGACTTGGGATCGTGGTCGCGTTCCAAACACCACAGACACACGCGGTGCGGATCCATCACCGACATCAGTTTTCGGCAGGGACCACAAGCCTTGAAAGCGGGCATCTCTGACGTGCACCAGGAGTCGAAGACTTAAAACGGTGTCGAGAAAAGTCAGCAAAAAGTCAGTCGAAAAGTGACTGGAGGTACCGCTCTCTCCGGATCTGCGCTGGCTGGCGCGTAAAAAGAAAGAACTGACGTCAGCGAGCGAGGGCTGCGTCCAAGTAGCTACCGCGATGTCATCATGGCGACCACTACGCCAACGACGAACGCGGAGTCGACCGACGCCACCTTTCGACGCGCAGGGGTACTGCTGATGCAAAAATTCTACGGATCCAGTCTGACGCCTGGGGGTAATTCTACAGGTAAGGAATCTATAACTAATTGTCTCTTTCAGATATGTTATTCAATGCTTGTGTTTGAAACTCCAGGCTACTCTCAAAACCCCAGAGTAAATAAACATACATGAGGGCAACGTATTGGCCCAAGACAGCAACACAAATCTGCAAATTAAAGGTGCTATCTCAAAGAGCATCAGGTCATAGGTATGAAGCATAACTCATGTTTAAAGGTACTGTAATGCCTTCAATCACTCAGCATGTCAAATGCTGGCTGATAAAGCACTGACATAAAACATAGCCAATATATGTTTGGTGTCCACGGGTTAGTCATCCAATTTGATGAAAATAAACTTTGTATCTTGTACATGCAAGATCAGTGCTACTATGTTCAGTGAATGAGGGATGTTCATGTAAATCGTCACTCTCTGTTCAGCAGCTTATACTTGATAGGATAACTGCTCCAGATCAATTCTCATTGGAGTATAAAGGAAATGTATTTATCAGCTGTTGCACACAGTCATTGTCTACAATACCAGAAAACCATTTCTGTAGTCCAATTTCTAAATCTGCTTTCAATGGTAGAGTTCTGTGGCTTTACAAAGGTGGCTGGCCTTAGGCCTCTATATAGTAATGACTTGAAATATAATTACAGTGTCGAGGTTGAGGTATTTTATCTCATATATTTCACTTGTACCAGAGGTCGTAATCACTGTTACCATAATCTGACATGTTTTGACTGATAGTCATTGTTATTTGACTAGGTTTAAGTAATTAACATAGATCAATTATTGTTCACAAATATTTTTGCAGAGTCATTCCACAACATTTACTCAACAAAATAGATATACAAATCCTTACTGTTAGCAGAATAAAAAAAACTGAACGCAACTTTAATCCACTTTCATGGCTCATAGCTGATCAATGCCCCATTTTTCCTACTTTCACATTTTAATCTGGAATTTGTTATTTGACCTTTAAGGTATCACTAAAAACCAATAAACAATTGCCATAACCCCTGATCCATTTGGAGCTGTAACGAGGAAAAACCAATAAACAATTGCCATAACCCCTGATCCATTTTGAGCTGTAACGGGGAAAGGCTGCTGGCTGGAGAGGCATAGCGTGTCGTATCTCATCGCACGCCTGCCTGTACTGCAATACAGCTGCTCTATCCTCGTTCCCCTGCCTGATTTTTTGCCGTCAGGGATAGATAGATGCCGCAGCAGGACTGCAGCTGCGGAGGGGTAGCAGAATCCTGCGGCGATTGCAAGGCAAAAGCTATGGTAAGGCAGACAGACCAGGCTCTTGGGGTGCCAACTCGCTGCGAAACAGAAGCAGCTGGCATTAGGCCGGTGCGGCTTGTTAAGTGGCGGGTGGCACCCTGCCTGGCCCATCTCTACCTGCCAGTTGCTCCTGATACCACCTCACCACCAACCTCGCTTCCCCGCTCCCTGCAGTACCTTTTCGTCTGCACTGCTGGTTGTGGCATAAGCACCGATTTAAGCTACTGGCATTGGTAGCTGTACCTGGACTGTCGGCCTTGGTCCTTAGGCACCTGCCATCTTCAGTTCATGGTCTCTGCAGCTCCAGCGCCACAACACCCGGGATTTCTGGGACCACATCACCCCCCCTTGAATCTTGCTAGCCAGACGGGGGAGGGGTTGGGGGGAGAGGGAGTAGCAGGAGCTACTTCTGTGCGGCTCGCTGAAGCGGCCCGATCGGCCGGATGCGGCTTGGGGACCGGGCTTTTCCACCTCCTCCCTTGCCCGGACTGCTGGTCTTCTGGCTGCCACTACAAACTAGATTGATCCCTGTGGCTCTCAAAAAGCTCGACTGAGCCTCCATCCTGACACACGTGGAGGCCCCTGGGGAAATCTCGGTGCAGGCAAATAATAATATAAAAATAAATAAATAAAATAACTAGGATCAAGACTATCAGGGCTATCGTGCCCCCCCATCTACCACCACTGATGGAAGCCTTTACAGAGGGCACAAGGAGGCATTCCTGCATCGAACTACAAAGCAAAGTCTGATCCATATATATATATATATATATATATATATATATATATATATATATATTCAATATTAATAAAGTTAGTCCTAACTGGGTTTGCGCTTTCAAGAATCACCTTTGACCTAGGACTGCAACCCCAGAAGTCTTATTCAAAGGTAAGCAGCCATCTCAAGCTGCTCGGATCACCGCCTGATCATGAGATAAGGGAAGACCAGGGGCGAGCCTCTACTGACCAGAAAAAGGAAGAAGCCAGGCAAAGAGAACAGCGATAACGGCACCCCTGTCAAGGCAAAGAATGCAAAAGGAGCAAAACCCAAAGTCAAGTCAACGCTCCAAACAAAAGAAGCCCCCCTAATAGACTTTTCAAACCAAGCATCAACAACAGTTCATCAAGGGGCAATAGGGACCCATACAGATGCTAAGCATTCTAAACAGCCCAAAATTTACACCAAATGTAACTTCCTAAAACATGCCGGATCAGTGCTATTCTCAAGCAATGAAAAACTCACTGGACTATAAACCCCTTTATTTTCTGACCCTTCAACTGATCTGGTACTACCCACTCCATTTTTTACTTCCATCCACTCACCAACTCTCGCATCTGTTCAATTGCCAACCTCAACCATAAACCTTGCACAATATTCTGATAAGGTAAACTGTAAAATTGCAGAGCTACCTACAATTCCAAGAACCGGTGAACTCAATTTAAGCTTCCAACAAGACAGACAAGGAAAACACGAAGAACACAGTGGGGTCACTCCCTGCACACAAGAAACCAGGAGAATGCAAATCTTTAATCGGCCATACACGGCCCCCAAGGGAAGCCCAATAACCACAAACAGCGCTGGGAACTTTAACGGCACCCCAATCGCTAGTCCCCTATAAGGAAGTACAGGAACCTCACTAATAGCACCTCCCCTAACCCAAGAGGATATCGAAGAGAGAAACAGTAAACCACTTTCATATCTAAAAACACCGGAATGGGATGAAATACTAGCAGCATACACGCAGGCCACTGATAAAACACTCCAGACCACTTGGCGATCATACTCCGAATATAGCGCCGAAGGCAGTAAGCGTGAGGCAAGTGCAGAACAACTACCTCCCTCAAACACTGCATGGGCAACTCTTTTAAATATGGTCCAGCTTTCAGCAGAAGCCCTACAGTTCCAGTCAAATAAGATGGACATCCAACTTTCAATACTTAATACGCTGGGATTTACATGGCAGGGATTGATGGAAAACTAGGAGAGTTAAACTCTCTAATAAGAAGGATACAGGACGGCACCTCCTTCACCCAAATAAAGTGTCCCTGCACAAACATTGCCGAAAAGCTGTCAACTCTCCCCAAAATGCTAAATGACCTACTATTCGTTCTTAAACAAAACACAAGAACCCAGGGAGAAAATCAATCTGGGAATAAACCACAACTTCAAAGCCCATCAAAAATCTGATGCTCGTTCATGAACCTCCCCAGCCACAGAAGGCACAAGCAGACATATGGAACAATCACACCAAAACTCAGAAACACAGAGGAACATGCTGGATGTAACATCAAAATCCAACCCAAGAAAGCTACGTGAAACCCGTCCCTCATTCCAGCAGCAAGACACTGAAATTAACGTTAGGTTAAGTGGTTTGGAAAGCAAAGGAAAACGCCAAATACAGACTGGCTCAAAGGAGGAAGGTGCGGAATAAAAAAATCTGTCGCCCAAGCAAATGTTTACACCCTCTTCGATACAAAAATAAGATCTGCCAAAATGACGGCCCCCAACTATTCATCAGGCCACACAGGGGGATGAACAAACTGCTGGTCAACTCCTGCCGGACCCGTCCCACATCGGGCTCGGAAAACTGGGGGTGAACCATCTACTAGACAGCCCGACTCGGACCTGTCCCTCATCGGGCTCAGAATACAGCCGGCCGAGCCCAGCCAAACCCACCCCATCAGCGAGCTTGCTGGGAGGACATCTTGCACAAACATACCTGTCAAATATTAACCCTAAAAAGTCTGCCTCAACACAAACAGTGGTAGCAGCGGACGCCATTAACCTGGCTACAACTGACTGTCTCACAGACTAAGCAGATGATCCGATACAGTACTGAAGAACCCTTTCCTCCACTGAGAATCGGAAAAAACGCCACTCCACAAACAAATTGCACAACTCAAACTGGGAAATCACCAACTTCCTCAACAACTTCAGACTTAGCTCAGATATCCCATTTCAGCAATCAGCACGAGACAGCACCCAAGGGTCCCAATGAAACCATCATGCCAGGTGCTATGCCGAAAGAATGTGCTTTTAACACCTTAATACAGGACAAAGAGAGCACAGATCCCGGGATCCAGACTTCTACCGAAGGCCAGGAGGATAACATCCAAATACAAATTTTCATACCGTAATACGTCTCCAGAGGAAGTCATGTTGTTTTAAACAGGGGTAACATTCTTAGACTACTAGCCGCCATCCCAAGATTAAGTGATTTATCATCAAAAAACCTTGTGGCAATACAGTTTGAAAGCTCTGATGAAGCACCAGGCGGGGAAGTAACCAAGACCTCATGGATCACAATAAACATTACAAACCAAATCCTCTCATAAGGACCAGCTTTAAAAAAAAATGGGGCATAAAGATCATCCCTCATCAAATGATAGGATACACTATGCCCCTTCTCCCCCAAGGCTACAAAAGGAAGCCAGACCAGCGGCAAAGAGTTACCACATCAGTGCTCAAGGGAGCAAAGGCTTCCATGGAAAAAGACCACTCAAAATACAGAAGTCATGGCGAGAATGGGCAAACTGCACATGTCAGCCCCGAAGGAAACTTAGGCGACAGTCAGAACAATCAAATGTTCACCAATGCCTACATGACCAAAAATAACCCAGGATCCCCAAGTCGGAGGACTGAATACCCGACCACTTTGCATGTGCTCTTGGAACATTAATGGCCTGAACACAAAATTGAGTGACCCAGACCTGTACAACTACCTGAGGTCCTTCTACATCATCCTTCTTCAGGAGACCTGGTCGGCCGACCCCATCTATATCCAAGGCTACACGAACTTCATTACCCCAGCTGTGAAGCAGGCAAAGCACGGCTACCTACATCTCGATAGCCAGCGTCGCCTCAGCAACAGCAATGGATATTAAATCAACAGGAATGAATGCAACGAAATGTTCCATCATAATTAAGGCTCCAGGTCTTCCGTTTTTACTGATGTTTTCAGATAAATACAGACAGAAAACAATGCGCTTCCTGTCTGTATTTGAGACTCTCCATGCTGTCTTTCATGAATTCCAGGCAACAGCTGAGCATATAGACAGCATGGAGAGTTAAAAAACAGGATGAGATTTCCTTAAATGCAGGCATATGTTAACATATAATTGTAGTATAAAGGTAATATGTACCTGTGAGCGTATTGTTTTGTTGTACGTGGCTACTTAATTTGCTAAAACGTGACAGGCATCCATGTATGAGACACATCGAAGAGTTTATTAAATGTGGAAATATAACATTTTACGACTCAATTTATTCTCAAAACACAAATAAATATGGATACATATCAATAACATGGCCAAATATAACAATACCATACATGGATAAATACAGACGGAAATGTTAAAAAAAAAAAAATACCATAAAACCGGGAGCCCTAATCATAATCAGAGGAGCCGCCGTTGAAGTAATCCTCATTAATATCTACATTCATCCCAAATGCAAACCCAAAGACTGCAAAGAGGTAGTGCAAGAACTAACGAAGATAGCAGAGGAGGAAGATTCAACTCATTTAGTGATATCTGGGGATTTCAACCTTTATTTACTGGGCACAATAGTGGAGACCTAACAATAGCTCAAATTGCGCTATGGAAAATACCCGAACAAGGCAGAAATACAACCGGCCGCCAAACAAAACTCGGGTGACAACTACTGAAAGACCTAAAACATCTAAGCCTTAGGGCTCTGAATGGCACGTTCCATAAAGATGACCCTCCGGCCATCACATTTTACTCTAACAGATCCAGCTCCTGTCTGGACTATACCTTTGTATCCATATCCACATTCCAAAATGTTAATTCTTTTCAAATTTCAGATAGACCAGGCAGTGACCATCTCCAGCAAGAGGTCACATTTTCTTCAAACCTCAGTACCCCAAAATACATCAGTGAGGCAATCGATGAAACCTACACTTCAAATTACAGACATTAAGAGTCACCAGCTGTTCTTGCACAAATGCATGCAACCAAAGGGGACATAATTCAAAACAGCATAGGCAAAGTAACGGGCATTGTAAATAAATGGGAAATCCTCATAGAAGTACCTCAGGAGTATATACGCAAAAAATCAATAACCCTAACCAGGGCAGCAAAGCTCAGAAGGAGGCCTCCAGCGCAAATCACGACCCTAGATTACGGGAGCACAAAATTGGAATAAAAAAAGCTCCTCGAACTCGAAGTAAAAGATGAGGCGACCTGACCGCCCTCGCGGCCCTAAGATTTCCTAAAAAACTGCCTAAAAAGTTAAGATGGTCAATAAAAAGAGATCAGGACAAAAACTCTGGGCTAAGTTACACACCGATATGAAACATAACAACAGTGCTAGATTTTGGGCCACGATGAACCAACTCCTCAAACCTACCCATAGAGGCATTGACTCGTACATCACTGAAGCCTCATGGGCCCAATACCTAAAAAACCACTTTAAACACAAAGAAATAGATAGTCCACAGACGGTCATCAGGGAAGCTTCAATTACAGCACAAGATAAAGGTCAGACTGAGGTTGACGCAGAGAGCATCAAAAAAACAAATAAACAAAGGGCAAAAAGAAGGGGCCCCAGGTCCTAACAGCATTCCCCCAGCAGTGTTCAAACACGACCTAGACCTCTGGGCAGAAATGTCGGCACCAGTATTCGCACAGGTCAGAGAAAACATAATATGCCAGCGTCATGGAAAGGCTCGATCATATCACCAATTTTTAAAGGAGGGGAGAGGTCTTTTCCAGCAAACTATCGCCTAATAACCCATGACCAATAACGACGCCAAATACTTTGCCAGAATCATGCCTGATGAATTAACAGCATGGGCCTCCAACAATGCCATCATACCATACAATCAGACTGGGTTTCTGAAATTATCCAGCACGATCACAAACATACTAGCAATTTCTCTACTAATGGACACTGCCCGCACATCCGGTACACCGCTATTCCTTTGTTACATTGACTTTAAAGCAGCCTTCGACTGTGTGGACCAAGGGAGGTTTTGACAGAAGCTAGCCAGTTGGAGAATACCGTAAAACCTGCTAAACATGCAGATAATGTTGCATAGTAACACATGGGTTCAAGTTAAGATAGGTGCAGGATCGCACCTCTCCCGCAAAATCAAAACCAAACGCGGTCTAATACAAGGATGTGTCCTGGCCCCAACTTAATTTAATCTCTTCCTGGCTGACCTGACTGAACAACTACAAACATGCGGCCTCCCACGCCCCTAAACTAGGCGATAAAGTAACATCTATTTTTTTTTTATACGCGGACGTCATGGTGCTGGTCAGCCGCAGTTGGGTGGGGCTTCAGCAGCTCCTAAATATAATGAAGACCTATTTACTTGCCAATGGCTTGACGATCAACCTTGGCAAAACAAAAATCATGGTCTACAACACCAAGAAAACCCGAACGCAAGCTTATTTCAGGGGAGACACCTGGCTGGAAAGCACAGAGGAGTATAAATATCTTGGAGTCATCGACAAGAAAGGCTCTTTCATAGCCCAGAAGGAGGCGATACGAAGGCAAGGCCTGGCTCTGGACACAGCACTCAGAAATCTGAACAAAAAACTTGCCGGCCCTTTACTGAAGCCTCTGCTTAAAGTCGCAAGAGTGAAACTTCTGCCAACAATCTCCTACGGAAGCGAATCATTAAGAGGGCGATATGTCAGCATCCTAGACACCACACTCACCCGAGTCTACAGAACCATTTTCTCTCTTCCCAAATACACCTCACCGGCGCAGATAGGATTGAAATTCAGACTGTTAAAACAGTCGCAAGCCAGGCGCGGAGCATATATAACATGCTGGAACAAGATTCGGAAAGCTGAACACCCTGAATCACATGCTATAGGAAGAACTACAGTTTCGTAACATGCCACCGGCACGAGTGTATTTACAAGAGTCTATTGACCTCACAGGACGGACAGAACTTTGGGATTAACCTACCAGTTCCCAGATCTTCAAGCGTCTGGTTACAAAGTCACTCAAAATCCAGTCTGCCATGGATGACAAGGCTAAACTATCCAAAAGAGCACATGGATGGATGACGCTTAATAATTATACAACTCTTGTCCTACAAAACAATTTCGCAATAGGCTACCCAGCTTTTATCAAGCTGCAGTTTTAAAAATATAGGTTGGGGCTACTACCAGTTAAAGATCATTTGGCACCCTGGCTGCCAGAAATCTCCCCGTCACTTGCCGCCTTTGCGGACTGGAAAGGAAGATCTGATGCAGTTAGTCTGCTCCTGCAACACTGTACGCAAAGAAAGGTTCCATTTACTTACAAGTGCTTTCAATCAAAGGGGAATCCGCACAAGAAGGCAGGCAATCCTGGCCTGTTTTGACCCAGGGGATCCCCAATTAAATTGCAGCTTTGTTACATTTTTGCTAAAGTTTGAGCAAAGTTTTTACCACAACGAAGTTCGCCCAGCCCAACAGACCCAGACTGCAATATAAAGGAAACATACTATCTAAGAACAGTTGGATCCTTCACCTGAAAACACTGTGGCAGTCTATGGTCACTACAAACCTTATTTTCCCTTCAACAATCTGATAACTGTAAATATGCACTTGTGTAAAGTCTCAAATTTTAAATCTGTTATCCATTCTACATGTACCTTTGAATTACATTCTAAACTCAACAGGTTAAAGTGCGGCTGTCCCAGGTCATTAATCCATTGGACTTTACGCTCCTTTATTTACAATCCGATATTTTTTAACATGAATGTAAAGACTCAATTTCAATTCTGTTAATTACTATGTACAACATGGAATTATGTAACCATGTCTAGCTAAATTTTATTGCAATGGTTTTAAGTAACTTAGCAATCACTTAATAAACTTAAACTGATTCATTAATTAACATCATTTTTGGATTATAACATCTGCACCTCTGGAAAACAAAATTTTTAAAGAATATTTGGAAATAAAAACAAGTTACTTACCTTTGGTAATGTTCTTCCTGGTGAATACGCATTCTAACCGCAGATTCCTCATTTTAACAATATCCCCATGTGCCAGTCTGGAGCCAGAGATTTCTTGAAGTGATGCTCCAGTGTGCCGGTGGGTGGTGTCATACAGCTCTGCGGTGACGCCTTGCCCCTCTGTAAGTGACGGAATGGAGCCACATTCAAGTGCCAACCCTACGCATTGACGAACAAGTTACCTACCTTCGGTAACAGCTTATCTGGTAGAGACTATATCTAGCCACAGATTTCTTACCTTAGAATTTCCCAAGCATCAGACTAGATCTGGAAGATCTTTCGGGAGCAGTACCCATGCGTGCTGGCAGGTGGCGTTGTTCGGCTCCACGTGTTGCCGGCATTGTCCGCGCCGGAAGTGATGTCCATGGAGCCTATATAGGCGCCACCTAGGCACGCTGACGTCAGTTTCTTTTCATGACTTTCATGTCAGAAGCACGGCGTCATGAAGAACACTGACCACTGGTGTGGAAACTAGGGCCCTGAAAGGGATTAGTCCTGTTCCTAGAAATCCGTTCGTACAGTAGGAAGGATGGGTGGGTCGGTAAGGAATCTGCAGCTATAGTCTCTACCAGATAAGGCGTTAGCGAAGGTAAGTAACTTGTTTATCTGATAGATACTTCTACCTGCAGACACTGTACCTTAGATTCGATACCCAAGCAATACCATCCCTGGTGGTGGGTCTGCGGACCGATTTCAAACAAGGAGGTCCTGCAGGACCGAAGAAGCAAAGTACACATCCATACAGATCTGACTGTCCAGACAGTAATGTTTGGTGAACATGTGCAGGAAAGCTCATGTTGCTGCCTGGCAGATGTCCAGGACCGGAACTCCGCGAGCTAACGCAGTGGTTGCAGCTTTAGCGCTGGTGAAGTGAACTCGCAAACCTTCTGGAGGTTGCTTCTTGGCCAATGTGTAGCAGATTTTCCTGCAGAGCACAACTCCTCTGGAGATGGCCCGCTGCTGCACAGCCTGGCCTGTCTTCGCACCAAAATACCCCATGAAGAGTTGGTCGTCCACCTGGAACTCGTGTGCGGTCAAGGTAGAACGACAACGCTATGTTTGGGTCCAGACGATGGAGAGGCTCCTCTTCTTTAAGAGGGATGTGAAGGAGGTTAAAAAGTAGGCAGTGTGATGGATAGGCCTATGTAAAATGGGGTAACCACTATCAGTAGAAAGGTGGCCCTTGTGCGAAGCACCCGTTTGTCAGGAAAGGCTAAGTAAGGTGGCGTAGATGACAAGGCTTGCTGCTCACTTAATGTACGGGCAGATGCAACAGCCACAAGGAAGGCTGTTTTAATCGTCAGAAGCCTGAGGGGATAACTATGGAGAGGTTCGAAAGGAGCACACATCAAGAAAGTTAACACCAGATTAAGGTCCCTCTAAGCCATAATAAATTGTGAAGTAGAGAAGAGATGAACAAGACCTTTTAAAAACCTATTTACGGGGGGCGTGGTCTCGCTACGCATGCAGCGAGACGCACGCCGAGAGGGCTCCGGCCAGCCGCTGCCTTCTATGGCCTGAATTACGGCACCGGGGCACTACCCGCAGCTTTGCCTGGGCTAACTGGATATCGGAGGGGCCCAGGAATCTTCCCGCCGCGCGGCGCTGCAGAGGCCGGTGACCGCAATCTTGGCAGTGGGGCCTGGGAGTGGTGCTCGCGGCCGCCATCTTGGTCGCCCTGAGCCCCGGGACAGCCGATGGCACACAAGACGTCCCACTGCGCCACCTAGGGCGGAGGTGTGCATTCAGGCGGAGGAGCGGCGACTCGCGACTGGCGCCCCGGGACGCGAGGGGTGCGTCGCGCTACAGCGAGAAGACCCGTTGCCGCCATCTTGTGGAATCCTCACGGTGGGAGCACATCCGTGCTGCGGCTTTCCCTGCGGGTCTTTCCACATGTTATCAGGGCTTTGGAGGGCCCACGCCATCAAGACAGCAGGTACCTGGGGGTGGTGCGACGCAATCAGCGGCTCTACACGGCCTGGCTCTTACCTGGGGATCGCCACTCTTCATTTCTGGGTGTTTCTTCTGGGAGTGGACCCTGGCCTTGCCCCACCAGCAAACTGACTCTTTCTCCCCCGCGGTGCATTGAGAAAGCGCCTCCCGGGGTGGGACCGGCGTCTACTGCTCTGAGATGCTGCCAGGCTGCAATATCCCTGTGTAGTGCCATATTGCCAGCGGAACGCGAGTACTCTAGGCACTACAAGGACTTCATTGGTGGTGCTGGCGGGTTGGAGTGCGTTGGGGCCCCACTGCTGACTGGGGTGCGGGCTTGGAGTGGCAGTGGCACTTTGAAGGATCTTCTCTGCCTTGGTTCTCTGTCGCGGCGCATGTTTGACGCTCTGAGGGGAGCCCTTCTGTCCTGTTCCACGCTTTGCTCCTGCTCCCTTGGGGATTTCGCCTACAGAGGTTTGCGCAGCTCCGAAAAGTTTGAGATAAGTGACAGCTGGGGGAGACACTGTGGCTGTTGGAACCCTACGAGAAGGTAGCCTCTTTGCTCGCCTGCCTACATCTTTCCCCTACACGCTTTGTGGGAAGGAATCTGGAGGGGCTGTTGACGCAGTGGGGCGGAATCATCGTCCTTTTTCTTTTCCAGCCTCGCTCTTTGTTGGGGGGGGGGGGGCCTGATTGCCCCGGTGGTTCTTCTCACCTGTATTACGAACACTTTTGACTCTTCGCACAGGGGTGTGCTGGGCCCCCTGTCCCGCTCTCCAGGCCTAGATCTTCACTGTGAGTGTCATTGCCTGAAGGGTCATGCCACGCGCTAAAGCTGGGAAAGAAGTTACCGCGACTCTGAAAGATAATCCTGTAACGTCATTGTGGAATAAACCTGGTCCCGCAGCTTCCGTGACTATGGCGTCTCCATCTGAAGGCTCTTCGGACCCCCTCACCCAATCCTTTATGGTTAATTTCCTGCAAGAGATCAAGTCGGAAATTGGATTCCTCAAATCTGAGGTCCAAACATGTATCAAGGAACTCAGAAAAGACGTTACAGAAATTGGGGAGAGGGTGGATGATCTTGAGAAGACGGTGGATGCTCGCACGGAGGATCAGGAGCATCTCTGGCAACGACTAGCCGTCCTCGAAGAACAAGACATTGAGCTCCAAATAAAGCAAGAGGATTAGGAAAATAGGAGTAGACGTAACAACCTGCGCCTCCGAGGCGTACCTGAAGGGGAAGAGGGCTCGGACATTATGACTTTTGTTGCGGGGCTCCTTCACGAGATCAGAGGGGATGATGACGCTTCCCAGCCGGCAATCGACAGGGCACACCGAGTAGCAGTACCCCCTGGATGCTCTGGACTTCTAACCAGGGTTCACTTTTTCACAGAGAAGGAGGCAATCTTAAAGGCAGCGTGCAATAAATCGGAGCGGTCTTATAAGGGATCCACTATCCAGCTCTTCCAAGACCTTGCACCCACCACGCTCTGGCGCCACAGGGACTTTAAACCCGTTACTGACAAGCTCCGCGAACTGGGTATTCAGTACCAATGGGGACATCCTTTTGCTCTCATCTTCAACTGGGAGACCAAACGTCGGGTTCTACGCTCTCTCCAAGAAGCTACTCAGCTGCTCCACCTCCCGGCCTCCTCTGCACCAACTAGCCCTTCCCGCTTGCCGCCCCTGGACAGGGAGCCCGCGAAGCCGCAGTGGGCCAGAGCGCTCAGACAGCGCCGACCACCTAAGCATGGGGAATGGTCCTCCTCCCAAGCCAAGCAGGACATTATTCATCATATCCGTTCCATGGATGGCGAGAAGTCTCCCCCCTATCCCAAGCAAAGGAAGACTGAGGGATCTTTTGCGCTAGAAGGTTTGACTGAACTCTGTCCTTAGCGCTCCCCGCTGGGATAGCGATGGGTTCTCATACGCAGCAATCGTTTTCCTTTTGCCTTGGCTACAGCGTGGCAGCGGAGCCGGTGTCTCCAGTCTGGCAGCTGTGATCGGTTTCACGAGACTCGCCCCACCTCCTATTCCTAAGAGAGTGACATCTCTGGAATGGCTTGTGCTTTTGAGCCTAGCCTGTTCTTGGACTGGAATAGGACTTGTTGGCCATGTTGGCCTTTGTTGATTTTTGAAGTTCTGCTCTATATTTCTTTTTCCTTCTTATTCCCTTTTCTATTTCTTGGAGGGAGGGAGGGCTATTGCATTGGGACTATGCTGATTTCTCGCTGTTGGCTACTGCACTGTGTAATGGACCCACCTCACTTATTGCTGGATGTTGGGGTGTATCCCTGCGTTGTCTTCTCTTCCTGGTGGTTTGCTGAGGGAGGACGGGGAGCCTTGGGCTCTGTATTGGTATCTCAACACTCGACGGCGGATGGGTGTATTTGGGTTTTGCTATGACCACCGTCCCCTGTCTGAAGATCCTCTCTCTTAATGTGAAGGGTCTCAATGCCCCTAACAAGCGCCGTCAGATCTGGCGCTACTTGTTGCAACAGAATCTGGACATTATCTTCCTGCAGGAGACACACCTCCTGAGGAAGGATACACACCGCATGACTCACCCTAAATACCCCCTTCAGTGTTGGGTATCTGCGCCTACGAAAACGGCTGGGGTGGCTATTCTCTGCAGGGCAGGCATTCGTCAGGGAGCTGCACGAGGAATACGAGGCAAGGAGGGCAGATTTCTCAAACTAGTGGTCCGGGTTGGAGTACAGACACTTACTCTCTGTAACATTTATGCTCCCAACCAAGCACAGGATCTTTTTGTAAGAGATCTCCTACGGGAACAGTCAACGCAAAATGACCACCAGCTTGTACTTGGGGGCGATTTAAACCTGGTGTGGGATGCGGGGCTGGATCGGAGTGCTAGTACATTTCAGGGGGCTGAGGCCATGTCCGCTTCTCTAAAGAAAATGTTTACTTATCTGGGACTATTGGATGTCTGGCGCTATCACTCCCCTGATACACGAGATTATTCATACTACCCGCATGTTCATCGCTCCTATTCCCGCATTATTTGTTTGTCTCTCATTCCCTGGTAAGCGATGTTTTATCTGCTTCTATGTCAGACATCTCCATTTCCAAAAACGCACACTTGGAACTGCTGTTGCACAACCGCGCACACCTTTTGAGACACTCACCCCGCTGGTGACTCCCCCCCCCCCCCCACGTCCTACGCGACCCAGTAGATGTGGCTGAACTCCGTGAAGCTATCACGTCATATTTCTTGTCTAATGATCTTCCAGAAACACCATTCCCCATGGTCTTGGATTCTTTTAAAGCCACTATTCGGGGTCAAATAACTTCCATAGCGTTAGCCCGGGCAGCTCGTTTGTTTGAAGATAACTTGACTAAGGATATTAAAGCACTTGAGAAATTAGATCAGGAGCATCCCCTGGCTATCCATAAGCGACGTTTGGCTATGCTTCGAGGCCAGTTACGGGCCCATAGGACCAATAAGGCAGAGCGATCTTTGCTGGCATTGAAGCAAAGGTACTATGACGGAGGGGATAAGGTGGTAACAGTGTTAGCGCGCCGTCTAAGGAAGCAGGCAGCAAAGGCACATATTGCGAAACTTAAACTGGATGATGGTACGTGGGCTACCACCGAAACTGCTAAGCTAATGACCTTTCATGACTACTACACTTCTCTTTATACTCAGGAGACTCCCAACCCAAACCAGATCCAGGCGGTCTTGGAGGAGTGCAGGTGGACCCCGATAGATGGGCAACATGCACAGCTTCTCGAAGACCCACTCAGGCTAGACGAACTTACTAGTGCATTGAAAGATTTACCTCTTGGCAAATCCCCAGGCCCGGACGGTCTCCCGGTCTCTTTTTATCGCACTTTTCTTCTGTAGATACAAGATCATCTGCTATGCCTTTTTAACTCCTTCACACATGCTAGTGGTCCTTCCACTTCTATGGCCCTAGCTGAAATTGCACTTCTCCCCAAGCCGGGTAAAGATCCCACACTGTGTTCCTCATTTCGCCCCATTGCACTCCTGAATACAGACCTAAAGCTTTACACCAAAATTTTGGCCAAACGCCTAGATCCCCATTTGCCGGGGCTCATTGAGCCCGACCAGGTTGGCTTTATCCGGCACCGACAGGGCGCTGATAATGTACGGCGAATAGCGCACCTGGTAGGGAAGGCCCACCACTGGGATATACCTGCCTGCCTGTTGTCACTTGATGCTGAAAAAGCATTTGACCGAGTGGATTGGGACTTCCTTCGGGCTGTCCTACGGAAGATAGGGCTGGGGCCTATGATCGTTTCTAGGATCATGGTGCCGTACACCTCCCCCCAAACCCAGGTCCGGGTCAATGGTCAACTTACGGGTCCTATACACATCCATAGGGGTACCAGGCAGGGGTGCCCTTTATCCCCTCTACTCTTCGCATTTGTTATTGAACCTCTCGCCATACTGATCCGTCAATCAACAGACATCAGTGGCATCATTCATGGAGGAGTAGATCACAAAATAGCCCTTTTTGCAGACAACCTCCTTCTTACATTATCAAAACCGCATATTTCTCTGCCGGCACTTCATGCCCTACTGCAATCTTTCGAAGCTGCCTCAGGCCTTAAAATCAATCATGCAAAATCTTGGGCCTTAAATCTTACAATTCCTGTAACCGAGATCCCGGTGCTTCAGTCCCTTGTTCCATACCAATGGGCTCCTCATTCCATTAGATACCTTGGACTCAATCTAACCTCCACTCTCAGTACGTGGTCGCAAGCAAACTGGCAGGTATGTAAAACGGCAGACATGGACGATCTACGAACCTGGAAATCCCTGTATATATAGTGGCTGGGGCGTCTGAACGCGGTTAAAATGTCGGTGTTGCCGAAAATATTATACTTATTCCAAACATTGCCCACTCCTTTACCACAAAGCCAAATCCAGCATCTCCAACGTGAACTTACCACCTTTATCTGGGGAGGGAGGAGGCCGCGTTTTTCCAATAAATTACTCATGTTACCACGGGACGGGGGGGGTGGGGCTGGCGTGTTCTAACCTGCTGGAATATTACTGGGCCTCGCACTTACACTATATCTCAGAATGGGTTGCGCAGGAGAGTGAGAAAATCTGGTTCCACATGGATAGGGCTGTGGCATGCCGGCCCCTGTGGGATCTTGCCTGGTTCTCACGGGAGGCTCGACCGGGTTCTTAGCAGCTATCTTAGGGTGATGCTTTGTTTTTTTGCTTTACTATTCACCTTGGATTGGGGTTTATTCTTCCCCGAACCCTGTCACTGTTGCGGATTGATCGTGTCAAACTATTTTTGTGTCAAATTGATGGCCCTGTGGATGAGCAGTGATTGCTACGCTGGGTGCAGGGCAGCCAGGAACACCGATCGTTGATGTGTGCCTCAAGGGAGGAAAAGATACCACAGATTGTGGATATATTTTTTCATATCACTATGAAGAAATCAGGAATGTAATATACTTCCATCAGACTATGATTTCTGAACATCAAAAATAGCCTTGAGAAAGCCCTGGCTCAATCTGCCACATAGGGCGAAACACGTGTCGGCTGTCCCCTTCTTTACTTAACCTGCCATTAAACATGATAAAAATGGTTTTAAAAAGTGATAAATGGAAATAAAATATCTACCGTCACTGAACTCTACCTGGACTACTGTATTGCGTCATAAAAAAAGGAATTAACCTAATGAATAAAATAGACCAACTGAAGGGAGGAACATATGCTTATACCATTACTCCCGCGTAGTGCCTTCATGGCCATCCCCACAAAAACCGTATTGGATATATGGGACAAGCTTGCACTTTCCAGGGGCCTCACTTCCTTTCCATCACCCAACACCCCCATTGCTCGTAACCCACACTTTCCACCCGCCCTGCAGCCCCATTCTTTTCTGGCCTGGTCGGAAGGAGAATGTCGAATACTTCAGGATCTTTTTATGGGAGACACTTTCAAATCTTTTGATCAATGCAAATAGGAATTTCACCTTTCTGAGGGCGCGAGATTACAATATCTCCAGCTTCGGCACTGGGTGCAGGCATCGTCCGCTGTCCAGGGAGTCACTCATCCTTTCACTCCCTCTGAACTGCTGGTCCGTTCTTATAACGGATCCAGGGGACTGAAATCTCGCACGTACCAAGTGCTTCAACATGCCCCCCGGATCACTCCACATACCTATCAGTCGCAATGGCAATCAAGTAGTCCCGATGAGGTCACTCAATGGGAACAATTATGGCGTGATATACCAAGGGTCTTCCGTAGGATGCCTCAGAGATAAACCGCTTACAAAGTTATGACACATTGGTATTACACTCCCAAAGGTTACAAAAAATGTTCCCTAATTCTTCTCCCATCTGCTGGCGTTGCGCGAGTGCAATCGGGGATTTTTGATTCACATTTGGTGGCACTGCCCGCTGCTGGCCACCTACTGGAAGGAGATTCTTAGTCACATTAAAAAGGTGATTGGCTACCCCATACCTGAAGCCCCGACGGTACTTATACTGGGACTCAAACCTGCGAATCTCCTTGCTATGACACATGCAGATTGGGGCTTAATCTTGCACATGCTTGGTGCAGCTAAACAGACAATAGTGGTGTACTGGAAGAAGGCTTAGGCGCCCCGATGACCGTGTGGTTCACCCGCCTGTGGCATATCATGGCAATGGAACTTCTCACGGCGTGGCTTCATCTTCATAAGACTAAATTTACAAACACCTGGCAACCATTGATGGATTACTTCTGCACAATCGAACACGCCAACCTCCAGCCCCCGAAGCTTCGGGCCTTACACCTCTTTGAGGATAACATACTCATTTCTTGTGCGGACTGACTTTGGGGGTTGAACAGAGATAGCGCTTAATTGACTTCTCACATTCAATTCAATAATCTTTATTTCGATTTAAAAAACCATAAAAGATTGCATTCAATATAAGAACAT
This sequence comes from Calotriton arnoldi, assembly GCA_963921515.1. NCBI lineage: Eukaryota > Metazoa > Chordata > Amphibia > Caudata > Salamandridae > Calotriton > Calotriton arnoldi. The sequence continues at coordinate 816,196 of CAWUFW010002056.1, forward strand.
CATACAGCAACATTTCAAGGGGTATCCCGCCCGACGATGCGCAATTATTGGGAGTCAATGTCCCAATATAAGACCTTTCTTAGATTTTTAAAAGACAATAAATATATATAAAATCCCGTCAATAAATACATTTTACAATAGAATAGCATTTTAACAATATTTAAAATCACACATTTGTATGGGAAGTACATTTTATATTGTAAACAATTAGTGGGACTTTCAAAGATATACAAAGTTCCATGGCGACCAGCTAAAATAATACATAGTGGGACGTAGTCCCTCTAGTACAAAGCCAACAAAGTACAAATCTAGTTTTAAATTCATTAAAACTCACAAGTACCTATAGGTATCTAAAATTTCAGTCCTATTCTCTTTCTTATTAAATCAACACCAAAGAGATATCTGCTTACACTAAATACTATTGCTTGTGTTGTATCTGTTCGCAGTATTCTTGCCGCCTCACAACATGACCTAATACCCAAGAGCTGGCAAATGGGTTTAATCCATTTCTTCCTCGAGTGTGTATAAGCTGGGCAGAAGAATAACACGTGCAATTCATTCTCTTTTGCACCAGTGTGGCAGATATCACAACAACCATCGTTTGTACCCCCAGCGCTGTGGATCCATTTCACTGTATTTGCATTAATCTGTAAAATTCCGTAGCGGAATTTAAAGTAGAGGGATTTAGCAAGCTGCGGTTGCATTTCATCCAAAAAGGACTCAAATTTACCGTTTGGTTTTATTGAAAGGAACCTTGTGGATAAAGTGCCTAGTTTTGAACTATGGGACAAAGAATCTTGAATAAAAGCCCAAAATGTCTGTTTCAGCAGTTTTTTTGACCCCGTAGTCAGTCCCCGAGGGGCCTCCCAAAACTGTTTTAATCTTAATTTATAAAACCAATCGTGAATATGATTCAACCATGGCAACCTTGTGCCATTTTTAATTCTAAAAATTTCCTCTAGGCCTTCTTTATAATGAATAAGTTAATCTGTTGACCACAGACGGACCCAAAACAATAATGGTCGCAAAGTTGCCTGCTGATCAGTGCGACGGATGTTTAAGTCCATCACTACTGGCATTAGTGGCGTACGCATTGGTAAACTTAACAGTTTCCTAAAGAATTTGTTCTCGTGCACCATAAAAGTATTCGTTATTACATGACCCCACAGTTCAGCCCCGTAAAGGCATGCAGATTGCACCCTATATTTATATAACTCAAGTGCAGGAGAAACAGCTTTAGACAAACTGCTCTCATGCTTCCTTGCTATTGGGACTGAGTTTTGGATTAATGTTGTTTTACTTTTTTCCAACTGTGGTCTCCAATTCATTTTAGAATCTAAAATAATGCCTAAATAGTTAAAATTTAGCACATATTCTATCTTCTCATTTTTGACAGTTAAGTTTTTTTTAAAAGATGTGTGGGTTTGACTGCCATATATTTAGTTTTGGTAGAATTTATTTCCAAGCCCTTTGTTTCACAGTAAATTTCGAAAGTATTTAATAAGCTTTGCAGACCTTTGGGGGTTCGTGATATTAAAATTGTATCATCGGCAAATAAAAGTGCCGGTACTGGCACCCCCTAGCTTGGGAGAATCATGTTTGCAGCCCAAGAGATATTCAGGGATGTCATTAACGTACAACGAAAATAAGGTAGGGGCCAAAACGCATCCCTGCCTTACCCCCCTTTTTACTTGTATACGGTCTGTAAGTTCGCCATTTGGCCCCCATCTAACCCTTGCAAAGTTGTCCTCGTGTAGTCTAATGATCTGGACAAGGATTTCCCCTGGGACGCCCTGGTCTCTTAGTGATTTCCACAGGAGGTTTCTGGGTATGAGGTCAAAGGCTGACTTAAGGTCTACAAAGGCAATGTACAGATGAGCTTTCTTAACTGTAATGTACTTCCAAATTATACAGAGAAATCTAAAAACCTGATCAATCGTGCTAGTTTTGGCTCTAAAGCCTGCTTGATACTTAGATAAAATACTGTACTCCCCAATCCAATTGCTCAGTTTATTTAAAATTTGATGTGCATATATCTTTTGTAAAACATCAATTAAGCTAATCGGTCGATAATGCGACGGGTCATGGCGGTTACCTTTTTTAAAAATAGTTGCAATCTCTGCACCGCTCCACGTTTCAGGAATCGGTGCACCTGATGCAACTGCATTACATAGGAGATTAATATAAGGAGCCCAGACCTCTTTCTCGTGTCTCCATAAGTCACCTGGTATCTTGTCTGGTCAAGGTGCCTTCCCTGCTTTTACCGCGTTTATCGCTACTGTTGTTTCCGCCATACTAAAATGTAATGGGGCATCACTTGGGTGAATTTCATAATCTTCATGATTGTAATCAATATCATTATTGGAGGATGAGTAAAGTTGTGAAAAATGAGTTACCCAGGTGTTTGCATCAAGGAAAAGGTCCTTGTTACATTTCCCTTTTTTGTTACCCTTGGATATCAAACGCCAAAAGGTAGCTTGGTCATTTAATTTACCTGCAGTTATCAACTCAGTCCAAATATTGTCTTCCCAGTTTTTCCTAGCCTGGGCCAGTACCCTCTTGTAATAGATCCTTTTTTCTCTTACTGTTACCAGGTCCTTAACCTTTGTTGCCTGAATCAAATCTTTTTTTGCGTTACGGCAATCTTTGTTATACCATGGGTTCTCTAGTGTAGCTGTCTCAGATATTCCCTTTTTAGATACCTTTGGAACCTTACTCAGTATTGGTGCTAATTCTTCTACCATTTTGTCATGCATTTCCATAATTGGAATCTCTGTTGTTGGTAGGTTTACATGCGGGGCGACTATTTCTACATAAATATCATAGATCTTTTTAATAGTCATTTCGTTTCCCAAAACCAAGGGCCATCTAAGTGCTCTTCGGTTGTTTGATAGTAGTGGCTCAATTGGAATATGACTAAGGTCGCATCTCCTTAGGGAACTTAACTGAAAAAGAGAGGATGAGAGCGTCAAGCATAAAGGATGATGATCACTCTCTGTTCTATCCTCAATTACTAGATCATATAACATGGACCAAAGGGGAATAGATACCAATATATAATCTATACAACTTTTAGAGTTGCCCCGAGTAAATGTTGGTAAGTTTGGGCTATCAGAAGGTAATCGCCCATTACAGGCGCGTAAGCCATGGGCTGAAACCAGTCTTAACAGCTGCGCAACTGCGCATGTACCCGATACTACTGGGCTACTATCCAAAAGTGGAATGTTATTGGCCAAGTCCTCATCTTCAAAGATATTTTCAAATCCAACCACAGGTTCAAATTTGCGGTTGAAATCACCCCCGATAATTATCAAAGCACTCTGGTTAATCGTGGTTAAGATTTGATCCAGATGCTCGATAACTTCCAGTTCTCTACTTGCTGCATTCGGTCTGCTATATATATTAAAAATGTAGACTTCCCTTTTATCAGGTGCTAAAAGTTTTATTCCCAAGATGTCTTGACAAGGGGAATCAATTTGGTTAATGTCAACACCTAGGGTAATTTTTATCCAAATAGCTAGACCTCCCGAAGGCCTTCCTCTAACTGAAGGAGTAGCAGGAGAACTAAAGGTTTTAAACCCTATCTTATGAGGGCTTTCCAAGGCCCAAGTTTCTTGGAATAGGACTATTTCACTTTGTCCAATATATTCCTGCCATATTACATCCCTTTGGTTTCTCCTAATCCCTGCAATATTCCATGAGGTCAATTTTATCTTCGTTTTACGTCCTTCCATACTCTGTTCACAGATTATCCCCTCACCTACATTTGCTAATCTTGGGGTTTCCTCACACTCATTACCAAAATTGCTGATAAAGTTGCCATTTGTTATATCCTCCTCACCCTGCTGGACTAATGGGTCTTCCTCGACATGCACCCTATTTGAATCTACTATGCATTTTAAAGGTCCTCCAGAATTCTTACATACATTATCATTCTGGCTGCTATTAAAGTTACCTGACTGGTCCCTTTGGCAGGTACTGGGGAGCGTCCCTGGAACAATATTATCAATAGTTATAGGTCCTGAATCATTAGGCGCAGTTAAAATACTAATAGGTATCCCTACAGCTATATTATCGATAACTGTTGGTTTCAGATCTTTAAAGACAGTTATCCGTGTGCTTGCGTGCCGGACTTTATGTAGTTGTCAGTCTTGGGAATCCAAGTCTGACAACGCTTGAAATCTGTTAGATTGCATAACAGGTGGAAATCTAATGACTTTGTTCCCACCTTCCGGCTTATAAAAATATCCTAAAGGGAGTGCGCTGATCCCGGTATTAGGAGCAAAAGTTGCATCACAGTGTTGTAAAAGATAATGACCCACCTTTGGCCTACGAAAGTTAACCACAATGCAATCACCCATTATACTCTTAGTAGATTGCCCTATCCACCCTACTCTGCGAACCATTAAGATTTAATTGGTATCAGAAGGATGGAAGTTCTTATGTTTCATCAACCAATCTACAGTTTTGTTCCTTAGGTCATTCCAATGTTCTTTCTGCCCAACCCTTAGTGCAGGGGCCCCAGCCAGAATCAAAACATAAGGACATGATGCCGGGGGAAGACGCAGAATCTCCATATTAGGGACCGAAGAGTCATTAGATTCCTCGTCTCTCAGGCTCCCAATAGGGACACTCACACCATCTCTCCCAACTAAAGATGTTACATGTCCCCTTTGTGGGCCCTGAGAGTCTATCATATTCGGCCCTACAGACAATACCTCCAAGCTATTTTTCCCCTCGTTACTAGGAATGGATTTGTTCTCATTTGTTTTAGCGATTTTCCCTTCATGAACTTCTGCTAACCAACTACCCACCATTGACCTTGTATCATCCCTTTCCACTCTGGTTGATTGCAGACCCACATTATTACAACTTAGGGTTTTTATTGCAGACTCTAAAAGGCTGATTTTATCCCACAATAAAGAGAAAAAAAATTTCAACCAGTTCACGAACACAAGTTAGAGCCGCTCCCAACCCAGGGTCATTCAATCCTACAGAGAGCTCGGTCATAACTTCCTTGGTCTTAACTTCCTTGATGTTAACAACGTTCAACGCTGATAGGGGTAGGGTTATCTCAGTTTGTGTGCCAACTGAAGTGGTTTCCAGGGTTTTCAGGGGGGAAGAAGTGCCATTACTACCCTTACCCTTGGTTTTTCTTATCCCAATCCCCCGCTTTCTTTTATCTGACAGGGCCTCAATCTTGCCAGTATCCACGTTTTTTGAGGCCCTGGTCCTAGTAGCTCTACTTTGAACTACTGGGGAGATTAAGGTCGCTTCGGAGGGAAGTGGGGAAGGGGTAAGCAGGACACTAGTAGCAGTGTTAGGCAAGGCTGCTTAAGCAATATCCCCCAGTGCAGGTGAAGAAGTACCAGTTGTTAAATGTCTCTGTAGTATAGAGGGATCCAGGGAAAGACGTCGCTCAGTCAGTTGGATTTTGTGAGTTAGGAGTGACTCTGCCCTCACTAAAAAAGCATCCAACGTACCAGCAACCCCCTTACGTTTTTCCATTTTTAAAACAAATTTATAAATCTACAACCCAGGTGGTCTCTAGATTCTTGCACAGTACCTTAATTCTTCGGTGGGATCAAAAGTTTTCAAAAATGGCAAGATACAAAATCCGAGCTTCTCAGGGGGGTGGCCCAGCCTCTTCCGGGCTCAGACGGGCCCGCCCTTGGCCCGGGCACGCATGCTGCGGGAGCCCTGGCCCCTTTTTGAAGCGCCTCCTGGCGCCACAAACGCGGTGCGCGGCGTGCGCGCCGCGAGGAATGCTGGGAATGAAGTCCCAAACAACAGCGGTGGACAGGTGTGGGTGCGGCCTTTCGGCGGTCCGGTGGCGTTCTTCTATGCCCCCAACAGCAACAGGTAGGGCAATACGGGTTGATTAAAGCAGCAAGAATAACGGGCTCCTCACATTGTTCTGGACACCTGCACAGACAACTTTCCATGGGTCCTCCTTCCCCTTTTGCTCTTCTTTCTACAGGGGTTCTCTTCTTTTCTGGGAGACATTTTGCCTCTTCTGCTACTCTCCTATATTGTTTTTTCCCTTTTTTTGCATCACTTAGCCTCTTTAAGCATGTTTAATGTTTTCGATCCTGTATGATATCCTTCCACATGTGAAAGATGTGAGAGATGCAACTGTTCCATATCTCTGTTTTAACATGACCCCTTGGATCCCAATGCTGTGCCCTTTGGGAATATTGATTTGTTTTTGCCTTCGCTCTTCCCATTTCCCTCCTTTTTTTTCTTTTATTTGGTAGTATTTTTCCTTCTTTCTTTCCTTTATGCCTGTTGTTGTACTTGTTTTAATTTGTAATCTCAATAAAATAGATTTGAAAGAAAAAAACCTATTTACAATAGGAGATTTGAACAGAGAGGGTTGGTCAGGCAGCCACGAAAAGGCGGAATGAGCAGAAAGAAAGCCCTTAACAGTGCCCAGAGCAGAGCCCTGCTGGGCAAATGAAAGAATGAAGAGTAAAACTTCAGAAAGGGGGGCAGAAAGGGGATCAATGTGTTTTTCAGCACACCATGCCACAAATGTTTTCTAATGGCAACCATATAACGTCTTGGTGGAGGGCCGCCTGGCTACCAAGATGACGTTACAGATTTTTTATTTATTTATTTATTTTTTGTTTATCGACATTTTCAAACAAGAAAAACAACAGATCGCATTCCAGGTCACATTACAATCAGTATGATCAGGTGAAGATACAGTTCGAATGTGCAAACACAAAAACTTAACAAAATCAGTCAGGAAGCAATATATTATCGTTCAGTATCAAATAGCAACCTTTGATGATAACTGGTTCACAGTTCAGCGCCGCAATACGGCACATGATATGTGTTCGTGCATAGTCCCATTGGCGGGTAATTCGTAGGCATCAAGTTAACATAACTATACAGTGTTTCGGCCTGACATTCCATCTATGCCTGTGCAGTCTCAGCTAGTATAACCCTTAAGCATCAGCAGGGATTGGGGAGGGGGTGTTACTACCTTGCTGTGCTTTCAGCCAATCCAGAAAGGGATCCCATATATTTTTGCGTCGAGAGGCCGTCGGCATCGGCTCCCAAAAGGTGGTCACTTGAGTGTGGCTAAAAATGTCATCTTGTATCCATGCCTTGCTCGTGGAAGCACGTCTATCACCCCAATGTATCGCTACTCGTCGTTTGGCTAGCAGGAGCAGCATGGCATGTAATTTACGATTCTCTGGTTTGGTGTTTTTAACATACCCCAATAGTCCAATGAGTGGCTGAGGCTCGCTTGGGGTCCCCAAAATCTCTTGTATTTTGCTAAATATGTCTGCCCAGAAGGCCGCTACAGGTGGGCAAAGCCAGGACATATGAAGGAAAGTAGTGGGGGCGAAGCCACACCTCCAGCAGCTCCCATCAGGTCTGATCCCCATATGATGTAATTGAGAAGGGGTTCTATAAAATCTATCTAAGTATTTCAAATGTATTAGCCTCAGCGTGTAATTTGGTGAAAGCATTAGAAGTTGGCCGCAGCAAAAAAAACAAATGTCTGTTATCTGGCTCTAAATTCCAACTGTGTTGGGCCTTAGGCACAGTCAGAGGTGCTGTGGTTTGCATAGAGTTATATAATCGTGTGATCATCTGCTCGAGTGTAGTTAGTGGGGTGGGGGGATTCGGAAAGGTGGCGTGGAGTTGCCTACATGTCGCTCTCACTTTGTAATATAGAAACAGCTCAGAGAAGCTCCTCGTGCCCTCAGCCGTGGGGCCCGGCTGAGCGCAGAAAACATCGCCAGGGTAGAGATCGGCAAAGGTTTCAAAGCCCATGGATTTCGCAATAGCAACATTTCCACCGTCTGCTAATGCTGGAATCATAGGATTCCGTGCAAGTGGGATAGATGGGGCATATAGGATCTTCAAGTTGGCTCTGCTGTGTAGCCTGTCCCAGGCCCAGCGAAGGGTCTCGACAGTATCTATTCCATCCCGCGATCGGCGGTATGGTTGGCATATAGCCACTTGAAGGGGAACTGGTGCTGCGACGTCCGTCTCCACTGCTACATGAGGCTGAAATGGGGTGGGATGTAACCAGTAATGTAAAAATTGTGCTTGCGCATAGAACGCATAAAGCGGAATATCCGGGGCTCCCAGGCCTCCCTGTGTGAGGGGAAGCGTGAGCAGCTCCCAGGAGACACGTGCTTGCTTCTCGGCCCATACCATCGAAATCAGCAGTGAGCGAAGAGTGTGAAAGAAGGCCCCGGTCAGTGGAATTGGGATATTAACGAATAAGTATAAAAATGTAGGCAAGACAACCATTTTAGCTATGGCGATCCTGCCAGCAAGAGACAGCGGTAGCCGAGACCACACCTTTATCTTCTCCTCCAACCAGGAAACTGCACGCCCATAATTTAGGTTCCAAATTTCTTGCTCATCTCGGTTTAGCCAGATGCCCAGATATTTTACCGGGCCATCTGCCCATTTCAATGGGTGGTCCAGGTCAAAAGGCTTGGTGGCCTGTGTGAGCGGAAATAAAGTGGACTTGGTCCAGTTTATAAATACACCAGAGAGCCCGCCAAATTTGGTGAGTTCCCTAAGCAACGGGTTTCGATTAATCTCAGGGTCCGCGATGTACAGTGTCATATCGTCCGCGCACAAAGAGATAAGTAGCCCTCTAGTGCTAAATCTCAATCCCCTTGCCGCGTGACGTTGGCGCAACCTAGCTGCTATTGGCTCCATTGCAATGGCAAAGGGGAGAGGGGACAGCCCTGACTAGTCCCTTGGGAAATACAAAAAGGGTCCGATAAGAGCCCGTTCATGCGCAGTCTAGCTGAAGGAGCCGTATAGAGTAATTTTATTAGTGCTATCAAGGTCGGACTGATGCCTATCCTCCCCAGAACGGCGAATAGATATGGCCACTCCAGTGCATCAAACGCTTTAGTCGCGTCAAGAAACGCCACGAGCGCTTTAAATTTGGGATTCAGATAATGCAGCACCGCAAAAAATGTACGTAAGTTGTGGGAAGTGGATCGGCCTGGTATGAATCCAGATTGATCAGGTCTAGCTATCAGAGGGAGCAGAGGCTGCAGTCGGTTCGCGAGCAGTTTGTCATAGATCTTAGCGTCTATATTAATCAGGGAAAGCGGCCTGTAAGAATCAATCTCGTGGCTTGGTGTACAAGGCTTCGGTATAGTCTGAATTATCGCCTCACGCATAGATGGAGGGAGTATTCCAGAGGTCTGAGCCTCCTCGAAAACAGCAAGGTGCTGGGGCGCCAATAGGTCAGCATATGCCTTATAAAAGGCGGTCGTCAAGCCGTCGGATCCCGGGGCCTTATCCGCTGGCAGACTGCTAATAACCTGCTGGATATCATTGGAGGTGAAGGGTTCATCTAAGTATTCTCTATGTGCCCTTCCGAGCCAAAGTAATTCAGTAGACTCAAGGAATGATTGGAGTTCCTCTGGTACCGTCTGATGAGTGGCGGTGTATAATCTAGTGTAGAATTTGGTAAAGCCGTCCATGACCTCCTGATGCCCTCTGACTACAGTGGAATCATCACCCGCTATCTCCAATATGTAGGTGACTGTGTGCGTTGTTTTTTTTTTTAGCATATTCGCCAGCGTCCTGCCAGGTCTGTCCCCTTCCCCGTATTGCCTAGCTTGGGAATATTTGCCCAGAAATTGTATCTCCCTGTGGGCCTCCTCTTCAAACTCAATGAGTAACTCCTTAATAGACAGTAAAAGCGCAGGCTCTTCCGTGGTTTAATATGTGGTTTCCAGCTCCCTGATGCGAGTCTCCAGAGCAGTCAACGTGCCTCTAATCGCCTTGAGGACCCCGGCCTGGCGTGAAATACATTAACCACTTTGAATGCCTCCCAAAGTGTTGCATGCGTGGAGACTGACCCAACATTGGTGGCAAAGTATTCCTCAATGTCCCTGTGTATCTCCTCCTTAAAAGCAGAGTCTAGCAGGGCGTTAGGGGGTAGCCTCCAACTGAACATCTTTTGCGGTGTGTTTGGGATGATCAGTTGTAGCAAACACGGGGCGTGGTCAGACAGCGTTCTGGGGAGATGTGTCGTATCTATGGTCCATGCTGCAATGTCCCGTGAAACTACCCAATAGTCTAGCCTGGACCAAGCTCCATGATGGGCTGATATGCATGTGCCCTCTGTCACCCCCGGGTTCCTCTGCCTCCAAATATCAACCAGGCTGCCTTCCGCTATTATAGTGTTTAGGGTATCCCTAGAGTTGGGGTGTAATGTGCAAGAGCTGCCCTTCCTGTCCAAGGAATCATTTAGTACCACATTAAAATCGCCCCCCCATATTATAGTACCACACCCAACAATTTGCATTTTGGCCCAAAAAGCACGAAAGAATTCGGGGCAATCGACTTTTGGCCAATACACTGTAGCGATTGTCATCTTCACCCCTCCCAATGTCCCACAGAGAATCACAAAACGGCCTTCAGGGTCTATCTGCGTATCCACGGTTTTCCAGTCTAGCCCTTGCCGAATCTCTATCGCTACCCCTCTCGCATAATTAGAGTGGATGAAGGAGAAGGCGTACCCTCAATACTTGTCACATTTGGGCGTAGATAGCAGGGGGAAACACTGTAGTGTGCACCTTTGTATGTGGAAGTGAGTGGCATAACACTACATCTCCCATAATGCATCGAATGGAGAGCTGCAGTCCTACCTCTTTTTCTTCCACTATATAATCACCGCCTACTGAATAACCAGTGCTTGTCACCTGTGATCAACACCCGGAAGACCGGTTTAGTCCCGCTGGTTGCTTTACCTCTGCTCGGAGTCTCGAGCCCTTTTCTTCGCCCAGCTGCCGAGGCGATCGAATAGCCGAGAGACACTGCTGCGGCGGGTTTCCTGTGGACCCGCTAATGCGCAAACCGCCATTTCCTTGCCGGCAAGCCTCGTCTGAATCTCCCACGCTGGAGCGCGGATATGAGTCGCGGAAGACTCGTTACACGCGCATAAGCCCTGTTTGTTTTTGGTTGCGCTGGAGCGCTCATGACGATTACCTTGGCCGATATTCCTGGCATTTGAACTTGCGTTGCAGCGCAGTTGCACTAGGGTTCTCTGGAAGCATGTTCCACACAATTAAGAGCCGTTGAGTGGCTCGGAGCCTTTTTCATGTGTTTCCTTTTTCTGTTCTTTACCTGATTACCACTGAACCACGCTGGTACCGCGCATTTAGTTTGGAAGTCTTCCCAGTGATCCATGTGGAATTCCTCATAAGTATCGGAGGAGTGCCTCGAGTGAGCTAAGTACTTAACACTTCCCTCTTGCAGGATGTCTTGAGCTTAGTGTCTTTGCGAAGCATTGGTACATGCTTCTAAGAACTTGTTATTGAAACCACGCTTTGGTTTCTTTTCTTTATTTTTGCCTTTTGTGCCCTTTATCATACAAGGGTAAGTGTGGCAGTTATAACTGTAAATGCATTCACATATTGTATAGTTGTATGTGGCAGGTACTTAGGGTGGTGTTTCATGTGTATTGTGTTGTGTCTCACTTACAGGGAACACGGGTCTACCATAGGAGTGAAGCCTACAACTCCAGAACAGTTCCCCATAGAGTGTTTTCGCTGCTGCACCTTTATTGTTTCGTTTGTCCCTTTTTTCCCTTTCCCCTACTGTGGGGTGTCCTCCGGAGTGGGTATATCATACTCGCAGGTGATTCCATACAAGGGGAAAGGGTTATCTGGCATCTTTCATCGCTCCCACTGTATCCGGCTATCAAGGTAAGTGGTTACCCATTCTCTGTCGTGACAGAGTGACAAGCCCACGATTACCTACAGCCTGAGCGATGGATACTACCACTGTTCTTACTTCAGTGTTGGAAACACTGACCGCATTGCGATTGGAAGTGGATGCCTTTCGAGTGGAAAACTTAGAATTGAGAAACGAGATGGGCACCATGAGAAGAGAAGTAGCAGGTCTGTCCCGCACCAACCCTACGGGTTCAAGGGGGGCCTCTTACATTAGGAACTGGACCCTACCACCACCACCCACATCTCAAGACACAGACGCAGGGCATACGGCTCAGTTCCAGGGAGGGGGAGCAGGTCCTTCCACCATTCAGGTGATACAGCCCGTGCAGTTGCCTCGTGCCACTCCCGAGAGATTCTTTGGGGATCCCAAGAAGTTTGGGATTTTTCTGGGTCAGTGTAAACTGCACTTCATGTGCAAACCTGTGGTATTTCCTAACGACCAGGCAAAGACGGCCTTCGTTATGTCCTACCTAGGAGGGAACGCAGCTAGTTGGTCCTTCCCCCTAATAGAGAGAGACGATCCCGTCTTGCACAACTTTTCTACCTTTTGTGAAGAGATGCGCAAGTTATTCGATAGAAAGGCGCACCAGCTCTCTTTGGACAGGGAACTCATTACGCTTAAGCAGGGCACACAAGACCTACTCACGTATATAACCACATTCAACAGGCTCATCGTGGAAACCGATTGGCACATGGAAAAAAGAACTTCCCTATATTACCAGGGGCTGAGAGGCGAATTGAAGGACGTATTAGCCCAGGTTGTCCATATGCCCGCTACCTGCGACGAACTCATCGACCTTACCGTTCAACTGGATCATCGGCTCCAGGAAAGAAAGAGTGATAAACAGCAAACCGACTCCAAGTTCCTGCTTCCCTGACCTAAACCCATGACGGAAGAGCACCCACGGGCCACCGATGGGACAGAACCAATGCAGATAAGTGGCATACGAGGGCCAATAAGTCAAAAGGAGAGGGAAAGAAGGCGAAGACAAAGACTGTGTATATGCTGTGGAAAGCCCAGGCATTACATTAAGGATTGCAAGACAAAAACCAAGGTGATATACAAAGAAAACAAAGGGACCAGGAACGTGCCTGTGGTGGAGTACCTTTCTGAGAATCTGGGAAACTAATACGCCCAAACAAGCTAGAGACCCCTTGTTTGAGGCCAGTAGAGGAAGAGGTCTTTCCGGCCGTGGCCAATACAGTTCAGATTTCAGTGGCCCATATGAATGTGTGAGTTACGTTGGAGATACTTGGGGTGGAGCCCGTAGTAGTGCATGCTCTACTAGATTCTGGGGCCACTGGTAATTTTATTGACCAGCAATACGCACAAGAACTTGGTGTACCCTGCATCAGAAAAAAGACACCGGAACCCGTGAAGGCAGTGGATGGTACGGCATTGACGTCAGGCCCTGTGCGTTTTCACACCCAGTGGATCCTGATGCAGGTCGGAATGAACCATTACGAACACATTCAATTCGATCGAATAGACGCCCCCCATTTCAAACTCATTTTGGGTATGCCATGGCTTACATAGCACGATCCCTTAGTTCAATGGGCTGCACGTACAGTCACCTTGAATTCCTCATTCTGTGCAGAACATTGCACAAGAGAGAAAGTCCAGACACCTTGCCAGGCGGAGAATCCAGCTGAATTGCTTGCTAGTGGGTGTAGTGCACAGGGTGTGTGCTGTATCTCCACGCTACCGGAGGAATACAAGCAGTTCCATGCCGTATTCAGCGAACAAGAAGCAAGCAAGTTGCCCCCGCACCGGGATTACGATTGTGTGATCGACTTGGAGCCCGGTGCCAGCATACCATGCAGTCGTATATATGCCCTCACTGAGGCTGAAACCGCCTATCTACAGCAATACCTGGATAAGTTGCTGGCCTCCGGCTTCATCCGTCCTTCCTCCTCCCCTGCTTCCTCATCACTATTCTTCATTCCGAAGCGCGAAGGGGGCTTAAGGGCTTGTATTGATTATAGGGCAATCAACAGAGTGACCAAAAAGAACAGGTATCCTCTGCCCTTAATACCTGTTCTACTGGACCAGCTGAAGGGAGCCAAAGTGTTCACCAAATTGGACCTCCGGGGAGCCTACCACCTGGTACGGGTGTGGCGAGGGGACAAATGGAAAACGGCCTTCCGTACTAAATTCGGGCTGTACAAATATCGGGTAATGCCCTTCGGCCTCTGTAACGCCCCCGCCGCATTCCAGTTTTTTATGGATGAAATACTAAGAGGCTTGCTGGATGTGTCGTGTATCGTATATATCGATGACATCCTGATATACTCGGCTTCCATAGAAGAACACATCCCTCATGTGTCAGCCGTACTGGAACTATTACAGCGGTTCGCTCTCTAAGCCAAGCTGGAAAAATGTCTTTTCCACACCTCTGAAGTGGAGTTCTTGGGGTATGTTATCGGACCAAACGACCTCTGCTTGGACAGAAAGAAGATACAAGCCATCGTCCAATGGGAGTCACCCTCCAGTGTGAAGGCCTTGCAAAGTTTCCTGGGCTTTGCAAACTTCTATAGGAGATTTATCAAAGAATTTTCCAGAATCATTCAACCCTTGACACACCTACTACGGAAGGGAGCTACCTTTCTCTGGACGGAATCCGCGGAAAAGGCTTTCCAAACGCTAAAAAACTGCTTTACGAGTGCTCCGGTGTTACGACATCCTGATGCCAGTCAGCCGCTTGTGGTAGAACAGATGCATCATACTACGCCATCGGAGGGATCCTTTCCCAACGGCATCCAGACACAGGCCAACTCCATCCTGTTGCCTTCTTCTCCAAGAAACTGTCTACGTGTGAGGTGAATTACAGTATCACCGATAAAGAGCTGCTGGCAATAAAGAGGGCATGTGAGGAATGGCGACACCATCTACTGGGGGCCAGACACACGGTGGAAATATACACCGACCATCGAAATCTGCTCTTTCTTGAAGAGTGCTAGAGCTTTAACCCCTCGGCAGCTCAAATGGTCACTGTTTTTCTCCGACTAAGACTTTGTGATCAGATACAGACCCGGACCACAAAATGGTAAGGCTGATGCACTATCAAGACCCACTCATACTCCTGAACTCAGCCTAGACCCAGCAGAAGAACCTCCTATAAACCTGCAGAAAGCTTCCTTTCCGACAGAAGTAATGGCTTTGACAACAGCTTCTGAGTTCCTGGAAGACGTAATGAAACAAACTGAGGGTCTAGACGAACACGCATGGGTTACCGAAGAACCTCAACATCGTTCTTCCCAGAACAAACTGCTGTACTACGACAAAAGGCTATACATACCGGAAGGTCCTCTGCAACAGCAAGCTTTGAAATGGGTCCACGACTCCACATTGGGTGAACATTTGGGAACACAGAAAACCCTACAAGCAATGTCTAGATACTTTTGGTGGGTAACGCTACGACAGGACACTGCAAAATATGTCTCTGAAAGTTCCGTCTGTGCACAGGCCAAGGCACAGCACCAACGGCCTAGCGGATTGCTCAGACCCATACCCATACCTCCAGCTCCTTGGCACACTGTGTCCATGGATTTTGTCGTGGAGATGCCTTCCAGCTCAGGTCATAACACTATACTGGTGGTCATTGACCACTTGACTAAAATGGGCATTTCATTGCAATGACCAGATGGCCCACATCGGGGGAACTGGCTACTTCATTCCTACAGCACATAGTGCGCCTGCACGGGATACCTTCAGTCATCATCACGGACAGAGGGACCCAATTCACGTCAAGGTTTTGGAAGGCACTCTGTGCCGTCATGAAGGTAGATGCTCGTCTGTCCACGAGTTACCATCCGCAGACAGACGGCAAACCAGAGAGATTAAACCAAACCTTGGAGCAGTACCTCAGATGCTTCACGCTACAACACGAGGAGGAATGGAGCACGCTTTTATGGACAGCCGAGTTTGCATACAACAATGCGGACCATTCCTCTCTGGGTTGTTCCCCCTTCTTTTGCCTCAATGGTTACCACCCTAACATGTTGCCTTTCAAATAGCCAGTAGCGTCTAAACATCCCACGATCCAAGAACATCACGCACACCTTAAGTTGGTATTACAGAATGCCAAAACACACTTAGAAGCAGCAAGGGCCCGTGATAAACACTACGCAGATGGGAAGAGAACACCAGAGCCTCCATATAAAGCAGGGGATAAGGTGTGGCTCAGCACAAAACACCTGAAATTTAAGGGCAACACTCGGTTACAACCTAAGTTCATGGGTCCCTATCCTATCGACAGAGTAGTCAACCCTGTCGCCATGAGATTAACTCTCCCTTCTGCTTGGCACATCCACCCTGTGTTCCACGTTTCCCTCTTACGTCCCTGTCTCCCCCAAACCAGACTAGCTGCAAGACCAAGGCCAGTGGAGATTGAGGGGGAGGAGGAATACGAGGTCAAGGATATTCTTGATTCCAAACTTGTCAGAGGACGGGTGCACTACCTCATTGAATGGAAGGGGTACGGTCCTGAGGACCGTTCATGGGAACAGAGTACTAACCTTCACTGCCCTGGGATACTTAGGCTTTTCCACTCCCGGTTTCCCACTAAGCCTGGTGGACCGCCGAGACGTCGGTCGTGGAGAGGGGGTTCTGTCACATTTGGGCGTAGATAGCAGGGGGAAACACTGTAGTGTGCACCTTTGTATGTGGAAGTGAGTGGCATAACACACATCTCCCATAATGCATCGAATGGAGAGCCGCAGTCCTACCTCTTTTTCTTCCACTATATAATCACCGCCTACTGAATAACCGGTGCTTGTCACCTGTGATCAACACCCGGAAGACCGGTTTAGTCCAGCTGGTTGCTTTACCTCTGCTCGGAGTCTCGAGCCCTTTTCTTCGCCCAGCTGCCGAGGCTATCGAATAGCTGAGAGACACTGCTGCGGCGGGTTTCCTGTGGACGCGCTAATACGCAAACCACCATTTCCTTGCCGGCAAGTCTCGTCTGAATCTCCCGCGCTGGAGCGCGGATACGAGTCGCGGAAGACTCGTTACACGCGCATAAGCCCTGTTTGTTTTTGGTTGCGCTGGAGCGCTCATGACGATTACCTTGGCCGATATTCCTGGCATTTGAACTTGCGTTGCAGCGCAGTTGCACTGGGGTTCTCTGGAGGCATGTTCCACACAATTAAGAGCCGTTGAGTGGCTCGGAGCCTTTTTCATGTATTTCCTTTTTCTGTGGTTTACCTGATTATCACTAAAACCACCCTGGTACCGCGCATTTACTTTGGAAGTCTTCCCAGTGATCCATGTGGAATTCCTCATAAGTATCGGAGGAGTGCCTCGAGTGAGCTAAGTACTTAACACTTCCCTCTTGCAGGATGTCTTGAGGTTAGTGTCTTTTCGAACCATTGGTACATGCTTCTAAGAACTTGTTATTGAAACCACGCTTTGTTTTCTTTTCTTTATTTTTGCCTTTTGTGCCCTTTTTCATACAAGGATAAGTGTGGCAGTTATAACTAAGTGCATTCACATATTGTATAGTTGTATGTGGCAGGTACTTAGGGTGGTGTTTCATGTGTATTGTGTTGTGTCTCACAGGGAACACGGGGCTACCATAGGAGTGAAGCCTACAACTCCAGAACAGTTCCCCATAGAGTGTTTTCGCTGCTGCACCTTAGTTTCGTTTGTCCCTTTTTTCCCTTTCCCCTACTGTGGGGTATCCTGCGGAGTGGGTATATCATACTCGCAGGTGATTCCATACAAGGGGAAAGGGTTATCTGGCATCTTTCATCGCTCCCGCTGTATCCGGCTATCAAGGTTAGTGGTTACCCATTCTCTGTCGTGACAATACTTGGCGTGCAGTTTAAGGGGAGATGTGCTGTGCAGGGGCGTGGCCAAGCCGGCGACGAAGATGGCCGCCAGGCTCTGAAGCTCCGTTGAGCTTTTCCAGCCCACTTACAGATTCCCTGCACAAACGACGTCCATGTGCCTGGTGTTGCGGCGCCAGTGATAGCGGAGGATGGACTGTCCCTGCCGATCCCACTGCTGCCTCGTTATAGGCCCGCGTTGGTGATTGACGGCGGAGGACAAATACGGCGGTGCACCCCGTCCCAACGCGTGACCCGCGACCTGCCTCCTTCCCGGCGGGCGTACCTGCGGGAGCGGGGGGTCGAACTGCGCGCCGCGGCTGGGCCCGGCGGCGAGGAGCTGGTGAGGTGTGCTGTGCCCCCCGCCCCAGGACATTGTTGATGCCCCGATCGGCTGCGGAATCGAGGGGGGAGCTGCCGCGCGACATAGCGGGTCTCCTCGGAGGCTGCCCAGGGGTGCTGCGACTCGGCGTGGGAGTCAGCGGTAGGAGTGCTGTCCCGGCCGATCCCCTGTCTGTCCCGCTCTGGGCCCATTGTAGGGGTCTGGTGCAACTGACGGGTGCGATCGCGCCCGTCATCGGCGCGTGGGCCGCACCTGCCTCCCTCTTGACAGGCAGTATCTGTGGAGCAGGGGAAAGCAGAACACAGCACAGCCAGCGGCCTGGTTCGGCCGAGATATATCGGCGGTCCGCGCTGCCCCCCTCGCCCATGAACATTGAAGGTAGGGGCGCATTCCTATACGTCGGCGTTGTCTGTGGCTACACCTCATTATTGACTGGCTTTACAGGAGCCTTCCCGCGGGCACCCTGCGCCTCTCCGGCCCACTCCACGCCACATTCGCGCCGCTAGCTGCCACTACTGCTGCAATCCAAGTGCCGGTCTAGAGCTTGACGAGCTCAGCAGAGTCTGCCCACTTTGTGCCACCTGAGGGGCAGTTACTACACCACCAAACGGGACCACGGTGGCACGGCGCGCACACATCGTCGACCCCCTCCACATTCAAGTCCACCGCGGCTGGGGTCTGTTATATAACCCGATAACACAGCGGGGTTACAGTGCCGGGCATCTGCCAGTGCTAAATTGTCGTTGAGTCCACAGGTCTTCTGGCTGCTCTCCTCTCGTCTTGCCAGCGTTTTCTGGTTGGTCTCCCATGTCCCAGCGGTGCCTACGCCTGCCAAAGCACGTCCCCTGACGGGCCCTTGTCCTCATCGGTGACACACCAGAAGCGCCAAATTCCGCTCCTGATGTAACGGACACCGCCATCTTACGTCCCACTTCATACGCCACCGGGGAGGGGGCTGATAGGGCAGGAACACCCGCTGGGGCCTGGTGGGTCACGGCAACACTGCTTGAACACGGCATGGGCCGCAAAGACCCGAAGCAAAGAACTTTGCCATTCGAAAAAGTAGCTGACACCGCTCCACAACACGACCCCACCATGGCAGAATCAGTGCCCCAAGGGGGACAGGAAGACGTCCCCTCCGACTCCTCGGCATCCTTATTACAGGAGATGAGAGCGGGGTTTAAGGCATTGGACAGTCGCTTTGACTTACTTGACAGAAACATCTCAAGCCTGGGCTCCAAAATACCAGTTCACGACAGACGACTTGATGTGGCCGAAGCACGTATCTCCAATATCGAGGATGGTACTGCACAATCCGTGAAACGCCTGGAGAGGGTCGAACGCATTTTGAAAGAGGTGGCCATCAAAAATGAAGACTTGGAAGCACGCAGCCGCCGCAATAACCTCCGCATTCTTGGCGTGCCGGAGACAACCCCCACTGGCCGCATGGATCTATTTGTTGAGACTTTATTGGTCGGGTTATTCGGCAAGGAGTCCTTCACTGCTGGTTTTGTGATCGAGAGGGCGCACAGATCACTGGGCCCTCGCCCTAACCCGGGTCTTCCCCCCGCCCATAGTGGCACGCATCATGAACTTTCGGGACCGGGACACAGCGCTCCGTCTGGCTCGCGAGAAAGGCGACATCGACTGGCAGGGCGCAAAACTTTCCTTTTACCCAGACTTCACGGCCATGGTGCAGGACGCACGGCGCAAGTTCAATGGTGTCAAAGCCACCCTGAGAAACTTGGGACTAAGATACGGCATGCTATATCCTGCCAGGTTGAAGGTCGACGTCGATGGCAGGGCCCGAATTTTTGAAAACCCAACAGAAGCGCAGGAGTTTTGCCGAGTCTACAAACAAAATAATCTTTCCTCCAACAGAGCGATCGCAGGCCCATCTCCTTCTCACAGTGGATCAGACGCAAGTGCTGAACTGTTCTCCAGTGTTGGCACGGGGTGACTCCACAATTTGACTCACGTAACCTGTTCGAATGTATCTTTAGGGAATCTGTTTTTTCAACATCCTAGTACCGACATTTCATTTAGCTGGTAGCTTACCGGGGCGTTGCCGCCCCCCTTGGTGTATCCTTTGAGAATGGTTTGGTATAATTCGGGGTACTGTTTTCCTGATTCTTTATTGAAATGTACAATTCCTTGGTACTTCATATTCTTTGTTATGTTGGGAATGGCCCTTCCCTGGGTAGGGATCGGCTGGGTGGGGGGTTGCTTAACATTGTAAATTTTATCACACGTGACATTTCAAGTTGTCTAAAGCTGTTCCTGGTTATTTGCTGTCGCTACAACTACAACGTTGAGAATGCGGTCTTGAATACATGGTTAGGCTGGGTAACGTAGAGGGTCCCTCTGACCTCATCCTGTTGTCTTGGAACATACGTGGCCTGAATGATACTAGGAAACGCAGGCAAGAGCTCCACTACTTGACAAGACATAAGGTAGATATCGCATATTTACAGGAGACACCTCCCCAAAACGGACACGGCACATTTTGGAACTAGTTTGGGTTCACACAGGTATTTTTCCAACTACAGTAATTACGCGAGGGGTACGGCCATTCTAATACACAAGCGAGTCCTTTTTCGCTTTCACTCCATGATTCAAGATGACGAGGGAAGGTTCATGGCGGTCTCCGGAAACCTACTGGGCAGAGAGGTCACGTTGCTCCGCGTTTATGCCCCGAACACGGACACACCGCAATTCTTCCAATCTCTTCACACTCTCCTCATGCGACTACAACCACATACGCTACTCATAGGGGGAGATTTCAACCTATTACTGGATCCAGACAGAGATAGCACCTCCAAATCCACAGATGTAAAGCCTAGGGCCCGACGTGCACTTCGAGAGCTTTGTGACCAGTTCAGTCTATTAGATGTCTGGCGTACACGCCATCCCAACACGACAGAATATACTCACTATTCGGGCCAACATAACACTTGGACGAGGATCGACTACTGGTTGCTCTCCCCAGACATTTATGGTTGGTGTGCAACAGTGGGGACCCTTCCCAGGACATACTCCGACCATTCCCCGGTGACACTACTCCTTAAGATCCCCCGCCCAGAGGGCTTTGAACGGCAGTGGCGATTCCCCAGCCGTGCTCTGCATGACGAAGTGTTTAAAGAAGAGATAAGGGAAGCTATAGAGGAGTATTTCGCCATCAACACGGGCTCAGTGGCCACGTGGGCAGTGCTATGGGAGGGTTTCAACGCCGTAATCAGGGGAGCCTGCATAGCCAAACATGCCGGGGTCCTCAGGGACCTCCGTAACACACTGGCACGGTTAGAGCGGGACCTCCAGGCACTGGACGAGGCAGCCACAACTCACACACACTCCACATATGAGAACAGACGACTGGTGTTATTGGAGGACTACAGGGAAACAGCTGACCGGGAGATCCTATTCTTGGGGAAATATCAGAAAGCCCGACGCTATGGCGAGGGGGAAAGGCCAGGCAGAATGCTCGCCCAACTCCTACGCCCCCCTTACCACAAGACCTACATCACTGAAATACATTCCCCTGATACACACATGCACACGTCCACAGTGGATTTTCAAAAACAATTCTTGGAATTTTTTACTACCCTGTATTCCACCACCATAGGGAGTGATCGGGAAGCCCAAGAGGGATACTTAGACGAGATAGCCTTAGTGTATCTCGAGAAACACATGCAGGACTTTTTGGCTGAACCCATTTCAGTCGCAGATGTACTATTAGCCATTGAAACTATTCGGGGATCTTCCGCACCCGGGCTAGATGGCTTTACCGGAGATTTTTATAAGGAATACAAAGAGCTGCTAGCTCCAAAACTCATTGAGGTCTACGCTGAGGCACTGGAGGCACAAATATTGCCCCCACTTTCAGAGAGGCGGTCATTATCCTCCTCCCCAAACCTGGTAAGGACCCTACTCAATGTGGCTCGTGATCGGCCACTTTCTCTCCTCAACCTAGATTATAAAATTTTGGCGAAAATCATCGCTAACCGGTTGTCCCAATTAATGGAGTTCATTATTTCTCCGGCTCAGTCTGGTTTTGTGCCACATCGCTCCACCTCCCTTAACCTCCGCACACTTTTTTCGGTCATTCACAGGATAAACCCTGACATTCCGGCGGCAGCTATCCTTCTCGACACAGAGAAAGCTTTCGACTCTTTAGAATGGCCCTTCTTTCTTGCTGTCATGAGACGCATGGGCATGCCCATGGGTTTCATCGCCACGACAACGTTATTGTACACTAACCCTACTGCTCGGTTGCGCCTAAACGGTACGCTTTCTGCCCCTTTTCAGTTATCCCGTGGTACCAGACAGGGATGCCCATTGTCCCCGCTGTTATTCTGTCTGGCCATGGACCCTCTGGTAAGGCACTTTCAGGAACGTCATTTACACAGGGGCCTACAGTTCAACACCGGCCCCCTCTTGGTCTCTCTCTATGCAGATGACACGATCCTCTATGTCCGACATCCTCAGGATAACTTGCACGAATGGATTAGGGAAATAATTCGATTTGGTCGCTTCTCTGGTTTAGGAATAAACTGGCGTAAGTCAGTTATATTCCCGCTGACAGCCAGCACAAAACAGTGGAGCTGTGAATTTCCTTTCGAATGGTGCTCGGACTCTGAAGTATTTAGGAATCCATATACATTTAAACTCCACTCAAATAATACGACTCAACTATGGGCGAGCAGTCGACACACTCACAACCCAAATAGAGAAATGGCTAAGGCTGCCCTTGTCTATGGCAGGCCGAGTAGCAATCCTGAAAATGGTAGTACTCCCTAAATTTTTATATCTTTTTAACAACATACCCATTCCTCTCACCAATACCTTTTTTCGCACACTTCGTACCCTTTTGACCCGCTTGATTTGGGGCGGAAAGCAGGCACGAGTCCGATGGGCAATCCTTGCGTTACCGCATGAAAGAGGGGGATATAATGTACCAGATCTTCAGTTGTATTATTTGGTGGCGCAATGCAGCTACGCTTATTCGTGGTATCACCCCGACGCCCGGATCCCATATCTACGGCCGGAAGCCGATCTCGTTCTTCCTGAAAAGCTCGCGACTATCCTACCTGTGGGCCTCCCTAGAGACCCATCTGATATCCAAACTGTTTCCTCCACGAGCTGGGCATGGAAAAAACTAGGCCGAATCACTGGTACAGACGTTCTTTACTCTTCGGCACTGCCCATCGTAAACCCCCGTTTGATACCAATTACAGGAGAACGATTGGTGCAGCGCTTCCTCACGACATTTGAACTCTCACGGATGGGCGACCTATATCCAAACGGTCACGTTTTTCTTTAACGGAAGACACCAGGTTCCAGACAAGTACCATCATGGATAAGTTTGTCCTGGGCCGAATCCGTTCGGCCCTGCGCCCCACCTTCCCAACCTTCCCAGTTGAGCCACCTTCATTCCCTCCTCTCACTATGGTCCTTGACAACGCAGACAGCACACATCTCATTTCAAAACTCTATAAAGCATGTGCTGCACTCAAACCCATAGACGACAGCAAAGTCCGTAGTGCTTGGGAAATAGACTTGGGAACGACAATTACAGATGAACAGTGGGCCGAGTGCTGCTCTGTCACACAGGACGTTTCACTGAACAGTAGGCACAAACTCCTGCATTTCAAATTTTTACGCCGCATATATTTCACTCCAGCACTAGCACACAAGATAAACCCCTCCAAATCGCACCACTGTCGCAAGTGCTCCGCCCCTCAAGCTGATTTTGCACACCTCACATGGTCATGTCCGAAACTGCGTAGCTTTTGGGAGAGCATACATTGCACGCTAGGGAAAATGATCAATCTCTCTCTAACCCCTACTCCCGAGATAGCCTTGTTGGGCTACACAGTGAATTTCCCTAAGAAAATCAGACGGTTTGCAGCATTGGGTCTGCTGTTGGCGAAACGAGAGGTGGCCATTCATTGGGGGCGTAAGTCCGCACCAACCATCCAGAACTTGCTGCAGAGTCTAGCATATTGCAACATTAACAGTGACCTATACGCCAGTCTGATGCCTAGCTCGTCCCGCCCCAAAGACATATGGGGCCCATACCGGTCATATATCGAAACACTACGTCACGATTTAGAACAACAAGTGGAGCAAGGCATAGTGCCAGAAGGAGTGGGATAGCCATATCTTTGCTGACCTTTATATCCCATTGTTTTATTGAAATTGTATGACATTACTATATGTGTTAAATCCGTAATCGAAAGACACTAGTATTATCGGTTTGTATTACAAAGGTGTGAAATTGTCGGCAGGGATCTCTCAATTTAGTTATTACACTGCATATTGTGTTTCATATAGCCTCCATGGTCTGCGAATTATGTTGTAGATAGCTAACCGACAGTTGAATCTTCATGGATGTATTGTGATATTATATACAGCTGCATTGGCGACAGACGATTTTTGTACAACTTGTTAAGAGTGATGAAAAGGAAAATAAAGTTTAAAAAAAGGGGAGATGTGCTGTTCAGTGGGTCTCTTGAAGCAGGCAGATGTCAATATGATGCCTACTTAAGTAAGAGCGGACTAGTCTAGCTTTCCTGCTATCGTTTAATCCCCGAAAGTTCCAAGTTAGGAATCTGTAGTTAGTCTTCCGTCTGGGGCGTGTATGTGTAAAAAAACAATTTCAGGACAATCAGCGCATAGGAATCCCAGCTTATCTCATGTGCCAGCAGTTCGGAAATGGTTAATTCTCGTGTGTTCCACGCTAGCCTGTTCTGAAGGTTGCGATTAATTACATCATTTAGTTCTTCATTAAATGCTTTCCTGACAAACTTACCCAACAGATCAAACCCGGCCCTCCCCCCCCACCCACACCAACCCCCCAATCAGGTTGTGTATGACATCCCCCCCTTTAAGAGAAAACAAAACAATGCGTTCCAGGTCAACGCCTGAAAACGGAACTTGGGAGCTCTCCCCAGAGGCGTGGGTTTACCGGCAAACAGCCCAGCCAGAAGGCAGAATGGCCGAGGGCAGTAAAGGGAACCAACGGCATGGGTACCAGGGTTTTTCAGAAATTGTTCGAACTATGCCAGCAGGGGGGCTATATCGCAATACTAGTATCCCACAAAAAATTGAAAACATAAAAGCACTCATTGGCTGCTTGTTACTAGACAAGTATTATCCAACCGCTATACATAGTGTTCAATCATTATCACTTAGGTGTTCCTCAGAATGCAGAGTTTTTGCAGTTTTCGAAGCTCGCTTCAGCCCACATACATGTTTAGCAAACTTTATAGCTGATTTTGCGTCCGTGAAAAAGTGAGCAGTGCCATCATGAGAGACCTTTAGCTTGGCAGGGTAGAGTAATGCATAAGGAACCTCCGCCTGCAGGAGTAGACGCTTGACCAGCACAAACTCACGACGCGCTGCCTGCACCGTGGGGATGAAGTCTGGGAAAAAGGAGATGTTGTTACCTTTATGTTGGATAGTCCCACATTCTCTGGCCAGGCGCAGCACGACATCCCGGTCTCGGTAGTTCAACAGCCAGGATCGGACGGGGAGTTGACCCCACAGGTGGCCTTGGTCCCAGCATACGATGTGCCCTTTCCACAATGAAGACAGTCGATAGGTCTGACCCAAACAGTTTGCGTAACAGTTCCTCCACAAACGCCTCCATCCTAGAGATGGCCGTCGTCTCAGGCACGCCCGTGATGAGGATGTTGTTGCGCCTGGATCGGGCTTCTAGGTCGTCATTCTTAGCTCTGATCAGAGTCAATACTTTGTCCATTTGTAACAACTGTTCCTTGGCCTCAACCTGGAAATCATGCGCATCGGAGGTACAGTTCTCAAGCTGATCCAGCCTGTTTTCGTGCGTATCTGCCCGTTTCCTGACCTGATCCAATTGAGAGGTGAGCACATCAAGTTTGGTATCTATGGTTTTTAAGCTTGACCTCATCTCTAGCAGAAGTGCCCGCATGTCCTTTTCCCGATCATCTGTGTTGGGTGCAGCGGGGTTGTCTCCCTCTCCCTCTGTACCAGAGTCAGTTTGTCGTGTCAGCCTTTTATTTTCAAAGGACAGTTTAGATCGCTTGGCCTCGTGCTTGCCCATGGCTGTGAAGTGATAGCGGTCGAGAGTGTAGTCTGGAAGGTAGGTTGTCCTCTCGTTTCCACAGAACTTCCGCCAAACTCCTATAAGGCAACAAGGGCGCACAGCGCTCCTATCGGTTGTTCGCGATCTCAAGGAGCACCAGCTTCGATATCAATAATAAGGTGGGGTTCCGGCCAGATCCAAAAATCTCTGTTTTCAAAAGGCCGACAGATACTCACTTTCCACTTTAATGATGACAATGATAATAATAACTTTGAGGACGCTCGTTGCAGCGAACCGACAGAATCCTAGGGCCCCACCAATAGTAGTACTGGATTAATGGCCGCCAGTGCCTGAGAGCAGTCCCTAGCAGAATCGTAGTGGACCTGGCCGGAAGGGTCACCCGCAGTGTTTCTAGGCAGCAAGATTTTGACTTCCCATGCACGCCTCCCACAATCTTCTCGTCTCAGCAGCGGCAGGCAAATATCAACTGGTGAGGCTACTGTAGTACCACGATGTGTTCCTCGTGGGAAGTTGCCCGTGCCGTTCCCTTCAGTGCATCCACCCCCAGGTCTACAGGTGTTCGCAAATTTCCCTGGGGTAGCCTCAGTGGAGCTGAGGTACTCAGATCTCGGTTGGTTTATTGCACAGCCCCCGGTAATGGCCTCGGGTTATCAGATCAGAGTACGCAGAGCGTGCTCTCGGCGTCGTGCCCGAAATCACACTATTGCTAGGAATCAGCCCATGGGCGTCGATGCATCCAAGGATGAGGCGTGCGATGTGATTTATTCGCCTGTCTCCAAGTGCGGCCTCGAGGGTAGTTCACGAGCACTCCCACGTTGCGAGTGAGGGCCTCCAGTCGCCCGCGTGCTCCCGCCCTGCTCCTCACCTCTGCTTGTGTCCTAGATCGTGCCTCTGAATCACACTGGATGGCGCCCCCACTGATCTTCCCGGGCGTGGTCCGGCGCTCCCCCACGTCAGCACAGGAGCCTCAGCACCAGCGGGTGTCTGCGAGCTTTCTCTCCCTCTGCAAGATGGCGGACCTGTCCGACCCGGGCTCAGAGGCAGGCGTACGATCCGGCGCTCCTCCTCCAGATGGCTCAGCCTGAGTCGCCGGCCCGCTCCCACACAGTCGCCAGCTCAGCGCACCGATCCGGGACTTCAGAGCCCCCGGCGCCCGAGGCCAGCGCAGGCGTTCACAGGCCACGCGGTCCGGCAGACGTACTTCGCCGCTGTCGTAGGGAGCTTCCAGATCCACCTCTCCCTCTCGATTGGTATCGGAATGTGCCCCATGTCTCTGAGAACACAGAACTCAGGATATCTGGCGCCGTTGGTCCAGCTGAAGGGCAGATTTTAACCTCGGCCGGCAGAGCGCACTCAGAGAGAGGCCATCTTGCTGCTCGGCTAGGCCACGTCCCGACGTTACAGATTTTGGGAGGAAAGTCGAAGGCTGTCATCTGCCGTCATTCAATCTCCACCCAAGAAGGCGGAGACTGGACAGATTCGGGTGGAGGACCTTCCTCTGCTGTGACAGGAGATCCCCCTGAAGGAGTAGCATGATTGGAGGATCGATGGCCATTCTCTATAGCTTGGGATACCAGACCTTCTGTCCCCAATCTGGAGCCACAAGGATGACTTGGGGCTGGTCGTTCTTGATCTTCTTGAAAACTCTGGGCAGGAATGGCATAGGTGGAAAGCAGTATAGGAGGCCTGTGCTCCACTCAAGACAAAAAGCATCTCTGAGCGAGAGATGCCTTGGAAACTCCATTGCGCAAAACTGCTGACTTAGCGCGTTTTCGGCGAAGACAAACGGATCTAGCCAAGACCTTGCTTCACCTTTGGTTGGAGACGCCATCTGTGATCCGTCAGGCATCGACGGCTGAGTTAGTCGGCTCTGGCATTCAGAGAGCCCTCTAGGTGTTGAACCACCAGGGATTAGCCCTGCTGTTCCAGCCATGTCTAGAGATGCAGGGCCTCCTGACAAGTGACCACACCCTGCCCTGTTTGCTGCAGTACCACATGGCAGTGGTGTTGTCCGTGAACACCTGCACTAGCCTTCCCATGATGGAGGGTAGAAAGGCTTTCAATGCCAGACAGATTGCACATAGTTCCAGCAGGTTGATGTGGAGTCCGGATTCCGCCCGAGACCAGAGTCCTCTGATCTCCACCTCTCCCAGATGGCTGTCCCATCCCAAGAGTGATGCATCTGTCACCATTGTGAGATCTGGTTGGGGAAGACCTCTGACCCAATCGCGGTTCGTTAGCCACCACTGCAGATCTTTCGCAGTTCCCTCCAAGATCTGGACCATGTCCGAAAGGTTCCCCTGATGCTGTGCACACTAAAACTTCAGGTCCCACTGCAGAGCCCGCATATGCCATCAGGCATGGCTTACCAGCAGGGTGCAGGAGGCCATAAGTCCCAGTAGCTTCAGGGTCTGCCTCACCGAAATCCTGGATAGAGGCTGAAACATCAGTATCATAGCCTGAATATCCTGGACTCGCTGCTTGGGAGGATAGGCCCAAAACAGCACTGCGTCCAGAACAGCTCCAATGAAAGGGAGCGTCTGAGAGGAAGTCAATTGTGACTTCGGCATGTTGATAGTCTCAGCGAGTGCAGGAGGTTCGTCGTGGCCTGGAGGTGGGAGACGACAGCCTGGGGCTAGCCCGCCTTTAACAGCCAGTCGTTGAGATAGGGAAAGACTAGCACCCCTGATCTCCGCAGATGAGCTGCAACCACCACCATCACCTTGGTGAACATCCAAGGGCGCTGGTAAGGCCAAAAGGGAGCACAGTGAACTGAAAGTGCTCGTGGACCACCGTGAACTGTAGGTAACGCCTGTGGGCAGGCAGGACGGGAATGTGGAAATAGGCGTCCAGCAAGTCCAACGCTATCATCCAGTCCCCTGGGTCCAGGGAAGACAGAACCTGAGCTAATGTGAGCATTTTGAATTTTTCCTTCTTGAGAAAGTAGTTGAGGGCCAGCAGGTCTAGAATAGGACGAAGGCCTCCGTCCTTTTTGGGGACCAGAAAGAAGCAGGAATAACAACCACAGCCCACTTCTGGCACAGCACCCTCTGTATGACTCCCTTGGCCAAGAGAGGTGTGACTTCCTTGCGAAGAAGGGGCAGATTATCCTCCGTCAGCCGGTCATGAGATGATGACATGGAGAGAGGAGTTGTCACGAAGGGGGTAGCCCCTTTGGACAATTTGCAAAACCCACCTGTCCGATGTTAGGGACTGCCAGTGGGGCAGGGGATGACGAATCCTGCTACCAACTGGATACCCATGCTGGTAATGGGGCAGATTAGGAGGGTTTGGTGGCTGCAGCTGCCTTTGGGGGGGGGTGTTGACTGACCCGACCGCTGTGGGTACTGCGCCCTCGGCCACGCAGAGGCTGGAGAGCATGAGCGTCTTAGTGGGTGGGAGGGAGCTGGAGCTCCTTCTGTAGCCACAAAAGAAGCGAAAGTCGGATTTAGGGTGACGTGGGGCCGTAGAAAGGCATACAGACCTGGCCGTAGCCAGACTGTCCTTGAAGCGCTCCAGCGTCAAATCTGCCTCGTCTCCGAAGAGACATGTACCATCAAAGGGCATGTCCAGAAGAGACGATTGAACATCCCCAGAAAAGTCAGTCATCCTCAACCAGGAGTGGCGCCTTAAGGCTACCGTAGATGAAACCGCTCTGCCCAGTGAGTCAGTTGTGTCAAGTTGACAACGGATAGTGAACGTTGCTGCATCTCTCCCATTGGCAACAGCCTGAGAGAGTACGGCCTGGGCCTCCTCACGGACCACAATGCCAGGCTGGTGAAAGAAAACATCCTCTTTCCAAAAGAGTCCAGCCTCTTGGATTCCCTATCCAGGGAAGCGATAGGGAATGCACCAGGATTTACATTTGAGGTCGAAGCTTGGACCACCAAGCTCTCTGGGGTAGGGTGTTGGGTGAGGAAGTTTGGATCCCCTGGGGCAAGGCGGTGGCGGCGACCTTCCTATTCACAGGAGCCCACATGCTGGGTTTGGATAAAGTCCCCAAAGGACGCAAGTGAGGGCGTCATTGAACAGGAGTAGCAGTTCTGAGGAAAGAACTCCCGGTTGCAGCACCTCCGTCAAGACAGTAGTCTTGACTGCCACTGAGGGCAAGTGAAGGTTGAGGACCTCAGCCGCTCTCTCCACCACCATTGAAGAAGATGCTTGATCCTCCGTAGACACGGTAGGGGGAGAAAGCACACCAGTATCTGGAGAAATATCCAGTCCACTGGCTTCACCCAGTTCCTCACACCATTCCATGTTAGGGTTTTCTTCATATGGCTGTTATTCCTCAGGGTCCTGCAACCCCTCCCATTCCTCCTCAAGTCCTAACTCAAGGGAATAGGGCTCAGGTTCCGATCGAGGATGCAAGGCTCCTGTCAGCGTTGCATACGCGTCAGGTGACACCCCTCCAGCTCTGTATCGGGATCAGAATGGGGATGGCACCGCCGGTGGCGGTATCGTCGGCATCTGGACCGGCGTCGGGGAAGATTGAGATGGTACAACCAGCGTTGGTCTAGATCCAGGAATGGATCCTTGGGACCAGACTGGAGCCACCGGAGGGGTCAGGCCGCCCAAATATGAGGCGCATGGCCTTATAAAACACCTTCAGTTGGGTGGGGGTCGCTCCAGCTCCCCAATAGTCGGGGAGGTGCAGAGTTGGCGCAAGGGCCTCCGTGGAGCCAGGCCTTGAATGTCTATACCCCCTAGTCTCATTGGCCGAAGGAGATAAGTTGAAAGACCTCTTCAAACTACTACTTCTTGTGTCGAGACCTACCCGAATGTCCCAAGGAATTGAAGTCTGACGAGGATCTTGGATTCCATGACCACTCCCAGGACCTTCCCCTTGACTGGGAACTCAAGTGTCACGGCGTCGCATGCCGAGCCGTCATAAGCTTGAGGGACCACTCCCACAAGGCCTTAGAATTCATGGCACAGCAGTCGGAGAACAACTTCGGGTTGTGGTCATGCTCGAGACACCATATGCTTACACGAAGCGGGTGCATCACTGACATCGGTCGATAACAGGCTCTGCAGGGCTTGAAGCCGGTTTTCCTAGAGGACATCCCTGTCACACCGGGAGGAAAAAACCTCAAAAGAGTCGACAAAAAGTCCCAAAAATCCAGTAAAACAGTGACTGAAGGGGAAGCTCTTCTCCGGATCAGCGTTGGCTGGAGCAGAAAGGAAAGAACTGACCTCATTGCGCCTAGGTGGCATCTACATAGGTGCCGCAGACATCGCTTCCAGTGCTGACACTGACTAGGCACGCGGAACGACGCTACCGGCGTGCAGAAGTAATGCTCACGAAAAATCTTCAGGATCCAGTCTGACGAATGGGAAATTCTAAAATAAGGAATCTCCGGCTAGAAGTCTCTATCAAATGTCTGTTTCATTAACATTCTCCTTCCGCGCCTTCAGTTATCCAGTGTTGGGATAGTGCGCTGAATTCTAACCTGAGGCCTTTTGATATGCATTTGTTAAAGAGGCCACTCCACTAAATGGTGAAGAGGGAGGGCAGTGCAGAATCTACAGTTCGGCAGAGTACACAGAAAGTGCATTATCGAAGGTAAGTAACTTGTTCTTCTGATGCATACTTCTAACTTCAGATTCTGCAAGTTCAGAATAGATACCATAGCATTATCTCCCAGAGACGGAGGGTCTGGGAGTGGGCTCAGACCAAAACATTCTGCAGTGCCAAGCTCGCAAAGTGACCTACCCGCTGGTCCTGATAAACAAGGCAGTAGTGCTTTGTGAACTTATGCCCAGATGCCCACATTACAGACTGGCAGATATCTAAAAAAGGGGAAATCCTCCCACCAATGCTATTGTGGCAGCCTTGACACTGGCTGAGTGGGCCTGCAGGCCTTTGCAGGGTTGCTTCTTAGCCAGTACAAAGCAGATTTTGATACAGAGGACTATCCACCTTGAAATGGTCTCTATTGCACTGCCTTCTCTTTTTTGGTATCAGAGAAACCCACAAAAAGCTTATCATTAATGTGATGGACTTCTGTGTGGTCGATGTAAAAGTTCAGAGCCTTCTTAGGGTCAAGTCAATGGAGTCACTCCTCTTCTTTCGATGGGTAAGGCAGAGTAAAAAACACTGGCAGAATGATCAATTGGCCAACATGGAAGGGGTCTCAACCTTCAGTAGGATGACTGCCCTGG
Source organism: Calotriton arnoldi (assembly GCA_963921515.1). Classification (NCBI taxonomy): domain Eukaryota; kingdom Metazoa; phylum Chordata; class Amphibia; order Caudata; family Salamandridae; genus Calotriton; species Calotriton arnoldi. The sequence continues at coordinate 848,357 of CAWUFW010002056.1, forward strand.
TCTTTATAACCAACATGTCTGAGAAGAAGATGGTGTAGGTTGGTAACATCAACAGAAAGTGTAGTAAACTCACTCAATGTGCAGAAGCAATCGCAAGGAGAAAGATGAACTTTAGAGTCAAGAGACGTAAAAGACAGCTGTGCATTGGTTCGAAGAGAGTGCACATGAGGAACCTTAAGATGAAGTTCAGGTCCCATTGTGGCATAACAAACGGCTTCGAGGAAACATGCACGACGTATGACAACTGGAGACTTAAACAACAGCGGCTGATCAGGGAAACACAAAGGTAGAAAGGGCCAGCAAATAACCTTTCAGCATGCCCCCCACAAGCCCTTGCTAGGTTAACAAAGGAACAAACTAAAGTCTTGCTTGTAAGGGGTCAGTATTTCAAGCCATGTAACAAGCAACAAATCTGTCCCCGAGCCCAGTGTCGATAGACTTTGTGGAAGGGCGACTGGTTGCAAGAATGACATCTACCACCTCAGTCAGCAAGTTAAAAGCATTCAATTGCCACTTTTGAGAAATACCTCTTTTGGCATGTTGACCCTCAATTTTTTATGCATTTTATTGCTGGTTTTCAGACTCGGCACACTGGGGTGCTGCTGTCCAGTATATGTGCTCTGATCCCTACAACATGTAAAAATTGGCTAATCCAGGATTGGCATATTTAACTCTCCTGTAAGACCATGGTATATGGTGTAGAAATGACACCCATGATATGGAAAGTTAAATGTCACCTGTGGACTGCAGCACTTATTGTGACATCTACTAGTGTGACACAGGTGACATGCCTTCAGGCCTACCACTGCAGCCTGACTGATGCAGGTTAAATCCTTCTGACAGGTGAAAACCTCCCTTTTTAATATTAATAAGTCATCCCTACGTAGGCTTGTAGCCCACAAGGTAGGGGGCATAGAATTTACCTTGGGAACTGTAGAAATTTAATGTTACCATGTCCTTGCAGTGACAAGCCCGCAAAAGCAATTTTTACCATGGAAGGTTTGGCTACCCTATCAGAAAACTACAGATCAGAATATTAATTCTGCTATCTTGGGTTTGAGACCAGCTAGACAAATGAATGAACCAGTATTTTTAATATTTATTAAAAATCTAATCCAATCAAATACAGATTTAGGAAAACTAACTTTTAGAAAGTTACTGTTTTCCTACCTGAAGCTCCTGGGGGCTAATTTGCATTAGCCTGACATCAGCTGTCTGTCAGTGCTTGATCTTAATGAGATGTTAAAACTGCTCCCACAGCAGAGAATGGCTTATGCCTGGTGACAGGTTAGACTGGGGGTAGACTGCGCGAAAAATACCAGCCCAGGAACCGCTGCAGGGGTATTTCAAGGAAATTCATTACCTTGAAAGGGACAGAGGTGAAGCCTATCCATTCACAGTTTAGTGTAAGGGGAAGCCTTTGCTCTTTAGGCCTGTTGTAGGTTATTGGGCACCAGCAGAGTGGGAAGGGGTGTTGGTCCTAGAACCAGTTTGGCATTCCCTACGGGGAGGGGTATGCTCATTTCCCTAAACACACTCTTGCCTGGCACACAAGCTCACTCCAAGGGCAAAAGGCCTGTGCCATCTTGGATTTCCCTTAAACCAGTGTACTCTGGGATAGTTTACAGTAAGGAGAACAGGATGTGCTGCCAACGTGGATAGGGTTGCCACCAGGAACTTTTCCCCATTGGTTAAAAAGTATTAAGGAGTTACTCCGAACCCCTGGCTATTGAAACATACAAAGCTGGCACCTCATCCACAGCTCAGCAGAACACTTTCTGGACCTATGTAGGAATAGACAAAACACTGCACCTGCTGTTTCAGGCCTGAGGGGAGACCTGAAGGGCTGGACCTGCTCCCACTTGTACCCAGGACAAAAAAGTGGACTCCAAGGGTCAGTTGGCTGACCGCGTGTGTGGCAACAGGGGCACAAAAAGCTGCAAGAGGCCATTTTGCTTAAGTGCCAACATGACCAATTGCCACTGGACCTAGACTGGACTTGCTGGTGGCCTCTGCTGGAAGGAGGTCTAACCCCTAAGTATTGTCTCTGAGGTCGTTCTGGAAAGCTTGGGTGTGTCTCACTGGACTTCTACAACAATCTCTGACAAGTTGGGACATAAAAAAATTCTGGACTCCCAGACCTCTGCAGGACAGCAACCACCTAAGCTGATCTGCCCAAGGCGCGACTTCGCTGGGCAGGAAAATCAAGCGAGTCCCTATCTTTTTCTGCCGCTTGAAAAAATTGTTCAGCAGAACCTCGTCAATAGTCCAAACATTCTTGACTGGACGAAGGCTCAAAAAGCATCCAGCCGACAAGCATACAAGGTGAGAAATGTGAACTTTTTCTGCTTGGAGCTTTTCCTGCCAAAATAAACAACTTCAGCAGGACCTCGTCAAACAGCAATCTGGCTTTGAGAGAACTTCCTTGGAAACGGTCTACAGCCTAGCCCCACTGAAGGAGTTCCATTTCAAAGAGAAAGTTCCAAGGTAAAATCTTTGAACTGAACGAACCTGCTTGGTATATCTGACTTGCCCTCCATCGCAGTCGTCTTGAAACCGTGCCTAGGTCCCATTCAGCCGTGGACAATTATTGCAGATTAGCACTTTACTCTTCCTTGCCGCTTTTTCTCTTAGATCTGTAAAAGTTCATATCTCTGGTTCCCCTTATTGGATTTGTTGTTGTTTTTGGGTCACTTTGCTTATTACATTTTATTCTATTTGTATTGCATTTTAATTGCGTTTGAATTTTTACATTTTTTTTATTCTTCTAAATACTTTACACATTTTCTCTAAGTTAAATCTGCCTGTTCTTTGTTACAGCTACCAAGGGCTGAGCTCAGGGTTAAATTACTGAAACCTTTGCCTTAACCTAACAGGTTAGTGAGTGCATCACTTGTGGTGGACTTCCATCCACCCCAATTAATAATTCCCCTTCTTACAATGACGCTCAATCTTCATGCATGGAGGTGTAGATTGTAAAGGCTTGGATGAAGGACCCTGCCCTTTTGCTGAGACCAGATGTCCGCCAGAAGTGGTAGAATGATGGGAGGGCATAGGATCAAGCACTCTGGGTACCACACCTTCCTGGCCCAGTCCGAGGCAATTGTGACAACTTGCGCCCAGTCGGAAATGATCTACTTCAGAACTCATGACAGGAGAGGTTGCAGAGGAAATGCGTACAACAGTTCTTCGTTCTATTCCAGCCGTAACGCGCATCTGACCGAATGCCTTGGAGGAAACTCCAATGTGCAAAACTGTTGAAACTAGGCTTTCACCAGTGGCGAATAGATCGAGACCAAATGAACTACACTGGTCAAAAAAGTTTTTTGCCCCCTTAGGGTGGTGATGACAGTCATGAGATGCCAGCTGAAGGCTGCTCAATTCCATCTGCTTTGGCAGAACCTGCCAAATGGTTGGCTACCAGAAAGATATACTGTTGGTCCAGCTACTTCCATAGACATAGGGCCTCTCATGCACAGGACCCAAGTCTCCACTCTGCCCAGCTTGCCACAATAGTGAATGGAAGCGGTGTTCTTGAGGACCCGCACCAACTTTTCCTTGATGGATGGATCTTACAAATCTACAATGAGTTCTGTTGGTAATTGCAATGACTTTACGTGATTATGGTGTTCACATTATACACCTTCATACAGACCAATAAATGATCGATGCCACATCTGTGGTTAGAATTGTGCTGATTTCAAATTCGGGAGAGATCAATCAAGGATTTGACACAAAACACAAGCCTGAAACTACTCAATATATTTGTGTTTATATGTCCAAGTTATACACAAAATTGAGACATGCAGTCACATATATGGCTGTTATACAAAAGTGACGAGTGACTGTGACAAAGTGATATGGTGGGACCAAATAGATTCAACAACAAAAATCAACAAATGGCATGAACGTAGTACAGAATAAACATGTATTGAGAAGAGCAAGTTTTTTTAACTTAATCAGCTCAATATTACGAAGCCTACTGTACAGACAGCACGTTCTTCAGGCTTGTTGGCCAAGAGTACAGATCCTTAGTGTTAATATTGTCGACAATACGACCCTGTAGGTGTGTGTTTTTGTAAAAGCATCACAACGGGTCTTCCTCAATACTGTAGAAGTGTGAACAGCCTGGATATAGGAAAGCCTAATAATGGGTTTCAGGTCAGGATGGAGTAGGAAAAGTGTATCAAACGTATTCAAAATCCTATCCTGGACTTCTTGAAAGGGAGATTGCCAATTGGTGCAAGGTTCCAGTAATCAGACCCCAAAGGGATTCCCTTAAAATGCAGCTGCCAAAATTCCTTAGTTTAAAAAAAGTAAGAAGCTTGCGGTCAGTGCGTAGCTTCAAAGTAATCCCCATGGGATTCACTGTCGGATGGCTAATTACAGCATTGTCTCACCTCTGCGTTTCAAAGATGATCAATGGCAAAAAAGCTTTTAGGGCCAGACGGATCCCACTTAGCTCCAAAAGGTTGATGTGAAGCTGGCTCGCCAGTGGAACCATAGGCCTCTCTCTGTTCTCCACCTCCCTCAGGTACCTCACCCTAAACCTAGCAGTGATGTGTTTGTCACAACCACAAAGCTTAGGTGGGGAAGGTAGTGTGGCCTGCGGCAGGTCAGGGTGACATTTGTCTGCCACACAGAAAATCCTGAGGTGTCTCTTGTGAGATCTGGGTGGAGTCAGAGAGGAAGCACTGATGCAGGGACTACTGAAACCAGAGGTGCCACTGCAGGGCCAACGGAACGCCATCCAGCGTTCGGGACGAGGACGATGCACAAGGCCAGGAGTCCAAGAAGCATCAGAGCCATCCTCACCAAAAACCAGGCTTGAGCCCAAAACATTGGGATCATATCCAGAATGTCCCAGACTCTTTGCAGGTGTGCAAAGGCCTTGAACGCCATTGTGTTCAGAACAGCCCGCATGATGGGAATACTCTACGTGGGGCACAGGTGGGGCTTCGCCTTGTTGACTGAAAACACCAAGGCTGTCAGGAATTCAGCCACCACTGGAGGCGGTCTATGACTGACAGCAGCAAACCTGTTTTTAGCAGCCAGTCGTTGAGGTACATGTATCCCTGACCTCTGAAGATGGGCAGCGACCTCTGCGATCACTTTCGTGAACACCAGAGGAACATGGTAAACTGAAAGTGATCCAGGTCCACACTGAACAGCAGCTAATGTCGGACTGCAGAAAGGGTTTATGGAAATACGCGTTCTGGAGGTCCTGTGACACAATCTATTCTCCTGGATCCAGAGCTGAATAGACATGCGCCAAGGTAAGCATTTTGGAGTGGTCTTTTCACAAAAAGGAGTTCAATGGGTAAAGATCCAAGTCGGGTCTGAGGCCTCTGTCCTTCAACAGAATGAGGAAATGGCACGAATAGCACCTTACAACCCCCCTCTGATTCTGGCACTTGCTGAAGGGCACCTTTGAATAACTGAAGAATGACTTTCTGCATCAGGATTGTGCAGTGCTCCTCTGAAAGTTGTTCTGGCATAGGAGGCAGACATGGAGGGGAAGAAATTAACAGTAGGGCATAGCCCCTTTGAAACAAATTAGAAGACCTATCTATCTGATGTGATGGTTCTTCAGGCAGGAAGGAAATGCCATATTCCGCTTACTGGCCAGGCATGGACGCATGAGGGCAAATTAAAGTGGCTTGCCGACGCTGCAGCAGAAAAGGAAGAGTTAGAGGACTCCTGTCCCTTTTGGTGCAAACAGTATAGGCTATTGCCATGCCCTCCCCCTCGAAAGGGCTGGGTCGGTTGCTGTAGTACAGGTTGGGAAGGCTGGCATTGTCTGCTTGGAGCAGTCCCTAAACCTCCTGTATGGGCATGGAAACTGCTTAGCTGACGATAACAGCTCAAGGACCTAGCTATGCTACTACTGTCTAAGGCATTCCAGCATGAAATCAGCAATCTCACCGCATAGTCCGGAGCTAACAAAAGGCATGCCCATTAAGGATGCATGCATGGCCCCTGAAAAACCAGCTGATCTCATCCAGGTGTACTGCCAAAGAACAGCAATTGTGTCAATAGCTCTACCCAAGCAATCAGTAGTATACAGGCTAGCTCAGACCACAAATTTTACAGCATGCAGGCCATCAAGTATCACTTGGGGCAAAGAAGCCAGAGGTCCACAGGGACGGCAGGCAAGATCTCGCTAGACATATTCCACAATGCATGAGGGTACCTTCGAGAAAGAGAAGCTCATTAAAGCTTTCAGGGCCAAACTAGCCAAAGAAAACATTTGCTTTCCAAGGGCATCAGTTTGTTTTGATTGGTTGGAAAGGAATTTGGATTGACTGTATTAGTCAATGCCCGAACCAACAGGATTTCCGGTGTAGATTGTTTGATTAGAAAGGTAATGTCACTGGAAGCCAGTTTGTGTTGCCTAGCCACGGTTGACTGATCAGAGGGAATGAGCATGACTGGGACTTAGTTGGCACATGAGCATCAGTAAGGGCTTCATTGAAGGAAGTAACAACTCAGTTGTAGCTGGCCCTGGTTGAAGTATGTCAGTCAACACATTCAACTTTGTCTCAATAGTGGGCAATTGCAAATCTAGAACTTCAGCTGCCCTCTGATCCACCACTGCAAATGAAGCAACTTTACGCTGTTGGTGGCCCAGGTGGAAAGTTAGCTCTGGTTCAGGGGATGTGCTAAGTACACTGGAATTCTGGAGGTCTAAAAATAAGGCATTGTCAATATAATGAGAAGGAGGTAAAATACCCCCCTATCATCATCATTAGTGTCCTGAGAAACATTAGGTGTGTCCTGCACTGACTGGATCAGAATCAGAACCGAAGAGAGCCTCAAACCTCTGATAGGAGTGGCATAGGTCTTGGATTAGAGCCAGACTGCATAACAACTTGTTGCGCATTGGTGATTTCATGGCCCGACAAGGGTCTGGAGTGGGCCGACGTAGGTTCATGGTCTGACATTAGCATAGGGAACGGATTTTGAGCCGGCACCAGCAGAGTCTGTATGGAAAAAACAGTGTGGGCCCTGGTGCTGGTGTGGAGCCCAGGACTGGAATAATGGAAGGCCTGGTAGTGGGTTCCCAGGGGCAGACAGCATCTGGGGAGGGCCCTGCTGGCACATGACCAACTAGTGATACTCTGCGGCTCCATGGAGCGCTAAGGCATACCAGAGAGAAACATAATTACACTGAAGTTCTGCAGCATGGAATCTTTAAAGGCCGCTAGCTGCTGCAGGAACACAGTGAGCAACTGAGGGGCGGGTCGGATTTGGATGACACTTGAGGCGTGTGATCTCTATCTCGAAGTCCATGTATCTTTTTGCTAAACTTTGAATAATGAAGTGTGGGTTGAGTCCCACTTGCCTTCTTGTGCTTATGTCTTGACTTTGACTTACCGGAATACTTTGAGTGGAAATCTGACTTTCTACGGGAGCATCCTCAAAACCGTGAAACCTCAAGACAACTTGAAGTTAGACCTGTGCTTCGAGACCAACCTCTTCTTAAGCTCAACGACACAGAATTTTGCCCCCAGCTCTGGAATCGCATTTGGGTACACAAAGCAAACTTCCTGCACAACTTAGAGGTCTGGCCAGAGCCAAAGCACCTATTGTAGATTTGTGACCAACACATGCTTTCTGCAGTCTCACCAAAGTTTGAATCTGGTTGTTTTTGTTATGAGTTCATTCCTTAGTCCACTGTTTTAAAAATTTGGAAATAGTCGGAAGGTCGGTAAAGTTGGGAGTGACGCTCTCGATCCATGTTGAAGGGTGGGGAAGAAAAGGAGGTGATGTCAGCACTCAGGGGTGGCACTGATATACAGCTCAACTTCATCACATTCGGGGGCAGTACAGAGTCACCGCGGAGCCACACAATGCCACCTATGGCATGCAGGAGCACTGCTACAAAACATCTCAGGATCCAAGCTCATGCCTGTGAATATTCTTAGGGTGAGGAGTCTGTGGTTAGAAAGAATCCACTAGAATTAGTGGTTTTGCGAACCCATAACTTCATTTCACTAGAGAGGACATGCACACAAAATTAGAACTACTCACAAGTGAGATAAATAGACATAAGTTGAATTGTCAGAATGTAACTGGATCACCTGTCTATGATGCGCTGGTAAACGCAGGCAACATGAAAAAAAAATTCTAGATGGAATTAGAGTGAAGACCTTGCAGGCATGTCGTTCAGAATCAAGCTAAAGCAACACAAAAAGATGATGGATGGAATGTTGAACATTGTCAAACATCATGTGCAGCATTCCGTCCATCATCTTGTGTGTTTTGCATTTCGCCCTAAGTGGTAAGGGTATGCCCAGACGTGGGTCCCGTGCTCACTACGCCACTGGAGTCAAGCTATCCTGGCTGATGAAGGCTGATAGCCTGAAACCGGTCCTAGGATGCTTGATTCCGGTCCAGGGAAGACATGGCTTGGCAGTTCGGTCTGGACTGTTCCCATGAGGCACAGGGTCAAGACTGATTTGTATATGGCTATGTCTGAACCGGGGTGGCGTGGTGAAGCAAAATAACGATGGATTAAACCCAGATCTGTGACTGGGGGTGAATGTTTGCCAATGTGCAGCATTCCGTCCATCATCTTGTGTGTTTTGCATTGTCAAACATCCCCAGTCACAGACCTGGCTTGGCAGTTAGGGCTGGACTGTTCCCATGGGGAGCAGGGTCAAGACTGATTTGCACACTGATTTGCACATGGCTGGGTACAAATTAGGGTGACCCTGCAAGCAAAATATAGATTAATTAAACCCAAATCTTTGACAGGGGGTGCGTGTTTGAAAATGTTTAACACTCCGTCCATCATTTTGGGATGTCACTCAGAATCAAGCTAACAAATAGTTAGTGGAGCCAACTGGTATTGTAAGTGTAAACCTTTCAATAGTTCTATGCAAGAGTACAGTTTGAGGCATAACGCATAGTTATTTATAATGAATATTTCCTTAAAATTATATTTGGCAGGTACAACCTCAAATGTTGTGGACTATTAAGAGCTTTATGTCCTATCTGAACGTTTTTGAGATACCTGAATAATACCATGCTTTATAAATCTAAGCAGTCTTCTTGACTCCACTGATATGGATATGCACAAACAAAGGAGGTGGGATTAAATACGGGTTTGCTGTAGGCAGAACATTTGAGAATGCATTTAATGAAGGACCTCGTACCTCCTTGTGCTGAAAGTGCTGGTGGTGATGTGGCAAGACTGATAGTTCTACCTGGGAATGGAAAAGAAAGCTGGTACTTCATAAGCTGAAGACGCTCCTTTTCTGCCGCCAGATATCGAATCTTCTCATTTAATTGTTCATTTTCAATTTGAAGTTGGTTCAGAGACTTAAGGATGTCCATGACTGACAGATAAGGTAATAAAAAGTAGAAATATTAATTTTAAAAAGCTGGGTTTACCTCTTTAAAGCCCACACACAAAATGTGTCGGTAATTTTGAATTATTATTTACCCAAACACACTTGATACTGTTTAGATAATATGGTTAGAACATAACACCACGGATACATCACAAAGAACAGAAACACAAACAGTGACTTACTCTGAAAAGGCTTCTTGCCTATGACTCTGCAACCCAAAGTTTTGCAGTGTGTAGGTTGCCATTAAAAGGCAAGTAAAACATGTTAGTATCCCTCATTATAATCACAACAGCAGAATAACAGTAGTTACTGGCCTTTATGGGGCATCAATGGGCATTCCTTGGCCAAACTCAAGGTCAAAATCAGCATCAACTCAGTCATCAATGGTTGACAATTGAACAATCACAGAAAACCATGATTTGTTAATGAACTTAAGAATCAGGTATTCAAAAACTTTTAGTTGTGAACTATAGTAGTTGCACTACAGGCTAAAGCATCTTAAAATTCCTGTGTGAAAACTGAGAGTAATATCCTGCAACCAGACAAAGTTACATGTAAATAATGTATTTATTGGTTTCACTTCACAGTGTCTTAAAGTTCTGTCTTTAAATCCGTTCTCTTAGCAGCACCAATCTGACAGGTTGCAGAAGCTGGTCACCGTAGACATAATGTCATCAGGGTTTATATGGCCAACCAGTGCACTCGTATGAGTTCCTGACATTCATTTAAAAAAAAAAAAAAAATATTTAATTTTATTGATATTGCACATCTACAGATTTAGCATATGCAGTGGACAATCAGCATGTTATGACAGAATAGGAAAAAAACAGGGTAGATCGGATGGCATGTATACCGTTATGATCAAATACATACAGGCACATAGGACAAATATACACCTCTAAAATTGCATCGCATTGTCATCTCACTGGAATGTGACATGTTGGGACTATCATGTAATACTGTGTAGTTCAGGAAGACGAGTACTGCCCACAGGGGATTGTGGAAGGAAAGATCATGTCTTGTATTGGATAGGTCTAAGTATATGATGTTTAGAGTGAGCATCAGGACTCTTGTTCAATGCTATCTGGATGTTCTAACAGGTACGTCTGTAGTGGGCCCCAGATGTCACGAGGGCGTGAGGAGAGTGGGAGAAGCTCAGCATACGTACAGGTTTGGTCCTGCCATGTCATATCCCCAAGCCAGTCCTTGAATTTGGGCGCACGTCCCCGACCCCATCTACAAGCCACTCGTCGTTTGGCTAGAACTAGGCTAAAGGACACAAACCTACGGTGTTTGGCCGGAATCTGCTCGGTGTAGCCCAGTAAGGCCACAATGGGGGACCTCGAAATAGGCATAGAAATCATACAGTCCAACGCTGTGAAGACCTGTTGCCAGTATGTGTGAACGGTTGGACAACCCCAAGCTAGGTGGAGGAAGTCCAGTTCCTGACATTCATTGCATGCCCCATCAAGGTGGGTGGAGAGGAACTGAGAGAGCCACAAGAGCGATAAAGGCAGCACCTACAATGTCTTCATAACTTGGGATCTTATTATTCACAGTAATAGCTTATCAGGGAGGAGGAAAGGTGATGAAGAGTCTTTGGGAAGATTATGCAACCACTAGAAATAAGTCACTTTTTGTTGTGATGGACAGATCTGCCCACATTTTCCCCACCTCCTTAAAGAGTCCCAAAGTAGTACCTCCCTGAGAGGTAGGACTGAGCAGTGCAGGTTAACCAACGAAACCATGCAACACAGCCCGAGTAAAGTAACTGTCACTGTGTGCCTGAGATGTAAGGCAGTAGTGCTTTGCACAACTGAACAGGCCTGAAGGTCTCCGACCATGCAAGTGAAGGTAATCGCCGCCATTAGAATTATTTTTACTGTAAGGAGTCAAACAGGGCAACCGCACATCAGCTCAAATGAAGATATCTTCAAGAAAGTCACTAGTGGTGACAAACAGGAAAGACACACAAAATCAGATAGGTCAACTATTGGCCCTTAACTGTAGCCACCAGCAGGCCCTGTAGAGCAAGGCACAATGCAAATGGCAAGACATTGGAAACGTGAGATTTAAATGGGTTCATGTCATCTGACTAGCACCACTCAAAGAACCTAGCTCAGCGGTCTATGTAGAGAAGCAGAGGTGGCCCTCTGTCAGCTTGTCGTAAGTGGGTGGAGGGATAGTCACAAAGAGGAGGGAGTAGACCCTTTGGACGAACTACAAAACCCAATGGTCTGACGCTATTAAGCTCCAATGATGTGCAGGTGATGGCATATCCTGCTCACACTGGATGGCCATGATGATCGGGCATACTAAAAGGGTTTTGAGGTTGCAGCTGGTGGGGGAGTGGACTGACTCGACCTCTGGCAGCCTGTCCCATGGGGTCTCGGAGAACCACGTCCTCAGCCATGGAAAGATTGTGCAGTTTGTTGGCTGGGGTGGCTGGTCATGTAAAGACACGGTTGTAGGACCCTTCCGTGGCCACAAAAGGGGCAGATGGCAGACTGGGGTTGGTGAGGGGCCCTGGAAAGGCCCAAGGACCTGGCCATAGCACTGTTGTCCTTAAAGTACTCTAACGCTGAGTCCGCCTTCTCTCCAAACAACCAAGAGCCATCAAAGGGCATGTCTATGAGCGAAGTTTGGACATCCCCAGAAAAGCCAGTGATTCTCAGCCAGGCGTGGTGTCTAAGGGCCATCGATGATGAAATCGTTCTGCCCAGCGAGCACGTTGCGTCCAGCCCACATCGTATTGTGAACTTGGCTGCATACCTCCCATCAGCAATTGCTTTAAAGTATGGCTCGTGCCTCTTACGAGACCATGGGCATCACTTGCGCAACCGAGTCCCAAATGGTGAGAGTATCGGCCCAAGAGGCATGCGGTATTCACTGACCCCAGTGCCAGGCTGGCGGAAGAGAACATCCTCTTTCCAAAAGTATCCAGCCTTTTGGATTCCCTATCCGGTGGAGTAATAGAGAATGTGCAGGGGTTAACTTTGGAGGTGGAGGCCTGGACACCAAGCTCTACGGGGTGGGGTGCTGGGTGAGGAAACTGGGGTCCCTTGGGGCGGGGCAATGGAGGCGCTCATTTGCTCTATGCACAGGAACCCCTGTTTTGGTCCCAAGTAGGATGTCGGTAAGGGCTTCATTGAATGGGAGTAACGGCTTGATGGAGGCAACTCCCGGCTGAAGCACCTCTGTGAAGACAATCGTCTTGACTACTACTAGGGGTAGCGTAAGGTCTAGGACCTAAGCCACCCTTCGCATCACCATTGCGAGTGAGGCACCCTTCTCAGTAGCCACAGTGTGGGGGGCAGTCGTAAGAATAAGGCCTGTCGTAAGAATAAGGCAGGCAACGGCTCCGATATGGGAAGTCTGCACCCGGTCAGTTCAAGCGTTCGGACGACACCCGTCCGAACCATATGAGAATTGGTAATGACGGGGGCCGTGCCACCGATGGGCGTCAGTTGTTCCAGCACTGGAGCGGGTGCCAGGAAAGGTCGAGGTCGATCAACCGGTGCCGCTCTGGATCCATCAATTGATGCTTGGGGCCCGACTGGCACTGAGGCTGAACCCATAGGTGAAAGACCAGTAGTGGCCCCTCCCAGCCGTCGGACCCAAGGACCGGGCCACCCAAAAAAGAGGTGCAATGCCTCATAAAATTCCTAAAGTTGGGCGGGGGTCGCTTCAGCTCCTGGAAACTCAGAAAGGCATGGAGACGGCCCAGGCTCAGACTCCACAGCAGAGCTAGGCCTCGAGTGCCGACGGCCACGCAACTCGTCCGAAGACTTGTGTGGTGAAGTCAAAGACCTCTTCGACGACAACTTCTTTTTGTGGAATTTACCCGACGACTTGGCGTGGGACGAAGATTGTCAGGTCCGACTTTGCTAGCGATCTCGGGACCTTCCTCGCGAAATAGACCTGGAGCGTCATGGAGTCGATTGACGTCGGGAGGTGAGCAACTTGAGGGACCACTCCCTCAGCACCTTAGGGTGTATGGCGCGGCAGTCCTCATGTCTTGGCAACATGGTCACGCTCAAGACACCAAAGACAGACCAAATGTGGGTCCGTCACCCACATCAGTCGATGACAGGCGCCGCATCGCTTAAAACTTGCCTTTCTGGTGGACATCCTGCAAACCAGGAGACAAAGTCTCAAAAATCTTTGACAAAAGGGTAGAGAAAAGGTCAGTTAAAAAGTGACTGGGGGTAGCTCTTCTCCGGATCTGTGCTGACTAGAAAGGAAAGAAAAGAACAGATGTCAGTGCAATGGGGTGGCACCTATACAGGCAACACACATGTTACTTCTGGTGCAGACTATGCCGAAGACATCTTGCAAAGCTGAAAGACACCACCTACTGGTACGCAGGTGTACTACTCATTAAAAATTCCCGGACCCATTCTGACCCCTGGGATTATACTAAGGTAAGGAATCTGTGGGTAGAAGTCTCTATCAGATGCTTTCATACAATCATTTGCTCGGACGTAGTAAGTTCGAATATAAAGGGGAAACCTACATGAAAGTGCATGTTTGGCAACTACTCTTCCCTTTTTCTGTCCTCAAAACCACACAAACCGCTTGATTTCCTGGATTCTGCCTACCCTTTGGAATATTTCCGCCTCTTTAGAAGGATGAGGAGGAAAAAAAGATGGAAAGGCTGGCCAGCATAAAAGATAGACAACGTTGGGCCGAAGACACACTGTTGAGCGCAATAACATCTTGTCCAGAAAGAACATTGCATAAAGAGGGTAAACAGAAGGGGCCTGCAGCTCACTGATCCTCCAAAGAGAGCAGCAGCGGCTAATCTCAACACCAAGTGGTGGGGCAGCCAGGGAGAAATACTTAAAAGAAAAAGAAAAAAAAACACGGATAAAATAATGCAAGAAATAAAATAAAAGAGTACTTACCTGCCGCTGCCGGACGCCACCTTGCTCCTCTGCTCCTGTCCCGAACCTTGCCTCCCAGACGTCCACGAACTGCTGCACACTGCGCACGCTCCCAGATGCCAATCCAGATGCTGCTCTCATGCTGGGAATATTATTCCCAGCATTGGAGAAGTGCTGGGACTGGTCTGAGAGGCCTGGTTTGGTGCTCAGGCAGGGCCTGGGTGCCTGCGTCAGTTCTCCACCCGGCTGTGCAACACAGCTCAGGTTGGAGAAATTCTAAGTGCGCATGTTGGTTTGACCGGCTGCCTTAGCAGTGCACATCACTCCTCCTCCTTGTTCCTGACTCTCATCGTGATGGCCCCGGCCCTGCTCTAAGACTCGGCTGGCTGTGTGAAAAATAAAATGATAAAGCTTTTATTATTTTATTTGTCACTTTTGCCTCTGCTGGCTGTCAGCAGTGGGGCGACGCTCCTTCGCCATAAAGGAGGAGCTGCCCCTGAAAGAGAGGTGTAGGCAATCAAAAACAGTCTTTAAGTTCAAAATTCATCAAGCATTAAACAGCAATGCCATCAAAAACATCAACGCAAGTTCAAAGAACCACTGCCACAACACAACTAGAATTTGAGGAAATAGGTCTCCCATTTGAAAAAGAAAGGCAACATGCAAGATCTATGCTATACTGCTGAAAAAACTGCTGATGGGGCTTGACTTGGTCTTTTCCTCTGAATTAGCCAAACACCATCACGTATCGCCCCTCATTGCTTGCAATTACTCTATCTGTAAATACTGTATATTTGGGGACCACCCAGATACCCAGTCCCCTAGCGTCAGTGTCCTAGCTAGCATGGTAAAATGTTCCCCTCCACTTATGCTGTAATTTGTCGGCATCCATTAGAAAGTATATGTGTTTCTTAGATACGTGCAATGTGCACTCCCCACTTCCTTAAGCATACTTCCACCCTGGCGCTCTCATTATAGTTATTTAAACCCCGACATTTCCAGTGACTAAAGTGACAGTGCCTGCTACCGTGTAGGTAAGATTGTAATGTTGTCGCTCTGACCATTCTGCATCCCGCATATCAGTTTTTATCTGCCACATATATCCAACATTTTGAAAATCTAGACATCCAGCAGCAGTTAAGTGGTTTTTGTCCATGTGATGGTAGCCATGTATACTGATATTTTATGGGTATTTAGGCCACTAGCCCGGGAGCACGGTGAAAGAAGTCCTCACGGCATCCTGCATGGCTATGCCTCCCTTCAAAGATATTTAATATGCAAAAGACACTGCTTTGTCACAACTGAAACCTTAGGTGAGACTGGTAATTTAGTGTGAAAAATAAAGCCAAGATTATGGGCAGTTAAGACTGTATCGGGGCAAAGACCAAGGGATGGAGACCGATTAAGCTTCAAAACTTTATATTTCACTCACGTCTGTGTGAAACTGAGGACTGATGACACATCAGACATATTAGCAAGTCAACAAAGAAGGTGTGTGTCATAAGCATAAAAGTATGACTAAACTTAGTAAGTATACAGAATACAAGCATGTGGCAGTTGCTCTAATCCCAAAGTTATTACTTGCTAAACGTGTCACAAGGAGGGGCATTTACAAAAGGGACTGTCAGGGGAAAGACACTGTACAAGCTTCACCCAATAGAGCAAGTATGTTGACTATAGATGAAGGGACTCAAGAGGGCAGTATTGCACTCAAACTAGTAGTAATTGGAATTTGGGAAAAGCACCCAGATGCTCTGAAGCACATCTAACTAAATACCATGGATTCGTGGTGGATGCTTGCATCATCGGGAGGAAGATTCATGCCCTGAGGGATACAGGTGCTTACAGGACTTTGGTTCAGAGAAAGTATCTCTCACCCATACTCATCATTGACAATGCCTCCCTCACCGAAGGCATCTTTCAAGAAGCTCTTAAGACAGGCTAGATCCTTTCACTGCTTACGAAAGCTACACTAGACCCTGATGACCCCGCCAACTACAAGCCCATCACTCATCTATCATACATCAGCAATATCAATGAAAACACAATCTATGTTCAACTCCAAGGTCACATTAATGCTAACTATGCAATGCCCTTCTGACCACAGAGGAAGATGACCCCATTGCCCTATTATTGCTGAACATCTCAGCTGGCATAAACACAGTCAACAATCCCACCGTCGCACACCATGGAGTCTCAAGTGGGATTCACCAGCAATATCCTTCACTGGAGCTCCTCCTAGCTTTCCAATCAACACCGGTTTAACAAAGGTACCCCCAAGGTCACAAAAGATCCCTATCACCTCTGGAATGATTCGGTATTGCATGCTGTCCCTTGTCCTCTTCCACCTCTACATGAGCCACTTGTGCTCTACTCCCAGATAACAGCACCAAGAATCACCAGTATGCAGATTTTACACCCCACACCCAGACATGGATGGTGATCGGCAACCTGAAGCTCAAACCAACCAAAACAAAATTCCTGCTATTTGATAAGAACAAACAACCTGTAACACTGCAAACCTAGTTCAATGATATACATCTTAATGGCTTGGAACCTCAACTTTCACTAAATGCCAAGTCACTTGAATTCATCCTCAACACCAACCTCACCCTCAAGGAACACATTGGAAAAAAACAGACTGTTTGGTACCAGCTCTCTCGTCTTAAGAAAGGGAAATGATTTCCTCCTGAAAGCAACTTCAGAAAAACTGTTCAAGCCCTCATGCGCTTGTACCTGGATGGTGGGAACCCCCTACTCATGGCCTCCCAGGCTCCACACTGGCACCCTTTAAGGGGATCCTACAGGCCACAGCATGTCTCATCTAGTGCCCAAAGAATTATGAATACATCAACCAAATTCTGAAAGGACTCTATTGGCTCTTCTTGCCGGCCCGCACCATCTTCATAACCAGCTGCTACATTACAAAGCCATCATGATCAGCACCCCATTGATCTTGCAACCTCACCATCTCAGGTGGTTCTCTTCACACCAGAAGCCAGGCCATCATCAGGCTGTAGAATAAGTATAAAAAAGAAAAAAGGCATTAGGTTATTTTAATCTACGCACCCAGCATCTGGAACACCACCTCTGGTATACATTAGATCCGCTCCACTGCTGCTCAAATTTCGAAGAGAGTTGAAGACACACCTCTCTAAAGAATACTACTTCACAATGCATTAAAAGTCCGCAAACCAGCTACCTCTCTTATCACCCATGGACTTTATGCTTGTCTTTGACCCTATACACTGCTCCACTGCCTTTTGGCTAGGATCGTGCTATCGAAATACGACATACATATATAAAAGTATCTCAAGCCAGAGGATAATTTCCATGATGCCAATGGTACAAGCATGGTAGCCAGTGGGGATGACAGAGTACCCGAGTTGAGGTAGAAATCAATGGGACATCAACTACGTTCGATATAGAAGTGAGAGAGAAGCAAGGTGTTGCATGCTTCTTGGGCAATTATGTATTTGCCATTGGTTTAGTATCAGGATCAGAAGCCTCCATGGCTTGGACCATGTCAGCTGTGTTTACGAGAGCACAGGGTGCACATCGGTCTCATGAAGAGCCTGAGACCACCCTAGAATTGCAAGAACAAGAGAAATTTAGTGTGTGGATATAAGGGCAGACTCTGAGAAGCACAGGCTGAAGTACCCATCACCTTGTTCCATAGGAAGACCCAAAAAGGACCAAGTACTGGTGTCTGGGTCACTGCCAGAGCTGCAGGGTTTGATAGCTACTGTGGGAAGCTGGGTGGAATTCCGCTAGGCCGAAGTGGGAATTCGGAAGGAAGCCTGTGAATAGGTCAGTATGGGAGTGGTTGGAAAGCATTTTGTTGGCTAGGAAAATGGACAGCTTTGGAGCAGATCCATGAATCCGGAGTCAGGAGCTAGCTAGACACTAGTGGTTCCCTCATTGCACCGTAATTACCAGTTGTCATCTTAGCAGGACACCTGGGCATAAACAAGGTACAGCATAGGTTGGACTCTGTTCTCCTGGCCAGGGATGTACAGAGAAGTTGTCCAGAATCTGTCCTACTTTCCAACTGAGTGATAAGTCAGGAGTAAGACCAAGGCACCACTAGTGCCACCGCCAGTGTAGGTGTTTCATTTGAGCAGGTGGGAATTGACATTGGCGGTCCATTTGACCCCCCTCAGCACCAGGCAGCAAGTATATATCTTAGTTGTGGTGGATCATGTCATTATGCTTCCAAAGGCAGTACGCCTCTGAGGAGGACAGTGGCAAAGGAAGTAGCTAACGAACTCCTAGAGATCTTTTCAAGGGTTGAATTTCTTAAGACAGCGATTTCCGACCAGGGAACAAACCTCACCTCCGTGGACATGAAAAGTGTGAGAGCAAGCTGGTATGACCCTACAATTCTCCACGGAATACCATTCCACAAGGTTGGTGGAAAAAGCCATTAGGAGCATGATGGGAACTCTGCTGGAGAACCTCAGGAGGAAGTGGGTTCATCTCCTGCCAGGTCTCTTATTTACTTATGGAAAGATTCTGTAGAAAGAAGATGGGATAAGTCCCTTCAAACGTCTGTTTGACCCACAAACCCTAGTCAGAAAAGGCTCGGAAGGAACTTCAGAGTCATCTCAGAAAGAAGTGGTAGACTATGTAATTGGCCTCAAGATGCTGATGGCGCATTACATGAATCAGGTAAAGAAAAACCATCAGGCAAGCCAGAAGCTGATGGAGTGGTATAAACAAAGTGATACTGACTGGTTACCAGCAAGATAAGGATGTGAAGTGCCTTCTTCTGGGCCTCTTATAGAATTCATTTACTAATTTATTCATTATAAATTCATGATTTTCTCATGATGTACAGTAAACTGGTATATGCTGATAGTTTATCAATAGCTCACATGTTAAGTATTCAATAGCATGATTTAAAAAGTATAGTAGATTTGAGTAAATGTGCAGAAAAAAAATCATGCTTCTTTTTCACAACTTGCATCACAAACAGGCCTGTCTGTCTCATAATGGTGCTCAGAAATTGCATGTAATTTGGACGGAAAGATATTTTAGCGAGAGAAACATTAGCATTTGGGGAGAGCATCAAAGTCATTAACAGTCTGCTTGAAGGGAACAGACTGGCATGGTGCTATCTGTTGCTTTCTCAAGCAAAGCACAACAAAACAAAGACAGAAACTCACCTTGCTCGCTACAGACTAAGGAGCATCGAAAGGCTATGAGTTAAATGTATGTGTGCACATAGGCCATCTAGGAAACTTGTTTATATGGCATTTATGGTGCTAATATTATCTAAAGGCTTCAAAGGGAGGTATTCCAATGCAGACTGATTACATCAATAAACGACTCAATGAACGCAATACCGATCATATTTTTGCTTTACACCACTTTTTTATATCTGCAATAATGTTCATTCATATAATCTGCACTAGAACTGGTCTTTAACATTTAATAAAGCATTTAAAAAAATAAGCAGTCTGAAATCCCAGTGTATGTTCATCGTTTGGGGAAAATAGCTCCAACACATACTAATGCACAAGTTACTAACTTGTGTAACGATATATCTGTAAGAGACAGTAGTTAGTGACAGATTCCTTACCTTAGAATATCCCCAGGCGTCAGGCTGGATCCGGAAAGTTTTTGCGTAGCAGTACCCTTGCGCGTCGGTAGGCTGCGTCGTGCGGCTCAGCGTCCGTCGTCGGCGTCGTGATCGCCGGGATGACGTCGCGGGCAGTACTTAGACGCCGCCCCTGCGCGCTGACGTCAGTTCTGTACACGACTTTCCGCGCCAGGAACGCAGAGCCATGCAAGAAGCTGACATAGGTGTCTGAAAAATACTAGGGCCCTGAAAGGGATGTCCTTAACCCTAGAAATCAGTTCGCAGAACGGGGAGGATGGGTGGGGCGGTAAGGAATCTGTCACTAACTACTGTCTCTTACAGATATATCGTTACACAACTTAGTAACTTGTGCATCTGAAAGAGACACGTTAGTGACAGATTCCTTACCTTAGAATAGATACCCCAGCAATACCAACCCCGGTGGTGGGTCTGCGAACAAAGATCAGACAAGGAAGTCCTGGAGGACAGAACGGCCAAAGAAGCCGTCCCTCCGGACCGGACTGTCAAGGCAGTAATGCTTTGTAAACGTGTGCAGCGAGGCCCACGTAGCTGCCTGACAGATAACCGGCAGCGGAACACCGCGGCCCAAGGCCGTGGTAGCAGACGTTGCCCTGGTGGAATGGGCACGCAGCCCAACAGGAGGCTCCTTCTTAGCCAAAGAATAGCAGGCCTTGATGCACAAGGTAACCCAGCGGGAGATGGTTCGTTTGTGCACCGCCCGACCTTTTTTGGCGCCCACGTAGCCAACAAAGAGCTGGTCATCCACCCGGAAGTGTTTTGTGCGGTCGATATAGAAGGAGAGCGCACGTTTTGGGTCCAGACGGTGGAGCCTCTCTTCCTCTCTGGAAGGATGCGGAAAGAAGGTAGGCAAAGTGATGGTCTGCCCAATGTGGACGGCAGTAACCACCTTTGGCAAGAAGGACGGACGCGTCCTAAGAACAACATTGTCTGGATGAACAGACAGAAAGGGAGGTTTGCAAGATAGAGCCTGGAGCTCACTCACCCGCCGAGCGGAGGTGATGGCCACCAGAAAGGCTGTCTTCAGAGTCAGAAGACGAAGAGGACAGTTATGTAGAGGCTCAAAGGGAGCGCACATTAAAAAGGTAAGAACCAAGTTCAAGTCCCACTGAGGCATCACAAACGGAACAGGAGGGAAGAGGTGGGGAATGCCTTTTAAGAACCTGTTAACAACAGGGGACTTGAAAAGGGAGGGCTGATCAGGGAGCCTGAGGAAGGCCGAGATAGCACAAAGATAACCCTTGACGGTACCCAGGGCAGAACCCTGTTGGGCCAGAGAAAGAAGGAACAGAAGGACCTCAGAAAGAGGGGCAGAAAGGGGATTCACAGCCTTTGCTGTGCACCATGCCACAAATTTGTTCCACCTGCAGGCGTATACCACCTTAGTGGAGGGACGCATGGCTGCCAGAATCACATCACAAACTTCGGGAGGCAAGTCGAAAGGAATCAACTGCCGCCGCTCAATCTCCACGCAAGCAGGTGTAGACTGGACAGGTTCGGGTGGAGGACCGTCCCCTGCTGCTGCGACAGAAGATCCTCCCGAAGAGGCAGACGGATCGGGGGATCTACGCTCATACTGAGTAGCTCGGGATACCAAACTCTTCGAGCCCAGTCCGGAGTCACAAGGATGACTTGGGCCCGGTCGTGCCGAATCTTCTTCAACACCCTGGGTAGAAGTGGTATAGGCGGAAAGGCGTACAACAGACCGCAACTCCACTCGCGACGAAAAGCGTCGCCGAGCGAGTGCCGCCTTGGAAATTCCAACGCGCAGAACTGATGACATTGCGCGTTCTCTTCGGTGGCGAATAGATCTAACCAAGGCTCTCCCCATTGTAGAAAGAGTCCTTGCGCCACTTCCGAGTGAAGACGCCATTCGTGATCCATCATGCACCTGCGGCTGAGTTCGTCCGCCCTCCGCCATCACTTTCGTGAACACCCGAGGGGCACTGGTAAGGCCAAAGGGGAGCACGGTGAACTGAAAATGCTCGAGGCCTACCGTGAACCGAAGGTAACGCCGGTGGGCCGGCAGGACGGGGATGTGGAAATAGGCGTCCTGCAAGTCCAACGCTACCAACCAGCCTCCAGGGTCGAGGGCAGTCAAGACCTGAGCTAGGGTGAGCATCTTGAACTTCTCCTTCCGGAGGAAGCGATTGACGTTCCGGAGGTCCAAGATAGGACGCATGTCCTCCTTGTCCTTTTTGGGCACCAGGAAGTAGTGGGAGTAGCAACCACGTCCTACTTCTGGGGTCGGAACATGCTCGATGGCCCTCTTGGCCAAGAGGGCAGTGACTTCCTTCTGCAGAAGTACCAAGTGATCCCCTGACATGCGGTGGAATTGAGGTGGCATGGCTGGGGGTTGGTCTCGAAGGGGAGGGAGTAGCCCCTTCGGACAATGTCCAAGACCCACCTGTCCGAGGTGATGGGACGCCAGTGGTGAAGGTGATGGCGGACCCTGCCCCTACTGGCGTGCTGTGCACCTGAAAGGAGGGACTAGGAGGGCTTGGAGGCCGCGGACGGGTTGGAGGTGGTGGCCTGACCCGCACGCTGGTTGCCCGAACCGCCACGGCGGTATCCACGTCCTCGGCCACGCGAAGACGCCTGCTGCGCGGGCCAGTGGCTGGGCTGCTGACGTGAATGGGGCGCCCCTTCCGTGGCCACGATAGGGGCGAAAAGCAGAAGTTAGCGGAGGGCGTGTAGCAGAAAGGCCCAGGGACTTGGCAGTAGCCCGTGAGTCCTTAAAACGCTCCAACGCATGGTCTGCTTTGGAACCAAAAAGACCGACTCCATCAAAGGGCATGTCCATGAGTGTATTCTGGACATCACCCGAAAACCAGTGGTTCTCAGCCAGGCGTGGCGACGCAGCGCCACCGTCGTTGCAATAGATCTGCCCAGCGAGTCGGCGGTATCAAGGCCACAACGTATGGTGTATTTGGCCGCATCCCTACCTTCCGCAATGGCGCGGGTAAGCAGTGTCTGGACCTCCTCAGAACACTGGGGCAAAACAGTCGCCACCGAATCCCACAAGGAGTGGGTATATCGGCCCAAAAGACAAGCGGTGTTGATGGACCGCAAGCCAGCACTGGAGGAAGAAAAACCCTTCTTCCCAAATTGATCCAGGCGTTTGGATTCCCTATCCGGAGGGGCGGTAGGGAAGGCGGTTTGGGAAGCCGAGGCTTGGACAACCAAGCTCTCAGGAGTGGGGTGGACAGAGAGAAACAAGGGGTCGCCCGGAGCTGGGCGATGGCGTCGGGACACGTTCCTATCCACAGGAGCCCCTGTGTTGGGCTTGGACCAGGCGCCCAAAGAACGTCAGTGAGTGCATCGTTGAACGGCAGCACAGTCTCCAAGGAGGAGGCTGCTGGCTGAAGCACTTCTGTCAAGAGATTAGTCTTGACCGCCACAGTAGAGAGTCGGAGATGTAAGGCTCCAGCTGCCCTACGCAACACCGTTGCAAAATTGGCTCCCTCCTCCGTAGCCATGGGAGGAGACAGCATGCCAGTGTCAGGGGAAGTATATAGACCACTGGCATCCCCTAGTTCCTCTGCCCAGTCCTCATCATACTGACACTGTTGTGCCAGAGGGTCCTCAGACCCCTCCCAGTCCTCCTGGTCCTCCTCCGGTTCAAAATAAGGAGGAGGAGGGACATTTGGGACCCAAGGTCTCATCGGCGCCGGAACCGGCGTCGAGCGACGTCGGTCCGGCTCCATGTCCGGAGCCGGAGAGTACATGGGGACGACGCCGCCCGGAGCCCCGGGCGGCGTCAGGAACGGCACCGGAGACATCGGCGCCGGCGGAGGCGTGGTCAGGTCGACCGGCGTCGATGGGGGTTGCGGTACCACCGGAGCCGGGATCGAGGCCGGGGCCGGAGCCGGGATCGAGGCTGGAGGCATGAGCGACGCCGGGACCTGAGTCGTCGGCGACGCCGGGGCAACCCCATCAGGGCCCGCGGGGCCCGAAGGCGCACCGGAGGGACCTTGAGGCCCGAAGAGGCGGGCCATGGCCGAAAGGAATTCCTGTACTTGGGCCGGATCCGCCCCCGAACCCGGGAAGGACGGGTATTGCGGGGGCGACTCCACAGGCATGTCCGGGGCCGCGGGGACGGTGCCGGTGCCGGGAGGGGCCTCAGCCGAGTCGCGAGACCGGCGAGGCGAAGTCCTAGAGCGATGATGCTTTTTGGACTTCTTGTGTTTAGACTTACCGGACAACGAAGACTTGGATCCCGACGACCGGCGAGGACTCCGCGACCGACCCCTCGACCTCTCACGCGACCGGGGCTTGGTGTGGCGTGGAGCCCACTGCCGAGCCTCGAGGAGCTTTCGAGACCGCTGGGGTTCTCCATCAACGTGCCGTAGTCGCACCTGAGTCGTTCTTAGAAGCTCCCCTTCATCGGAGCGGTTCAGTATTCAACGCAGTTTCGGGTTTATCCTCCCGAGCAGCGAGTCCAGGATATTCAGGCTGTTTCCCATCTTTCAGCCTCTATCCCGGGTTTCAGTCAGGATGACCCTCCGGCTCCTGGGCCTGATGGCCTCCTGCATTCTGCTAGTGCAACATGCCAGGTGGCATATGCGGGCCCTGCAGTGGGACCTGAACTTCCAGTGGGCACAGCATCTGGGCAACCTGTCCGATCTTGTCCAGATCTCGGAGGGCACTGCACGACAATTGCAGTGGTGGCTCACGAATCGCGATTGGGTCGATGGCAGATCCCTCTCCCTTCCCCAACCGGAGCACACAGTGGTGACGGATGCGTCCCTCCCGGGATGGGGCGGCCATTTGGGAGAGGCGGAGATCAGAGGCCTCTGGTCTCCGGCGGAGTCCCGGCTCCATATCAATCTTTTGGAGCTTCGGGCGATCCGACTTGCACTGAAGGCCTTCCTTCCCTCTGTCCGGGGAAGTGTAGTGCAGGTGTTCACGGACAACACCACCGCCATGTGGTATTGCAACAAACAGGGCGGGGTGGGGTCGTGGACCCTATGTCAGGAGGCTCTGCGCCTCTGGACATGGCTGGAACATCAAGGCATTACCTTGGTGGTTCAACACCTGGCAGGTTCTCTGAACACCAGGGCGGATGAACTCAGCCGCCGGTGCTTGATGGATCACGAATGGCGTCTGAACTCGGACATGGCGCAAGGTCTCTTTCTGCAGTGGGGAGAGCCTTGGTTAGATCTCTTCGCCACCGAAGAGAACGCGCAATGTCATCAGTTCTGCGCGCTGGAATTTCCAAGGCGGCACTCGCTCGGCGACGCTTTTCGGCGCGAGTGGAGCTGCGGTCTGTTGTACGCCTTTCCGCCTATACCACTTCTGCCCAGAGTGCTGAAGAAGATTCGGCGCGACCGGGCCCAAGTCATTCTTGTGGCTCCGGATTGGGCACGAAGATACTGGTATCCCGAGCTACTCAACATGGCGATCGACCCCCCAGGGGATCCCCCAGGGGACGGTCCTCCACCCGAACCTGTCCAGCCTCCACCTCCATGCGTGGAGATTGAGCGGCGACCGCTGATTCCATTTGACTTGCCTCCTGCAGTCTGTGATGTCATTCTGGCCGCCAGGCGTCCCTCCACTAAATCGGTATACGCCTGCCGGTGGAACAGATTTGTGGCATGGTGCACAGCTAAGTCTGTGGATCCCCTTTCTGCCCCTCTCTCTGAGGTCCTTCTGTTCCTACTATCCTTGGCCCAGCAGGGCTCTGCTCTGGGCACTGTCAAAGGTTATCTTTCGGCCATCTCCGCCTTTCTCAGGCTTCCAGATCAGTCTTTTCTCTTTAAGTCCCCAGTTGTTAATCGTTTCCTGAAAGGCATTACACACACATTTCCTCCCGTGCCTTTCATAATGCCTCAATGGGACTTAAATCTTGTCTTGACCTATCTGATGTGCGCTCCCTTCGAGCCCCTTCATAGCTGTCCTTTACGTCTTCTTACTCTAAAGACGGCTTTCCTGGTGGCTATCACCTCTGCCAGGAGAGTGAGTGAGCTCCTGGCTCTTTCTTCTAAACCTCCTTTCCTTTCTGTTCATCCGGACAAGGTAGTTTTAAGGACCCGTCCTTCTTTCTTGCCAAAGGTTGTCACGCCCTTCCACATCGGGCAGACCATCACTTTGCACACTTTCTTTCCGCCTCCGCATCCTTCAAAAGAGGAAGAGAGGCTCCATCGTCTGGACCCAAAACGTGCGCTCTCGTTCTATCTAAAGCGCACACACCAGTTCCGGGTGGATGACCAGCTCTTTGTTGGCTACGTGGGCGCCAAAAAAGGTCAGGCCGTGCACAAACGCACCATCTCTCGGTGGGTTGTTTTGTGCATCAAAGCGTGTTACTCCTTGGCTAAAAAGGAGCCTCCTGTGGGACTGCGTGCCCATTCTGCCAGGGCGTCGGCAGCCACTACTGCCTTGGGACGCGGCGTTCCCTTGCAGGATATTTGTCAGGGAGCCACGTGGGCCTCGCTGCACACGTTTACCAAGCATTGCTGCCTTGACGGTCAAGTCCGGAGAGACGACTTCTTTGGCCGTTCTGTTCCCCGTGACTTTCTGGTGTAATCTATTCGCAGACCCACCACCGGGGTTGGTATTGCTGGGGTATCTATTCTAAGGTAAGGAATCTATCACTAACGTGACTCTTTCAGATGCACAAGTTACTACTTGTGTAACGATATATCTGTAAGAGACATTAGTTAGTGATAGATTCCTTACCGCCCCACCCATCCTCCCCGTTCTGCGAACTGATTCTAGGGTTAAGGTCATCCCTTTCAGGGCCCTAGTTTCATGGCACCAGTGGTCGGTTTCTTGCATGGCTCTGCTTTCCTGGCGCGGAAAGTCGTGTACAGAACTGACGTCAACGCGCATGGGTGGCGCCTAAGTAGTCTCCGTGACGTCATCTCGGCGCTTACGACGCCAGCGACGAACGCGGAGCCGCACGACGCCACCTACCGACGCGCAGGGGTACTGCTGACGAAAAAGCTTTCCGGATCCAGTCTGACGCCCGGGGATATTCTAAGGTAAGCAATCTATCACTAACTAATGTCTCTTACAGATATATCGTTACACAAGTAGTAACTTGTGCGTTTCGTTTCGCAAGACATCCAGGGACAGCGTAAGGGGATATGATCGGGCAATCACATATCGGACATAGGCCTCAGTGTCTTCTGCCTCCTCTTCTTCCTCCAGTGTGGCTGCACGGGGGTGCTGTGACAAGTAATCTGCAGGATTTTGCGACCCTGGATGATACTCCACCCGACAGTTGTACTCTTGCAACTGGAGCATCCATTTTTCAATTCTCGGGGGCGGTTTATTGGCGGTTCCGGCAAACAGTGGGAAAAGGGGCTTGTGGTCAGTCGCTACGACAAAAGGGTGTCCATATACATGCAGATGGTAATGTCAACAACCCCAATGAATGGCAATGGCCTCTTTTTCAATCTGTGAATACCTCTGCTCGGTGTCGGTTAGAGAGCAACTAGCAAATGCCACCGGGGTCCAGTCTTCCTCTCCTTCTCCTCTCTGCAGCAGGACAGCACCTAATCCCTTCGGTCCAGTATCGACAGCAATCATGGTGGTTTTCCAGGGATCAAAATAAGCCAAAATGGTGTTTGAGGATAGGGCGTCTTTGACTGCCTGGAACGCGGTTTCCTGTCTGGGGCCCCAGGACCAAGGGACTGACCCCTTGGTGAGCTCTCTTAGTGGCTGGGTGAATGTGGTGAGGTCTCGAATGAATCAGCCACAGTAGTTGACCATTCCTAGGAAGTTTCTGACCTCGGTCACTGTGGTGGGAGCGGGCGCTCCTTTAATATCTCGCACCTTCTCAGGGTCGGGAGTTACCCCTGATGCCGAGAAGACATAGCCGAAGAACTGAAGCTTCTGTTTAAGGAATTCACATTTGTTTCGGTGTAGTGTGAGTCCCGCCTCTTGAATCCTCTGGAGCACGATGGTCAGTCGTGCATTATGCTCAGCGATGGTCTTCGCGTGAATAAGGATGTCGACACTGACGTTGACGACTCCTGGCAGGTCTGTCAACAGTTCTTGAATAGTGTTTTGGAACACCTCGGCGGCACTCGATACTCCAAAACTGAGACGGGTGTATCTTCGCAGACGCACATGGGTGGAGAAGGTCGTGATGTACCTCGACTCATCATCAAGCACTAGCTGGTGGTATCCCGACCGAAGATCAAGCTTCGAGAACCAACATGCTCCACTCAGCTCTCCTATGAGATCGTCTATTGTGGGCGTTGGATGTCTTTCTCTCTTTATGGCGGCGTTGGGCAGCCGGATGTCGACACAGATTCTCACCTCTCTGGGTTGCTTCGGTTTCCGGGTGACGCCGATGGGGGAAACCCACGGTGTTGGTCCTGTCACCTTCTCGGTTATCTCGGCGGCCTCCAGCTTGGCCAGTTCCTTCTCCACCAAAGGTCTCAGGTGGAAGACGATCCGCCTGTGTCGTAGGGGCGGCGGGTTGCACTGTGGGGTCAATGTGCAGGTGTATTTCCTTCCCTTTCAACTTTCCGATGCCCTCGAAGGCTATGGGGAATTCAGCCAGAATGTGCTGCACCGTTTCTTGGTGGATTCTGAAAGCAAAGGTTACGATCCCCAGGTCCTCCGCCGCTCGACATCCTAGCAGCATGCCATGCCCTTCCTCTGTGACGTAGATCTGGGACACTATGGAGTTAGAACTATATGAGGTTTGTTTTAAACTTTCCTCGCATGGCTAGCGGCTGATCTTGGCTGTACGCAAATACCTTGATGGTTGCGGCGTGTAGGGGTGGAGCCGGCATCAAGCTCTCATAGGTTTTGGCCGACATGATGTTAATGGTTGCTCCTGTGTCCACAACAGCAGTGGTATCTTGCTCACCCACACGCACCTGGCATTGCGGGAGACGACACGCGGATTGGGCAGCTGTGCCTATGGTGAAAGCTGAATGGACCGTGTGTTCTGCTTCGTCGTCGTCCATGTCGCTGTTCCCGCTCCGGACTTCTGGGATCATGTTGACTGTGGGCCGGAAGCCCCGCGTTCTCCTGGATCTGCATACCCGCACGAAGTGGTTCATTTTGCCACATCCGGTGCACTTCTTACCTCGCTCTGGGCATTCCGCTGTGCCATGAGGGCTCACTCCACAATACCCGCACATCCGTGTGTTCACGTTGTCCTTCCTGTGGGGTTTGGTCCCTGACTGAGTGGTAACAGTGTTGACCGGCTCCGTTTTTAGCGAGACGTGTAAGGCGGCTTCCATGTGAGCTGCCCCGGCCCGCGATAACTTCTTCGTGCGACCTAGCGTCATAATGTCTGCAAGGGGCTTTCTGGATTCTTCTAAAATTCTCTCCCTGAACTTGGCAGAGGCACACCCTTGTATAAGTTGTCCCCGTATCTCCGCTGTTTCATCATGAAACCCACAGGTGCTTGCGAGGTCCTTGAGGCGAGCATGAAACGGATCTATTGACTCCCCTGCTTGCTGGCGCGCTTGGCGAAATACGAAGCGTTCGTAGTCTTGGTTCGCCATGAGCTCAAAGTGTGCGGAGAGCGCCGCGATTAAGGTAAGATGGGTCTTGGGGGCCGCTTCCGTGATGGATTTTGAAATCTTGTAGATGTCTTTCCCACCTAGGTGTCGGAGCATTGCCCTCTTCTGGTCGTCGGCTACTTTGGTGGCTTCGAAGAACAGGATGAGCCGCTCTACCCATTCCTTCCATCTGGGCGCTTGCGCTGAGGGGGCCCCTTCCACTATGAATGGTTCAATGGGCGGTATGGTGGCCATGTTTTACCCCCTATTCACGCTGCGGGTGCCTGTGGTGCCCGATAGTTCTGTCCTCCTGGTGCTGGGTCCTAGCTGTGTGAGTGCACAGTGGCGGTGTCCGGTTGTCCTCCCCCGTGCTCCCTGGTGGCAGCCGTCGACAGGCTGTAAGCGTCACTCCTCAGGGCAGCAGTGGGCCTTGTGGGGCTGGTATCACTCCCCACTATGTCAGAAGGGCCTTTGGTGAAGTGAGGCGCAGCACGTGTAGGCCTGGCACTCACCTCCTGTCCACTGTGGTGTACAGTCTCAGGTATCCTGTAGGTGGCCCCCCCTGCAGGAGCTGTTGAGAGTGGTGGTGTTGGACACTTGGGGGCGTAGGCACGAGCACCGCGTGCTGGAAACGCGCACCTGCGGCCGCCACGGAGCCGACACGATGATTACATGCGACCACCCTCGTCGCCAATGTTGCGTCGGGGACCCACTACAGAGTCCGACGCCAGGAGGTAATCTTTTAATAGCGCTCGGGCACGCCGCGCTATAAATAATGGGAGGACACAGAGTGCTGGTGATCGCGGTCGTCGCCGTATCTGAACGAACCTCGTGACATCCGGTTGGCCGCCTTTTATTACTTTAATTGCCCACGTGGGCAGTGCCGACCACTCTCTCCACAGCTAGAGGAGGGGGTGAGCACGCCCACTGCTCTTTCCGAGTACAGGAAGCCAAAAGGGTTACACAGGTCACCCCTGTTACGTCACAGGGGCGACATTAGATGACCCATGCCTCTCCCGCAGCTTACTTGGGGATAATTTGCATTGGATAATCGCTTCTGTCAAAGACTGCCAGGATTATTTTTTATCTGAAAGAGACAAGTTAGTGACAGATTCCTTACCTTAGAATATCCCCAGGCGTCAGGCTGGATCCGGAAAGTTTTTGCGTAGCAGTACCCTTGCGCGTCGGTAGGCGGCGTCGTGCGGCTCCGCGTCCGTCGTCGGCGTCGTGATCGCCGGGATGACGTCGCGGGCAGTACTTAGACGCCGCCCTGCGCGCTGACGTCAGTTCTTCTTTTCCGCGCCAGCAAGCGCAGATCCGGGAAGAGCAGTGCCCTAGTCATTTTTTGACTAACTTTTTTGGTGAATTTTTTCACTGTTTCTTTTCACATCGACTCCAAGGTGTCGTTAGGGATGCCCGGCTTTAAACGTTGCGACGCCTGTGCTCGGATGATGTCCATCACAGACCCGCATCTGGAGTGTCTCTTCTGCCTCGGGCGAGACCACGACACGAAGTCGTGTTCCCTAAACCCGAAAGCTTTGCGTGGCCACGAAAGGAACGAAAACCAGGAGTGGTTGGGCTTTTCGTGGAAAGACCTAAGGACTTGGCCGTGGCCCGCGAGTCCTTAAAGCACTCCAGCGCACTGTCGGCTTTGTCGCCAAACAGGCGAGTGCCATCAAAGGGCATGTCCATGAGTGAGCTCTGGACATCTGGCGAGAACCCGGTAGACCTCAACCAGGCGTGGCGACGAAGCGCCACAGTCGAAGAAATTGCTCTACCGAGTGAGTCCGCGGTGTCCAAACCACACCGAATGGCGAACTTAGCCGCATCTTTACCCTCGGCAACAGCTTGGGACAGCACAGCTTGGGTCTCCTCAGGACACTGAGGCAACACCTGTGCAACTGTATCCCACACCGCGTGGGAATAGCGGCCCAATAGGCATGCAGTGTTCACCGACCGCAGCCCCAAGCTGGCCGAAGAGAACAACCGCTTGCCGAACTGCTCCAGCTTCTTAGAGTCCTTCTCCGGCGGAGCCGTGGGAAAGGCACTCTGGGACGTCGAAGCTTGGATGACCAGGCTCTCGGGCGTAGGATGAGTGGTCAGAAAGGCAGGGTCACCCGGCGCCGGGCGATGACGCCTGGCGACGTTCTTATCCACAGGGGCCCCTGTGGCTGGCCGCGACCAAGTGCCCAGTAAGACGTCAGTGAGGGCGTCATTAAATGGCAGCAGGGGCTCCGACGAAGTGGACGCCGTCTGGAGCACCTCAGTGAGGAGATTAGTCTTCAGGGCCACAGTAGGGAGATCCAGGTTGAGGACCTCAGCAGCCCGACGGAGCACCATCGTGTAAGAAGCGCCCTCCTCCATGGTAGGCGGAGGAGAGGCAAACCCCGGGTCAGAGGAGACATCAAGGCCGCCAGCCTCCTCTAACTCGTCCGCCCAGTCGTGCTCGGAGTCACATTGATGAGCAAGAGGGTCCTCGGACCCCTCCCAGTCGTCCTCCACCTCCGCCGCATGCGGAACAGACTGCGGCGGCAGGGCAGGGACCGGTGAAGGAACAAACGGCGCCGGGAACGGCACCAGACAGGGCCGAACCGGCGCCGTGTCCCAATGCGGGTCCCAGGTAGGGACAAAATTGTCCTGGAACCTGGGCAGGGGCGGGACAAATGGCATCCACAGCGGCGCCGGAGGCGGAGCCGAGGGTGGCGCGGTGGCCGGAGCCAGCGGCGCAGGATCCTGCGGCGCCGGAGCCGCCGGCGGCGCCAACTGCCCGAAAGGATCCAGACACGGGACTGCGGGGCCCAAGGGCGCGCCGGCGGGAGCCCGAGGCCTAAACAGGCGGTCCATGGTAGCAAGAAATTCTTGCACCTGTGCGGGAGTCGCCGACGGACCCGGGTAAGGCGGGTAGGCCGCGGGACTCCCGGGCTCCAAAGGAGCCTCAGGGGCAGAACCCCTGTCCCCCTCGTCCGCATCCGGGGACCGACGGGGGGACGTCGGGGAGCGACAACGCTTCTTCGACTTCTTTTTGTGGCGTCTCTTACCCGAATCCGAGGGTGAAGACTTGGAGCCCGAGGAGTGATGATGGTGGCCCCGCGAGCGTTCTCTGGAGAGGCCCCTAGACCGAGAACGGCGCTGGGACGAGTGCCGAACCTCAAGCAGCTTCCGGCGATGCTCCCTCAAGGCCTTCGGGGCCACGGCCAGACAGTCCCTGCAGGACTGGGAGTCGTGGTCGCTCTCCAGGCAGTAGAGACAGACGCCGTGGGGGTCCG
Organism: Calotriton arnoldi; assembly: GCA_963921515.1. Taxonomy (NCBI): domain Eukaryota; kingdom Metazoa; phylum Chordata; class Amphibia; order Caudata; family Salamandridae; genus Calotriton; species Calotriton arnoldi. Next base: position 880,961 of record CAWUFW010002056.1, read on the forward strand.
CCACCGACATATTGCGACGGCAGGCCCCACAAGACTTAAAACCAGGCATCCCTAATTGCACCAGGGGACCACAGGAGACTAAAAGTCTCAAAAAGAGAGTCAAAAAGTGACTAAGGTACGTGCTCTAACCGGATCTGCGCTTACTGGCGCGGAAAAAGAAAGAACTGACGTCAGCGCGCATGGGTGGCGCCTAAGTAGTCTCCGAGACGTCATCTCGGCGCTTACGACGCCAGCGACGAACGCGGAGCCGCACGACGCCACCTACCGACGCGCAGGGGTACTCCTGATGAAAAAACTTTCCGGATCCAGTCTGACGCCTGGGGATATTCTAAGGTAAGGAATCTATCACAAACGTGTCTCTTTCAGATTCAACAAGACGAATGCCTCCAGCGAGCCGTGACAATTATGAGACACAACCAATGGCAACAGGCCAAGAAAGGATGGAACAGTCTCACACCGGAGGCTCATCGCATAATGGAGGGTTTATATCACGTTCGACAAGAGTTGAATGAGTACGCCAAAGGATGTCTTCTGAGAGGCCATCGCCTGGTCATCCCCACCGTCTTAACATCCCGAGTAATACAACTCTCCCACGTGGGGCACCAGGGTATGGTGAAAACAAAGAGCCGCCTGAGGACCAAGGTATGGTTCCCTCTCATGGACGAGAAAGTGGAGGAGGCGGTGAAATCCTGTGAGTGGTGCCAAGCCACTGGGGAGCCCAGCCCACCAGTACCAGTGATAACTGAACCCCGACCGCGCCGCCCGTGGGCGTGCGCCATCCTTGACTTTGGGAGCCTCCCGGACGGGAAATACATGTTCGTATTGATAGATGACCACTCAAAATATCCTGAGGTAGAGATCATCCCATCTGAGTGCTGGGGACGTGATATCCAAGCTGGAGAAAGTGATGGCCACCCATGGACTGATAGAGGAGCTGAGAACGGACAATGGGCCCCCCTTTCAGAGTCAGGAACTGCCCAGTTATCTGTCTTCTCTCAACATCACCCACAAAAAGACCACACCACGATGGCCTCAGGCCAATGGCGAGGCCGAAAGGTTTATGCGGACTTTAAATAAGGTCATTCGCATTGCACATGCCCGCCAATAATCTTTGGAACTGGCCATCTTCTCCTTCCTCAGGACATATTGCCAGACTCCCCACTCCACAACCGGGAGAGCTCCGGGACACCTCTCCATGGGCCGCGTGGTCATGGATTCTATCTCTCATCATCCGTTATGGCAACCGGAAGGGGTGGATGAAACCGCGTTCAGGCTCGTCGTCTGCATCGAAACCATCAGGCGAGTCACCGGCGTGGAGCACGACCGTCTAATCTTCAGGTGGGCGACGCCGTGTTAATGCAGAATTGTCATGCTAGCAGCAAGTTCCACCTACCGTTCGAACGAGAGCCGTGGATTATCACTCATCAAAAAGGTACAAGACTCACTGTCCAGAGAGGCAGAGAGACGGTCACCAAGAACGTGTCTTTCTCCAAGAAGTTTCAACCTCCAAGGGAACAGTTCCCAGATAGGGAGCGCCAGTCGGCCTGTGGTGCGTGATACTCTGGACGCTCGAGAAGGCGACTGCTCTGTAGGTGAATCCCCGGTGATGCCCCTCCCTGAACTGGAGGTCCAAGAGGCCCTTACTCCCCCGGCGGAAGGTGTGGCTGAAGAGTCATCCAGCGCTGCAGTGGGGTGTCGTTCCTGCACCAGATATGGGCTTCGTCCGAATCCTGAGCCGTCCTGCAGACTGAGGGACCATGTCATGTAAGACTTTTCCTTGTTGTTATTGGAACCTGCCCATGTTGTATGTCTTGCCGCAGGGACTGAAGGGCCACGGGCCCGGAGCGGAGTCCAATCCATAGCCTGCACGTTATTATCTGTTTCTGCTTTGTGGGTTTTGCGATCTGTTTTGGGGAGGAATGTAATGTAGCCCCTGTGACGTAACAGGGGTGACCTGTGTAACCCTTTTGGCTTCCCGTACTCGGGAAGAGCAGTGGGCGTGCTCAGCCCCTCCTCTAGCTGTGGAGAGAGTGGTCGGCACTGCCCACGTGGGCAATTAAAGTAATAAAAGGCGGCCAGCCGGACGTGACGAGGTTCGTTCACGTACGGCGACGACCTTGATCACCAGCGCTCTGTGTCCTCCCATTATTTATAGCGCGGCGTGCTCGAGTGCTATTAAAAGATTACCTCCTTGGCGTCGGACTCTGTAGTGCGTCCCCGACGCAACAGGTCACAACCTGTCTTTCCTGCCCGTATTGGTAAGTTAGTTCATACCTGTGCTTGGCTGTGAAAGTCTATGAAAAGCTTTAAAAGTCTATCTGGGTTGTAATCACAAGTGGACTTGTAAAAACATTATCAAGGATGCATTTCTGCTGAAACGTATTTGCCGATAAAGCTTTGGCGAATAAGCTGTATGGGTCATACAAGGTAGTAAAGAAGGTTTCTAAGATTAACTACTTGGTGGACTCGGGTGCTACAAGTGAGCAACAGAAAGTGTTTCTTGGGAACTGGCTTAAGCCATATCTCTGGAGTGATTTTGCAGTAATGCTAGAAGAAGATGAGGAAGACAGTGTGCCACTTCCTGATCTACTGCACAGTGATGTTAAGTATGGATCTGTGAGTGGGCTGCAACTTGCCCCTGAGCAGCAAAGAAAATGTAGAAAAGAATTGGGGCAATTGTCCCATTTTTTTGCTGACTTCAAGTTAGACAGCTATCTAAGTACGTCATTTTTTTTGTTTGAATCTGTTTATTGAATTTTTTTAACGTTTTTTGTCAAGTAACAATACAGCAATTACTTGAATGCTGAATCGCATGTTATAAATAGGATACTTAAGAACACTGAAATAAAGCAGAGCAGTTCAATAGTCACGTTGTGCAAACTGTACATATATAGTGTAGCAGTAAATGAGCCCTGTTGAACCCATAAGATAGAATATATAAAAGCACTGGATACAGAAATAAAACACCTGCCCAATAGGTACAGTTTTAAGCCCTTAGTAAGTCGACAGCATGACAGTCCTGGCAATAAACCATCTGAAACTATGTGATACACAGATTCATACTTTTGAATATATTGAACTATGATAACTCAAATTTCATTTCTTAACAGACCACGCAGCTGTACAACTTAAGACTGCTCTATCCACCCTCCTCCTCTAACTAGTGCTATGCGGGATATCCATAAAAACGAACTTCGGGAGATGGGCGCATGTAGGAGGCGACATGATGATGAAGAAAACAAAAGGTTTCAGTCTACAACCGTAGTACACAGGACCGAGGTCTCTGCTGTAGTGTCAGTGGTGACTACTGACTCGTCTGCAAATCAGTTAAGATGGTATCCCAATAAGTGGCAATGGGGTATTTTTGCAGCCCCAGCGTGTCTTCCCTATGCAGGGCTATGCTTTCGGCTTGTGCCCAAGTAACCATTGAGTGTTTCCAGGCTACGGACGGTGGGGGTGTTGGGGATTTCCATCTTCTTTTTTACGGAGTTTTATATAGTGCGAACTTGACCCGATTTGGGTATCAGAGCGATTTACACGAGCACCAGTTGCGTTACATGAGGACACATTCATTTTTGTTAGGCATGGGGAGATTAAGTAATTTGCCCAGAATCACAGGATGTTGTGCGTCCCTGCCAAGGCTCAAACCTGGTTCCCCAGCTCCGAGGTTGACCGCCCTAGCCGTTAGGCCAACTCATCTTCGAGTAATAAGTCGCTTAGCCACTATAAATACTAAGTCTAGGAAGTGGGAGGTCACCCTACTCTTCTTGTGCCTATATTACAGTCCCAGAAGACATATCTCCCAATTGTGCAGATCCGGACATTCGGTGCAAGCAGGTAAAGTTGATGTGATGCTATACCAGTAGTTATGTAGGGAGGGGCAAGCCCCCAAGAACAAGTTACTTACCTTCGGTAACACTTTTTCTGGTGGATACAGTATCTGCCTATGGATTCCTTACCTTTTGAATTACCCCTTGCGCAGCATTCCACAGAAACTTTTTTCATAGCTCTCCCACGTCAACGAGGACGTCACAATGGAATGGCTCCGCACGCGACTCGTCGGCATGCTGACGTCAGTTCCACCCATTTTTTCCGTGCCTTCGAGGCGAACGGGTGAACCGACAACATATACACAAGTATGCAACGTATACAACAACTTTCAAGTATACATAAAACTCCCAAATAGAGAAGCGAGAAAACTGGAAATTCTATAGAATAGACATTTCCTAGCAAAAAATATCACAACATCATGAAAAACAATGAAATATAAAAACTTCATAAATAATAATCTTTTTGGCGTCAGAAAGGCAACGGAGAGGCGGGTGGGTCAGTGAGGAATCCACAGGCAGATACTGTAGCCACCAGAAAAAGCGTTACTGAAGGTAAGTAACTTGTTCTTCTGATAGATACATCTGCCTGTGGATTCCTCACCTTTTGAATTGAATCCCTAAGCAGTCCCGCTCCCGGAGGAGGGTGCCCGCCTACCTACATCAAAAATTCCTGGAGCACAGAGCGCGCAGTGTCTGTCCCTCCTCACCTCCGAGCCCAAGCAGTAATGCTTCACAAAAGTGTGGAGGGAGGCCCAAGTCGCCACCTTGCAGATGTCTACAACAGGGACACCTTTATCCAAAGCCGAAGAAGAAGACTTCACTCTAGTGGAATGAGCTCTAATGCCTTCAGGCGGCTCCTTCTTGGCCAAGGCGTACAAGATCTTGATGCACGGGATGATCCACCTGGACAGCGTTCGCTTGTGGACAGCCTTGCCCTCCATTTTTCCCACGTAACCAATGAAGAGCTGGTCATCCAGCCTGAAGTCCTTGGTTCTGTCCAGGTAAAATCTGACCGCCCTCTTAGGGTCCAGGTGGTGAGGCCTTTCCTCCTCCTTAGAAGGGTGAGGGAGAGGATAGAAAGTGGGTAAAGTGATGGACTGCCCTAGATGAAAAGGAGTAACCACCTTAGGAAGGAAAGCAGCTCTGGTCCTGATAACCATCTTATATGCGTGGATAGAGGTGAGAGGAGGCTTAGAACTAAGAGCCTGTAGCTCACTAACCCCCCTGGCAGAGGTAATCGCAATCAGAAAAACTGTCTTGAATGAGAAAAGCGTCAACGGACAACTATGTAGAGGCTCGAAAGGAAAACCCATTAGGAAAGTAAGAACCAAATTTAAATCCCACTGAGGCATAATAAAAGGGAGTGGGAGGAAATCTATTAGTGAGACTCTTAATGAATCTCATGACTGTGGGAGACTTAAACAACAATGGTTAGTCTGGCAAACAAAGAAAGGCTGACAATGCCGACAAGTAGCCTTTAACAGTTGCTACAGAATAACCCTGCTGAGCCAAAGAAAGAGAAAAACCAAGAATATCAGACAAATGGGCCTTTAAAGGACCAATTGAACTCTCTCCACACCATTTAACAAACCTGGCCCACTTACTGGAATAGACAGATTTGGTGGAGCGTCTTCTAGCCGATGATATAACATCCACCATATCCGGTGGGAGAGAGAAAGAACTCAGGTTGTCCGTTCAATCTCCAGGCATGAAGGTGCAGGCTCTGGAGGTGGGGGTGTAGAACCTGCCCCTGCGATTGCGAGAGGAGGTCTGCCCTGAGAGGGAGACAGGCGGAGGGTGTGATGAGGTGTAGAAGGTCTGTGTACCACACCCTTCTTGACCAATCTGGGGCGACCAATATAACTTAGGCCCGGTCTTGGTGAACATTCCTCAGAACCCGAGGAATCAAGGGAATGGGAGGAAACGCGTAAAGAAGCTAAAAGCTCCAATCTAGTTGAAACGCATCCTCCAACGCTCCCCGTCTCGGATACTGGAGACTGCAGAACTACGGGCAGTGCACGTTCTCGTGAGTGGCAAACCGGTCCAACCGAGGAAATCCTCACATCCTGAAAATGTGGTGGACCACCTCCGGATGAAGACGCCGAGTATTGCCGACTGCGCCTGTCCGCACGCACATTCAGCACCCCCGGCCAGATTATTTGCTATTACGCAAGTTTGGTGGTCCTGAGCCCAGGACCAGAGCCGTAGAGCCTCACTGCAGAGATGATACAACCCTACTCCTCCCTGCTTGTTGATTTACTACATCGCAGTAGTGTTGTCCGTCAGGACCTGACTGACTGACCACGAAGGGAGGGAAGAAAGGCCTTGAGAGCCAAACGTATCGCCCGCAGTTCCAGAAAATTGATGGGAAGCAATATCTCCTCTGGCGACCAAAGACCATTGATCTCCAGATCCCCCAGATGAGCTCCTCACCCTAGAGTGGAGGCATCCATTATCACTGTGGCCACCGGAGAAGGAGGTTGAAAAGGCTTCCCTTGAGACAGGTTGCCTGGAACACTCCATTAAGACAGCTCCGCCACAGTGTCTCCGGAGATTCTGTCCACCTCCCTAAGATCTCCATTGTGTTGAAACCACAGTCTGCGGAGGCAGCACTGGAGTGCCCGCATATGCCAGCGTGCATGACTTGACCAACAGTATGCAGGAAGCAAACAGACCGAGCAGACGTAGCACCTTCAGGACTGGAACAGCCGCTCCATTTTGAAACAGTGGACTCATAGCCTATTTGTCCAGAATCCTCTGAGGAGGTGGGAAGGCACGACCCACAGTAGTGTCCGGTACTGCCCCTATGAACAGGTTGCGCTGAGAGGGCACCAGGTGAGATTTGGGTACATTTATCCAAAAACTCAAGTTGAACAAAAATCTTGTTGTCACTTGCAAATGATGCAGCACCATCTCTGGCGACCTCGCTTTGAGCAGCCAGTCTTCCAGATGGGGGAACACAGGAACACCCGACCGTCTGACATGTGCTGCTACCACTGCTATCACCTTTGTGAAGGCCTGAGGTGCTGAAGTAAGACCGCAAACTGTTAGTGCTGAGACCCCACCGTAAAACAGAGATACTTCTGATGCGACTTCAGGATGGGAATGTGAAAATATGCATACTGTAAATCGATCAACACCATCCAGTCTTCCTGTTGCAGCGCCAGTAGAACCTGAGCCAGGGTCAACATCTTGAACTTCTCCTGTTTGAGGGAAAAAATGTGAGATCCTGAGGTCTAGGATCGGCCTCAAACGGCCATCCTTTTTGGGAATTAGGAAATACCAGGAGTAGGATCCTTGACCCCTTTCCTGCTCCGGAACCATCTCTATTGCACCTTTCTGAAGCAAAGACAGAACCTCCTGCTGCAGAAGTAAAAGATGGTCCTCCGAACACCAACCCTGACAAGGGGGGAAAGTAGGGGGAAACTCCCAGAAAGGAAGGGTTTACCCATTTTCTACAAGATTCAAAACCCAAAGATCTGATATAACAGATTTCCAATTTTGTAGCAAATGGGACACCGGACCTCCCAAGGGTCCAACATGCTCCAAGATGGGGGATCTAGAGCTGCTTCCTTGCAGAGCCAGTGGGGGGGCAGGTGAACAGGAGGAGAAGGAGACCTGTTGGCGAGCAGACCCTCGCAGACCTCATTCCTTCCCTCTGTATGATCTATACAATGGGTTCTGTTGTTGCTGCTGTTGCTGCTGTTGCTGCTGTCGGCCCTGAAATGGCGCACCCTTCCCAAAGCCCCGAAATCTCCGGTAACCAAAACCCCTAGGCTGGGCTTGTAAGCCTAAGGATCTAGCAGTAGCTCTGCTATCCTTAAAACGTTGCAGAGCCGAGTCCGCCTTGGTCCCAAAGAGTCTAGAGCCATCAAAGGGAAGATCCAACAGTGTGGCCTGAACATCCGGAGAGAACCCCAATCCTCTCAACCAGGCGTGCCTCCTAGTAGCCACCGAAGAGCCCATCACCCTGGCAATGGAGTCAGCCGTATCTAGCCCAGACTGGATCACCTGACAGGCTGCAGGCTGAGTGTCCGACAGCACCTGCGCAAAGTGACCCCGACATCCTGTGGTAGCTTAGGTATCACCTCCTTAGATGAGTCCATCAATGCATGGATGTAGCGCCCCAACAGGCACGTGCATTAGTAGACTTCAAAGCCATGCTGGCCGATGAAGACACCTTTTTAGTCGACTGTTCTAGCTTCTTGTAATCTCCATCCTCTGGAGTGGAGGGAAAGGAACCTGCGAATTGCTTTGAGGAACATGAAGCTTGAACCACCAAGCTTTCAGGTGAAGGGTATGACGATAAAAATGCTGGATCCCCAGGCACAGCCTTGTAACGCCTTGCCACCGTTCTGGATACAGCTGGGGCAGACATTGGCTTCTGCCAAACCTCCAAAATTGGTTCTGTCAAGGCTTCGTTGAACGGAAGCAGAGGATTCACCACTGATGAAGGGGAGTGAAGTACCTCCGTTAGAATGTTACTTGACCTCTGCAGTGGGCAACTGTAAAACCAGAAGGTCAGCTGCCTTCCTTATAACTGAATGGTATGAGGCCACCTCCTGAAAAGGAAGAGCTTTGGGAGAAGAGAGCTCTCATTCTGGTGATGTGTCCAGACCACTGGCTTCTAGAAGCCCTTCAAAATCATCCATATTGTTATATTCCATATAGGTACCCCAATATAGGCCAGGGTAACATCCCAACCTTTCACCTATATTCGTCCCTACACTACAAACATAACGGGCTGCTAGGACTGAACCTTTACCTAGTTACAGTACTGCTTACAGAATGTGGGATTTTCCCTGAACAATAGCCTCATACATTATGCATGAGGATCCTTGGATTATTGGAAACTCAGCAGGACTACCATCTCCTGCATAATAACTATGTACAAGGTTCATTCCCGACTTCATCCTTAGTCCGACAGTGGCACAGCAAAGTAGAACCCCCTGGGGATTCCTTCGGGTATATAAACATCACATCTTGCTTAGATAGTCAGAGGAGATCACGACTTCATGCCGACACACTGACACGAGACGCTGAGGTTCCTGCATGCAGATACTCCAGCTCGCAGTTGTCTGAACATCCCTTGCGGGGTGTCCAACTCAAGACCAAGACTGGGACCCACAGTCTCTCACTTCAGGTAATGGGGTTGACTCTATCCTAGAGGGATTCTTGGCTTAACACCTACATACATGCTAGGTACACTTAGGTACATCCAGTTAGGGTACAATCGTAGGAGTACGCATTTTATTGTCATGTATTTTATATACTTGCCTATGTTCATGATTATAGCAGAATGATAGAGATCTACCATCCTTTCACCTTCTTAGTGCTTTTAATCGTTTATATCTGTTTCTGTCTAGTGGTTGTTTCAGCACACCTATTTTACACTAGAATGACGAGTGTTCAATAAATGCGTATTGAAAAACGTCCATATCGTTTATTCTGTGTATCTCTCTGAGACCAAGTGAGCACGAGTGACTGAGCGAAAAGTATTGCACTGTTTCCATGGTCCTGAGGGATCAGGGTTGCCCTGTTCGATAGTTGCCAAGAACTATTCTCTCCTTGGTAAGAGGAGTTTCTAGTGGCACTGTGAGCTAGCTGGTATACAGGCCAACATACTCGGTGGGGGTGTCTGGAATCAGTTTGGACACCAAGCCCGCAGTGTATGTTGTCTAAACGCGCAGATCCTGTATAGGTTTTATAGGAACTACACGACAATAGGATCCAGTATCTCTCCTTCCTCAGAGTGCTCTTGGAATTCCTCCTCTTCCAGAGACCTCTGAGCCTCACTCCTCGATCGCATCTTAGTAATCGGCAGCGCCAGACGCGACGCCGTTGACCTCTGAGCTGGCGTCGATGGTGGCCCTTCAGGAGCGGCTGACGGCGCCGCATGAAGTCGAGACGGTGCCTGACCGGAGCCCGACGGCGCCGGAAAATAGTCCATCCGACCCTCCTAGGACGGAATCGGTGTCGAGTACCTCAGCGTCGGGAGAGGCCAAGACGGAGTCATGGCATGAAAGGCATAAAGGGTGCCTGGGCATAATGTTCGGGAACACCCAAATTAAAGGAAAGCGGTCCCACGGGGCCACCAGGCACACCGGATGGGTTAACCTCCCTGGCAAACATGCCATACATTGCATTCAGAAAATGCGCGGGATCTGCACCCGGAGCCAGGAAAGGTGGGTACGGATCTGGAAAAAGCCTGGGCGGAGTTCTGCAAAAAAAACCTCTGCCACGCTATGGCAAGCTCCTCGAGTAGCGTAGTGCGTTAGATAAATGCTGTTTGCGTGATTTTCCGTGCCAGGTGCTTGTCCGCACTGTGCAATCATCGCGAATGGCACTACGCACATCGCAAGCGGGCGCTGCTTCCTTTCTGCCGCTCGAGTAGATTTTTACTCGGAGGGCAGCTTTCTCAACGCGAACGGACAGTTTCTCAACACAAAGGGTCGCGAGCATATGCAACCACTCGCAATTAGAAATCTGACCGCCTGCGCTGAGAAATCTCGCCAGGAGGTTGATTTTCTATGCTCGCGCTCGCCAACTTGACATTGACGAACGCGAGCGAGGAAAAATCTCGCCGGGAGGTGGATTTTCCTCGCTTGCGCTCGCCAACTTGACGTTGACGAACGCGAGCGAGGAAAAAACTCGGAACTCCACGAGCGGAGCGGAGTTTACCGCCCAGATTTAATCTGGAACCGCCTGATCTGGAACAGGCAGAGGTGGTAAGGCGGGTTCTGGCTGCGGCGCCGGAAAACCTGGAGCCGGGATCGGAGAGGCCGGAGGTGAAGGAGACGCTTCACTGGGCACCGGAGAATCCCGCGGCATTGGAGAATGCACCAGAGTCACCTGCGGTGAAGGAGAAGGCGAGACGTCATCCTTCCTATGACGCAGCTGGACCGGGGACACTGACTTCAGAGACTTGCCCTTTGAAGAGCGACGCTTGGACCCATGACACCACTTTTTCTTGTGTTTTTTGGACGGTTTCGAGATGTGTGGAGTCAGAGACTCCGACCTCGACTTTGTCCTCTTCGACTTCTTACCCCGGGCCATAAACAACTTCGCTTCCCTCTCTTTGAGGGCATTTGGATTCATCCTACAACACAAAGAGCATCCCTTGACGTCGTGGTCAGATGACAGGCACCAAAGGCAATCTTCGTGGGGGTCCATGACAGACATATGGCCCCCACATTCCCTACAGGGTTTAAAGCCAGGCTTCTTCTGAGTAGCCATCGCACAGAAACAGTTTTCAGACAACTGTAAATGTAGACTACAAAGAAATGGAGAGTCCTAGAAAAACCGTTACGCATCGACTGCTCGGAAAAAAGGGAACTGACGTCAGCACGCCGACGAGGCCTTCTTATGAATCCAATGAAGTCACGCTGAGACGCATACAGAGCCGACGTGGGAGAGCTATGAAAAAAGTTTCCATGGAATGCTGTGCAAGGGGTAATTCAAAAGGTGAGGAATCCACAGGTAGATGTCCATCAAAAGCATATGAAGCAAGTCAGCACCCACGGAGGCGCAACGCGGACAATATGCGTCCACTCTATGAAAAAAACTATTTATATTGGCTGGGGTGAGATAAACCCTGTGCACTATGTAAAGCTGTATAAGCTTCATCCGGGCATTGTGTGGCACATGTGTAGGTCCCTCTCAGAAGGCAGCCCACTCCCTGTCAGCGCAGGGGTGCGTTAAGTCCGCTTTCCAGCGCTGTTGCAAAGTGTGGAGTTGTGAATCAGTGTGGGAGCGAAGAGATTCCACAAGCCAGCGTATGAGATGTCTGCCCCCCATTATTTGTAAGTATTGGATCGTGAGATGGGTTGGCAGCTCAGTGTTCATGTCACCCCAGTGGTTTCCCAGTGTAGTGATCAGCGAGTTATAGAATAAAAGTGACCCGGTGGCAGGCCATTCTCTTCCAGCAACGTCTCGTATGAAGTCGCTATACAGGTACCCAAGTGTGTGTAAGCCCGCAGAGTGCCATGTTGTCAGTTCTGCTGGGGTTGTTGGTCCAGTAGCCCTAGGTGTACCCAGCAATGCCAACCCTGGAGCATAGGGGAGCACATGTTCAGTGATGTACAGGCATGAACGATCGCATTGATGTGCCACCCCCAGTAACAGGGACTCAGGTGCTCGCGTTCTTGCGCAGGGGTGAAATAGGCGCACAATTGCGGGTAGGGTCCAACTGGGCAAGGATGTGGCCGTGTCTGACAGGTATAAACCCACCAGCCAATAGGAGAGCAATTGGGCTTGGGCAGCTAGGTAGTATTGCTCAAAATGCGGGGCAGCTAAGCCTTCCCTGTCCATGGGGGAGCAGAGCTTTGCTAAGGCCACTCTGCATCTCGACTTGTTCCAAATAAATTCCCTGACCTGTTGGTCAAATTTTCGGAACAGTACAGCTGGGATGTAAATAGGAAGATTAGTAAAGAAATATAGGAGGCAAGGCAGGTCCACAATCCTCCCCACCACCGCTAATTGGAAGGTATGCCCGACGGCCATCTGGGCACGTAAGGATGCAACTGCTCGAGTGAAATTTGCATCAAACAGGTCTGTCAGGGAGTGGTATATCCTTACCCCTAGGTACATAAATGTATTCTGTTGCCAGTCCAGTTGCGCCCCCTCCCCGATCATGAAGCAGGGGTTGGTGACATCTGTGAGATAGGGGAATAAACAGGATTTCACCCAAATGACTGGGAGCCCTGAGATGTCTGCAAAACGTGTCAAAGTGGAGGCAATTATGGCAGGAATATTGTGAGTGTCCCTCATTTACAGGAACATATCATCGGCATACAATGATATTATATGTGTCCCATCACCTAGTGGAATATCCCATTGTGTTCCCTGGTGTCATAACGCCAAGGCTAGTGGCTCAATAGCTAGAGAAAATAACAGCGGCGATAGCGGACAGCTCTGTCTCGTCCCCCTGTGGATGGGAATGACTTCTGATAGCAGGAGTCCCGTCTTGACCCTGGTGATGTGATTAGTGTATAATAATTGCACCAGGCAAAGAAAGCTATTGCCTATACCATATCCGGCCAGTGCAGCCAACAAGTAACCCCACTCCAGCGAGTCATAGGCCTTTTTAAGGTTTAAGACCAGACATCCTGCACGGGGCCAAGCGGAATGGCATAAGTCATGACCCTGAAGAAGCAGGGCAGGTTCAGGGAGGTATTGCATGCGGGGACAAACCCGTTTTGGTCTGGATGGACCAGAGGCGCTAAACAATCCACAAGTATTTTCGCCAGCACCTTATAATCAGTGTTGAGCAAGGTCAATGGTCTATCAGAGCCAATGAGTTTTGGGTATTTGTTAGGTTTAGGTAAGGAGATGACCGTCACCGCTCTCCGGGAGCCCGAGAGAGTGCTAATAGAAAGGGTTTCTTTGTACATAGTCAACAACTGTGGGGCTAGTTGAGATGCATAAGCCTTGTAAAGTTCTCCCAGTAGACCATCAGGTCCTAGGGCTTTACCATTACCCAGTGCCTTAATGGCATTCTTTACTTCGTCTAATGCAACAGGTTCGTCCAATTCGGTTCGCTCCTCTATGGGAATGCGAGGTATAGTGAGTTCAACAAAGAAGGAAGCATGTGAGTCAGGGTTTATTTCGCAACAGACTGGTACACTCTGGTATAGTGCTGTGTCAGCTCTCCATAAATAGTGTGCTGGGTATAGAGGAGGGAGCCTGTGTCCGAGCACAATGACATTATGGGCCTTTAAGATTGTTCCTGGCGGATAAGCCACGCTAAGAGTCGCCCTGCTCTGTCTGCTGTGGCATGCGTGCAGGTCGAATGTGCAGCATTGTTAAGGCATAGCAACATTTTCAATAGTGTGATATGCTTGTGACATAATTCTGCTATTGCCCCTGAACCACTGGGATCGCCAGCAGACTGGTTCTCCAGGTCCAGGAGTGTATGCTCTAACTTAGAGATGTCTCTGGTAAGCGATTGCCTCAACACCTATCTAAGTACATCATATAGACACAGGAGATAGCTTCCTAGTAAAGAGCAGGGTTTACACTATGTCTGACGAGTACAGGAGTGCATCAAGGCAGAGGTTGCTAAAATGCTGGACTTGGAGGTGATTGAGCATTTCCATAGTATTTGGGCTAGTTTAGTAGTATTGGTGCCCAAGCAAGGATCCACAGACTTGTGCTCTTGTGTGGACTACCAGTGAGCTAGTCGATTGTCTGGGTGCTGCTGGCTACTTTAGTACCTTTGATCTGAACAGTGGCTATTGGTAGATTGCATTAGTAACTAGAGCCAAGAAGAAGACTGCATCGTTTGCACCAGAGGGCTTGTACCAGTTTAGAGTCATGCCCTTTGGGCTCATGAATGCTTATGCCACTGACATTACCATGGGCACAGGGCAGATTGGGACTGCCAGATATATTACTATACAATGTTGCAGCACAGCAGCAACATACCAAACATTGGTATGCTGATCAGGATAACAGGGAGAAGACACTAATAGCTGGCACCTATTCACAATATACACTGCAAGAAGCAGTGATGATGGGTTGCACCATATTTGGGAAATAGGCATATGTAATTCAACAGGTGGTAAAATTGTGGCATAAGCAGTTTAGAGAGCACCATTCACTCCAGGGTTACCCCTTTGGATTATAAGACCCTTTAAGAACATTAACAACAAGATGGCGGCATGGGATTGGCAACATGGGGGTTGTGAAATGGTAGGTGACCTCTATAGTAATAAGCTTATTAGGTTTGAGGCAGAAGGAATCTTTGGCATTGGCAGGGATCAATTCCTACGATATACCAACATAACAAAAGTAGCTGAGAGGAGGTCTTTCTCAGAACATTTATTTATGCAAAACTGGAGCAAGTTTAACACTTTCATCTGTTATACTTTCTATGACACACTGCCTACGAGAAGGAGGCTTAGTACTGGGCTGAAAGTATGAAAACTATACTACTACATAAACAGTAGCATGCCATATCAGCTACTTACTACAGAAGTGGTGCTTTAATAATTGGGCACTGTATACTTCGCAACTCAAAATCTTGCAGAGCACTGGAAGTGTTGTGATCAGTTCTAAATCTTTAGGTGGCTTCTATTATAACACATTCATAAATGTATCTAATACTCACCATCACTGAATGTACTATGCTCCAGTAGGAACTCATGGCCTTCACTCCACTGTCTCTCCAACAGTTGCTCAAGGCTCACGTTGTCTTGGATGCTGCCCTTTGACAAGTGTGTAAATGTCTGGTCATACGACATCTGCCTGTTGACTCCAGTTCTCATGGAGACTGGATTACTTAAATGAAAACAGGAAACACAAAAAAATCTGTTAAAAAACGGCACAAAGAAATATGCTTAAATTCTGATTTATGTTGGCAAATATGTACACTGTCACCTAAATATCACCACTCTGCTTATTATATAGGAAATACTGGAAAATCCAACAGACATAAGTGCATTTAGATGTAGGTTTAGATGTATATGTTCATTATTGTTATAGCTGTAAGTTGTTGTCTGATTTGTTTAGATGCACTAACAGAAAACACACAGTGACATCCATACACACACAGCAATACCCAAATCCACATACACAGGCAACACACATACAAACAGATATGCACCCACACAACACCCATGCAGACACAAGTGGATGTGATTTATGAATGAACAGATGAATGTGGGTGGATACTAAACATGGATGGATGAGTTTGCGCATCTAGTCAAATGCAAGTTTGGGTGGATGGATGATTGCTTTGCTGCAAGTTGATCAATGAATGTTTAGGTGCGGGTGGGCAGATTAGTGTTTAAGGGAGAGATGATGATGGACGTATAGGGAGGACAGAATGGATGCACAGGGATGAGTAGATCAGTGTGGAAGGGTGGGTGAATGTATTAATGGAAAGAAAAACAGATGGATGTGTGTGAGTAGAAGAGTTGATAGAGGACTGTGGCTGAATACATCAGTGCACAGGTGAAGGTGTCTGGATAGATGGGTGCATAGGTGTGGATGGTAGAATGTATGGATACAATGGCATGGATTAAGTACATGAAAAATAAGTCTTACATGAACAAAAATTCAAAATGTAATCGGCCACTGCGGTTGACAAATACGAGCTTATGATGTGTCTTACAGAGCTCTGCCATATTGCTTATGGATAAGCTGTTCAGACGGTCAGCTGTGCCTTGTGCATCTGCATCACTACCACTCTACAAACAGCAGTGACATAAAAAAGTTAGAAAGTGAGATACGGAGACTCCACTTTATAATTTTACTAAGCACGATGAACAAGTTATTCACCTTTGGTAATGATGCTTCTAATGGATACTGCATCTATCTAACTTTATATCTCACCTTAGAATACTATCCAGGTGCCAGACTGGATCCAGAAAACATTTCTCCATACCAATGCTCCCATGAGCTGTGTACAAGTAGTATCCCTGCATGCTGACATCACTTTATCTTGTCCTTTTCTGAACTCCCAGGAGTGAAGCATGAGCAACCTGTTCTTCCAGTGGGCTGATATCAAACTTGGGATCTTTCTAGATGTAAAAAAGAGGCCGCTCCATGAAATGGGGAGGTGGGAGTACAGTGAAGAATCTGTGGTTAAGTAGAGTATCCACCAGAACGAGCATTACTGACGTAAAGTAACTTGTTTTTCTGATAGCTACTTCTAAACACTGATTTGGCACCTTAAAATAGATACCAAAACAGTGCCAATCCCAGTTGGAGGGTCTGTGGAGTAGACGGACACCAGGAGGAGGTCCTTATAAAGCAGTAGCCTGATCGGAGGACAGATCCTCATGCCCGAAAGGTTCAGCTACCATGCTGTCCTGGCCCTATCGGGAGCCACTGAGATGACCTGGGCCCTGTCATTTCATAAATCGGTACAGGAGAGGCAGGAACAGAAAGGCATGAGTCCCATGTTCCATTGTACCCGGAATGCATCACCTAACTAGTGTTTTTACAGAAACTCCAATGCACACAACTTTCGACACTGTATGTTCTCGGCTGTGGCAAAAGATATAGTGTGGGCTCTCCCCTCTGTTGGAAGATACCCTGTGCCACCTCAGGATGTAGACGCCACTAGTGATCAGCCAGACACCTCCTGCTCAGTTCGCCCGCTCTGGCACTCATGGGCACTGCAAGATGGTTTGCATTCAGGAGAATGCCCCGACGTTCTAGCCACAAACAGAGGTGCAGAGTCTCCTCATACAGGACCCCACTCTGCCCTGCTTGTTGCAGTTTCACGTTGCAGTGCCTTCACAAACCTCCACTTGATGGATGGCAGGAATACCTAAAGAGCCTGACAAATGGCCCACAAATCAAGCAGACTAATGTGGAGTAGATGCTCTGCTGGAAGTCAGAGACCCTTGATCTCCACCGCCTCCAGATAACCTCCCAAGCCCAGGAGGAAAGCGTTCTTCACCACCATCAGCTCTGGGTGTGGACAGGAGAGGGGCCTGCCGCTGGACCAAGTGCGGTCTAGCACCCAGCACTGCAGATGTCAAGCAGTCTCCTCTGAGATCTGGATGGCTTGATACTGGGTTCATTGGAACTTCAAATTCCATTGCAGTGCCCGGATGTGCCTCCTGGAATTGCTGACGAGGAGGATGCAGGAAGCTAAGAGGCCAATAAGCCCCAGAGCTGCTCTCACCTTGATCCAGGATCAAGCCTGAAACATCTGGATTATAGCCCGAATATCATGGACTTGTTGAGGCAGAGGAAAAGCCCTGAACTCCACTGTGTCCAGGATCACTCCAATGAATGGAAGCCTCTGCAAAGGAGCCAGGTGGGATTTCCGCCCTTTGATAGCGAACCCCAGTGATGTCAAGAGGTTTGTCGTCCGGAGGTGGTCCATGACTGACTGCGGTCGGAATGCCTTCAAAAGCTAGTTGTCAGGTACAGGAATACTGGTATCTCTGAGCCCTGAAGATAGGCAACGGACACCGCCATCACTTTCGTGAAGACCCAAGGGGCGCTGGTACAGCAGAAAGTGAGTACAGCAAACTGAAATGCTCCTGACCTACCTTGAACTTCAAATATTGTCTGGGGGACTGCAGGAAGGATAAATGAAAATATGCATTCTGGAAGTCCAAGGACACCATCCAGTCACCTGGGTCCAGAGCAGACAGGATCTGAGCCAACATGAGCATTTTGATTAATTTGTCCTTCCACTGAAAGGCTTTCAAAGTCTGAAAGTCCAGAATAGACCTGAGCTTGAGAAAGTAGCGAGAATAAATATCCCCTACTCTTTCTGAGGCTGGAACCGTGTGGGCGGCACCAGTGGAGAGTAACAGCTGTGCCTCCTTAACAGAATGGGCAAGGTGCTCGCCAGATATCTGCATTGATGTGGAAGGAATAGTGGGTGGGACAGAAAGAAAAGGTAGGGCAGTCTTTTTGAACTATCTGTAAGACTCATTTGTCTGATGTGATGAATTTCCAACCTAGTAGGCCCCCCCTTACTGGTAATGCATGTGCCACTAAAGCCAAACTAAAATGATTTAGTGTCTATTGTAGCATGGGAAAAGAGGAATTGGAGAACTGATGCCCCTGCTGACCCGCACATTGCCTCACAGACCCACATTTTCAGCCTCAATAGGCCTGGGGCATCTGCTGCATTGGTTGGGAAGGCTGTCTGCCTATATGCCACTAAACTCTCTTGACTGATGCGGGCCTGTTTAGCAGGGGCCAACAGCCTCAAAGAGCACGCTGGTAGCTCTAATATCCTTAAACCGCTCTAACACAGAATTTGCCATTTCACATATAAGGCAGGACCCATCAAAGGGCATACCTATGAAAGAGGCCTGTACCTCGGCGGAACATCCTATGCAAAGCATCCACACATGTCAACGAAGCACAACACTAGTACGCACTGCCCTTCCCCTGCAATCTGTAGTGTTAAAATAAATGTTAACACGTTGTGAAGCTAAAAGTTTAATGTGCATTTAATACAAAAATAGTGAATAATGAAGAGACGATTGTCATTTCAACAGACCAGAGCTCTATCCAAAATGGCCAACTGGTGCATGTAATGCTCCAATTTATGCCAAATTAAATGCTAAATATACATTTTTCTCTCCATACAAGTCTATGAGATGCAAATATGTGACAGAAACTTGATACTTTCAGTGAAACTCATCTAATGTCTAGGTAGCAGGCTCTTATCATGGAGGCATTGAAAGTCATCCTTGAAGCAAAAAGAGACGACACAACGAATGCACTGCTGACTTCTTTATTTTTCCTGAAATCAATCTGATTGCGAATATCGAAAGCAAGGCTACGCTTTACTTGAAGATGCAGGAAATGTGCATATGTACTACTACCTCGCTTCTAGGCCTACTAGAGTCATGAACCTTAGCAAGAATATTAAGATTAAAGGAAACTTCAAAGTAATAAGAAAATGACACCCATATTTGATTATAAAATATCATTGCACATTGTGAAATATAGTTGCACAAGGATACTGCTGTTAAACCAATAAAAATACAAGATTATTATTTAACAGTAGTATCTAGACTTGCAAGGATAACTTATTTGCCTGTGTCCTGCCCATCCTGAATCGCCTGAGCCAAAGAGAACCTATGGACTGCCAGAAAGATCACGCTGGCCATGTCCCACAGGGCATGTGTGTAACGACCCTGCACAAAAAAAAAAAAATCATTCAATGATTGTAATGCTAGTCTGGCAAAAGAAAACATTCACTTGAGAAAATCCTCAAACCTCTGATTTTCTATCCAGAGGAGTAGTTGGAGATGTAGTGGGATTCATCTTACTACTCAAGGCTTGCACAATTAGTGGGGTGAGATGCTTAGTGAGAAAATCTGGGTCACTAGGCGCCAGTCTGTGACATATAGCCACCTGCCTATTCACAGGCAGGCAAGAACAATGCCTGGAACAAGTAGTCATCAAAGTATCAGTGGGAGCATGGTTAAATGAAAGGCAATGCTCGGAGCCAAAGCGTAAAGTGATGGACCAAGGAAACAATGATGATTGCATGAGTGACAATGATTAGAACTCATCCGATAAGAAGGAATGATTACCGCTGCAACAGCATGTGCCCAGCATCAAAACACAGAGAAGAATTGGTATACTTACAATTGTTCACTTAAAGCAGCTATGTGACTTATCCATGCACTATTGACTTCACTACCAGGCACTACCCTTGATATATTGGGTTAAACTGTTAGCAAAGCATGCATGTCACTGCACACAGGGTAGAAACTGGTCACTTTGACAAATACCCACCTCGGCTACTAATTTCCTCACTGAATTGGGTTATCGCCCTGCTCGTTGGCCCTCCCAATAGGGAATCGCCCCTTTATCATTGCTGATAAGAAGTGCCCTCTCACTGGGTACAATAGGATGGTATGACATAATGGGAAAAATCTTATGGGCTATATAGACTCGGAGTTAAGTTGATTTACCAATAACAAATTGTGTTCAGGGTTAGAGGGAAGGGGTGGGCAAGACTGATTTTTCTGACAAGTTTGGGTGGCAAAAGTTGGAGCGGGAGGTACAATAGAAGAGTGTGGTGTATATACACAGACAGCTTGGAGGAAATTACTTTCAGCTACAAACACTAATTTATTTACTTAGACCAACAGGGTACACCATACATATGAGGGCTCAACAACAACTGGAAAACAAACCAAGGATTAGCTGATTTGCATAGACACAAAATAGTACTCCTACAGGAGATGCACTTGTTGCAATCAACAGAATCCAAGCTCTGAGGAAAAAAGGATTGATGCAAAATATACTACATCCTACCTATAATACGTATGAGGTACAGGATGTAATCAGGCAAGGTGCCCTGATATGCCCTTTGCAAGAGGCCCTGGCCCCCAGTGCCATTACATTATTCTACACTTGCAATATACTCTAAAACCCATCACAATCATATGTACACACTGCCTGACTGCAGGCACCACACTTCTTCCAAGAACTGTGGCTTAACGCAACGCAGCTTAGCCAGGTCTGTTATCTGGAGACGTGACTCTAAGGTAGTACCTTACCCTCATGCAGACAGATACAACCGGAGCAGGTGTCCTCATCTTATGACTGCACAGCAACTAGGAGGAGATTATTGCTGATGACCAACTGATAGACATATGGCGAGCAAGAAATCCAGAGTCATGAGAGAACACCTCATCTCCAACTCCCATAGAACTTGGTCCAGATCGGACTACTGGTTTCTCACAAGAGATATATGTAACTGGTCCAAATAAGTGGAACACCTCTCCAACACTTTATAGGACTATTCTCCAGTGCTACTTGTACTGGATATACCAGGTCAGCCGCACAGATCGTTCTCCTGAAGGCTCCCAAGCGGAGGCCTGCGAGACACAGTATTCAAAGATGAAATTAGATATGGGACGGACGTGCTTTTCTTCATAAATGAACAATCGGACAACAGCACATCTATATTGTGGGAGACATACCAGGTGGTAATAAGAAAAGCATGCATCACCAAACAGGCAGGGATCCTAAAAGATATCGGGAATCAACCGACAAAATTAGAGCCTAAGCTATGTACTCTAGAGAGGAATTACTTTGAGAGGGGTGTTACTGCAAAGACCAGAATGTATGGTCAGGGAGACAGGCCCAGTAGGACTTTAGAAAGCTTATTACAAAATTGATAGGCATACTCAATTATAATAGAACTGAAGAAAGAAGATAATTCAAATGTCACAGCGGTCACAAGCATACTGGAGAACTTCATCAGTAAGATTAAGAATGTGAGAAAAAATTACAATATGGATTTGACACATGATGAAATAAATAAATTGGGTTTGATGACTTTGTGAGCTCACATTAAATATTTAATTGGAAAAAAACAAGAGAATGGAGTGATTTCAAGAAATACAGAGAAAGAAAGGAAAGAGGAACAGCAAGGAAAAAAAGAACCAAAGAGTAAGCTGAAGGGATACACTAGTGATTCAGAAGTGGGGTCAGGAATGGGCATGGAGTTTCCATTGAGAGAAGTACTTGGGGGACATCTAGTACATGAAAGATGCAGAAGTTATAAGAGAACAAATTAAGGAAGAGGAAGCATTTATATTGTCAAATCGACATCCTAGATTAAGAATGGAGCATGAAATGAGAGGTAAAATGTGTATGGTACGTCAAGAACCTTTCAAAGATGGTAAGACTGAATTTGTGGGAGAGAGGGAGTGTGAAAGGAGCTATGTTATAAGTGGTAATTATTTGACTGGTGGAGAGACAATTGTGAGAGGAATTTATTATGTGAATCGTAAGACTGCTTATTTGAAATTGTAGCCAAATTGGGTTGGATCTTGTTATCTTGCTTGAGTGTTTCCCAGAGTTTATCATATGTGTGAAATGGATGATGCAGTTGGTTTGAAGAGAGTGGAACAAGGATTTAGATAGGTAGTCTTAGATATATTAGGTGTGGCAATAAAGGATGTGACAATTAGACCATTATCTACCTTAGTGGATAGACTTGCTTTGAGTACAGCGGGTGCACCAACTCAAATTCTGAACTAATCGCTATCAGAGCTATGGTTTTGGAGATCCGCTTAGCATTAGATAGCCTTCTTCCGAAGGGAGGCAGTGTTTGCAAAGTACTAAATATTAGGAGGTGCTGTACGTTTATCCCTGATAACGGTCCTATTACTTTCTCATATCTAGAATCTGACTAATATTTCTCGCAAACTTCAATCTTTGAACTGCTTGGCTTTCAGGAACCTGTAGGATCTTGGATTAGTGGGACAAGAAAAGGTTTTAGTAAATGTATTGATACTTTTGGAGGGTGCACTCTGCGCTTAATATTTTTTTTAAATTTTTTTTTATTTGTCAGCAAGAGGGCAGAAAACTCAGCACATTTACATAGAGAAAAAATAACAAAAAACATAACACGTGTTGAAAACAGGATGACATACATCATTAAGCAGCAAGAATAACAAATATCAAAATCAAACCCAGTTACAATCACCTAGCCCTGTTTCTAAAATAGAGGCCCCCATATTGCATTTAATTTTATCATAGAGCGAGTACCCCTTATTTTTGCCAATGCATGTTCCATTTCGTACGTTTCCCGAACCAACATCCACCAATCAATTATAGAGGGAGGTTTTGGAGCAATCCATACCCGGGCAATTACCAGCCTAGCGGCTATAAGTAGTATTAAAGATAGGCGAGTAAGTCTATGATTCGTATTCTCAAGACCAATCATAATTTCCATGACTGAAAGAGGTGAATCTATCCCCAATCTCTGTGAGAATACTTAACCCACCTGCTGCCAGAATAACTCCAATTCCGGACATGTTGCGAACATGTGCGTTATACTAGCCACATACAGATCACATCTAGGACATTTCGTCCGAACACTGACTGAACCGGGGAGGGCCCATTTAGCTATTTTTTCTGGCGTGTAATACAACAGGCACATAGTTCGAAATTGCTGTGGCCCCAAATTGATAGAATGAACTGAGTCATCGATGATACTTAATGCTTGTTCTATAGCAAGTGATGTAACCATTGTCCCCAGAGTCTTACTCCAGCGTTCCGTCAATCTTTCACAATCACTTTGTCTGTAATTAATAAGGCATTTATACATATGGCTTATCAAAGATTTTGTCTTCTCCTTATGCAAACAATCCCAAATTTCAGAATTAATCGTTTTTTGTCAGGGTTAGGTGTCTCGAAAAGTAATCCCTAATTTGAAGATATTTGAAAAGCATATGAACAGGTAGCTTAAACTGCAACTGCAAGTTCTTAAAGTATGCAAAACCATTAAAATCGAAAAGATCCCCAAGACAAATAATCCCATAACTAGCCCAGCGTTTACTAGCAACATCTTGGAACACCTCTATCTCGTATAGTCTTAAACTTGACTCTTTTGAAATAATTTGGGTCATTGATTCTAAACAAATACATATTACTATCCTCCCCCAGCATGAATTGATGAAAAAAAATCGTATGTGTAGGGTTTAGGAGACTACGAAAGCGACCAGCAAAAGCAGACCAAAAATACATTTTAAAATCAGGAAAATCAAGCCCTCCCTGCTTATATGGAAGCTTTAACAAATCTATTGCTCGCCGAGCTTTTCTATAGCTTCAAATGAAGCTGCTTAGAACACCCTCTAATCTCTTAAAAAAAAGAGTTGGGAACCCGCAAAGGAATGGATCGAAATAGATACAAAAATTTGGGTAATATCTTCATTTTAATAATATTGGAGCGCCCAATGGTACCGATGAGCAATTTATGCCAATTCTTTAAAGATCTAGCTGTATCTTTCAGTAAAGATTCATAATTCAAAGAAAATATCCTATCTATCTGTGCAGAGAGCTTAACCCCTAAATAGGTAGCTACAGAGCAGACCCCATAGATTGATTCTCCCGGCTTAAAATTAAGAAGTATTTGTGTTTTTTTGACGTTTAATTCATACCCTGAGATAGAGCCAAACTTAACTGCTTCATCCTCGATTACCTTTATCGCTCTAGCTGGTTCCGTTGTGAAAACCGCGATATCGTCTGCATAGGCGATAACTTTAAGCGGAGTTACACCTGCCACTAATGGCGTGATTTGAGAATTAAACTGAAAAACATAAATAAATGGTTCAATGTATAAAGCAAATAAAGGTGAGAGGGGACAGTCCTGCCTAGTACCACAGAGAATCGAAAAAGTTAATGACCAAGCCTGAATATACTAGTTTAGCTTGGGGTTTATTATATAATGCTTGGATCCATTGTTTAAATTGTCCCTTAATGCCAAACATTGTGAGTATGGCCCACAGGAAGTCCCAGCCCACCCTATCAAATGCCTTTTCGGCGTCTAGAAGCACCATACCAAGGGGGGTTGACATCTTCCCTGCCATATCGAAAGCACCGACCGCCATATTAACGTGGGCTGTAGTATCCCTACCTTGGATGAAACCATGTTGATGAGGAGATACTAGCCCCGGCATAACAGGGGCAAGGCGATTCGCAAGTATTTTTGCAAAAATTTTGGCGTCAGCATTGATAAGTGAGATTGGCCGGTACGAGCCGCAATCATCAGGGGGTTTATCTTTTTTCAGAAAAAAGACTATCTGGGTCATGTTCCATGACTCTGGTATCTTACCACTTGTACCAATACACTGTATGACCAATCTAAACAGCAGAATCAGAAGATCTTTAAAGAGCTTATAGAATTCAATGGATATAGAATCTTCCCCAGCCGCCTTACCCGATGGTAGGGTGGATATTGCCAAGTCTATCTCTTCCCTTGAGATATCCTTGTCCAGTAAGGCTGATGTCTCTTCGTTCAAAGTTGGTAAATATCCTCCCTGAAGATACCGTTGTATGTCTTCCTCTTTCGGAGCAATAGTTGGGGTGTATAGCTTTTGATAATAAGTGGAAAATTGTTCTAAAATCTCCTGAGGTTGTGAGTAAGATGTGCCATTTGCCCCCTTTACAGCTCTAATATAAGTTTTAGCCCGATCCTCTGCGACCTTATGGGCCAGAATCCTGCCTATTTGCTCACCATATTCGTATTGCGTAAAACGATATTTATTGAATCTTGCCGCGATTCTCTCCCTAAATGTCTTCTTTGTAGCTAGTCTAAGATCTATTAAGGAGAGGAGCAGTTGTTCTTGATTGTTAGTACCCGTCAAGACTGCCTCTGCAGGTTGTTCTTCCACTCTACGCATAGCTTGCATAGCCTCCTTACTTGCGATTTTACGTGCTTTATTCTGTTGCCATACATATTGTTGGGTTATACCTCTAGTGACTGCTTTCCAAGTAGCCCAGACCATAAACGGAGAGGTTGACCCAATATTTTCTTTAAAGAATAAATCAAGCTGTTTCCTAATATTAGCTAAGTACACACTATCTGAGAGTAGGTATCTAGGAAAAGAAAAGGGACTAAGTGTCTTACATCCCGCTATAGTCCTGAATGATAATAATATAGGATTATGATCAGACGTGACACATGGGCATACTTCCAAATCTGACGTCCGCATTATTTGGTCCGACACCCATGCCATGTCAATTCTAGAATAGAGTTGATGTGGGGCAGAATAATCCGTATATCCCGGAATAACTGGATACAAATATCTCCATACATCCCTAATTAACTGCAGGCGCCCCAATTCTAGAACTGCTGCCCATGTCTTCCGCATTCTATGGGTAGCCCCACGTCTGGTTGTGTCAATACTATAATCCATAACACAGTTAAAATCACCCATTACCACTCGCTCCCCCTCCCAGTTCAACATTTCCATATTCAATGAATCAATAACTGAAGAATCATCAACATTAGGGCCATACAAAGAGCAAAAAACATATTTCTTCCCCCTTATTTCTAGCTGTGCCATTGCCCATCTACCCGCCTGGTCGGTCAGTGTCTTGTGTGTCATACATAAAAAATGCTTATGCTTTAGTATTGCAACCCCCCTCGTTGAGGAAGCTTGTGACGTACATACTATAGTTTCATACCCCAAATGCTTAAGAAGACTCCGATCCTTAAATGAAAGATGCGTCTCTGTTAGCAAAACTAACTGGGAATTGTACATTTTTAGCTCTTCACAAACTAGTTGCCGCTTAAGTTTGCGGTTAAGACCTGCAACATTCCATGCTAAACAGTTAATCCAATCCATTGCACAGATTATTCCCTTCCAGCATATTACTACCCAACTCTATATACATCCTTATTCCTGTACTCTTTCCCTTTTCGTTATCTCCATTTACAAGCTTGCCTCTGAGTTTGTGTGCCCTCATGTTGACCTTTTCTTGCCCTTCTAGTGTCCACCCTCCCCACCCCTCAACCTTGGTAACCCCCCCCCCACCCCGTGTCGTGAAGGAGGATTCATCCCCTTTTATGAGCTGCTGCTGATTTGGCAGCTTCTTGGAGACGGTACTCCCACGGTGGCTCCCCAGCCGTGCCCACACCCACTATTCAAAAGCCATTTAAAGATTAACAATTACCAGAAACCGAGATTAGCAAAAAGAAAAAATAATCAAAAAAACAAGCACAAACACCTCAGGCTTTATCCGACCCCTCTGTTTGCCATCTGCCAATAGCTTCTTTTACATCTTTTTCTGTCAAAAAGAAATGCGTTTGGCCCCCCCGCAGAGCTTTTAAACGTGCAGGTTCCTGTAAGAATACTTGAGCACCAGTAGCTTTTAGCGGCTCTATCAGTTGACGTAATTGCCAGCGTCTGTCCATTGACACTTTACAAAGATCGGAGCGTACAAAAAAAGTGAAAGAGTCAACCGTCACCGGGGAGCTAGGACGAGCCTTCAGATATACAGCCTGCCGAAGCAGGAAATTTCCAAAAAAAAGAGCAAAAATGGCCTCGGGTAGCGAGATTCCTGTTTATGCTGTATGAGTGGAAGTCTATGAGCCCTTTGCAATTGGCAGTCCCAGCCCCCCAGATCCGGGAAGGCCTTCTGAAGGAGCTGAACTATAAATGCTCTGGGATCCGACCCCTCCTTCCCCTCTGGGATTCCAAACAGTCTGAGGTTTTGCCGCCACTGGCGGTTCTCCAAGTCCTCTAACTTAAACTGCATTGCTGTGATATGGGCATCGAGAACCTCAAGCGAACAAGCCGTTTGTGAAGTAGCCTCCTCGGTGTTTGCTACCCTCTGCTGTAATTCCATAACGTCGTTCGCCAGTGACCCAACCTTTTGTGTAACCTCCTTCAATGACTGCTGAATGCTGTGATTGTCGGCTCGAGAGTGAGCATAATGCTCCTGTGCTTCTAGTCTCTGATCCTTTAAGGCCTGAAGAATCAGGGAAAGTGTCGGCTCAGCATGATCCTAACGGAGGAGGAGCAAGATGGCGGATTGACGCCGCCAGGGAGAACAGGCACACGGAAAGGCTCCCGAGCTCTCACACCCGGCATGGCATGTTAATGGGATACGGTCTGATAAAGCCATAAAAATGACATAACCGAGTAAAAAACAAAAGGCTTTACCTGCAGGAGAAATTAACCGAGACGCATGCAGACAGCAGTGCTCCGCAGTATCGGACGGTTGGTGCACGTCTCCCGGATCGCTCGCCTGGTGGCCGGGCGGAACTCGGCGATCCATTGGCAGGGACAAGCCTTTGGCTTACTTGCCCGCTCAGATTTTGCTTCCAGCAAAAACATGGCTCCACCAAAGACAGCGGCCAGAGGTACACGGGCGGGGCGGCTGCCGGTGAACTTGACAGGAACAACAGGTGCTGAACATGCAGGCGAGGCTGAAGAGGTACCGGTGACACAGCGAGGGGATACTACGAAGACTGCCTCAAAGGTCGGTAAGCCACTGCTGCGGCTCTTGCAGTCAGGGAAGGCGGCGGAGCTGCTAGCGGCGGGCACAGCCTCTGAGCAAATCACTGGTAACAAAATTGCCGATATCATCCTGGAGGCGATCCCAGTGAAACAAAGTTGCTCCGAGACTGTTTCTGGTAATACAAGTACTCCAAAGCTTATGCGAAAGTCTACTTCCGAACAGTTGAAAGGGATTGAAAATAGCGAAAATATCTCAACACATTTAGGCGAACCAATGGCTGCGCATATATTAACACCAGAGCTAATGGAACCTCTGGAAGCGAGGGATCCTGCGGAGAGCGTTCTACAAATTGAACCCAATGAACCTGGGAGCGTATCTAGTCTACATAATAGTGAATGTTCAGTGCCCGACGATTTGCTAGGTTTGGAGCAGAATCAAGGGGCTAATGGCTGCTTCCTAGCTACAACTTCAGCTATAGTCCATGCCTTAGCTCCTCCTAGTTTGAACTCTGATATGGATACGGATAGCAATTTGAAATCTACACCTTGGATACTGTCCGTCGATAGTGAGCTACGTGATGGGGCTACTTTATCTGAGCTGCAGGAGCTCCAACAAGCTTCTGTTAAACCTGTGGAAAAGAGGGCTTCTCCGGTATCTAATATGTCTGCTAAAAAGAAAAATACAAAGCCTAAAATTACCAAAGGCGGTAAGAAAATTCATAATGGGCTGGATCAACAACGTACTGTTCCTCCACGAAATAAAGATACCTCAGCTGATAGTCCCTTACGTCGCTGGGTTCAAGCGAAGGGTGGGGTTAAGACAATAATATCTCGGCTATCAGGTACTAGCCCAATTGATGATGGTGCTGGTAATATGGGTACGACCGAAATAGAGGCAGATAACTTTGAGCTAGGACCTGTTACATTCTCTGGCCAATCACCCACCCTTACTCAGGCTGGTTTTCCATTGGTTTCTGGTGCTCCACAAACGCTGCAGCAGGGAGTCATGGAACAACAAACGGGGAAGTTTCAGGATCATGCTGATCTGCGCTTAATATTAACCCAATAATAATTGTAATAATGTTGGCAATTATTTCTTTTTTTAAACATTTCTGGGTGTCTAATTAAAGGTTGCAAATACAAGAATAAAAAGAGATCATTAAAGAGAAAATGGTCCAAAAGCTATGAAATGGAGACTATCAAGGATCATATCTACAATCAGTTAAAGACATTGCAGGGAAATTTCCGAAAGAAGCAGAAAGTGATGGAGACTGACTGAAAGAGTTCCTGAATAAAAATTGTATTAGTTGTTTTAGTGATTATAAAATAATCAGAGGGGTATTGATGAATCATTTTTCAGAGTTTCTTTTTCGTGCATTAATAATGATATAATAATAATATGATTTATAGAGCGGCTGGTTACTCCATTCGGAGTGTCCCTGCGCTACCCACAGTTTGACCAAGAACATCAGAACAGGCCCCAACTAAAAAGCTAGACCAACCTATGGTTGAGTAAAAAGCCAAGTCTTAAGTTTCTTCTGGAAGACTGCTTCAGGCCTCTCATGTCTCAAATAGAATGGCATGCTATTCCACAGGCCAAAAGACCCACCACCCATACAGACTTTTTGACTCTGGGCACAGCAGTAAGCGAGATCCCAGCAGAACTCAGGCTTCTAATTAGGGTGATAGAACTTTATCAGGGGACGTAAGTAGCAGGGTCCTTTCCCATTCAAGATTTTTTGGCAGATAGACAATGCTTTAAAAGACACTCTCTTCCTCACTGGAAGCCAGTGTAACTTGACAAGAGCTGTCCCAATTGATGTCCACCTTGGGATATTAAGCAGCAGACGGGCTGCTGCATTCTGAACTCGCTGAAGTCTTGCCAATCTACCCTGTGAGATTCCTAGATATAACAGATTACAGTAGTCCAGCCTGGACATGACCAGCACCTGGACTACTGATTTCCTGGTCGCCACTGGGAGAAAACCCAGAACTTTGCTCAGCATTTTTAGAATACCAAAACATTTTCCTACTAGGCAGGAGATCTGACTTTCAAAAGATAGATCAGCCTGAAACCAGACCCTGAGATTTTTCACTTTCTGCTTGGGTGCTGGCACTGGCTCGAGTGCATCTGGCCACCAAGCGGAGGTGCAAATAGATGGTTGTTTCCCTTGGATCACTGACAGAATATCGAGGAGAAGAATATCGACCTGCCACAATATCGAGTGACAGAATATCGACTTCCGATCTACAAACAGGCAAGTACAAAAATATCGAATCCTAAATATCGTTGTAAATAATATAGTTTGCAAAAATATTGACTTTTTTAAATGTCTTAAAAGTAATATAAAATTTATGAAATAATAAATATAATTAAGTAAAACATACTTAAAAATGATTAAAAAAGGTTAAAATTAATAAATAATAAATGTAATGTAAAAAAAATAAACATGCATTTCCAATTTTTTTTATATATATTAACCCTAATATTAAAACATTATTTTTAATTATAAAATGTTAAAAACTATTTAAAATATAATTACATATATATATAAATAAACCTATAATATAAATATAAAAATAAATTATATATAATAAGTTAAAACATTAAAATAAATATTTAAAAAAATAAAAATATTTGACACTACATAAAATATAACAATACTGAAAACGTTGCATAGCGTAGGGGATAAAATTACTATTCCCACTCCAGCGAGTGGAACAGTAGGGAAAATGTTGGATAGCGGGTGTCTAAAAATTACTATTCCCACTCCAGCGAGTGCAACAGTAGGGAAAGTGTTAGATAGCGGGTGGGTAAAAATTACTATTCCCACTCCAGTGAGTGCAACAGTAGGGAAAGTGTTGGATAGAGGGTGAGTAAAAATTACTATTCACACTCCAGTGAGTGCAATAGGGAAAGTGTTGGATAGCGGGAGGGTAAAAATTACTATTCCTACTCCAGTGAGTGCAACAGTAGGGAAAGTGTTGGATAGCAGGTGGGTAAAAATTACTATTCCCACTCCAGTGAGTGCAACAGTAGGGAAAGTGTTGGATAGTGGGTGGGAATAATTCCCACTCCACCAAGTGTAACAGTAGAAAAAGTGTTGGATAGCGGGAGGGTAAAAATTACTATTCCCACTCCAGCAAATGGAACAGTAGGGAAAGTGTTGGCTAGCGGGAGGGTAACAATTACTATTCCCACTCCAGTGAGTGCAACAGTAGGGAAAGTGTTGGATAGCGGGTGGGTAAAAATTACTATTCCCACTCCAGTGAGTGCAACAGTAGGCAAAGTGTTGGATAGTGGGTGGGAATAATGTACTATTCCCACTCCACCAAGTGTAACAGTAGAGAAAGTGTTGGATAGCGGGAGGGTAAAAATTACTATTCCCACTCCAGCAAGTGGAATAGTAGGGAAAGTTTTGGATAGTGGGAGGGCAAAAATTACAATTCCCACTCCAGTGAGTGCAACAGTAGGGAAAGTGTTGGATATCGGGAGGGTAAAAATTACTATTCCCACTCCAGTGAGTGCAACAGTAGGGAAAGTGTTGGATTGCGGGTGGGAATAATATACTATTCCCACTCCACAAAGTGTAACAGTAGAGAAAGTGTTGGATAGCGGGAGGGTAAAAATTACTATTCCCACTCCAAATAGTGCAACAGTAGGGAAAGTGTTGGATAGCGTAGGGGTAAAAATTACTGTTCCCACTGCAAAGAGTGCAACAGTAGGGAAAGTGTTGGACAGCGTAGGAGTAAAAATTACTATTCCCACTCCAGAGAGTGCAACAGTAGGGAAAGCGTTGGATAGCGTAGGGGTTAAAAATAACATACTTATAAATTAAATAATTTTTGAATTAAATAATGAATTAATAAATTAACAAATTAATTAAAAATAACAATAAATAAAAATTAATAATTACTTTAACATTAAATTACTTCCCACCCTATTCCCCAATAAACACACAACCCACTCAACGTAAAATGTATCATAATTAATATAATTATCAATTAATCAATTAATTACCAATTAATTAATTAGCAATAAATTAATTATCAATACCAATAAATAATAATTATTATAAAAAATTACCAGATAATAATTAACAATAAAATAATTATAAATACCCTAAAATAAAAAATAATAATTACTTCATTACAATTAAATTACTTCCCACCCTATTCACCTATAAACCCACAATGCACTCCAATAATTAATACAATTAATATAATTATCAATTAATCAATAAAATTATTTACAAATTAATAATTAACAATAAATTAGTTATCAATACCAATAAATAAAATTTAATAATTACTTAATTACAATTAAATTACTTCCCACCCTATCCCTATAAACCCACAACCCACTCCTAAAAAAATACACAATTAACATATTAACAAATTAATTATTAATAATTAATATCAAATTAATAACTAATTAATAAAACAAATTACACATTAAACATACCAATAATTTATTAATTATTATTAATCAATTTATAATTAATTAATAAATAATTAACACAATTAACAATATAAATTATTAAATACAAAATTATTATTTAATTAATTTATTAATTAATTTAAATTAAATTACTTCCCACCCTATTCACCCTATAAACCCACAACCCGCTACGGAATAAAATTACACAAAAATTAATTAACATATAAGTAATTAATTCATAACATTCTTAATTAATATATTATATTTAAATTACTTCCCACCCTATTCCCTATAAACCCACAACCCGCTCACGGAACTAAAATACGCAAAAATAATTTAACATAAAAATCATTATTTAAAAAAATTCCAACATACATTACAAACAATATATACTTTTAACACATATACTCACACTTAAAACACTAAAAAAAAAAAAAAAAAAACGATATTTTTACAACTATATTATGACTGTCGATATTACTAACTTCGATATTATTAAAAAACGATATTTCTTACCTGCATTTCGATATTCTGCACCACTATATTTTTGTAAGTCGATATTTTGGCAACTCGATATTTAAAATTCGATATTTTGGCAACTCGATATTTAAAATTCGATATTTAGACTGTTTACCGTTTCCCATCTAGGAGGACCTCCGTTTTTCCAGCATTCAGCTTGAGGCAACTCTTATTCATCCTTTCTGACAGGTCAACCAGAAAACAGTTTAATCTGGCTGCACATTCTCCATCTTGGTAGAGGGTGCTAATCAGTTGCGTGTCATCAGTGTAAGATACGATGCTAAAGCCATGACACTCGATGACATCCGCAAGGGGGTGCCTATAAATACTGAACAAAGTGGGGCTCAAAGCTGAGCCCTGAGGCACCCCCTGCTGCAATAAAACTGCATCTGACCAAAAAGGTTGTTGTACTTTCCAGAAAGTGCGATTTTGAAGAAAGGAGGCAAGCGGGCGTAGGGCCATCTCACGGACACGCAATTCCATAAACGTTCCAGCAAAAGACCCTGGGATACGGTGTCAAATGCTGCGTTGAGTTCTAACAATCAGTGCATCAGTTTTACCCCCATCAGCTATCTGTATCAGGGATTCAGATGCCAACAAAAGTGCCGCCTCTGTAATGAACTCATCAGCTGATCATTTACACATGTTTCTCTGCCACCTTGGCAAAAAAAGGAAGCAGAGAGATAGTCTGAGATTTTCAGGTCTTGTGGGTCCAGCGTGGGTTTTTTGTTTACTAGTGGCACAACCATAGCCTGCTTCCACCTCAGCTGGACTTGCCCTTATGTAAGAGATTTATTGAGCAGCTCACAAATGTCTGGTACAACAGCCTCCTTACCATGGTTCAGGATCATGGGTTTTGCAAGATAATTAGGGGAACCTGATTTCACCCAGCCCATCAGGGCACACACATCTTCTACAGTTAGGGAGTCAAACCCAGAGAGTCCCATCTTTACATCTAGGGGTTCAAACCAGGTTTCAAGGCACGGGGCATCTCAAGCCTCTTTAGGGAAGGAGTCATAGATATTTGAGACTTTATCCCAGAAGAATTGAGCGATAACAATGCATCCTTCCACCGAGGGAGCCGTGGTCGTAGATACCCGATCCAAGGAGGATAATGCTTTTACAATAGTAAATAGCTCTCTTGAGGAGTTCAGTGCTCCCTTGATTTTATCATCATAGAACTGACTGCGTAGTTCTAATAGGTTTGCGATATCTTTCAGTGCCTTGCGATACAAAACTTAGTCCTGAGTGTTAAAATTACTACTGCCGTTGTCGCTCAAGACATTTGCAGGTCTTTTTCAGCTTCCAGAGCTCCTCATTAAACCACTTAGCTGAGGGTTTGAGGCGTTTCGCTGAGGAGATCACTATAGGTGTTATGTGTTCAAGAGCCTTAGCAATCCAATTTTCCATTTGCAGATTAGCCGCTTCTACCCCCTAATTTAAAGTTGGGCGCTTAACAGCTAGAGTGTCTGTAAAAGCACCTGGAGTAATCTTCATCAATTTACGTGATCTAATCTGTCTATCCACACTAACAGTGGATGTCTGGGGAGGCAAGCAGATCTGAAAAGGTATGGCACATTGATCAGACCAGCTCAAGACAAAAGGGGGATTAACCATCACCCTTAGGAAATTGGGTCCAACAAGAATGTCTTTTACACATGGGTTTACATATATAAACTGAACAGTTACAATTGAAACGTGTTTCATATGATGTGTAGACGTGTTTAATTAGAGTGTTTTAGTCATGCCACACGTTCTATGTAAAGAACAAGTTACTTACCTTCGGTAACGATGTATCTGTAAGAGACATTAGTAGTTATAGATTCCTTACCTTAGAATTACCCCCAAGCGTCAGACTGGATCCAGGGAGATTTTTCCTTAGTAGTACCCCTGCGCGTTGGTAGGTGGCATCGGTCGACTCCGCGTCCGTCGTTGGCGTCGGGTTCGCCGGAATGACGTTGCGGTGCCTACTTAGACGCCGTCCCTGCGCGCTGACGTCAGTTCTGACACGACTTTCCACGCCAGAAGCGCAGAGCTATGCAAGACACTGACCACTGGTGCAGAAAACTAGGGCCCTGCAAGGGAGTCCCTATCCCTAGAAGTCAGTTCGCAGAACGGGGAGGATGGGTGGGGCGTTAAGGAATCTATAACTACTAATGTCTCTTACAGATAAATCGTTACCGAAGGTAAGTAACTTGTTCATCTGAAAGAGACCGTTGTTATAGATTCCTTACCTTAGAATAGATACCCCAGCAATACCAACCTCAGAGGTGGGTCTGCGAACCAAGTTCACACCAGAAAGTCCTGGAGAACAGAACGGCCGAAAAGCCGTCTCTCCGGACTTGGCTGTCCAGGCAGTAATGTTTTGTGAACGTGTGCAGGGATGCCCACATGGCTGCCTGGCAGATGTTGACCAGCGGAACTCCACGTCCCAAAGCAGTAGTAGCTGCCGTCGCTCTGGTAGAGTGGGCGTGCAGTCCTACTGGAGGTTCCTTTTTAGGCAAAGAATAACAGATCTTAATGCATAGGACCACCCATTGAGAGATAGTACGCTTGTACACTGCCCGACCTTTCTTGGCGCCCATATAACCCACAAAGAGTTGATCGTCCACCCGGAAGTCTTTAGTGCGGTCAAGGTAGAAAGACAGCGCACGTTTTGGATCCAGACGGTGGAGTCTCTTTGGAAGGGTGCGGAGGCGGGAAGAAGGTGGGCAATGTGATGGTCTGACCTATGTGGAAAGAGGTAACCACTTTGGGCAGAAAAGAGGGCTTAGTACGGAGAACTACTTTCTCCGGATGGACAGCAAGAAAGGGAGGCTTGGAAGATAAGGCTTGAAGCTCACTCACCCTGCGAGCAGAGGTGATGGCAAGAAAGCAGTCTTCAAAGTGAGGAGACTAAGAGGACAATTATGTAGTGGCTCAAAGGGAGCACACATAAGATAGGTGAGCACAAGGTTCAAGTCCCACTGGGGCATTATGAAAGGAGAAGGAGGAAAGAGATGAGTAATGCCCTTCAGAAACATGTTAACAATCGGGGACTTGAAAAGAGAAGGCCGATCTGGAAGGCGAAGAAAGGCCAAAATGGACGAAAGATAGCCTTTCAGAGTGCCCAGAGCAGAGCCCTGCTGGGCCAAAGAAAGAATAAAGAGGAAAACCTCAGAAAGAGGGGCAGAAAGGGGATCCACAGCCTTTGCTGTGCACCATGCCACAAATTTGTTCCATCTACAGGCGTATACCATTTTAGTGGAGGGACGCCTGGCTGCCAAGATGACATTACAGACTTCGGGAGGAAGGTCGAAAGCTGTCAACTGTCGCCGCTCAATCTCCACGCAAGGAGGTGGAGACTGGACAGGTTCGGGTGGAGGACTGTCCCCTGCTGCTGTGACAGAAGATCCTCCCGAGGAGGCAGCCTCATCGGACGATCGATGGCCATGCTCAAGAGCTCGGGGTACCAGACTCTTCGTGCCCAGTCTGGAACCACAAGAATGACTTGGGCCCGGTCGCGCTTGATCTTCTTCAGCACTCTGGGTAGAAGTGGTGCAGGTGGAAAGGCGTACAGGAGGCCGCAATTCCACTCAAGACAAAAGGTGTCGCCGAGCAAGTGCCGCCTTGGAAACTCCAACGCGCAGTACTGCTGACATTGCGCGTTCTCTTCGGTGGCAAATAGATCTAACCAAGGCTCTCCCCACTGCCGAAAGAGACCTTGCACCACCTCCGAGTGAAGACGTCATTCGTGATCCATCATGCACCGGCGGCTGAGTTTGTCCACCCTGGTGTT
This sequence comes from Calotriton arnoldi, assembly GCA_963921515.1. Classification (NCBI taxonomy): domain Eukaryota; kingdom Metazoa; phylum Chordata; class Amphibia; order Caudata; family Salamandridae; genus Calotriton; species Calotriton arnoldi. Next base: position 917,732 of record CAWUFW010002056.1, read on the forward strand.
CAGGGAACCTGCCAGGTGTTGAACCACCAGGGTCATGCCCTGATGTTCCAGCCATGTCCAAAGGCGAAGAGCCTCTTGACATAGGGTCCACGACCCCACTTCGCCCTGTTTGTTGCAGTACCACATGGCGGTAGTGTTGTCCGAGAACACCTGCACTACTCTTCCTTTGACAGAGGGAAGGAATGCCTTCAGTGCAAGATGAATCGCCCGGAGCTCCAGAAGGTTGATGTGGAGCCCAGACTCCGCCGGAGACCAGAGGCCTCTGATCTCCGCCTCCCCCATGTGGCAGCCCCATCCCAGAAGTGACGCATCCGTCACTACTGTGAACTCTGGTTGGGGAAGGGAGAGGGACCTGCCGCTGACCCAATCCTGGTTCGTGAGCCACCACTGCAACTGGCTTGCAGTCCCTTCCGAGATCTGGACGACATCGGAAAGATTCCCCTGATGCTGCGCCCACTGGAACTTCAGGTCCCACTGCAGAGCCCGCATATGCCATCTGGCACGATCTACCAGCAGGATGCAGAAGGCCATGAGGCCCAGCAGCCTTAGGGTCAGTCTCACCGAAATCCGGAATAGAGGCTGAAACATCGGTATCATAGCCCGAATATCCCGGACTTGCTGCTCGGAAGGATAGACCCGAAACTGTGCTGTGTCCAGAACAGCTCCGATGAAAAGGAGCTTCTGAGAGGGAATCAGGTATAACTTTGGCACGTTGATGGTGAACCCCAGCAAAAGCAGGAGGTCTGCCGTAGTCTGGAGGTGGGAAACGACAGCCTAGGCCGAGCCCGCCTTCAACAGCCAGTCATCGAGATAGGGGAAGACCAGAACCCCTGATCTGCGAGGATGAGCTGCGATCACCGCCATCACTTTCGTGAACACCCGAGGGGCGCTGGTAAGGCCAAAAGGGAGCAGGGTGAACTGAAAATGCTCGTGGCCTACCGTGAACCGTAGGTAATGCCGATGGGCAGGCAGGCAAGACGGGGATGTGAAAGTAAGCGTCCTGCAAGTCCAACGCTACCATCCAGTCTCCAGGGTCGAGGGCAGACAAGACCTGAGCCAAAGTTAACATCTAGAACTTCTCCTTAAGGAGGAAGCGGTTGACGTCCCTGAGGTCTAAGATAGGACGCAGACCTTTGTCCTTTTTGGGCACTAGGAAGTAGTGGGAGTAGCAACCACGACCTACTTCTGGCACAGGGGCGCGTTCTATAGCTCTGTTGGCCAAGAGAGTCATAACTTCCTGGCGGAGAAGGGCCAAATGATCCTAAGACATGCGATGGAGTGTAGGTGGCATGGCGGGAGGGGCAGTCTCGAAGGGGAGGGAGTAGCCCCTTCAGACTATCTGCATAACCCACCTGTTTGACGTGATGTTGCGCCAGTGGGGGAGGTGATGGCGGATCCTGCCACCCACTGGCAAGTGAAAAGTCGGACTAGGAATGTTTTGAGGCTGCTGCAGGGGGGCATTGGTGGACTGGCCCGCCCGCTGGCCCACAGACCCACGACATTGGGTCCCTTGACCCTGGCCGCACAGAGGCTGGGTAGCTTGCGCAGGCCTGTGGCTCTGGGTGGAGCGTGGTAGGGCACCCCTTCCGTAGCCACAAAAGGCAGACTGCATGGGGCGAGAGGTGGCAGCGAGGCCCAAGGATCTGGCCGTAGCCCTAGAGTCCTTCAAGCACTGGAGCGCGTTGTCCGCCTTGTCGCCAAACAGGCGACAGTCATCAAAGGGCATGTCCAAAAGGGTCGATTGAACATCCCCAGAGAAGCCAGTGGACCACAGCCAGGCGTAGCGCCTCAGGGCTACTGACGTAGAAATCGTTCTCCCCAGCGAGTCGGCGGTATCCAGGCCACACCTGATGGTGAACTTTGCTGCGTCTCAACCCTCTGCAACAGCGCGGGTGAGCAAGGCCCGGGCCTCCTCCGGGCACTGTGGCAGCACTTGCTCAACCGTGTCCCACACAGAGTGTAACAGCCCAAGAGACATGCAGTGTTCACCGACAGCAGTCCTAAGCTGGCGGAAAAAAACATCTTCCCAAGATGGTCCAGCTTCTTGGATTCCCCATCTGGGGGAGCAGTAGAGAACGTGCCTTTTGATGTCGAGGCTTGGACCACCAAGCTCTCGGGGGTAGGGTGTTGGGGGAGGAAAAGTGGGTCGCCCGGGGCCGGGCGGTGGCGTCGGGCAATCATCCTATCCACAGGAGCCCCTGTGCTGGGTAAGCCTCAGTAACCAGTTTACAAAGGTATGTAAATATGCAAATGGTCTTTAAAGACCTATGAAAAACTCGGGTGTGCCAGAGTAAAGACTCCAGACACTGCCCAGCTCGAGCCGCAGCAGCCCGGGCTGAGACACAACGGGGGAGGGGGGCTGAAGCTCTTTTAGCCCTATGGGCGTTGCAGCAAGTTTAAAAGCATCTGAAAGCACACGTTGTGCTTTTAAACTTGCTGCTTTTCTTAATGCAGCACGGCTGCGGGGCTGATTGTGGGCCTGTTGAAAGTATGTTAATCACAGCACCCGTCAAGGGCCGCATTCAACATAAATACTTTCAAAAGGCAAACAATCAGCCCACAGCTGCGCTCTATTTAGAAAAGAAAGGCAGCAAGTGCATGAGCATTTTGTGCCTTTCGGCACACGAACGCTCTCCCGGGATGTGCTATGTATGTGTATGTGTGTGCGCTTCACACACAGCACTGCGCGCTTGGGAGGACAGAGGTACAGGGAACAGTGAGAGCAGGTACCAAGCACTGTCTCATTCCTCTATGGTTCTTTATCTGTTCTCTGGGGGACTCTTTTTAGGTCGAGCCTAGCGGCAGAGCGCATGCGCTGCTCGCTCTGCAAAACTGCTGTAGTAGAGTATGGGAGAGAAGCTGTGCCCACTCTCCGCCCATATTTTTCATTGGCTTGTGTCATTGTCTTTCGTAAATGCTGCCTTCGGATTCGTGAATAGGCTTGTTAGTCCCTCCTTAGTACGGCCTTGTCTTCATTTGTAACCTCCGATAGCCACTGGCCCCTTTACTTTGGTTGTTACACGGGACCTGTTATTTAGTCTGTAAGCACCATTACTTTATTGAGCTTCTCTTACTGCAGGCCGGACATGCGCTGCTTCAGCTGAAACCGCTTGTGTTTTTTCAAGCAGCAGGGCCGCCCCTGTAACACGGGTGCCTGCTTTCAATCACTTTAACCCGCCATTATCTCATGTCTGTTTCAAACCCCCAAGTAAAATGGATTTAGAAATGATTAGCGAATTAAGTCATGTGAATTCCAGGTAGCGTAGCACATAATCCTGTACTAATGGGCTGAAGCGGACAACAGCAAATCTGTGTTACATGTCATCTGTACTAAAGCCAGCTGACGGGTTGTTTTCAAAAGCTATTTTATTAACACCACCACCACCACCACCATCAATACCACCACTACCATTACCAACAATGCCACCACCATTACCAACAATGCCACCACCATTACCAACAATACCACCACCAATACCACCACCACCAATACCAATACCACCACCACCAATACCACCACCACCACTACCCCACTACCCCACCACCAATACCACCACCACCAATACCAATACCACCACCACCACCACTACCCATACCACCACCACCCATAGCACCACCAGTACCACCACTACCCATACCACCACCACCCATACCACCACCAGTACCACCACTACCCATACCATCACCACCAATACCAATGCCAATACCACCAATACCACCACCACCAATACCATCAATACCACCACCACCAATACCAATACCACAAACACCACCACCACCAATACCAATACCACCACCACAAACACCACCACCACCTCCAATACCACCACCAATACCACCACCACCTCCAATACCACCACCAATACCACCACCACCAATACCACCACCACCAATACCACCACTACCCATACCACCAATACCACCAATACCACCACCAATACCAATGCCACCACCAATACCATCAATACAACCAATACCATCTATACCACCAATACCACCACCATCAATACCACCACCAATACCACCACCAATACCACCATCAATACCAACACCACCACACATACCACCACCAATACCACCACCAGCAAGATCACCACACCCAATAGCATCACCACCACTAATACCATCACCCCAATACCACCACCACCAATACCGCCACCACCACCAATACCGCCACCACCACCACTACCACCAAGACCACCACCAATACCACCAATATCACCAATACCACCACCACCAATACCACCTACCATCACCAATACCACCACCAATATCACCACACCCAATAGCAACACCACCACTGATACCATCACCAATACCACCACCACCCCCAATACCACCACCGCCAATACCGCCACCACCAATACCACAACCACCACCAATACCACAACCACCACCAATACCACCACCACTAATGCCACCAATACCACCACCAAAACCACCACAACCAATACCAATACCACCAATAACAATACCACCACCAATACCAATGCCACCACCAATACCACCACCAATACCACCAATACCAATGCCACCACCAATACCAATACCACCACCAATACCAATACCACCACCAATACCAATGCCACCACCAATACCACCACCACCAATACTACCAATACCACCACCACCAATAGCACCACCAATACCATCACAAATACCACCAATACCACCACCATTATACCACCAATCCCACCACCACCAATGCCAATACCACCACCACCAATGCCAATACCACCACCAACACCAATACCACCGCCACCAATACCAATACCCCCACCAATAGTACCACCAATACCGTAACCACCAATACCGCCACCAATACCACCACCACCAATGTCACCACCACCAATACTGACAATACCAGCACCACCAATACTACCACCACCAATACCACCACTACCACCACCAATACCACCACCTCAGTGCCTCTCGCTCATTAGTAATAGCAGGGGCACTGTACGAGGCTGGAACTGGAGCTGTAGCCAAGATCATCCCTCCATCCCTCCAATCCTGCCATAAAGCACAGCCCACCCTGCACCAGGAGGTGAAGCCAGGGCCCTACTACCGATGGAGTGTTTTTTATTAGGCCAAAGATAGCAATGACATTCCGCAATGCCACACTGCACACTCAAAACACAGAGGGCAGGATATAGCCCCCCCCCTCCCTCCCACTCTTCCTCCTGAGCCGCAACAGTGTAATCACAGAGGAAAGGTATAGAGATGGACAGTACAACTTTGTAATTACTCGAGACAATTCTGCAAGCACACACGCTTGGTGAGCTGCATTGACCACAATGCACAGGGGCGACCCTGCTGGGAGGTGAAGCAGTGTGATCCCACATTGGTTTCCTGTTTAAAAGGCTCCCTCGAGCCGGCTGAGCTGACGAGCTCGTGGAGAGGCACCTGCGCGCCTTGAGAGGTACTGTGACCTGAGAATACTTTGGCAGCCTGCTCAGCAACCCCAAATATTTGATGCCTAATCTCTACTGACGATGGATAATAATCCAGAAACACGTGTATAGAGATGGCCAGTACAACTTTGTAATTACTCGAGACAATTCTGCAAGCACACACGCTTGGTGAACTGCATTGACCACAATGCACAGGGGCGACCCTGCTGGGAGGTGAAGCAGTGTGATCCCACATTGGTTCCCGGTTTAAAAGGCTCCCTCGAGCCGGCTGAGCTGACGAGCTCGTGGAGAGGCACCTGCGCGCCTTGAGAGGTACTGTGACCTGAGAATACTTTGGCAGCCTGCTCAGCAACCCCAAATATTTGATGCCTAATCTCTACTGACGACGGCTAATAATCCAGAAACACGTGTATAGAGATGGCCAGTACAACTTTGTAATTACTCGAGACAATTCTGCAAGCACACACGCTTGGTGAACTGCATTGACCACAATGCTCAGCGGCGACCCTGCTGGGAGGTGAAGCAGTGTGATTCCACATTGGTTTCCTGTTTAAAAGGCTCCCTCAAGCTGGCTGAGCTGACAAGCTCGTGGAGAGGCACCTGCGCGCCTTGAGAGGTACTGTGACCTGGGAATACTTTGGCAGCCTGCTCAGCAACCCCAAATATTTGATGCCTAATCTCTACTGACGACGGATAATAATCCAGAAACACGTGTATAGAGATGGCCAGTACAACTTTGTAATTACTCGAGACAATTCTGCAAGCACACACGCTTGGTGAACTGCATTGACCACAATGCTCAGGGGCGACCCTGCTGGGAGGTGAAGCAGTGTGATTCCACATTGGTTTCCTGTTTAAAAGGCTCCCTCGAGCCGGCTGAGCTGACAAGCTCGTGGAGAGGCACCTGCGCGCCTTGAGAGGTACTGTGACCTGGGAATACTTTGGCAGCCTGCTCAGCAACCCCAAATATTTGATGCCTAATCTCTACTGACGACGGATAATAATCCAGAAACACGTGTATAGAGATGGCCAGTACAACTTTGTAATTACTCGAGACAATTCTGCAAGCACACACGCTTGGTGAACTGCATTGACCACAATGCTCAGGGGCGACCCTGCTGGGAGGTGAAGCAGTGTGATCCCACATTGGTTTCCTGCACAGAGGAAAGGTGTTGGAGAGCTTTGTTAGTATTTATAGCTTGGATCATATGCAACTCTCACTTCACACTTTGTGTCTGTGTAATTTACAACACTTACACATCTTCACACCACTATTTATCACTACTTTGAAGACGTCGCAGGCCGGTCGCTTCCTCTGATATTTACAATCTAACAAGCTGTCGAGCAGGCCCTTTATTGCAATGTAATAGGTCTCGCATTTGCGAGAGTGTAAGCTATTAGTATTGTAAATGACAATGCCTTTTATTTATGTTTTAAAACACAAAAAGAATTGTCATTTACAATGCCAACAGCTCAAACTCGCCTGAATGCGAGACCTATTGCATTGCAAATGCTTGTTTTTCTTGGTTTCCTGCTCTGTTACTGTTTGTCTCTGTTTAGCTTCAGAGCCCTAGCTGCCTACATTTAAATATAGCAGTCCTACCTCCCACCTCCTCTTAATGCCACAGTTGTGTTACTGCTGCCTTTTTAGGTCTCGCCTGGCGTTAGCAGCGTGCATGTGCTGCTCTCGCCATGCGAGGGCCTTTTGGAATCAATACGGATTCCAGATGTGCACGCGGACGGACAGAAGATGTGCACGTGGGGACTGGATGCTTTACTGGTGGCGTGACACTGTGGGGACTTTTTTTTTGGGCTCGGCAAACTGTATTTTTCAATATTTGATGCTTTTAATAAGCAGCGCGGCATGCTGCGCTGCTTACTAAAAGCATCAAATATTGAAAAAAAGAGTCGGCAATCTTTGATTGTGCTCATTGGAGCGAGTGTTTGCATGCTTGTTCTTTACACCGTTTCCTCGCCACTTATGGGTGCACGGCGCTGCCTCCAGAGCCAGTTCTCGTAATCTCTCTGTGCCTTCCCCCAACACCTCCGCTTACGGCTTCGGAAGCACCTCTTCTTAATTGTTCAACATTTTACGTGCACCTTTATTTATTTATAAAGGGCGCCACTTGAACTTTAAATTTAAGGAGCAGAGCTAAGCACCGCTAAATTGGACAGAATTTGGGTTGCGTTTTGACTGTTGAAGGTATCGTAGCGTTTACATGAGCACAGATTACATTGCCTAAGTTCACATTCCTTTTTGGGGAGGGAGATAACGTGTTCCCTTAATCACGCTCTCTGTGTTACTTTGAAGCACCATGTGCTTCTCAGCACCCCAGCGCTCCACTTTACTGTTTGCCTTCTGGTTTTTTTTACCGTGCCAGTGGCTTCCTGCTGCTGGAGCCTGGGCACAGGGCTGTGTGCATGGTTGCGAGTGGGACAACGAGTTGCAGCCCAGAGCTCTACCTGCTGCTGCAACTGCTCTGCACTCACCACATAGGGATTGGAGCTGGGCTGCTGCCTTCCACAGCTATCAGAAAGTGCAGGACACCCTCATCTCCACGGAACCCCAGCAGCCCCAGTTTGCTGCCCCCCCTTCCTTGCTTTCAGGTATTAAAGATAAACATGTTTATGGCGACATTTATTTTTGCACTAATTTATATAGTGCAACCTCAACCCGACCTAATGGTATCGGAGCGCTTTACGTGCGTGCCAATTACATTACCTATGTTTACCTGATTTGCCAAGAGGATATTGCGTGTTTTTGCAGTGGCCTCCCTTCTATGCTTTCCTTCGTCACGCTCTGTGTTACTTTAAAGCACCATGTGCTTCTCTGCCCCCCTCCACTCACCCTCAGTGGAAAAAAAATCTTAACTCTGCATTGCCTTTGATGTAACTTCAAAGACACTGGTTGTAGTTCTTTCACGCTCTCATCATTTTAGAATTGAAGCATTTTCAATGTTCTATATACAACGAAGCCACAGTTGTTGCTTTTTTTATCCTATGCAACTAAGAGCTATCGACTAAGCCAATAGTCCAGGCTTGTTGTAGGTGTAATGTTACTTGTTGTATTATATATCTGGATGCAATGACAGAAGAAGCAAAATACCAGTCGGGCGGCACACTATGCTAACTAAGAACAGATTTTTAGCTTAAGTACTTTTAAGCCACACCCTTAAGTTCATCAGCCACGCCCCTTTCAGAAACCCCCCACTTAAAGCCCTGGCTACAAGGATGAAACATTCGAAGCCCCTAAAAAGGCCCTACATTATAAATGACCATATTGCCATTTTAGTAATCAGCACACAAATTATTTAAAAAAAATTACAACTCAGTTGTCTGTTTACAACAGCTGTTGAACTACTGATGGATTTTGTGCAAAGCTTCTCTGTTTTCCCTAAGGGATTGTTTTAGTGCATCTCTTACTATTACAAGGGCACTACATGTTCCACCCGCCCTTCTATAGTATAATACCTGACCCTTGCAGTTTCTTCACTCTCTTGTGGCCTGTACAAGCCCATCCTGGCTTGATTGGCGGCTCTCACTCCCCCGTTCACTAGTGGCATGTGAAGCATCAGTAGATGTTGTAGCACCCCTAATAATGTGCTGCATGGCCACAAACTTACACTTATCACTGCATTGCAGAAGGGCCAGCACGTTTCCAGCTCCACACTAATAACGAGGGCTGTATTATCTAGTAAAGTTTCAGCATTCGGAAGCTGTGCCCTGCTGAACCCCATACTCAAATTCCCGACTAACATAATAAAATAAAATAACAACATTAAATGTGCTAAGGCATCCTTTATGTATCAGGTAAACTCCACATAGGAATCTGCCAGCTACATGCTAGAGCGAAGATATGCTTGTGCGGTTTCAAATTCCAATGAAATTCTGGATTTTAAAACTGTGGGCAATAGTCATTGATGATGAATAATACGAATACCAGGGCCAGATTGGCCGTAGCGGGCATCGGGCGTTTTACCAGGAGGCTGGAAAGGTTGGGCCGTTTTTAGGTCTCGCCTGGCATTACCAGCACGCATGCGCTGCTCTCGCCATGCGAGGGCCTTTTGGAATCAATACGGATTCCAGATGTGCAAGCGGACGGACAGAAGATGTGCACGCGGGGACTGGATGCTTTACTGGCGGCGTGACTCTGGGGACTTTTTTTTTTGGCTCGGCAAACTGTATTTTTCAATATTTGATGCTTTTAATAAGCAGCGCGGCATGCTGCGCTGCTTACTAAAAGCATCAAATATTGAAAAAAAGAGTTGGCAATCTTTGATTGTGCTCATTGGAGCGAGTGTTTGCATGCTTGTTCTTTACACCGTTTCCTCACCACTTATGGGTGCACGGCGCTGCCTCCAGAGCCAGTTCTCGTAATCTCTCCGTGCCTTCCCCCAACACATCCGCTTACGGCTTCGGAAGCATCTGTTCTTAATTGTTCCACATTTTACGTGCACCTTTATTTATTTATAAAGGGCGCCACTTGAACTTTAAATTTAAGGAGCAGAGCTGAGCACCGCTAAATTGGACAGAATTTGTGTTGCGTTTTGACTGTTGAGTGTATCGTAGCGTTTACATGAGCACAGATTACATTGCCTAAGTTCACATTCCTTTTTGGGGAGGGAGATAACGTGTTCCCTTAATCACGCTCTCTGTGTTACTTTGAAGCACCATGTGCTTCTCAGCACCCCAGCGCTCCACTTTACTGTTTGCCTTCTGTTTTTTTTTTACCGTGCCAGTGGCTTCCTGCTGCTGGAGCCTGGGCACGGGGGCTAAAAAGGTCCCAAAGGCGAGACCTAGTGGCTATGCCAATGCTGGTTTATTGCTGCCTCCCCCACCATGGCTCCCACTTGGTTGTTTGTTTTAATAATTGTGGACATACTTTATCAGCCCTCCGGCTGGTTTCTCTTTCATTCATGTTTATTTTCTCTGCTCTCCCTCCCCCTTCCAATCAGTCATGGGGCTTCAGCCTGGCCTGCCTCACAGCAGAGCAGGGGAGCCATGCGGACAGAGAGGGAGGGCTGTGCTGATAGTTTACAATGCCCTCGCCTTATGCTGAAGAGCTGGAGGCAGAGACCCGTGTCCCTGCCTGCCCCCTGCTGTAATTAACTATAATCGGATCATCTGTCCTGAGCGGAATGCTTCATTTTCACCCTATCACAGACGCCCCTGGGAGACATCTCTTTGATTGCTTGTTTATTAGTTAGTAGCATGCTCGTTCTCAATATTCAACATTTCACTAGTGCCTTTCCTGGCTTTCTAGTGCTGGATGGATAGATGCAAGTAATCAATAAGGAGCAACATTTAAATTCACTGTTTCTGAATGATTCGTGCCCCCAGCCCCAAGGGGGATAGCTATAAATAGATCATTTGTGGACAATACCGCTATATCATGGAATCTGACTGACAAAATTGCCCTGTGTCGGAGCATTCTGTTAGACGCTAATGAATTCATGCCGACCATCTGTCCATTTGTTTCTGTTGGTATATGGTTGACGGACACAATCTGTTGATTTATGCCGCCGCGTCCATCTAATTCAGACCACGCCCACTTTCTGAACTCCCTGCCTGCAATGGTAAATGTACATCGGTGCAAAAATTGGTTCTTCTCCAATGTGCAAAGCAAACCTTTCAAGCTAGTCTGTTCATTTATTATTAAACCCTCTCTAATGTGTATCAGTGTGTATCACCTGTTAAGGCACATGTCCACTGGGGTTCTGCAGGTTTTATATGTGAATGGTTTAATTAGTTAAAAAAAACAAATCCGTTATGTTTTCAAAAACTTGAAAAATATTGTTAGTTTTGAGACTTTCGTCATAATATAAGCATTGATAGAAAACTTAGCTCATTGTAACATAAAATCCAATTTTTTGGTTATTAAGAATGCGCTTTATTACCCTCAAATGTCTGAATAGTGTAAACGGTTCACGGTCCTCATCTATAAGGTACTGGACTTCATTCGTTGAATTGCAGAGTCGCACCAGGTGTTCGCCTTGGTTTGGGCCCAAAGTCTCAGTCTAAATGAAAAATAGTGGACTGTACAATTGGAGCATGGTGAGCATTATATAGCACGCATGACGATGAATTAAATAGTAATTATTAATGCTATTTAACTCGGAAGGATGAAAGGCTGAATTAGTCTAGCCAGAATTAAATGATTTAACCTGCAGACGACACCAGATGTCAGCAGTGAGTGGTTAAGAAAGTCGACCTCAATGCCATGGTAAAGGATTCCTAACGGAATGAGGACCTAGTGGACACTGACCGTTGCATAGTTGTAACTTCATCTTTGCCAGCACAGCCAGGATGGTGACACATTTGTTAGACACACGTCTAGTGGCGGCTGGTCCATAGGGGCGCCGGGGCAGCGCCCACTAGGCAATCACGAAAAGAAACTGCTCACTGAATCGGGCAGCAAAGCAAGAATGTAAGCAGACGAATTGACAGCTTTGACAATTCGTCTGTTTACATTTCCGGCCTGTGCTGGCAGCTGCTTCACAAGTAAAAGTGCGCATGAGTCAACAAACGCACAGCGCACGCAGGCGAGAGCAGCAGGAGTCCAGAACTGGACTCCGACTGCGCATCTGCGAGAAGAGCGCTTTTTTATTTCAGCTCCCCACTCCATTCACAATACATTAGGTATGCTGCGCATGCCTAGTGTAGTGCAGGAGTCTGAAGATGGGATCCTGCTCGGGCGGTGACGTACAGTCGCCCTATGCCCTGTCACATGCCAGGATACAGCCGAGTAGCCGCCCCCAGTCGCATCCAGTCTTCTGATTTGCCAGTCAACTTCAAGCAAAAGAGCGGAGAGAAGTTAGTTCCACTGACGTCTTGTGAGAGGAGACGTGATGCGACGCGGGACCGGAGCGGTAAATGCCTGGTAAGTTTATTTGGTTTTATTTAATCATTAAATTAAACGCCTCCCCCCCTCCCCGCGCGTACCCCCCCCGACCGGGCGCCTGCCAATGTACACCATTCACTATGCCTCCTCCTGCTCGAGAATCGAGAGAGGAAACATAGGCCTATGCCCTTGTTTAATGTTGAGATGTGTAAGCTGTAAAATACTGTAGGCACTGCGGAAAGTCGGTATGGCTACGCTACGTCTGTGCCCAGATGTAATGCCGTGGTGGTAACCATGTGTTTTGGCATGTGATATGCAGGACGTAATCTGTGCCTAATTTTTTTAAATGGGATGTTTTGCCTTTTTTCCGTTGTGGTTTTGTTATTCCTTAAATCTAATACACAAAAAGAAGTAAAAATCATGCCTTCCACCTCAGACGTGTGCATTCCTTCACCTCAGTGCCACATATGTGTCTGCCTAAACATGCCGGCGCCCACTCAGCCCAAACTCCTTTGTGGCACATGCCTCTAGCAGGCAAGTACTATTGCTCACTCATCTCAGACTCCCATCAGTTACTGCCTCCACCAAGGCAAGTACACTGGAAGATCCAGCGAAGCAGAAGGTTGTCCCAGAGTGCTTGTGAGTATGCAGGGATTTAATGTTGACCTCGGCTAGGAGAGTTGGATGCTTTGTCGGTTCTAGCTTTCAAGATGCCATCGCTGTGCATTCTGGTACTTGTGAACCGGATTGGATCAGCTGCTAAAAGTTAATGTGGCAGCCAGATTTCTCTGGAGCGAGCGTGATTGAGCATGTAATCGTCAGCATGCGAAGAGCAATGGCGTTGATGGTGGTGGGAGGGCCGGAGTTAGTCTGGATGTTTACTTTGCTGGCTGAGGGGACTGCGGGTACACAGAAATCTCACGTTTCCCAGGTCCACGAGTGATTAGCGAATCCAGTACACGTTTTTGTATTTATCCTGTTTACCTCATAAAGACGGGATTTCAAGTTGTAAATTGCACAGTAAAAACATTGGCCTACATTACACACTCATGCGTGGATAGGGAGAAACGTGAGAGCTTTGTGGGGGTTGCTGCCACTGTGGAGCCGGAGGGGCTGGGGACCGCAGGTTCTCAGAGCTCTAGTAGTATGCTGGAGCCGTAGGAGAAGAGGCGACCAGGGGTACTGCTGGGGGATGAGCCGTCTTCAGGTATCCATAGCTCTGGTGGCACATGCTGCTCTAGTGCCGGAAGGTTGAAATCTTGAAATGCTGGCAGCGTGCCCCGTCACTCCCCCTGAATTGCCTATTCAGATTCTGCAGACCTTTCCACATTTGAGGGATATAAGTCCATTTCTGTGGTCACACTGTAGCCGTTACTCCTCTCAAGTACTGTTTTTTCACAGAGCAGAGACATCTGGTTAGTTTCCCAGAATTATTTAAAGCCAGCAGCGCACTGCTTCTCTCTGTGAGGTTTGGGTGATCAAAAAGATGGAACTTTAACGGCAGTTCGGAAATGAGCATGGAGAATATCCCTGAATCCAAGCCCCTGCGGGACAAAAGTGCAAGACGGCTGGGCATATTGCTAGCAGCTTGCAGTGTCTGCTGCGGCTCAGAACCAGGCCGTCTGGCTCCTCTGCTGTGTTTGTTGTCATTCCTGCAGCTCAGGAACTTGGCAAGAGGAGAGCGACTAGTTGCCAAGGGAGTAACTCACTCGATGCAGATAGGGAAAGAAGGGGTGGGGGTGTACTGGCTCCAGACACATGTGGGGATGATTTCTGGGTACATGCCTGCATGTTGGGGGTCACTGGCTGAAACCAGGCTGCAGCTGATGTGGAGTACCTGGGCTGTTATATATATATATATATATTGAAAGGCCAGAGGCTGAAAACGCGCAGCACTTCCGGGATAGTGTCACACTCTCAAATTTGCTTGAAAATGCACCATTTGCCTACACTTTTTTCAAAATTTTCTCCGGGGGATAACCCCCCCGAACCCCCCATAGGTGGTTCAGGCTCACTCGCTACGCTCTCTCGCCACAGTGAAGTACAACAATTGTTTTACGCCCTACCAGTTTCGAATGTCACCAGCCGCCACTGCACACGTCTTAATGGTTCATCCTGGAAGTCACGGCCCTCCTCCCCAACCCAGCAGCGGTTCGCAGGGAAACACACGTTTCCCTGCAGCACACGCGCAGCTGTCACGTTTTAAATATATTTTACTTTGCTTGAGAAACAGGTTAATGGGGCAACTTGGACTAACGCCGCCTGTGCCCTACCATAACAACATAAATCTTCTGACACACTGAGGCTTTTTCAAATAATTTGTAAAAAAGCATTAAGAAGAAGAATTTGATTAAAAAAATGAAACTACATACAGAGGTAAGTTAAAAGAGCTTGTCAATAATGATTTTAATCATTAATCAAGTTACCTAATAAAGACGCTTTAATAAACTTTGATATAAATTGCTCAATCAGACTTTTAAAAAGATTTTCCGAGATTATAAGGTTAAATTTACACCTACTGCAATTACTTGAAGGGAAAAGGAGAAAATAGTGGTTTGTCATCCAAGTTCTTCTATTCTTGACACCCTGATTGAGAATCGGAGACAAAAGTCTTTTGCCACAAATCCATTCTCTAATGGGGATTTAAATTTGCACTTCGAAAAAAACAACGTTCTCAAGTCATGGCTATTTAAATAAGTAACCTCAAATGTTCATAAAGGGTGGATCAGGTTGGCTCGGAAAGCATGCGGGCCGGGAGGCGAAGCCGGACCACTTAAGGGCCCGTGACAAACCCCTACCGGGGGGCAGAGCAAGAGGCGGACGTTCAGCAGGCCCGCGAAATGGTAGGATCTGGATTGGGCGGCGACTTTTGAAGCGCCCAATGACCTGGTGGCCCCCCAGGGGCGCCCTAGGATTTAAGTGCTAAAGTGAGTCCCCAGGATACATGTGCCTTCGCCTAACCTGACAGATAATCTCTCGGGCTCGATATGTCTCACGTAAGGAACTTCAGGAGTAAGTCACAACTAAATCTAGGGTAAGGCACGACTACTTACTAAAATCTCTATAAATTAAGCAACAATGGAGTGAGTCATGTGAAGTAATTGGGGGCTTTTAACTGTAACCTATAATATTTCGGATAGGCATGTGTCTCTTAAAGGCAGACCTAAAGTTGGGGGTCTGGGCTGAGACGGTAGCATGTCAGGCCTACTGGCCTTTCATGGGCAAGCTTGACTCCGACCCAGCCACTTTTCCTGGTGCACAACAAACAAGTATGTATTCAGACAGGAACCCGTATCAGAACCAGGAGGTGTAGCACAGAGGCAATGTCTTCAGCCTGCGGTGTCACAGCCCCCCCCCCCAAGGCAAGGGTTCAAGCGTTACTCCCCAGTGACTCCGCTTGCGGTACTTCTAGCAGCCTGGTGATATAATTGACAGCTTGGCACTCCGGCAACATAAAAAATGGGCTTCGGGGCTTGATCACGCAGGGCACATGCAATGTTGCTCTGGTCAACCGGGAATATGCTAGGGAACATGTGCTACCACCGGGAAAGGCACAAGTAATGTGGGAGCAATCAACGGACAGGCAGACCATGCGGCACAGTGGTTCGCACTGCGAAGACAATAGGGAATAAAGGTTTAGCTTCACCGCTGCTAAGGAAGACCCTTTCCTGCAGTAGATAAGCACAGAAGCTGTTTAAACAGCACAATATGCTAGAGGCCCTCATCTCTGCTCGGAGAGAGTTAAGTGCATGTCTCGCTGCAAGAGAATTCTGGTTATTAGTGGTTCAGTTTCAGTTGTCGGTGGAAGCCCCACGATGTGCTAACGCAACCTGCTAGACTCTATCGGCATGAGAGGGTGATTTAGGGCCAGGCAGATACAAGTAACTCGATGCGTGCGAGGCAGCATGCAGGGGTTAAACAACGCACAGTGGAAGTCATGGATAGTTTACCATGGAATAAAGGCCGGCTCTAGGGTGGGGTGATGGGCGCCACCACACAGGCCGCAAATGTCGGGTGGGGGCAACGCGTTTGCAAATACATTTATGGTCCGAAAGCACCTATGCTGCATTCCAGGCCTCAGCAATATTCAGGCATCAATTAAAGTCAAGACGACTCCGGTGATTAATGTTCTTTCGGGAGGGAGAGCGGAGTGTTGCCTGGTGGAGGTCTGGACTCAGCGCTGGGTAGCGCAGAGGGTTAATACTCCTGCTGCAAAGAGCTTGTACAAGGCAGAGCACAAAGTATACTATTGTAGATAAGTTAGTTAGGTACTGCGGTTTGTCAGAGAGATCCTTGCGTTACTTGCTGTTGGAATTAAATTCTTAGAACAGTGAGCCATCACCTCCCAGCAAAGAACTGCATGAAAACGGCAAAGTATGGATTAGAGTGTTATGATTCTTCCTGGCCTTCCGTTATCCTAATGTTGCCAAAAGGGTTACACTTCAATCTTGCAAGCAATTGCTTCAACAAGATTGCTCTCAGTTTTTGGATCCTTACCTGGGTGTTCCGTTTCCCCTGGAGTTGTATTCAAGTTTAGTAGGTACGGTCCTGGGCACACGTAATGAGGGTATAATACTAGTAGAAATGTCTCATACTGTTGAAATGTAGAAGGTCTACACCAGAATGATAATCATAGGTGTTTAATATAGTAACAAAGCAAAAGCAACCAGCCAAAGCAAAAGCAACCAGCCGACACGTGTTTCGTCACAAAGGGGTAGTAACCTGTGACTCTTCAGGGCTAGTGGCCGTTGAAAATTCCAAAACGGAAAGGAAGTGCAGTGCGGACCAAGGTAGGTGATCCACTGCCAGGTGAAAAGGAAAGGGAGACGGATATCGCAGGGCGGTGGATGGGCCAAGGTGGACTACTGACCTACAGTAATGCTGATGAAGTCTGTGGCGACGTGTATTAGCCAGGTGCTACGTAGCACAGGAGGAGAACTTAGACTGTGCGTTCCGGAAACAATGGTCCGCCCGAACCATTGTTTCCGCCCTGAACACCACTTCTCCCAGTTTCCTGTACTCCGGCGCATCCGCCGCTGTCACCCTGGATTACTGACCTGGAACGCACAGTCTAAGTTCTCCTCCTGTGCTACGTAGCACCTGGCTAATACACGTCGCCACAGACTTCATCAGCATTACTGTAGGTCAGTAGTCCACCTTGGCCTATCCGCCGCCCTGCGATATCCGTCTCCCTTTCCTTTTCACCTGGCAGTGGATCACCTACCTTGGTCCGCACTGCACTTCCTTGCCGTTTTGGAATTTTCAACGGCCACTAGCCCTGAAGAGTCACGGGTTACTACCCCTTTGTGACGAAACGCGTGTCGGCTGGTTGCTTTTGCTTTGGCTGGTTGCTTTTGCTTTGTTACTATATTAAACACCTATGATTATCATTCTGGTGTAGACCTTCTACATTTCAACAGTATGAGACATTTCTACTAGTATTATACCCTCATTACGTGTGCCCAGGACCGTACCTACTTCACTTGTGTGGATTTCTATCCATACCATCACGGGGGTTTTAGGGCATATCCCCTGACCTGGTTTGCACCGCACATACTCCAAGCATAACAGACACAGCGCGAATTAGCGTGAGCGCCATTCTTCCTGTCGATACTAAAAACCCCACACTAATACATACATTGTATTCAAGTTTAACATCCCGGGCCTTCTACCTCCATTTTTCCATTTCAACAAACTTTATTTCGGTCAATGAGACCATAAAAAGTGAACAATACAGACAATGTACATAAAATACATGGAAAAAAAGCGATATATAAAGATAAAATAAGACAAAACTCAGTTAAAACTTCGATAAAATTCATCATAACGGGGAGAAATTAATATAAATAAGGTGCTACTAATCCGCGAGCAACAATTACCCCAAATCAAGTTGATCTCTTCAAATTTCCATTATTCAATGGTGTTGATTTTTTTAAAATGTAGCAGATTAAAAATAATAAAACCTCCACTTCTGACCTTTGGGTATCTGCTTAGCGTGCAGTGATGACATTGGGTTTACTGCTCTTTTGACGGTCAAACCAGCAGTGAATCGTGTTGGGAGGTTCTATACATCGGGAAGGCTCAGAGTCATGTTTGAAAGGGGCGAACACTGTATAATTACTCTTGGGCAGGCGGGCTCTGGTCACAATCTGCAAATTTGTAAGCCCGTCTGGGCCCCACTCAGACAGGAGTAATGGGCGCTAGAGATGGCGTTGGGTTAGAGAGTTGGGAGGGGGTGACTTGCAAGAATCCCAGCCGCTGCTCATGGGAGGACCAGAACAGTTATGAGAGTTTGGGGATAAAGAGTGGTTAGCAGGAGTAGAGGGAGGCCCCTACTGGTGGGTATGGCGCAGAGCAGAGTTAGTACATGTCGGAAGTATCACATCACAGGACAAGGTATAGTAACTACATCTGGCCAGTTAGGTTCAGGCTGGGCGCACGGCAGGGCAAATAGGCCAATGAATCACATATTGGACCAGGGAGAAGTGGCAACAAAAAAAATAAACTCTTTGGCAGACTCATGGCGGATAGCGCAGTCATGCCAAGACGACAGGTTGGGGCAGAGCCGGGTATATTGGGCTAGCTAGCTGGGTGGGGCTTCGTGAGGCAAGGTCTTATCAACCTTAAAGTACGAGGCTACCACGAAGCCGATTGCGTGCATTTGTCAGAAGTAGGCATGGGGCTGTTCCTCCTCAACACTGGGGAAGGGGGAGGGGGGGCGGAATAGAGTCGTTAGGTTTCAGCTAACAGGAGCAAGTGGGGGAGATGCCCGCGGTCGGGAAACCACAGGCATTGTGGCGGGGACAGCACAAAAGGTCAGCAGACAGAGCACAATAGCCAAAGGGGAGCCGCTCAAACCTGTGCCTTTGGGATGCCTTACGGAGGGGGCACAGGGGGGCAGGCTTCAGGTCAGCATGGGGTCAGCAGAGGGCGGACACGGCACTTGCAGCCCGACAAAGGCAGGAGGGCCACCCACAACATTTGGCAGCTAGGTGTAGCCTAGAGGCCGCAGGAAGTGCTAGACCGGCTGAGAAGGGGCATTCGCTCGGAACGCTGTCACAAAGGGTTGTGCTGTCTAGGTTATGTCAGGGCTGCTACGATCAGCAACGAAATGGACAAACAGGATTGATTGGTTGAATTACATGTTGGTTAATTGTATGTTAATAAAGCTGCTGCCTTTTGCACCATGACCGAATTGCGTTATTTGTGAGCATGAGGGAAGTGGGGTGCAAAGTTTGGGCCGGGAGCTCGAGGCTCTCGCCCACCTGGGAAGGGTTCGAATTAAAGAGATTTAGCGCCACCTGCTGGCATTCATAATAAAGCACATCCAAAACTATTGCGTTTTTCAAAATCTTGAGATTACGTAGGATTTGAAACACACATGGACCTCTAAAGGACCAACATTTGCAATCTTTCTACTTCGGAGAGTTCTCGCAGTTGCCTGTTAACTTTCCCTTCACAAGCTGGAACTCTTTAAAGCTTCAACCCTTTTGAGGACTCGAAGTAGAGCATTCTTCTAACTGACAATGGTAGCATGGTGGCATTCTTCTATCTGATGGTGGCGCTGTTAATTATTGGAACAAATAAATAGGAGAGATTGCATATATACCAATGGAAAATATCAAAGCTGCATACTTATATTAATGTAACGCAATGCAAGCAGGTTTGGATATTGCATACTACATCTGGTGAAGTACAATCCTGCTTGTTGGATTTGCAATACTCCCTGAGGCACTATTGTTTTCCATAGAAAAAACACACCATACTTAGATCAAGATTTCATTCTTGCAGTTAAGTGTCGGTTAAACATACCAGACGTTTTATTAGACAGACTGCGGTGCTTTGATTGCACCAAAATGATAATATTGCTAACATTGGAGGTGACACCTTTAATCAAACAAAACATTGTACCCACCGTAGGTTTGGACTATTTTTTTTTTTTTTTATTGTTCAGTCCCACAAATTAGATATTGGACAGTATCACTTGTAGTGCTGTCGCTAGTTTGGATTTCCGATGTATGCTGCCTGGTAGTGCGTGTACAAAGGGCGGCGGTGCTTGTGGTAAGGCTTTGGTTACCATGTGGCCTGGTAGTGCGTGTACAAAGGGCGGCAGTGCTTGTGGCAAGGCTTTGGTTACCATGAGCATCCTTCATACTCTAAGCAGCTACGTCAGAGGCTTTACATTCACGTTGGGTGTCGCTCTGTCTGGAATTATGCTGTCTTATGATGGTAACTGCATTAAACAAATGCATTTACCCTAACGAGAAGTGCGGCATCTGCAACATTGAAATTGCAGTGATGTAATGGGCCTTCTGGGTGGCTGGGTCAAATCAGTATACTAACTGTAATAAGTGACCGGTCTAGTGGACTGACCCGGCTGAGGCCGGATGTGTCGCACCCACGCGCTCACGCCGACGGGCGGGGAGCGGAGCATTAAAAGAAGGGGCGTGCCCGGTGTTGGGCAGTCGGCACCCATACCCTACAACTGTGCGGTGTGCAATTATTTGTATGCGCGCGCCCAAGCCAGCGCGCACAGTGCCCAAGTGCAAAGGGCTTACACTGACGACGAGGGAGCGGACCTCATGCTCCTGTGCCCGTCGCGCACCGGCCGGCACCACACGCAGCCCCAACGCAGCCCC
The DNA here is from genome assembly GCA_963921515.1 of Calotriton arnoldi. NCBI lineage: Eukaryota > Metazoa > Chordata > Amphibia > Caudata > Salamandridae > Calotriton > Calotriton arnoldi. The sequence goes on from CAWUFW010002056.1 coordinate 938,626, forward strand.
AGCAGCGGCCCGCATCGCGTTGACGAGACACAAGGACACCGCACCGCGCCAGACCAGCAGAGGGCGAGGGCGAAAGCAGTCACGGCGGCGGCCCCAGAAGCGCATCCTGCAGAGCCGGTAAGGCGAAATCCTCGCTCCCGCACTGAGGCTCACGCACGGCTGCATTTGCGCGCCAGTCCGCCCACGCGGCCACAGGAGGCGCCGCCCACCCAGTTTGCTGAGCAGGAAGGCAGGGACCTCCCGAGGCCGTCAGGCCTTGAACACGTGGCGCTTCAGACGCGCTGGGGCAAGACAGAGGAACTCAATAGGAAGGAAAGGGAAAATAAAAGAGACAAAAGGGGAAAGAAAAATCAGGCTTCACCACACAACCCCACAGTGCAGCAGCAGCAGGACCCTGGGGAACAAGCACAAGGGGCACAACAAAACTGCTCCACACAGGGCACAGCACAGAGCCGGCATTCATTGCTCCTGACAAAACAAGGAAAGATGGGAGACAACACAGATGAGAACCCGGCACCAGTCCGCATCATCACACAACATGTGCCCCCAGGCGTGCTGCCCCCGTTCAGCGAGGCGGCTGACCCCACAACGGCGTCCCCACGGTGGAAAAGGTGGCTGGGACGACTGGAAAATTATTTCATAGCCACCAGGGAAACAGATGGGGCAGTCAGGCGGTCGCTCCTGCTCCACTATGCAGGGGAGGAAGTATACCTGCTATTCAAACACCTCCCGAACACAGTTGGCCCAGCCGACTACGACGCAGCGGTGACAGCGCTTAACGCGCATTTTGACCCGCAACTGAATCCAGACTACGAGAGATTCAAATTGCGACAAGCCAGACAGAGGGAAGGTGAATCTATCGACGCTTTCCACACAAGACTGAGGGAGCTGGCGAGCATGCATCTCGTCGACGAAAGGGCTGCAGAAGAGACCTGAGCCCAGCTCATCCAGGGAGTGCGCAGCAAGGTACTACGCGGGCTCATATTAAGGCAGCCGAACATACCCCTAAACAACACTTTGGTCATGGCCAGGATGCACGACCCGTCAGCAGCACGGGCAGATAAAATGGACCTGGCGCTGATGCGACAACCGAAAAGAGCACGACCATCAAAACTGAGCAGGCCGATGCCGTCACGACGCGAGACAAGGGGAGCAGGCCGCGGGACCGCCCGCCCCAGACAGGCCAGTGCGGGTACTGTGGGCATGAAGAACATCCACCACATGCGTGCCCCGCCCAAGGGAAGACGTGCACCAACTGCGGCATCCCAAACCATTTTGCATCCGTGTGCCGACAAAAGGGCCCGCGCAAGGATGGCAGAGGAGCCAGGCCCATGCGAAAGCTCGTAAGACAGCTGTCGAGCGTGTCCCTTGCATCCTCCCAAAGGGGGGGAAAGAATGAGCGAGCCGCCTACCGAGCAGATGACTCATCCACTTAGAATGACGAAGGAAAAACGTACCTAGTGTCGTTCACCCAGGCACTAAAGAAACGGAGAAGGCCACAGCCCACGTGCACAGTAAAGATCGCCGGGTCAGAAGTGAGCACGGTGATCGACACCGGCGCATCAGTAAACGTCATGGGGATCCAGCAATATAACTGACTGAGGCCCAAACCAGAGCTTAAACCGTCCAAAACAGATATTTGCATACGGAAGCGATTCACCCCAGCCCCTCCGCGGCAGGATGACAGTGCCGATACGTTCAGAAGACCACGAGATCACGACCGACATTCACGTCATTAACCAAGAGGCCAACATCCTACTGAGCAGCCACGGTGCAGAAGATCTAGGACTGGTAATGTTTGCGAGGAGTGTGCAGGCGAACCAAACCAAAGAGCTGCTAGACCAGTTCGCAAGCCTGTTCCAAGGCCTAGGACGAATCAAGAAGGCCCCAGTCAAGCTACACATTGACCCGATCACACCTACGGCACTACGACAGAGGAGGATTCCTTTCCACCTCAGGCCGCTAGTGGAACAAGAGCTACAAAAGCTAGAAGACCAAGGAGTCATCGAGAAGGTCTCTGGACCCACACCGTGGGTGTCCCCCATGGTGATAGCCGAAAAGCCCCGACAGCCAGGAAAAATCCAGCTGTGCATAGACATGCGCCTCCCCAATAAGGCCATCCAACGCGAACTTCACATCACACCAACGATGGACGACATCGTGGCCGACGTCAACGGGTCCCGTTGGTTTTCAAAACTAGACTTGAATGCAGGCTATCATCAGTTGGTCCTAGCCAAAGAGAGCCACTACATTACCACGTTCAGTACCCACCTTGGGCTGAGAAGGTATAAACGCCTCAACTTCGGAATATCATTGGCAGCCGAGGTGTTCCAGGACACAGTGAGGGAGATCCTATCCGGCCTGCCAGGGGTGTTGAACGTGAGTGATGATATCCTCATCCACTCTGAAACTGCGGACGAGCACTACCGCCATCTAAGGGCTACATTAAAGCAGCTGCAAGACCATGGTGTCACCCTGCACAGGGAGAAAAGCCTCTTTTTCCAAAAACAGATTGAGTTTTTCGGCTAGCTATTCAATCAGGAAGGCATCCAAGTGGATCCACGGAAGTCCCAAGCGATCAAGGACGCCCCAGCCCCCGTGACAGTGTCTGAAGTACTTCGCTTCCTCGGGATGGCCACGTACTGTGGCCGATTCATCCCTGACCTGGCCACCACCGCGGAGCCACTCCGGAACCTCACCCGGGCAGACGCAATGTGGAAGTGGGGAACTCTGGAAGAGACTGCATTCCAAAAAATCAAGACCACCCTCCTCGACCACATCACTATGGTATACTTCGACCCTGCCAAGCAGACGGAGATACTAGTCGACGCCAGTCCCGTAGGACTCGGGCAGTGCTAACCCAGGAGCAGGAGCCAGGAAGATGGGCGGCCCTGGCATACGCCCGCAAGGCGCTCTCACCCACTGAGAGGCGCTACGCACAAATCGAGAGGGAAGCCCTGGCCATCCGTTGGGCGTGCCGTCATTTTCACTTATACGTCTGCGGTCAGCCTTTTAGGGTTATTACCGACCACCAGCCATTGGTGCCGCTTTTCAGAGGGTCAGCACCACACCCACCCCCGAGGATCGAGCGATGGGCCATTGGACTCCAGCAATATAAAATGGAAGTGGCTTACCGACCAGGCGACAAAAACCCCGCCGACTTCCTATCGAGACATCCGGCACCCCAAGATGATCAAGGAGAAGAGTCAGATGTCGAGGCGTTTGAAGCCCACCTGAACATGATCTCAGCCATCACGTGCCCAAAAGCCCTGATGCTGGAGGACGTTGCCACTGCTGCGGAAAGGGATCCCGTATTCACCAAAGTACGCGCAGCTGTCCAAGGAGGCCACTGGCACCAGTTCTTGCAATCTGCCAACGATTGGGCCGGACCTGAGAGGGAGTGCCTCATGAGGATGTGAAGGATCAGGAACGAGCTAAGTGTAACTTAAGAAGGGATCCTGCTAAGAGGGTCCCGAATCGGTTGAAAAGATGAAGGCCCGGATGCGGGAAAAGGTGTGGTTTCCGGGGCTCGAAGTCCAGGTGGAAGACGCCGTGAGAAGATGCCCAGCCTGCCAGTTAACCAGCGCCTCGGAATGGCCAGCACCCGTCCAGACGGAAGAGCATGGGAAGGCCCCGTGGGAGACGGTGAGCATCGACTTTGGGAGTTTTCCCGATGGCCGGACTGTGGTCATATTCGACAGCTACTCCAAATATCTCCTGGTAGAGGTCGTCAGCTCCACCGCATTCTCCCGGGTTGCCCCAGTGCTCGAGAAGACCTTCGCAATGTTAGGATGCCCAGAGGAGATCAAGAGTGACAATGGGCCTCCGTTCCAAGGGAACTAATTTCACGACTTCATGCAGCATCACGGCATACGACATCGCCGCATCACCCCGCAATGGCCACAAGCCAACGGAGAGGTTGAGAGGTTCATGAGGACCCTCAACAAAGCCCTGCGGATTGCCGTGGCAGAAAATACGGACCCTGAGCGACACCTCCAGCTGTTCCTCCGAGAGTATAGAAGCACCCCCCACAGCACCACCTGCTGTACACCGTGGTCGCTGATGTTCAATGGGGTCCGCCGTGATACCCTCCCTGTCTGGCCAGGGTGGACCCCGCCTCCCTACAGTGAAGAAGACGCCCTTGAGCGGACGGAGAAGCAAAATCTCACCGCCAGCTGGACCAGGAGGGCGGCACCCCGGAAGGTGCGAAGAGGGGACGTTGTGATAATGAAAGACTGGAGACAAGGAGGAAAGTTCCGAAGGAGGTATGAACCAGGCCACTGGACGGTGGTCGGTGTAAAAGGGACCATGATAACAGTAGAGAAGGGAGGAGAGAACGTGACCCGAAACATCTCCTGGTTTAAAAGGGTGCCTGAACCTCCCTCCAGTATGGAAGCCGACAGTGTCCAGGACGCCGGAGGAAACAACGGAACAGAGCAAGAGGAAATCCCTGTGAGCGCCGTGAGGCCAAAGGCCCATGCTACACCCGGTGAAACATGCCAAGAGACAGAATCAACGACACCAAGGGACTATGAGGCAACAACAACAACATCTGAGCCACCAGAGTCCAGACTCATTGTCCGGGGTGACCACCCCAGGTACTGACAGAGAGAATCCTAGACCAAGCTCCCGCCTGAAGGACTGTGCATGCCAAGTAGGGAGACGGCGGGCTCCCTGCAAAAGGAAAAAGGACTAAGTTGGGATGGGGTGTAATAAGGGAGCGGTCTAGTGGACTGTCCCGGCTGAGGCCGGATGTGTCGCTCCCACGCATGCACGCAGAGGGGCGGAGAAATAAAAGAAGGGGCGTGCCCGGTGTTGGGCTGTTGGCACCCAGACCCTACAACTGTGTGGTGTGCAATTATTTGTATGCGTGCACCCAAGCCAGCGCGCACAGTGCCCAAGTGCAAAGGGCTTACACTAACTTCATACGAACGGGGCGGTTGCTAATACTAAGATCACTTTAAGTTGCTCGGTGAAGTTCTGTCATGCTAGTTGAGGCTTGGCGAAACTTTAAAATGGTCGGTGTTCTAATTACATACATTTGCTATGCTATTTCGGCGAAGAAGTGAAGTTTTATTGTTGGTTGAATGTCAGCGCAATGACACTACAGTAGCTCCGTGCAGTGCTTCTGCTCACTCTGACCCCATGGATTTTATTGTAGGTCCAGGAATTTCTGTCAATGGTGGGTGGCGAGGCTGGACTAAGAACAGCGCTGACTTTAACGCACTGAATTCGTGTACCCGCTTTTCTGAAACCCGAAATGGTTGTAATGGCTCCCGCTTGTGGAGAGTAGAACAAATGCACATAACTAGCGTTGTTGCTTCCCTGCAGTTACACGAGGTCTGCAAGAGTGGGTTAATTTGTTTCTTAGCATCCGTTTATGCCACTGCAGCTTGAGGCATCGATTTTCCTTTGCACCCCTCCATATTTGCATACTTTTGCCTTTTTTGCTTCCCTTTTCCCTAACCAGATTCCTCGCTTATTATAAATTTGTTGTTGTATGCCCCACATACACACACATCCCACGTGCAATTATTCATACATACTTCCCTGCTCTTTTAAAAATGCCGCCAATGTGCATTTAGCCACCATATTCGTACTGGGACGTTTAGCTGAGTAAGCCAGTACTTTATTTTGCAAGACACTGGTGAAACATCATGTCCTTTGAATGCGAGGGTCCATTAGACTGCGACCTCCGGGGGGCGCCATCAAACTACCGTGCATCTTGCATTTGGCGTTCAAAATGACAATGTTTTTTACTTTTGCTTTTAAAAAAAAATACTAATGGCAATAGCGCTATGCAAATATAATTACTCCACTGCAAATAAAAAAAAATATGTAAAAAAACATTGCAATTTTCAACGCCAACAGCTCTAACTTTAACAAATGCGAGGTCTATTGCACTGCAAATGCTTGTTTGTTTTGTAGCTCTTTAAGTGCAAAGCGGGGTGAAGCCCCTTTGACCATTTCTTTTCAAGAACCCCTACCCTCCCTTTCATGCTCCTTGAGACACCCCCTCTCACTTGAGTTTTTTTTTTTAAAGAAACCCTTTACTCCCTTTTAAACTTGACTCCTGTTTCTTAAAAATCCGTTACTCTTCCTCCTCATTTACTTCCTTTTTACATACCCTTTTATACCCTTCCTGGTTTACACTTCCTTTGTTTTTTTTTCACAAACCGTTTACTCCCACTCCTGTTTTACTTTCAAACCCTTTACTCCTCCTCGTGCTTTAGTTTTTTACACTAACCCCTTAGGTCCACTCCCACTTTACTCAATTTTTTCCAAACCCTTCCTCCTTCTTCGGCTTTACTTCCTTTTGTTATACAACCCTTTTTCCCTCTCCCACTTCACCTTTTTTTTATATAAACCCCTTACTCCAAGTCCTGCTTTACTCCATTTTTTAAGCCCTTACCCCCCCCTCCTGCTCTATTCCTTTTTTCCAACCCCCTCATTCCACTCCCACTTTACTCCACTTTTTCAAACCCATTACTCCCTCTCCCACTTTACTCCCTCAGTTTTTTAAAACAAACCCCTTACTACTTCTCCGTCCTCAACACAACCCCCCATGCTGTATTCCCACCCATTTCCCCTTCTTAGCTTTTTATCATGCTACCATTAAAATAAACACTTATAATTTTCGCAGAAACATTTTATTTTCCTGAAACATGTAACTCATCATTTTAACTCTATGAAATGAAGTTTCGTCAGCATGTTTTCGTCAAGCATACTTTCTTCATTTTAAAAATTCTTCAGAATGACGGATTAACGTAGCAACATCAAGTACAAGAACAAAAGGAGCCACTGTCACACAGAAAAGAGTAGTCCATGAATAAGTTCACACAGTGCAGAAGAGCAGACTCGGCTACTGTTGGACTTTGCCCTTTTTGCAGGGTTATCCCCAAACTTTCTGCTTCTTCGACCTATTTTTTCCTGACGTGTTGTTGTTGGTTTTAGGACTCTGGGCACTTTACCACTGCTAATCAGTACTAAAGTGCATATGCTTTCTGTGTAAATTGTTATTATGATTGGTTCTCCCTGATTGGCATATTTGATTTACTGGTCAGTCCCTAGTAGAGTGCACTGAGTGTGCCAGGGCTGGTAAATCAAATACTACTAGTGGGCCTGCAGCACTGATTGTGCCACCCACACAAGTAGTCCTGAAATGGTAACTCAGACCTGCCACCGCAGTGTCTGTGCGCAGTTGTTAACTGCCATGTCAACTTGGCAAGTGCACCCACTTGCCAGGCCCTAACCTTCCCTTTTCTTACATGTCAGTCACCCCTAAGGTAGGCCCAAGGTACCCCTGTGGGCAGGGTGCAGTGTATGTGAAAGGTAGCACATGCCCTGATGTGTGTGGCATGTCCTGATAGTGAAATACTGCCAATTTCGTTTTTCACCATTGTAAGGCTATCTGTCCCCATAGGAAAGCATGGGAGTTAATTTATAACATCTTATAAATATAACTTACCATTGGGACCAGATAGGAAAATAAAGTTTAGTATGCCTGATCTCAGAATCTAAAGATGCATCTTTTAGGAAAGGTGATTTTTACATTCTGTGTTTGAAAATACCACTTTTAGAAAGTAGGCATTTTCTTGCTTAGCCATCCTGTGTGCTTCTGCTAGGATGTGTATTGACTGTCTGGCTGTGGAGTGACAGGGCTCCAGAGAGTCTGGATGAGTCAGCGCTAGGCTGAATAGACCTGATCTGCATTTGGATTGGTGGGAGGAATAACACCTGTACCTGAATAGGGTTGTGCCTGCCTTCCACAATGCTGGCTCCGCCCCCCTGTGATGTGTCTGGAGCCAAGGCTCACACTGACAATGGATGTTGTTGTGCACGTGCAGAGTGCCCCCCAGAACTGGTTTGAACTGGGCTCAGAGCCCCTTGCACAAAGAGAACAAAGACATTTTGGGGTATAAGTATTAGACCTAAAACCCCTGAACTTTAGACAACTTCTGGAATCAAGAGGAACCTTTGCTGAGGAGAAGAGCTGGAGAAACTGAGGAGAAGTACTGCCCTTGCTGTGTGTCTGGGGTTGGCCTTCAGTTGCTGTTTCTGCCAAAGAAAGGAGAAAGACTTTGCTGTGTCCCCTGCTTGAGGAAAGTCCCAAGGGCTTGAGTAGAGCTTGCCTCCTGTTTTGAAGTCTCAGGAACACAAAGACTTCACCCCCAGCTCCCCTGAACTTCCTTGCTGGGAGTTCTGACCTGCCAGGAGTTGCTTGTGACTGTGTGGGGCCTCTGGAGGTTGTTTCTGCTGCTGGGAGCTGGAAAGCAACGCAACAACAAGAATCAACGCATCGAGGGATTGCGGCTCAAGAAACCGCCGCAACTCCGCTTGACGCCGCCGCAGCATCCCAGATTTCCATGCATCGTCCCTGTGCAACAAGTTTTCCCCGACGCACCACCCGCGGATCAGAGTCGTCTCAGAATTGACGCATTGCTTCCCCCTACAGACCGGACCCGAAGCACCGCTCCCGTGTCCAGCGGAACTGTCGCATCGCACCCACGAAGGTCTCAGGAATCGACGCATCTTTGTTTTTCGACACTTCCTATCGCAGCGGCTGTTTGGCTTGGTGAATTTTGTCGCAGCGACAGGTACTTTGCAAGAATTCACGCATCCATAGTTTTCTATGGGCTCAGATGCTACAACCTTTTTAAAGTCATTTTTCTTAATACTTGTATGTTGGATGTTTGTCGTTTTGGTCTTGTTTAGTTTAGATAAAGATAATGTATTTTTCGAAACCGGTGTGGTGTCCATTTGTGGTGTTATCACTGTGTTACTGTGAGTGTTGGTACAAATCCTTTACACTTTGCCTTTGGGATAAGCCTGTCTGCTCGTGCCAAGCTACCAAGGGGGTGAGCAGGGGTTATCTAGAGTGTGTATCCCCCTTACCCTGACTAGAAGCAAGGGTCCCTATTTGGACAAAGGTACCTACCTCTGCCAACTAGAGACCCCCATTTCTAACATTGGTGGTCAGCGGTGAGGATTTGAACCTGTATTTGTACTTGACCCACAGTGATTGGTGTACATCACTAGTTTAGTGCAGACCACTACGCAACCACATACTGTGATTTATGTTTGGTTCTATTTTTGATCTTACCCTTGAGTTATCCACGCACCATGTCTCAGAATGGTAAAGCAGCAAGTGAGGTTGCAGATTTGGAGTTTGACTTTGAATTGTTAAGCAGTTACAAGGTAGAACAACTCAGGCAATTCTGCAAAAGCTTTGGTTGTCCCATGAAGAGCCACTTTAGAAAAGAGGAGCTACAGAAGGCCTTAGGGGCCTGGTGGGAGGCCAAAGAAGCTGGGGAGACAGATGATGCAGATGTGGATGGGGGTGTGCCAGAAGGTCGTATCAGATCCCAGGATTTGCCTGTTGGGAGAGCAGCCTCTAGGGCTGGCAGCAATCAGTCTTCCAGGATTTTTTCTCCAGAGGATTTGGAGGAAAGGCAAAGGGCCAGAGATCATGAGTTAGAGGTCATGAGAATAAAGGCAGAGGAGAGCAGGAACGCTTATGCCTTGGAAGAGAAGAAATTGATCTTGGCACATGAACTGAGAATGAGAGAGAATGAGAGAGCTTGATGAGGAGCTCAGAAGGCTTGAGGCCATGAGTGTCTTAGCTAAGAAAAAGGACATGTGTGTAGCTCATGAAGTGAGCTTGGCTGGGTTGGAGGTGGAGTCCAGCTCAGATGGTGGCAGAAAAATGTAGTGTCTAGTGCTGAGGGAGAAGTACACACCCAGAGATGTGGCGCCTGACTTGAAGGAGGGGGTTGACATACACCAAGGGGTTCAGAGTTATGAGGTAGCTCCAGTGGTGTGCAGTGTCCCTGAGGTGGATTGGGGAACTGGCACAGGGGTTCATATTCCTACTGGTGGGAGGGACACTCTCCTGACTCTAGATGAGAGGTCCAGGGAGAGGGGTTCCTCCATGGTAGCAGCCTTGGTGTGTGAGTGTGGAGACTGCCCAGCAGAGTGTGGGTTGAGTGACAGAGACAGTCAGACACTGTCTTGCCAATCTCAGGAGAGTGGTGTGGGGAACTTGTGCGAGGCACTGGATGGTGAGGCAAAGGGTAGGTTGGTTAACACGTGTGGGGCTGATTCGATTGTTGGAGAGCATATTTTAAGTCCCTGTTTTCCAGAGCTATGCCAACAGCCGGAGGAGTGTGAGTTTTCTGACCCCAGGGAACTTGCACTGGAGGTAGACCTTTTGGTGGATTCCAGAGGGTCTGAAGAAGCTTTTGGGAGTGAACCTGAAGGGGGTGGCTCAGGTTTTCCCCAACCAAGTGAGGTAGGGGAGGTTTGTGGTAGCCCAGATAGGTCCCAGAGTAGTGGGAGGGGTGTAGGGTCCCACGTCTGTCTCAGAGGAGAAGGAGTGGGCTGTGTCCCAAGGTGCCTGAAACCCAGTCCCCGGGCCTGGTTGGTTCCATGAGTGTAATTACACAGACGGAGGGTCCCTGAGTGTCCAAATGAAGGGGGAGGGAGGGTCCCTGAGTGTCCAAATGAAGGGAGAGGAAGGCAGGGAACATCAACACAAAATCAGAACAAAACCTCTCCCTATTGCAAATTCAAATAATTGGTATACATCCTACAATGAAAACACTGTCATTGTCCCAAATTTAAGAAAGAATTCTTCTTCCGTTTATATCAAAACATTTTCTTTATTTTGTATGATTTTCATGTAATTTAATTATATAAAATTCTTTATCTAAACAGAACAGAAATGAACATAGCCCCACAGTAATAAAAGGCACATTAACCATACCATACACACCAACACCAATCATACACATACACTCATATCAAAAACTACAGAGTCAACAAAACATAACAGAACCTAAAATTACAAATAGTGTGAACAAAAACAATACAGAAACATGAATTCCTAAATCATATCAAGACAACAGACAGAAAAAGCGCCGACGCGCGTTTCGGAGTGGAATTTAACCAACAATTCCTTCGTCAGGGCGCAAGGGTATGAGTAACTTGGTGGTATTTAACCATCCGGTAATCCTTGGCATCTAGGTACAATGCATAAAGTGGGGCTCCTTTATCACAATGTGATGTAGTATAAATATAAAACTAAACATGAAAAGTGAGATCAGAAAAACAATCCTAAATGAAGTAAGATTCAAACGTCCATCTTCTGAATCAGGAAAACGGAAGAGGGAATTCTGGTGTGGCTCAACAGCAGAAATCCCTGGGATTGCACATAAGATTTCAGCAAAAAAAGGAGAATGACGCGTGCTTCACACGAGCTGATGAAACATGAGTGAACACCAGGAGGGGGGCCTAGTCTGTACCGAGAGGCCATTCCCTGAGGGGGATCCCAAAGTGTCAGGTGAACTAGGAGGGACTGCTGTAACAAGCATCCCACCAGTACTGGTGTCTGGCAGCACCGCTCAAGTGGGGAGGGTGCATGAGTCCAGAGAAAAGGGTGAGGGGGGCAAAATCCCCAGTGGAAGGATCAGTGAGTCAGGGGTTGCCAGCTCGGAGGTCAGAGCACCCCAGGACTGACCCTGGTGAGGCCACTTCTGGCCTGGGGGGTCTTCATGCTCTGTCAGATGGACAGGAGGCTAGAGACTCTCGCACAACTCATGAGTGTGTTTCCCTTAGGGGGGGGCGGTGTACTCTCCCGGAAGTCCTGGGTTGCCAGGCACAGGTCCAGCCTAAGGGTACAGACCCTGGGTTGGAGGACCAGGTTCAGGGTGTGTCCCCTGACCTGGAGGAAGGGGCGACTGCTAACAGTGCCCCTAACAGTTTGTCTTCTGGGGGTACCACTCCAGGTGGGAGGGTGCAGAGCCCCAGGGTGGAGGACCGGGTGTGGGAGAGCCCACCCCAGTCCTGTGTCCAGCCGCAGGGTACAGACCCTGGGCTGGTGTATCAGTTGCAGAATAGCACCCCTGAACTGGTGGGAGAATTGTGCAGAACACCTGCCACAGGTGCCCTGACAATTCTGGATTCGAGGGGGGACTGCTCCCGGTGGGGGGATGCAGAGCACGGTGGAGGGGAACAGGGTGTGGGAGAGCCCACCCTCGTCTCCTGTCCAGCCGCAGGGTACAGACCCTGGGCTGGTGGGCCAGTGTCAGGATGCCATACCTGACTTGGCAGGAGGGAGAGTGGACAAAAGAAGCCAGGCACCTGGGACTACCACCCCCCACTTTCTGACGCCACAGAGGTTAGAGAGGCCTGAAAGGCATGAGGCATGGCTCTCATCACTGACAGTTGTCAGTGGCCACTGTGGCTTGCTGTCCTGGTGGACAGAGTTGCCCCTGGGAGGGGGACAGGAGTCATACCCTGGAGGTGGACTGGGCCACACCACTGTGTTGGCAATGTGGGTACTGTCTGCCTGTTGGGACACATCTGTGAGCAAAGTAAGTTTAGGCGCTGCACAGATGGGGTCCACAGGTGAGAAGGGTTCCCCATGGGTTAGTTTAGTGGGCCATGAGAGTATGGATAGAGGGATCCAACTAGGTTCAGGAAGGCATAGAACGGGAATAGACACCTGCTGTTGCGGGCCAGGTTCCACGTTCTATCGCCCCAAGCAGGGAAGCCCATCGAGGGATGGATTGGTCTATCCTGGCTTTAGGCTGGAAGGGGGTGGTGTTGGACTTGGCCCTTTTTGCAGGGTTATCCCCAAACTTTCTGCTTCTTCAACCTATTTTTTCCTGACCTGTTGTTGTTGGTTTTAGGACTCTGGGCACGTTACCACTGCTAATCAGTACTAAAGTGCATATGCTCTCTGTGTAAATTGTTATTATGATTGGTTCTTCCTGATTGGCATATTTGATTTACTGGTCAGTCCCTAGTAGAGTGCACTGAGTGTGCCAGGGCTGTTAATCAAATACTACTAGTGGGCCTGCAGCACTGATTGTGCCACCCACACAAGTAGTCCTGAAATGGTAACTCAGACCTGCCACCGCAGTGTCTGTGCGCAGTTGTTAACTGCCATGTCGACTTGGCAAGTGCACCCACTTGCCAGGCCCTAACCTTCCCTTTTCTTACATGTCAGTCACCCCTAAGGTAGGCCCAAGGTACCCCTGTGGGCAGGGTGCGGTGTATGTGAAAGGTAGCACATGCCCTGATGTGTGTGGCATGTCCTGATAGTGAAATACTGCCAATTTCATTTTCACCATTGTAAGGCTATCTGTCCCATAGGAAAGCATGGGAGTTAATTTATAACATCTTATAAATATAACTTACCATTGGGACCAGAGAGGAAAATAAAGTTTAGTATGCCTGAACTCAGAATCTAAAGCTGCATCTTTTAGGAAAGGTGATTTTTGCATTCTGTGTTTGAAAATACCACTTTTAGAAAGTAGGTATTTTCTTGCTTAGCAATCCTGTGTGCTTCTGCTAGGATGTGTATTGACTGTCTGGCTTTGGAGTGACAGGGGCTGAGGATGTGCAGTGGCTCCAGAGAGTCTGGATGAGTCAGCGCTAGGCTGAATAGGCCTGATCTGCATTTGGATTGGTGGGAGGAGTAGCACCTGTACCTGAATAGGGCTGTGCCTGCCTTCCACAATGCTGGATCCGCCCCCCTGTGGTGTGTCTGGAGCCAAGGCTCACACTGACAATGGATGTTGTTGTGCACTTGCAGAGTGCCCCACAGAACTGGTTTGAACTGGGCTCAGAGCCCCCTTGCACAAAGAGAACAAAGACATTTTGGGGTATAAGTATTAGATCTAAAACCCCTGAACTTTAGACTACTTCTGGAATCAAGAGGAACCTTTGCTGAGGAGAAGAGCTGGCAAAACTGAGGAGAGGTACTGCCCTTGCTGTGTGTCTGGGGTTGGCCTGCAGTTGGTGTTCCTGCCAAAGAACGGAGAAGGACTTTGCTGTGTCCCCTGCTTGAGGAAAGTCTCCACAGGCTTGAGTAGAGCTTGCCTTCTGTTTTGAAGTCTCAGGAACACAAAGACTTCACCCCCAGCTCCCCTGAACTTCCTTGCTGGGAGTTCTGACCTGCCAGGAGTGCCTGTGACTGTGTGGGGCCTCTGGAGGTTGTTTCTGCTGCTAGGAGCTGGAAAGCAACGCAACAACAAGAATCAATGCATTGAGGGATTGCGGCTGAAGAAACCAACGCAGCGCCGCTCGACGCCGCCGCCTCATCCCGGATTTCCACGCATTATCCCTGTGCGACAAGTGTTCCCCAACCCATCACCCGCGGATCGGAGTCGTCTCAGAATTGACGCATCGCTTCCCCCTACAGACCGGACCAGACGCACCGCTCCCCTGTGTCCAGCGGAACTGTCGCATCGCATCCACGAAGGTCTCAGGAATCAACGGATCTCTTTGTTTTTCGACACTTCCCTTCGCAGCGGCTGTTTGGCTTGGTGAATTTTGTCGCAACGACAGGTACTTTGCAAGAATTCACGCATCCATAATTTTCTATGGGCTCAGTTGCTAAAAACCTTTTTTAAGTCATTTTTCTTAATACTTGTATGTTGGATTTTTGTCGTTTTGGTCTTGTTTAGTTTAGATAAAGATATTTTATTTTTCGAAACCGGTGTGGTGTCCATTTGTGGCGTTATCACTGTGTTACCGTGAGTGTTGGTACAAATACTTTACACATTGCCTTTGGGATAAGCCTGTCTGCTCGTGCCAAGCTACCAAGGGGGTGAGCAGGGGTTATCTAGAGTGTGTAGTCCCCTTACCCTGACTAGAAGCAAGGGTCTCTATTTGAACAAAGGTACCTACCTCTGCCAACTAGAGACCCCCATTTCTAACAGCTACACAATGACATACAAAGTACACCAAAGAGAAAATCAGACCCTCGATAAGCACATGGACAGGCATGTACAAGTTCACACTGTAACTTGTCTTTCTTTGGCAAAACCATGGCGGCAGTCCCAGATTGAACACCATTTGAAGGAATTTGAATATGTTATACATTATGTGTATATGAGCCTACCTTTGAGGATGCCTTTGTGAATCACCTCTAAGTGCCCTCTTAATTTAAGTTATTTGTTTGCATGGAATGATATTGCTTCTTTGAGGAACTAGTGAGTCAACGATAAATGGAATTTGCACTGAGCAAGGGTTTAGAAATGCACAGAATTGAAAATCTTAGTCAGAAATGAGGCTGGAGATTTCAAAATGACGAGCATTAGCTGACCTGATATTTAGGATTGTTCACTTTAGATAAGAGTAGGTGCTTGTAATAGAAAGCATTTAGTTGTAAATGCATGTATTAATAATGAGGTTGTGTTGGGTCGACTGGAGTCACAGGCTCTGGCACAAAGACAGGAGTGCTACATGGTTGAAACAAGAAAATGGGCTGGATGTTGTCACATTGTTAAGGTTGTTAGGTAAGTTGAATAATGAAGAGTTAACCGGAGTCTTGTGGGTGGGTTGAAGGATAAATGGCGATCTAGAGCTTTCGATGACACACATTACTATGCTTAAAAAGTATTAGTCTATAAAGGGCCCAATAAACAACGCAGTGGCAAACTGTCGGAATAGGTCATCACAGATATTTTGCTTCTAGTTCCTTAGACTTCAGAGTGATGAAGAGTTGATAATGGTGGTGAGGAACAGGGGCCTACCTGGTCGACTACCATGAGGTGAGACATACATCGTAGAATAGTACAGGAGGGTGGTATGTGGTAAATGACCAATGAGTAGGACTAGGTGTAGTATAAGATAGTTTGAGGCAAAACCAATAAATACAAATATAAAACAGAGAAGGAGGTGCAAAGGAAGATGAGTTTGGCCGAGGATAAGACAGGAAGAGTAGTAGGAATAATTCAGAGTAAGGTAGGAGTGAGAGTAGAAGTGAAAGTAGGAGTAGAACGGTGTATGTGTAGAAACAGGATAAGGAGTAAGATTATGAGTAAGAGAAAGAGTAGCATTATGTGGAATAACAGGATTAGGGGAAAGAGTAAGAGCAAGGGTAAGAGAAGTATTATTCATGGGGATGGAGAAGACAAAAGGGCGGGAGTAAGAGTAGGAATTAGAGTGGCAGTAGAAGTAGGGACAGAAATAGTAACAAGACAAGAAAAAAAGATGGGGTAGGTGCAGAATGAGAGTAGTGGAATGGATTGATGAGTACCGACTTAATTGGGGAAGAGGGGAGCTAGGGTTGGACTAGGAATAGTGATAGGAGTAGGAGTATGAGAAAGGTTAAGAGTAGGTGTGGTTTGGGAATGGGCAACTTGGTAAACCTCCAATGCAGTGCATGGATGCTTCACCAATCATACATTACAATGGAAGGACTACTTAGACTGACTTAAGCACGTAATAGGTAATACTCACGTGGGTTAATCCAAAATGTGAATGACACTTTCCGCAAGCAAAAACTGAAAGGGGACGAGCCAAGCAACTAATGGCTGACACAAATCACTTCTGTATGAATGCATGGGTGTGTATAATAAATATATATATTTAATTTTTTTTAACTGAAAAAACCAAAGGTTACAGGGAAGTTTTAGTTAGGAATTAGCATTTAAAAAACCTTTGAAAATCACTGAAAAAAACAAAGGATACAGGGCATTACAGATAGGAAGTGCAATAAAAAAAAAAAGCCTTTAGAAACTCACTGAGAAAAACCAAAGGTTACAGGGACGTTCTAGTTAGGCTCAGGTTTCACTCGCACAAAACCAGAGAAATTCAGCAGTTCTAGTTAGCTGAGCTAACTATAACTCGCGCCCCGCAATGCACTGCTTCTGACCTCACATATTACATCACTCATGACATGGTCAGTGACAGCACTCATGACATCTCAAATGACATCACTGATTACATCAACATGTGACTGAGTGTTTTTATAAAGTTTATGAGTGTTAAATATATATATATATATATATATATATATATATATATATATATATATATATATATATACCAAGGTCTATTGGTGAATCATGGGTGTATGAGTGCCTGTATGGATGATTCAGTGGGTGTGTGACTGACTGTATAAGTGAGTGATTAGGTGTCTCAGTGAATGTATGTGTGAGTGAATGGTTGTGTAAATGTCTGCATCAGTCTGCCAGTTAGTGTCTAAGGGATTGTTTGGGTGTGTGTGAGGGTGAGTGGCTGTATGGGTGACTGATTGGTTGTCTGAGTACCTGTATGGGTGTCTGAGTGTGTGTGTGTGTGCAGGTGAAGGGGTGTGTGACTGCCTGTATGGATGAATGAGTGGGTGAGTCAGTGGCTGTATGGCTTAGTGAATGCGTGGGAGAAGGGCTGTATGGGTGAGTGAGTGTGTGTATGGCTGTGTGGGTGAATAGGTAGATGAGTGTAGGAAGCTGGCTCTGTGTATACTATACCAAAGTAAGTTATAGGGTGGACAGAGTCCAGGGAGTCACCAGAGGTAAAGCAGAGGCTAAATTAGGTAAGTACTAACAGATCTCTTTGTGGTAGTGTGGGCAAGCAGTTAGGCTTATCCAGAGGGTGTGTTAAGCATTTATTGTATTCACTCAATCAAGACTGATGGCACTCACTCCGAGACAGAATACAGACCAATTGGGTAAGTATAAAAAACGTATACTTATATTTTATTTCTAGAACTAAGCAGAACTTGGTACAGGTAGGTAAAATGTACTTTCAATTGTAAACCTTTACACAGAAATGTAATTGGTAACGGATTTGCAATTGTTACAGGTTGACATATTTTCAAAAAGCAGTTTAAATTACACAGTAATTACTTTTAGGATACTTTCAGATTACATCGACTACTTGGGGTGGTATGCCTAGAGACCACTTGATGGATCTCACAATACAAGGCAAATAAGACTTTTAAAGCTTTGCAGGTTAGTTACTTCATACAAACATCAGTTCCACACAACATTTTAGGGCCAAAAACACAATACTGATCCCTATGGGAGAAAAATAGTAATCCGTTTCACAGGTAAGCATTCGACTTACGAGTGGGAGTTTTGGAGGTTAGGACCAAGGTTCCCCGAGGTCTAGGTAAGCACTCAAGTTGCACCACCAGCGGCACTGGGGCAGCCGGGTGCAGAGTGCAGGGACCCAATGTTAGCCAAGGGGGCATTTGGTTAGGGGCTGCTTGTGAGCACACCACTCTGGTGTGGGAGCAAAGCTCCTGGAGTTAAGGTCAGCACTGCAGGGGCCAACGATCAGCATAGGAGCTGCACCAACAGAGGAACAGGGTGCCAAGAAAACGTTGGGGACCCTATGGCTTCCAATGAAGACCTTCGGTTCGGCAAAATTGCTGCAGGCTCAGGCAGGGAGTCTTCCTGAAGGCGACTACCGGCTGGAGAGGTAAGTTGGGTTCTTGGGGGATGCCTGGACACTGTCGGTTGGGCCACCCAAGGCCATGGGGCGTCGGGTGCAGGGGTGTCTTTTGGAGTCAGGTTTCTTTACCAGCTCCGGTCACGGGGACCCTTCAGGTTGATGCTGTAGGTGTCGTCTTGAAGCTTGAGGGACGTCAGGGATTACCAGATCCAGCTCAGGATCACTGGAGGGACCGCCTTGTGGTGTGGGGACACTAACGCGGGTCGTGGGCGTCAGGTGCAGAATCGCGGAGCTGCCTGGATCCGGATTCTGTGGGTGAGTCTTGGCTTGAGCAAATCCAGTGCTCATGGGAGACAGAGTAGGTTAGTTTAGAGCAGGCAGGTCCTCCGGGCTTTGGGGGTTGCTGGCTGCTGGACTCGCTGGGGTTCTCGCTGTAGGCAGGTCGTAGACGGGACAGAGTGGTAGGGCTGGGGCCACAGCAGTTGGTGACCACTTCTTCCTGGGTCAGCACGGCTCTTCGGTCCTTCTTTCTTCCTCGAATCTGAGGCAAGGATCAGGGTTGCCCCTAAATACTAGATTTAGGGGCATTTAAAGGTGTGTGTAGGTTGGGACCAATGGGTCCCTTCCTTGGGGTGGGTACACCCCCTATTATGCCACCCTCCAATGGGAGGGGGCATAATAGGCTGAGTCCCCTCGTCTTCGAGATGGAGGGGACTGAAATGTGGGCTTCACCTCACCTTCCCTACCGGAGGGGTGGGGTTGGCAAAAGTGGGCACACCTCTTACTAGCTTTGTTTTCCTGCCGATTCTCCGGCCTAAAATGGGGGGGCAGAACTGGCGGGAGCCAGTTGTTGGGGACAGGATATGTCAGGGACAGCTTCCAAACGCTTCCCTTTCGTGGACCCAGCCCATCCTGGGGGAGGAGGCATGACGCCTCTGCCCAGGATGGGCTTTGTTTCTGGACCCAGAGTGTGGAGGCTCTCTACCCAGGGGTCCAGAAACCTGTCAGGTGGTGGAAAATGGCTGGCAGCCATTCAGGAACCACACCAGGGCTGGTCGTTTTTCAGGGGCATCTCTAAGATGCCCTCTGAGTGCATTTTACAATAAATCCCACACTGGCATCAGTGTGGGCTTAATGTGCTGAGAAGTCTGCTACCAGTTTTTATTAAAGCCATTATGGAGCTGTGGAGTTCTTAATGACCAACTCCCAGACCATATACTCTTTATGGCTTTACTACACTTACAATGTCTAAGATTGGACTCAGACACTGTAGGGGTACAGGGCTCATGCCACTGTACCCTCACCTGAGGGCTAGTGCACCCTGCTAGAGGGGTTGCTTACCTAGGCCTCAGGCAGTGGGTTGTAGGCATGGCACACAGGGATGTGTGCCATGTCGACTCTTCACTTTTCTCTGCTCCAAAACATGCCGCCTGCCATGGCAGTGTGTGGGTGTTAAGGTACAGGGCCTCAAAGGGTTGCACAATAGGTGCTGCAACCCTTAGAGGCCTTCCCTGGTCACAGTGCCCTTGGTACCCATGGTAACTTTTACAAGGGGCTTTCCTGTGGCCAGAGATGTGCCAATTGTGGGTACAAAGGTACAGTTTTGGGAAAGAACACAGGCCCTGGGAACCTGATTGACAGGGACCCAGGGCACATCAAGTCAGGTTGCATCAGATGTCAGGCAAAAAGTGGGGGTAACCATGCAAAAAGGGGCACTTTCCAACAATGTGTCAGTGGTATGGGGTATGTGAGTGACTGTATGGGTGAGTGAATGTGAGAGTGGCTATATGGGTGAATGTGTGCTTTTGTCAGTGACTGTATAGGTGAGTGAGTACGTATTAGTATCTGTATGCGTAAGCAAGTGGGGGGTGTGTGTGTAACTGAATGGGTGAGTAAGTGGCTGTGATTGACTGTATGGGTGGTGTGAGCAGCTCTATGGGTGACTGAACCAATGTGTGAGTGGCTGGGTGGGTGCATGAGTGGCTGTATGGGTCAGTGAGTGGATGTGTGCGCATATCTATGAATCGGTGAGTGGGTGTGAAAGTTGTGTTATGGGTCTGTGAATGGGTTTGTGAATGGTCGTGTGGGAATGAGAGTGGGTGTATGAAAGGTTCTATGGGGTGTGAGTGGGTGCGTTAGTGATTTTGTGGATGATGTCATCAGGGATGTCATCAGTAATGCCATTTGGGATGTCATCAGTGATGCCACTGACCATGTCATGAGTGATGTACTATGTGAGGTCATAAGCAGTGCATTGCGGGGGCGCGAGTTATAGTTAGCTCAGCTAACAATAACTGCTGAATTTCACTGGTTTCGTACAAGTGAAACCTGAGTCTAACTGTAACTTCCCTGAAACCTTTGTTTTTTTCAGTGAATTTCAAAGGTTTTTTTAAGAGGTAATGGCGTTTACAGAGTGGTGGAGAAAGGGGAGTAGGCCTCCGACCAGCTCTCAGGAATCCCGCTGTGTAGGACTTACAGGAGGTACCAGGAGAGCTTCTTGGCCCCCCAAGGTCCCTCAGGAGTAAAGTGGACTTCATCTCCCAAACAGTAGTGCACCAAGAGCCGCGTTTGCAGAGTAGTGGAGAAAGGGGGCGTGGCCTTCGAAGACCTCTTAGCAATCCCGCTGTGTGGGGCTTACTGGAGGCAACAGGAGGGGTAGTTGGCCCCGAAGGATATCCTTGGGGGAAAACTACTCCTCGTGTATGTGGATATATTTATTTTGGAAAACAGAGTATGTGATTGGTATGCACTTTGAATTTATGTAAGGAGTGGTCTCAGGGAGTGAGATTTGCAGTCCTGACGATGCTACAGGCAAGGGATGGCAGAAACATGTAGACCAGATACAAAGAAGAAGTTAAGGCCATTGAACACCTCACAATCTTCCCAGTTTCTTTCCAGATTTTAATCATACCGACTGGGGAGTATATTAATGTAATGACAGCCAACGGATAGGTATTTTCAACCCAGAAGAAACCCCTCCAACTCCTATTCACTAGAAACATTGGTCTGATACCATTCAGGTCTCCTGTGTAATTGATACATAGCAGCACAGCCCATTCAGTAGCGGAACTGGAAGGAACCCAATGACGAAGCATGCCACCAAGGGGTAACCCTGGTGGGTGAGGGTTCTCCTTACAAAAAGCAGGTCTGGTCAGTCCACTTGGTTGGGTAGAGCGCTTTATTGTGAATACTGAAGCGCAGTACCAGGCTACTGAATAGCTAGAGCAGAACACAGCAACTCTACGAGGGAGGGTACCATACAGTAGTAGGTGCTGTGGCATAAACCCAAGAAACTGAACAGCAATTATTTTAACAGAGAAGGAAAGTTAATTGTTAGATGGATAAATATAAAGGAGTGGTGCAAAAGATAAAAACAGAAATAGTTGATCTGGCTAGCAGAAACTGAAATTAGCAGACATAGGCCAATAAGCAGAGCAGGCTGGCAAGACTGAGTCAGAGGCAGGAGATAGAAAAGACAGGACGACAGGTTAAAAACAGAAGCACAACTTGCAAAAGAATCAGGGCATCTATCAGCAGTAGTAGTTACCTGACGCTGTTGGAGAACAAAGGATCTAAAGGTGGTCAACATCGAAAAGGAAGTGGAATGTTTAATAGGTATCTTTTGTAAGAGGTCATCAATTTAAACAATAGACCCATGCGTACGGGGAGAGGCAGATGGTTCCTTGCAAAACAAAAAAACTTTGCATATTTCATTCCTCCAGCCGACTAAACATAATTATAGTAAGCCAAGATGGTGAAGGCCATACAAAAGAAAATATGGCACAGTATCACAAAGTCAACTCATAAATAAGCACCCATAACTGATAAACCTCAAAACAGCTGCCCAAGAAAAAAGCCAGACCAATAAATCCAAAATGTAGAGAACACAAGTAGACAACAGGCCTCCACAACACTACTGTTCAGTTGCAAGCGAGGTCATGATCACTCTGTTAGGTATCAAGGTGGAGACTTATCTGGGTTCTGGGACAATCCTGCTTACAGGCCAATATCAGCAATGTATCCCACAAGAATATCAGGAACTATCTCACTTCAATTGAATAACCAAGTAACTCTCTTGTACACAATGACTATTTAAGGGTTATGAGTCATGGCTTACTCAAGGAGTTGATAGTAGGTTTGGAACTCAGATTCAGTATGACAAGTACTAACATACAAGCCACACGTCCGCACAGAGCTATAGCTTCTAACACGAAGAGGTATTTGTATATTGATTAACTGATTCAGAGGGTGTTTTGTAAAGTACCCTACTACGCTGAGGAGTGTTCTGGCACTGGCATTTATATGTTGGAAATATGAGGGAGTTGGAAACGTGAACAATGAATATTTGAACGACTTAGCAATTTTTGAGGGCGTTATAAAACCTTGGATTTATAGCAGCTAGTCATTATGCTGGTCTGAGAGCTGGGACACTTCCGTAGGAAGCAGCTGTTGGCTTGTACAAATCATTTAATTCATTAGTGGTCAGACACAATAAATTAAAATTACGTTGGTGACAGTGGCCAGGCAGGCCACAAGACAGTGGCAGTTTCCCGAGATCAGCAGGTGCTCACATTTTTGTCAAGCCCTCCTTAACTGTGAGCATGGTCTTGGCTTACTACAGCCCAGAAGCTGGTGGATGCATAGAGATACTCTTTGGCTCCAGCAAGAACATGAAAATGGCAGGATTACCTCCGCAGAGGTGGGACTGCAAACAGATTCAGACCAGGAAGTCCTGGAGAACCGAATGGCCAAAGTGGCCATACGACGGACTGGACTGTCCAGGCAGTAGTGCTTGGTAAATGTGTGCAGAGATGTCAATGCTGCAGCCTGACAGATACCGAGGACAGGAGCTCCATAAACTAATGCAGTGGTCGCAGCTTTGGAGCTGGTGGAATGAGCCCGCAAGCCCTCAAGGGGTTGCATCTTGGCTAGTCCGTAGCAGATTTTAATGCAGAGAACAATCCATCTAGAGATGGTCTGTTTCTGCACAGCTTTTCCTTTCTTTGCCCTGACGAACCCAAATAAGATATGATTGTCTACCTGATGCTCTTTGGTACGATCAATGTAGAACGATGACGCTCTTTTGGGTCCAGGCAGTGGAGTCTCTCCTCCTATTTGAAAGGGTGAGGCAGAGCAAAGGTCGGCAGTGTGAGGGTCTGGCAGACGAGGAAGGGTGTCACCACTTTAGGCAGAAAGAGGCACATGTTCTCAGAACCAGTTTATCTGGGAAAAGGTAGTGTATGCAGCTAGCTAACCCTCCTTATCGATGTAAGGTGCTCTAGAAAGACTGTTTTGATGGTCAAGAGATGCAGAGGGCAGCTAAGCATAGGCTCGAAAGGTGAGTAGATCAAAAAGGTCAGAACCAAGTTCAGGTCCCATTGGGGCATGATAAAGAGTTTTGGAGGAAATGTGTTGGGGTCCTTTGAGAAAACAAGTCACAACAGGTGACTTGAACATAGAGGGCTGATCCGGTAACCGCAAGAAAGCCGAAATGCCCAAAGCAAAGTCTTGTTGGGCTAACGAAAGAATAAATACCACCTCGTACGAAGGTGTAGAGCAGGAATCAACATTTTTTATAGCACACCAAGCCACAAACAATTCCCAACGGCAGGAGTATACTGTCTTGATTGAGGGACACCTGGCTGCCAGAATGACATCGCAGACTTCTGAAGGGAGGTCAAAAAGTTACAGTTGCCTCCACTCAATCTCCGTGCATGAAGGCAAAGCATGCACAGGTTCGGGTGCACGACCCTCTCCTGTTGCTGTGACAGAAGATACTCTCAAAAATGCAGCCTGATCGGAGGACCGATGCTCATGCTGAGGAGTTCAGGATACCATGCTCTCCATGCCAAATTCAAAGCCACAAGAATGACTTGGACTTGGTCATTCCTGATCTTCTTGAGAACTCTGGGTAGGAGTGGTATTGGCGGAAAGGCGTACAAGGAGGCCTGTATTCATTTGTGACCGCTACGTTTCCAAGCGGCAGCCACCTTGGAAACTCCAGCGCGCCCAACTGCTGACATTGCGCATGCTCAGCAGTGGCAAATAGATCTAACTAAGGTTCTCCCCAGTCGTGGACGAGACCTTGCATCACCTCTAGGTGGAGACGTCATTCATGATCCACGAGGCATCAACGGCTGAGTTTGTACACCCTGGCGTTCAGAGAGCCCGCCGGGTGTTGTACGATGAGGAATATGTCCTGACGTTTCAGCTATGCCCAGAGGCACAGGGCCTCTTGACACAGGGTCCACAATCCCACCCTGTTTGTTGCAATACCACATGGTGATGCGGTTGTCTGTGAAGACCTAAACTAGCCTTCTCTTGATGGAAGGAAAGAAGGCTTTCAATGCCAGGCAAAACGCTCTTAACTCCAAAACGTTGATGTGCAGCTAAGACTCCAGCAGAGAACAGAGTCCTCCGATTTCCACCTATCTCAGATGGCCGCCCCCACACAGGAGTGACGCATCTGTCACCACAGTCAGCTCTGGGTGGGGAAAGTAGAGGGGTCTGTGGCTGACCAAATCGCAGTTCGTCAGCCACCACTGCAGACCATTTGCAGTTTCCACCAATATCTGGAGCAGGTCAGAGAGATTCTACTGATACTGCACCCACTGGGACTTCAGGTTCCACTGCAATGCCTGCATGGGCCAGCGGGCATGTGTCACCAGCAGGATGCAGGAGGCCATGAGGCCCACCAGCCTCAGAGTCAGTGTCACCGAAATCCAGGACAGAGGGAGAAACCTGTCCAGAATGGCTTAGATGAAAGGAGCATCTGAGAGGGAGTCATGTGTGACTTCGACATGTTTACAGTGAACCCCAGGGGACGCAGGACGCCCGCTGCAGTCTGGAGGTGGGAGATGACTGCCTGGGATGAGCCTGCCTTCAACAGCCAGTGGTTGAGGTAGAAGACTGGAACCCCTGACCTATGCAGATGGGCTGCAACCAGTGTCATTACCTTGGTGAACATACGAGGTAGCTGTGAAGGCCAAAAGGCAAACTGAAAGAGGTTGTTACCCACCATGAACCACAGGTAATGCCTGTGGACAGGCAGAACAGGTATGTGAAAATAGGCGTTGTGCAAGTTCAACGCTATCATCCAGTCTCTGAGGTCTCACGACCGGAGCAGATACAGATCCAGAACCGGATCCAAGGGGCCTGACTGGTGCTGAGGGCAGACCTGCAGGCAGGAATCCAGTGCAGGTGGCCGCCAAATCCATGGGGCCTGAATGGGCTTCAGAGGGGTCAGCATGCCCAAACTGAGGTGCATGGCCTCATAAAACTCCTTTGATTTGGCAGGGCTCGCTCCTGCTACGGGAAACTCAGAGGCGCGGAGCAAACCCAGACTCAAGCTCTGCAGTTTAAGTGTGGGAGCTGGTCCAAAATGTGTGGCGTCGTTCCTGCGCCTCGTCCGAATACTTGGACCGGCACGGCAAAGTCAAAGAGCGCTTTGACTTCTTATATTTCTTTGATCTTTTTGTGGGACTTACGTGATGACAACTTTAAGCGTGATGACTAGCGCCAAGAACGGTTCAGTTAGCGAGCCTGGTGCTTTGCGGAGTCAACTGGTGTTGGGTGACCAGAAGCTTCAGGGACCACTACCAAAGCACATTAGGATTCCAGATGCGACAGATTCCACAGGAAACAGCATTTAAAACACAGACATCATGCAATGACTACCACACATCATTTACCACGCAATGTTTTTATCATGCAAATTAAGTATATTTAGGATATGATGTTATAGTTAAGTGAATATGACAGTACCAAGATAACGTTTTGAACTCAACACACAACAGAAATTCACCAGTTATAGTTAGCAGAACTAACTAGAACTTGCGGCCTTGCCATGCACTGCTTATGACCTCACATATTGCATCACTCATGGCATGTTTTATGACATTTATGACACCAATGATGACATCTCAAATGACAATTGATGACATCACTGATGACATAAGCCAATAAGTGTAGGCCCGGGGCCCAGCTGCATTATTATGGGAAGAGGGGCTTGAGGCCCGGGGCACTCACTAATTAGCACATTGGGGGCAGCGTACGGAAGACCCAGGGTCCCCTCTGCCCAAGTCGACTCATTGCATTATTCAGGAGCTTGCATTGCTCCCGCCTGGAGGGGGCATCTATTTAAGATTGCTCCCTCCAGGTGGGAGCAATATCGGTTTACCTGCCTGCAGGAGTGCAGGCAGGGAAACAGATGTATGCTCCTACCTGACAAGAGCATGTGTAAATCTCCCGCCGAGTGGGAGCACATATGCCTCCCCGGCTCCAGGCTACTCCAGGCGGGAGCAAACACATTTCCCTGCTCATGCTAATGCGGGCAGATAAAATACTCTGCCCTAGGAGTAATTAAGCCGGCCCCAGGGGATGGGGTCTCAGGGGCCTTTCAAAAGCTCAGGGAGGGTGCCACGTGCCCCCCCTTTTTTTAAAAACAGAAATCAGCCCCAGGGGATGGGGTCCCCAGAGCAGCCGTCAACTCTGAGAGAGGGGGCTGTGTGCCCTTCCTGCCCTAATGTATGATATCTGGTCCCAGGGGATAGGGTACCCGGGCTCAAAATGGGCTTGGGGTGGGGGGCCCTACTCACAACCCCCTCCCCAAGTATTTCAGAAAAAAAGGTGGGCCGCCAGCTTTTTCTTTTTTTGCTTTGTTTGCTGTGATCCCTTGTGAGTCCAGCAGGATCACCGCAAAAAATGCAGTTTAAAAAAAAAAAGGTCCCAGGTGTGGGGTGAAGGGAAGCTGGTCCCCCTGGGTCCCACCCACAGGGCCTAAGGGGGTTAGGGTAGCCCTACCCAGCCCCCTTATTATTTTTATTAGAAAAGCATTGCAGGACAGTTGTCTAGGGCCCTGAGCACTGTAATGGGGGTCAACTACATTTTTCTCATGTCGCTGGCAGCCAATAAGAGCACTCACTCCCATGGGAATCTGACTCCCACTGGAGCAAATTTGGCCAAGGGGAAAAAGCCCCTTGGGCCAATCAGAAGGCTCTATTTTCTATAATTGGTTTTGAGGGACACTCACAATAGGCCCATGAACCTAACTGCCCAGATATACAAATATTTTTAACCTTAATTTCTCAAAAACTACTGAACAGATTTACACCAAATTCACAAAAAGCAGAATATATGTACCAAGATCTACGTTCCAGCCAAATTTTGTGTTATTGCGTTCAGCACTTTTTGCAGCAGTGCTTCTTAACCCCTTCGGTGCGCGGCCGATTTTCGCCCTGTGCGGGGCGTTTCATTGAGTGGGCGGGTTCATGACGAGCTCAGCTCGTCATGCGCACACGAGCACTGCGCAGTATGACGAGCTGAGCTCGTCATGAGCACCGAAGGGGTTTAAAAGGTCCATGGAAAATGATCGCCCCGAAACGTCCCATGCACAAACTCGGTAAAAAGAGCACTTTTTGGGAAAGTTTTGTGAAGATTTGTCAAACTGTGCCAAAGGTATTAGCAACACAAAAAATGCATTTGCTATGAAAACACAACCCTAACTATACCTACCCAGTGGCAACTGCCACTGGGATATGGATATAAAATATATTATATGAAATATATAAATATGAATATAAAACTAGGGCATTTTTAGGGTTTAGGGGTGGGCAAGAGTACAGGGTGGTAAGGTTTTTTTTTTTTAGGGTTTAGCGGTGGAAAGGGTATTTGTAGGTGTAAATGTATAATATGTTTGAAAAATGGTGCCCCCCAAAATATATATATATATCTCAAAACAAAACCCTTTCAGGCATAGAGTGACAAATAAATTATGCAAAAACAGAAGCAGAGAACTCTGGGTAGTTCTCAAGTTTAGGTGGAAAGCAGCTCCAGTAAGAGCACTCTCAACACCAGCGACACTCTACATTTGCTCACCTCAAATGTCTGCTTTTCTATCAAAGTTTTTAAGCATAGGATTAGCGCAGTGCTATCCACGCCGAGATAGAAAGGGACAAAGTCTTTTGCCATTTTTACAGCAAAGTCTTTAAGCATAGGACTAGCACAGTGCTGTCCATGCCGAGCTGTAAAATGACAAAAGTCAATTACCACTCCTATGCTTAAAGACTTTGATAGAAAAGCAGACATTTGAGGTGAGCAGATCTAGAGTGTCGCTGGTGTTGAGAGTGCTCTATACAGGAGCTGCTTTCCACCTAAACTTGAGAACTACCCAGAGTTCTCTGCTTCTTTTTGTGTGTATATATATATATATATATATATATATATATATATATATATATACACACACATATATAAATATTACATTACCCTACCCAGTGGCGGTCGCGACTGAGTAGTTCTAGTTAGGATCAGGTTTTCATAGGAATGGCTTTTTGAGTTGCTAATAACTTTGGCGCTGATTGACGAATCTCCACCAAACTTTCCAAATAAGTTCTACTTTTAACTAGTTTGCGCAAGGAAAGTTTCGGGGTGATCCGTCAAGCCCGGGCCGAGGAAAGGGGGGGGGGGGGGGTTGCATAGGAACTTTAGTCACAGCTATAGGCCAAACCCCTGAACGGATTTATACCAAATTTGTCAGAAAGCTAGATCTTGGTCTAGAAAGAGTGCTTTTTGTGTTTTTATGTAACTGCGCTCAGTAGTTTTGGAGCAATCAAGGTCAAACAAATGGGTCTATATCATG
The DNA here is from genome assembly GCA_963921515.1 of Calotriton arnoldi. NCBI lineage: Eukaryota > Metazoa > Chordata > Amphibia > Caudata > Salamandridae > Calotriton > Calotriton arnoldi. The sequence goes on from CAWUFW010002056.1 coordinate 967,460, forward strand.
CCACAGAGGATCGGTGGGCTCGACAGATCTCCTACTGAGATCTGATTGGCTGTCGTCGAATCAACTAGGAAGTGGTACCAGAAGGAGAAGGACCCCGTGTGGGGACAAAAACAATTTTTTAAAGTCTGCCTCAATATTTTTTTAAAAAGCAGGCTCCACTCGTGTTTTATCAACCCCCCCCCCAGGGTGGGACAGTGGCCAGGGGGGCAATGCATCTTTTTTTCTTTGGGGGGGGGGCTTAATTAGTAATTACTTTACGTTAATAAAAAACCTAGAAATTCACTGAAAAAAACAAAGGTTAAAGTAACGTTATAGTTACAAAACATAAATGTGTAATTAAAATCAATTCAACACAAGAACTGCATTCAAACAGCATGACAATGCACTGTATTCAAATAGAAGGAAGGAGGCAAATTTCAAAATACATACAAATAGTCATCTAATAAGGACATATCACCCCAAATGTACAGACATCTCCTCACTGGAGTTGAGTCCCATAGGTGTCCTGGTGTCAAAATCAAGAATGTATCTAGACTCAAATACCTGCAGTCTCTGTTCCCTGTTGCAACCCCCGATTTCTGGTTCAATGGCATCAATGACTACTAATTTCAGAAACTTCTCATTCCGAAAGTATGTCTCAGATAAGTGTCGTGCCACCGGTGGTGTTTGTCATTGTGGCGAATCGCATGCATGTATTCCAAAACATGTTTCTTGGCCTTCTGTATCGTGCTCCCAATATACATTTTGCCACAAGGGCATACCAGACCATACATACAATATACAGTGTTGCACGTGAACTTTTTTTTGATGATGAAATCCCCAGATTTACTGGGGATGCATATCCTAAAACATTTGGAGATGCTGCTGCATGCCCTACATTTCAAGCAGTAAAAGAAGCCCCCCCGCCCCCCCTTCCTGTAGGAAGGTGGAATCTGACTACATGGTTGCCCCCACTTTTTTCCTGGTGTTTTGTTGGTTTTTGACTTAGTTTGGCTGGGAACCTGCTATTCAGGTCCCCAGCCTATCTGCTTTCTCTTTAAACGACATGGAGTGCACTCTAGGTGCACTAGTGATTGGATACTGTGGTACCTTATGAGTCCCTAGTATATGGTACCTTAGGTACTAAGGGCATAGGTACCTCACAGGCCTACCAGGGGCTGAAGCATGTATTATGCCACCCCTGGGAAGCAGACTAAATCTGACACCACAGGCCTGCTACTGCAGCCTGGGTGAGGAAGTGCTAGCACTCCTCACTGAGATATAGGTCCCCTATATCTCTCCTGCACACACATTGAGACTTGTCAGTCACCCCTAAGGCAGGCCCTATCAATCCTGAGGGCAGGGTGCTTAGTTCCTATGTGAGAGGGTGCCTCTGCCTGAGCAGGGCCCCTCTGCAGCTCTCAGAGTCTATTCTCCGGGGCTGTTTGTGAATGCGGTCAAACCATATACCCTTAAGTGCATTATATCCTCGCGGTAAATGCTAACTTTGGAATGGCTGCATCAAAACATGTCGTGTTTGGTGTCAAACACTTTGGAATCATACCCCCACACCAGTAACTGGTGTGGGAGTATGATCCCACCCTTCTAGAGGGATAGACATGTAACTACTGTGGAAACGCGGTAGAATCCTGAAGAGCCCTGGCATCACAAAATGGATGCCACCAGTCAGACACTGGGCTGCCCTCCTGCTGATGACCAACACTCGCAGTGGAGGAAGCCCAACAATAGATATCCTGTCCCAAGGGGGTGTGACCACCTCCCAGACAGGGTTTAGTGTATTGGGGCTGGGTGGGTGTACTCCTAGAGTGCTTTGAAATCCTGCACTGGGGGAGCAGAAGGCTCCTCTGTGCATATGCCAGTTCAAACCGGCTCAGGGGCTACCTGCCCCTGCTCTGACGCGAAACTGGACAAAGGGAAGTGGGTGTAGCCACCCACTCCCCTGACCCTCCCATAGGTGGGGTCATAGAGCTAGTCCCTCCCTTTCTTTTAGTATAAGAGGGGGAACCTGTGCATTGCAAACTAGATACCCCTGGACGACGCTCTGAAGAAGAATCCCGGACCTTCAACGTTCCACTACCTTTGGAAGACTGAAGAATCTCCCTTGGAGTCAAGGAGTGACTCCCCTGCTTGGCAGGCACCAAAAACTACAAACGACGGTCGCACACTACGCCGCTCCCGCCGGAGTCCGAAGTCCCTGCAGCCCCAGAAGTGGATTTCCTGACTTCTCAAAGGCCATCGTGAGTCCCCAGCGAAGCTGAGGCCAGTGGACCCAAAGAGTGACGAGGAACCGCGACCCCTGGGTACCGTGCACTATTGTCGAGTGCAACCCCTTCACAACGTTCTACGAACTTGTGCTTTGGACCACGTGTGGTCCTAGCCTCCAGCAGGAATCCCTCCGAAGATCAGAGGCCTACCACGTCCCGAGTGACCGTGGGCCCCTGTTGAGCGAATCCTCCCGAGGCGTCTTCGCGATCCCTTGCCAGCCGGCTTGTGGGTCTCCAGAAGGCTTTCCTACAGAACCAAAGGGCTTCCCTGGTTGCTCCAGGCCTGCCCTGACTTACCCTCGCTGGGTGAGTCCCTCAGACCTTGCTGGTCTGCGCCATTGACTTTTACACTTTCCCCGAGACTTGCTGTTACCAAGGCTTGTTGGCTCCAATCGAGTCGCCGACACCGCAGTACGCTGCAGACATCGTGGGACACGCCGAATCCAGCTCCTGGTCGTCGTCGACGCCTCCTGGCCGAAGAGTCAAGGCACCCGCGAACGACCTGAATCTTGCGACGACGGTGGGCATCCATCTTCCTTGCCCAGAGTCACTGCCAAGTGACTTTGAACACTGTCCCCTCTGCTTTCAGGTCTTCCATCTTCTGAATCCAGGCTTGGATTCCTCCGGACACTTCTCCTGTCGCCGCAAGCAGCAAGTCTTCACTGGCTCCCATTGAAAACGACGCCGCGACCCGACACCAAAGAACACCTATGCACCCGACTCCCCTGGGTGAGGTAACTTCAGCACTACGGTGCTCCTGTGGGTGTGGGCCCTAGAACTACTTACCCTGTAAGTGACTTGCTTGTAGCTACCCTAGAAGTGCCCTAAAACTCTTACTTTCCAGGTACGACTATTGCGCTGACTCGTACAGGGTTCGCGTCTGTGTTAGACACATCGCGTCCACCTCCCTTGTAACACTATCTATAACCGTGTCCTTCGACTCGTACTGAGTCCGATCGGTGTTCGCCTCGAACACACAAGGGGCCTGTAACATTGAAATCTCCATTGTGCTGACTCGTACCAGGTTCGCGTCTGTGTTAGACACAGCGCGTCCATCTCCCTTGCAACTCTATCTGTAACCGCGTCCTTCGCCTCGAACACGCAAGGGACCTCTAACATTGAAATCTCAATCGCGTCTGTGCGCATAGACTCGTACAGGACTCGCACCGGTGCCAGGACACCGCGTCCGTCCCCTGTGGGTCTCCTACAACTACCTGGGGTGGTTCTTGGGGGTCCCTCGATTCTAGATGCCCTAGACCTAGGTCTAGCCAAACTAAGATTGTGATATTCGATTGTGCTAAACTTATTTTGATAACATTTGACTTGTACATATGTTCCTGACTTCTAATCTCATAAAGAGATTAGTAGAGAGTGTTTATTAATAAATACATATATATTTGATATATATACCTGTGTGGTGCCTTTTCATTTGGTGATTCAAGAGATTGTGTGGTAAAACAAGCTGCTTTACATTCCTTCAAGACTTAGACTGAAGGCTGCTCTCCACAGCTACCACTAGGATAGCTTTCTATAAAGGTTGTCTTAAACCTATCTACCATAAGAGTCGAATTGTTCTGGTGCAAGGTGTCCACTTTAATTAGTGAACAGCATATACCAGGCCAACTTCTCACACTTCCCCGATTGGATTTCCTTGTAGTGTGTGCACTACAGGCAAGTCCAATCTGGGGAAGGGGGAGCTTCTTTTGCTGCTTGAAATGTCAATCAATTTTTTTCGCTTTCACATGCCCTTGAATTTACGTGTTTATATATATATGTGACCAATATACAATATAGACAATAGGGGCCTTAATGGAACTTGGTTAGAGATACTATGAGTATGAACTCAATACTCAATGTTGTTGACCTATTGTTGACCTATAATTTATTTCTTAAAGTTTATGTTTATCATTCAACTTAATCTTGGATTATTAATATAAGTGTTGTTGCAAGCTATCAGCATGTTTTATTTGTATTAATATTTCAATGTACTGTGATATGATCCAAGATGGTGGCCACCTTCATTGGCAGGCAGTGAAATATATTAAACATTCAGTCTGTTTTCACGGTTTACTTAACTATTTGTATACGTGGTTGTTTGCTGCACTTTTCGCCCATGACCAAGGCTACGGCCGAAACGCGTTGGGAAAGCCATTCCAATAAACTTTGTTTTGCATACAGGAGAGGCTGGGCAATCCTTCTTGAAGGGGAGAGGAATATATATATATATATATATATATATATATATATATATATATATATATATATATATATATATATATATAAATCAACAACACGGTCCTTTACGGGGGGAGCACGATCCAGCTGGTGCTCGTGGCGAGAACAGGCCAATTCTCGCAAAATATAATCCAACAAATGATTAAATACACGGCACTCTCCTTGGCTTGAATTCGATTCTTTATTTAGACCATTCCTCTCCTCCTCAATACCACCGCAAGAGAGAGGTCCCCCTTGGGCTCAATGGGGATGAAGAAATGTATATACATCTGTGAATTACACATAGAACTTTTGCCTAGAACTTGGTCATTTATTAAAATAAAGACTTTACAATCAGCCAAAACGAAATAATCAACTTGCAGCTCATAGTCCATTGAAATAATGTAACTGGCCTAAGATAAGAATTAAGTAACCGAATGTTATTCATCATGTAGTTTTTTTTGTTGCGAACGTTGTTAATTACAATTACCGTCAAAAAGAGAATTTGATTGCATCTATCAGCCACAGAGACATTTGGGCACTCAGCCTATGTACTATAAATTGACACTTAGTCTGTATTACTAGGTCAGATGATGGAAGATGAAATTTTCGTGTACTAGACATGGGATAATTACAATAATGCCTCAATATGTGTTCGTATGTACATGACACTTTGAGACTTTAATGACATCGACGATCGGCCAGTATAGATAAAGCATCTGGACCGATGTATATGTACTCATGTGGCTGACTAACAGTATTGCCTTAACTTGTGGTTGTTGTTTTTAGCATGAGTTCGCAACATTTTGATGTTATAAGATCGGTTTAGAAAACCGGCTTATTTTTATGACTACCAATCCCATAATGCCTCATTAAGGGCATCAGTGGAGATTTGGTATAAATAGTGAGAAGTGAAGAGGGACTCCGAGTACTACCGTGATCAAGAACTTTGTGTTCGAAAGAGGAATGGTCTAAATAAAGAATCGAATTCAAGCCAAGGAGAGTGCTGTGTATTTAATCATTTGTTGGATTATATATATATATATATATATATATATATATATATATATATATATATATATAGATCCATATCCCAACACAGTTCCACCTAGGCTGCCGAACACACAGCGGGTGTCTCCGCGGACGACAGGTGAGTTAGTCTTGTTACACAACAACTACTTTCAAGGATTCAGGTCACTCTCGGGGTCTTACAAATGATTTATTTGGCAAACGCGTTTCGGTATAATGCCTTTATTCCAAGATAATAGCATTCATCCCATGATGTTCACTAGATTTGTTGATCTATCTCACTCTTGCAGCAAATCTCTGACTGATGCTCAGCACTTTTTAACAGAGAAGGGAACAGGGTGTGTGAGTTAGAGAGGCAGCCCAGCTATGCAAAGGTATTTGGTAGTGCCATGACCAAGGTCCTTTGCCCAGGTGCGCGTTCTCTCAAGTCACAAGCTGACCTGCTAAAACAAGGAGATCCATGGAAAGAGAGTACAATCCATGTCCCTTCTCCCTTGAGGTGGATGTGAATTCAGAACCAGACCTGCAATACCTGGCTTACAGTGATTGGTGCAGTATGGAGAGAGAAGAACACAGTGCAGGGGAATGGGTAAGAAAGGGAAACAGATAACTTTATTAACTACATCCATGCGTGTTTAGCATCCTATAAACTTGGGGCTACATTCATTTGGCACATCAACTGTAGCACCACTCTCCTTGCGTACACAAGCACCCCTCATTAACACTTGTCACTCTGAAGGGGGTTGATGGAACACAGTCACAAGACAATCCAAAGATTTACCAGGTAGAGGCAGAAGGCAATCTCCCCAACCTGGGGAGCAGTTACAAAGGTCTGTACCCCATGATTATCACAACAATTAATCATTTTCTGATAGAGACTTCTAGTTGCAGATTCCTTAACTTAGAATATTCCCCCAGGCAGTAGACTGGATCCAAAGAATCTTAAGCAGTACCTCTGCGCACCAGTAGGTAACATCGATCGGCTCCACGTAAGCGTTGTTTATGTCGGAAGTGACATGCATTGTGCCTATATAGTAGGCCTGGGCGGTAAATTCTGTTCCGCTCGCGGAATTTGGGTAATTTCGCGTTCCGCGGAGAACGCGGAATTGCCAAAAATTCCGCGATCCACGGCTTCGCGGAATTTTTTGCTTGTTCGCGCTTTCAAAGTGCGTGTTCGCGAGATATTTCCCCGAGCACGCAAACAGCATTCGCGAACAGGAAAAAGCATTGCGAACGGGCGGAACAAGCAATTCCGCGTGTTCGCTGAACTTTGCGTGCTCGCGGAGATTTTTTACCGCTTCGCGGAACTTTGCGTAACGCGACTACGCAAATTCCGCCCACCCCTACTATATAGGCACCACCCCAGTGCACTGGCATCAGTCCTTTTCTTTCCTTGCCATCAGCACAGATCCGGAGAGAGCTACCGCAGTCCACCATTTGGACTATTTTTTCAACGTTTTGTTGAGCTTTTGTGAGCTTGTCTCCCAGTGTGCTTAGGGATTGCCCCTCAAAGTCCTGTGGGGTTTAAACCCTATGGTTCCTGTCACAAACAGATGTCGGTGAAAGACCCGCACCTGGTTTGCCTCTGGTGCCTGGAGTAGTGACACAACTTCAAGGCCTGTGAAGCTGGTTGTATGACTATGCAAGCCATGCCTATACCACACAATGCCATCATCATGCAGTGCCTTTACCGCGCAAGGTAAGTTTATTTTATATATATATGTGTGTGTGTGTGTATGTATGTATATGTGTGTGTATGTTCTTAGATAAGGTTTTCGATAGACTAGACTGTACGTATGTGAGCACCCACTTGGCACAGGCTGGATCATTCCAAGTTGTGAAGTTTGTTTATTTATTTAGGTTTCACATACAGATGTATTTCACCTTTCAGATATTTTGTGCTCTAGAAGGATAAGTTCTGAATATTGAGTTGATGGGGGTAGTTTTTACATTATAAAATGTGCCAGGGGAACCCTGATCCAGCATTCTCCTTTCACTACTCCCATTAGCCCAAATTCAGATAACAGCTAAACAGTTTTTTTCAGTCTTTTTCTCAAACACATGGTTTAGCTATGCCTTCAGGTTTAGGATGGATTCATTGCAATACACAGAACTGTGACAGAGACTGTGAACATCTGTTGGATGATGAGGTTTGATGTTTACTAGACCATATATGTGTGGCATTAGGCATACGCTGTAGGTTTTTGAAAGAATCTTATTCCTTTACACCAGTAGACCTTGAAGATAGTACACAGGATTTTTTTACACTAGGCCTCATGAAAACTTGAAGCCAATGTAGCACATTCTAGGCTGATTTGTCTTGGAAGCCTGCAATAAGCTTCATGAGACGTTAGGTGAAAACTATGTTAGAATCATTCATATAGTCCAGGCAAACGATCACAAGATCTCTTCTTGACTATACTTGGTGGCGGCACTGAGTAGCAAAATGATTTTCTGGAGGAAGAAGAGCTGTATATCGATGTACTACGCTCACGGGGGGAACAAAAGACACCTCTGAATTGAGTACGACTCCCAGGTTCTACATTTTTTGTGTGGTCCATGGTGGTAAGCAAAGCCTGCAAGGGCATTTAAAGGGGATTAAAGTTAATTATTTTGCGCACAGCACCAAGGCCTATTTTTGCACTATTCAGAAAAAGAAATCAAGCAGTGGAAAAAGTGGCTCAGATAGTTCTGCTCCAGAAACACAAGGCACCTAGTGTCTGAAAGACTGTACAGTTGCCCAGGAGTCGGACAGGTCCACAAGCACTGATCAGACAGAGAAGAACAAGTTACTTACCTTCAGTAACGATATATCTGTAAGAGACATAGATTAGTTATGGATTCCTCATCTTAGAATTACCACCAGGAGTCAGGCTGGGTCCGGAGAATTTTTCTTCAGCAGTAACCCTGTGCGTAGGTAGGCGGCGTCGGTCGACTTCGCGTTCGTCGTGGTCGCCAGAATGACGTTGCGGTATCTACTTAGAAGCCGCCCCTGCGCGCTGACGTCAGTTCTTACACGACATTCCACGGCAGAAGCGCAGAGCCATGCAAGACACTGACCACTGGTGCACAAAACTAGGACCCTGCAGGTAAGTTCCTTACCCTAGAAGTCAGTTCGCAGAACGGGGAGGATGGGTGGGGTGGTGAGGAATCCATAACTAATCTATGTCTCTTACAGATATATCGTTACCGAAGGTAAGTAACTTGTTCATCTGAAAGAGACAATTAGTTATGGATTCCTCACCTTAGAATAGATACCCCAGCAATACCAACCCCGGAGGTTGGTCTGCGAACCAAGTTCACACCAGAAAGTCCTGGAGAACTGAACGGCCAAAGAAGCCATCCCTCCGGACTTGGCTGTCCAGGCAGTAGTGTTTGGTGAACGTGTGCAATGAAACCCAAGTAGCTGCCTGGCAGATGTCATGAAGAGGGACTCCACGTCCCAAAGCAGTAGTGGCTGCCGTCGCCCTGGTGGAATGGGTACGCAACCACACTGGAGGTTCCTTTTTCGCTAAGGAGTTGCAGATCGAGAGATGGTTCGTTTCTGCACGGCCCGACCTTTCTTGGCGCCCACATAGCCAACAAAGAGCTGGTTATCCACCCGGAATTGTTTTGTGCGATCCAGATAGAATGAAAGCACACTTATTTGATCCAGGCGGTGGGGCCTCTCCTCCTCTTTAGAAGGATGCGGGGGCGGGAGGAAGGTGGGCAAAGGGATGGTCTGTCCTATGTGGAAAGAGGTAACCACTTTGGGAAGGAAAGAAGGCCTAGTGCGAAGGACAAGTTTGTCCGGATGAACAGCCAGGAAAGGAGGATTTGAAGAAAGAGCCTGCAGCTCACTCACCCTGCGAGCAGAGGTGATGGCGACCAGAAAGACAGTTTTAGGTGTCAGAAGTCTGAGAGGACAGTTATGTAGCGGCTTGAAGGGAGTTCACATAAGATAGGTTAGAACCAGGTTCAAGTCCCACTGAGGCATTACAAAGGAAACTGGAGGATACAAGTGAGTAATGCCCTTAAGGAGGCGATTTACAATAGGGGACTTGAAAAGAGAAGGCTGGTCAGGAACCCGAAGAAAGGCCGAAATGGCCGAAAGATAGCCTTTCAGAGTGCCCAGAGCAGAGCCCTGCTGGGCCAAAGAAAGAATGAAGAGGAGAACCTCCAAAAGGGGAGCAGAAAGGGGATCCACAGCCTTTGCTGCGAACCATGCCACAAACCTGTTCCATCTACAGGCGCATACCGTTTTGGTGGAGGGACGCCTGGCTGCCAAGATAATGTTACAGACTTCAGGAGGAAGGTCAAAAGCTGTCAACTGTCGCCGCTCAATCTCCACGCAAGGAGGTGGAGGTGGACAGGTTTGGGTGGAGGACCGTCCCCTGCTGCTGCGACAGAAGATCCTACCATAGGGGCAGTCTGATCGGAGGATCGATGGCCATGTGCAAGAGCTCGGGATACCAGACTCTTCGTGCCCAGTCCGGAGCCACAAGAATGACTTGGGCCCGGTCGCGCTTGATCTTCTTCAGCACTCTGGCTAGAAGTGGTATAGGCGGAAAGGCGTATAGAAGACCGCAACTCCACTTGCGACGAAAAGCGTTGCCAAGAGAGTGCCGCCTTGGAAATTCCAACGCGCAGAACTGCTGACAGAGCGCGTTCTCTTCGGTGGCGAATAGATCTAACCAAGGTTCTCCCCACCGCTGAAAGAGACCTTGCACCACCTCGGAGTGAAGACGCCTTTTGTGATCCATCATGCACCGGCGGCTGAGTTCGTCCGCCCTGGCGTTCAGAGAACCTGCCAGGTGTTGAACCACCAGGGACATGCCCTGATGTTCCAGCCACTTCCAGAGACGAAGTGCCTCCTGACATGGGGTCCACGACCCAACCAAGCCCTGTTTGTTGCAGTACCACATGGCGGTGGTGTTGCCCGTGAACACCTGCACTACTCTCCCTTTGACAGAAGGAAGGCCTTCAGTGCAAGACGGATAGCCCGAAGCTCCAGAAGGTTGATGTGGAGGCGAGACTCCGCCGGAGACCAGAGGCCTCTGATCTCCACCTCTCCCATGTGGCCGCCCCACCCTAGAAGTGATGCATCTGTCACCACTGTGAACTCCGGTTGGGGAAGGGAGAGGGATCTGCCGTTGACCCAATCCTGGTTTGTCAGCCACCACTGCAATTGCTGTGCAGTTCCCTCCGAGACCTGGACGCAATCGGAAAGATTCCCCTGATGCTGTGCCCACTGGAACTTCAGGTCCCACTGCAGAGCCAGCATATGCCACCTGGCATAGTCCACCAGCAGAATGCAAGAGGCCATGAGGCCCAGTAGCCTCAGGGTCATTCTGACCGAATCCCGTGATAGAGGCTGAGAGATTGGAATCATAACCCGAATATCCCGGAGTCGCTGCTCAGGAGGATAAGCCCGAAACTGCGCTGTGTCCAGAACCGCTCCGATGAAAAGAAGCTTCTGAGAGGGAATCAGGTGTGACTTTGGCACGATGATGGTGAACCCCAGCGAATGCAGGAGGTCGGCCGTAGTCTGGAGGTGGGAGACGAGAGCCTGGGGCGAGCCCGCCTTCAACAGTCAGTCGTCTAGATAGGGGAAGAGTGGAACCCCTGATCTGCGCAGATGAGCTGCGGCCACCACCATCACTTTCGTGAACACCCGAGGGGCGCTGGTAAGGCCAAATGGGAGCACGGTAAACTGAAAGTGCTCGTGACCTAACCGCAGGTAACGCCGATGGGCCGGCAGGACGGGGATGTGAAAATAAGCGTCCTGCACGCCCAACGCTACCATCCAGTCTCCAGGGTCGAGGGCAGACAGGACCTGAGCCAGTGTCAACATTTTGAACTTCTCCTTCCGGAGGAAGCGGTTGACGTTCCTGAGGTCCAAGATAGGACGCAGGCGCTTGTCCTTTTTGGGCACCAGAAAGTAGTGGCAATAACAACCACAACCTACTTCTGGGGCAGGAATTCGTTCGATGGCCCCATTGGCCAAGAGAGCCGTAACTTTCTGTTGGAGAAGGGCCAAGTAATCCTCCAACATTCGATGAAATTGAGGTGGCATGGATGGAGGGGTAGTCTCGAAGGGGAGGGAGTACCCCCTTTGGACTATCTGCAAAACCCACCTGTCCGATGGGATGGTGAGCCGGTGGGGGGAGGTGATGGCAAATCCTGCCGCCCACTGTCGAAAGGTGGCCCTGAAAGGTCGGACTAGGAGGGCTTGGAGTCTGCCCCGCCCCGCTGTCCTCCAGATCCACGACGGCGGGTCCGACGTCCCCGGCCTGCGCAGGCCTGTGGCTCTGGACGGAACGTGGCGGTGCACCCTTTCCGTAGCCACGAAATGGGCGAAAAGCAGACTGCGCAGGGCGAGAGGTGGATGCGAGGCCCAAGGACCTGGCTGTAGCCCTGGAGTCCTTAAAACGCTCGAGCGCTTTGTCTGCTTTGCCGCCAAACAAGCGACGGCCATCAAAGGGCATGTCCAAAAGTGTTGCTTGGACATCACCCAAAAAGCAAGTGGACCTCAGCCAGGCGTAGCGTCGTAGGGCTACTGACGTTGAAATCGTCCTGCCTAGCGAGTCGGCGGTGTCCAGCCCACAACGTATGGCGAACTTCGCTGCGTCTCTCCCTTCGGCCACTGCATGGGAGAGCACGGACCGGGCCTCCTCCGGGCACTGAGGCAGCACCTGCACGACCGAGTCCCACACAGATTGGGAGTAAGGGCCCAAGAGACATGCGGTGTTCACCGACCGCAGTCCTAAGCTGGAGGAAGAGAACATTTTCTTCCCAAGATGGTTCAGCTTCTTGGATTCCCTATCAGCTGGTGCGGTAGGGAATGCGCCCTTGGAAGTGGAGGCTTGGACCATGAACCTTTCAGGGGTGGGGTGTTGGGAAAGGAAAATGGGGTCGCCCGGGGCCGGGTGCTGACGTCGGGCAATCATCCTATCCACAGGAGCCCCTGTGTTGGGCTTGGACCAAGTGCCCAAAATGATGTCCGTGAGGGTCTCATTGAATGGCAGCAGGGACTCCAAGGAGGCCGCTGCCGGCTGAAGCACCTCTGTCAGGAGGTTAGTCCTAACCGCCACCGTAGGAAGCTCGAGGTTTAGGGCCTCAGCCGCCCTACGCAACACCACTGCGTATGACGCACCCTCCTCCGTAGCCATGGTAGGGGGAGAAAGCATGCCAAGGTCTGGAGAAGTGTCCAGCTCACTGGCCTCACCCAACTCCTCTCTCCAGTCCGGTTCTTCCAATTGGTCTGCCAGAGGGTCCCCAGACCCCTCCCAGTCCTCCTCACCCTCCTCTGGTAGCCACTCAGGGCGATAGGGAACACCAGGGGAGAACAGGGGTACAAAAGTACAGGCTGGGGCGGAGGTGTCGCCAATGGATTAGACGCCGGAGGAGGTGTCACGAGGTCAACCGGCACCGATCCGGATCCAGGCCTGGATCCCTGCGGCGCCGAAGCTGCCGCATCGAAGGCCTAGAGCCCCCAGCCGAGTCCGCGGGGCCCGAAGGCGCGCCGGCGGAGTCGGGCTGTCCAAAAATAGAATGGAGGGCTTCGTGAAAACTACAAAGTTGGGCAGGGGTTGCTCCGGCTCCCGGAAAGGAAGCTCGGCTCTGAGTCGACCCAACAGGCTCCGCGGGCAGAGCCGGACTACCTTCCGTATCGCATTGGCCGACGGATGGGGAGACCGCGAAGAGCGGCGGTGCTTCTGCACCTTCTTTTTGTGCTCCGACTTACCCGAAGACGAAGACTTCGATGAGGAATGGTGGTGATGGCTCCGCAACCGGTCCCGTGACCGCCCTCTCGACCGGGACCACGACGCCAACGACGAACGTGGAGTCAACCGACGACACCTACCGACGAGCAGGGGTACTGCTGAAGAAAAATTCTCCGGATCCAGTCTGACGCCTGGGGGTAATTCTAAGGTGAGGAATCCATAACTAATTGTCCGTTTCAGATTCCACATTTAGTCGTAGTGTGCTGGGCTATGGCATGTCTGATGAAAGGGTCATGATTCAGAGTGATTATTCAGTTTACAATATCTTGTCACAAGCAGTCTCTTAGTCCATGGGCCCACCACCTTAGACTCAAACCAAGGAGAGGCCAAGGCAGGGATGTTCTTCACTGTCAGGTCCCTCAAAAAGAGTTGTTACAGGAAAGGGTCTTACCGGCAATGGAAAGGCAGTCAGTCAGCCATTTAGCTCTCAAACCAGGTTGTAACCCATTCACATCTTCCACTTTAGATATGCAAGTCTTTGCAGAAGTCAACGGGAGCAGGGCATGATCAGTGTAAAGAGTGATATGTTGGTATCTGGCTGTTCTGCTGTGGCTGAGCGGTTTATTACCTTTGGGGCAATATCAAATTATGGGGTAGTCTATAGACATGCTCCGCCATTTTGCTACTACCTCATAGCGAAAACAACAATTGATGGACAGAATGCATAACACTGTCATACATTCACCCCAGTACAGAGATCTGGGCCTAAATCCATCGTTTTTTTGCTCCCCATGCCATTCCAGTTTGAACCCAGCCATATGCAAATCAGTCTTGACCCTGCGCCCAATGGGAACAGTGCAGCCCGAACTGCCAGGCCAGGTCCTCCCTGGACTGGAAACAAGCATCCTAGGACCGGTTTCGGGGTTTCACCCCTCATCAGCCAGGCTAGCTTGACTCCAGTGGCATAGAGCACGGGACCCACGTCTGGGCATACCCGTCCGACTCGGGGTGACAAATGCAAAAACAACAATTGTCCAGCATTCCGTCCATCAATTATTTCTTTTCCATATGTCGCCCTAAGTGGGAAGGGTATGCCCAGACGTGGGTCCCGTGCTCACTACACCACTGGATTCAAGCTAGCCTGGCTAATGAAGGGTGATGCCCTGAAACCGGTCCCAGGATGCTTGTTTCCGGTCCAGGGAGGACCTGGCTTGGCAGTTCGGGCTGGACTGTTCCCACAAGGAACAGGGTCAAGACTGATTTGCATATGGCTGGGTCCAAACTGGGGTGGTGTGGTGAGCAAAATAATGATGGATTTAACCCAGATCCTTGTGACTGGGGGTGAATGTTTGCATTGTCCAGCATTCCGTCCATCAATTGTTTCTTTTGCATACGACTACCTCATAGCAGCCTGTGAGCATGAGATCTGATGTATTCACATTGGTAATTAAATAGAGGAATAGATAAAGTTCATAATATAACGAAATTGAAAGCAAAGGGCTTGTTTTGTAGAGCAAGGGAAACCCCACTGCTGGCACCAGCTGCAGCACAGTCTTTGAAAACCCCAATGCAGATAATTCCTCCAGATCTGCAATGCTTGGGGTTTCATTGACCCAGTTTAAGAGCATTGACATGTTGCATGAGGAGCGCCATTGCTCAGTAGGCGACAACTTTGTCACTGCAACGGAGGGCTCAGTTCAATGCACGACTCAGCGAGTAGCAGTAGAGGTCATAAAGCCTATCACCTAACTGTGGCAGTGTCCATTGTCAATCTGGGGCAACGACTGGAACCATAATTGTGGAGGTACCAAGCACACTCAAGCCTCATTACCAGATGCTCACACACCGGGCAGTAAATCTTTTATAGGATAAGCAAATAAGCAAGT
This sequence comes from Calotriton arnoldi, assembly GCA_963921515.1. NCBI lineage: Eukaryota > Metazoa > Chordata > Amphibia > Caudata > Salamandridae > Calotriton > Calotriton arnoldi. The sequence continues at coordinate 982,559 of CAWUFW010002056.1, forward strand.
GATCATCTCACCATGGACCTCTTTGATGTACACGGCCAAGCTTTCTTATATGGCTGGGTAACATGACATGTGAAGCCATAAGAACAGAAGGAAAAACAAGCCAGCACTGAGAAATTGGTATGCCCGCCCACTCAACATGTGTTTACACCCTGCCAGGGCCTGAAACTCATGTGGTTGAGGATTCTACACCAGATACTGACCAGCAGAAGGTCCTTGAAATAACAGGCCCAGTGAAAGGAGATACAGGCCGTTTTAATCCTAGGGTGGGCACAGAACTCCTTAGCTGGAAAGAAGGGCTAGAGGGTTACAGGGAATCGTCTTAATTCTGATGACATCTGACTCTGTACATTGCCAGAATGGAATCTTTTTGCAAGGATGTCCATATATATCCACAATAGGTTATGTAAACCCTTGAACAAGAATTTGAATAATCAGCTTAAGGCTAAATTCCAGAGACTGGCAACTGAGGTAAAGATCACTTCTACAATGAAAAATGGATTAGAGATGGCATTCATAATAAATCCTATGAAGGGGTTGACAGGTCATGGAGGAACTATCAGCATAAACTGTTTGACCGGGCAAAAGGTCAGCCATGGAGGTAGAAGGGCAGTGGGACACAGACACTCCGACAGTTTGGGAGCAGTGGGTGATTTGCCTACCGGGTAATGCAAATTGTGTCATCTCTGTATAACATCTGAGGTTTGTTCTGATTAAGCTGGATCTCAAGCTGGGCAAGCATACTGTGCCTGCGGCATGCCAGCAGCAAAATGTTGGCTTTTGGAGAGTCTTTCTTTAGAGAAGTTTGGACAATCCAAAAATCAAATCTTGCCTGCATAATTTTTGAACAGATTGCTCAAGGAAGGGGTCCAATCGACTTGTCAAAGGAAGTTTCAAGGCTGAGAGATCTAGGTAGTCCAGAACAGGATCCCAGGGGTGTGGAATTCTTATAGCCCAACACCCAGGAGATATTGTTTGGGGTCAAGGACAACAGTTTTTCATGTTTATTTTATCCTTGGGACAAGTAGGCCCAAACAACTGCAGCACAAACACTTAGGCTGCCAGTTTACAGTACCACATTATGGATCGGGGAAGGGCACTGTTCGAGGTTAAGGTAATATTTGTGTCCATAAGTTAATGCTGTTTGAACTTGTATTTATAGTTCATTAATGCAAAGCCTTTATTATTAGAGTGAGCGCTCTAAAGAAATGTTGCGAATTCAGACTGCAGTACTGACAATGGTTCCAGTATTTAAATGTGAACATACGTTTGCAAAGTTTAATAATATAGGGCTAAGGATAATGCTCCCAGAATTCTCTCTGATTAGATGCAAATATTTGCAGAAGCTTGAAAGCAAGATTGATGGATCTTTGCTTTCAAAATAAAACATTCACCAAAAAATGAAACTAGGAAAATAAATGTCTTGCTAAACTACTATGAAATTGTAGGTACCATTTCTTTGAAGCATCATTTAGTAAAATGTGTTGATGCATGCTAGTAGTTCCCCAAAAAATTCATAATGGAAGATCAGTGCAAGTAGTTTCAAAAAGATTATGGGAAACATGAAAATAAACAGGCACTGGCAAAGTCAATAGGTCTCACATCGCTGGACAGCCTTTTGGTCTTATCAATGAGTGTCTTGTTTTGACATGGCTTTTGTAAAACTTTATTATTGTTGGAGCTGCCGGCCCTCACCATTATAACAAACATTGGCAAAAACCAAATACATTTTTGGTCTCAAAAAGCATACATTGCCACAGTAGTTCCTGGCACTGAACAAAACTACTTTGTGTGCTGATATGCTGCTTGTGAAAGAGCAGAATGCTGTCACTCACAGTGAAGCCAGCCAATAGATAGAGATGGAATTTTAATAACAACAAAAGGTCTTGGTCAACACAAGACCTAATTAGGAGCCCAATTCTTAAAGAAAGTCACAAAAGTGCACCCATAGTATATGTCCTTGCATTAGTGGAGATTTACAGCTTTCATGAATTCACAAGAATATGCAGAAGTAGGCCAGGAAACCTTACACCTAGAAAATATTTGCAAACTGTATTTTAGCACGAGCATTTGCTCATGCGAACATCTGTTGAGCGTTTACAAAGTTCACTTTCCCTCCAACCACTTTTTCGCCCAACCCAGGAAGACAATTTACTTCTGCCCTTGTCAGGAGTAAATTTCCAACCTTTCTCTGCATGGGAAAAGTTTGGAGAAGAGGTGGTGAAAATCCCTAAAACATGTAAGTCAGTAGGTTTGCAGAGACTCAAACGGGCATTCCAACCCTGGAACTATTGCTTTCTGCTACGTCCAGCACCATTATGTAGATCTGTGGAAAGGTGGAAAAATAAGGGAACTGCTAGTATTCAAACCTTACTATAGTATGAGCCCTGGCATAACCAGAGAAGCTATTATCAGAGCTCTTATATAATGAGACTGTTGCCATAATGTGTTGCTGCACTACATGGCACCAAAGAGACAAGTGGATTTTTTTTTAAAGGATAAGTAGATTTATGAAGAAACCTGTCCCATGGATGTGAGAAGGTGGCCTGGTATATGCTGTCCACTAATTAAAGTGGGCACCCTGTACCAGTCCACACGACCCTTATGATGTATGAGGTCAAAGATAACCTTTAGAAAGCTATCCTAGTGGTAGCTGTGGAGAGCAGCCTTCAGGCTTAATCTTGAAGGAATGTAAAGCAGCTTATTTTACCAGAGTATCACCTCCTGAATGACTAAATGAAAGGAGAACCACACAGTAGTTATATCAAAATATGTATTTATTAATATAACACTCTACTAGTCTCTACACGAGATTAGGGCACAAAGCACACAATACTGAATCAATTGAACATTCGTAAGTAGCAAAATACACAGCGGGGTCCAGGGGGAGACCGAACCATATACTAAAAAAATGGTATAACAATCACGACTTGACTAGACACGGGGCCTAGAGCACGTAGAATCGCTGGGACCCCAAGGAACCACCCAAGGCAGTGACACAGGGCGCCCATGGAGGACGGGTGCAGTGAAGAAACACGACCGCATGCTCCGTGCAACTCTATGGGAAAGTCGCAGTTGTAAAGTTACAGTTTAAGGACACTTCGAGGACTTCGAGCAAACCCTTTGGAACATAGGAGGTTCTAAGGCCAACCCACCAGTGAGTACCGAGGTACCCGTGTTACCTATCCGAGAGGAGCCGGGTGCATAGGGGTCAAGTGGTGTCGGAAACCTTCATCGTTTTCAATGGAGAGTTGCAAAGAAGTACTGCTGCCGGGAAGGCGAAGAGTGTCCGGTGGAATCCAAGCCTGGATTCTAGGTGAGAGGAACCTGAAAGCAGAGGGGACAGAGTCTGGGTCACTTCAGGTGACCAGGGGCTCGGTAGTCGAATGCCCACCGATGTCGGGTGCTTCAGGTACGAAGAAGGGATGCTTGACTCTGCAGCTACGGGGACCAGGAGATGCTGAGGACAACCAAGATCCGGAGGTGAGCTGTCCCACGAAGGATGTCGAGTGCTGAGGGGGTCGATGACCGGCTGGAGCACCAACAAGCCTTGGCAAATGCAAACCACGGATGCAGAGTAAACAGGTTACGGTGTGGACCAGCAAGGTTCAGGAGACTCTCCAAGCAATGGGGAGTCAGGGCACGTCTGGAGCAACCAGGGAAGCCCAAGAACAAACAAGGTGACCCTCGCCAGGACCCACAGGCCAACGGACCAGGGATCGCGAGGAGACCTCGAGCGAAATTACAAAGCACCAGCCCACAGATCACTCGGTGAGTGGAGGCCGGATATATTCAGTATAAATGCTGCTCGGGGTCAGGACTACACGGAGTCCAATGCACAAGCTCAGGGATCGCCAACAAGCATATGCACTTGCAAATGTACGCGGTGCAGAGGGGTTCGGGTTGCACGGCCCCCATGAGGGATACTGGTCTCAGAATCGCTGAGAGGTCAGATCTACCTCAGGGACCTTCGGGAACCCACCTCCTGTGTTGCTGAAATCTTCGGAGTCCGCAGGAGCTCTGGAGATGCAAGCCGGTCAGATGCGCTTAGGTGCCTGCTACTGCAGGGGAGTAACTCCTTTACTCCAAGGGAGATTCTTCAGTCGTCCAGCGTCTTGCAGACAGTCGAAGTACTTGGTTTCTTCTTAGCAGAATCTTGTCCTGGTAAAATCTAAAGTCCTGTAGCCAGGTAACCCACTTTATACCCACGGGAAAGGGTTGGACAGATTCAGGGGACCCTCTTAGAGGAGGGGCAGGACAGAGGGGTGGCTACACCCATGTCCTTTGTCCAGTTTCACGCCAGAGCATGAGCCAATGGCTCCCAGAACTGGTTTGAGCTGGACTATGCACAGGGACACCAAATGTGCCCCCAGTGCGGACTTTCTGGCACTCTCAGAGTGCACCCACCCAGCCCCAATACACTAAACCCTGTCTGGGAGGTGGTCACACCTCCCTGTGACAGGATGCCTATCGTCATGCCTTCCTCTGCTCGAGCTTGGCTCAGCAGCAGGAGAGCAGAATCGTGTCTGTGGCTGGCAGCGTCCATTTTGTGCTGCCCGGGTCGAGAAAGCTGGTACCGGGTAGACCGGTGACCCACAGTAGTAGTTTCAGAAGGGTGGAATCTTACCTCCCACACCAGTTACTAGTATGGAGGTATGATTCCAAGGTGTTTGACACCAAACACAACATGTTTCTAAGCAGCCGTTTCAAAGTTAGCATTTACCGCGAGGTTATAATGCACTACGACCTATATGTCTGGCTACATTACAGAAAACCCCGGAGAAGGGTATCCGAAGGCTGCAGAGGGGCCCTACTCTTGCAGGGGCACCCTCTCACGTAAAACCCAGCACCCTTCCTTCAGGATTGATAAGGCCTGCCATAGGGGTGACTGATAGGTTTTTAAGTGTAGTGCTTTAGATAGATATAGTGAACCTATATCTAAGTAAGTGGTGCAAGCACCAGCTTACACAGGCTGTTGTAGCAGACCTGTTGTGTCATTTTGAATGGCCTCTCATGGGTGGCATAATACATGCTTCAGCCCATGGGAGGCCTCTGGGGTACCTATGCCCTGGGTACATGGTGTACCATATACTAGGGACTGATAAGGGTACCCCAGTATCCAATCTGGAGTGTACCTAAAGTACATACTAGGCAATTTAAGGGAGAAAGCAGATATACTGGGGTCCTGGATAGCAGGATCCCAGTCAGACTAGTCCAAAAACAGTGTGACATCAGCAAAAAGTGGGGGTAACCATAAGAAGCAGATACTACTTTCCTACACAACCCCCCCAAACGCAAGGACATTAAACTAACCTTGACCAGTTGAGTCTTCATGTTCTAAGTGGAAATATCTGGAGAGTCCATCTGCATTGGCATGGTTACTCCCAGGTCTATGTTCCACTGTATAGTCCATCCCCTGTAGGGAAATGGACCACCTCAAGAGTTCGGGGTTTTCACCCTTCATCTGTTTTAGCCATAAGAGAGGCTTATGGTCTGTCTGAACAATGAAGGGAGTGCCAAACAGATATGGTCTTAACTTCTTCAGAGCCCAAACCACAGCAAAGGCTTCCCTCTCAATAGCTGACCAACGTTTCTCTCTGGGGGTCAGCCTTCTGCTTATGAAAGCTACTGGCTGATCCTGACCCTCTTCATTCAATTGTGATAACACAGCCCCTACCCCGAATTCAGATGCATCTGTTTGAACAATGAATTGTTTGGAATAATCAGGACTTTGCAGAATGGGAGCAGTGCACATGGCCTGCTTCAGGTCATCAAATGCCTTTTGACAGCTAACTGTCCACTGAACTTTCTTAGGCATTTTCTTGGAAGTTAAGTCATTCAAAGGGGTCACTATGGAGCCATATCCTTTGACAAACCTCCTGTAGTACCCAGTCAGGCCCAAGAAAGCTATGACCGGAGTCTGGGTAGTTGGAGCAACCCACTCCATGATGGTTTGGATTTTGCTCTGCAATGGTTGAACCTGGCCTCCACCCACAAGGGGGCCCAGGTATACAACCTTACTCTGCCCTATCTGGCACTTGGTGGCCTTGATAGTGAGGCCTGCCTTTTGCAGGGCCTCCAGAACATTTCTCAGGTGGACCAGGTGATCCTCCCAGGTGGAGCTAAAGACAGCAATATCATCTAGATAAGCTGCACTATAGGCTTCCAGACCTGTGAGAACTTTATTCACCAGCCTTTGAAATGTGGCAGGTGCATTCTTCAAGCCAAAAGGCATCACCACAAATTGGTAGTGCCCACTAGGGGTAGAAAATGCTGTTTTTGGTTTAGCATCCTCAGCTAATCTGATTTGCCAGCAACCAGCTGTCAGGTCAAATGTACTTAAGAACTTGGCTGCGGCCAAAGTATCAATCAGTTCATCTGCCCTTGGAATTGGATGAGCATCAGTCCTAGTGACTGCATTGAGTCCCCTGTAGTCAACACAGAACCTCATCTCTCTCTTACCACCCTGGGTGTGAGGTTTTGGTACCAAGACTGCTGGACTAGCCCAAGGGCTATCTGAGGGCTCAATCACTCCAAGTTCCAACATCTTCTGGACCTCAGTCCTGATACAGTCCCTGACATGATCAGGTTGCCTGTAAATCTTATGTTTAACAGGCAGACTGTCAACTGTGTCCACCTCATGTGTACACCAGGTAGTCTGACTTGGGGTCAGTGAAAACATGTGTCTGTACTGATTGAGGACCTTCCTACAATCAGTCTGTTGCTGTTCAGTGAGGCTGCCTGCCAAGGCTACACCATCAACTGAACCATCATCAGGGTTCTGTGAGAGGAGGTCAGGGAGTGGGTCACTCTCTTCCTCCTGTCCCACATCAGTAGCCATGAGCAAGCCCATGTCTGCCCTGCCCGCATATGGCTTGAGCCTGTTCACATGGAGCACCCTGTGGGGGCTCCTGGGAGTTCCAAGGTCCACCAGGTAGGTAACCTCTCCCTTTTGCTCAAGAATGGTATGGGGCCCACTCCACTTGTCTTGGAGAGCTGCTGGGTACACAGGCTCCAACACCCATACATTCTGTCCTGGCTGATACACAGTCAAAACAGCCTTTTGGTCATGCCAGGCTTTCTGTAATTCCAGGCTAGCCTCAAGGTTTTTGGATGCCTTCTTCATGTACTCAGCCATCCTGGAGCGGAGACCAAGTACATAGTCCACTAGTCCTGTTTAGGTGGTTTGAGAGGTAACTCCCATCCCTCCTTAACCAAACATAAGGGACCCCTAACTGGATGTCCAAACAGAAGTTCAAAAGGGCTGTAGCCAACCCCTTCTGAGGAACCTCTCTGTAGGCAAAGAGAAGGCAGGGCAAAAGGATATCCCATCTACGCCTGAGCTTGTCAGGGAGACCTTTTATCATGCCCTTGAGGGTTTTGTTGAAACTCTCAACTAACCCATTGCATTGTGGGTGATAGGGTGTGGTGAATTTGTAATTCACTCCACACTCCTTCCACATAGCAGTAAGATAACCAGACATATAGTTTGCCCCTCTGTCTGATACTACCTCCTTAGGGAAACCCACTCTGGAAAAGATTCCCAGGAGGGCTCTACCCACAGCAGGAGCTGTGGTAGTCCTAAGGGGTATTGCCTCTGGATACCTAGTGGCATGGTCCACCACCACTAGTATGAATCTGTGCCCAGATGCAGTTGGAGGATCCATGGGACCAACAATGTCAATCCCAACCCTCTCAAAGGGAACCCCCACCATAGGTAGTGGTATCAGGGGGGCCTTTGTGGTACCACCCGCCTTACCACTGGCTTGGCAAGTGATACAGGAGCGACAAAACTCCTTTGTGTCCTGACATGTTAGGCCAGTGAAAGTGAGGGACAAGCCTGTCCCAGGTCTTGCTTTGGCCTAAGTGTCCTGCTAATGGGATTTCATGTGCCAGTGTTAATAGGAAGCCTCTAAACGTCAGAGGTATAACCAACCTCCTGGTAGCACCATGCTTGGGGTCTCTACCTTCTGAATATAGAAGTCCATCATCCCAGTAGATCCTGTGGGACCCACTGGCATTCCCAGCAGCCTCAGCAGCAGCTTGCTGTCTGAGGGGTTCAAGAGAGGGGCAGCTCAGCTGCTCCTGGCTCAGATCTGCCCTGGAAGGGCCCCCTGTCCCCAAGAACTCAACCTGGTCAGGTTCAAGTTCCTCTGAGACAGTTCCTTCACAGGGACTGAGATCATCTCCCTCAGGAGACTGATCCTCACTCTGAGGCAGGGGGGAAGACACTGCCTTACCAATTATGCTCCTTCTCTTGGAAGGCGCCTGGTCCATTCTTTCAGGATCCAGGGCCTGTTCAGTGGAAGACATTTTTGCCTGTGACCTAGTCATGGCAAACACATCTGCAGGGATGCCCAACATTTCTACATGTGTCCTGAGTTCCACTTAAGCCCAGGCTAAAGTCTCTAAATCATTGCCCAACAAGCATTCTACAGGGAGGTCTGAGCTAACCACAACCGTCTTAGGGCCAGTTATCCCTCCCCAGGTGAAATTCACAACTGCCAAGGAATGGTCTGTCCTGACATTGCTTGCATTGGTCACTTGGTACATCTCACCAAGTATGATCTGTTCAGGGTCCACAAGATCTTTTGTCACCATTATGACACTTGCACCTGTGTCCCTGTATGCCATGGCCTCCTTACCATTAATTAAAGGCTGTTGTCTGTACTTGCCCAGATTACTGGGACTGACAAATAAGGAGGCAATATCCATGCCTCCATCACAGACCAAAACAGCCTGAGTTGGAATTCTGACTAGGCCAGAATCCATCTCAGATCCCAAGGTTAACCCTACTATTCCCTTGTTCTGTGTACCACCACTTGAGACTGTGCTAGGGGGGACAGTTGCCTTAGGGGAAGTGGTGGTAGGAGTAGAATCCTTGGCCCTTGGACAATTGGCATCCTTTGTCCAATGGGTCTTCTCTTTACAGATATGACATCAAGGTTTCTTTTTGCCTTTTCCCTTGTTAGATTGTGACTCCCCTCCAGATGCAGGTTTTTGGGGCCCTTGTGAAGACTTCTGGTCTTTACCCTTTTCCCCACCCTTATCTGAAGTTTTAGCATCTTGCTTCTTTTGGTCACCACCTTGATTCTGAGTTTTCTGCTTCACCCTGGTTCTGACCCATTTGTCTGCCTTCTTTCCCAATTCTTGGGGAGAGGTCAGATCAGAATCAACCAAGTACTGATGCAACAACTGGTTTTGGCAATTATTAAGGATCTGCTCCCTCATAATTAAATTGTACAATCCTTTAAAATCATTCACTTTACTGCCAAGTAACCAGCCTTCCAGAGCCTTAGTAGCACAATCTACAAAGTCTACCCAGTCCTGAGTCTGTGTCTTCTGGGTGTCTCTGAACTTAATCCTGTACTGTTCAGTGGTTAAGCCAAACCCATCAATGAGAGCACGCTTCAGGACTGAGTAATTGTCAGCATCCTCTTCTCTAACAGTGAGGAGCTTATCTCTACCTTTGTCAGCAAAGGAGAGCCACAAGATAGCTGCCCACTGCTCTTGAGGGACCCTCTGTACCTTACAGGCCCTCTCTAGTGCAGTTATCCATTTGTGGATGTCATCCCCACTCTGGTAGGGAGGGACTATCTTGTTCAGGTTCCTATGATCATGAGTATACTCCTTAACCCTAGGGACACTGTTGCTGCCACCATGGGACTCTAGTCCCAATCTCTTTGTAGCTCTCTGGAGCTCTAGGGATTCCCTGTCTAGGGCCAACTGCTCCTTCTTGAGCCTAAGCTTGATTTTCTCAAGCTCCAGAAGTTGGCACTGTCTCTCATAAGAGGATTCCCTCTTATTTGATATGGAAGTCCCTACAGAAGTTCCTGAGTGTCGAGATTCTACAGAGGGAGACCTGGATCTCCTAAGTAAACTCTGTACTCTTCCTGGTGGGGTAAAGAGAGGGCCACTGGGGCCGTCTTCCCACCTAAAGGAAGCTCTATGTTGTCCAGGTTTGAATCATCTTGATTCTCCTGGTCAGGGTTTGAGTCCAAGTCAAAGAAGGTTTCACTTCCTGGCCTTTCCTCATTCCCTGCCCCACCCACTCTATCTACCTCATCAGACCCTGGGGTCTTTCTAAGGTCATCCAAGAGCAAAATCTCAATGAGACGTTGGGTGTTTGCACTTCTCCCTGTCCTCAACTTCCTAGACACACACATGGCTTTCAATTCTTGAAATGAGAGGCCATTGTACCTAGTTGGCAGAGAGCCACTGGCTTCTCCTCTAGAAGACATACTAGTGTTATGTGGTGTAGGCACCTACCTAACCTAGTGGAGACTAAACTCTCTTGAGTTGGAGAAAGGGTGTGCTAGACCCTTGACTTACCCAACTCCAAGTTCAGTAGAACTTACTTATTCAAATCTTGATGTATTATATGTGCCTAATACTTAGTGGTTTTCAGTTTATCACTCAATGAGATTTATCTGGTAGAAACAATAGCAAGCTTGAATCCCAACCGCTGCACACCAATGTGAGAAGGTGGCCTGGTATATGCTGTCCACTAATTAAAGTGGGCACCCTGTACCAGTCCACACGACCCTTATGATGTACGAGGTCAAAGATAACCTTTAGAAAGCTATCCTAGTGGTAGCTGTGGAGAGCAGCCTTCAGGCTTAATCTTGAAGGAATGTAAAGCAGCTTGTTTTACCAGAGTATGACCTCTTGAATGACCAAATGAAAGGAGAACCACACAGTAGTTATATAAAAATATGTATTTATTAATATAACACTCTCTACTAGTCTCTACACGAGATTAGGGCACAAAGCACAGAATACTAAATCAATAGAACATTCGTAAGTAGCAAAATACACAGCGGGCTCCAGGGGGAGACCGAACCATATATTAAAAAAATGGTATAACAATCACGACTTGACTAGACACGGGGGGCCTAGAGCACGTAGAATCGCTGGGACCCCAAGGAACCACCCAAGGCAGTGACACAGGGCGCCCACGGAGGACGAGTGCAGTGAGGAAACACGACCGCGTGCTCCGTGCAACTCTATGGGAAAGTCGCAGTTGTAAAGTTACAGTTTAAGGACACTTCTACGAGGACTTCGAGCAAACCCTTTGGAACATAGGAGGTTCTAAGGCCAACCCACCAGTGAGTACCGAGGTACCCGTGTTACCTATCCCAGAGGAGCCGGGTGCATAGGGGTCAAGTGGTGTCGGAAACCTTCGTCGTTTTCAATGGAGAGTAGCAAAGAAGTACTGATGCCGGGAAGGCGAAGAGTGTCCGGTGGAATCCAAGCCTGGATTCTAGGTGAGAGGAACCTGAAAGCAGAGGGGACAGAGTCTGGGTCACTTCAGGTGACCAGGGGCTCGGTAGTCGAATGCCCACCGATGTCAGGTGCTTCAGGTGCGAAAAAGGGATGCTTGACTCTGATGCCACGGGGACCAGGAGACGCCGAGGACGACCAGGATCCGGAGGTGAGCTGTCCCACGAAGGATGTCGAGTGCTGAGGGGTCGATGTCCGGCTGGAGCACCAACAAGCCTTGGCAAATTCAACCCACGCGGGCAGAGTAAACAGGTTACGGTGTGGACCAGCAAGGTCCAGGAGACTCTCCAAGCAATGGGCAGTCAGGGCACGTCTGGAGCAACCAGGGAAGCCCAAGTACAAATAAGGTGACCCTCGCCAGGACCCACAGAGTCAGAGTCAAATATACTTTTATTTGATTTTGTTAAAAATCATAAAAGGGTGAAAATACCACCATGGTACATAATACAGTAGGTCAACGTTTTAAAATCAAGTAATAAAAAAAATAGCACAACAAAGTCATATCCTCGAGCAAGAAGCAGCTGATTAAGTAAGCAGTATAAAAAATTGCAATCAGTGCAATTTAAAAACGTGTAAACAACTTGTTTTAAGCTACTTGAATTAATTCACTTTTTTATCCAGTTCTTTTGCCACAATTTTCCAAAAGTTTATTGCTCTGCAGGACAGTTGAATCGACGAGCCTCCAAGGCATGTTATGACTGCCGCTCTACATGTTATTTGTTCCTTCCTTAATGCCTCCCCCAAGGACAATTATTCTAATTTCTATTAGCGAAGGGCAGATACATAAGAGGTGTAATAATGATTCGTCCCCTTGTCCGCATAGGCGGCATTCCTTAGTTGGCCATGTGTGTTTCCATTTCGGGGTGGACCAGCAAGGTCCAGGAGACTCTCCAAGCAATGGGGAGTCAGGGCACGTCTGGAGCAACCAGGGAAGCCCAAGAACAAACAAGGTGACCCTCGCCAGGACCCACAGGCCAACGGACCAGGGATCGCGAGGAGACCTCGAGCGAAATTACAAAGCACCAGACCACAGAGCACTCGGTGAGTGGAGGCCGGATATCTTCGGTGTAAATGCTGCTCGGGGTCAGGACTACACGGAGACCAATGCACAAGCTCGGGGATCGCCAACAAGCATATGCACTTGCAAAGGTACGCAGTGCACAGGGGTTCGGGTTGCACGGCCCCCATGAGGGATACTGGTCTCAGAATCGCTGAGAGGTCAGATCTACCTCAGGGACCTTCGGGAACCCACCTCCTGTGTTGCTGAAATCTTCGGAGTCCGCAGAAGCTCTGGAGATGCAAGCCGGTCAGATGCGCTTAGGTGCCTGCTACTGCAGGGGAGTAACTCCTTTACTCCAAGGGAGATTCTTCAGTCATCCAGCGTCGTGCAGACAGTCGAAGTACTTGGTTTCTTCTTAGCAGAATGTTGTCCAGGTAAAATCTAAAGTCATGTAGCCAGGTAACCCACTTTATACCCACGGGAAATGGTTGGACAGATTCAGGGGACCCTCCTAGGGGAGGGGCAGGACAGAGGGGTGGCTACACCCATGTCCTTTGTCCAGTTTCGCGCCAGAGCAGGAGCCAATGGCTCCCAGAACTGGTTTGAGCTGGACTATGCACAGGGACACCAAATGTGCCCCCAGTGCAGACTTTCTGGCACTCTTAGAGTGCACCCACCCAGCCCCAATACACTAAACCCTGTCTGGGAGGTGGTCACACCTCCCTGTGACAGGATGCCTATTGTCATGCCTTCCTCTGCTCGAGCTTGGCTCAGCAGCAGGAGAGCAGAATCGTGTCTGAGGCTGGCAGCGTCCATTTTGTGCTGCCCAGGTCGAGAAAGCTGGTACCGGGTAGACCAGTGACCCACAGTAGTGGTTTCAGAAGGGTGGAATCATACCTCCCACACCAGTTACTGGTGTGGAGGTACGATTCCAAGGTGTTTGACACCAAACATGACATGTTTCTAAGCAGCCGTTTTAAAGTTAGCATTTACAGCGAGGTTATAATGCACTTAGACCTATATGTCTGGCTGCATCACAGACAACCCCGGAGAAGGGTCTCCGAAGGCTGCAGAGGGGCCCTACTCATGCAGGGGCATCCTCTCACGTAAAACCCAGCACCCTGACTTCAGGATTGATAAGGCCTGCCATAGGGGGTGACTGATAGGTTTTTAAGTGTAGTGGTTTAGATATAGTGAACCTATATCTAAGTAAGTGGTGCAAGCACCAGCTTACACAGGCTGCTGTAGCAGACCTGTTGTGTCATTTTGAATGGCCTCTCATGGGTGGCATAATACATGCTTCAGCCCATGGGAGGCTCTGGGGTACCTATGCCCTGGGTACATGGTGTACCATATACTAGGGACTGATAAGGGTACCCCAGTATCCAATCTGGAGTGTACCTAAAGTACATACTTAGCAATTTAAGGGAGAAAGCAGATAAGACTGGGGTCCTGGATAGCAGGATCCCAGTCAGACTAGTCCAAAAACAGTGTGACATCAGCAAAAAGTGAGGTTAACCATAAGAAGCAGATACTACTTTCCTACAATGGACAAGTACATATTTTATTAAATTCCACCCCCCTGGGATCGTGATACAATCTAACACCGTTCAATAGCTTTTACCACTAAGAGGCAGAGGAAGCTGTGGACGATCCCTTGGAAGCAGATTCTGGTTCTTCAGATGAGCCTACCCCCCTCTGCTTGAATGTAGATTTGAGATTCAGAATCTTGCACAAGTGGTAGGAACTGACATTGGATACATGGGTTCTACCATGATTTGGGGATTCAGGATTAAACTGCACGGGACACCAAAAAAACAAAGGTCTGCAAGAAAATATTTTAAGCCAGCAATAGCAGCTTTCAAGATCTCAGGGGATCGCCATGATTGGCAAAACATAAGAAGTACAGTTTCTAAAAGAACCCTTTAATAGGCCCCAGAGGTTCTAGAGTGCTTTGGCTGTGTAACAGAGCAATTTGATATGCAACATGGCATCATATCTTAAGACAGACCCAGTTAAAGCATCCTTAAGCTTTCCGATCATGATCTAATGTGAAGACATTTTGCTGAAACGCTGATCTTTTTATTAACCTGAAACAAACTGGAAAGTTACGCTATACAATGGACTCCGTCATATATGCTTTTCCAGTCATCATACACGCGCCAAGGCCTTAGGATTTGGTGAGCATCACATGGTGTGCTGATTAATGAAAGGGGCCAGATTAAATTGATCCATAAAGGCCATATTCCCAGATTTTGATGTAAACAAGGTCCCCAATTTTATCTTGTCTTGGCGAAACAATGTTTGCAACTTTAATATTACTTTCAGTTAAACAAACAATGCTGTTATGTGTGATCTCTTACAAGAGTGTATTAAATGCCACAGAAAGGGCTTTGGAGGGAATGGAAGTTTTAGTCTGTAAAGAATTGTGTTCAACGTCTCAAGAAGAACAAAAACAAATACCAAGAGGGTTGTTCAGACAACCCAAAAAAGCCTGCGGTTGGTGCCTCAAAACATATGAGGTGATGAATAGAAAAGTCTTACCCTGGAGTTACCTACAACTTTTGATTTCACTCAGAAGGTGTTTCTTATCTTTACTGATTGTCTTTATGATGGATACAATAGCTCCTGCACATTTTTTCAATGAACCCCTTTCCTCAGGCGCCAGAATGGATTTGGAAAATTTTAAGCAATGCCGAGTCACCAGTTGCAGGTAGTGTTGTCCGGCGTCCTGACTGTCATCAAGAGAATCCATCATAAGTGAAGTGCAGGACAGCATAATATATTCTTATTCCCGCAAATTGCTTAAATGAATCACTCCCAAAGCATCCAACAAGGGAGAGGATTGAGAATTCAGAGAGGCTTGCAACTAGAAAGATGGCAGCACCACTCTGCCAAACTGAGATGTCTCTCTTTAATCCAACACAAGGCAAAAGTATTTAGAGAAGAAATGCACAGAAGACCATGTTGTTACAATGCATAATGCCTAAATACGAACACTCCTTAACAGGGCTGAGGTGGCAATCGTACCCTACTGTAACGGGCATGAAAACCTCCAGGATGCTTCTTGCTCACCAGTTCGTAGCAATATATGTCACATACAGCCATCTGGAAGTTGTCTGTTTCCTCACCACCTTTCCCTAGCTGGATACTATGTAAACTTATAAACAGGCTGTCATCTTACCGAGAAGTGTGAGGTAGTCACTGGAAGTCCAAAGTCGGTCAAGTCTACATAGAGGCTCCTTCTCCCTAGAAGAAAGGGGTTGAAGGTACAAAGATGCCATGGAATTCACCTGCAACATATGATATTTTGTCATTACCGGGAAAAAAGAGGATTTTACGCTCAGCAATAATCTATACTCTGAAAAGTTAGTGAATAGAGGCAAAGTCAGCTGAGTTTGAAAATCACTAATAAGTCTAACTAGAGTTAAAGGGGGGCGTGGCCAAGCTCAATAAGATGGTGGACGCTACTTGCTAGAGCTCTGCCGTGTATCCCCCATAATCCGGAATTCATCCGTATGGAATCAGGGCCCAGTGACAGTTGATCATGCCCGAAGCTGCACACAGCACAGGGATGCATAGAACCGAGCTGTGCACCACCTAACCACATCGGAGGTGACAAACCCATCCCGGACAGCGGCATACCCAAATGCTGGGCTGCGTCCACGCGGTACTGAGCATCCCGACGAGCGGGCACCTGTTAAGATCCGGAGTAGAGGGGAGCTGTCCTGGAGACGTCCGGACTGCACCGGAACCCCGTGTTGGCACCCTACTGACACCGTGCAACCGGTATCTGCCACAGAAGAAATAGCCTAGAAACGGAGGCAGCTGAGACGCTGTGCGACTTGAGGAAATGCGGCCTTCAGCCGTCAGGTACCGCTGCATAGCTGCTTAGTTACCAGGGTGCAGGAGTAGAGCCAGGGCTGAGGCTTTGTCCCAGCACAGCGCTGGGTCGTGCGAGGCCCTGAGCGACCCACGCAGCAGAGTGAACACTCCAAGAAGGACACCAGGCCAGATAATAGCAGAGGCCGCATCCCCCAGACCCACTTACGCATGGAGCGGGAGCGGAGCACCAGAGCTCAGGTGCGGTGCTGGCGGACACCGCAGAGCATTGGTGCCGGGGTGTGGCGCCATGAGGGGGACCGGACAGCTGAGCTGACTGGCGGCCAGGGGATTGCGTCCAGAGGTGGCCGAGATCGGAGACGGGTCCCAGCAGAGATGAAGCCTTCACCGCAGCCACGAGGGACCCGGACTGTCCGCGCTGCGAGGGTAGCCAGCCGGTTTCCCAGACCTGGGGCAGCCCCATGCGAACACACTGAGAACCCACGGCGAGGAAAAGTGTAGCGGATCCCACGCAGTACTGCGCCAAAGTCGCACCACCATATGCTGCGGGACAGCAAGGCAGCCACCGTCTCCGTCATACCACAACCCTGGTGTGCAAAGGCGACACCAGAGGACCCACCTGACAGTGGGCCCCACACTGAAGCTACCAAGTCCACGCACTGCTCCGCGGGCGCCCGGCCTGCGCTGCCCCACCAGCTGAGCCCCTTTTGCTAAGCCTCAGGACAGATCAGCGCTAAGTACTCAAGACACAGCGGTTTGGTTGAATAAGCGGTGCCCTCATGTATAGAACGCCTCCTGAGACCGGAGCTCCCCCATCAGCTTCCATTGAGGCGTCCCTCATGAGGGATCACAACACTGTCTGAACAGTAACCGGAGGCAAGCATCACCCCTCCTAACGACAGTAGCTTTGAGGTCGTAATTACAGCACTAGCTCATGTCCGATATGGGCCGCCTTCGCTCTGGTACCAGAGGGCCATCTGGACAGCTGCAATCAACCCGGAGCCTAGCAGACAAAACACTGTAGACGCCATCCGGCGACTATGTCCAACAAATTAGATGCCGTTCTTGCAGCAGTTGAAAAACTGGGGACCCACTGGAACAAACACGTTCCTCCGTGGAAAACAAGATCGACACGGTGGTGATAGACCTCAACCTTCTGCATGCAGACCATCGGAAACTGGTGGATAAAACCCGCACACTGGAAGACACCCTAGACGAACTGACGGCGAAGATGCGGGAAGTAGAAACACAGTTGAAGGATCTGACGGCGCGAGTGCGCATCCTGGAACGCAGGTCAGAGGACTCAGAAGGACGTTCCAGGCATAATAACATCAGAGTCATCGGTCTGCCGGAGGGTAAGGAGGGAAAAGATGCTCCCGGCTTTGTTGAGAACTGGATCCAAGAATTAATACCAGCCGGGAAGCTGACAATACTTCGCAGTGGAACAAGCGCACAGGGTACCGACTAGACCCCCTCCTCAAGGAACGGGCCCCAGACCATTCCTGTTTCAAGTCCTGCACTACAAGGGCAGAGACACGATCCTGCAAAGAAGCCCAGAAGCTATAGTCAATACAAATTGATAACAGCCAAGTCATGCTCTTCCCGGACTACACGGCCACAGTACAGAAACAAAGACACTCCTTCCTGGAAGTGAAGCGCCGGCTGCGCAGCCTAGATCTTAAATGCTCTTTACTATTTCCTGCGCACCCAAGAATAGAGGTAAACGGCAAAACTCACTTTTCCGACACCCCCACAGCTGCCGGGGAATGGCTAGACTCCGTACACCTTGGGTGCTCCCCCACACCACCTGGAGCATGCAGAATGCCCAGCAAGGAGCACCTCCAGGGAATCGCCGATGGAAAAGGCTCATAGCACGCGAGAGCAACGGGGGGCTTGGTCCCAACCCTGAACAAATGATTCAGGACCAACCCAGAGCACTACAGGCAGCAGCTGAAATAAGGGACACCCGAAGGGAATTGGTTTCCGTTGAGAGCCTCCAGGATCGTGGTAGTGATGAGGAATCTGTGGAAGCGGCCTCTTCCTCCCTGGACTCCATTACACCACCTGAAGACACGCCGCAAACAGCAGCCGATATAATATAACTGCATATGGACGATCAGACTGGTGCAGGCGTCTGTCTAGACTCTGGGGACACGCATGTAACATTAAACTGTGCTCAGTTAATTGTGCAATTAGTAATACCTTTCTGCATACAATGACTGTCATGATGTTAGACATATGCTCAGCACAAATATGTTTTGTAAGGCATGCCCGGTGATCGCTTAGTGGTTGGGTATTGTTAGACATAAATAGGAGAACAGAGCAGGAAAGGTATGTCACTGGAGCCCGTCCATGCCACTATCACTGGGGGCACCTACACACCCTCCTAGCTAGCACTTGTCACGAACATCACCCGACTCCACTAGCCATAGTTGGCTCTAAGTTCTGGTCTGCAGTTTGGACGGATGCACGTTGCAACTCCACCCTTATGGTATTTGAAGAGTCAGTTAATTTTGTTGTTGTTTACTCTGGTTGAGTTGCCATGCTACGACAGACCTTGGGCGAAGCACCCCCGCTCACCCTAGACACAGCTCCACGTATACACTACACATTGGCCCCTATAACCCATACATCACTTGTGAACACCCCATTGCTGGAATGACATCCATTAACATATACACTTGGAATGTCAGTGGCATTCATACACCTGTCCGCAGATATTCAATTTATTCGTACCTGAAGAGACATCAGGCCCATATAGTCCTCCTACAGGAAACGCACCTCACAGCACCTTAAATAGCGCAATTACAGAGGAGATGGCGAGGTCAACTATATGCCACTGGTTACTCAGCGTTTGCCCTGGTGGTATTCATTTGGATCAAGCCGGGCACCCCCTTCGCAGTCGATGTAACAGTCATTGACGCGGAGAGCCGGTAAGTACTAGTGAAGGACCAGTTGGAAGGTATGCATATCCTACTAGGTTCCTTATATGTGCCCAACACAGATTAGTCATTCTTCCTCGACACACTGACTAACAAACTTACCAACTGGCATGGTTTGTCCTGGTTGCTGGGCAGCGACTTAAACTTTGTGATGGACACAGCGATTGATAGCTCCTTTCCCCAACTTCCTGGCACACCCACAGTACTGGCCACTAAAGCATTGAACACATGGATGGGGCACTGGCGACTCGTAGACATTTGGCATCAGCGCCATCCCACAGACAGGGTATATTCTTATTACTCGGGCTCGCACGGGCTCCACGTAAAACTGGACAGACCGATTTGCACAAATGAGATTTCCTTGGCAGTGATCAAAACTGAATACATGGGTAGGACACTGACCACAACCCGCAAATGTTGTGGAACTCTGTCCCGGCCGCCATCCCCGGATGGCCCTGCAGCCTGAGATCTTGGAAGATCAACCGTTTCACGAGGCCCTATGCTCTGCAATCACTAACTACTTCAGTTCCAACGCGCACACAGCGTCTTCGCGTCTTATAGAATGGGACGCATTTAAAGTAGTTATACGAGGTCACTGTCCTAACACGCAAATAGGTAAATCCATTAAAGCTAATCTCAAGAAGATAGAAGACAGGTTACTCCGCTTAGAAACTCAGGTAGTGGAATCCCCAATAATACAAATGCAACTCACCGCCAAAAGAATGAAACTTAACTCTCTACTGGAGAGATTGAGATGCCTAAACTATAAGTCACATTCAGCCCTCACACACACTGCTGCTGACTGAGCAGGTTGCTTACTGGCCTGGCTCATTTGTCAGGCAGACACCCGACACCCATAACAGCAATCCGCACAATGGACGGCACACTGGGATATACACAAACTGAGATGCATACCCAATTCACACAACACTATACAGAGCTATACAGGTCAACAATTGAAGCCCCACCGGCGGAGATCCAACAGTTTCTCACTATGGTTGGGCTCCCCGTCTCACCCCCGAGCAACGGCTGAAGCTGGACAAACCGATCACACCAGAAGAAATAAACGCAGGTATCTGCGCATTAGCCACAGGAAAGTCTCCCGGTCCAGATGGACTGCCAACAGAATTTTATAAGACCTATTCTACACTGCTAGTGCCACAGTTGAAATCAGTGTACAATGCCGCACTCTCGGCCTCATGGCATTGCAGCGCAAGGCGCTCTCAATTTCTCTTCCCAAACCCGACAGAGACAAGTCACAAGTGGGGTCGTACAGACCGCTAGCAAGTAGGAGGAGGAATCGCCATCGTCCACAAGAACACCATCAGGGTCTCGACCAGCACCGACGACACTCTCAGCACCGCCGAACACATGCACTTCCAGATCCACACGGACCCCAACACCACCCTTAGAGGCACCCTTGTCTACAGACCCCCTGGGCCCCGACCCCAGTTCAGCGACTCCATCGCCGACTTCATCAGCATGCACGCCCTGACCTCTACCGACTACATCCTCCTCGGAGACCTGAACTTTCACCTGGAGAACAACAACGACAGCAACTCCACCACCCTGATCGACAGCCTCGCCAACCTCGGCCTGAGCCAGCTCGTCACAACACCGACCCACTCCGCCGGCCACACGCTTGACCCCATCTTCTCCTCAAGCTCCCACGTCTCCTTCAGCCACACCACGGAAGGAGACGTCCTCTGGACCGACCACCGCTGCATCCATTTCACCTTCCAGAAACCCACCACACACCACCGCACCCAACAGATCCCACGCCGCTGCTGGAGCAAAGTCACCGAAGACCAACTCCGGGCAACCCTCGCTCTCAGCCCTCCCTCCGACCCATCCAACACCGACGACGCTGCCTGCAACCTCAGACGATGGATGGACGACTGTGCCAACACCCTCGCCCCGCTGAAAAAGCTCACCTACAGCGACACCACCAAAAGAGCCAGCTGGTTCACCTCGGAATTCCTAGCTTCCAAGCGTACCTGCCGGAAACTTGAGAAGAAATGGCACAGTGATAAGACACCGGACAGCCACGCAGCCCATAAAGACGCCATCCGTAACCACCACCACCTCATCAGGTCCGCCAAGAGAATCTCCTTCAAAGACCGCCTCGACAACAACGCACACAACAGCAAGGAGCTTTTCAACATCGTGAAGGAACTTTCCAATCCCAGCTCCAACACCGACATCCCGCCGTCGCAACCCCTGTGCGATTCCCTCGCCACCTTCTTTCACCGCAAGATCACCGACATCCACGACAGCTTCAACACCCAGACAACCCCAACTAAGATCGATACACCAGACCCGCCACACACCATCGACCACGACCCCCTGCCAGCCTGGGCCAGCGTGAACATCGAGGACACCATCAAGACCATGAGCACAATACACTCCGGCTCCCCGTCAGACCCTTTCCCGCACCACATCTTCAACAAAGCCAGCAGCTCCATCGCACCCCACCTGTGCAACATCATCAACCTCTCCTTTGAGACCGCGACCTTCCCAGAGAGCTGGAAACACGCAGAGATCAACGCCCTACTCAAAAACCCAAGGCGGACCCGAGAGACCTCAAGAACTTCCGGCCCATCTCTCTGCTTCCGTTCCCAGCCAAGGTCATCGAGAAGATCGTCAACAAACAGCTAACCCGATACCTCGAAGAAAACAGCATCCTGGACCCATCCCAATCAGGGTTCCGCAGCAACCACAGCACTGAGACTGCCCTCATCGCCGCCACCGACATCAGGATCCTGCTGGACAATGGTGAGACCGCAGCCCTCATCCTGCTGGACCTCTCCGCCGCCTTCGACACTGTCTGCCACCGCACTCTACGCGCACGCCTCCACGACGCAGAGATCCGAGACAAGGCCCTGGAATGGACCACCTCCTTCCTCGACGGCAGAACCCAGAGAGTCCGCCTCCCACCTTTCCGATCCGAAGCCTCCGAGATCATCTGCGGCGTACCCCAGGGATCGTCCCTCAGCCCAACACTGTTCAACATCTACATGACCCCGCTCGCACGCGCATCGCCAGACAACACGACCTCAACATTATCTCCTACGCCGACGACACTCAACTGATCCTCTCCCTCACCAAGGACCCCCTCGCCGCCAAAGCCAAACTCCATGATGGAATGAAGGCCGTCGCCGATTGGATGAAGATCAGCCGACTAAAGCTGAACACTGACAAAACAGAGGCCCTCATCCTCGGCTCCAACCCCTCAGCCTGGGACGACTCCTGGTGGCCAACGACGCTGGGAGCAGCCCCGACACCCACCGACCACGCACGCAACCTGGGAGTCATCCTCGACTCAACGCTCTCCATGACCAAGCAAGTCAACGCAGTCTCCTCCTCCTGCTTCAACACACTCCGCATGCTTCGCAAGATCTACAGGTGGATCCCGACAGACACAAGAAGAACAGTCACCCAGGCCCTCGTCAGTAGCAGACTAGACTATGGGAACGCCCTCTACGCGGGAGCCCGGCCAAGCTCATCAAGCGACTGCAACGCATACAAAACGCCTCCGCACGACTGATCCTCGACGTACCACGCCACAGCCACATCACCCCCCACTTGAGGAACCTGCACTGGCTCCCCGTCGACAGCAGGATCACCTTCAAACTCCTCACCCACGCACACAAGGCACTCCACAAAACTGGCCCAGCCTACCTCAACAGACGACTCTTCTTCTACGTCCCCAACCGCCAGCTCCGCTCCGCCGACCTCTCCCTCGCCACCGTCCCCCGCATTCGAAGAACAACCACCGGCGGCAGATCCTTCTCACACCTCGCCGCCAAGACCTGGAACACCCTTCCACTAAGCCTACGAAAGACCCAAGACCTGCTGACCTTCAGGAGGCTACTCAAGACCTGGCTGTTCGACCAGTAGCAGCATCCCCCCCTTCCCTCCCCCAGCGCCTTGAGACCCTCGCGGGTAAGTAGTGCGCTCTACAAATTCTGTGATTGATTGATTGATTGAACACTGACAACAAAATTCTAGCCAGCCTCATTTCAACTCCGTTGGCCCCTCTGGTGCCATCCCTCGTCCACCCTGAATGGCTTTGTGCCAGCCCGCAATACCTCGTTTAACATACAGCGATGCTTCCGATTCCAGGAATATGCTCCTCAGCTCTGGCCTCGCTCGGGCTGTTTGGTTCTAGACCTGGAGAAAGCCTTTGATTCGCTGAAATGGCCCTACTTATTCTCGGTCCTCCTTCAATACGGATTCAGGGCACAGCTCTTGCGCCTCTCACGGCTTTTATATACACAGCCTCTCATTAGGATACGCATCGGTCAACAAATATCCGAGTCTGTGCGAACAGGTAGAGGTACAAGACAAGGATGCCCGCTATCGCCTTTGTTATTCTCATTGGCGATGGAACCCATAGCGGCGGAATTACGTGGGAGAGGATTGGGGCCTTAGCTTGGGCGATGGCCAACATGCAGTGTCTCTATATGCAGATGACCTGTTATTATATTTAAGAGACGTCCATAATGTACCGGGAGCAGTTGCAGAGATCCTGCAGCAGTTTGCCAGACTGCCAGGGCTCAGGGTGATTGGAGGAAGTCCTGCCTATACCCCATTAACTCGCACACCCAAGACCCGGAACTCACAGTCAGTGGGGGTGCTCATACCGTGGCAGCGGACATCCTTCCGATACCTAGGTATCCACATCTATCACTCTGTCAATGATATCTTGGATGGCAATCTTACCAGAGCAATATCATCTATCAGATCTCAAATGAGATTCTGGCAATCATTACCGTTATCCGTTATGGGTCGAATTGCTCTGTTAAAAATGGTAGTGTTGCCCAGGCTGTTATATTATTTTACAAATCTGCCTGTATATATTCAAGCTAAAATGTTCCATGATCTAGAACAGTGAACTAGAGACTTTATTTGGAATAAGGGGCACCACAGGGTAGCACTGTAGAAGTTGTATGCACCGGGGGAGCAAGGCGGGCTAGCCGTTCCCAATATGGAACTATATTACCTAGCCGCACAACTGCAGTGGGTGTCAAAATGGCTGGCGGGACTGCAGCTAGACGACAGCACCGGTGCAACCGGCATGGTCGCTGACCAATGTCCATCACCTGTTCCATCCCATAGCTAAAGCACCCACACCACAGCCAAGATCACTAGCCCTGGGGCTCATCGCAGCTATAGGCACATATTGCACCTTACTCGGGAAACTATCCCATACGCACCTACACTGCCCCTACTCGGCACGCCAAGATCCAGGGCGGTCACTTCGAGAGTGGAGCTTGCACACTGGCGCACAGCTGGGATACAAACGTTGAGTGACCTGTATGAAGACGGGACCCTGCTGACATATGAGGAGTTAACCCAGGGCACTGATATTCCCCTGGGCCAATTCCTACTGTATAACTTGATAATAACCGCACTGTCGCGAGTTTGGGGGGACCTGAACACCGAACCCCAACCCCACCTAGTTGTACAATATTTACATCTTATGGGTTCGGGCAGCCACATAATACACTAGTTAATCGCTGCATTATTAACACACACGCTGCACCCGCTCACGCCCATACGCACCAAATGGGAAGTTGACAGAGGAAGGCCATGGGTGGACAAAGAATGGGAGACAATACTAGCAAACGCCACACAAATCCCACAGAATGCAAAATTCCGCCTTATACAATACTACATCATCCACAGGGCCTATCTATCGCCAGATAAACTAAATAGGTACTTTCAACAAACAACTGTAGCCTGCCCACGCTGCGACCTAGTGGGTGCTGACCTCCTCTATATGTTATTGTTGTTATTGTTAATTGTGATTTATAGAGCGCTTAATACCGGCAGGTCTCTAAGCGCTATGTTATGGTCCTGCTATGCTCTACAAAGGTACTGGCAGGAGGTAACGTTCTGCTTATCTACTTGCACAGACCGTGTAAGACTGCATACTTGGGAGGTGTGTGTGTGCTGGGTCAGTTCCCCAGGTCTAAAAAACACAGAGTAACATCTAGATTCATGGAACTGGGACTTATAACAGCCAAGCGGCTGATCACCCACAGATGGAATAACAAACTCCCCCCCCCCCCTCGAAACAATCTCTTCTGGTGTGGGCCCAGGCAGAAAGTGTTGCATTACACAAAGAAGACACATTAGGGCTAAGAAAATACCCTATTGTGCGACATTGGGACTCCATGCTGGTAGTGCTACAACTCACTGCACAAACGGGTGATGGGGATTCCACGGACAGGGACTGAGGACACGGCTAGAGATAAACATACCCAAGCCCCATTACTGCACTTCATGAGGGTGCTATGATGGTTCAGGGGATCTAAATGCGTTAAGTGAAATTGTATATGTAACTACACTCTATTGACTTGGCAATATACGTGGGGAGGTTGGGGTGTAGTGGGGATCGCTAATGTTAAAGACCGGGGCTAGACTAGGCAACTTTGTTATATTAAAGTTTGAATTGTTGGAGATAAAAATCTCTGGATTGCAACTGTTCAGGCATTGGGCAAAGATAACTCAACTGATGGAACCCAGCAAGCGGACTCATATCAGGAGACTATTAAGAGGTTAGAAAATCAGATCTGTATAATAGACATGCCTACATTTATTGCATGGATAAATGTTATAATGATGCATGTTTCTGTGCCAGGATTGCAATCTGCCAACTGTTGGGCAATGTCATGAGTTGATATATTACCTGTAAAACCTGATTTTAAACGAAAAATACAAAATGCTAATAAAGAGATTTTTTTTTTTTTTTAAAGTAACGAGTTAAAGCTAGGACAAAAATAGTTTTCCATGTTAGAAACTTCTGTTGATAATTATGCAAGGGCTCAAAAGGCTTCCCTTATCAGGAAGGTTAAAATTCCATTAATCAAGCATGAAGGGAGTCAGAGGAAACTGGTTTTGGGGTCCCCTAAAAATTATCAAGTTAAAGAACCTTAAAAAGGGACACTTGATCTAGAGAGAAAATGGATTCCGGCTGGCAGCTAGGTATCTTTTTACTATTCTAACATTTAGACGCTCTCAAGCAAGACAACAAATTGAAATTAAGTGCCACACTGAGGGGTCAGGGGATATTTAAGAAAGAAGAATTTCCAACACCCATGCGGGAAAGTCATAAGATGACAGAGCTAACGACTCAAATTCAGAACTATACAGAAAGTGTAACAATTATATACATTCCACTTTTTTATAAACTAAGGTATTTAGTGGTGCAAGCCAGACCTCCATCACCCTAACTGGCTTGCCACAAGAAGGAGCTGAGCATCATGGTTGTCAATTACCAGCCATTTTCTTCCAAAATATGTCAATTTCCTCCAGTCTTTCACAGGCAGGAACATACCCCAGAGGAGACTTGATCGACGTGTGTTCCCTGGAATCTGCTGAGGAAATGGGTACCAGTCTGTAAGTTTTTTGTACGAGTTTCAGATACCTATGAACAATAAACTCTGTGCAGCCCATTGTGGAAATGTGGTACACAACTAAAAGAGAAATGCTGGTTGTAGACATGTCAGCCTTAGGGTGGTCTTCCCCCAAACGTTTTGCCTCCCTCCTCCAGGTTTGCTGATCTCGTTTTTGCTGGCCTTAGAAGTCTGAGCACTTAACCACTGATTACCAATGCTAAAGTGCATGTGCTCACTACTTAACACTGGCTTATCCTCAATTGGCATATTTAATTTACTTATAAGTCCCTAGTAAAGTGGTGTTACATGTATCCAGGGCCTGTAAATTAAATGATACAAGAGTGTCTGCAGAACCTATTGTGACACCCATTTAAGTAGCCCTATAAACATGTCTCAGGCCTGCCATCGCAGGCTGTGTGTGCAGTTTTAAAGTTCCCTTTCGACCTGGTAAAAACAATCCTGTTGCCAGGTCCAAACCTTCCTTTTAAATACATATAGGTCACCACTAGGGTAGGCCCCGAACAGCTCAGAGGGCAGGCAGAGTTCAGTGTATTTAAAAAGTAGGACATGTACTTATAAGCTTTACTTGTCCTGATACTGAAAACCTCTTAAATTTGTTTTTCACTATTGCAAAGCATACCTCTCCAATAGGATAACATTGGGGTTACCTTATTACAGTTAATAAGCTGTAATTTCCAAATGGAAGTAAGTAACCAGCTCATTTTTTTTTTTTTTTATTAAATTTTTATTGAGAACACAAAATAAGACATAGCATACTTGTAGTTCCAGGCACCACTCACAGTAGACCACATTGCGAAACAGTACCATCAGCTTATAATGGAGTGTATCCATATAATCACTAAACAATGCACAGCAAAATACTTTTCTTTACATTTCGATGCTGTCCCCACCTATTACTTCTACTGAATCAGCAGTGTCAACAACGGACCCCGAAACCAGGTCCCATACACAATCCTACTGCGAGCCATATGACTTGCATTTCTTACAGTCGAGTTATGCTTCAGGGGAATTGGCACTTTGTGAGTGGTTTGTCTTGGTAAGCAAATAAGTTTGATAAAGCCCCCAGAAGTTTTTCGGTCTATTGCGGGGAGGTAATAACTCGCTATAGTGTTCCGTTTGTGTGCTACCATATGTCATATCGTGCGTCCATCCCTTCAGGGTGGGAGTCGGGCCTCGGGACCAGCAGATCGCCACTCTCCGTCTAGCCATAAGAAGCCCCATGTCTACCAGACGTCTAATTCCCTTAGGCAAATGTTTGGAGTACCCCAATAGAGCGAGCATAGGGTCTGGGTCAAGTGGAGAATCAGTGACTTCGCCAAGTATTTTAAAAACCAAGTCCCAGATGGCCGCTATCCTAGGACATAGCCAGGCCAGGTGATAAAAATCTGCCGGGTCCGTTCCACAGCGTTCACACTCCGCCGAGTTACATAACCCATATCTGCAGAGTCTCTCTGGAGTGTAATACACCCTATTCAAAAATTTGAGGTGTATTAATCTGTGACGCCCATTTAACGAGATACGCTTCGTATTCTCGCAGCAATACTTCCAAGTTTTATCGTCGATTGCTCGATTCAGGTCTGTCTGCCATGCTAATCGGGCTTTGGTATAGTGTTTGGCTCTATAGCCCTGCGCTATTGTATAAATTCTTGAGACAATGCGCACAGACGATACAGCTTTGTTCACATATGTAAGTGGAGGAACCTCAGGTGGTTCATCTAATTCAGGGCCCAGTAAGTCCCTCAGTGTGTGTCTCACCCTGTGAAATTGGAATTGAGTCAGTGTAGATATCGTTTGTCCCTCTAATCTAATCTCACATCTTGCCATGATATCGCTTTGCCTTCGTCAAACAACTCCCCTATCGTGTGAATGTTGATATCTTTCAGAGCCCTAACCACTCCTTTATCCCTGCACGGGGGTAACCAGTGACACCAGGCAAGCGGTGTTGCGGGGGAATAAAGTATAGCGCCAGCTTGTAGTTTCAAAAGGTAATGCCAGGCGTGTGTCATCGCATTAACAGTGTCAAGTATCCCTGTTCTACGATCATGAGGCCTAAATAGAAGTGCCGGGAGTACTGTCGGGGCAGCCACTACCTTCTCTATACTGAAGTGTGGGGCATCTGTGGGGCCATGTATCCAGTAATGGGCATGAGCACTTTGCGCCGCTCTATAGTAAAGATCTAGATCTGGCGCTCCCAGTCCCCCCAAACTATATGGGAGTGTGAGTATCTCCCACTTGACTCGGGCATGTTTCCCAGCCCACGCTAAATGCACCATCAGATGTTAATATCCGAAAGAAAGAACTCAGGAGGACGATAGGAATATTAGTGAATAAGAAGAGGAACCGTGGTAGTACCACCATTTTCATAATAGAGATTCTACCCACAAGGGATAGAGGTAACTGTATCCACCTATCTACATCATCTTCAAGTTTGGATATTGCTGTCCCGTAGTTTTCTTTAAAAACCACCTCCGAGTCAGTATGTACTTTGATACCCAAATACCTAACTGGTTCTGTTGTCCAAATCAGGGGGTAGTCAGGAGTGAATTGGACCGTCTCTGCTGTAAGCGGAAAAATAAGCGATTTATTCCAATTCACCTTGAGGCCTGACCTAGTCCCAAACAGGATAACTTCACGTAGCACCGTCTACAGATTCTGTTCGGGGTTTCTGACATATAATAAAGTATCATCCGCATACGTGGATATGATCAAATTGTATGTCGGAAATCGTATGCCCCTGTGACTATGATATTCTCGCATCGCACACGCGAGAGGTTCGGCGACCAAGGCATATAACAATGGTGAGAGTGGGCACCCCTGTCTCGTGCCTATAAATCGGGTCTGTGACCAAATCACCAATTTTAATTCTGGCAGTGGGGGAGTTGTAAAGCACACCCATCATTTGCAAAGAGACACTCCCAAGCCCCATTCTTGTCAAAACATGCTTCATGAATTTCCACTCCACCGAGTCAAACGCCTTCTCCATATCGAGGAAGACCGCCACAGCTTCAGTATCCCATCGGGTATGTTGTATGGCCTCGAATACGGTTCTAAGGTTATAAGTTAGGTTCCTCTCTGGGACAAAGCCAGCTTGTTCTGGTGATATCAGCAGTGGAACCAGGGGAGATAGCCTGGTCGATAATACCTTAGCGTAAATTTTAGCGTCTACATTGAGGAGCGATAGCGGTCTATAGGAGCTGCAGGCGGTCGGGGGTTTCTCGGGTTTTAAAATAGCTACAATTAGTGCTTCCCGCATAGTAGGAGGCAGTACGCTGTTTCAATGATTTCCTCAAATAAAGATTGTAGGTGCGGGACCAGTAGGTCTTTGAACTCTTTGTAAAATGAGACAGTAAGGCCATCTATCCCGGGAGCGCTATTAGATTTCATTCCAGCAAGGGCTGCAGTTATTTCTTCCGCTTCTAGTGTGCGCATGAGATATTCCCTGTGGCCATTCAACAGCCAGGGTAGTTTAATGTGAGTGAGGTAATCCAATATAGCTTTGTCATCACACCAGTCTTCCAAGCTATATAGAGATGCATAGTATTGCCGAAATCTATTGGCTATGTCAAGAGGATCTGTTAGGGGCTCCCCCTCAGCACTATGTAGCGTGGACACGTTAGATTTTTCCCGTCTGGTTCTAAGCAGGGAAGCTAGCACCGACCCCGGGCGGTCACCCTCTCCATATATGCGAGCTGTCGCATATTTGCCTAGGTGTCGCAGTTCGGTGTCTGCCGTTGTGTTATATTCCTCCAGAGTACGGTGTAATTCTTGAGTGGTACCTTCGCCTGCCCCCATTAATAATTGTTGCTCTAGTTTGGCTAAGTCAGATTCAAGGTCCGTGAGGCGCTGTCGGACAGTGCGGAGAACACCAGAGGGCTTGGCCATGGCTATGCCACGTATATACACCTTGAAGGTTTCCCACACTGTGGCAAAAGAGTCTACTGATCCAACATTGACATCAAAGAATGTCTCAATAGTTTCAGCCAATTCCGCCTTGAAGACGGGGTCTAATAAGGAATACGGGGGAAATCTCCAAGTGAAGGGCGGTATGACTGTCTGTGGGGTGTCCAAGTCAATCTGTATTGGGGCATGGTCCGAGAGAGTGCGAGGGAGGACTGCGCAATTGCGGATCTGTGTAAACCAATCCCTCGAAAGAAATAAATAGTCAATCCTAGTGTGGAGATTATGATAGGCTGAGTAGTGGGTGTAACCCCCCCGGACCCTGCGAGCGTGAGCGCCACACATCGCATAGATCTAATTGGGTAATGGCTGACTGTATGGACCGGGCAGAGGCCGAATGGCATCTGGGCGGGCCCCCTGATCTATCTACAGTAGGGTCTAATACGCAATTAAAATCACCTCCCCAGAGGAAAGGGCCTGAGCCATAACGGCGTATGCTCTCTAATAACTGTGTAAAAAAAGCAGGATTATCAAAATTAGGGCCATAAGTGTTAATAACAATCAACCCAAATCCCTTCCCGCTGCAACGCGAAATAGCGAAACGCCCCTCGGGGTCTGTCTCTAGTGCTTCAAGGCGAAGATCAGATCTGGGATTCACCCATGTTAGCACCCCTCGGGCATGCGAAGTAAACCCTGCCGCATGTGCGTTACTCCGTAACCCCCCACGTTGTAAGAGGGCACTGTGCGGGGGCAGGTGAGATTCCTGTAGGAGAGCTAAGTCTATGCCACGTCTAGTGAGGAAGGCTATAACTTTCCGCAGTTTCCTATGGTCATTAAGAGCCCTGACATTCCAGGTGAGGATTTTTAACTTGCGAGATTGTACAGGCATCTAGTCCATTATCGGGACTCGAGAAGTAATGCATAAAGTCATCTCCATGTGGACCTGTGTGTCCTTGTGCTGTGCCCTGCAGCTACCATGTGTGAAAGCAATCCTAACAATACAGTGAAAAATATTCTGCTTTAGTCTCTGTAACATCCCCCCCCCACCCACGGCATGCATCCCCCAACAGTGCACGCACAGTACCTCATCCCCCCCCACCCAACACAAAATCAAAAGAATAACAGGACTAAACTCCCGTATCACTGCACTAATCCCCAGAACGTGCTCCGTCAGTACCCAAAATGCTCAGTAAATTAACAAAAACACAATAACATTGCAATCAGAACAAATCCCCAATAGTGTGCTACACGCGTAGGCCGAGGTTGCCAGCCCAGTAGATTGAAAGAATCTAGCTAGATTAGACAATGAGCTCCCACAGCCATCTGCTCACGTGTAGTTACGGTGCGTCTTACAATGATAACACTACATCAGCCCCGTCCCACTCAGAACCCATCCTGGATACCCAAGGCCCATGTGTTGTGTGCTGGCACATTCTGCGTGTAATACCGGAGTCTAGTCCACAATTCGCCTTAACCCACTCACCCCTGCAAAACAAGGCAACCACTAGTACCATATTCTCAGACAATGTCATTTAACCCATTTGATCATTCACACCAAACACCCTCTTAGCTGTATCATGCGCGGCTCAGTTCTTAGTCCTGCTCATCAAGGCAGCCTCCTGTCGCTCCTTCCGAGGTGATCTGTCCCGATTCCGGCCGCTTGTCCCTGGATTATTCCTTCAGGGCTTTTTGCAGCGTCTTGGGGTCCGTGAACATCCGCGATTTACCCTGACGGTTCACTCGGAGTCTTGCTGGGTATAACATGGCGTAGTCCAAGTTTTGGTCCCGTAGTTGTTTTTTCAATGGTGCTAATTGTCGGCGTGCCTCCTGCATGCGGGTTGTGAAGTCAGGAAACAATGAGATGGTCGACCCCTCATACTGCAGATTTTGTTTCTCTCGAGCCACCTTTAACGCCGTGTCTCTATCTCTGTAATTCAACAGTTTGGCAATGATGGGAACCAGTTCATATTTGTTGTCTATGGAATTGTAACAAAAATCCCCTCTCATGGTAAAGTTGAATTTTAAATTACAATTTTGAAAATGCCACTTTTAAAAAGTTGGCATTTTCCTGCCTTAGCCATTTAAGGCCTGTAGCATGTCTCTGAGTCACATGACTGGGTGTACCCGACAGATGGGCTTTGCGTATTCCTCCTACACAGTCACACATAATACAGAGCTTAGGTGTGCCTGGATGGGTCACCACTAGCAGGATGGAAAGGCGGAACTGGGCAGAGCCCTACTAGGGCATGTCTACCTCCACACAAAGAGCTGCATACCCCCTGTAGTTAGTCTGGAGCCAGGACAGAGTAGGCAGGATGCCTGTGGACTTCAAAAGGAAACCTCTAGAAGCTTCTCCCACCTACTGGAGGGAGTGCGCCAGGTATAAATATTGGACATTCAACATCACCTCTTCGGTACACATCTGGACCTGTGGATAATCTGCCAGGAACAAGGACAGCTGTGCTGTGGAAAGGACTGGCACTCTGCTGGACTGCAGCTCTGAAGAACTGCTGCCCAGCTGTGCTGACTTGCTGCCCTCTTGCCTGGATGAGAAGGATTAGACCTGCATCTTTTGAACCAGGGCCCCAAAGTGACTTCAAGAACCAGTTGGCTGGCCTCCTGCTTAGAGTCTCAGGTACAGAAAGCTCCAACAACCTTGAACACAGCACCTGGACTCTGCCATCTGTGCGTCTACCCTGCAAAGAAGAGCTACCACAGTCCTGCACCCTTGGAAGTGGGCCTGAGGTGCTCAGCTAGCCTCTGTGGATCCAGCGGAACCGATGCAACTCCCTTGTTTTGTTTGTGGCGCAACCCCCAGCAGAACCGACACATCTCCGCTACTGCATGGATCAGTTCCGACGCAAAGACTCGCATGGCAGCCCGTCGCCTCATCGGAACCACCACTGCGTGACACATTTCTGGTGCAGGCCCTCCCATCCCTTGTCTAAGACAGTCTCAACAACAGTGCCGAACTCCGCAACGCAGCTCCTCAAAACCGACGCATTGCTCTGACTTCGTGTCGCATCCTCGACACCGGACTTCGTATTGCAAGCCCTCGTCGACGGGATCGTGGACGATGACGCAGGACCTTGCACCGCAGCTTCACCGCATCTCAGAACTGACGCATCGATTGGGCTGCGTGACACACATTCAACACACCTTCAACGCGGACCCTTGCAGGATTTAAGGTACTTTGTTAAGCAGGAATAAACCGGTCTCTGTAGCCAGCCTGTGCTCTATCGCTGTTAGTCTGAACTTGTGACTTTTTTGTTTTTTAACACAAACTTTATTGCATTCTTACATACAGACATGCGCCACTGTATCGAGATATAAAAACATTGCACCATCATCAAGTTCCAGGCTAAGAATACAGAAATAAACTATTTTTGGCAAATACAGTACAAATAGCAAGAATGTTAAGGAAACGAATCCGCCATACACATGGTCTGTTCGAATGGAATCAAAATAATGTGTAGATATATGCATTCACCCCCTCACTCCCCTTACCCAAACTCGGCATCATCATAGTATGCATATGTACATAGACATCATGCAACTTGGTGGAGAGATCACTATGGGGCGATTTGACCTACCAAGAAAGGTAATTAGTAGCTGTGTGTGTCATGAGTAACATACCAAGCCATGTGGCGTTGTTTGGAAACTTAACAGGGTAGCATATGGATATCTCAACCTAGATCAGAGCAGTGGTACTGGACCACAGAGGACAGCACATACAAAAGCTAACACGCACTTTATGCAAGGTTAGTCATCAGCTGTCTCCTGAACCTTGAAGGATTCAAGTAGTGTATCCCATTCCATAGCTATGGGCTGTTTCTGCAAGCCCCGGTACACTTCCCCACGCAAGACGCCGCTTTCAGCCGTACTCCATCTCAATTTCTCCTCCCGCCACTGAGGGACCAGGGTGCCGCTAGGGACTTCCAGTGTCTCGTCAAGAGGTGATTTGCCAACAAAAGCCACCCAGTCCTTCTGTATTAGAATTTTTTTAAATGTACTGGTAATAAGGCCTTAAACTGTTTAGAATTTTGTATGCTTTTTTAAAAGGTCCAAAATACAGCAAACATGTCAACCTCATAGAATAGAGTCAAATAACTTAACCTGACCCCTTGTCTGCAACTTAGTTTGAGGCAGCTAAAGGACCTCTGCAAAAACTTGCAAAATTACAAATGGGTCTACACCAACCAACGCACAACTCCAGGAGTTGCTTGCTGAGTTTGGTAGAGTCCAGGCAAGAGAAGAAGACACTGAAAACATTGAAGATGATCATGTTAGTGAAGATGAGTCTGCTAACAGTACTCATGGAGAGGATTCCCCTTTCAATTCGCCAGAGGAAGAGGATAATAGTAGAAACTGCTTACCTAAAACGGTACCTGGTGGTTGGCTAGGCCTCTCCAGGCCCCAAGAAGAACTAGTGGATCCAGAGCACGACTTGGAGAGACTAGCCAGAAGAGTAACCCTGAAGGCCAAAATCCTGGCCATTGAGAAAGAAAGGGCTGAGATGGGTCTAGCACCCATGAATGGTGGTAGCAACAAGGTAAACAGAGATAGGGAGGAAACTTTTGATCTCAAAATCCCCAAAGTGATTGTCCCCAAATATGCTGAGGGTGATGATATTACAAAATGGGTAACAGCCTTTGAGAGGGCTTGTAAAATGAGAAAGCTCAGCCAAATGTTTTGGGCTCTACTCTGGGAGCTTTTCTCATGCAAGTGCAGGGATAGACTCCTGACACTTAACGAGGAAGATGCAGAGTCCTATGACCTCATGAAGGATACCCTGATTGAGGGCTTTGGAGTCACCGCTGAGGAGAATAGAATTAAGTTCAGGGAGACTCGAGTCAGTCCTGGGATGATTTTGTAGACTTTTCCGTCAAAACACTAGGTGGTTGATTAAAAGGGAGTAAGGTGCAAGACTATGATGGGCTTTAAAATTTGCTTATTAAAGAGCATCCGTTAAGTAACTGTACTTCTGAAAAATTGTACCAATACTTGGTGGGCCTAGGTTTGATTCCTCCTCAGGAGCTGGGGAAGAAGGCTGGCATTGGGTCAAGACTAGGGTGTCCAAAAATCTCATGGTGGGAGTGACCAAAAAAAAAGTGGCTGCTAACTCCCCCTCCCCCCCCCCCCCAACCAAGGGAAAGATGTGGGATACTCCAAGGAATACGTAAAGAGTCTTCTAAAGCACTTCAAAAACCTGCTCAGGAGGGTGGGTCTAGAGACACTTCACAATCCAAGGGTGAGTACCAGGGTAACAATTGGGATCACAAAAAGGCTTGGTGTTTCAATTGTAAAGCCAATGGACACCGACTGAGGACTCTTCCTGTCCCAAAAAGGCTTCCATTAGTGCACCCCCAGTTGGGGTGGCGAGTCTTCAGATGGGATCCTTGCAATGCCCTGACCAGGTCAGAGAGCACACAGAAGCTAACTTAATCTCAGAGGGTTGGGTGGATGTAGCTGCCCTGGCTGTTTGGCCCAGTAACCTGGAGAAATACAGACAACAGCCACATATCGATGGGGTTAGAGTAGAAGCACTGAGGGATAAAGGTGCAAGTGTCACCATGGTGACTGGTAAACTGATATCCACAAAGCAGTATTTGGCTGGACAAACTTATACCAATGCTAATAACCAAGTTTCACCTCATGGCTATAGTGTCTTGGGAGGGGATACAGGCCAAGAGAAGGTGGTCATGTTCTCTGCAATTCCTGTTGAATGTCTGCTAGGGAATGATCTGAAGACCTCCGCATGGGCTGAGATACAGCTAAGATACCATGCAGCCATGCTGGGAATACCTGAATGGGTGTGCATAAAGCCCAGAGCACAGAGACCAGGGTGAAAAAGAGGAATTGGAGCCTGGAATAATGGCCCAATCCTCCAAGAGAAAAGGTAAGCAGTCTGGGAAACCAACTTCTGAGCAGTCACAAGCTCAGGTCCCCTTCCCATCAGGGAGAAGACCTTTCATCCCCAGAGGGAACTGAGCCTCAGGAACTTGGGCCGTACACAGCAGAGCTCCTAGGCCCAGGGAGACCCTCTAGGGAAGAACTGTGCCAGGGACAGAGAACCTGTCCCACTCTTGAGAGCCTGAGACAACAATCTGATAGACAGGAAAAGGGAGATGTCAGTGGCTCACACAGGACCGATTGGGAGGAGGGCACCTGTATACTGAGGCCTGATATCCCAAACTTGGTGCCACTAGGAGAGTGGTAGGGCCTCAGCAGTACAGAGAGTTCTTACAAGATGCCCTGCTAAGGGAATGTCATGACATTCCCTTAGCAGGGCTTGTTATGTTAAGTTAAAAGGTTTTTGTATAGTGCACGTACACCGATTGGTTTCATGGCGCTGCTCTAAGAGGTGCTAGATCCCTGTTGAATTACTCGTATGCTTGTCTAAACAGCCAAGTCTTGAGGAGTTTCCTGAAGCTCAGGAGGTCGGTGCATGATCTAATTTCGGAGGGAAGGGAATTCCAGTATCTGGGTGCCAGTATTGCGAACCTACAGCCGCCCTGACCCTTCAATTTGAAGGAGGGTATTGTCAGGAGGTGCATATGAGCAGAGCTCAGGTTGCACGAGGGTGTGTGCCTTTGAATAAGGCTATCAATGAATTTGGGACTCCTGCCATTCAAAGATTTAAACATAAGGCAGCCTACCTTAAAGGCGCATCACTGTAGGATGGGGAGCCAGTGCAGCTTCCTCATGAGAGGGGTGACATGTTGCCACCTAGGTTGCTGAAAGATCAGTCTAGCTGCCTGGTTCTGCAGCAGTTGTAGTCGTTTGGTTAAATATAGTGGGATGCCAAAGTATAGAGAGGTGACATAGTCTATATGAGACATGACCATGGCTAGAACAACCTGTATCAGTGCATCCTGAGTGAGAAATCTGCTGATCTTTCTTATCTTCCTTAACTGGAAGAAGCAGGTTGAAATTACTGAGCCAATTTGAGTCTTCATTGTGAGGTCACTATTAATTGTTACCCCAAGACTTTTAGCAGAGGGGGATGGGGTGGGGGAGGACCCCAGTTCAGTTGGCCAAAATTGTGGGCTCCAGGGATTATGGGTGCCCCCAGTTAGGACCAGTTCAGTCTTGTCTGGGTTGAGTTTTAAATGGTTGCTGTCCATCCAGTGGCGGATGTGCAGCATAGTAGTCTGAAATTCGAGGACTGATTCAGAAGAGTTGCTAATGGTGATCATTAGTTGAAGGTCATCTGCATAGTTGAAGGTGCACACCTTTCTCTCTTTCAAGGACCGGATCAATGGGAGGAGATAGAGGTTAAACAATGAGGGGATAGTGAAGAACCCTGCGGGACTCCACATGTGGTCCTTATCTTTGGTGCCGTGAACTGGGCTATGCGGACCGACTGGGAGCGGTCTTCCAGGAATGAACTAATCCAGCTTAGAGCCGATCCCTGGATACCTGCATCCCTGACACGGTCGACCAAGATGCCATGGTCGACTGTGTCAAAAGCTGCAGAGAGATCCAGCAGTACCAAGGCCTGCGGGGAGCCTCTGTCGGCCTTCTCCC
Source organism: Calotriton arnoldi (assembly GCA_963921515.1). NCBI lineage: Eukaryota > Metazoa > Chordata > Amphibia > Caudata > Salamandridae > Calotriton > Calotriton arnoldi. The sequence goes on from CAWUFW010002056.1 coordinate 1,020,478, forward strand.
GGAGAGAGTCTAGAACTGTCAATATCACAGCCTCTGTTGAGTGTGCAGGGCGGAACCCTGCTTGATGAGGGTCAAGATATTCGGACTGTTCAATGAAAGCGGAGAGGCATTTAGCCACATGAGCTTCCAATACCTTGGCCAAGAAAGGGAGCAAGGAGACCGGACGATAATTCGTCAGAATCTGGGGATCCGCCCCTGGTTTCTTCAAGAGGGGGACAACAATTGCCTCTTTAAAGGCCCTCGGGACACAACCCTGAGATAGTGACTCGTTCAAGAGGGAGAGGGCTGGCCCCGGGAGAGCAGTGAAAGCTTCATTTAAAATGTGAGGCGGACAGCAGTCCATAGGTGATCCAGATTTTACCTTGGACAATAAGTCCAGGAATACCGGTTTACTTATTGCCGGGAATTGTTCGAGAGAGCAAGGGTTTTTCAGCGTTATAGGAAATACCTCAGGGGTGGAGCATATGGGGATGCTAGCTTTAATTGTGGCGATCTTATCAATGAAAAAGGTATTCAAGGGCATCTTGGGCAGGGAAAGACTTGGAGCACGCTAGTCGCCCACTTCTACTGGCCAAACATGTCCCAGAAGATGGAGTTTTGCAACTCCATTGTTACATGTCAAGCTAGTGCCAAGACAGGTAACACCCAAAGGCCCTCTTTTTGCACTTCCAGTGATTGGGGTTCCCTTCGAAAGGGTAGGGATTGACATAGTCGCCCCCCTATACCCTCTAACTGCATCCAGAAACAAATTTATACTGGTGGTAGTGGATCATGCCACCAGGTATCCTGAAGAAATTTCCCTTAGGACTGTCACTGCTCCTGCAGTTGCCAGAGCCCTCATCAGTATCTTTACTAGAGTGGGCTTTCCTTAGAAGGAGGTGGAGTCCGACAGATTTACCAACTTCATGTCCGGCTACCAAACAGCCGTGTGGGGTGACATACAAGCTTACCACCCCATATCACCCGCAAACCAATGGTCTAACTGAAAGATTCAACAAGACTATGAAAGGTATGATCATGGGACTCCCTGAAAAACTCTGAAGGAGATGGGAGGTCCTTTTGCCATGCCTGCTTCTCACCAATAGAGAAGTGCCACAGAAGAGAGTGGGATTTAGTCCCTTTGAACTTCTGTTTGGTCAACCTGTGAGGGGAGCACTATGTCTAGTGAAGGAAGTCTGAGAGAGACATCTCAAAAAGCCCAAGCTATATATTGTGGACTATGTGCTTGGCCTACGTTCAAGGATTGCTGAGTACATGGGTAATGCAACCAAAACCCTTGAGGCCAGCCAAGAGCTCCAGAAGCTCTGGTATGAACAAAAGGCTACACTGGTGGAGTTCTAACTAGGGCAGAAGGTATGGGTGTTGGAGCCTGGGACCCCTAAGACCCTCCAGGACAAATGCAGTGGTCCCTACACTATCCTTGAGAGAAAAGTTAAGTCAACTACCTGGTTGACCTAGGCACTTGCAGGAACCTTCACTGGGTCATCCATGTAAACCACCTGAAACCTTTCTCTGACAGGGCTGATTTGGCCATGATGATGATCACTGATAAGTATCAGGAAGAAGAGAGGGAACCTCTCCCTGACCTCCTCTCCCACAGTACTAAAGATGGGTCAGTTGAAGGAGTTGTCTTCTCAGACACCCTCTCTGTCCCACAGCAAGCTGACTGCAGACAAGTTCTGAGGCATTATGCTGGGCACTTTTGCCTAACGCCTGGTCAGACAAGCTTGTGTACCCATGATGTGAACACTGGAGACAGCCCACCTGTCAAAAACAAAATATACAGTCTGACCAAGTTAAGGAAAGCATCAGTGCTGAAGTCAGCAAAATGCTGGAGTTAGGGGTGATTGTGCCCTCTGAAAACCCCTGGGCTAGTACAGTGGTCTTAGTCCCCAAGCCTCATTCTAAGGGTGGTAAAACCAGAGCTGAGGTTTTGTGTGGACTATAGAGGTCTCAATGCTGTCACCAAGAAAGATGCACACCCTGAGTCGCGCGAGCGCGTTTAACAAGATGACCGCCTCCCAATAATCCTCTAATCTAGTCTGCATTTGTGACGCTTTAAGCCGCTTTCATGCTTTTCATACCTGTTCAGGGTTCCATATTTTCTTTTCTGTGGCCAGCGCTTCCTGGGGAGTTTGTTTTAGTGGCTTTGTGTACAGTTTAAAGGGCTTTTGGTCGTGCTGTGCCTTTCCACCGAGCTGTCCTGTGGAGTGCTGCTGGAGTTTCCTGTCAGGAGGGCGGAGACATATCGATTAAAGGGCGATGCGGAGGCCTAAACCACACCCACAGCTGGTTCTAGCTGCTGCGCAGTCTCCTGCTTTGGTGATGTCTTGCATAACTTTATTTTCTCTTCATTTGAAGTGAGTTTGACGTCATTTATATAAATTTTGCAAAGAAGATATGAATATGGAAGGAAAGAATGTGCATATTACCACTAACAAACGTAAATAAACATTTCTCCTCCACCAGTAAAGTAAAACATTGTGGATTCCAATGAGCCTTCTTTTGTTACTTTACTGGAAGAGTTACAAGCAGTACGCTCTAATACAGACAACATCGTTTTAGAAATTACAAATGTTTGCAAAGACATGGCTAGTCTTTCAATGAAAGTCTCCGACAATACAATAAAGATTCAGGATAATAAGACAAAAACTGACAGTATGTCGCCTCTCACTGCAAAAATTGAGCCCATGAATACTCTATTACTTGAATTTGAAAACTGTCATAGGTAGTATAATTTGCACATCTTTTTTTTTTTTTTTTAATTTTTCAAAAACCTTTATTAACAAAAGTGAATGGACATGTTACATTCTTGCACAGAATCAAAGCACCATATACGCAGATACAATTGTGGAAAACAGTGTGGATTGATAGCACATAACAACAGAGAGCAGTAGCATGGCAGGTATATCTTGGCCTCGACTGGACGGTGATGGCAAGTGACAGGGAGCCCACAGTCTATAAGAGAGAGGACGGGTCCAACGGAGAAGGAGAGAGGGGGCAGGGGAAAGGTCAATTACTGCCCTACACCAGTACCACCGCGGGCGGAGAGCCGGCAGGGAGCGTGGGGGAGACAGCTGGACCTGGGGAGCTGCGGGTCAAGAGGTATGATACTAGGGGCCCCCAAATATCAAGTGGGCGGGATCTGCCTGGCATGAGGTCCCAAAATTCAGACAATATGGTCTGGCATCGCGATGCATCCTCGAGCCATTGGGCAAATTTGGGAGCGGGCTTGCGACCCCAGCACATGGAAACCCTACGCCGCGCGAGGACAAGCAGCATAGCAATCAGGCGAGCGTGAGGCGTCCGGGCAGAATCTAACAAAGCCTAAGAGGCAAAGCGAGGGAGTGGGCTGAACTGGCGAGGAGGTAATCTCTGAAATGGCTGTGCAGACCTCACGCCAATAAGCAGAGACCCTAGGACATAGCCAGGCAAGGTGTGAGAAATCCGCCGCAGGTGCCGAACAGCGCATGCATCTATCACTTGGGATGAGTCCCAACTTGTGCAGTTGTACGGGAGTGCGGTATAACCTATGCAAATATTTAAAATGGATAAGGCGTAGGCGGTAATTTGGAGACAAGCGCCTAGTCTGCTGACAACAATAAAGCCAATCCGCCTGGGGGATGTCGACACCAAGGTCGGCACTCCAAGCCGCACGAGCGCGGTCCGTGGAGACAGATGTGGCCGCCAGCGTGAGGGCGTAAAGTTTGGTTACCAACTTCCGAGGATAAGGAGACGAGTACAGGAAATCCAGCGTGCTCATCGAGGGAGGAGGCTGGGGAAACGTGGGATGTAGCTCCCTGCAAATTGCGCGTAGTTGATAGAAAAGTAAAGTGTCCATAGGACCAGAATCTTCCGCGATAGAATAAAAAGTGTTCCCCGGGTAGAGGTCCGCAATTGTGGTCAACCCTAAGCGGGTGGCGTGTTTAACCATACCGGAGGGCTGTAGAGGGGGGAAAGCCGGATGCCGAACGATCGGCATCGCAGTTGCTGAGAGCAGTGGGGCATTAGAAAGGCGACGAAGGCCCTCCCAAGCCCAGCGCAAAGTCTCGACCGTGTCTATCTCGGTGCGTGGGAGTTTGGCCGGGGCGAACAGGGCCGTCGTGAGCGGCCACGGGGCAGCGATATCGGCCTCGACCGCCATGTGTGGTTGGAAAGGAGTGGGGTGAAGCCAAAAATGCAAGAAGCTGGCCTGGGCACACAGCGCGTAGAGCCGGATGTTAGGGGCGCCGAGGCCGCCACACGCCATCGGGAGTGTAAGAGTGTCAAACGCGATCCTAGGCTGCCTGCCAGCCCAGATGAGAGAGATGATCAGTGATCTGACCCTGCGGAAAAAGTGGGCAGTGAGAGGAATGGGCACGTTCAGGAAAAGATATAAAAATTTCGGAAGGACTACCATCTTGACGATAGCAATGCGACCGGCCAGCGACAAGGGCAGTCGACTCCATATGGGAACCTTCGACTCGAGCCAGTCCACCGTGCGACCGAAGTTCGCTCTCCAGAGTTCGTCCACGTCCCTGCTCAGCCAGATACCCAAATAACGAGTGGGGCCAGTTGCCCACAGGAAAGGGTAGTCCGGGGTAAAGTGCGTAGTAGCGTCAGTGAGAGGGAAGAGGACTGATTTATTCCAGTTTATCTGAACACCAGAATAGCCACCGAACCGAATGATCTCGCGCACCAAAGGATTGAGGTTTTCCTGGGGATTGCGGACATATAGAGTGACGTCATCCGCATACATAGAGACCAAAAGGGCGCGGGCCGCAAATCCAATGCCCCTCTGTGTGTGGTGTTGACGGAGTCTGGCCGCCAGTGGCTCCATCGCGACAGCGAAGAGCATAGGTGAGAGCGGGCACCCTGGCGGGTACCACGTCCGATTGGGATGGGATCAGTAATAAATCCATTAACCCGGAGACGGGCAGTAGGGAGAGTGTACAGGAGCGAGACCTTACGAATGAAAACTGGACTGAAGCCAAGACGTGTGAGAAGGGAGAAGAGAAAGGGCCATTCCAGGGTGTCAAACGCTTTGGTGGCGTCAAGCAAGGCGGCCACAGCAGGAAGCGCTGGGTTAATTTGGTGGAGGACTGAGAAGATAGTCCGAAGGTTATGGGATGTTGCGCGGCCGGGAATGAAGCCGGACTGATCTGGGCGAGCAATGAGCGGCATGAGAGGGAGGAGGCGCGAAGCAAGCAATTTAGCAAAGATTTTATTGTCCGTATTTATTAGGGACAGAGGGCGATAAGAGTCTCGAAGATCAGGGGCTTGTCCGGTTTGAGAAGGAGAGTCAGCATAGCCTCGCGAAGCGAAGTCGGGAATTGACCACACTCGAAAGATTCATTATACATGGCGGCCAGATGTGTCACCAGCAGTGGGGCGAAGGTTTTGTAAAACGAGGCGGGCAGGCCATCCAGACCAGGGGCCTTGTCACCAGGCATACCATTTATGGCGGCGAAAATTTCCTCTTTAGAAAAAGGCTCATCCAGGAGTTCCCGGTGGTGTTTCTCAAGCCATAGCAGCTCAAGGGTGTCAAAATACTGGGCAATGTCCTCGCGCGAGGGGGCGGACCCCGAAGTATACAGTTGCGTGTAAAAGTCAGTGAATCTCGCCGTGATCTCTGCAGCGGAGGTGGTCCGAACCGGGCCGCCATCCTGAAGCGCTGTTATATAGGATGCGGGGTGGGCGGAGGAGGTTGGCCAAGGTTTTGCCGGGCCGATCGCCCTCGCCGAAACGGCGTGCACGAGCCTCCCTGCCCAGAAAGGAGAGCTCTCTATTAGCCTCCTCCGTAAATTCAGTGTGTTTCTCGCGAAGGCGGGCTAGGGTGTCGGGGTTAGGGTCAAGAGCGTGGGAGGAGTCTAGGGATTTAATTTCTGCTTCCAAGTTACTGAGAGCGCGACGAATGGAACGTAGGACCCCGGACTGTTTCGAGATGCACTCACCGCGGATGATGACTTTGAACCCCTCCCAAAGTGTGGAGGGGGAAGCCACAGAACCCTCATTGAGCTCAAAATAGTTGGTGATCGCAGTCCGGATCTCGTCACAGAAGACAGTGTCTCGTAGTGCGTTAGAAGGAAGCCGCCAAGAAAAAGCATGTTGAGGGGAGTGAGGTAGCCTAAGGCTAAGCTGGACTGGCGCGTGGTCTGAGAGGGTACGCGCCATATGATCGACAGAAGTGAGCCAGGAGAGAGTATCTGGAGAGGTGATCCAGAGATCCAGACGGGACCAGCAGCCGCGGGTACCAGTGACACAGGTGCCCTCGCGGGCTGCAGGACGCAGGTGCCGCCAGGCATCGTACAGAGAGTTCTCAGTGAGAATGGAGCTAAGACGCGCCGCAGCGCGCGGGTGGGAAGCATGGGGACCGGAGCGATCCAACTCCGCGGACAGTGTGACATTGAAGTCTCCCCCAGAGGAGCGCAGCAGGGCCAAGGGATGAGATGTGATGCCACACCTGAGTGAAGAAATCTGGGTCGTCAGTGTTGGGACCGTATAATGCAGCAATCGTCAGGGGTTGGGCCTGAAGGGCGCCGTGGAGGATAACGAAACGCCCGGCGGGGTCTGTGATTACCTGGGAAGTGTGCCATGGGAGCCCCCTGCGAATTAGGATAGATACCCCCGGGAGTAGTTAGAGTAGAACGAGGAGTGACATTCTCCCCAGTGTCGGGAGCGAAGTCTAGCAGCAGATGCTGGGAGCAGGTGGGTTTCCTGTAGTAGACAAATGTCCACTTTGTGTCGGGTGAGATGTGCGTGGACCAGTCGAGCCTTGCGATAGTCGTTGAGGCCGCGGATGTTCCACGTCCAGAAGTTAGTGTCTGTCATGTTGTCTCAGTGTGAAGTATTGCGAGGTTGGTCCGTGTCCACGCGCTGGTGCACATGGCAGTGTCGACCAGATGAAGACAAGGTAAATAGGGCAACAGCCAAATGGGTGCATTAGGACAGTCGAGAGTCTGCGAGGACGGAAAGCTGGGCTGCAGGGAGTAACAACTAGCCCCGAACACAAATGTGGGGTAGTCTTGAAGCGCCGCGCCCAGGAGTGGGAGTGTTGAAACGTGCATAAAGTAACGTGGCATGACAGAGCATAGCAGATGTGGAGCGGTAGGGTATGGCAAGCGATTAACCAATAACAGTGTCAGACACGCTCCATAGGCCCCCCACCCGCAGTCCGCATCAACCCCACGATCATATTGAAGTGCATTGTCGTGAGGCACAATAAAAAACAACAGAAAATAAACAGTCAGTACCAAGCGCATCTCCGAAGGAGGATGCAAACACCCAAATCCCCCCCTCCCGCCACCCACACCAACCCCCCAAACAGGTTGAGAAACCGCCCACGACCACCCCAGGGGACCACAACTTGGAGGGGAACAGTCTCTAGCAAAAGTGGGAACTCATCCCGCGGGGGCATGGCAGCGCTCGGCATACACCCCTGCCGAGAAAAGCAGGGTGGCCAAGCCAAAGGTAGAGGCAGATACCAAAGGGGAGAGTAACCAACAATGGAACAGGCGCGCCAGAACACCCAGCATTACAGCGAGGGGCAAACCCCCATGAAACCAGGGAGAGCAATTGAGAATAAGTTCGACCGTGAAAGAAGCTTCCTCGGGGAGAAGAGCAAACAAACAGTCACGAGGGAGGATGAAATTAGTCATTGTCGCTCAGATTGGTTGTTGCAGAGGCCTGGGTATTATCTGGGGTGGAGCGGAGAGAGGTGTCAGGAGCAGAGCGCTGGGTACGATCAAGCTTCTTGGCGAAGACCAGGGCGTCTTTAGGATCCGGAAAGATGAGTGTCTTAGCGCCCTGCCGGACTCGCAGCCTGGCCGGGTATGTCAGAGAGTAGGGGATCTCATGTTTCTGGAGGATGCGCTTCGCAGGCAGGGAATTCGCGGCGGGCAGCCTGCACCGCCAGAGTGTAGTCTGGGTAGAACGACAGGGAATTGCCGTGGTGGCAGATTTTACCCCTCTCCCTGGCCGCTCGAAGGACCGCATCGCGATCCCGGAAATTAAGGATCTTGGCGATAATAGGGCGGGCCGGTAGTCCAGGACCCGGGCGAGGGCCGAGTGAGCGGTGGGCTCTCTCCACGATGAAGACCGGAGAGAGTACGTCTCCAAATAATTCGCGCACCAGTTGTTCAACGAAGTCCTCCATTCGCGAGATGTTGGTGGACTCGGGCACTCCCGTAATGCGGAGGTTGCTCCGGCGGGAACGCGCCTCCAAATCCTCATTTTTATTTCGTATCAGTTCCAGGATTTTGTCCATTTGGAGGAGTTTTTGCCGGTCTTGGGTGGCTGTGTCTTCAATGTCGGATACCCTTGACTCTACATGCAGCAGGCGGGAGTCGTGAGAGTCCACTCGAGATTTGACCACATCCAGGCGAGACGACAGCTGTTCCAACTGAGTGGCTATACCCGACACCGCGGACCTGACCTCTAGCATAATGGACTTGAGGTCATCCTCCCGAGAGGCGGCCATCTCCGCGGAAACAGCAGGGACGCCCCCATCAGCGACCGCGCCATCCTGGCGCGTCTGTCGACGCTGGTCGAAGGCAAGCTTGGGCTGCTTGGGGTCAACCTTACCCATGGCAGACGCTGGCTTTGGACAAAGTGAGATGAGGACTCCACTCAGTATGGATGCGGCCGTGTCCGAGCTGTGGAATGGCTGGCTCAGGGCAGGAAGACACGAAGCGGAACGACAATTCCAGGCGAGGTGTTGGGAATCTGTGAGCGGCGCCGTGTCACATCCCCGCCGAACGCCCTCAGCAGGAGGCTCCAGTTAGGACTTTTGGGTCAGAATAGGTGCGCAGACCGGGGAAGCGCGACTCCGCGCCGGCAGATGAAGTGCTGGGCAGGAAGAGGCCCTCAAAGCGGGGGTGCCGCCACGGGGACCGGACAGCCGGGAAGCACGGGGGCATGCAGTCCCACACCCGGGGGCAACCGCCACAGAGCCAGAGGGAGAGCCAGCAGAGGCAATACTGGCGGTCAGAAGTAGGCCCCGCAGTGCGGCGCGCACGCCCCCAACCCAGCCGCGCCAGCCCCCACAGCAATAGCACTTACCCCCGGGGGCAGGAAGCGAGCCGCCGATGGATCCAGCAGGTACAGATGAGAAGGCAGCGCAGGGAGTGAGGCCGAGCCGGCCGGTGCACCTGAGGTGATGACTGCTGAGGCCCACTGCAGTCACTGATGCAAGGTCCCGCAAGAACCCTGCGCGGGAACCGGTTTGGTGCCAGGTGTGGGGAGGCCTGCCAGCCAGACGCCACAAGACCCAGGAGTGAAGGAATGGCCCCGGTGAGCTAGCTGCCAATCAGGATGGTGGCAGCGGCCCGCCAAGAGGCCGGGTCCGCGGCACAGCAAAGGTCGTCTTCGGGGCTGAGTCAGGCAGCAGCGGGGATGACGGGAGGCGCGTCGCCTAAGCTATTCAGCCCGGCAATCAGGAAGCAGTCTCGGCGGGCGCCAGGACCCAGGCAGACGGCACCCGCGCCGGTTCAACAGCTCCGGCCCAGGCGACGCCGTGAGCACGCCCCGGCCCCGCCAGCAGCACCCGGAACCCGAGTGAGAGGGACCTCGGGTGGCGCCCCAGGCGCGGCGCGGCCCAGTGAGGAAGTGGCAGACAGGTCCGGCGGCGTTGGCAGAGAGGCCCGGCCTCGAGGAGCCGGCCCAGAAGCGGATCTCAGCACAGTAGCAGCGCGGGGGCCAAGAAAGGTAACTGGCAATGCCCCAGAGCACGGTGAGGGCAGATTGCAGAGGCCAGGCAATTACGGGGAGTTTATCTGCAGGATTCTGGCGGATGATGAGCTTGGCCGGCAGAGCCCACTCAGAGTGCGGCCATCTTGCAGCCGGCTAAGCCACGCCCCTAATTTGCACATCTTTAATTTACCAGAAGGTGTTGAAGGCAACGGCTGTAGGCAATACTTGGAAACCTTGTTACCTGGACTTTCACACTTAAAATTCCCAGAAAAATTTGAAATTGACAAGGCACATAGAATTCCTTCTCATCGTAATCCAAGCAATGTTAAGCAGCATCAGGTGATTTTTAAAGTCTTGCGTCACCATCATCTGGTAATGATCCGGAAAGCGGCAAGAGAGATTCCCACTTTAATGGTTAATGGAAATAAACATTTTATACATCAGGACATTGCCAAGGAAACTGTTAAAGTTCGCAGAGAATTCACTGAACTTAGACCTCGATTAAGAAGCTGTGGCTTTAAATATGGCCTTTTTGATCCATCATTATGAGAATTTGGAAGGATGGTATCTCAAAATCTTTTCAACACCCTGATTATCTTCGTGCTTTTTTAGATCAGCATTCTCTGCTCTCCATGGAAACGAGTGACACTTCTACTTAATTCAAACATTTGAATATTATTATTCTAAGCTTATTTGTAGATATTTTCTATGAGGGTATTGTCTAGGCAGGTCAATCTTGCATATGTGTGTGCACAATTCTGAAACCTTATTTATGTTTCTATGTTGTCTTTTTTATGTTTGTCCTTGTCTTTCCTTTTTCTCCTATCTCTTCCTCTGGAGCTACTCTTTAATCCCTTAAGCTATATTTTTTCTTTCTCTTTTCTATCTTTTTTTTACTGATTATGGATAATGTTAATAGAATTAAAGTTGTTTTGTTCAATGTTAAAGGTGTAAGACACCCTGTTAAAAAAACTAAAGTATTAGATTATTTAGCCAGACATAAAGCAGACATTTGCCTACTTCAAGAAACTCATATAGATGATACAGTTTTATCATATATGAATAATAGATGGGTTGGTAATATTATTTCTTCTCCTGCAGTTAATAAAAAGAACGGTGTTGCTATCTTTTTTACAAAAATGTTAAACATTCAAATACTAACCAAATATTCAGATACAGAAGGTCGTTATATTACAGCGAAAATTAAAATTGATACTACCATTTTTTCATATAATTAATGTCTATGGTCCAACAAATGATGATCCTAAATTTTGGTCTACCTTTACCTCTGAAGTGATTAAAATAGATAATGTTCCACTTATTTGTTGGTGGTGACTTTAATTTAATATGTGACCCCCCTATTGGATAGACATTCTCAATCTAAATATCGTCCCCCTAAATCTTATTTTATTTTTACATCTTTTCTTTTAAATCAACCAAATTGGTGGATATTTGGCGTCTACATCACCCAAAAGAGAAATAGTTTACATTTTTCTCTAACCCTCATAATTCTTACTCTCGAATTGATTATTTGTTAATTTTCCGTTCATTAATTCAATCATTTTTGGATCCTACAATTCACAATATCGCTATTTCTGACCATGCACTTATTTCAGGTGTTTTACAACTCAGCGCCACTCAACAATCCCACTCTCGCTGGCATATGAATACGAATATTGTTCTTAATAACAATAATAAATCCGAACTTTTGTCAGTATTACATGATTATTTCTTTTTCAATCCAAAAGGATCTACTTCACTTGTAAATCTTTGGGATGCATTTAAGGCATATGTCAGAGGTGTAACGATATCAATTATGGCACATGATGATAAAGCTTTTAACGCTAAACTTAAAGAATTAGATAAACAAATAGCAAAATATGAACAGCCCTTTATTTAGTCTAATGATGAATACAAAATGCAATTACAGAAATTTAGATACGAGTTAAACTCTTTGCTAAGCAGAAGAGCTGGTATACAAATTTCAAATAAGGCTAAACTTCATTTCAAAGCAAATAGATCTGTACAACTTTTGGCAAATTATGTATTAAAAAAAAAAATAATAATTTCCTCTACACTCTACTACTGCATACCCTACCATCCCGGCGCCCACGGTATCTCGAATTCTGGGAACGCACACTAGGCCATGATATCACAGACACAAAATGGAAAGCACTATGGGGGGACATAAGGCGTCATAACCACTCCTTAACCCAACGTGAGGCTCACTACAAGATACTCTACGATTGGTATCTTTATCCTACTAAACTTAAAAGGATATTCCCTGCCGCAACTGACCTATGTTGGAGAGGATGTGGCCTCTTGGGCGATTTTCGCCACATATGGTGGGACTGCCCGACAATTCGCCCCTTCTGGTCCAAAATCCTAGCCCAAATTAAAGAGATCATAGGGTACCCAATTCCAGACTCACCCGACTTTGCGCTGCTGGGTCTTCGAGACCTGGGACTGAAATACCAAACGACAGCCGACCAAGCCATAATGTGGCTTTGTCTGGGGGCTGCCAAGACAGCATTGGCCGCTGCCTGGAAGAAGACAGAAGCTCCAGCCATAACAAGACATATGGAGGAAAACATGGATGAATAGTGTCTCTGGATGGTTACCTGTGTCCTTATATCAAACTAATTCTTTCATACTATTTTGTTTATGGACTCGGTTAAAAATGTTTAATGCAAAACTACTAAGTTCTCTAAATTGTTGGAACTGTAATTTGATTCCAGGTTCATTAAAAAATATGCTTTTCGAATATAACATTGTCTTTTGCCTTTGTCTGGGGGCGGCCAAGACAGCATTGGCAGCTGCCTGGAAGAAGACAGAAGCTCCAGCCATAACACAATGGTAGGCATGTTTGTGGCAAGCACTCACCATGGAGCGTATGAGCGATATCTATAGGGATGAGTTCAAAAACTTCGAATATGCCTAGGGCCCCTTGGTCAGCTACCTATCTAGCGGCCTTCCGTTGACCACCTGTCCTACGAGGGTCAGAGCGCTGCACCTGTTCCAATTTTAAGCAGGGCCTTTGCCCACGCCAGAGCTTACCCCGATGTTAGTCACACTCCGACACGTCACCCAGGATCCCGGTTGGCCTAGGTTAATCGGGCTTTTTCTTTTTTGTACCCTTTTTTTCAATATAGTTCCAGGTTTTGCTTTCTCGCACTGCTCTGTCTTCTGCTCACAAGTGGAGGCAGTGCTACAATGATCTCTCATGGGGAACTGTTTATGGGAAGGGGAGGGTTAGGGGAGGACGGGAGGGTTTAGTTTAAAGACAAAGATGTTGAAATGTAATGTTCATTTCAAGGTATGACCAGATCAGACATTTGAAAGAGATATGACTCGGATCAAACGAGAAACGCTGTACAAGGAAATAGATTGCTAACAGCTGTATACGGGTAGAACGATTGAAGGTATTACCATGTTCTATGATAACTGTCTTGAAAAATTTAATAAAAACAAGTTTGATTAAAAAAAAATCCAAATGAATGCAATTCATGACTTAAATGGTAAATTGGCATTATCTCACAAAGAAATTGTTAATGAATTTCTGATCTACTATTCAAATTTATACAGTAATCCACCAGCTACAGATATGTTCAGTATTGATAATTTTTTGCAATTTTGTGGCTTACCTAAAATTTCCCAGTCAGTGAGAGATAAATTGGATGCACCATTTCATTAGAAGAAATTAATTTAGCTCTTAAATCTCTTAAACCGTGTAAATCACCTGGACCAGATGGTATACCTGATGAATTTTATAAAGAATTTTCTCCTTACCTGCTACCTCACTTACTTAAGTTATTTACTCACTTTAGTATATCAGGATCTACTTTAGGATCCTTTGCTGAAGCTTTGATTATAGTTCTTCCAAAGCCTAATAAAGATCACACTATTGTTTCAAACTACTGCCCTATTTCTTTAATTAATCAAGATTGTAAACTTTATGCAAACATTCTTGCAACCAGATTGGCTTTTGTGCTTGATACTATTGTTCATATTGATTAAAATAGTTTTATGAAACATAGACATTCTGTTAATAACACTACTAGATTATTATTTCATGTAATTGAAGCTGCATCATCTTTGCATCTTCCTGCTGGTGTCCTTGCATTAGATGCTGAAAAAGTATTTGACAAAGTACATTGGCAGTATCTATTTCATATTTTATCTGCATTTAATTTTGGCAATTCCTTTATTCGTATGATTTCAGCACTCTATTCTGGTCCATCTGCTAGACTTTTCATTAATGGCCAACTCTCTAATATATTTTTCCTTTTTAGAGGCTCTCGTCAAGGTTGTCCCTCGTCACCTTTACTTTTTCTCCTTGCTATTGAACCTTTACTCATCGCCATCAGACACTGTATAGAAATAAAAGGTATTACTATCAATGATGTTGCTTTACAAACTTCAGCTTATGCTGATGATGTATTATTATATATTAGTAATCCTGATTCTTCTATTCCTCCCCTATTAAATCTAATTCAAACATATTCCCAGATTTCAAGTTACAATCTAAACACTAATAAGACAGAACTTTTTCTCTTAAATGTGCAGTGTACCCCCGATATGCTTCCCAATAATGAAATAATATGGCAAAAGGAAAACTTGAATATCATGGTATCCTATTCCCTCATACCATTAAACAATCGATTACATTGAACTGTGAATATATTCTTAATCATATCAAAGACAAAATTCATAAGTGGTCTGCTTTACATTTACCTTGGTGGGGGAAAGTTGACTCAGATAAAATATTTTTGAGCAATAACCATTTTATCTCTTATCTATGATACCTACCCAACTTCCACTTAAGTTCTATAAATCTTTAGACACTAATATCGAAATTTATTTAGAATAATGAAAAATGCCGGGTAAAAGCTATAAAAATTGAAAATTGCAAAATGTAATGGCAGTTTTGGTTTACCAGATTTTTTTAAATTACCTAAATGTTTATTTTAAAACAAAGCACCTTTTGGTTCACCAATACAGACTTTAACAATACACCTTCATGGCTTCTCATTGAAAAAAGTTTGATATCAAAGTTTCCGTAACCTACATTACTTACTATGTCTTCTTCTAACTCTTTAATACGAAGATCTGCAATACTAAAATCGACAAAATGAATATTACAGGACTTAGATTCTCTCGTCCAAACACCCATTTCTCATACCTTAAATATGTCCTTATGGTATAGTCCCGTTATAAAACTTAATCGAAAAATAAAATTTTGGCAATCTTGGATAAATACGGGTATTTTTTTACTTAAAAGTTATATATCATAACACTTTATCTTTTGAAGAACTGCAACAAAAATGCATCCTGCTTCCATCATATATTTCTAAATACGAATTTTTATGTAATTCTATCCTTGATTCATTTCCCAACAATTTTCCAATGGAAAATGCATCTGATTTAGAGACGCATATTCAAACAATACCTACTTCATCTCATGCTGTGTCAATGTATTATTAAAAAAAAATTGAATAATTTTGACAAGAATAACATTAATTTTATCTCTTATTTTTGGAATAATGAACTCAATCTATCTATTTCTCAAGACGTATGGAGGAAAACATGGATGAATAGTGTCTCTGGATGGTTACCTGTGTCCTTATATCAAACTAATTCTTTCATACTATTTTATTGTTTATGGACTCGGTTAAAAATGTTTAATGCAAAACTACTAAATTCTCTAAATTGTTGGAACTGTAATTTGATTCCAGGTTCATTAAAAAATATGCTTTTCGAATATAACATTGTCTTTAAGTTTTGGAAAGAGGTTTGGGATGTTATTATAAAAAATGTTCATTTATCAGATAAACTTTCATAAAATATGTTGATTTGTAAATCGATATTGGTTTCAACAAAACTGCCAGACTAACATAAGCTCTTTGACTTATTACCATCTGCTGCTCTAAAATCAATTACTGCCAAGTGGACAAACGCTTCATTATTGTCAATTCATACATTCAATGGTCATGGATAATTTTTGCTAGAAAAGGAGCTGATCTGACTATGTTGGGTGTTGTTCATAACACATCTACTTACCAGTCATTTTGGAAACCAATTGATAATTATATAGCATTATACTATTGATGTTTTATTTTATATAATAAGTAAAGTTTGTTGGATTTTAATATGTGGCTCTGTTATGATATACTTGTTAAATAATAGCTATTGTTCCCCCTCATTTTAAATTTTAGTTCCTATTATACTGCAAGTCTCATTGTTTAGGTACAAATATTATATTAAGGTAATATTGTAATTTCG
Organism: Calotriton arnoldi; assembly: GCA_963921515.1. Taxonomy (NCBI): domain Eukaryota; kingdom Metazoa; phylum Chordata; class Amphibia; order Caudata; family Salamandridae; genus Calotriton; species Calotriton arnoldi. The sequence continues at coordinate 1,036,429 of CAWUFW010002056.1, forward strand.
ATGTACCTCATCGGTGCTCTTTGTTTGGTCTATTGCCTTATCATAAATTTAATAAAATATTTTGAACATAAAAAAAAACAGATGCACACCCTATCCCAAGAACTGATGAACTGGATTGACAGGTTAGGGGCAGCGAAATTTCTAACTACTTTTGATTTGAAATCAGGGTAGTGGCAGATTGGTCTGACCTGAGGAGCAAAAGAAAAGTCAGCATTCTCGACCCCAAATGGGCATTACCAGTCCACTGTAATGCAATTTGGATTAAAGAATGCCCCTGCCACCTTCCACAGGTTGGTGAACAAAGTCCTTGCCGGGTTGGAGACTTTTAGTGCAGCATATTTTGATGATATTGATGTCTATAGCTCCACTTGCCAGAATCTCCTAATCCACCTTGGCAAGGTCCTTAAGGCTCTGCAGAACGCAGGTCTCACTGTCAAGGCAAGAAGTGCCAGATAGGGCAGAGATCTGTTGTATACGTGGACCACCTTGTGGATGGAGGCCAAGTTCAACCCTTACAACCCAAGATCTAAACAATTGTAGACTGGGTAGCTACAACAAACCAGACTCAAGGCATTCCTTGGCTTTTTTGGTTTGTTTTATATAGCGCAAACCCGAACTGAAGGTACCAGAGCGCTCTACATTAGCACCAGTTGCGTTACAGACGGACACATTCATTTTGTTAGGCACGGGGAGTTTACGTGATTTGCCCAGAATCACAGGATGTTGAGCGTCCCTGCCGAGACTCGAACCCGGTTCCCCAGTTTCGAGGTCAACCGATCTAGCCGTTAGGCCACATCCTCTCCCCTTGACTGGATACTACAAGAGGCTTGTGAAGGGGTAAGGTACCATTGTGGCACACCTCCTAGAGCTGACCTTCAAGAAACAACCAAAGAAGGTAAACTGGACAGTGAGCTGTCAAAAGGCTTTTGACACTCTGAAGGAAGAAATGAGCCCAGCACCCATTCTCAAAGCTCCAGATTATTCTAAGCAGTCCATAGTGCAGACAGATGCCTCTGAACATGGGATAGGAGCGGTCCTATCCCAGACCAACAATGATGGCCATGACCAGCCTGTTGCTTTCATTAGCAGGAGGTTGCCCCACCAGAGAAAAGCGCTGGAGCAAGATTGAGAGGGAAACCTTTGCTGCGGTTTGGTCCCTGAAGAAGCTGAGGCCATACCTGTTAGGTACTCACTCGCTTGTACAAACTGACCACAGGCCTCTCATATGGCTGATGCAAATGAAATGTGAAAACCCCAAACTGTTGAGGTGGTCCACCTGTCAACAGGGAATGGACTTATAGAGGAGCAAAGACCTGGTACTGACCATACCAATGCAGATTGCCTTTCCAGATTTTTCCATTTAGAAGAAGAAGACTCTCTTGGGAAAGGTTAGTCTCATTCTTTCGTTTGGGGGGGGTTGTGTAGGAAAGTGCCCCTTTTTGACATGGCCACCTACCATTTTATGCCTGGTATTTGATACAAATTTTGACTGAAGTGCACTGGGTTGCTGCTAACCAGGTCCCCACTGCCGGTGCACTTTTCCGAAAACAAGGTAATTGTGCAAATGTTCCCCAATTGCAAGACCTTTAGCGCCAATGTAAGTCCCTAGTAAATGGTACGCCTGGGTTCTAAGGAGGGTCCCTGAGGGCTGCAGCCTGTATTGTGCCACCCTAAGAGACCCGCCCCATGAAACTCGTGCAGACTGCCATTGCAGGCTGCGTGAAATGGTGCAGACAAATGTGAAAACACGGCATGGCACACACCCTGTATGCCATGCACACAGACACTGCATGCAATATATCTAAGTCACCCCTACAGCAGACCTTATAGTCCTAAGGCAGGGTGCATTATATTACATGTAAGGACATATCTGCATGAGCAGATATGCCCCTGTGCTGTTTGGTTCAATGGCTAAATAGTACAAGTGAATAGAGAAGCCATCTTGAGTATATGTACTGGGTATTGGTCATTACAAGTCCCCCAGTTACATTATGGCTTCACTGAAACCTATGGTGTTTGGTATCAAACACCTTGTCTTAATAAATCCACACTGATACCAGTAGTGGATATATTGAGATACGCACCAAGAGGGCACCTAAGAGGTGCCCCCCTGAAATCCTACCAGCCTGTAATTGTGCTGGCTGACTGGTATCGTCCAGCCTGCCACCTAAGATGAGTTTCTGACCCCCTGGAGACAAGAACCCGCACTCTCAGGGGTCAGGAACAATCCCTGCTCCGGCGGGAGGAATTTACACCTCCTCTAGCAGGATGGCTAGCGAATCTGCTTACCAAGGCCGGAGGCTTCAAAGCCTCTGCCACCTTTGATATGCAAACCCTGCTTCCCCCAGACCTGGGAGATGCCACCCCTTGCACTCAGGCGATTTGGCATCAGGACAGGTGGGAATTAGCTATGTAAGGGGGCGTGGAGCACTAATTGTCTGTCACACCCCTAAGGTGGGCTGTCTGATGTACCTCACGAAAGGAGGGTTCCACTATTTTGATGGAATTAGGAATTTTGGGACAGGGTTATGGCCACTCCCCACAGGAAGTGGTCATATAGGGGTGTAGTGACCCCAAGAGTAAGTAGCCCATTGGTACTACCCTTCACTCCAATAAATTGAGTATTTAGGTGGCCCCCTGACACCAGGAACTCGGGTACCTCTGACACAAGAAAAAGAAGGACCAAGAAGAGTCGAAGAAGTGAGAACTGCGGTCTACTGGTAGACTTTCCACGCCATACCCTGCCTGCCTGCTCCGGTCCCGACAAATGCGACAATCCGAATCGTTCTGCAGCTGTGCATCCTCCAAAAGCCTTGGAGGTCCTCCAGCACTTCACCAAGCTGTAAGCATCTCCCTTGAAGTTGAGGAGTCACTTCCCTGCAGGCACCGACCACAATGTCTGGTTCAAGAGGAGAGCATGTGGCGCAGCAGCCAGAGCCGTCGACTCTGGAGCGGGGATCCAGGTTCGTGTCTCGGCATTGGCGCAACAACCTGTGATTCTGGGCAAATCACTTAATCTTTCCGTGCCCATGGCCTGCGGCTGGATCCTCTCACTGGTGATAAGCTGCGCTATATAAATATACAAAAACAAACAAACGTTCTGCTGACTACCGGATCCACCGACACAGCAGCCACCCAGGAGGAGGTCACCATGCACCAAGAGGTGAAATGCATCTCCCCACCAAGTAAGACACCAGGACCAAACGGAGCTGCCCGTCACCAATACCCGGGATGCCGTACCTCTTGCAGCAACAAAGTTTGAGTCCACTCTGAACTCCGACGACGCAAAGACCGACCCTCTGATGAGGAACGTCAGCATTGCAGAGGCCAGCACAAAGAGCAGCCCAGCTGATCTGTTTTGTCCCCGTTTGCAGGGCTAACCGAGAACCATGGGTGCCTTTGATGCATAGGCACCAGCCAACCAAAACCCTCTGTACCGGAGCTCCCAGACCCAGGTCCACGACAACCAACAGTGCTCCCCATGCTCCCAGGACCCCCACAAACCAAGCCCTCCATTGGGAGCTCCCAGACTTGTCCTCTAGTCCCCCCCCTGCAGCCTTTTTCTAGGTGGCCCCCCAATTTTTCTATGGTGTAGCGTGCAAAGCTACCAACACACCAGCACCCAGACACTCCAGGGCAGGAAAACTTGAATTGCTGGTAGTACTTTGGACAATTAGCCCCCTAGCAACTAAAGTACTAAAACGGACCCCTGAGAATTGTTTTAAAATACCTGTATGCAGTATAGGTTTCTTTCTCCATAGAAAAAGCATTACAGCGTAAAAACGCATTTGAGTGACATTTTTACTTACCTGCAAAAATTGATAAACTGAAAAGTACTTACCCAATTACAAAGTTCTTGGTGTTAAAATATAAAAATATCTATTATTTTTCTGAATTAGTCTCGAGTTTCTTCATGAGTGTTTGTCTCATTTATTGACTCTGTGTGTTCAACAAATGCATTAACACTACCCTCTGATAAGCCTAAACTGCTCGCCCACACTATCACAAAAGAGAGCATTTGGGATTATTAATTTAAGCCTTGTAAGCTAATAAGGGTCTGCTAGACTTTCTACATAATATACCTCGTTTTGGTATACTACATAAAAAACCTGCTTCCTACACTAACCCTTCGCCATCCAGTGCCCCACATCAGATCAATTTATAGTGTATTCAACGATTTGAAAAACAGGGGCTGGCACAAGCATCAGCAAATTGACAAAGTGGTACAATAGTCGGGGCAACAGGACTTATTTTTCTAAATTGGTCTAGAGTTTCTTCTTGAATGTGTGTCTCATTTGTTAAATCTGTGTGTTCAACAAATCCATTTACACTACCCTGGATAAGCCTAAACTGCTCGCCCACACTACCACAAAAGAGAGCATGTGGGATTATTAATTTAAGCCCCGTAAGTCAATAAGGGTTGTCTGGACTTTCTACCTACTATACCTCGATTTAGTAAACTACATAAAAAGCCAGCTTCCTACAATAACTCTACTCTGATCAGTGCCCCACACCAGATCAATTAATAGTGTATTCAACGATTTGAAAACGGGGCCTGGCACAAGCACCGGCAAATTGACAAAGTGGTATAACAGTCGGGGCAACATGACCATCTTAGCGAGTGTCAGGCGACTTACCACGGACAACGGTAAAGTAATCCAAAAGCGGATTTGAGAGACACCATTGTTTTTAAGAGATTCTCATCAAGTAAATCCTGCGCTTCACAGTATATTTGCATACCTAAATAGAAGAAAGTTTGAGGTGCCATTTAAAAACTGGCACCTCCGAAAGGCAGGGTAGGCCCATCAAAAGTATCTGCAAAAGAAAAGGCATAGGATTTATCAAAGTTTACGCAGAGGCCGGATAGGTTGGCAAATGAGAAAAGCAGGAAAGAGATCCCAGCTAGATCTGCATGGAGATCCTGTATAAACACCACCATATCATAGGCATACAACGATACGACGTGCATCCCGGGACCCTGGGGAATCACCCACTCCTGTGCATCCTGCCTAAGCTGCTGTGCCAGAGGCATTAGAGCCAGAACAAAAAGCAGTGGAGAAAGCAGAGAGACCTGTCTAGTGCCACAGAACACTGAATATGGAGAGGAGCTATGTGGCCCTGTCTTAGCAAGTGCTGTGGAATGAGCATACAGTAATTTAACTCAGCACAGGTAGGTGGGATGGATACCAAAACATGTCAGGGTAGCAAACATGAAGTCCCAACTCAGGGTATCGAAGGCCTGCAGAAGAACTAACAAGAGAAAACCGGCCTTCGGGTATTGACCACGGGCTACATCCATGATCTGATAAAAGCGATGTATGTTAAGCGAAGTGTTTCGGCGTGGAACGAAACCATACTGATCATCGTGTATCAATTGTGGGAGCCGAAGGAGCAATCGGCACGCCAACACCTTGCTTAGGATTTATATTCAGTTTTGAGCAGGGACAAGGGTCTGTATGACAGAATTTCTTCCAGGGCATGCCTGGCTTTAGAAGAGAGGTGACCAATTCCTGTATAGTGTAGGTGATAGCTTTTCTTCCTCTAAGGAGGCCTTATACAGCCGCTCTAAGTGCGACACCAGGAGTTTAGCAAAGGTGGTGAAAAATTATATAGGGAATGTTAGAACTGGGGGGCTCTAGTTGGCAGAGGTAGGTACCTTTGTCCAAATAGGGACCCTTGCTTCTAGTCAGGGTAAGGGGGATACACTACTAAAATAACCCCTGCTCACCCCCTTGGTAGCTTGGCACGAGCAGGCAGGCTTATCTCAGAGGCAGTGTGTAAAGCATTGGTGAACACATACAGTAACAGTGACAACACTACAGATGGACACCACACAGGTTGTATTATAAAAATAAGTATTTTTATATAGACTTAACACAAGACCCAAAACGACAAAAATCCACAATACACTATGAAAAATATGACTGTCAATGGTAGAAAATAGTTCAGTTCAATAAAGATGGTAAATGCGACACTCAATGTTCAATGTACCTTTGGATGCGTAACGTGATACAAACAAAAGAGTTGCAGGGAAGGTGATGCGTCGGTTCCTTACCCGCAAGAACTGTGATGCGTCGGTTCCTTGCTCCGGGGGAGGTGATGCGTCGGTTCCCTACTGCTGCGTAGGGGACGGTGATGCGTCGGTTCCTTAACGGAGAGGAGGTGATGCGTCGGTTCTTCACCGCGTGGGGAGGTGATGCGTCGGTTTCTTACTGCGCTTCTGTGGCGATGCGACCCGCAGCGCCTCGATGCGATGACGACCCGGTGCAATGAAACAAAATGGCGTCTTCCTCTTGATGCGACACTCAGGGGGCGATGCGTGCACACCCGACGGCCGTGCGGCGACTCAGTGAATCTTCTGAGCAGCGACAGGCCCTGCGGCACGCTTCTCCGATGATGCGACGGCGTCTGATGCGACGGCGACACTCTTTTCTCCGGTGATGCGAGGCGCTTCGGCGATGCGATGGCGACAGCACGCTTTCTCAGTGATGCGACGACAGCGGCTGCGACACGCTTCTCCCTCTTGAGTCGCGCTTCCAGCTCCCAGCGACACACAGTCTCTCAGAAGTTCCAACACCACAGCAGGCACTTCAAATTCCCAGCAAGGGAATTCAGGGGAGCTGGTTGGTGAAGTCTTGTGTCCCTGAGACTTCAGCAGGAGGCAAGCTCAATCTTCCAGCCCTTGGAGATGTTCTGCAAGATGATGAAAGTAGCACAAAGTTCCTTTCTCCTTTCTTTGGCAATCAGGCAACCACTGCAGGCCAATCCCTCAAACAGCACACAGCATAGGGATAGTCTCCTCCTTCAGCTTCTCTGGTTTCTCTCCTCAGCAAAGGTTCATCTTGTTTGTTCCAGAAGTGATCTAAAGTCTTGGGGTCTTGGCCCCAGTATTTATACCCATAAATCCTTTGTCCTCTGAAGGCAGAGGGTCCTGTACCTAGTCCAAACCAGTTCTGGGTGCATTCTGCCAGGGCACACCTTCTCTCTTTGTCAGTGTGGGCCAGGGTCATCAGACACACCACAGGAGGTGGAGCCAGCATTGTGGAAGGCAGGCACAGCCCTATTCAGACCCAGGTGCCACTCCTCCCACCACTCTACATGCAGATAGGTCTATTCAGCCCTGTGCTGACTCACCCTGTATCCTGGAGTCCCCCAGCCCCCGTCACTCACAAACCCAGACACACAATACACAAGCTAGCAGAGGCAAGCTGGATGGTTTAGGCAAGAAAATACCTACTTTCTAAAAGTGGTATTTTCAAACACAGAATGTTAAAACCAACTTCACTAAAAGATATGTTTTATCATTCTGAGTTCAGGCATACTAAATTTGTTTTTCCACCATGTTCCCTGGGTCAGTTAGGATTATAAGATGTTATAATCAAACTGCCCATTCTTGCCTATGGGGACAGGTAGCCTTGCAATAGTGAAAAAACGAAATTGGCTGTAATTCACTATCAGGACATGTCACACCCACCAGGGCATGTCCTACCTCTTACATACAATGCACCCTGCCTGCAGGCCTACCTTAGGGGTGACTAACATGCAGAAAAGGGAAGGTTTGGGGACTGGTAAGTGGGTGCACTTACCAAGTCGACATGACAGTACCAGACTGCACACAGGTTCTGCAATGGCAGGCCTGAGACACTTTACAAGCTGCTCCTGTGGGTGGCACAACCAGTGCTGCAAGCCCACCAGCAGCATTTGAGTCACAAGCCCTGGGCACAACCAGTGCACTGTACTAGGGTCTGACAGTGAATCAAATAAGCCAAACATGGAGTCATTAATCCATACATCAATTTATCATAGGGAGCACTTGCACTTTGGCACTGATCAGCAGTGGCAAAGTGCCCAAAGCATCTAATCCAGCAAAAACAGGTCAGTAACAGAGGAGGCATAGCGCAAAAAAAATGGAAGGGAGTCCCACGCCAATGGTACCAGGTCTAACACGTGTCCCCTCCAGCTGAAATGTGGGGAGAACTACCCATCCCCTTAGGAGTTCTCATCGCTAAGGCGGAAAAATCTGGACAGACCATCAGCATTGGCGTGTTCTGTACCAGGGCGGTGTTCCACCGTGAAGTCCATCCCCTGTAGGGAAATGGACCACCTCAACAGCTTTGGATTCTCACCCCTCATCTGCATCAACCATCTGAGGGGCCTGTGGTCTGTCTGAACCCGGAAGTGAGTCCCAAACAGGTATGGTCTCAACTTCTTCAGTGCCCAGACCACAGCAAATGCCTCACGCTCAATAGCACTCCACCTCTGTTCCCCTGGAAGTAACCTCCTACTGATGAAGGCTACAGGTTGGTCTAGGCCCTCCTCATTTAACGGTGCCAGAACAGCCCCTACACCATGCTCTGAAGCGTCTGTTTGAACAACGAATTCTTTTGAGAAGTTGGGCGCCTGAAGCACGGGGGCCGTGCACATGGCAGTCTTCAAGGCGTCAAAAGCTCTCTGACAGGTGTTGGTCCAAATCACTCTCTTGGGCTGCTTCCTGTAAGTCAGCTCTGTCAAGAGTGCAACAATGCTGCCATACCCCTTGACAAATCTGATGGTCCTGAGCCCAGGACCAGAGTCGCAGAGCCTCTCTGCAGAGACGAAACGACCCTACTTCTCCCCGTTTGTTTATGTACCACATCGCAGTAGTGTTGTCCGTCAGGACCTGAACTGACTGACCGCGAAGGGAGGGAAGAAAGGCCTTAAGAGCCAAACATATCACCCGAAATTCTAGAAGATTGATGTGAAGCAATCTCTCCTTTGGAGACCAAAGACCCTTGATCTCCAGATACCCCACATGAGCAACTCACTCCATAGTGGAGGCATCCGTTATCACAGTGAGCACCGGAGGAGGAGGTTGAAACGGCTTCCCTAGAGACAGGTTGCCTGAAACACTCCACCATAACAGGTCCGCTGCATTGTCTATGGAGATTCTGACCACCTCCCTGGCATCCCTGTTGTGTTGAAACCACTGCCTGCGGAGACACCACTGGAGTGCCCTCATGTGCCAGCATGCATGGTTGACCATCAGTATGCAAGAAGCGAAGAGACTGAGCAGGCGCAAAACCTTCAAGACTGGAACGGCAGCTCCATCTTGAAACTTTGGGATATTAGCTTGGATGTCTAGAATCCTCTAGGGAGGTGGGAAAGCACGACTCAGAGTAGTATCCAGTACTGCCCCTATGAACAAGTTGCGCTGAGAGGGCACCAGGTGAGATTTGGGTACATTTATCAAAAAACCCAAGTCGAACAACACTCGAGTTGTTACTTGCAGATGATGCAGAACCATCTCTGGCGACTTTGCTTTGAGCAACCAATCGCCCAGATAGGGGAAAACAGGAATCCCAGACCTTCTGAGATGCACTGCCACCACAGCCATCACCTTCGTCAAGACCCGTGGCACAGATGTAAGACCAAACGGAAGGACCACAAACTGATAATGTTGAGACCCCACCGTAAAAAAGAAATACTTCCGATGCGACTTCAAGATGGGAATGTGAAAATACGCATCCTGTAAATCGATCGACACCATCCAGTCTTCCTGCTGCAGCGCCAGAAGAACCTGAGCTAAGGTCAACATCTTGAACTTCTGCTTGAGGTAAAAATTCAGGATCCTGAGGTCTAGGTTCGGCCTCAATCGCCCGTCCATTTTGGGGATCAGAAAATAGCGGGAGTAGCATCTCTGACCCCTTTCCTGCTCCGGAACCACCTCTATTGTACCTTTCATTGACAAAGGACAGGACCTCTTGTTGCAGAAGCAACAGATGGTCCTCCAAACACCAGCCCTGGTGAGGAGGGTAAGGAGGAGGAAACTCCTGGAAAGGAAGGGCGTACCCATTTTCTACAAGATTCAAAACCCAAAGATCTGATGTAACAGATTTCCAATTTTGTAGAAAATGGGACCCTTGGCCTCCTACGGGTCCAACATGCTCCAATATGGGGGATCTAGAGCTGCTTCCCTGTGGAACCAGTGGGGGGACAGGTGAGGAGGAGAAGGAGGAAGAGACCTGTTGGCGAGCGGCCCCTCGCAGACTACCTCTTCCCTTCCCTCTGTATGACTTATACAGAGGGTTCTGTTGCTGCTTCTGATGGCCTCGAAATGGAGCTGCCTTCCCAAAGCCACGAAATCCCCGGTATCCAAAACCCCTAGGCTGGAACTGCAAGCCTAAGGATCTAGCGGTAGCCCTGCTATCCCTAAAACGTTGCAGAGCTGAGTTCGCGTTTGCCCTAAAGAGCCTGTAGCCAAAGGGAAGATCCAGCAACGTGGCTTGAACGTCCGGAGAGAATCCTGATCCTCTCAACCAGGCGTGCCTCCTGGTTGCCACCGAAGAGCCCATCACCCTGGCAACTGAGTCTGCCGTATCGAGACCCGACTGGATCACCTGACGGGCTGCCGCCTGGGTATCCGCCAGCACCTCCATGAAGTGACCTCGACCATCATCTGGCAGCTTAGGAGCTCCCTCCTTAGCTATGTCCATCAAAGCATGGATATACCGTCCTAACAGGCATGTGGTATTAGTAGATTTCAAAGCCATGCTAGCCGATGAGAACACTTTCTTAGCAGACTGTTCCAGCTTCTTGGAATCCCTAAACCTCAGAGTGGATGGGAAGGAATCTGCCGACTGCTTAGAGGAACATGAAGCTTGAACCACCAAGCTGTCAGGTTAAGGGTGTGACGATAAAAATGCTGGATCCCCAGGTGCAACCTTACAATACCTTGCCACCGTTCTGGACACTGCTGGGGCAGACATTGGCTTCTGCCAAACCTCCAAAATTGGTTCAGTCAAAGCTCCATTAAACGGAAACAAAGGCTCCACCGCTGATGAAGGGGAGTGCAGTACCTCAGTAAGGATGTTAGATCTGACCTCCTAAGAGGGCAACTGTAAATCCAGAAGGTCAGCTGCCTTCCTTATAACTGAATGGTATGAGGCCACCTCCTGAGAAGGAAGAGCTTTGGGAGAAGAGAGATCCCACTCTGGTAAAGTGTCCAGCCTACTGGCCTCTTGAAGCCCTTCAAAGTCATCCACTGTATCAAGAATCTCTCCTTCCTCAGCTTGCTCCTGCTGTTCCTGGAATTCCTCCTCTTCCAGAAGTCTCTGAACCTCCCTCCTTGAATGCAACTTAGGAATCTGCGTTAGCGGCGCCAGATGCTGCGCCGGCGACCTCGGAGCCAGCATCGATACAAGTCCTTCATGAGCAGCCGGTAGTGCGGCACAAAGTCGAGACTGCGCTGTACTGGGGAGTAGTCCATCCTTCCCTCCTGGGATGGAATCGGCGTCGAGAACCTCGGCGTCGGGAGAGCTCAAGACGGAGCCATCGGCATAAAGGGCGCCTGGGCATACTGTTGGGCATACTGTTGGGGAACGCCCAAATTATCATAATGCGGTCCCACAGGGCAAGCCGACGCACAGGATGGGTTACCCGCCCTGGCAAACATGCCATACATCGCATTAAGAAAATGCAAAGGATCCGCTCCTGGAGCCGGGAAAGGCGAGTACGGATCTGGACCTGCCTGATCTGGGATAGATCGAGGTCGTAAGGCGGGTTCTGGTTGCAGCGCCGGAGACACAGGATCGGCAAGGCATTTTTCTGGGCGCCGGAGAGCCCCTCTGCGTCGGAGAATGCTCCGGAGTCACCTGCAGTGAAGTAGAAGGCGAGATGTCATCCTTCCTATGACGCCACTGAACCAGGGACGTCGACTTCGATGACTTGTCCCTCGAAGAGTGACGCTTGGATCCATGACGCCGCTTCTTCTTATGCTTTTTTGACGACCTCGAGGTGTGCGGAGTCGGCGACTTCGACCTCGACTTAGTCCTCTTCTGACCTCTCTTCTCCTTCCTCACCCGGGCCATAAACAGCCTTGCTTCTCTCGCTTTAAGGGCCTTTGAATTCATCCGACGTCACGATGACCATCCCTTGATGTCGTGGTCAGACGATAAACACCAAAGGCAGTCTTCGTGGGGGTCCGTGACAGACATATGGCCCCCACATTCTCTACAGGGTTTAAAACCAGGCTTCTTCTGAGTAGCAATCGTGCAGAAACAGTTCAAAGACAACTGCAACAAAGGAGACTACAAAAAAATGGAGATTACTAGAAAACCGTTAAACGTCGACGGGCGGAAAAAAGGGAACTGACGCACAAGTTACTACTTGTGTAACTATATATCTGTAAGAGACATTAGTTAGTGATAGATTCCTTACCTTAGAATATCCCCAGGCATCAGACTGGATCCGGAAAGTTTTTTGTCAGCAGTACCCCTGCGCGTCGGTAGGTGGCGTTGTGCGGCTCTTCGTCCGTCGCTGGCGTCGTAAGCGCAGAGATTACGTCACGGAGACTACTTAGGCGCCACCCATGCGCGCTGACGTCAGTTCTGCACACGACTTTCCGTGCCAGGAACGCACAGCCATGCAAGAAACCGACCACTGGTGCCATGAAACTAGGGCCCTGAAAGGGATGACCTTAACCCTAGAATCAGTTCACAGAACGGTGAGGATGGGTGGGGCGGTAAGGAATCTATCACTAACTAATGTCTCTTACAGATATATCGTTACACAAGTAGTAACTTGTGCGTCAGTTCCCTTTAATCCATGATGGTGCACTGAAGAAAAGTATGAAATTCAATGGTTTTAGGCACACAGTCCTTAAGCACAAAGATATGGGGAAAATAGATGGGGGATAGGGGCATGCATGGTGGCATCCGGTTTTGTTCCCTGAACGTATGTGGGTTGAATGACTACAATAAGAGGCAACGGGCTGCGAATGAACTACGGGTGCTCCAATAAGATCTGGTATGCATTCAAGAAACCCATATCTCATGGGGCAAGAGGAAATTACTGGCGGAACTTGGGTTAACTGTATTAGTATGTACGGAGCAATCCACCACCACACGTGGGGTAGCGATATTGGCTAAAAACCATATACAAGGGACAGGAAGAGCATTGGCGGATAAAATGGGAGGTGGGCCATTGCGGAATGTGTGATCGGTAGCACGAAGTGCACTATCTGCTCTGTCTATGGCTCAAATTTTGATGAGGCCTCAATACTCGAAGGGTTGAATGTGGAACTTGCACTACGGCCCACTCCGTTAATTTTGTCTGGTTACCTAAATATACACCTTGAGCCAAAGGTTTTGCAGGGTGATAGCAAATCCTATAACGGGAGGAAGCCTAAAGTATTTAAGGCGCTTCTGTCTTTACTGGGGGGATCATGGTCTGGTGGATGCGTGGGCAGCCTTGAGGGGGCGGATCCTGAGTATACATTTTATTCACATCCACACCAGAAATTAGTAAGGTTAGATTATTTTTTCTTATCGGGTCTTTTACTTTCTGGTGCTAACATCCAGGTGTACCCACGGATATCATCGGTTGAATTTATGTATGCTCAGAGCTGGAATTAGGCCGCGATCATTTTCATTCGACAGGAAGTTATTACTAGATGAAGGATATGTGGCACATATGAAGGTGTGGATCGAGCAATTCTTGGTCATAAATCGTAATACCGCAGGGACCGGGTTGGTGTGGGACGCTTTTAAAGCGGGCTTTAGGGGGGAGACCCTTAGTTTTGGGCTGCATATGCAAAAACAACTACAAATAGCATTACAGGAATTATATGCCAGCCTTACTGCAGCAGAAAAAAAACTTATGCAGGGGATACATGCAGGACGGGAGATTTCCGCTCTGCAAACGGAGGTAGCCCGGTGCAAGGCCAAAATAAATTTACACTGGAGTAAAGAAATAGCCAGGAAACACTCTATTAGCAGGAAACAAAGCTATGAATATGGGGAGGCAACTGGGCGATGTTTGACACAAAGGTTGAGATCAAAGGAGGCTGCCCAGAGAATTAGCTCAGTGGTGGATTCTAGGGGCAATATCATAGAAACTGATGTCGGGATTTTAAATGTGTTTCATGACTTTTATGAGGCACTCTATACTGGGGAGTGTTATGATGCACAAGCCGGGGAAACACTGCTGCAGAGTCTTAACGGCAATAAAGTGGATTTGCAAGATGCAGAACTGCTAGAGGCACCTATTACTATTGAAGAGCTGGAAAGAGCTATTAACTGCTTAGCCTCCGGCAAAGCAGCAGGGCCCGACAAACTTCCGCTTGAAGTATATAAAACTTTCTTTGGAGTACTTAAGGCCGATATGCTCGTCACTTTTCAGCAGGCTCAGGTAGGGGCTGCGCCGCTGGGATGAGGCTAGCATAATTGTTTTTTTTTTTAAAAGATAAACCGGCTGAACAGCCGGTCTCCTATCGCCCTATATCATTATTAAATTCAGATGGCAAAATTTATGCCAAAATCCTAGCGACCCGGTTGGCTGAAGTATTAACCCCGCTGGTGTCGATCCGACAACACGGGTTTATACCTAGGGGGTGCACAACTAATCACATTAATAGGGTGGTAACCCTGTTGGATATAGCTAATACTACGGGGAGCAAGTTTAGCTTGGTACTATTAGACGCTGAAAAAGCGTTCGACCGGGTCGCGTGGGAATTTTTATGGGCAGTATTACGACGAGTAGGCTTTAAGCAAAGCTTCATCTCAGCCATCCAAGTTTTATACCGACGCCAGACAGCTAAAATCTGTATAATGGGCCTGGAATCAGACCCGGTATATATTACACGGGGAACAAGGCAGGGATGCCCCTGCTCCCCTTTGTTGTTTTCATTATACATCGACCCTTTTTTAATGATGTTAGAACAAACTGCAGGGATAGTCGGTAATTTGGAGACAAGAGCACTATCGTGTGTTTGCATATGCAGACGATGTGGCAGTGGTCACTCCAAATCCCATGATGGCTATGCCTAAGATAGAGCAGCTGGCGTTGGAGTTTGGAGCAGTTTCAGGATACAAACTTAATGTTTGAAAGACACAAATTTTGTGTTTAAATCTAGCCGGCTTTGATGACCATCGGATTTTGAGTGAGGTATCATACCTAGGGGTCATAATAAGGACATGTTTAAAATCACTGGTAGAGGTCAATTGGGGTAATATTTTAAATGCTGTACGGAAGCAATTAGACCGGTGTGAATGTCTACATCTCTCACTTGTGGGACGATGCAATGTTCTTAAAATGTTAATATTACCCAAAGTTTTATATTTATTTAGATCTGTTCCGCTAGAAATTTCCCATGTCCAACTGGCAGTACTGCAGTCAATATGTGCGAGGTTTCTATGGGCGCATGGGAAGCCACGCAGAGCTATGCACTATATGATTCTCCCTCGCGAGAAAGGCGGTTGGGCAGTGCCGGATTTTACTCTATACTACTATGCGTGTATATTGCAACATAGAATATTTTACTAACGGGGGCAGAACCAATTGGCATTGCTGAGGCTCCATCCATATATCAAATGCTATTGGGCAGTGATGCAAAAAACCGACTATTTGTTAACCTGGAGCCAAGCTACTATAAAAAAACTAGGTTTAAGGTTTTAAATGCTGCTTTCAAGGTGTGGAAAGCCGTGCGAAAATACTATAGATTAGAGAAGGTCTCCCAGTATTCCCCGTTTATAGCTACGGCACTCCTGCCACCTATATTTTGGGATAGGACCATTGATAGATGGCGGACTAAGGGTATTCAATATATTGGCGATTTATATGCCAACGGGGGTTTGATGTCCTTTGAGATGTTAGCTGAGAAATACCACCTTCCCAGATCCGAATTTTTTAAATATCTACAAGTTCGCGATTATTTATGCAAAAATCAATGGAAGGTTGAATTAAATCCTTTGGTTGAAGCTGTGAGGAAAAACGCACGCATCGGCTTTTTATACAAGTCACTATTAGACACCAAGGGTGGGGATTTAGATATTCACAATACTAAATGGGACAATAGGTTAGGGTGCCTCGGTACTCGGGTGGAAGAATCTATCGAGCTGGCGGGGAGGCTATTGATGTCTGCCAATCTCCGTGCACAACACTATAAGACAGTGTTTAATCTCGATTATACCCCAGCTAGGTTGTTAAAATGGGGTGGGACAAATGATGGAAGATGTTTTCGTTGTGGAACGGAGGATGCGGACATTGTGCACATTTTTTTTACATGTAGGCACTTAAGTAACTTCTTGGGGCACCTAGAGAAGTTTTTAGCGGCAATCACGGGGGGTCCAGTAAGACTGTCAGCTGCTCACGTATTATTGGGGGTAGCGGAGAGGGATAGATGTGACCAGCTGGCTTATAGATTTCAATATCTGATCTTCCTGGCTACAGCCGTTGCCAGGTTATGTATTGCCTCAATGTGGCTTCAGAAAGATGCTCCGACTTTTGAATTATGGAGGGCCAGATTCTTAGCCATTTTCAATTTAGAACATAGCTTATATGTACTAAAAGGTGCCTGAAAAAGGAAATTGGGCATGGAGATATGGGAGCCGGTGGTGTCCTATATGGATGAATGATGTGTTAATTCGGGGGTATACCTTAAAGGCCTATGCACTTGCACTTTAAGGAATTGTCATGCACTTTAGATCTGCAATGAAGCTGTGCGTATTGTAACTGATGAGCTTGTTAACCACTATTTAACCTTGTGTGTTAATTGTCTTAAGACTATTAGTTTTTTTTTTTTAGATTGGTAATGATAAAACATCCATTCTGCTTAAAAAAATATATATTTTGTGAAGTGTTATCTTACCTTTTCTTTTTTTTTAATGGGCTTTTTAAGACCATGTTCTGTGTCTTGTTTTAAATCATTGATTATTTAAATGCAATGTAATGTAACTATCATGGATTAATAAAAATAATATAAAATTTAAAATTTAAAACAGATATATCGTTACACAAGTAGTAACTTGTGCATCTGAAAGAGACACGTTAGTGATAGATTCCTTACCTTAGAATAGATACCCCAGCAATACCAACCCCGGTGGTGGGTCTGCGAATAGATTACACCAGAAAGTCACGGAGAACAGAACGGCCAAAGAAGCCGTCTCTCCGGACTTGACTGTCAAGGCAGTAATGCTTGGTAAACGTGGTGCAGCGAGGCCCACGTAGCTGCCTGACAAATATCCTGCAAGGGAACGCCGCGTCCCAAGGCAGTAGTGGCTGCCGTCGCCCTGGTAGAATGGGCACGCAGCCCCACAGGAGGCTCCTTCTTAGCCAACGAGTAACACGCTTTGATGCACAGAACGACCCACCGAGAGATGGTTCGTTTGTGCACGGCCCGACCTATTTTGGCACCCGCGTAGCCAACAAAGAGCTGGTCATCCACCCGGAACTGTTGTGTGCGCTTCAGATAGAACGAGAGCGCACGTTTTGGGTCCAGAGGGTGGAGCCTCTCTTCCTCTTTTGAAGGATGCGGAGGAGGAAAGAAGGTGGGCAAAGTGATGGTCTGCCCGATGTGGAAGGGCGTGACAGCCTTTGGCAAGAAAGAAGGACGGGTCCTTAAAACCACCTTGTCCGGATGAACAGAAAGGAAAGGAGGTTTAGAAGAAAGAGCCTGGAGCTCACTCACTCTTCTGGCAGAGGTGATAGCTACCAGGAAAGCTGTCTTTAGAGTAAGAAGACGTAAGGGACAGTTATGAAGGGGCTCAAAAGGAGCGCACATCAGATAGGTCAAGACAAGATTTAAGTCCCATTGAGGCATTATGAAAGGCACGGGAGGAAACGTGTGCGTAATGCCTTTCAGGAAACGGTTAACAACCGGGACTTAAAGAGAGAAGGCTGATCTGGAAGCCTGAGAAAGGCGGAGATGGCCGAAAGATAACCTTTGACAGTGCCCAGAGCAGAGCCCTGCTGGGCCAAGGATATAAGGGAACAGAAGGACCTCAGAAAGAGGGGCAGAAAGGGGATCCACAGACTTTGCTGTGCACCATGCCACAAACTTGTTCCACCTGCAGGCGTATACCATCTTAGTGGAGGGACGCCTGGCTGCCAGAATGACATCACAGACTTCGGGAGGAAGTCCGAAAGCTGTCAACTGTCGCCGCTCAATCTCCACGCATGGAGGTGGAGGCTGGACAGGTTCGGGTGGAGGACCGTCCCCTACTGCTGCGACAGAAGATCCTCCCGAAGAGGCAGTCGGATCGGGGGAATCGATCGCCATGTTGAGTAGCACGGGATACCAGTATCTTCGTGCCCAATCTGGGGCCACAAGGATGACTTGGGCCCGGTCGCGCCGAATCTTCTTCAGCACTCTGGGCAGAAGTGGTATAGGCGGAAAGGCGTACAACAGACCGCAGCTCCACTCGCGACGAAAAGCGTCGCCGAGCGAGTGCCGCCTTGGAAATTCCAACGTGCAGAACTGATGACATTGCACGTTCTCTTCGGTGGCGAATAGATCTAATCAAGGCTCTCCCCACTGCAGAAAGAGACCTTGCGCCACGTCCGAGTTCAGACGCCATTCGTGATCCATCAAGCACCGGCGGCTGAGTTCGTCCGCCCTGGCGTTCAGAGAACCTGCCAGGTGTTGAACCACCAAGGTAATGCCTTGATGTTCCAGCCATGTCCAGAGGCGCAGAGCCTCCTGACATAGGGTCCACGACCCCACCCCGCCCTGTTTGTTGCAATACCACATGGCGGTGGTGTTGTCCGTGAACACCTGCACTACACTTCCCCGGACGGAGGGAAGGAATGCCTTCAGTGCAAGTCGGATCGCCCGAAGCTCCAAAAGATTGATATGGAGCCGGGACTCCGCCGGAGACCAGAGGCCTCTGATCTCTGCCTCTCCCAAGTGGCCACCCCATCCCAGGAGGGACGCATCCGTCACCACTGTGTGCTCCGGTTGGGGAAGGGAGAGGGATCTGCCATTGACCCAATCCCGATTCGTAAGCCACCACCGCAATTGTCGTGCAGTGCCCTCCGAGATCTGGACATGATCGGACAGGTTGCCCTGTTGCTGTGCCCACTGGAACTTCAGGTCCCAATGCAGAGCCAGCATATGCCACCTGGCATGTTGCACTAGCAGAATGCAGGAGGCCATCAGGCCCAGGAGCCGGAGGGTCATCCTGACTGAAACCCGGGATAGAGGCTGAAAGATCGGAATCATAGCCTGAATATCCCGGACTCACTACTCCGGAGGATAAACCCGAAACTGCGTAGAATCCAGAACTGCTCCGATGAAGGGGAGCTTCTGAGAGGGACTCAGGTGCGACTTCGGCACGTTGATGGAGAACCCCAGCAAATGCAGAAGGTCGGCCGTAGTCTGAAGGTGGGCGACGACTGCCCGGGGCGAGCCCGCCTTAAACAACCAGTCGTCGAGGTAGGGGAAGACTGACACCCCTGACCTGCGCAGATGAGCTGCGACCACCGCCATCACTTTCGTGAACACCCGAGGGGCACTGGTAAAGCCGAAGGTGAGCATGGTAAACTGAAAATGCTCCTGACCTACCGTGAACCGCAGGTACGCCGGTGGGCCGGCAGGACGGAAATGTGAAAATATGCGTCCTGCAAGTCCAACGCTACCATCCAGTCGCCAGGGTCGAGGGCAGAAAAGACCTGAGCCAGAGTCAACATCTTGAACTTCTCCTTCCGGAGGAAGCGATTGACGTTCCTGAGGTCCAAGATGGGGCGCAGGCCCCCTTTCTCCTTTTTGGGGACCAGAAAGTAGTGGGAATAACAACCATGTCCTACTTATTGCCCAGGAACGCGCTTGATGGCCCCCTTGGCCAAGAGGGCCGTGACTTCCTGTCGGAGAAGCGCCAAGTGATCCCCCGACATGCGGTGGAACAGAGGTGGAATGGCCGGGGGGGGCAGTCTCGAAGGGGAGAGAGTAGCCCCTTCGGACGATTTGCAGCACCCACCTGTCCGAAGTGACAGAGCGCCAGTGGGGGAGGTGATGTTGAATCCTGCCGCCCACCGGCGTGGGGTGCACCCCAAAGCTCGGACTAGGAAGGCTTTGAGGCGGATGCTGCGGGAGGGGAGGTGGATTGACCCGCACGCTGGCCCCCTGTGCCGCCACGGCAGCCACCACGCCCGCGACCGCGCTGAGGTTGGTTCTGCGCAGGCCTCTGGCTGAACGAACGTGTAGGGGCGCCCCTTCCGTGGCCACAAATGGAACGAAAGGTAGACGTGGCCGGGCGTGTGGTGGAGAGACCCAAGGACTTGGCTGTAGCCCGAGAGTCCTTAAAACGCTCCAGCGCACTGTCTGCATTATCGCCAAACAGGCAAGTACCATCAAAAGGCATGTCCATGAGGGAACTCTGGACATCCCCCGAAAACCCCGTGGACCGCAGCCAGGCGTGGCGACGCAAGGCCACCGTCGTGGAGATGGCTCTCCCCAAAGAGTCTGCGGTGTCCAACCCACACCGAATGGCGAACTTCGCGGCATCCTTCCCCTCCGCAACAGCTTGGGAAAGTACAGCCCGAACCTCCTCCAGGCACTGGGGCAGAGTTTGCGCCACCGTGTCCCACACAGCGTGAGAGTAGCAGCCCAAGAGGCATGCAGTGTTGACTGACCGCAGCCCCAGGCTGGCAGAGGAAAACAACTTCTTGCCAAACTGCTCCAGCTTTTTCGATTCCTTATCCGGCGGAGCGGTAGGGAATGCACTTTGGGAAGTGGAGGCCTGAATGACCAGGCTCTCCGGTGTCGGAAGATTTATTAAAAAAGCAGGGTCACCCGGTGCCGGGCGGTGACGCCTGGCCACGTTTTTATCCACAGGAACCCCTGTGGCTGGCCTAGACCAGGTGCCCATCAAAACATCCGTCAAGGCCTCATTGAACGGAAGCAGAGGTTCCATAGAACTTGCCGCCGGCTGAAGCACTTCAGTAAGGAGGTTCGTCTTGAGGGTAACAGTAGGCAGGTCAAGGGCAAGGGCCTCAGCTGCTCTACGGAGCACCACAGTGTACGTGGCGCCTTCCTCCATGATAGTGGGAGGAGACACAAACCCAGGCTCAGAGGAGAGGTCAAGGCCACCTGCATCCTCAGAGTCCTCCGCCCACTCCTGTTCGGACTCGCACTGCTGTGCAAGAGGGTCCTCCGACCCCTCCCAGTCATCCCCCTCCACCACGGCCCGAGGCACAGGCTGCAGCGGCGGGGGAGGCACAGGGGAAAATATATGCTCCAACGGCGCCGGGAACGGCGCCGATCCGGCTCCATGTCCCAATTAGGGTCCCAAGCCGGAGCAAAATTGGCCGGAAACTCGGGCAAGGGCGGAGGTGGGACGAACGGAACCCAGCGCGGCGCCGGGAACGGAATGCCCATGGTTGGAATGCCCTTTTGAGTCTGTGCAAACCTACTAACGTGCATGTTTTATGGGTTTATGATATCAGCTCGTCTCTGATATTTTCTCATACAGAGAAAAGTTGCAAATTTACTCCCGACAGGGACAGAAGTAAAACTTCTTCCGGGGTTTTTGGGAGGGGGGGGGGGGGAAGTAGTTGGTGGGAAAGTGAACTTGTTACCGCTCAACAGATTTTCACATGAGCAAAGCTACACATGCATATTTGCTAGTGCTAAAATGCAGTTCACAAATATTTTCTAGGAGTACGATTTCCTGACCTATTTATGTAAATCCTTGTGAATTAATGAAAGCTGTAAATCTGCACTAATGCAAGGATATTTACCATGGGTGCTCTTTTGTGACTTTAAGAATTGGCCCTCTATTTAGGTCTGGCGTTAACCAAGATATTTTGTTTTTATTAAAATTCTCATTCTCTCTCTATCTACCGGCTGGCTTCACTGAGAGTGACATCATTCTGCTCTTTCACAAGGAGCATATCAGCACGCAAAGTAGTTTTGCTCAGTGCCAGGAACTACTGTGGCAATCAATGTTCAGTCTAATTTGTTTCCTCTATGTGCAGCAATAAAAGTTGCTATATCTTCTGCGTCCAAAGAAGATAAGCAACAACTTAATATGCAAGGCGGGGGCGGAGCTTGCCTGGCTCCAAGATGGCCGTCTGCTAGCGCAGCTTGGCCATAACCGGCTCATCATCATGCAATTATCCTTGAAAATAACAGGTGTCTTAACCGTCAATTTGTGATTCCTAGCCCCACAGCTGAAGTGGACTCGGCAGGTTCGATCGCGGTCTACCTGGAGCTCCAGGAGCCCAACCTGCGTCGAGGGACATCGCTGGACCTGTGTGCGGCCTAGCTGACCTACCTCGCCGCTTTCGGAGCGTGGGGCCTGGGGCGGAGTTTGCTGCTTCCTGGGTTGGCGGCTTTCCTGCCCTGGGAACCGCGCCTGGCCCTTGTGGGTCCTCCCTCTCGACCATCCGATGAGGTGAAGGGCTCCAGCGCGGAGCGGGCCGGGTGGACTGTCTGCGCTTGTGAGTGGACTCGGACTGAGCGCGGCTGCGAAGTCAGCGGTACTAGGGTGGCCGGCCGCGCTGCCATTGCTGACTTAGCGGCGTCTGGAGTGGCCTGCTCCTGCAGCGAGCATCTTGAAGGACCACCAATAACCAGAACGAGCACCGGAGTTGGCATCGGATTGGGTTGCTGCCCCGTCTTGCGCCCTAAGCTGGAATGAGCGCTCGAGCCTGAGTGGCCTGGAGGACTGTGTGGGCTGCTGGGGTCCCGGCCGTAGCTGGGATTCATCCGCCATACGCTGACGAGGGCGGTGCGGGCTGCGGTGACGCCTGCGGGACCGGCCTGTGCACCGCAAGAGAGACAGACTACGCTTTTGCTGGAGGTTGGTGGCGCGGCATTAATTGATTGAAAGGTCAGACGGCGATCTACATTTTTTGAGGTCCTCGTTGCTGCATCTGGCGCTGGGGCTGCCCCATCCCTTGCCTCCCTGCTGGACCGCGAGGCCTGGGGCAACACGCGGATTGAGGTCTGTCGCATTGAACCAGATGCACTAGCGAGTTCTCCGGATCGTACTGGCTTTGCGGCTGACTGACTTCACTCTCCGCCTGGTATTCTGTCCAGTAGCGTTCCTACATGATGGGGAAGACTGATAAAGCGCAATCTAAGCTACCATTTGAGCCTAGGAAGTCTCAAAGGCAGCAGGACCACGACAAGAACCCTTCAGAGTCGGGCTCTGAGGCCGGCGATGCTGCCGCTGACACCGATATTAAGCAACTTCTCACCACGATGCAACGCAGTCTCAACAAGATGGACGGTAAGATTGATGCTCTATCCTTTAGAATGGACAGGATGTCGGAAAGACTGGACAAGCAAGCGGGCAGGCTAGACTGCGTGGAACAGCATGTATCAGAGGTGGAGGACACTTAACACCGCTTCCAGCACCCAGGTGGCCATGGAGAAACAGCTTCAGGTGGTGCGCGACAGGGCGGAGGACTTGGAGGCCTGCTCCCGGCGAACCAACCTGCGCATAATTGGGATTGCGGAATCTATGAACATTCCCAATAGGGAGCTGTTTGTTGAGCGTCTCCTCACTTCGCTGCTGGGGGCGGATTGTTTCTCTGCGATGTTTGTGGTGGAGAGGGCGCACCGATCGCTGGCGCCCAGGCCGGTCCCGGGGGCACAGCCGCGGCCCATATTAGAGAGACTCCTCAATTACAGGGATTGTGATAGCGCACTCCGAAAATCCAGAGAATTGCAAGAGCTACAGTACGAAGGGACGACGGTGTCCCTGTATCCAGATTTTACTCCGCAGGTTCAGGAGGCGCGAAGATTGTTCGCACCGGTCAAGAGGAAACCACGCGAGCAGCAACTAGAATACAATATGCTCTATCCTGCAAAGTTGCGGGTCATGGCTGATGGCAAAACACACATCTTTACCGACCCCTCCCAAGTGCTACAGTTCCTCAAGCGGAGAAATACGGCTGGGCCCCAAAACACCTCCGGGCCAGGCAGCGAAGACGAGACTCTTTAGCTGGCCGGACTATTGGCGGTTGCCCTGTGAGGGGGCGACGGGGGTCTGGTCAGGCCTAGGTTTGATCTGAGGAAAGGGTGGTTCATAGATGGCTGACCCGGGACACTTGAACACGTACAGTAAGTCACTGACTAAGCATAGATAAGGTAGCTAGTCCAACGTAGGACTCCTGCAGCGGGAAGGCTGACCCTAAGATAATTGATATCCGGAGACCGAACTGTTTGCTTTTTGGTTCCTGATTGGGGGGGGTCCTGTCCTATCTTTGGGCCTAAAGTCTCCCGCGGCACGTGGGTTGGGCATGGGTGAATGGCTGGAATTCTCTGTAGAGGACACATATCCCATATCGCAAGCTATAGCCTAATGTTACTGCCGGTTGGCGCACTGTATGGTCTCGGGCCGGGCGACATCTGCCCCGCAGTGTGATCCGCTGCGGGAGTAGTCAATCGGTCTAGGGCTTATTGTGTTTCAGAGGTTGGGTTAGGGTGGGTCTGGGAGGGGTTTCTCGTTTATGCAAGGTTGGGGGTTGCATAGCGTGGGCAGGGGATTGGCGAGATACACATAGGAATGCTAGAAGATCTCAGAGTGCATGCGAGGTTGCAGCGGACAGCAATGAGGAATGTATTGCAGTATGGAATATGATTTGCAATGTTGTTTTTACCCCTGTCGACCATAGGTAGCAAGGTTCATCTCCTAACTTCATATCAGGGGGCTCAACGATCTACGGAAGATCAGGAAGGTTGCTGCATACATGAAACAGCACCAAATAGATGTCGCACTGTTGCAGGAGTCCCACTTGTCCCCACACAGTAGTTTGACGCATAAGATGTTTCAGGGGAAGGTTACTGCAGCTGGCTTCATATACCACACCAGGGGGATCCTTACTTGGGTGAACCCAAAGTCTGGGAACAAGGTGCAAGCACTTGAAAGTGATCCCAACGGCAGGTTCATCATGGTGAAGTGCCAGAAAGGAAGTCTAGACTTCATGGTCGTTAATATATACGGGCCAAATTAGGATGACCCGCAGTTCTATAACAGCCTAGGTGGCAAATTTCTCCACTACAGGGGTTTCCCAAGTCATAGGTGGGGATTTAAATTGCAACTTGGACCCCAATAAAGATCGCTCAAAGGGTCCTCCGCGTCGCCGGTCGGCAGCGGCGGGCGCAATTCTGGACCTCATGCAGGATCTAGAACTGGGAGATGTCTGGAGGCACTTCTATCCTGACACCGATGGCTTCAGGCACCATTCTGCTCCGCACGACACGCACACGAGAATCGACTACTGGCTCATGTCCAAAGGTCTTATTGGTCAAACCACGAGTTGCTGTCTGCACCCACGCACTCTTTCCGACCACTCCCCGTTGCAACTTAATTTACACTGCCCAATAAAGCAGGCGCCTGCCTTTCTTTGGAGATTTCAGCTCTATTCCCTCCTGGATCCTGTTTTCGTGAAGGAAATGACTACTGATATAGAGACCTACTTTGAGGCTAATATAGGGTCAGTAGATAGCTTTTCCACAATTTGGGAGGCCTTCAAAGTGTATATTCGGGGTATGGTTATCGCTAAACACTCTGGGGTGCTAAGGTAACTGAGGTACCGGTTGACCAAACTAGAGAGTAGGATATTTCATCGCTAGAACAAAAGCATCAGGAGACAGGGGACGCCAGTCTATTGAGGGACATCAAAGAGGTGCTAGAGGAGTACCAGGACACAGCTGATAGAGAGGTTAAACATCTTGGCAAGTATGCCACGGCCAGGGTTTATGGCGAGCGAGATCGCCCAGGGGTCACGCTAGCAGCATTGATGCATTGCAAACAGGAAGTGGACACTATTTCTGAAATACTAGACGAGGGAGGGCAGCTATTGCACTGCAGTCAGGGCATAGCTAATCTGTTTCACAGGTACTAGTCTCAATTATACACATCGCAGTGCAGATGTCGACGTTATACGCGATTACCTTGAACATATTCAAATGCCCTGGTTATCGAATGCGCATAGAGAGTATCTCATGTCCCCTCTTACCCCAGGTGAGGTTAGGGCAGCCATTAAGTCCATGCGTTCCAGCAGTGCACCTGGCCTAGATGGGCTCACCGCCTCTTTCTATAAGACCTACCAAGACTTGTTGGTCCCCCACCTCATGACTCTGTATGAACAAATGGCCCAATCTGGCATTATGCCTCCTTCCATGAGGGAAGCGCTAATCATTATGCTGCTGAAGCCGGGGAAACCGGGGGAGGCATGCTCCTCGTACAGGCCATTGTCTCTCATAAATGTCGATACTAAGATATATGCCAAAATTTTAGCCAATCGATTGGCCCCACTGCTTTCCCTTGTGGTTCGCCCAGAGCAGTCGGGGTTTGTTACCGGGCGTTGCCTTACCTCTAATTTGCGCACTATATTCTGCACCATTCAGAGGCTAGATCCGGCTTGCAAAGCTGCAGCGGTATTTTTAGATGCTGAGAAGGCTTTGGACTCTGTAGAGTGGCTTCATGAAAAGCGTCCTGCAGAGAATCGGGGTGGGAGATGTCTTCCTTCAATTGGTAATGACCTTGTACGCACAACCTACCGCACGGGTCCGGTTTGGCAGGGAAGTCACTGCCCCCATATCTATAACCAGAGGCACTAGGCAGGGCTGCCCCTTGTCCCCGCTACTATATGCCCTGGTGGCTGAGCCCCTCACTTGCGCGCTACGTGAATACCATTCACATAGGGGGCTGGGATTCCCGGATTACAGGTTAATGATTTCCACCTACGCTCATGATACCCTGCTATATGTTCGGGACCCAGGCATGAATCTTAACTCGGTTCTGGCGTGGTGGTTCAGTTCGGGAGTATGCCGGGACTACGCATCAACTGGTCCAAATCGCTGGAGTTTCCTTTGACCTCGATGACTGTCCCGGCTGCACTGGACTTCCCCATGCAGTGGACCACAGACCCAATACGCTACCTGGGGGTTCGAATTCATGTCAATTCAGCGACTGTCATAACAGAGAATTACGGTAAGGCTATCTCGAAATTGGAAGACTCTGACACTTCCCTATGTGGCGGGCGGGCTGGGGGCCCCAGATTTAGAACTTTATTACAGAGTGGCACAGGCCTTGCACCCGTACGGCTGGCTACACGGGCCTCACGATCTCCCACATTTGTTCTTGGAACGGAATGCGGCTAGCCCCTTGACTCTTCTACAGACACTTTGTTCCTCCGGTCCGCAGGCATGGGGTTCTGGACTCACTAAATTCTACAGTACGCGCTTTTGGGAGATTACTTGACTCGCAGTAGGGATCGCTTATGTACTCCCTGCAGATGCTGCTGGACTGGTGCACCTGTCTCCTGACGTTCAGAGAACGGGCCGTCCTTAAAGCAACGGCACATATAGGCATCAGCACACTGGGCGACTTCTTCCGGGATGGGGTGCTGCGCGAATGGGAAGACTGCACTGAGGGCTCGCAGGGACACTCACCTCTGGATAAATTCCAATATATTAGAGTTCGCCACGCATGGCTGCAGCAGCTGGGGGATGACATGCTGGAGCCGAGGGAGTTTCTAGCTCTCTCCTACATAATTAACGCTAAAACGCAGGCGAAACTCATCACAGCATTATACTCAGTGGCCCAGGAGCCCGGCAAATTGCTCCCTCATAGAGCCAGGTCAGAGTGGCAGGGCGATCTTGACACAGTTATTGATGATAAGTGCTGGGCATACTGTTGTGAGGCCACGAAGCGAGTGTTTCTAAATGGTAGGCACCGACTGATTCATTTCAAATTCCTGAAAAGAGTTTACTATACCCCCAGCAGGCTTGCGCGATATGGGTTGAGGGAGAGTGCCCGCTGCGACAGATGCGCAGAGCCGGATGCTGGATTCTTGCATGTGGCGTGGGCCTGCCCCAAAATCTTTGACTTCTGGGCGAAAGTATATGCGGCGCTGAGTGAGACTGTGGGTCAACGCCTAACGCCCAGTCCTTTGGTGCGCTGCTGGGATATGATAAAGACATTCAGGCTGACTTTAGGAAATTGGTTGCTATAGGATTGTTGTTGGCCAAGCGCAGGGTCGCAATGCGATGGGCTAAGGGCCCAGTCCCACTTATCCGAGACTGGAACTCAGACATGCTCTACTGCAATACACAGTCTGACGCATATAATGAACTTCTTCCCCCGCAATGTCGTCCTAACGGTTACTGGGGTTTATATCAGCAGTACCTAATTGGGAAGGAGTCGGACGAGCCGGAGGGCGGAGATGAATAGATTGCGGATTGGGGGCACTGTCCTTTGCTCACGTCACTGAACTGGAGGCCACTCCAAGGCTTATGGGTGGGGAACTACTAAACATTTTGTGTGTTCTTGTTTCCGTCTATGTTATTTATGGGTCTGTGCATTCAAATCCAGCTGTATACTAAGTCATTGGTCCTAGGAAATGCAGTATGCCGCAATTGCCTCAGCATTGCGGTGATGATACAACTGCTGTATGTGGCGCAATGTTGTGCCAATGTTCTAAATGCAATAAACAAGTAATAAAAAATAAAAAAAACTTAATATGCATGAATGTGCGGTGTGCAAGCTACCAAAATCAGTGGCATAGTAAGGGTGCCATGGGCCCTAATGCAAACCAGTAGAAAAAGAACCCCCCCACACACACACCTCTGGGTTGGCATTAAAAGACACTCATTACTGGGGAGCAGAGGGCTCCTTGCACCCCTGGGCATGGGTGCCACTGCATCTTGTGTCCTAATCATTCTACCTAAAATTCCTCTATCTGCTATTTCCATGGTACTTTTATCTCCTCCTTGCACCTTTTCTTATCTCTGTCCACTTCCATTCGATCTCCAAGCTTGTCCTTATTGCTTTTGTCCCTTTTTTTTCAAGGTTTTGTTTCTCTCCTTGCTCTTCCTTACACTCCCATTTTTATTTCTCTATTTCCGCTCTGCTCTACTCTTCACTCATTTTGTCTCCTCTATTCAATCTACGTCCTACTCTTCTCTCTCCCACAAAGTCTCTCTAATCTCCCTGTTCTCGCTCATTCTACCCTTACTCTGTCAAATCTATATCTTGATTATGCTTCTATCTCATATTGTTCGCCTCCTTTGCCTTGAACTCCTGGTATGGCACCTCTTGGTCTGACTATCAAGTCTTGGCTATTTTATTGTTCTTTCCTTCTTTCTTTTCCCTCCCATTTTCCTCTCCTTTCTATGTTTCACTCCCCTTTCTTTCTTTCCCTCTCCCTATCTTGCTTTCTATCTCACTTCCATAGCTCTTCCTCTCCATACAGGTTTCCTTTACACTCAAATCTCCCCTCTCCCTCACACTCCCAAATCGTCTTTCCTCTCCATCTCTCTATTATTTCTGTCCTTCCTACTTTTCTCCTTTCCTATCCAGAACCTTTTGTTACCTTCCAATTCCCGCTCTCAACTTTTCTCTACTCTCCAATCTTTCTTTCCAATCTGTCTTTCCTATTTCCTGGTTTATCCCATTGAATTAAAGTTTGATCTCTGCTCTACAATAGTCTCTGTTCTGAGTTTTACTAGTGCATCCCTGGGACCGGTTTCACCCTCTGTGGCAATGACTCTTCCACAACCCCTCCCAGAGGGAGACCACACAGAGCTAAAACCGGGGAGAACACTTCAAAAAAATACTTGGCAAAATCGTTCCTGGGTTGCTTGTGTATTGGTTCAGGGAGGGCCTGGCAGTTCAGGCTACAATGTTCCTATTGAAGTAGGGTGAAGACTGACTTGCATAGGGCTGGGTCCAAACTGAGTTGCCCTGGTGGCCAAAAGAACAATCGTTTGGGATGCTACCCCAAGTGATTGCCATTGGTTATATCTACTGCAAGCATTCCTCCCATCACCTTTCATATGTTTGATGTAACACACTAACTGGCCAAGGGTATGCCCAGACGTGGACTTCTTGCTCACTGTTCTACTGGAACCAAGCTACAACTGACTGAAGAGACCCAAACCGCGTGAAAACAGTCTGGGGTGTCTCGAGTTCTGGTTCATGGAGGACCTGACAGTTCAAAGTGGACTGCTCCTATTGGAGCAAGTTTAAGATTGATTTGCATATGACTGGGTCCAAACTGAGGTGGCATGGTCGGCAATGGAGAATGAGTTGAAATGCCACTTGGAGTGACCGTCCATGTTTAGACTTATTGTTAGCATTTCTTCCATCACATGTGTCTCCGATGTTAAATAAACTGCAGCCAGTGCAGAGAAGATAGGGCCTCTCTAATGTTTGGGCTGTGGTGCCTTTGCACTGGCTGCAGTAAACGTAGCAAAGCCCCTGATGAAAATCACATGTTAACATTACAAGTGGCACTCACTGTCTCCTCTGCCCCATTTGTCTAACCTCCTCTAGAATCCTCAAGAGGTAATGGGGCAGGCAGCCTTGTCGTGTAGTTCCTATAGTACCCATGCAGGGCCTGCGCGTTTGGATAACATAAGCTGTGTGCTTGGTGGCAGACTGGCTCTGTGCATCCCCACCGCGTAAGTTAGCCTGATTTGAATTAGCTAGCTCACAGTGCCACTAGAATCTCCTCTTATCGGGGAGAGATTAGTTTCTGGCAACCTTAGACCATGACGACCCAAATTCCTCAGAATCGTGGAAACAATATACTACCTTTCGCTCAGTCACCCGTGCTTACTTATTCGGTTTGTCTCAGAGAGTTACACAGAATAAACAGTCGGGCGTTTCAATAAGTATTTATTGAACAGTTGTTATTCTAGTGTAAAATATATGTGCTGCAGAAACCAGCATACAATAGCAGAGATATATTATCAGCAGTACGATAAAAGCAAAGGGATAGAACAGTTCTACCATATTGCAATAATCATGAATACATACATGAGTATAAAAAGCATTATGAAAGTGCGCGTACTCCTACGATGCCTAACTAGATGTACCTGAGTGTACCTAGCATATGTGTAGGTCTAAAGCCTACGAGCCAAGAATCCTTCTAGGATTTAGTCTAACCCCCATACCTGAATAGAGAGAGTGTGGGACCCTGTCCTGGTCTCGAGTTGGACAGCCCGCAAGGGCTGTGTTAGACCGCTGTCAGCTGGAGCGACTGCATGCAGGAGCCTCAGCGTCTCTGGTCAGTGTGTCAGCATGGAAGTCTCGGTTCCCTCCATCTTACCGGGGCAAGATGTGGTGTATTTATACCCTAAAGAGTCTCGGTCCTCAGTATGGTTTGTATTGGTCTGTCGTTAGACATGAGGAAGACGTCAGGGGTGAAATTTGTACATACATATTATGCAGGTGGTGTATTCCTAGAGAGCCATGCATAATTGAGGAGTACAGTGTGGGCCTGTGTTTGGGAAAAACCCTGCTGTATTCAAAACCACAGGATAGATAACGTTCAGCCCTCAGAGCACGTTGTGTACTAGCGAGGACCAATGTAGGTGAAAGATCATGCCTATATAAGGAATCATGACTATAATAGGACATGTACAGTCATGACCATAATTAGGCATATGCGGCTATGACCATAATAGGGCAAGTACGAATATGACCATATTAGGGTAAATATGAATATGTCCATTTTAGGGCATGTACGAACGGGTCTACATTAGGGCCTCTATACGGGACATAACACCCACTCCTCTTCCGAATTGGATAACAATGACCATACTTAAAATCTGGACAGTTTAAAAATATTTTAAAAGCAAGTAAAAACATGGTTTTAAAATTGTTAAAAAATAAATTTCTTCCTAAAATGTTAATAATTCAGCTATTTCCAATTGGCACTAAAAGAATGTCTATTTTGTTTCTCTATATAAGTTGCTTCACTCAAAGCGGAAGAAGGCCATGCTTTTCCTCCTCCTGCTTCAACACCCTCCGCATGCTCCGCAAGATCTACAGATGGATCCCCACCGAAACCAGAAGAACGGTCACCCAAGCCCTCGTCAGCAGCAGGCTGGACTACGGCAACGCCCTCTACGCGGGAACCACGGCCAAACTCCAGAAAAGACTCCAACGCATACAAAACGCCTCCGCACGCCTCATCCTCTGAATCCTTCGCCACAGCCACATCACCGCCCACCTGAGAGACCTACACTGGCTCCCGGTCAACAAGAGGATCACCTTCAAGCTCCTCACCCACGCTCACAAGGCACTCCACAACGCCGGACCAGCATACCTCAACGAACGACTCCCCTTCTACACCCCGAACCGCCAGCTTCGCTCCGCTGACCTCGCCACCATCCCACGCATCCGCCGAACGACCACCGGCGGCAGATCTTTTTCCCACCTAGCCGCCAAGACATGGAACACCCTCCCCATCCACCTGCGACAGACCCAAGACCTGCTGACCTTAAGGAGACTTCTCAAGACCTGGCTGTTCGATCAGTAGCTGCTTCATCCCCCACCCCCTCTAGCGCCTTGAGACCCTCACGGGTGAGTAGCGCGCTCTACAAATGTTTGATTGATTGATTGATTTTCTCAAGCGAAAGTGTCAATTTAGGAAATGTTCCAAATTTGCTCTTTTATTATAAGAACGAGTGGAGGAGCCGAATTCTTTCCCAGGACGCAATGAGCCAATTCAAGATTAAGTGTCCTGGCTGGGAAGCACAACATTATCGGTGTTGGCTACTGCAGAAGACAAATCAACGCCTCACAGAGAACGTCAATCGCACATAGATGGTATGTAGCACTGCCAATAGTTGGTGCTGCGGCAGCTTGTGCGGCAGTTGTTACCTGGGTGCCTGAGGAGGAGTCACCTAACCCAGCAGGAGCAAACGGCACCTGTGGATTCTCCAGGAATGGGTCATCAGAATTGGAATACGGTGGGGACAACGCAGAGCATGGGCCTTTATGGGGTCCAGCATTGCATCCGTGTCCGGAGGCGCATCTGATGGAAATGTTAGACAAAGATCCAACGTGCATTCTTCTCCGCAAAACAGGCATCGAAGAACAGGTAAGATGCAGTCTACCCAGACTGGTCGAAAGGATAGAAACCAGGAGGCACTGAGTTCTCGCAGGCAAGAAATGCCCAGAAGTTGTACCATGTGTTCACGGTATTTCCGCTCCAGGAGCATGTTCGCCATTCCCTCGGGAATTGGGCCGTCCATTGCGTAGCAGTAGTATTATAAATAGGACCCCTGCAATCAGCAACAGGATAAGCGGGAGTCCTCCAAATACGCTTCCCAATACGGAGTGTATAAAATTTGGGATTACTCCGAGGACTGTCTGAAAGGTGCTTAACAGTCCTGACCCTATGGTCTTAAATAAGTGTACAATACCGCTCGTATCAGACATATTGAAGATACGTCCCACCATTTCTACGAAATGAAAGGGGCAGTTTGTACGTATAAGCGCCTGTATCTCAGTTGAGGTCCTTGCAACTTGAAGTTCATAGGTTTCTCGAGCGGAGGTTAAGGGCACGGGTTGCTGTAAAAGCATGGCTTACAGTCTGCTCAGAGTATCAAATTGTATGAAAGAAACGTTCAGTGAAGGCCATAACGGCGCCTCCCTGACTGTGTTCAGTGGCGGAAACAATACTTGCATACAGCAAGTAACCCTGGAGTTAACAGTGACCAGATATGCGACGCCCGGAAGCATCCCACAGCAACCTTGATCATTTAGCATCAAGTAACTCCCATTCGAGAGCAGCTCAAAAACCGGCGTGATCACGGCAGCTGGGGTCCCAGTCATGTGACACGATAGGTTTGCTACTGAACCGTTACAGGCTCCGTGTAGTGAAATATCCTGACACGAGAGAACCGCTTAAAGCGTTCTTGCAGTTTGTACCACTCAGATACACTTCTCGATCCCCATTCCGGCATCGGTATCTATATGGTAACTCCCAAGTTTCCTTAATATAACCCTTACCCATTTTTTTCATATGTGCCTGCCTGCCTTTGCTCAAGGCAATATTGAAACTGAAACGTAGTGACAGGCAGAGTGATTTGGCCATGAATTAGCCATTCTGTTGATGGTAATTCGGCTACAGTGAATGGTAACCTTTCCAGTTTCTCAATGCGCAGCATTGTATATTTGGCTCCCCTTTGTGCCATTTCTCTCTGTTTATCAGTTAGATTGTATTCTGAAAACAGAGACGTGGTGTTTATAAAACGCCAGGGCACATAGCCTGCACGCAAAGATTGTAGCGTACAGCTTAGCATCATAATAGAACGTAACTGTGATTGCCCGTGTTGTAACAAGGCCAAATCTTGTTCTAATATGTCGATTGCCGAAGACAATGTTGCCTAAGGAGTAAATCCTGGAGGTCAAAGTTGTTAACCCATTATCCACTACAGCTAATGCCTTTTCTAGGTTAATACGGTCTATTTCCCGTATTCTTTCTGCGGCCTCTTGTTGGGATATTTTCCAGTTTTCATTATAATAGGCATAAATGCCGGCATATATGAAACGTTTCTGACGTGTCTTCCTTGGGCCTAGTAAAAATCCCTAAGGTCTACATCAGGTGTGAGTAAGGTCAAGTGATGTTTCACTTCTGTGAGTGTTGAGGTCTCTAGCCAATCAAGGCACAACTTCCCAACACTATAGGATGTCACTACCCCTGGGTGTTGTCTTTGTACATAGCGTGTATCTGGCCTATGGATACTAAACCCTTCGGTTGTATTCATAAATCTTTGTTGACAGGTGTTCGTGTCAATGGGCCAAATCAGACATTTCGTCCAATCAGGATCTGATCTGTTGTACTGGAGATTGTCATCTAATCCTACCCCTTGTGTAGTTGAATTCTGCCCCCCACTCATCTGTGATGGTGTAGGAAACCCGGGTGAGTTCAGTTCCTTGTTCTTGGCTAGTCCAAGACAGGATGTCTGTTGCACAGTGTCATTTAGAAATATCATCTGCTGTGTAATGAGGCATGCTCTAAAAAGCGCTTCTGTTCCCTGGACTTGCCAGTCCCTAGAACCCCAGATTGATTATAAATCTATAGTGTCCTTCCATAGGTCGAAACAATGTGTAGACAACTGGGCCATAAAGGAAGCAGAGTAAATCTGTTTGGTGTTAGTCAACATAATTTTCTGTGCTGATGTTGTTGCCACTTTGTAATAAAATGACCTCGGGTCAGATGTGTTGAACCCTGAAAAGTATGTGAATTTCTGTGCAAAAGTTTGCGAACTACCTTTTGGAGGAGTTGGGCAGTGTTCCCACTGGTGGTATGCAAATACATTTCTAGGTGTTATAGATTTATGCAAGAAGTGATGACCATAATGTTGGTAACAGTACAATGTATCATAGTCTGAAGTACCTTCTAACATTTCATTGTTCGGAAATGCTGCAGTTTTTTCTAAATCAGACATCATAGCATTTACAGTTTCAGTGTCCCAATCATCAGAAAATGTACTAGAGGTAACGATATCACTTAAAGAAATTTTAAATACATGTTTAAGCTTTAAAAGTTCAGTCGGACCAAATATATCATAATCAATCTTGTCCCATACTATACCGTCCGGTATAGGAACTGCTGTGATGTTCACTGAAGACAAGTCTCTTGGTTCACGATGTGAAGACTGGTGTGGCTTTAAAATCAAATTGACTCTTTGGGCTGTAGAGCTTTGCTGGAGGTATCGTCCATTAATAAGCATACTAAAAGTTATAATTAAACCTAGCCAGAAAAGAAAAAATAAAATCCCAGTGATATACCATAGTCAGTGATTTTCTGTTTGTGTGATTTTTTGGCTGGCGTCGTTTCCGGCTCGCTTGGATCCAGTGAAAACGTATCAAAGTTCATGAAATAGCCAGAAGCAGTTCGATCAATTGTTGGAATTGCATCGGGATTTGTTGAAATCGGATTTTGCTCTTGACGAGGCATGTTGACGTAGATGTCTGTAGTCGGTCTGATTGCAACTGATACCGGTCAGGTTTTTAATATTATCCCTATTCCTGAGGTTATACCTCCTTTCAGAGGGCTCCTGTTGAGGAGACCTACTTCTGGATTGAGATCTGCTGTCTTTAGACTTTTTTATTTTTTTATTTTCCCACTTCTTTTTAGAAGAAGTAGGTGTCTGCTTTGTAGTGTCCTTTTCAGGACTGCCCACCAGTTGTGGTTTTAATGCTTTCCCACCTAGACTGTCTCTGCCTAATTCTGCATATGCAGTTTCAATTATTTTGGGTAGTTCGTGTTGATGATCCTCTGGACTAAACTCCCTTAGGCGTTGGCGGATCGCCACTGAAGCTGCTTCCCCCTTAATGTTAGCTAGTATTATGGCTGATACCTGGTCAAAGTTATTTAGTAACTTCATCCCTAAGTTAAGGGCAGGTTCTGCTCCGTACTCATTTTGTATCTGTCTCAATACGTCAGGTATTACTGCTAAGGACGGGATACCATGTGTTCTGGTATATATGGCAGCAAAGACTGAACCCCAAGAGGTGCAGTCCTCTACTTGTGGTGTGATCCCCATGGGCAAGCAGATTGTTAGAATTCTGTGTTTTTCATGTGTGGTAGTATTCGGGAATACCGCCTCAAGCGGAGTTATTTTCTGAGCTATCCAGAATGGTATTTGTTCGCGTTTTGCGGCATTTTGCCCATTACCGCGTGTAATGTTTGAGGAGTAATTTTATTTCCTGTACCCTGAACTGGAGTACTGTTTGCTGCACCTGCTGGTGCAGGTTGGATTGTTAAAGTCCTCATGACTAATTGTGTCAGGTTTCTGTAGATTTTAATTAAATCTCTGTGTTGTACGAGTAATTCTGGCTGTGGCATTGTTCCAATGTCAGGATGCGGTGTGTAAGCCGCTAGTATTGGCCATGTGGCCCAGTCTCCTACGAGCGGGCCTAATCTTACTCTTTGTCGTACGTGGGGTAGGGCGCCATTAAACCAGTAAAAATGTTCCTGGTAAGTGAGTGGAATTTCTATGTCCTCAAACGGGGCATATTCCCTTGGTGCATTTCCTGCTATGTAGTAGTGAAATGTCTTTGTTATAGCATTTGCTGCTGGGAGTGTAACCCATGAATAGAATACCTCTGTTTTGTTTGATTCGTGTGCCTCAATCACGAAAACTACCATGCCACCCGTGGCTGGTAAGCCATTTTCTAATAGTCTTAGGGTGACTGTCCTTCTGAATTTTGGTGCAATCTGTATTGCATCCTCAGGATCTTCTTCTCCTGTTAAGAGATTCAGATCAACTCTTTGGTCCCCTGCCTCGTTATCAGACATGTTTAGAGGAAGAAGTGTTCAAAGGGAACGAAGATGAGGTGTTATGTACAATTTAGGAACTAAATGTCCTTCAAGCTTGATTAACCAACAGCCAATACATAGTATTTTCGTACTACTCGGCTGCGGCGGAGTTTGTGCCCACCCACTCCAGACGTCTCTGGGGTTTTGGGAGTAGGTTCTCTGAGAATAGCACGACTGAACTACTCAGATTCTACTGTTAAATAAGTACCAAACCAACGTTGGCGGCACCATGTTGTGTAGTTCCTATAGTACCCCTGCAGGACCTGCGCGTTTGGATAACAAACTGTAGGCTTGGTGGCAGACTGTCTCTGTGCACCCCCACCGCGTATGTTAGCCTGATTTGCATTAGCTAGCTCACAGTGCCACTAGAATCTCCTCTTTTCGGGGAGAGATTAGTTTCTGGCAACCTCAGACCATGACAACCCAAATTCCTCGGAATCGTAAAAACAATATACTACCTTTCGCTCAGTCACCCGTGCTTACTTATTCGGTTTGTCTCAGAGAGTTACACAGAATAAACAGTCAGGCGTTTCAATAAGTATTTATTGAACCGTTGTTATTCTAGTGTAAAATATATGTGCTGCAGAAACCAGCATACAATAGCAGAGATATATTATCAGCAGTACGATAAAAGCAAAGGGATAGAACAGTTCTACCATATTGCAATAATCATGAATACATACACGAGTATAAAAAGCATTATGAAAGTGCGCATACTCCTACGATGCCTAACTAGATGTACCTGAGTGTACCTAGCATATGTGTAGGTCTAAAGCCTAAGAGCCAAGAATCCTTCTAGGATTTAGTCTAACCCCCATACCTGAATAGAGAGAGTGTGGGACCCTGTCCTGGTCTCGAGTTGGACACCCCGTAAGGGCTGTGTCAGACCGCTGTCAGCTGGAGCGACTGCATGCAGGAGCCTCAGCGTCTCTGGTCAGTGTGTCAGCATGGAAGTCTCGGTTCCCTCTATCTTACCGGGGAAAGATGCGGTGTATTTATACCCTAAAGAGTCTCGGTCCTCAGTATGGTTTGTATTGGTCTGTCGTTGGACATGAGGAAGACGTCAGGGGTGAACTTTGTACATACATATTATGCAGGTGGTGTATTCCTAGAGAGCCATGCATAATTGATGAGTACAGTGTGGGCCTGTGTTTGGGAAAAACCCTGCTGTATTGAAAACCACAGGATAGATAATGTTCAGCTCTCAGAGCACGTTGTGTACTAGCGAGGACCAATGTAGGTGAAAGATCATGCCTATATAAGGAATCATGACTATAATAGGACATGTACAGTCATGACCATAATTGGGCATATGCGGCTATGACCATAATAGGGCAAGTACGAATATGACCATATTAGGGTAAATATGAATATGTCCATTTTAGGGCATGTAAGAACGGGTCTACATTAGGGCCTCTATACGGGACATAACAGCCTTTACCAGGCCCGGTGCTACCACCCTTGCTACCACTAAGAGGCCCGCATCCACACCTCACCACTTGTGATGGCTATAGAACAGGAACACTGATGTGGTTGTTTGGTCCACTTGCATTTATATAGTGCTTAATGCTCTGGACAAAGCTGTGAGGTATTTTGATTTTCCTTGTGATTCTATGTACACTTTTGGACTGCATGGTTGCCAAGGATGTTGGATGTAGTGTATCCTATATGGGAGATGTTGGGTGTGGAGCATGAAGTTCAAAGACATGATTCAATCATGCTTCTGTGAACATCGTTGCAGATAAATAGGAGGTGCCGCAGAGAGTGAAAACTGACCTACCATTTTGATAAAAACACTAATGTGCAGTTAGGTGATTTGGTACAGCTACATTTTTAGACACCCCTGAAATTGTAGGGGTTTGTAAATTTTATGATTTAGCACTCTTTAAGAACCATAACTAAATGATAGCTGTTGCAGCAAGTTTAGACCTTCTTTACAATTCGGAACCTGTCAACAGAAATGTGGCAGGCTCAGTCCAGGCACAAACCATTTTTCTCTCATGCTTCAGTGGCCCCTTCTCTTCATTACCTTCTGATTTTGCACAGTACTGCAAAATTTGCTCAGCATTGGTCATTTGGTAACTGTAGGAACGTAGGATCGGCTTCTTATGGTTACCCCCACTTTTTGCTTCATGTGATACTGTTTTTGACTAGTCTGGCTGGGATCCTGCTAATCAGGACCCCAGTCTATCTGGTTTCTCCCAAAACTGTTATATCATGCACTTAGGTACACTCCAGATTGGATACTGGGGTACCCTTGTCAGTCCCTAGTATATGGTACCGATGTACCCAGGGCATAGGTACCCCAGAGGCCTCCCATGGGCTGAAGCATGTATTATGCCACCCATGAGAGGCCATGCAAAATGGAACTACAGGCCTGCCATTGCAGCCTGTGTAAGTCGGTGCATGCACCACTTACTTAAGATATAGGTTTACTATATCTAAGGATCACTGCACTTAAAACCTATAAGTCACCCCAATAGCAGGCCTTAACAATCCTGAAAGCAGGGTGCTTGGTTCTAAGTGAGAGGATGCCACTGCACGAGCAGGACACCCCTGCAGCCTACGGAGTCCATTCTCCCGGGTTGTCAGTGCATCAGCCATTTACGACATATAGAGTGGCATTATGCGACCGCGTGATGAACAACTCTAAAACGGCTGAAAGGGACCCTATCGTGTTTGGTGTCAAACATTGTGGATTCGTACCCCCACACCGGTAACCGGTGTGGGAGGTGTGATTCCACCCCTCAGAAGCGAGCTTCGTTGGGTCCCTGGTGTTCCTGGTACCAGCCTTCTAGTCCCGAGCAGCACAAAATGGTTGCTGCCGGCCAGAGACACATTTCTGCCCTCCTGCTGCTGAGCCAAGCTCGAGCAGGGGAAGGCAGAACAATAGGCATCCTTTCACAGGGAGGTGTGACCACCTCCCAGACAGGATTTAGTGTATTAGGGCTGGGTGGGTGCGCTTGCCAGCGACCGAAAGTCTGCATGAGGGGCACATTTGGTGTCCCTGTGCATAGTCCAGTTCAAACCAGTCCTGGAAGCCGTTGGCTCCTGCTCTGGCGCGAAATTGGACAAAGGACATGGGAGTAACCTCCGCACTGTCTCTAGACCCTCCCCTGGGAGGGTCCCCTGAATCTGTCCAACCCTCTCCCGTGGGCAGTGGCGTAACGAAACTTGAGGGGGCCCCCCTGCAAACTACATGGAGGGGGGCCCCCCTCCCATTCTCCGCGCCAGACAATAGCAATCTTGAGGCATTGCTTCATACACACTTTGACCCCAATTCCATCAGTCTCTCTCTCTGTCAGTCAGTCTCTCTCTCTCAGTCAGTCAGTCTCTCTCTGTCAGTCAGTCAGTCTCTCTCTGTCAGTCAGTCAGTCTCTCTCTGTCAGTCAGTCAGTCTCTGTCAGTCAGTCAGTCTCTGTCAGTCAGTCTGTCAGTCTCTGTCAGTCAGTCTGTCAGTCTGTCAGTCAGTCTGTCAGTCTCTGTCAGTCAGTCAGTCAGTCTCTGTCAGTCAGTCTGTCAGTCTCTGTCAGTCAGTCAGTCAGTCTCTGTCAGTCAGTCAGTCAGTCTCTGTCAGTCAGTCAGTCAGTCTCTCAGTCAGTCAGTCAGTCTCTGTCAGTCAGTGTCTCTCAGTCAGTGTCTCTCAGTCAGTGTCTCTCAGTCAGTGTCTCTCAGTCAGTGTCTCTCAGTCAGTGTCTCTCAGTCAGTGTCTCTCAGTCAGTGTCTCTCAGTCAGTGTCTCTCAGTCAGTGTCTCTCAGTCAGTGTCTCTCAGTCAGTGTCTCTCAGTCAGTGTCTCTCTCTCTCAGTCAATCAGTCTCTCTCAGTCAGTGTCTCTCTCTCTCCGTCAGTCTCGCTCAGACACTCAGTCAATCAGTCTCTCAGTCAGTCAATCAGTCTCTCT
Organism: Calotriton arnoldi; assembly: GCA_963921515.1. Lineage (NCBI taxonomy): Eukaryota > Metazoa > Chordata > Amphibia > Caudata > Salamandridae > Calotriton > Calotriton arnoldi. Next base: position 1,077,168 of record CAWUFW010002056.1, read on the forward strand.
CTTTCTGTCAGTCTCTCTGTCAGTCAATCAGTCTCTCTCTTTCTGTCAGTCTCTCTCAGACACTCAGTCAGTCTCTCTCTCAGTCAGTCAGTCTCTCTCTGTCAGTCAGTCAGTCTCTCTCAGTCTCTCTCTCAGTCAGTCAGTCTCTCTCAGTCAGTCAGTCTCTCTCTCAGTCAGTCAGTCTCTCTCTCTCCGTCAGTCTCTCTCTCTCCGTCAGTCTCTCTCAGTCAGTCAATCAGTCTCTCAGTCAGTCAATCAGTCTCTCTCAGTCAGTCAGTCTCTCAGACACTCAGTCAGTCTCTCTCTGTCAGTCAGTCTCTCTCTCAGTCAGTCTCTCTCTCAGTCAGTCTCTCTCTCAGTCAGTCTCTCTCTCAGTCAGTCTCTCTCTCAGTCAGTCTCTCTCTCAGTCAGTCTCTCTCTCTGTCAGTCAGTCTCTCTCAGACACTCAGTCAGTCTCTCTCAGACACTCAGTCAGTCTCTCTCAGAGTCAGTCTCTCTCAGAGTCAGTCTCTCTCTGAGTCAGTCTCTCTCTGAGTCAGTCTCTCTCTGAGTCAGTCTCTCTCTGAGTCAGTCTCTCTCTGAGTCAGTCTCTCTCTGAGTCAGTCTCTCTCTGAGTCAGTCTCTCTCTCAGTCAGTCTCTCTCTCAGTCAGTCTCTCTCTCAGTCAGTCTCTCTCTCAGTCTCTCTCTCAGTCAGTCTCTCTGTCAGTCAGTCTCTCTCTCTCTGTCAGTCAGTCTCTCTCTCTCTGTCAGTCAGTCTCTCTGTCAGTCAGTCTCTCTCTGTCAGTCAGTCAGTCAGTCTCTGTCAGTCTGACAGTCAGTCTCTGTCAGTCTGACAGTCAGTCTCTGTCAGTCAGTCTCTGTCAGTCAGTGTCTGTCAGTCAGTGTCTGTCAGTCAGTGTCTGTCAGTCAGTGTCTGTCAGTCAGTGTCTGTCAGTCAGTGTCTGTCAGTCAGTGTCTCTCAGTCAGTGTCTCTCAGTCAGTGTCTCTCAGTCAGTGTCTCTCAGTCAGTGTCTCTCAGTCAGTGTCTCTCAGTCAGTGTCTCAGTCAGTGTCTCTCAGTCAGTGTCTCTCAGTCAGTGTCTCTCAGTCAGTGTCTCTCAGTCAATCAGTCTCTCTCTCTCAGTCAATCAGTCTCTCTCTCTCAGTCAATCAGTCTCTCTCAGTCAGTGTCTCTCTCTCTCCGTCAGTCTCTCTCAGACACTCAATCAGTCTCTCTCAGTCAGTCAATCAGTCTCTCTCTTTCTGTCAGTCTCTCTGTCAGTCAATCAGTCTCTCTCTTTCTGTCAGTCTCTCTGTCAGTCAGTCTCTCTCTTTCTGTCAGTCTCTCTCAGACACTCAGTCAGTCTCTCTCTGTCAGTCAGTCTCTCTCTCAGTCAGTCTCTCTCTCAGTCAGTCTCTCAGTCAGTCAGTCTCTCTCTCAGTCAGTCTCTCTCTCTGTCAGTCAGTCTCTCTCAGACACTCAGTCAGTCTCTCTCAGACACTCAGTCAGTCTCTCTCAGAGTCAGTCTCTCTCAGAGTCAGTCTCTCTCAGAGTCAGTCTCTCTCTGAGTCAGTCTCTCTCTGAGTCAGTCTCTCTCTGAGTCAGTCTCTCTCTGAGTCAGTCTCTCTCTGAGTCAGTCTCTCTCTGAGTCAGTCTCTCTCTCAGTCAGTCTCTCTCTCAGTCAGTCTCTCTCTCAGTCAGTCTCTCTCTCAGTCTCTCTCTCAGTCAGTCTCTCTGTCAGTCAGTCTCTCTCTCTCTGTCAGTCAGTCTCTCTCTCTCTGTCAGTCAGTCTCTCTGTCAGTCAGTCTCTCTCTGTCAGTCAGTCAGTCAGTCTCTGTCAGTCTGACAGTCAGTCTCTGTCAGTCTGACAGTCAGTCTCTGTCAGTCAGTCTCTGTCAGTCAGTGTCTGTCAGTCAGTGTCTGTCAGTCAGTGTCTGTCAGTCAGTGTCTGTCAGTCAGTGTCTGTCAGTCAGTGTCTGTCAGTCAGTGTCTCTCAGTCAGTGTCTCTCAGTCAGTGTCTCTCAGTCAGTGTCTCTCAGTCAGTGTCTCTCAGTCAGTGTCTCTCAGTCAGTGTCTCTCAGTCAGTGTCTCTCAGTCAGTGTCTCAGTCAGTGTCTCTCAGTCAGTGTCTCTCAGTCAGTGTCTCTCAGTCAGTCTCTCTCTCTCAGTCAATCAGTCTCTCTCTCTCAGTCAATCAGTCTCTCTCAGTCAGTGTCTCTCTCTCTCCGTCAGTCTCTCTCAGACACTCAATCAGTCTCTCTCAGTCAGTCAATCAGTCTCTCTCTTTCTGTCAGTCTCTCTGTCAGTCAATCAGTCTCTCTCTTTCTGTCAGTCTCTCTGTCAGTCAGTCTCTCTCTTTCTGTCAGTCTCTCTCAGACACTCAGTCAGTCTCTCTCTGTCAGTCAGTCTCTCTCTCAGTCAGTCTCTCTCTCAGTCAGTCAGTCTCTCTCTCAGTCAGTCAGTCTCTCTCTCAGTCAGTCAGTCTCTCTCTCAGTCAGTCAGTCTCTCTCTCAGTCAGTCAGTCTCTCTCTCAGTCAGTCAGTCTCTCAGTCAGTCAGTCAGTCTCTCAGTCAGTCAGTCTCTCTCTCAGTCAGTCAGTCTCTCTCTCAGTCAGTCAGTCTCTCTCTCAGTCAGTCTCTCTCTCAGTCAGTCTCTCTCTCAGTCAGTCTCTCTCTCAGTCAGTCTCTCTCTCAGTCAGTCTCTCTCTCAGTCAGTCTCTCTCTCAGTCAGTCTCTCTCTCAGTCAGTCTCTCTCTCAGTCAGTCTCTCTCTCAGTCAGTCTCTCTCTCAGTCAGTCTCTCAGTCAGTCAGTCTCTCAGTCAGTCAGTCTCTCAGTCAGTCTCTCAGTCAGTCTCTCAGTCAGTCTCTCAGTCAGTCTCTCAGTCAGTCTCTCAGTCAGTCTCTCAGTCAGTCTCTCAGTCAGTCTCTCAGTCAGTCTCTCAGTCAGTCTCTCTCTCAGTCAGTCTCTCTCTCAGTCAGTCTCTCTCTCAGTCAGTCTCTCTCTCAGTCAGTCTCTCTCTCAGTCAGTCTCTCTCTCAGTCAGTCTCTCTCTCAGTCAGTCTCTCTTCTCAGTCAGTCTCTCTCTCAGTCAGTCTCTCTCGCAGTCAGTCTCTCTCGCAGTCAGTCTCTCTCGCAGTCAGTCTCTCTCGCAGTCAGTCTCTCTCGCAGTCAGTCTCTCTCGCAGTCAGTCTCTCTCGCAGTCAGTCTCTCTCGCAGTCAGTCTCTCTCGCAGTCAGTCTCTCGCAGTCAGTCTCTCTCGCAGTCAGTCTCTCTCGCAGTCCAGTCTCTCTCGCAGTCAGTCTCTCTGCAGATCAGTCTCTCTCGCAGTCAGTCTCTCTCGCAGATCCAGTCTCTCTCGCAGTCAGTCTCTCTCGCAGTCGAGTCTCTCTCGCAGTCAGTCTCTCGCATGTCAGTCTCTCTCGCAGTCAGTCTCTCTCGCAGTCAGTCTCTCTCGCAGTCAGTCTCTCTCGCAGTCAGTCTCTCTCGCAGTCAGTCTCTCTCGCAGTCAGTCTCTCTCGCAGTCAGTCTCTCTCGCAGTCAGTCTCTCTCGCAGTCAGTCTCTCTCAGTCAATCAGTCTCTCTCTCTCAGTCAATCAGTCTCTCTCAGTCAGTGTCTCTCTCTCTCCGTCAGTCTCTCTCAGACACTCAATCAGTCTCTCTCAGTCAGTCAATCAGTCTCTCTCTTTCTGTCAGTCTCTCTGTCAGTCAATCAGTCTCTCTCTTTCTGTCAGTCTCTCTGTCAGTCAATCAGTCTCTCTCTTTCTGTCAGTCTCTCTGTCAGTCAGTCTCTCTCTTTCTGTCAGTCTCTCTCAGACACTCAGTCAGTCTCTCTCTGTCAGTCAGTCTCTCTCTCAGTCAGTCAGTCTCTCTCTCAGTCAGTCAGTCTCTCTCTCAGTCAGTCAGTCTCTCTCTCAGTCAGTCAGTCTCTCTGTCAGTCAATCAGTCTCTCTCTTTCTGTCAGTCTCTCTGTCAGTCAGTCTCTCTCTTTCTGTCAGTCTCTCTCAGACACTCAGTCAGTCTCTCTCTGTCAGTCAGTCTCTCTCTCAGTCAGTCAGTCTCTCTCTCAGTCAGTCAGTCTCTCTCTCAGTCAGTCAGTCTCTCTCTCAGTCAGTCAGTCTCTCTCTCAGTCAGTCAGTCTCTCTCAGTCAGTCAGTCTCTCTCTCAGTCAGTCAGTCTCTCTCTCAGTCAGTCAGTCTCTCTCTCAGTCAGTCTCTCTGTCAGTCAATCAGTCTCTCTCTTTCTGTCAGTCTCTCTGTCAGTCAGTCTCTCTGTCAGTCAGTCTCTCTCTTTCTGTCAGTCTCTCTCAGACACTCAGTCAGTCTCTCTCTGTCAGTCAGTCTCTCTCTCAGTCAGTCAGTCTCTCTCTCAGTCAGTCAGTCTCTCTCTCAGTCAGTCAGTCTCTCTCTCAGTCAGTCAGTCTCTCTCTCTGTCAGTCAGTCTCTCTCTCTGTCAGTCAGTCTCTCTCTCTGTCAGTCTCTCTCTCAGTCAGTCAGTCTCTCTCTCAGTCAGTCAGTCTCTCTCTCAGCCAGTCAGTCTCTCTCTCAGTCAGTCAGTCTCTCAGTCAGTCAGTCTCTCAGTCAGTCAGTCTCTCAGTCAGTCAGTCTCTCTCAGTCAGTCTCTCTCTCAGTCAGTCTCTCTCTCAGTCAGTCTCTCTCTCAGTCAGTCTCTCTCTCAGTCAGTCTCTCTCTCAGTCAGTCTCTCTCTCAGTCAGTCTCTCTCTCAGTCAGTCTCTCTCTCAGTCAGTCTCTCTCTCAGTCAGTCTCTCTCTCAGTCAGTCTCTCTCTCAGTCAGTCTCTCTCTCAGTCAGTCTCTCTCTCAGTCAGTCTCTCTCTCAGTCAGTCTCTCTCTCAGTCAGTCTCTCAGTCAGTCAGTCTCTCAGTCAGTCAGTCTCTCAGTCAGTCTCTCAGTCAGTCTCTCAGTCAGTCTCTCAGTCAGTCTCTCAGTCAGTCTCTCAGTCAGTCTCTCAGTCAGTCTCTCAGTCAGTCTCTCTCAGTCAGTCTCTCTCTCCAGTCAGTCTCTCTCTCAGTCAGTCTCTCTCTCAGTCAGTCTCTCTCTCAGTCAGTCTCTCTCTCAGTCAGTCTCTCTCTCAGTCAGTCTCTCTCTCAGTCAGTCTCTCTCTCAGTCAGTCTCTCTCTCAGTCAGTCTCTCTCTCAGTCAGTCTCTCTCTCAGTCAGTCTCTCTCTCAGTCAGTCTCTCTCTCAGTCAGTCTCTCTCTCAGTCAGTCTCTCTCGCAGTCAGTCTCTCTCGCAGTCAGTCTCTCTACGATCAGTCTCTCTCTACGATCAGTCTCTCTCTCGCAGTGTCTCTCTCTCGCAGTCAGTCTCTCTCGCAGTCAGTCTCTCTCGCAGTCAGTCTCTCTCGCAGTCAGTCTCTCTCGCAGTCAGTCTCTCTCGCAGTCAGTCTCTCTCGCAGTCAGTCTCTCTCGCAGTCAGTCTCTCTCGCAGTCAGTCTCTCTCGCAGTCAGTCTCTCTCGCAGTCAGTCTCTCTCGCAGTCAGTCTCTCTCGCAGTCAGTCTCTCTCGCAGTCAGTCTCTCTCGCAGTCAGTCTCTCTCGCAGTCAGTCTCTCTCTCGCAGTCAGTCTCTCTCGCAGTCAGTCTCTCTCGCAGTCAGTCTCTCTCGCAGTCAGTCTCTCTCGCAGTCAGTCTCTCTCGCAGTCAGTCTCTCTCGCAGTCAGTCTCTCTCGCAGTCAGTCTCTCTCGCAGTCAATCAGTCTCTCTCCGAGTCAGCCTCTCTCTACCTCAGTCAGTCAGCCTCTCTCTACCTCAGTCAGTCAGTCTCTCTCAGTTAGTCAGTCAGTCAGTCGCTCTCTGTCAGTCAGTCAGTCTCTCTCTCTCTGTCAGTCAGTCAGTCAGTCGCTCTCTGTCAGTCAGTCTCTCTCTCTGTCAGTCAGTCTCTCTCTCAGTCAGTCAGTCTCTCAGTCAGTCAGTCTCTCTCTCAGTCAGTCAGTCAGTCTCTCAGTCAGTCAGTCTCTCTCTCAGTCAGTCAGTCTCTCTTCTCAGTCAGTCAGTCTCTCTCTCAGTCAGTCAGTCTCTCTCTCAGTCAGTCAGTCTCTCTGTCAGTCAGTCTCTCTCTTTCTGTCAGTCTCTCTCAGACACTCAGTCAGTCTCTCTCTGTCAGTCAGTCTCTCTCTCAGTCAGTCAGTCTCTCTGTCAGTCAGTCAGTCTCTCTCTTTCTGTCAGTCTCTCTGTCAGTCAGTCTCTCTCTTTCTGTCAGTCTCTCTCAGACACTCAGTCAGTCTCTCTCTGTCAGTCAGTCTCTCTCTCAGTCAGTCAGTCTCTCTCTCAGTCAGTCAGTCTCTCTCTCAGTCAGTCAGTCTCTCTCTCAGTCAGTCAGTCTCTCTCTCAGTCAGTCAGTCTCTCTCTCAGTCAGTCAGTCTCTCTCAGTCAGTCAGTCTCTCTCTCAGTCAGTCAGTCTCTCTCTCAGTCAGTCTCTCTGTCAGTCAATCAGTCTCTCTCTTTCTGTCAGTCTCTCTGTCAGTCAGTCTCTCTGTCAGTCAGTCTCTCTCTTTCTGTCAGTCTCTCTCAGACACTCAGTCAGTCTCTCTCTGTCAGTCAGTCTCTCTCTCAGTCAGTCAGTCTCTCTCTCAGTCAGTCAGTCTCTCTCTCAGTCAGTCAGTCTCTCTCTCAGTCAGTCAGTCTCTCTCTCAGTCAGTCAGTCTCTCTCTCAGTCAGTCAGTCTCTCTCTCAGTCAGTCAGTCTCTCTCTCAGTCAGTCAGTCTCTCTCTCAGTCAGTCAGTCTCTCTCTCAGTCAGTCAGTCTCTCAGTCAGTCAGTCTCTCTCTCAGTCAGTCTCTCTCTCAGTCAGTCTCTCTCTCAGTCAGTCTCTCTCTCAGTCAGTCTCTCTCTCAGTCAGTCTCTCTCTCAGTCAGTCTCTCTCTCAGTCAGTCTCTCTCTCTGTCAGTCTCTCTCTCAGTCAGTCTCTCTCTCAGTCAGTCTCTCTCTCAGTCAGTCTCTCTCTCAGTCAGTCTCTCTCTCAGTCAGTCTCTCTCTCAGTCAGTCTCTCTCTCAGTCAGTCTCTCTCTCAGTCAGTCTCTCTCAGTCAGTCTCTCAGTCAGTCAGTCTCTCAGTCAGTCAGTCTCTCAGTCAGTCTCTCAGTCAGTCTCTCAGTCAGTCTCTCAGTCAGTCTCTCAGTCAGTCTCTCAGTCAGTCTCTCAGTCAGTCTCTCTCAGTCAGTCTCTCTCTCAGTCAGTCTCTCTCTCAGTCAGTCTCTCTCTCAGTCAGTCTCTCTCTCAGTCAGTCTCTCTCTCAGTCAGTCTCTCTCTCTGTCAGTCTCTCTCTCTGTCAGTCTCTCTCTCAGTCAGTCTCTCTCTCAGTCAGTCTCTCTCTCAGTCAGTCTCTCTCTCAGTCAGTCTCTCTCTCAGTCAGTCTCTCTCTCAGTCAGTCTCTCTCTCAGTCAGTCTCTCTCTCCAGTCAGTCTCTCTCGCAGTCAGTCTCTCTCGCAGTCAGTCTCTCTCGCAGTCAGTCTCTCTCTCGCAGTCTGTCTCTCTCTCGCAGTGTCTCTCTCTCGCAGTGTCTCTCTCTCGCAGTCAGTCTCTCTCGCAGTCAGTCTCTCTCGCAGTCAGTCTCTCTCGCAGTCAGTCTCTCTCGCAGTCAGTCTCTCTCGCAGTCAGTCTCTCTCGCAGTCAGTCTCTCTCGCAGTCAGTCTCTCTCGCAGTCAGTCTCTCTCGCAGTCAGTCTCTCTCGCAGTCAGTCTCTCTCGCAGTCAGTCTCTCTCGCAGTCAGTCTCTCTCGCAGTCAGTCTCTCTCGCAGTCAGTCTCTCTCGCAGTCAGTCTCTCTCGCAGTCAGTCTCTCTCGCAGTCAGTCTCTCTCGCAGTCAGTCTCTCTCGCAGTCAGTCTCTCTCGCAGTCAGTCTCTCTCGCAGTCAGTCTCTCTCGCAGTCAGTCTCTCTCGCAGTCAGTCTCTCTCGCAGTCAATCAGTCTCTCTCCGAGTCAGCCTCTCTCTACCTCAGTCAGTCAGCCTCTCTCTACCTCAGTCAGTCAGTCTCTCTCAGTTAGTCAGTCAGTCAGTCGCTCTCTGTCAGTCAGTCAGTCTCTCTCTCTCTGTCAGTCAGTCAGTCAGTCGCTCTCTGTCAGTCAGTCTCTCTCTCTGTCAGTCAGTCTCTCTCTCAGTCAGTCAGTCTCTCAGTCAGTCAGTCTCTCTCTCAGTCAGTCAGTCAGTCTCTCAGTCAGTCAGTCTCTCTCTCAGTCAGTCAGTCTCTCTCTCTCAGTCAGTCAGTCTCTCTCTCAGTCAGTCAGTCTCTCTCTCAGTCAGTCAGTCTCTCTGTCAGTCAGTCTCTCTCTTTCTGTCAGTCTCTCTCAGACACTCAGTCAGTCTCTCTCTGTCAGTCAGTCTCTCTCTCAGTCAGTCAGTCTCTCTCTCAGTCAGTCAGTCTCTCTCTCAGTCAGTCAGTCTCTCTCTCAGTCAGTCAGTCTCTCTCTCAGTCAGTCAGTCTCTCTCTCAGTCAGTCAGTCTCTCTCTCAGTCAGTCAGTCTCTCAGTCAGTCAGCTCTCTCTCAGTCAGTCAGTCAGTCTCTCAGTCAGTCAGTCTCTCTCTCAGTCAGTCAGTCTCTCTCTCTCAGTCAGTCAGTCTCTCTCTCAGTCAGTCAGTCTCTCTCTCAGTCAGTCAGTCTCTCTGTCAGTCAGTCTCTCTCTTTCTGTCAGTCTCTCTCAGACACTCAGTCAGTCTCTCTCTGTCAGTCAGTCTCTCTCTCAGTCAGTCAGTCTCTCTCTCAGTCAGTCAGTCTCTCTCTCAGTCAGTCAGTCTCTCTCTCAGTCAGTCAGTCTCTCTCTCAGTCAGTCAGTCTCTCTCTCAGTCAGTCAGTCTCTCTCTCAGTCAGTCAGTCTCTCAGTCAGTCAGTCAGTCTCTCAGTCAGTCAGTCTCTCTCTCAGTCAGTCTCTCTCTCAGTCAGTCTCTCTCTCAGTCAGTCTCTCTCTCAGTCAGTCTCTCTCTCAGTCAGTCTCTCTCTCAGTCAGTCTCTCTCTCAGTCAGTCTCTCTCAGACACTCAGTCAGTCTCTCTCTGTCAGTCAGTCTCTCTCAGACACTCAGTCAGTCTCTCTCAGACACTCAGTCAGTCTCTCTCTCAGTCAGTCTCTCTCTCGCAGTCAGTCTCTCTCGCAGTCAGTCTCTCTCTCAGTCAGTCTCTCTCTCAGTCAGTCTCTCTCTCAGTCAGTCTCTCTCTCAGTCAGTCTCTCTCTCAGTCAGTCTCTCTCTCAGTCAGTCTCTCTCTGAGTCAGTCTCTCTCTCAGTCAGTCTCTCAGTCAGTCTCTCAGTCTCGCAGTCAGTCAGTCAGTCAGTCTCGCAGTCAGTCTCGCAGTCAGTCTCGCAGTCAGTCTCTCAGTCAGTCTCTCAGTCAGTCTCTCAGTCAGTCTCTCAGTCAGTCTCTCAGTCAGTCTCTCAGTCAGTCTCTCAGTCAGTCTCTCAGTCAGTCTCTCAGTCAGTCTCTCTCAGTCAGTCTCTCTCAGTCAGTCTCTCTCTCAGTCAGTCTCTCTCTCAGTCAGTCTCTCTCTCAGTCAGTCTCTCTCTCAGTCAGTCTCTCTCTCAGTCAGTCTCTCTCTCAGTCAGTCTCTCTCTCAGTCAGTCTCTCTCTCAGTCAGTCTCTCTCGCAGTCAGTCTCTCTCGCAGTCAGTCTCTCTCGCAGTCAGTCTCTCTCGCAGTCAGTCTCTCTCTCGCAGTCAGTCTCTCTCTCGCAGTCAGTCTCTCTCTCGCAGTCAGTCTCTCTCTCGCAGTCAGTCTCTCTCTCGCAGTCAGTCTCTCTCGCAGTCAGTCAGTCAGTCTCTCAGTCAGTCAGTCTCTCTCTCAGTCAGTCAGTCTCTCTCTCAGTCAGTCAGTCTCTCTGTCAGTCAGTCAGTCTCTCTGTCAGTCAGTCTCTCTGTCAGTCAGTCAGTCTCTCTCTCTCTGTCAGTCAGTCAGTCAGTCGCTCTCTGTCAGTCAGTCTCTCTCTCTGTCAGTCAGTCTCTCTCTTAGTCAGTCAGTCTCTCATTCAGTCAGTTTCTCTCTCAGTCAGTCAGTCTCTCACTCAGTCAGTCAGTCTCTCTCTCTCAGTCAGTCAGTCTCTCTCTCAGTCAGTCAGTCTCTCTCAGTCAGTCAGTCTCTCTCTCAGTCAGTCAGTCTCTCAGTCAGTCAGTCTCTCTCTCAGTCAGTCAGTCAGTCTCTCTCTCAGTCAGTCTCTCTCTCAGTCAGTCAGTCTCTCAGTCAGTCAGTCTCTCTCTCAGTCAGTCAGTCTCTCTCTCAGTCAGTCAGTCTCTCTCTCAGTCAGTCAGTCTCTCAGTCAGTCAGTCTCTCAGTCAGTCAGTCTCTCTCTCAGTCAGTCTCTCTCTCAGTCTCTCTCTCTCTCAGTCAGTCTCTCTCTCAGTCAGTCAGTCTCTCAGTCAGTCAGTCTCTCAGTCAGTCAGTCTCTCTCTCAGTCAGTCAGTCAGTCTCTCAGTCAGTCTCTCTCTCAGTCAGTCAGTCTCTCTCTCAGTCAGTCAGTCTCTCTCTCAGTCAGTCAGTCTCTGTCAGTCAGTCAGTCTCTGTCAGTCAGTCTCTCTCGCAGTCAGTCTCTCTCGCAGTCAGTCTCTCTCGCAGTCAGTCTCTCTCGCAGTCAGTCTCTCTCGCAGTCAGTCTCTCTCGCAGTCAGTCTCTCTCGCAGTCAGTCTCTCTCGCAGTCAGTCTCTCTCGCAGTCAGTCTCTCTCGCAGTCAGTCTCTCTCGCAGTCAGTCTCTCTCGCAGTCAGTCTCTCTCGCAGTCAGTCTCTCTCGCAGTCAGTCTCTCTCGCAGTCAGTCTCTCTCGCAGTCAGTCTCTCTCGCAGTCAGTCTCTCTCGCAGTCAGTCTCTCTCGCAGTCAGTCTCTCTCGCAGTCAGTCTCTCTCGCAGTCAGTCTCTCTCGCAGTCAGTCTCTCTCGCAGTCAGTCTCTCTCGCAGTCAGTCTCTCTCGCAGTCAGTCTCTCTCGCAGTCAGTCTCTCTCGCAGTCAGTCTCTCTCAGTCAATCAGTCTCTCTCTCTCAGTCAATCAGTCTCTCTCAGTCAGTGTCTCTCTCTCTCCGTCAGTCTCTCTCAGACACTCAATCAGTCTCTCTCAGTCAGTCAATCAGTCTCTCTCTTTCTGTCAGTCTCTCTGTCAGTCAATCAGTCTCTCTCTTTCTGTCAGTCTCTCTGTCAGTCAATCAGTCTCTCTCTTTCTGTCAGTCTCTCTGTCAGTCAATCAGTCTCTCTCTTTCTGTCAGTCTCTCTGTCAGTCAATCAGTCTCTCTCTTTCTGTCAGTCTCTCTGTCAGTCAATCAGTCTCTCTCTTTCTGTCAGTCTCTCTGTCAGTCAATCAGTCTCTCTCTTTCTGTCAGTCTCTCTGTCAGTCAGTCTCTCTCTGTCAGTCAGTCTCTCTCAGTCAGTCAGTCTCTCTCAGTCAGTCAGTCTCTCTCAGTCAGTCAGTCTCTCTCTCAGTCAGTCAGTCTCTCTCTCAGTCAGTCAGTCTCTCTCTCAGTCAGTCAGTCTCTCTCTCAGTCAGTCAGTCTCTCTCTCAGTCAGTCAGTCTCTCTCTCAGTCAGTCAGTCTCTCTCTCAGTCAGTCAGTCTCTCTCTCAGTCAGTCAGTCTCTCTCTCAGTCAGTCTCTCTCTCAGTCAGTCTCTCTCGCAGTCAGTCTCTCTCTCGCAGTCAGTCTCTCTCTCGCAGTCAGTCTCTCTCGCAGTCAGTCTCTCTCGCAGTCAGTCTCTCTCGCAGTCAGTCTCTCTCGCAGTCAGTCTCTCTCTGCAGTCCAGTCTCTCTCGCAGTCAGTCTCTCTCGCAGTCAGTCTCTCTCGCAGTCAGTCTCTCTCGCAGTCAGTCTCTCTCGCAGTCAGTCTCTCTCGCATGATCAGTCTCTCTCGCAGTCAGTCTCTCTCGCAGTCAGTCTCTCTCGCAGTCAGTCTCTCTCGCAGTCAGTCTCTCTGCAGTCAGTCTCTCTCGCAGTCAGTCTCTCTCGCAGTCAGTCTCTCTCGCAGTCAGTCTCTCTCGCAGTCAGTCTCTCTCGCAGTCAGTCTCTCTCGCAGTCAGTCTCAGTCAGTCTTCAGACACTCAGTCAGTCTCTCTCAGTCAGTCAGTCTCTCTCAGTCAGTCAGTCTCTCTCAGTCAGTCAGTCTCTCTCAGTCAGTCAGTCTCTCTCAGACACTCAGTCAGTCTCTCTCAGACACTCAGTCAGTCTCTCTCAGACACTCAGTCAGTCTCTCTCAGACACTCAGTCAGTCTCTCTCAGAGTCAGTCTCTCTCTGAGTCAGTCTCTCTCTGAGTCAGTCTCTCTCTGAGTCAGTCTCTCTCTGAGTCAGTCTCTCTCTGAGTCAGTCTCTCTCTGAGTCAGTCTCTCTCTGAGTCAGTCTCTCTCTGAGTCAGTCTCTCTCTGAGTCAGTCTCTCTCTGAGTCAGTCTCTCTCTGAGTCAGTCTCTCTGTCAGTCAGTCTCTCTCAGTCAGTCAGTCTCTCTCAGTCAGTCAGTCTCTCTCAGTCAGTCAGTCAACCTCTCTCAGTCAGTCAGTCTCTCTCTCAGTCAGTCAGTCTCTCTCTCAGTCAGTCAGTCTCTCTCTCAGTCAGTCAGTCTCTCTCTCAGTCAGTCAGTCTCTCTCTCTGTCAGTCAGTCTCTCTCAGTCAGTCAGTCTCTCTTTCAGTCAGTCAGTCTCTCTCTCAGTCAGTCAGTCTCTCTCAGTCAGTCTCTCTCTCAGTCAGTCTCTCAGTCAGTCTCTCTCTCAGTCAGTCTCTCTCTCAGTCAGTCTCTCTCTCAGTCAGTCTCTCTCTCAGTCAGTCTCTCTCTCAGTCAGTCTCTCTCTCAGTCAGTCTCTCTCTCAGTCAGTCTCTCTCTCAGTCAGTCTCTCTCTCAGTCAGTCTCTCTCTCAGTCAGTCTCTCTCTCAGTCAGTCTCTCTCTCAGTCAGTCTCTCTCTCAGTCAGTCTCTCTCTCAGTCAGTCTCTCTCAGACACTAAGTCAGTCTCTCTCAGACACTAAGTCAGTCTCTCTCAGTCAGTCAGTCTCTCTCAGTCAGTCAGTCTCTCTCAGTCAGTCAGTCTCTCTCAGTCAGTCAGTCTCTCTCAGTCAGTCAGTCTCTCTCAGTCAGTCAGTCTCTCTCAGTCAGTCAGTCTCTCTCAGTCAGTCAGTCTCTCTCAGTCAGTCAGTCTCTCTCAGTCAGTCAGTCTCTCTCGCAGTCAGTCTCTCTCGCAGTCAGTCTCTCTCGCAGTCAGTCAGTCTCTCTCGCAGTCAGTCTCTCTCGCAGTCAGTCTCTCTCGCAGTCAGTCTCTCTCGCAGTCAGTCTCTCTCGCAGTCAGTCTCTCTCGCAGTCAGTCTCTCTCGCAGTCAGTCTCTCTCGCAGTCAGTCTCTCTCGCAGTCAGTCTCTCTCGCAGTCAGTCTCTCTCGCAGTCAGTCTCTCTCGCAGTCAGTCTCTCTCGCAGTCAGTCTCTCTCGCAGTCCAGTCTCTCTCGCAGTCAGTCTCTCTCGCAGTCAGTCTCTCTCGCAGTCAGTCTCTCTCGCAGTCAGTCTCTCTCGCAGTCAGTCTCTCTCGCAGTCAGTCTCTCTCGCAGTCAGTCTCTCTCGCAGTCAGTCTCTCTCGCAGTCAGTCTCTCTCGCAGTCCAGTCTCTCTCGCAGTCAGTCTCTCTCGCAGTCAGTCTCTCTCGCAGTCAGTCTCTCTCGCAGTCCAGTCTCTCTCGCAGTCAGTCTCTCTCGCAGTCAGTCTCTCTCGCAGTCAGTCTCTCTCGCAGTCAGTCTCTCTCGCAGTCAGTCTCTCTCGCAGTCAGTCTCTCTCGCAGTCAGTCTCTCTCAGACACTCAGTCAGTCTCTCTCAGTCAGTCAGTCTCTCTCAGTCAGTCAGTCTCTCTCAGTCAGTCAGTCTCTCTCAGTCAGTCAGTCTCTCTCAGACACTCAGTCAGTCTCTCTCAGACACTCAGTCAGTCTCTCTCAGACACTCAGTCAGTCTCTCTCAGACACTCAGTCAGTCTCTCTCAGAGTCAGTCTCTCTCTGAGTCAGTCTCTCTCTGAGTCAGTCTCTCTCTGAGTCAGTCTCTCTCTGAGTCAGTCTCTCTCTGAGTCAGTCTCTCTCTGAGTCAGTCTCTCTCTGAGTCAGTCTCTCTCTGAGTCAGTCTCTCTCTGAGTCAGTCTCTCTCTGAGTCAGTCTCTCTCTGAGTCAGTCTCTCTCTGAGTCAGTCTCTCTCTCAGTCAGTCAGTCTCTCTCTCAGTCAGTCAGTCTCTCTCTCAGTCAGTCTCTCTCTCAGTCAGTCAGTCTCTCAGTCAGTCAGTCTCTCTCTCAGTCAGTCAGTCTCTCTCAGTCAGTCAGTCTCTCTCAGTCAGTCAGTCTCTCTCAGTCAGTCAGTCTCTCTCAGACACTCAGTCAGTCTCTCTCAGACACTCAGTCAGTCTCTCTCTGTCAGTCAGTCTCTCTCAGACACTCAGTCAGTCTCTCTCTGAGTCAGTCTCTCTCTCTGAGTCAGTCTCTCTCTGAGTCAGTCTCTCTCTGAGTCAGTCTCTCTCTGAGTCAGTCTCTCTCTGAGTCAGTCTCTCTCTGAGTCAGTCTCTCTCTGAGTCAGTCTCTCTCTCAGTCAGTCTCTCTCTCAGTCAGTCTCTCTCTGAGTCAGTCTCTCTCTGAGTCAGTCTCAGTCAGTCAGTCTCTCTCAGTCAGTCAGTCTCTCTCAGTCAGTCAGTCTCTCTCAGTCAGTCAGTCTCTCTCAGTCAGTCAGTCTCTCTCAGACACTCAGTCAGTCTCTCTCAGACACTCAGTCAGTCTCTCTCAGACACTCAGTCAGTCTCTCTCAGACACTCAGTCAGTCTCTCTCAGACACTCAGTCAGTCTCTCTCAGACACTCAGTCAGTCTCTCTCAGACACTCAGTCAGTCTCTCTCAGACACTCAGTCAGTCTCTCTCAGACACTCAGTCTCTCTCTGAGTCAGTCTCTCTCTGAGTCAGTCTCTCTCTGAGTCAGTCTCTCTCTGAGTCAGTCTCTCTCTGAGTCAGTCTCTCTCTGAGTCAGTCTCTCTCTGAGTCAGTCTCTCTCTGAGTCAGTCTCTCTCTGAGTCAGTCTCTCTCTGAGTCAGTCTCTCTCTGAGTCAGTCTCTCTCTGAGTCAGTCTCTCTCTCAGTCAGTCTCTCTCTCAGTCAGTCTCTCTCTCAGTCAGTCTCTCTCTCAGTCAGTCTCTCTCTCAGTCAGTCTCTCTCTCAGTCAGTCTCTCTCTCAGTCAGTCTCTCTCTCAGTCAGTCTCTCTCTCAGTCAGTCTCTCTCTCAGTCAGTCTCTCTCTGAGTCAGTCTCTCTCTCAGTCAGTCTCTCTCTCAGTCAGTCTCTCTCTCAGTCAGTCTCTCTCTCAGTCAGTCTCTCTCTCAGTCAGTCTCTCTCTGAGTCAGTCTCTCTCTGAGTCAGTCTCTCTCTGAGTCAGTCTCTCTCTCAGTCAGTCTCTCTCTCAGTCAGTCTCTCAGTCTGTCAGTCAGTCAGTCAGTCAGTCAGTCAGTCAGTCAGTCAGTCAGTCAGTCAGTCTCGCAGTCAGTCTCGCAGTCAGTCTCGCAGTCAGTCTCTCAGTCAGTCTCTCAGTCAGTCTCTCAGTCAGTCTCTCAGTCAGTCTCTCAGTCAGTCTCAGTCAGTCTCAGTCAGTCTCAGTCAGTCTCTCAGTCAGTCTCTCAGTCAGTCTCTCAGTCAGTCTCTCAGTCAGTCTCTCAGTCAGTCTCTCAGTCAGTCTCTCAGTCAGTCTCTCTCAGTCAGTCTCTCTCAGTCAGTCTCTCTCAGTCAGTCTCTCTCAGTCAGTCTCTCTCAGTCAGTCTCTCTCAGTCAGTCAGTCTCTCTCAGTCAGTCAGTCTCTCTCAGTCAGTCAGTCTCTCTCTCAGTCAGTCAGTCTCTCTGTCAGTCAGTCTCTCTGTCAGTCAGTCTCTCTCTCAGTCAGTCTCTCTCGCAGTCAGTCTCTCTCGCAGTCAGTCTCTCTCGCAGTCAGTCTCTCTCGCAGTCAGTCTCTCTCGCAGTCAGTCTCTCTCGCAGTCAGTCTCTCTCGCAGTCAGTCTCTCTCGCAGTCAGTCTCTCTCGCAGTCAGTCTCTCTCGCAGTCAGTCTCTCTCGCAGTCAGTCTCTCTCGCAGTCAGTCTCTCTCGCAGTCAGTCTCTCTCGCAGTCAGTCTCTCTCGCAGTCAGTCTCTCTCTCGCAGTCAGTCTCTCTCGCAGTCAGTCTCTCTCGCAGTCAGTCTCTCTCGCAGTCAGTCTCTCTCGCAGTCAGTCTCTCTCGCAGTCAGTCTCTCTCGCAGTCAGTCTCTCTCGCAGTCAGTCTCTCTCGCAGTCAGTCTCTCTCGCAGTCAGTCTCTCTCGCAGTCAGTCTCTCTCGCAGTCAGTCTCTCTCGCAGTCAGTCTCTCTCGCAGTCAGTCTCTCTCGCAGTCAGTCTCTCTCGCAGTCAGTCTCTCTCGCAGTCAGTCTCTCTCGCAGTCAGTCTCTCTCGCAGTCAGTCTCTCTCGCAGTCAGTCTCTCTCGCAGTCAGTCTCTCTCGCAGTCAGTCTCTCTCGCAGTCAATCAGTCTCTCTCCAAGTCTCTCTCCGAGTCAGCCTCTCTCTACCTCAGTCAGTCAGCCTCTCTCTACCTCAGTCAGTCAGTCTCTCTCAGTTAGTCAGTCAATCAGTCTCTCTCTCTGTCAGTCAGTCAGTCTCTCTCTCAGTCAGTCAGTCTCTCTCTCAGTCAGTCAGTCTCTCTCTCAGTCAGTCAGTCTCTCTCTCAGTCAGTCAGTCACTCTCTCAGTCAGTCAGTCACTCTCTCAGTCAGTCTCTCTCTCAGTCAGTCTCTCTCTCAGTCAGTCAGTCTCTCTCTCAGTCAGTCTCTCTCTCAGTCAGTCTCTCTCTCAGTCAGTCTCTCTCTCAGTCAGTCTCTCTCTCAGTCAGTCTCTCTCTCAGTCAGTCTCTCTCTCAGTCAGTCTCTCTCTCAGTCAGTCTCTCTCTCAGTCAGTCTCTCTCTCAGTCAGTCTCTCTCTCAGTCAGTCTCTCTCTCAGTCAGTCTCTCTCTCAGTCAGTCTCTCTCGCAGTCAGTCTCTCTCGCAGTCAGTCTCTCTCGCAGTCAGTCTCTCTCGCAGTCAGTCTCTCTCGCAGTCAGTCTCTCTCGCAGTCAGTCTCTCTCTCGCAGTCAGTCTCTCTCTCGCAGTCAGTCTCTCTCGCAGTCAGTCTCTCTCGCAGTCAGTCTCTCTCGCAGTCAGTCTCTCTCGCAGTCAGTCTCTCTCGCAGTCAGTCTCTCTCGCAGTCAGTCTCTCTCGCAGTCAGTCTCTCTCGCAGTCAGTCTCTCTCGCAGTCAGTCTCTCTCGCAGTCAGTCTCTCTCGCAGTCAGTCTCTCTCGCAGTCAGTCTCTCTCGCAGTCAGTCTCTCTCGCAGTCAGTCTCTCTCGCAGTCAGTCTCTCTCGCAGTCAGTCTCTCTCGCAGTCAGTCTCTCTCGCAGTCAGTCTCTCTCGCAGTCAGTCTCTCTCGCAGTCAGTCTCTCTCGCAGTCAGTCTCTCTCGCAGTCAGTCTCTCTCGCAGTCAGTCTCTCTCGCAGTCAGTCTCTCTCGCAGTCAATCAGTCTCTCTCCAAGTCTCTCTCCGAGTCAGCCTCTCTCTACCTCAGTCAGTCAGCCTCTCTCTACCTCAGTCAGTCAGTCTCTCTCAGTTAGTCAGTCAATCAGTCTCTCTCTCTGTCAGTCAGTCAGTCGCTCTCTGTCAGTCAGTCAGTCTCTCTCTCTCTCTGTCAGTCAGTCAGTCAGTCGCTCTCTGTCAGTCAGTCTCTCTCTCTGTCAGTCAGTCTCTCTCTCTGTCAGTCAGTCTCTCTCTCTTTCAGTCAGTCAGTCTCTCTGTCAGTTTCTCTCTCTCTCTTTCTCAGTCAGTCTCTCTCAATCAGTCTCTCAGTCAGTCTCTTTCTCTCAGTCAGTCTCTTTCTCTCAGTCAGTCTCTTTCTCTCAGTCAGTCTCTTTCTCTCAGTCAGTCTCTTTCTCTCAGTCAGTCTCTCTCTCAGTCTCTCAGTCAGTCTCTTAGTCAGTCTCTTAGTCAGTCTCTCTCTCAGTCTCTCAGTCAGTCTCTTAGTCAGTCAGTATCTCAGTCGCTCAGTCAGTCAGTTTCTCTTTCTACTCTCTCTCCACTCGCTCTCCGCTGTCTCGCTCTCCGCTGTCTCTCTCTCCGCTCTCTCTCCGCGCTCTCGCTCTCTCTCTCCCTCCACTCTCTCTCCCTCCACTCTCTCTCCCTCCACACTCTCTCTCCCTCCACACTCTCTCTCCCTCCACTCTCTCTCTCCCTCCACTCTCTCTCTCACCACTCTCTCACCACTCTCTCTCTCTCACCACTCTCTCTCTCTCACCACTCTCTCTCTCTCACCACTCTCTCTCTCTCACAACTCTCTCTCTCTCACTACTCTCTCTCTCTCACTACTCTCTCTCTCTCACTACTCTCTCTCTCTCACTACTCTCTCCCTCCGCTCTCTCTCTCCCTCCGCTCTCTCTCTCCCTCCGCTCTCTCTCTCCCTCCGCTCTCTCTCTCCCTCCGCTCTCTCTCTCCCTCCGCTCTCTCTCTCCCTCCGCTCTCTCTCTCCCTCCGCTCTCTCTCTCCCTCCGCTCTCTCTCTCCCTCCGCTCTCTCTCTCTCTACGCTCTCTCTCTCCCTCCGCTCTCTCTCTCCCTCCCTCCCCACACTCCCTCCCTCCCCACACTCTCTCCCTCCCCACACTCTCTCCCTCCCCACACTCTCTCCCTCCCCACACTCTCTCCCTCCCCACACTCTCTCCCTCCCCACACTCTCTCCCTCCCCACACTCTCTCCCTCCCCACACTCTCTCCCTCCCCACACTCTCTCCCTCCCCACACTCTCTCCCTCCCCACACTCTCTCCCTCCCCACACTCTCTCCCTCCCCACACTCTCTCCCTCCCCACACTCTCTCCCTCCCCACACTCTCTCCCTCCCCACACTCTCTCCCTCCCCACACTCTCTCCCTCCCCACACTCTCTCCCTCCCCACACTCTCTCCCTCCCCACACTCTCTCCCTCCCCACACTCTCTCCCTCCCCACACTCTCTCCCTCCCCACACTCTCTCCCTCCCCACACTCTCTCCCTCCCCACACTCTCTCCCTCCCCACACTCTCTCCCTCCCCACACTCTCTCCCTCCCCACACTCTCTCCCTCCCCACACTCTCTCCCTCCCCACACTCTCTCCCTCCCCACACTCTCTCCCTCCCCACACTCTCTCCCTCCCCACACTCTCTCCCTCCCCACACTCTCTCCCTCCCCACACTCTCTCCCTCCCCACACTCTCTCCCTCCCACACTCTCTCCCTCCCCACACTCTCTCCCTCCCCACACTCTCTCCCTCCCCACACTCTCTCCCTCCCCACACTCTCTCCCTCCCCACACTCTCTCCCTCCCCACACTCTCTCCCTCCCCACACTCTCTCCCTCCCCACACTCTCTCCCTCCCCACACACTCTCCCTCCACACACACTCTCCCTCCCCACACACTCTCCCTCCCCACACACTCTCCCTCCCCACACACTCTCCCTCCCCACACACTCTCCCTCCCCACACTCTCCCTCCACACACTCTCTCCCTCCACACACTCTCTCCCTCCACACACTCTCTCCCTCCACACACTCTCTCCCTCCACACTCTCTCCCTCCACACTCTCTCGCTCCACCGTCTCTCTCGCTCCACCGTCTCTCGCTCCACCGTCTCTCTCGCTCCACCGTCTCTCTCGCTCCACCGTCTCTCTCGCTCCACCGTCTCTCTCGCTCCACCGTCTCTCTCGCTCCACCGTCTCTCTCGCTCCACCGTCTCTCTCGCTCCACCGTCTCTCTCGCTCCACCGTCTCTCTCGCTCCACCGTCTCTCTCGCTCCACCGTCTCTCTCGCTCCACCGTCTCTCTCGCTCCACCGTCTCTCTCGCTCCACCGTCTCTCTCGCTCCACCGTCTCTCTCGCTCCACTGTCTCTCTCGCTCCACTGTCTCTCTCGCTCCACTGTCTCTCTCGCTCCACTGTCTCTCGCTCCACTGTCTCTCGCTCCACTGTCTCTCGCTCCACTGTCTCCCTCTCTCCACTGTCTCTCTCTCCACTGTCTCTCTCTCTCCACTGTCTCTCTCTCTCCACTGTCTCTC
Source organism: Calotriton arnoldi (assembly GCA_963921515.1). NCBI lineage: Eukaryota > Metazoa > Chordata > Amphibia > Caudata > Salamandridae > Calotriton > Calotriton arnoldi. The sequence goes on from CAWUFW010002056.1 coordinate 1,097,154, forward strand.
TCTCTCCACTGTCTCTCTCCACTCTCTCTCTACTGTCTCTCTCCACTCTCTCTCTCTCCACTGTCTCACTCTCTCTGCGCTCTCTCTCTCTGCGCTCTCTCTCTGCGCTCTCTCTCTCTACGCTCTCTCTCTCTACGCTCTCTCTCTCTACGCTCTCTCTCTCTACGCTCTCTCTCTCTACGCTCTCTCTCTCTACGCTCTCTCTCTCTACGCTCTCTCTCTCTACGCTCTCTCTCTCTACGCTCTCTCTCTCTACGCTCTCTCTCTCTACGCTCTCTCTCTCTACGCTCACTCTCTCTACGCTCACTCTCTCTACGCTCACTCTCTCTCTCCACTCTCCACTCTCTCTCTCCACTCTCTCTCTCTCCACTCTCTCTCTCCACTCTCTCTCTCCACTCTCTCTCTCCACTCTCTCTCTACGCTGGATACCTGGACTGCACACCTTGATTATATGTTTTTCGTCTTAATATACAACAACAACAACAAAACAATGAGTTGTTAGCAAAACTGGAGAAACTTCGTTATTCCCCACAAAAATAGATTGGGTTGGCAGGCACCCTTCTCACCTGCTCCTGTCCACTCTTACCTCTTTGCTGCTGGCCCGCACCACCCCTGCCCAGAGCAGCAGCAGGAGAACGGTCCTTTGGCGGGACATCTCTGACAGGCAGGCAGGGTCCGGCCCTGCAGTAGGCAAAGGATGAATGCACAGCCTGCATGTCCCAGTGTCCCCAGCGACCCTGAGATTCACAATGCTCTCTCTGGGGGCCCCCACCCCCATCCTTTTTCCGGCCTGGCGCGCTCTGACTGGCGCGAGGAGCTCAGAGCAGGCTGCAGCTGCTTTAGAGCAAGAGACAAACAGCTTTCTACCGATGAGCTGAGGGGGGCCCCCTTCATGTACTGAAGACTGGGGGCCCCCCCGCACCGCGGGGGCGTTTGTTATGCCCCTGCCCGTGGGTACAAAAGTGCTTACCTGGCTGTAGGACCCTAGATTCGACGTGGACAAGATTCTGAACCAGAAACCACTAACCTTCGACCGTCTGGACACTCTGGACTTCGTTTGGGCACGACTTCGTCTCCCTCTCAGTCTGAAGCATCGTCTGTGCCCGTGCACCATACAGGCTCCGTGTAGGACCTGTGGAGCATCAAGGACAACTGAAGATATCGCCCTTGGAGTGAAGGAGTCACTCCCCTGCAACCGCAGGCACCCCATCATGACTGACCAGTCTGCTGATCCTGAGCTCCTACGGACTCCGAAGGCTCCAGCAACACAGGAGGTAGGTTCCTACGTCCCTCGAGTTTCGAGATGCCCTCTGTCCAAGTTTGAGGCCAGAAGCCCTTGTGGGGGCTGCAATACCCGTACCCCTGTGCACCACGTTCATCTGCAAGTGCATATGCTTGTTGGCGTTTCCCTAGCAGGTGCATTGGGCTCCGAGTAGCCCCAACCTCTGGCACAATTTCCTACCAAGAACTCCAGCCTCCTCGCAGCAAGTGCTCCATGGGCTGCTGTTCGGTGACATCGCTCGAGGTCCTCTCGCAACTCCTGTGCCTCCGGCCAGTGGGTCCATTGGAGGGTCAACTTTGCTTTTCTTGGGCTCCCCTGGTTGCTCCAGGCCTGCCCTGACTCGCCTGTGTTTAGTGAGTCTCCTGGACCTTGCTGGTCGGAACCGTAACCTTCTTTGACCCTCTGCATGGGTTGCCGTTGCCAAGGCTTGTTGGTGCTCCTGCCGGACACTGACCCCTCAACACTCGACTTCCTTCGTGAGACATCTCGTATCCGGCTCTTGGACGTCCTCGACGTCTCCTGGTCCCCGTGGCTGCAGAGTCAAGAACCCCCTTAACGCACCTGAAGCACCCGACATCGGTGGGCATTCGTCTACCGAGCCCCTGGTCACTCCTGAGTGACCCAGACTCTGTCCCCTCTGCTTTCAGGTACTCTTCAACAAGAATCCACCTTTGGATTCCAACGGACACTTGTCTTCCTTCCAGCAGAGGCTCTTGTTCGAAGTCCTCCATTGGGATCGACTGCGGTTTCCGGAGCCACTTCAGACCTATGCACCCGGCTTCCCTGGGATAGTTAACTCTGATACTACGGTATCCACAGGTGGGGTGGCTCTCCAACCTCCTAAGTTCAACTAGGTTTCATCGAAGTCCGCTGGGAAGGGTCCTTTAACTTTAAAACTTCAACTGCGACTCTCCCATAGAATTGTACGGAGAACGCTGTTGTGTTCCCACACTGCACCCGTCCTCCGTTGGGTCCCTACTTACTCACCTTGGGTGGTTCCTTGAGGTCCCAGCGATTCTACATCCTCTAGACACTGTCTTGACTCGAGTCGTGGTTCTTATACCACTATTTTAGAATATGTTTTGGTCTCCCCCTAAAGCCCACTGTGTATTAGTGCTATTTACTATGGATTCTGTGCTACAGTATTGTGTGCTTTATGATTATCTTCGTGTAGACGATACTATGACTTACTAGAGAGTGTTATATTATTAAATACATATTTTTATAACTACTGTGTGGTTCTCCTTTCATTTAACCAATACTATAAGGTTGCATTCTGGTAAAACAAGCTGCTTAACATTCCTTCAAGACTAAGCCTGAAGGCTGCTCTCCACAGTTACCACTTGGATAGCTTTCTAAGGTTATCTTTGTCCTCTTAAATCACCATAAGGGTTGTTTGGACTGGTACAGGGTGCCCACTTTAATTAGTGGACAGCATATACCGAGCCAACTTCTCACAGTAAACTTACATTAGCTTGCAGTAAGGACACAAATTGTCCTCACAATATTGACAAGTACCTGTTTAGAGATTCTGACCCAGATTTATTAACTCTTTGCGCTGAGTTTGCATCACAAAAGTGACTCAAACCCAGCCCACAGTGTTGTGGTTGGATTTACTTTCCAATGCAAATTATGATTTGTGTATGAAAGTTGCCCACAGTAACGCAAAGTAGCACTAGGTCCTAAATTGTGCTACTTTGCATCAAGGGGGGCTCACCACAGGTGGTACATGGGCATTCCCATGCAAACTCCCATGGGTTTTGCGGCAAATCCCTATCTAATAACATTTATAGACCGGGATTTCAGCCCAAACAATTTGAGTAACAGTACAGCAACTCTTTAATCTCTCCATATTTTTCAAACTTTGCAAGTGTGGTGCACTGTACAGCATATATACAGTGGTAAACATCTTAAAGGATAGTTTTTGTACTGGAAGGATCCCATTCCAGTACAAAACCTATGCTGGACAGAACGTTCAAATCCTTGTACTAAGGTCAGGCACCGGAATTATACATTTTGCAGCCATTGCCTTTTCTGCACGAGTATGGATTTACCACGTGACATAACCCATCATCTGCTGTATAATTTGCAGATTTTAATCCCCCAAAAATTGTTTCTAGCTTGAATGGATAAAAAGTTACTAAAACCAGGTCTACCTGTATTGCTAAGAAGTGGAAGGCCCTTCGCAAAGGTTGATTGGTCAATTTTCTGCTGCTTATTGTTGTATTTGGGTATTACATTTGTACTAATGAGGTGAAATATTTGCCCAGTTAGTGTTAGCATGTGTGAAATGTCAAAATAATAAATTAATACTATGAAAAAAAATGTGCAGCATTATGCTGCATACCTTGCCTTTTCTGGTCACATAATTCAACCCTGCCGCATAATTTGGTCCTCTCCTGATGCATAATTCCAGTGGCCCGGACTGCGGCGCAAGGCAGAGGTGGGCGAGCCAACAAATTAACAGGGAATGCTGAGCCAAGGGTCTGCTCTGGCTCTTAAAGAACCCATACACAAGCCAAGCCTTTAAAATATGTGGCATGTCAATCAAATCATGAAGCACAGATTATGTTAGACTATAGTAAGGTGTCTTCGGAAGCATCTCATCCTGGTACGTAAGATTATGTGCGAAGTATTTTTTTAAACATGCCCCCTACTCTCAAAAGAAAATGCTATTAGTGAACTAATAGGCAAGTCAGGGATCATGTGTACCCATATGCGGCCTATTTTAAAACTATAGATGGAGCAACTTTATAAGCTATTAAATCAAACACAAGTTGTTTTGTACAGTGCAAAGCCTGAATTCATGTATTTAAAGGTGCCTCATTTGTGATAATGAACAAAAATGAGGATCGGTTTAAAAGTGTGAAAGTTTCATGTTTTTTACAGTTTTTTTTCAGCAACCTGGACTGGAAAGTATTGGAGCTCTTTACTTGAGCATCAAGACTGGAACCTGTTTCCCCAGTTCCAATGTCAGCCACATCCACACATCTACACCCTCTCACTACAGTGTGAAAGACATTCACACTGCCTTCTATGAGCCTCTTCAAACACTGCGCTCTTAAAAGAAGGAGCCACTTTGTCATTTAATTGTTTTACTGGGCATCCTGGTGCGCCGTCTGCCTCGAAAAGGGAAGTTTTCATGCTTCCCTTTTGTTATGCATTTTGTTTCCGTAGGGGAGCGCGCGCTCCCACAGAGTGTCTGGGCACTGTAAAAGCAAGGCTGTGCATGCGTGTGCGCAACCTAGAGGTAACACAGGTACCAATGTGTGATTTTTGAGACCAAAACTATTTTTGGTTTTGCCAATGTTTTTTATAATAAGGGCCCGGCGGTTCCCAGAACAATAACGTTTTATAAAAACCATGTCAAAACATGACAAGCCTTGACACAGGCAGACATAGAATAGCACTGTGGAAATGTTATGCTCCCACGACAGAGGGGGACTGAGTGTTCCGAACATGGAACTTTATTATTCAGCTGCGCAGCTGCAGTGGGCGACGAAATGGCTTGCTGGACTAAATCTAGCCGAGAGCCACAACGCAGCCAAAAAGGACACTAGCTCGGATTTATAATTTGCTCCACCCGGCAGCAAGATATCGGATCCCATCACCCACCCCACTGGCCCTGGCTTACCGCTGCCACAGACGTAGTTTATAACTCACCAGGAGCATAACGCCATATGCACCCGCACTCCCTCTTCTTGGCACCCTGAGATGCCGGAGAGGCACCTCTAGCTGGGAACTAGCTCCCTGGCATGCCGCAGAGATACATACCCTAGGTGACTTATACGAGGATGGCATGCTGCTGCCTTTCGACAGACTGGCCCGTGAAACAGACCTACCAACAGGCCAATTCATGTTACACAACTCAATTGTGAGGGCTCTCACAGCAACATGGGGAGATATGAATACTGAGCCCCAGCAACACCTGGTGATCCAATACTTATATGTAATGGGAAAAGGGAGACTCATCGTACACTGGGTGACGGAAGCGCTTCTAGAGCACATGCTGAAGCCTTTGTCATCCCTACATGCGAAGAAGATAGAGGGGGCCCATGGACGGAGTGGGACACAATCCTAGCCAGTCCGATACAGATCCCGCGCAATGCTAAATTTAGAGTCATACAGACATATAGTGTACATAGGGCATATCTGTCACCTGACAGCATAAATAGATACTTCCAACTTACTAATTCGGTTTTTCCGCGTTGTGCTCAGGCATGAGCAGATCTCCTACACATGACATGGTCCTGCCCCTCGCTACAGGCATACTGGCAGGGAGTAAAGGAGGGACTGACCGAATACACTGATCGTCAACAACTACACACATGGGAGGAATGCATTTTGGGAATATTCCCCAGACCTAAAAAGCACAAGGTCACCTCCAGATTCATAGACTTAGGAGTCATAGTTGCTAAAAGGCTGATCACCAGAAGGTGGAAAAGCAAACAGCCCCCGCAATTGACAATTGGAAAGGCTCACTGGAGGTATGGGCCTAAGCGGAGAGCACTGCATTGCACAGAGAGGAGACAGCTGGGCTGCGCAAGTACCCTATCACCCAATACTGGATGCAATTAGAACAGCGATGCAACACCCTGAGCATGCATCGGAGGACAACACTTCACAGGGTGGGGAGGAGACCAGAGGTGACATGAGTGCATAGTCAGTCCACACATAAGACACTAGATGCGAGTAAAGAGTGCTCACTGAACAAGCGACATTGAAACTCACGGCCCGAGATTCTAACAGGTACAAAAAAAAGGCACGTCGACCAGTCCAAGGGAGCGGAAGACATATAGGAGGATCGGGGTAACACAGAAGACATATGTTGAAACTGAACTGTAACAGGCATGTATCGGAAGTGCGGGGTTATTGACTTATATGTAAATAGATATTAGCAATGCATTGTTCAAACCTCAAATTTTGAGCTGAAAAGATTGAATGTAAATTATCGACATTGGTTGCCAAGTAAATAAGAATAGTTACGAGGGCGCTGAAGATAGAACAAAATATTACCGTGCAAATATTGTTGTAACCAATGCAATGTACATTCATTGTAAACTTTCACTTAAAAACTTACATAGATTGATAAGCTCAGTCAAATGTAAACCGGAAAACGCAAGTGAGATAATGACATACATGACGTAAAATGTATATTGTGTACACCGTATTTGTTTATACTGAAAATGTAAATAAAGAAATTTAAATTAAAAAACACCTTGACAAAACAAAAAGGCTGACCACCAATGGCTTTGCCAATGCTTGTTTATTTTCATGTTTCCTCCAATTTTGCTTAAACTGGTTACATTGATTTTCCATTATTAATTTTGGGAAATACTAGCATGCATCAACATATTTTACTAAAGAACAAGTTACTTACCTTCGGTAAAGATATATTTGTAAGAAACATAGGTTAGTTATAGATTCCTTACCTTAGAATTACCCCCAAGCGTCAGACTGGATCCGGAGAATTTTTTCGTCAGCAGTACCCCTGCGCGTAGAAAGGTGGCGTTGGTCGGCTCCGCGTTCGTCGTTGGTGTCGTGGTCGCGGGGATGACGTCGCGGTAGTTACATAGACGCCGCCCTCGCGCGCTGACGTCAGTTCTTTATACACAACATTCCACGCCAGAAGCGCAGAGCCATGCAAGATACTGACCACTGGTGCACAAAACTAGGGCCCTGAAAGGAAGTCCTTAACCCTAGAAATCAGTTCGCAGAACAGGGAGGATGGGTGGGGCGGTAAGGAATCTATAACTAACCTATGTTTCTTACAGATATATCGTTACCGAAGGTAAGTAACTTGTTCATCTGAAAGAAACAGTTAGTTATAGATTACTTACCTTAGAATAGATACCCCAGCAATACCAACCCCGGAGGTGAGTCTGCGAACTAAATTCACACCAAAAAGTCCTGGCGAACAGAACGGCCAAAGAAGCCGTCTCTCCGGACTTGGCTGTCTAGGCAGTATTGTTTGGTGAACGTGTGCAGAGATGCCCACGTAGCTGCCTGACAGATGTCATTAAGGGGGACTCCCCGTCCCAAAGCAGTGGTAGCTGCTGTCACCCTGGTGGAATGGGCGCGCAGTCCCACTGGAGGCTCCTTTGCCAAACAATAGCAAGCTTTGATGCACAAAACGACCCACCTGGAGATGGTCTGCTTGTGCACAGCCCGACCTTTCTAGGCGCGCACGTAGCCAACAAAGAGCTGGTCATCCACCCGTAATTGCTTGGTGCGATCCAAATAGAATGAAAGCGCAAGTTTTGGATCCAGACGGTGGAGCCTCTCTTCCTCCTTTGAAGGATGCGGAGGCGGAAAGAAGGTGGGCAAAATGATGGTTTGACCAATGTGGAAAGAAGTCACCACCTTTGTAAGAAAGGAAGGTCTAGTTCCGAGGACGACTTAGTCCGGATGAACAGCCAGAAAGGGAGGCTTGGAAGAAAGAGCTTGGAGCTCACTCACCCTGCGCACAGAGGTGATGGCCACCAGAAAGGCAGTTTTCAAAGTCAGAAGCCTGAGAGGGCAGTTATGTAACGGCTCAAAGGGAGCACACATAAGCTACGTAAGTACCAAGTTCAAGTCCCACTGAGGCTTTATGAAGGGAACAGGAGGAAAAAGATGAGTAATGCCCTTAAGGAAGCGATTTACAACAGGGGACTTGAAAAGAGAAGGCTGATCAGGAAGCCTAAGAAAGGCTGAAATGGCAGAGAGATAGCCCTTAAGAGTGCCCAGAGCAGAGCCCTGCTGGGCCAAAGAAAGAAGGAACAAGAGAACCTCAGAAAGAGAAGATCCTCCCGAAGAGGCAGTTGTATCGGAGGATCGATGGCCATGTGCAATAGCTCGGGATACCAGACTCTTCGTGCCCATTAGAAATGGGATCTCTGGTTGGCTAAGGCTTGCGCCAAAGCCAGGCAGAGACCACCACTCTAGTCAGGGCAAGGGAGTTACATGCCGAAGATAACCCCTGCTCACCCCCTTGGTAGCTTGGCACGAGCAGTCAGGCTTATCCTGGAGGCAATGTGTAAAGCGTTTGCGCAACACACACACAGCAACAACACACTAGGCACACCACAAAAGGAACTCCACACAAGGTTATATCAAAAATAGCCTTTGTATTACCATAAACACATTAGAATAGTAATCACATAATATACACTGTGCCAACTGGCACTCGGCAATATTAACAGGGGATTATATACACATGACAGGGCCAATTGGGCCACTGTCAAAAACCATCACAGAGTGAAAATAGTAAATGTAGAACATATAATAACCATAGAACACAACCAGTAATTACTGGCAAAACACTGTACTCAGCATCATCCTGTAACACAAACCATATTATGCACAGTATCACATTTGGCGTGAAATGCATTCTGCGCCAACCTCATAAGCCTAAACATATTAGACCATAACCTCACCAGCATAAATACATTATGCAGTAACCTCCTAAGTATAACTCACATTAGGGGCATAACCTCACAACCATAAACCACCATATGCAAAACCTCATAACATAACCACAGTAGAGGCATAAAACAGGGTGCATCACTCACAGGACATGAATCACATTTCCTAGCACCACATAAATCACCTTAGGGCCTGGCGGACTACAAACCAAACAGTCCCCCTGGCCAACTGGCCTTTTCAGTGGGCTCACATGCCCTATGTCCAAAGTGTCAGGGCGGCTGCCAATGCAGCAGGATTCCCCAGTGCGCAATTGCGCAGACCTAAACGATGCAGCTGTCACTAAGTGCTGTACAGCTGGGAATCAAATAAAGGCCCTGGCACCACTGTGCCCTCTCCTGTCCCACTCAGGGACTTCGAACACATATGGGCCAAACGTTGCAGTTGCCCGCTACGGCGGCGCAACTGAGAAATCACCACGAGGCCCTACTCTGGGGCTCTCTCACTCAAATGGCCCCCATCGGTGCAGCGGCCTGCTACGGCGGTGCAACTGTAAATGAGCAAACGGGGAAGGAGATCTCTCCGGGCTCTAACCACAACCATGGCCATCGTTGGTGCGGCCCGCCCTCTGGCGGGTCCGCTCAGGAACTCAAAACTGGCCCTGTGCCTCGGTTGGCACAAATAATGCACAAGGGAAAAGCCCCCCTCACTCACCGGGGCTGCGGGGCAGGACTCCTCAGGTCTCCGCTCTTCACTTGGGACCGGCACTCCGCTCTTCTCCCTCGCTGGGGAGACTTCGGCAGCGTTTTTCCCCCGTGCGGCGGGGGCAGGCACCGACAAAGTGCCTCGGGCCCCCTCCGCCTCAATTACCACGGGCTGCTGGATGCGGGGCTCTCCTTCCCACCGGGGAGCTCCATCTTCTTTACCGGCCGCAGCTTCCGCATTATGCCCCGCCCACAGTCAGGCATTGACCGGCCTGACTTCCTTTGCGGCCGCGATGCTTGTCTCGGCGGCGGCTCACTTTTTCTCGGCAGCACAGCGGGGTGGGCACCCGCAATGAAAATAAAGCATAAGCGGGGTGGGCACCCGCAATTCAAATGTCAAAAATAAGCGGGGTGGGCACCCGCGAAACTACAGGAAAATGAGGGGTGGGCCCCCGCTCCTCGGCATCACGGGGGAATCCCTACGATGGTGATTCCCTCTCAAAGGGCTGCAGCCCAGCGCTGCGCAGCCCATGCTCTTCTCCTTCTGGGGACAGTACAGGCACTACTAGTTAGTAGACTGGACTATGGGAATGCACTACTAGTAGGAATTAGGGAGGACCTTGCATCTAGGCTACAGGTAGTGCAAAATACAGCGGCCCGACTGGTCCTCAACAAACCAGTACGTACCCCCTCCTGACCTCTTTTGCAACAACAACTACACTGGCTGCCCATGAGGAAGAGAGCAGTGTTTAAGCTCTTGACGTCGGTGTTTAAAGCACAGCAGGGCATTGGCCCGATCTACCTAAGGAAGAAGTTAGTTCCCTATATACCGGCCCGTTTATTGAGATCTAGCAATCGTAATTTACTACGTCCCTGTAAAATCAGGAAAGTCAAAATGGGAGGGCGCGCTTTCTCACATCTAGCCCCGCTCCATTGGAACCGCTTGCCGGATGAGCTACGTGCCTGCACAAGCTTGGGGCAGTTTAAGAAGCAGTTAAAAACCTGGCTGTTCTAAATCCGCAATTCTGTACTAGTGTTATAGGGATTCTGCACACACACAGAGCTATGCACAGGATAATAGGACCTCGGAATATAGTGGTGAGCCAAGCATAAACCTTAGTACCTAAAACCCCAACCCAACTAGCCTTAGCGTCCCATTAGCAACAATGTACCAACGATTAGACAACCCAGAACACGGTATCTCTCTCTCTCAGGACTCGCTGTAGCAAGAACACCCTTTCGTCACTCACTCATACCTGTCCACAACCGGCGTAAGAAGAGACAGTATAGGTTAAAATGTTTATTTCAACATACGTGCTCTAAGATACAGTACACGTGACAGTACTATCAGCATAATGCATAAGAATAATATAATCAGCATAGTTACAACTCCATAGAATACTAACGGGGAAAGCATTTCATAAAGCAGTGGATAGAAGGCTGAATGACATTACCACCCTCCCCGTGCTAGTAGCTATTGTATTATAAAAATAGAAGACCTCTGGGCTTTGACAAGCGAACCCCCATACCTCAGTCTCTAGATGCAAAGACTACATCAGCAGACAATCACAGCTCTTCTCTCTGGAAAGGTTTTCTTCAAGTCCCTCTCAAGAGGGAAAACGCAATAATAAAAGCCCACCAATTTCCCCATGGCAGCTGTACATAGTGTTATGTCTAGGAGCGAGGGACTGGCCATATCAGCAAGAACCAGGGACGTGTTTTTCGACCTTGTAACTGTTGTTCAGACTGAGCCCAAAAGGAACTGGAGAAAAGGTGAATAACAGAAAATGCAGACAGTTGTAAAATAACTTGGCAGGAGCAGAGGGCGACAGAACAACGGCTAAGAGTAACGTGCGCAAAAGTCATCATGGCAGCCAGGCCTATGCCAAAGTATCCAGGCAGGTCAGGAGGCCACAAACCACAAGACACCCTCCCCTGGACAGTCCATCGGCCAAGACTAAGGACGAAGACAGAGTTCAAAACACCTGAGCAGAACAGAGGCGTCCACAGTGGAAGGAGTCCTCCTAATGGACAATGAACGCGGTAAGGTAGCAAAAAGACAGTCAGCGAGGCAGTCCACGGACAGTGAACGGCAAATCAATCCAAAAACGTGGAAGTGCAGAAAAATGCTATACCGTCCAAGAGGACATCATTGGAATCGTCAGAAAACGTAGACGCCATCCAGTCCAACAGGTCAAAGCTGCAGGAATGCTCCTCAGAGGACGGAGCATCCAAAAGCAATGCGGGACAGCTTGCGTGATATTCAATATAGCTTTGTTGTAGGAGATTCTGAGCAGCCGCCCAGATATCCCTTTGTGCCAAAATCCCCAGTGCAGCCGCACGCGTCATGCAGCCTGCAACGGAACAGTCCCGTTCATGGGCCTCTAAGGGACCCATCAACCGAACAAAATCCGGAACAGACAACGACGTATTGGAGAGGCAATAATCCATGGCCCAGGTGAAAGGGCAGCGAATGCAAGACATCACAGGATGCACGCAAGTGAAACACGCAAAGCGAAAAGAAAGGGTATAGGACACACTCAGTGTCGCCAACGGCAGAACTCCGAAACCAGATAAAATGCGCTCACGGAGCAGCAGTAGGCGTCCGGGGTCGAGAAGGGCCCATCGGGGAGCAGCCATTGCGAAGGAAGCAGAACAGCAGCAGTACACCAGCCGCCAAAGCAAGGATTAATGGAAAGCCACCAAAGACGCTGGAAAAAATAGAATGAATAAACGCCGGTATCACACCAAAAATAGTTTGGAAAGAGGACACTAGCCGGACCACACCACTTTAAAAAAATGCACTAGACCCTCAGTGTTAGATGCGTTAAAAATACGATGAATTAATTCACCGAAATGCTGTGGGAGGTTAGTGTTCAAAAGGGCCTGTATTTCACTGTGGGTACTTGCCACCTGGAGAACAAATGTCTCCCGGGCGGAAGTGAGCATAACCTCCTCGTTCAATAATAGCGCCTTTATTCTGCTCAGTTTATTGAAATCCGCCTCCATAGTAGGAATGGAAGGCCAAATAGAATTATCTACGATGTCGTGAGGGGGAGGAAAAAGCACATTCTTGCAGCAGACAACCCTGTGCGAAACAGTAACAATATAAGGGATGCCGGCCTGCATGCCACAGCAGTTGTCGTTATTTAAAAGCAAATAGCTACCATTTGTAAGCAAAGTAAAGGTAGGAGAAATAGCAGGAGAAGGAATGCCCCTTAACACACAAGCAAGATTCGGAGCGGAAACATTACAAGCTCCGTGCAATTTAATATGTTTACAAACAAGGGAATGACCCACTGTTGAATCGCATGACTCCCCGTGAGAAAAACTTCCTTGTCATCTCTAAGGCATTTATACATGAAAGGGAGGGACCAAAGTTCATGCAGGAAGGCACTACCCAAAGGCTGGAAACGGCCCACAGGATAATGTTTCATGCATGAACTAAATTCAAACAAGGAAAAAGGCAATGCGTTAACCCCATGAACTAGCCACACAGCAGAATCTATTTCCGCCACAGAGAATGGTAAGGGCTCCACTTTCTCGATATGTAACAGAGTGTAAACTGCATCTTTCATGGACATGAACTGCTGTTTGTCAGTTAAATTAAAAGGCAGAAATAAGGCAGTGGTGTTCAAAAAGTGCCAAGGAACCTTACCCAACTTAAGTGTTTGCAAAGTCCACGCAAATTGCATAACTGAACGTAATTGATTCTGACCATGATACAACACAGAAACATCATCTTGTACAATATCAACAACAGAGGACACAATATTCTCCAACGTGTAAATGCGGGAAGACAGGGTATTAATACTATTGTCTACAACAGCAAGCACCTTTTCCAAATTTGCTTGGTCTATTTCCTGTAAACGGGAAGCAGCCTCCATTTGCGATAGCTTCCAGAGTTCATTATAAGCTTCATAAATGAATCTCTTCGGTCTTGGACCACGAGGTCCCAATATAAAGTCGGACAGATCAATATTGCCTGAAAGGAGGGACAAATGTTGTTTAACAGAGTCTAGGGAAGAATGTTGCAACCATTGTTTACATAATTTACCAACAGAATAGGTGGTGACAGTACGCGAGTTAGAAAACCTAGGATCGGGCTTGTCCTGAGTATAGCCAGAAACTGTGTCATAAAAACGCAGCTGGCACTCGTTAGATGATATGGGCCAAGACAACCAAGGTGACTGAACAAGCGTAGAAATATTAAACGAATTGTTCTGAAACAACATCTGTAAAGTCGAAAGGGACATATTAAAGTGCGAGCTGTGGAAGACAGGGGTGGAATTGATGGTGCATTCATTTGCTTTGTGGTAGCCAGACCCCAACACGTAGTCTGATAGATCGAAACATTCAAAAACACCATTTGGGCTGGGATTAGGCAGGCACGGTGCAAGGCCTCGGTGCCTTGCACCTGCCAAGGCTTGGAGCCCCAGATTGACTTCAAATCCACCGTTTCCGTCCAGTATTCATAACCACCCACAGCTAAGGCCTTTAAAAAGGAACTCCAATAAAGCAATTTGGTGTGGGTCAACATGAATTTCTGTGTGAATGGGGCAGGTAATTTAAAATAATAGGACCCAGGGTTCGATCTATTAAAATCAGTGAAATAAGTAAATATATTTCGAAGAGTCCGGGAGCTACCCGATAAAGGGTTTGGGCAATGTTCCCATTGAGTGTAGGTCACATGGCTACGTAGTGCACTCGGTTTATGGACAAAATGGTTGCCCCAATGCTGGTAACAGTATAAATCGGCATAATTCGCAGAATTCATATACAAATCCTCAGCATTAAATGAAGCATAATATTTCAAATCAGCAAACAATGCTTCAACTGCATGCACATCCCAATCATCAGAATGAATATTACTTTTTACTACATCACCCATGGAAACTCGAAGGACATTCGGTACATTAATAACTTCTGTTGGTCCATGAATTTGAAAATTTACCGCATCCCATACGATGCCATCAGCAACTGGAAAAGCTGAAATGTTCACCAATGTGTGGTCACGCTTCATGATGTGAGATGAGGAATGTGGAGCCAAAGTTCCAGCAACACTGTTCACAGCAGAGCGTTCAGGCAAATAGTGACCATTGATCAGTAGAAAAACACTGTGACAAAGCCAATGGACATGAACAAAAAAATCAAGAAAAGTACCATCCAAATGTATGTCCAAGGGGGAATCAAAAAATTGTCTCTAAACCAGGATACAAAAATACTGAACTTGGACGGGACAATCGACGTGGTGGAATCCGAGTCAAAGGAATAACGTGTCGGACTCAGTGGCGTTGTTGGTAAATGAGCCACAGATTCTGTTTCGGGATAGGTATACTCGTTCGCGTCAATGCAGGGGGTAACTGGAGGTTCGAGTATACTTTCAGGCAAATCATTCATCTCAATTGTAACATCAGTGACCGTTCGGGCAGTAGGGCCTCGAACACAAGTCCGGTAAATTGCAGGACAAGAGACCGCTGGTGTAACACTATTTAGGATCGGCCAGTTGTTGTAGCTTGACATTTTCCACTGAGATGTATCTGTTCTCCTTGCGACCAGGAAGCGGTGGTAAGATGACTGTACGTGTTCCCTTCAAACCCAGGACTGGAACCGGTGCACGATAAGAGGGGCCGAATTCTTTCTTGTTCTCCACCTTCTCTCGAACCAGGTCTCCAATCTTCGGAAGCCAGCCGGCAACCGGAATCTGCAGGGCAGTAGCTGTGGCTGAAGGTAAATGTGCGTTTGCAAGTTTGTCTCGGGCTTCTTGTAAGTCCTGTAACATAGTAGAATGGTTATCTACATCAAACTTGGCGGGTTGCGCCGCCATGTCTAGACCATCAAGGTCAGGCACAAACATTCTTATGCCAAAGAGCATTTCGTATGGGGTCCGCCCACCCAGAGATCTTCTAGGGAGATTATTAAGTGCACGTTGTACGGTATACAAGTTGGCCTGCCAGTACCTAAGACCCTAGCTGTCAAGGATTGCTTTAAATCACGGTTCATTCGCTCCACAATTGAATTACCCTCAGGTCTGTATGGAGACGAAAACTTCACCAGTACCCCCAGTGAACCCATTGCGTCCTCGTACGCCTTAGAGGCAAACGCTGGACCTTGGTCAGAATGGAAGGTACCGCATGCGAAGATTCCCACAAAGACATGCAAATCCCTGATGACATTTCGAGCGTCAGCACTCCGTTGTGGCCAGACCCAGATGAAACGTGTGCACGAGTCCACTGCCACTAAGACATTTATAGGCAGTGTCTGAAGAAAATGTACCGCAGTGATCCAAGTAAACACACCCAAAGGGTCTGTTAGAAATGTAGAGCGAGGTCTGTGGTGGTCGTGTAACCGTAGAAGGCTTAATCTGTTGACACACGTCACAAGAAAGCACATAAGTACGGGTGTCTTTATATAAACCACGCCACCAGTACCGTTGCTGCAAGATGGAAACGGTCGCAGACACTCCAGCATGAGCCGAAGCCATGCCTTCGTGTGCTGCCGTTATCAAGGAAAGTCTGCGATCCGCGTTGGGTATCAGCCGATCACCAACGTTTGGTATTGTTACATAAGGAGCCTGTTCGGGACCTAACTGATAAGAATATTTGGAAGGAAAACCACTAGGGTAATTAGCACCTTCCTTTGTCGCAGCAATAGCGGCCAAAATATCGGTGTCAATTTTTGACATGGATCTGGTAACTGCTGCTACTGAACACGTGACTACTGCTGATCTGGCTGCTTCGTCTGCCAGACCGTTACCAACAGCGTGTGCGCCCACCCGCTGATGGCCTAGGGTGTGAACCACTTGTGTGAGTGGCAAACGTTGTCTCAATTCTGCCACCAGAACCCAAAGCATCTTATGCTTGATTGTGCTACCTTTAGCGTCTCTATAGTCGTTTTGTGACCAAAAGAATAGATTGTCATTGTATGATTGAACACAGTAATAAGAATCGCATACAATAAGTGTGGTCACATCCGGATTTACGAATTCAAGCGCAAGCACCAATGCGCGCAGCTCGGCCAATTGCGCAGTACTGTCCCCGAGTGTTTGAGTATGCACTACAGTGGACTTGAACTCTCCGTTCACAAAGGTACCTGCAACAATAGCACATGCGGCTGAATAAGCATGCTTGGACCCCGTGGCCGGTTGTGCCGAACCATCGGTGTAGATCACACAGTCGTAATCCTCAAGCGGCAGTAAAGACAGAGGAGGAGGATGAACGAATTCATACTGTAAAAACTCCTGAGTCTGTAGAGAAGAATCGAAAATGAATGTGACATCCGGAGACGTCAAAGAAGTTGCCCATTGTATCCAACGGGGATGCAAAGCTTTAGAGTTCGGTACACTTGCCTTTGTCACTGCTTCTAGAGCAGGATAGGGTGTTACCACTAGAATGCGCTTTCCCTGTGCCAGTGCGCGCTCCTTCAGAATCGCCATTTGCACTGCAGTCAGAACTTTCTCCACAGATGAAAAGCGCAGTTCTGCGGACGTGTACAGATGTGACTTGTATGCGATTGGTACTGTGTCACCCTCGTTAAAGGTTAAATACGTGAAACCCACTGCCCCCGGAATTATTCTAATCACCAGGTTTGTGTGGTTATCACGCGTCAACAGGTACTTAGACTCAAGAAGGTCTGTCTGCAAAGACTGCAGAATGGAGGAATGCTCCGGAAGCCAACAAGACTTCGAAAAGTTTGGTTGTATCAAGGCATACAATGGCTTGATACGCTGGGCGTATTCGGGAATATAAGTACGCCCAAAGTTCAGGAAACCCAGCAAAGACTGAAGTTTTTTCAGAGTAGTAGGAGGGCACAAAAGTGCACATTTTTCCAAGAAGTGGGGGCTAAGCCCTTACCTTCATTGTTGAGCTCGTAGCCCAAAAACAAAACTGTTAATTCAGCAATGTGTGATTTGGCAAAGTTAAACTTATAACCTAATACCGCAAACTCGAGAATAATGCGGTCCACTCTGGAAAGATGCGGGTATAACTCGTCTGTCAGGTAAATATCATCGATGTACGAACACGCATCTGGGTCTATGCCGTCTAACAAAGAGACAACACGGGCTGCGAACACACCTGGACTATTTTTGTAGCCCATAGGGAGTCGCCTTAATTTGAATTGTTTACCACCGGAGGTAAAAGCGCTCCATTGGCTACACTCCGTGGCGAAGTTGTGCGTGTAAAATCCATTGGATAGGTCAAGTGTCGTTTTATATTTTTTACGAACAAGACTGTCTACAAGCGCAGAACTGTGGGTATTTTGCACCGCAAAGGTCCGACAATGAGAGTTCAAATGCCGGTAATCCAATACTAGGCGGTACGATCCATCGGGTTTAGAAACCGCGAAAAGGGGATTATTCATGGGTGATACGCATGTTTCTATTACTCCCTGATATTCTAACTGCGTCAGAATTTCAGAAACGGGGCCTTTGGCTTCACGTTTAATGGGATATTGGGGTTGTGGCTGCGGTAGGGACCGTAAAGGTATCTCATGGGGGGGGAGAATCTTCATCCCAACCCACGTGGTTGCAGTATAACGCAGGAGCCAGGGACACAGCCCACTCAGCTGCAAGAGCCTCCGCTTTGTCCTTTGGGACATGTCGAGAAAAGCTCGGAAGGATTGCCTCCTCCCCTTTACGCGCAGCAAGTACGAATGGGGGTGGCCAATCCGCCTCCGCTAACAAAATGTCGTATGAAGGTCAGATTTTCCCCAAAAATAGCTTTAATTACACGCTGTATATCACCTTCAATTTGAATGGCGATATTAAATAGTCTGTCAGGGGTGCCACTCTGGTGTCGGCTGTTTCAACAGTAATGAATGTTTCAGTTGCTGTCGCCTCCATATGAGGACGTAGCGCCTCCCGCACTATGGTAACTTCCGCGGCGCTGTCTAGGAGGGTTACTGCCCACGTCCAATTCAGGAGTCTCGTTCTCACCGTCTGTGGCATATTTCGCTGTTACAGCGGCAACTTTCTTCTTCTGAAATTGTGGGCGAGAACGTTGAAAGTCTTCTGCTTTCCCTCGGACTTGTTGTTGAGGTTGATCTCGTCCCTGGGGAGCCTCTCGACCCCTTCCTCTATCCTGGCGATCCCCTCCACTGGCTTGCGAAGTTGTCTGTGCCTGTGAAGAACGAGGAGAACGCGTATCAGGGATCTGAAACCTATCCGGAGATTTAATTCTCGCCCTATCGCGCAAATCATATGTGCGTTCAGAAGAGACAGAAACAGGGGATGCGCCTCGCGACCCCGGCTTCTAATGTTGCTTACCCTGTTTTTTCAACCTCCAGCTCTTTTTAGTAAAAACTGGTTTCTCATCTTTTTCAGATTGAGTTTTAGGTTGTTGTTGTTGTTGTGTTTGTGTTTGTTGTTTTGCAAAATGCTTATTGCCCAGGCTATTTCGGCCAATAGTTTTATAAGCCTGGGTTATAATTTTCGGTAATTCGCGCGGCTTGTCCAATTCTGGGACTAAAGCCAAAGCATTAGCTACTTGAAAGTTCACTGCATCGCCCTTGACATTCGCAAGGATCAGCTCAGCTACTACTTCGAACACTCCCACCAGTCCCATCCCTAATTCCACAGCCGCTTCAGGGCCATGTTCATCCTGTACTTTTTTAATTACAGAGGGAGAACCGTCATGGAAGGAGTGCCGAAACACTTCGAATAAACTGCTGCGAATACCCTACCCCAGTTGTTGCATGCTGTCAACTCGGGGATTAAGTCTTTTGGCAAACTAATTGTAAGAATTCTATGTTTATCCACCGGTATTGTATTTGGAAAAACTGCCTCCAACTGGTCAAATTTTTCTGCAAGCCAATAAGGAAAATCATCCTTATTTTGTGGACGTTTGCCCATCACTGAGTTCACCATGACGGGACTTATGGTCACTCCGCCTGCAGCAGCTGGATGGCCCGCAACTCCAGGTGGGGCCCCTGGATGTTGCCTGTAACATATTGCACTAAAGCGCGATGCACTCGCACCAAAGCCGAATACATATTGCGCAGGTCAGCGACTGGTATCTGCATATATCGCGGATGTGGGGTGTACCCGGCCAAAACAGGCCAAGTGGCCCCGTCAATAGACAAGGGGCCTAAACGAACCGTTGTTACCGGTTGTGGGAGGGCGCCATCAAACCACACACGGTGCTGCCAAGCCGTGAGCGGTACTTCAAGATTAGTATAAGGTCTATAGGCAGCAGGAACAACGGTGGGTTCATATTCATGGAACAGATTATCGTTCGCTTCCACCGCTGGAAAAGTGACCCAAGAGTAGAATACTTCAAAGTGGAAAGCCGGATCAGCTTCAACCACAAAGATCAGTTCGACTCCCGTGTCCGGCACTCCATACACCCTTAAGTGATTACGGAGCGCTGCACGGCTATGTGCCGCTATGTTTACACCCGCCATTACGATCGGGGTTGTTCGACAACCTAACAGTAGGCAGCACAATAGAGGGTTCGATTAAGAAACCTTTTAATAACTTCAAGCTTGAAAGAACCTACAAAAACGTCAATATAGGAGGTATTACCGTCACACACGCTTCCGGAAGCGTCCGTGAGGGTTCTTGTGGACAAGCACAAGCACTACTCAAGCGTCTCGCAGATAAGCAGCCCCACTCGTTGGTCGCGCCATGTTATAGGGATTCTGCACACACACAGAGCTATGCACAGGATAATAGGACCTCGGAATATAGTGGTGAGCCAAGCATAAACCTTAGCACCTAAAACCCCAACCCAACTAGCCTTAGCGTCCCATTAGCAACAATGTACCAATGATTAGACAACCCAGAACACGGTATCTATCTCTCTCAGGACTCGCTGTAGCAAGAACACCCTTTCGTCACTCACTCATACCTGTCCACAACCGGCGTAAGAAGAGACACAGTATAGGTTAAAATGTTTATTTCAACATACGTGCTCTAAGATACAGTACAAGTGACAGTACTATCAGCATAATGCATACGAATAATATAATCAGCATAGTTACAACTCCATAGAATACTAACGGGGAAAGCATTTCATAAAGCAGTGGATAGAAGGCTGAATGACATTACCACCCTCCCCGTGCTAGTAGCTATTGTATTATAAAAATAGAAGACCTCTGGGCTTTGACAAGCGAACCCCCATACCTCAGTCTCTAGATGCAAAGACTACATCAGCAGACAATCACAGCTCTTCTCTCTGGAAAGGTTTTCTTCAAGTCCCTCTCAAGAGGGAAAACGCAATAATAAAAGCCCACCAATTTCCCCATGGCAGCTGTACATAGTGTTATGTCTAGGTGCGAGGGACTGGCCATATCAGCAAGAACCAGGGACGTGTTTTTCGACCTTGTAACTGTTGTTCAGACTGAGCCCAAAAGGAACAGGAGAAAAGGTGAGAAACAGAAAATGCAGACAGTTGTAAAATAACTTGGCAGGAGCAGAGGGCGACAGAACAACGGCTAAGAGTAACGTGCGCAAAAGTCATCATGGCAGCCAGGCCTATGCCAACGTATCCAGGCAGGCAAGGAGGCCACAAACCACAAGACACTAGCCTTCAGCACTGTGTAGCCAAAACCGCCGAGAGATCCCTGTGGGGATGATTCGTCGCGCGATACAAATGAAAATAAATAAAATAACGAAAATAAAAGCGCTCACAGGGCGCAAGATGCAGCCAGAAGTCCTCTAAGGTCCTGGAGGCTCCACAGCAACCAAAGGTCCCAGCAAAAAGTTCCTTTAGGGATAAAGGGAGCAATGCTGGGCCCAGGGAGGCAAGCCCTCATGGCGGTTCCTCCTGGGCCCCAGCCGCAGCACGCCCCCGCAGGTTCAAGAACAAGCACAAGAACATTTTCATGGGGTCACAGCCTCTATATTTATACCACAAATCTCTTTGTCTGCAGGACACGGCATGGGGGGAACCAGATGCAACTGGTTCAGGGGGGATTTGGAGCACTTTGTTTTCCAAGCTCCTCTTCCCCTTTGTCAGGTGGGGGCTAGGTGATCAGACACATCACAGGGGGTGGAGCCAGCATTGTGCAGGCTGGGCACAGTCCTATTCAAGGTCAGGGGATTACTCCTCCCACTACTCCTACTGCAGATGTCCCATTCAGCCTAGTGCGGACTCACCCTGCCCCTCCTGGAGCCACACACCCCTCCCAGCCCCTGTCACTCACAAGCCAGACATGCAATTCACATCAGGCAGGCAGACACACAGCACACAGAAATGCCAACTTCTAAAAGTGGCATTTCCCAACTAGTCATAATAAATGTGCGCCAACCATTGCGCAGCATTTATTATTACAATTCCATACATACTAAACTTGACTACGCTGCTCCTCCCATTCCAGGAATTACCACTGACACACTTAATCAGGTAATCCCCCATGCATTCCTTTGGGAGGGCAGGCCAACCTTACCAAATGTACACAGAGAGCGCACGCACTTTACACTGGACCACAGTGCGAAAGTGCCCAGAGGCCTAAAACCACCAACACCATGTCACAGAAAAGGCAAAAAGTTTAGGGGTGAACCTGCCAAAAAGGGCCAAGTCCAACAGTGCCCAATCCGGAGCCACAAGGATGATTTGGGCCCGGTCACGCTTGATCTTCTTCAGCACTCTGGGCAGAAGTGGTATAGGCGGAAAGGCGTATAGAAGACCGCAACTCCACTCGCGACGAAAAGCGTCGCCTAGCGAGTGCCACCTTGGAAATTCCAACGCGCAGAACTGCAGACATTGCGCGTTCTCTTCGGTGGAGAATAGATCTAACCAAGGCTCTCCCCACTGCTGAAAGAGACCTTGTGCCACCTCCGAATGAAGATGCCATTCGTGATCCATCATGCACCTGCGGCTGAGTTCGTCCGCCCTGGCGTTCAGAGAACCTGCCAGGTGTTGAACCACCAGGGAAATGCCCTGATGTTCCAGCCATGTCCAGAGACGGAGAGCCTCTTGACATAGGGCCCACGACCCCACCCCGCCCTGTTTGTTGCAGTACCACATGGCAGTGGTGTTGTCCGTGAACACCTGCACCACTCTTCCCCGGACAGAGGGAAGGAATGCCTTCAGTGCAAGACGGATCGCCCGAAGCGCCAGAAGGTTGATGTGGATCCCGGACTCCGCCGGAGACCAGAGGCCTCTGATCTCCGCCTCTCCCATGTGGCCGCCCATCCCAGCAGTGATGCATCTGTCACCACTGTGAACTCTGGTTGGGGAAGGGAGAGGAATCTGCCGCTGGCCCATTCCCGGTTCGTTAGCCACCACTGCAATTGTCGTGCAGTGCCCTCCGAGATCTGGACGCAATCGGAGAGATTCCCCTGATGCTGTGCCCACTGGAACTTCAGGTCCCACTGCAGAGCCCGCATATGCCACCTGGCATGATCCACCAGCAGGATGCAGGAGGTCATGAGGCCCAGCAGCCTCAGGGTCATTCTGACCGAAACCCAGGATAGAGGCTGAAAGATCGGAATCATAGCCCGAATATCCCAAGCTCGCTGTTCGGGAGGATAAACCCGAAACTGCGTCGTGTCCAGAACCGCTCCGATGAAGAGCTTCTGAGAGGGAGTCAGGTGTGACTTCGGCACGTTGACAGAGAACCCCAGCGAATGCAGGAGGTTGGCCGTAGTCTGGAGGTGGGATACGACAGCCTGGGGCGAGCCCGCCTTCAACAGCCAGTCGTCAAGATAGGGGAAGACTGAAACCCCTGATCTGCACAGATGAGCTGCGACCACCGCCATCACTTTCGTGAACACCCAAGGGGCGCTCGTAAGGCCAAAGGGGAGCACAGTACACTGAAAGTGCTCGTGGCCTACCGTGAACCGCAGGCAACGCCGGTGGGCCGGCAGGACGGGGATGTGAAAATAAGCGTCCTCCAAGTCCAACGCTACCATCCAGTCTCCAGGGTCTAGGGCAGACAGGACCTGAGCTAATGTCAACATTTTGAACTTCTCCTTCCGGAGGAAGCGGTTGACGTTCCTGAGATCCAAGATAGGACGCAGGCCTTTGTCCTTCTTGGGCACCAGCAAGTAGTGGGAATATCAACCATGACCTACTTCTGGGACAGGAACTCGCTCGATGGCGCCCTTGGCCAAGAGTGCCGAAACTTCCTGTTGGCAAAGGGTCAGATGATATTCCGACACGCGATGGTACTGAGGTGGCATGGATGGAGGGGCAGTCTCGAAGGGGAGGGAGTAGGCCCTTCGGACTATTTGCAAAACCCACCTGTCCGACGTGATGGTGCGCCAGTGGGGGAGGTGATGGCGAATCCTGACGCCAACTGGCGTTTGGTGGCCCTGAAAGGTCGGACTAGGAGGGTTTGGAGGCTGCTGCAGAGGGGGCTGTGGTGGACTGGCCCGCACGCTGGGCACCTGAACCACGGCGGTGGTTCCCACGTCCCTGGCCGTGCTGGGGCTGAACAGCTTGCGCCGGCCTGTGGCTCTGGGCGGGACATGGCGGGGCATCCCTTCCGTAGCCACAAAAGGGGCTAAAAGCAGACTGCACAGGGTGGGTTGTGGAGAGGCCCAAGGACCTGGAAGTAGCCCGAGAGTCCTTAAAGCGCTCCAGCGCGTTGTCTGCCTTGTCACCGAATAGGCGACGGCCATCAAAGGGCATGTCAATACGGGTGGATTGGACATCCCCTGAAAAACCAGTCGACCTCAACCAAGCATAGCGTCAAAGGGCTACCGACGTGGAAACTGTCCTGCCTAGTGAGTCGGCGGTATCCAGCCCACAGCGGATGGTAAACTTTGCTGCGTCTCTCCCTTTGGCAACTGCATGGGAGAGTACGGCCCGGGCCTCCGCCGGGCACTGAGGCAGCACTTGTGCAACCGTATCCCACACGGAGTGGGTGTAATGGCCCAACAGACATGTGGTGTTTACCGACCGCAGTCCCAAGCTGGAGGAAGAAAACATTTTCTTCCCAAGATGGTCCAGCTTCTTGGATTCCCTATCAGGTAGTGCGTTAGGGAATGCGCCTTTGGAGGTGGAGGCTTGGACCACCAAGCTCTCAGGGGTGGGGTGCTGGGAGAGGAAAATGGGGTCGCCCGGGGCCTGGGCGGTGGCGTCGGGCAATCATCCTATCCACAGGAGCCCCTGTGTTGGGCCTGGACCAGGTGCCCAAAAGGATGTCCGTGAGGGCTTCATTAAATGGTAGCAGGGGCTCCGAAGAGCTCGCAGCCAGTTGAAGCACCTCTGTCAGGAGGTTAGTCCTGACTCCCACCGTAGGTAGCTCGAGGTTGAGAGCCTCGGCCGCCCTACGCAACACCACTGCGTAGGACACTCCCTCCTCCGTAGCCACGGTAGGAGGAGACAACATGCCAAGGTCTGGTGAGGTATCCAGACCACTAGCTTCCCCCAGTTCCTCTCTCCAGTCCGGCTCATCCAACTGGTCAGTTAAAGGGTCTCCAGACCCCTCCCAGTCCTCCTCACCCTCTTCTGGCAGCCAATCTGGTCTCAAAGAGCCAGGGTAGATCAGGGGCACAAAAGTACCTGTCGGCGCCGGATCCGGTGTCGGTCGTTGTCGGTCCAGCTCCGTGTCTACCTCGAGGTGGAGGCCGGGGTTGACGCCGGCTGGGGACACAACCGGCGGCAGACGTGGTGCCAGTGGAATCGGCGCTGGGGGAGGCGTAACCAGGTTGACAGGCACCGATCCGGATCCAGGCCTGGATCCAAGGGGGCCCTGCGGTGCCGGAGCCGCCGGCGTCGAAGTCCCAGGGCCCCCAGCCGAGTCCACGGGACCCAAAGGCGCGCCGGCGGAGTCGGGCTGCCCAAAGATGGCATGCATCGCTTCGTAAAATTGACGAAGCTGGGCAGGGGTCACTCCGGATCCCGGGAAGGGGGGGAAACTCGGAGCCAACCCTACAGGCTCCGCACGCGGAGCCGCGGGAGGGGCACCACCCGCATACCTCGTCGCATCGGCCGACCGACGGGGAGAAGTCGAAGAGCGACAACGCTTCTTCGACTTCTTCTTGTGCTTCGACTTACCTGACCCCGAGTGCGAAGACTTGGAAGAAGAATGATGGTGACTCCGCGACCGGTCCCTCGACCTTCCACGCGACCGGGACCTCATACGGCGCAGAGCCGACTGCCGGGCCTCCAGAAGCTTTCGGGACCGCTCCCTTAAAGACTTCGGGGCCATGTTCTGGCAGTCAGAGCACGACTTGGGGTCATGGTCGCGCTCCAAGCAAAACAGGCACACGCGGTGCGGCTCCGTCACCGACACCAGTTGGCTACAGGAACCGCAAGCCTTGAAGCCGGGCATCCCTGACGTGCACCAGGAGTCGAAGACTCAAAACGGTGTCGACAAAAAGTCGCTCAAAAAAGTCAGTCAAAAAGTGACTGGAGGTACCGCTCTCTCCGGATCTGCGCTGGCTGGTGCAGAAAAAGAAAGAACTGACGTCAGCGCGCGAGAGCGGCGTCTAAGTAGCTACTGCGTTGTCATCCCGGCGACCACGATGCCAACGACGAACGCGGAGCCGACCGACGCCACCTTTCGACGCGCAGGGGTACTGCTGACGAAAAATTCTCCAGATCCAGTCTGACGCCTGGGGGTAATTCTAAGGTAAGGAATCTATAACTAACTGTTTCTTTCAGATAGATGCTTCAAAGAAAAGGTACCTAAAATTTCACAGTAGTTTAGCAAAACGTTTTTACTAGCTTAATTTTTTTAGGTTTAAATCTTATTATTGTTATTGCCATGTATACAATCGCATTTAGATACATCACAGGTCACTAAGTGTAGCATTTGCATATTACCTCTTCCATTGCAACGTTTAGCTATGGCTACATTATAACATGTTTTACGGTTAACGAGTGATGCCATATATTTTATAAGTACTATAATTGTAAACCCTCCTCCCAAAAAGAAAACTTCTTAACATTCCCTCCCTTATCCCCCCTCCCCCCTCATTCACGTTGCTTTAAATCATTATAGCCTGGAATACAGAAATGTATCGAAGTTGGGTATCAGTTTGAATTGTGGGTCTTAGTCTGTGCCTTTAGTCTGAGAAGGCGAAGGTATTTCAGACATGTGATTTCGTTAAATTCCGAAGCCAGGAGGTTAAGGAATGGCTTCCACACGTCCTTGAATGCGTCTTCTGAGTTTGTCAAAGTAGCATTGATTTGTTCCATCCCCAGAACATACCATAATCTGTGGAGCCACCCCAGGTACGTTGGTGTTGTTGGGGTCCCCCAGTGCGACAAAATGTTCTGGAGTGCTGCCCTCAGTGCAATACCCATCTGTCGCCCCCTCTGAGATTTTAGGGAAAAGGTCAGTGGGTTGGGCAAACCTAGTATCACATAGGTCGGCAATCTTGGTATCTGCGTGTCAAACTGCCGGACTATTTCGTCTAATATTTTAGGCCAATATGATGCTAATGCTCGGCTTTCCCATAATATGTGTACCAAAGTACCATCCTCCCCGCATCCCTGCCAGCATGTGGGACTTCGTTCTGGGTTCCCTTTGTTGAGCCGCATTGGCGTCAGATACCAATACGTTACTATTTTGGTAGCGGTCTCCATACTGGATGCGTTTCGTGCTGTGTGGCGAGCGCTATAATACATTTCTACCCATTCCTTACGTGACAGATTCCTTCCTAACTCCTTAGTCCAACGATTCTGGCTAAGAGTGGGTTGCGTAGGGGCAGGGGGGCGGAGCATGGTGTAGAGTTCCGAGATCAATTTCTTGTCGTTGCTCTTTGTAACGAACCATTTTTTATATCTCGTCAATTTCCTACTGACTCGTGGGTATGCACTGGGTTGGAGCAACCAGTGCAGTAGTTGCAAGTATCGCAACCGCTCAGACTCCGGCAGTGTGTAGTCTTGTCGTAATTGTGTTAACGGTATAATCCCCTCTACGTCGAACATGTGTCCCGCCGCTTTGCAGGGTGTGGTTTGCCATACCGCAAATGCCATGCTTTCCAGTCCCAGGGAAAATTCCTTATTTCCAAATAGTGGCGTCATCGAGGAGGGGAACGTCGTCAACCCTTGTTTAGTTGCCGTCTTGTCGCATACCTCCATCACTGATTTTGTGATGGGTGACCGCTGGAGACTATGCGGCCTGTCTGCTTTCTGTAAGAAGGAAACTTTCAACAGTGAGAGACCCGCAATTGCCCTGTCCTGGAATAACCATCTTTATTCTGACTCATCTCTGCTCCATTCCACCAGATATCTCATCTGAGCAGCTTGGAAGTAGTCCATGAGACTTGGGATCCCCAGCCCCCCCATCTTCTGGAGACAGGTAGCTCAGATCCCGGCGCATACGCGGTTGCGTGCCCGCCCAGACAAAGTGGTGGATGTCTTTCTGTAATGACACTATTGTTCCCTTAGGCGGAGAGATCAGGAGTGTTTGGAACAGATATAATATTTTAGGTAAGGTGGACATTTTGATAGCTGCTATACGACCTAGGAGTGAAAGGCGATGATGTCTCCAGCTATCCAGCTCCCTCCTGATCTGTCGGGTCAATTTGGCATAGTTTAGCTTGACCGTTTGCTCAATGCTGGGGGCAAACTCTATCCCCAGGTATGGGATTGATTCACTTGCTTGAGCTACCGGGAAGCACTTTACCCCAATCGTCGAGCCCCTGGGAGTCCCAGATAGATTGAGTACTTGCGATTTGCCTACGTTCACCCTGAATCCCGAGACCTTGCCAAAGGCCTCCAATTCTTCTAGAAAAGCTGGCAGCGATCCCTCAGGCGTCTCGAGAGATGCTAATATATCATTGGCATACAAACTTATTAAGTGTTCCTCCCCCCCAAACGGAACGCCTTTGATGTTAGGATTATCTCGCACTCTTTGGGCTAGCGGTTCAATGTAGAGAGCGAACAGGAGGGGTGACAATGGACACCCCTGCCTGGTGCCTCTTTGAATAGAGAAAGGGCGGGCGGATACTCCATTCACCCTAATCGAGGCTGTAGGAGAGCTATAACAGCTCCCCACCCATGAACTGAAGCGCTCCCCCATACCAAAGTGGGCTAGTGTTTTGGTCAGATATCCCCAGTCCACATGATCAAACGCCTTCTCTGCGTTGACAGTCAGTAAGATCGCATCTCGGTTCGTCCGGTGGGCCTTATCAATCAGGTGCAGGCAGAGCTTAATTTGTAAAATACTAAGTGCAAGGGTTCTGACCAGGAGGCCACTGCAGCTTGCACCACCCATCGCCCCTGTCATTGCTGCCAAAACAACTACTAAACATCTCTCTCGCATGTAAATGCAACAGTTCAGATTATTCCAGGTTCCCAAAGCTAAAGGAATGGCTGGGGAGGCAGGTATTAGTAATTTTTTTAATGTATATTGTTTTCCTAAACAACTGTTATACTGCTCATCTCTAAATTACATGAGCAATGCCACCTTGTGGCAGACTGCCCTAAGTGTGGTGTTGACAATTAGGTGCTGGTGCCGAGCACCGGAAACCAATTAAGTGCAGGTGCTCAGCACCGGAAAGCTCCGGCTCAAATTAAGCACTGGGTGCAGGATCCTTTTGGTATCATCTCCACTTTGGTGATTCTCAATAAATCCTGCTTGGTCCGGTTCAAATATGCCTGGAATCATTGGGCCCAATCTCATGGCTAGAATACTTGTGAACAGTTTTAGGTCCACGTTAAGTAGGGAAATGGGGCGAAATGATCCACATATTGTTTTGTCCTTCCCCGGTTTCGGTAGCACCACAATGGTTGCTGTTAACATGTTGGCGGGAATCGAGCCCGGAGCCCGGACCCCCGAAGGATTTGAATAGCCTAGTCAGTACCGGGGCTAAGAGATGGCAGAATGTTGTATAGAAAATCGCCGAGAATCCATCTGGACCTGGAGACTTGAGTGGTTTGAGACGCGATATCGCCCCCGGAACTCCCTAGAAAATCTTGAAAAGGATGCTACCTCCAGCAACAGAAGGAACACTTCATTTGGAGCTTGTCACAGGAAGGTCCACCTGAGGAAAGTCTCACATGGCAAACACTGGATCGATCACCTCTGACCAAACGCCAAATTGTAATTTTAAAAGAGAAGTCTGCTGAGGAAGTTGGCAGTCTGATTCTCCTTCCCTGCTGAAAGAGCTGCTGACAGACTAACTCCTTTATCTATAACCTGAGGCCAGACTTCTCTGGTCTTCTAACAAAGGGGAACTGACCCCAACTCCCGCTACTTGCTCAAATAGTGCATGATAGTTTTGTTGTCAGTTAAAACTTGAATGTGCTTCACCTGAAAGTGGGGGGACAAGGACCTTCACTGCCAACTTCACTGTTGCCATTTCTAGAAGACTTATGCAGGAGAGGCTATTTGCTGGTCCACAGAACACTAAAAGTTAAATCCCCTAGATGTTGTCCAGAACTGTGCACATGGGCATTTGTTTTCAGAGTGAGCTTGAGCTATAGGCTCTGTGAAGGGTCTTCCTTGAGAAGACTGCAAAGAACCATCCACCGATTCATGGACTCCTCGAAGTCCTCTGCCACCTGTTGAGATGAACTGGCCATTGGGAAGGTCAGTTTAGGAAGAGGTTTGAGCACAGCAATGTATGCTGAATAATCAGACTTGTTTTTTAACTATTCTATGGAGGGAAGAGGACAGGGAGTGCTCTCATTTTAAGTCTTACAAGGAGAGCATCTCAGAGACTGGGTGAAGGTCGGGACCTGGGGATTTGGACATTCCTCAAGGTGATTCCATCATCAATGTGCCCTCCCTCTTGCAGATGACATTGGGGATTAAAAGGGCACACAAAGCGTTGAGAGGTGCCAAGGCACCATTGGCCTCTGCATGTGCGCCAGTTGCGGACATCTGGCAGCTCGCCATACAAAATGTGAATATTTGTTGCTACTGAGACAGCAATAATCAGTTCTATCAAGAAAACAGACGCAGATTATTCCACAAGGCCATTCAGCAAAAGTGTATGGATAGATTTCAAATTCACATACGTCAATGGCATAACATGAAGGCACAACAATGTATTGTTCAAATATACTTTGCAAAACAAATAAACATACGTACTGTGACAAGAGATTGGGTAAATCACAAGATCCATTTTTGAAGCTCAACTCCCCAGACGAAATTCCTACAACATAAATACAACCAATTGCTTTAATCATCAGTTTTCAAGCTGCAATGTTTTATTCATTCTAAGTAAGAAAAAATATTTTATTTATGGCTACCTTTTCTCCATAAATGGAAACACGGTATTCCATTATGCTCTTAATATCGTTACATCTGTCATAAACAACAACCTACCTAATTTAACATCTTCTACGTTTTTCCTACAAATGCATCTGTTTTCAAGGTGGCAGCAATTCATATTACAACAAGTCAAAACAACAGATGAAAAAAATTACGGGCAGCAGAGATACACTAAGACAAAAAAAAAGATTGAAAAAGCCAATGAGTCCGGCTTTTGTTAAAATTGGTGAAAGCATGAATGCGTGAAAGAGTTCAGCATGAACCACTTTTGCTCTTAGGTCTCAGCTACAGACAGCTTTATGTTGGAAAGACCTATTGTAGGAGACTGGCTTAGTATATGGTGCTTACTTATGTATTTGTAGCACCCTGCACTAATCCAGACAACCCTTATGGTTATTTAAGTGGTCTTAGACAACCTTAGAAAGCACTCTAAGTGGTAGGTGTGGAGAGCAGCCTTCAGGCTTAGTCCAGAAGGAGTGTTAAGCAGCTTGTTTTACCAGATCTTAATCTTATTGGTATAGGTTAAGTGAAAATGAACCACACAATGTATTTATAAAAATAGGTATTTATTATAAGACACTCACTAACACATAACCATATCTCCTACCCGGAGATATAACACAAATGCACACATTACTTTGCAATAACAACAGGTAAGTAACACTAATACATGGTGGTCGCCAGAGGGAGACCAAGCCATATACTAAAATAGAAGGATGCGAATCGCGACTCAAGTCAAGACTGTACCCAGAAGACGTAGAAATGCTCTGGACCCAAGGAACCACCCTAGGTAAGTACCCAGGAACCCCACAGAGGCCGTGTGCAGTGTGGGAACACGACTGCGTGCTCAATTCAAGTCAATGGGTAAGTCGCAGTTGCAATTTTAAAGAAGGACTCTTCCCAGTGGACCCTGAAGAAGCCCTGTGGAAGACAGAAGGTTGGAGAGCCACCCCACCCGTGGATACCCCAGGAACCAGGATACCTACACCAGGGAAGCCAGATGGATAGGTGTGAAGTGGCGTCGGACACCGCTGGAGGAGAAGGTGAAAGTGTCCGGTGGAACCCAAAGGTGGATTCAAGTTGAGAGGTACATGCAAGCAGAGTCTATGCCACTCAGGAGTGACCAGGAGGCACTGAAGACAACCCACCGATGTCGGGAGATGCAGTAGAGTTGACGATGACCTTGGAGCTGCAGCTGTGTCGACCAGGCGACACTGTGGAAGACCAGGAGCGGTTCACAAGCTGTCCCACGCCGGATGACGAGAGCTGGAGGGTCGGTGTCCATTGGGAGCACCAACACGCCCTGGCAACCGCAAACAACTGGGCAAGCGAAAATGGTGCAGAAGTAGGACCAGCAAGGTCCAAGTCACTCACCACAAGCAGGGGAGTCAGAGTAGGCCCCGAGCAATCAGGGGAGCCCACTGGAGTTGAAGAAGACCCTCGAGAGGACCCACAGGCCAGAGGGTACAGTAGTCGCAAGAGGACCTCGAGCAGCTCACCAAAGATGCAGGCCCACAGTACAAGAGATGCGGTGAGGACGAAGATCTTGGCTGTAGGAGATGCCTGAGGCTGGAGCTTCTTGGAGCCCGAAGATCTGAGGAAGACAGCCAACAAGCCTTGGCAACAGCATGTCGATGCGGTGCACAGGAGTTTGGTTCCAGCGGTTCCGACGAGGTATACTGGCCTCAAACTCGGTGAGAGGACAGTGCAGGCCTCGAGGGAGTTGTAGAACCACCACCTGTGTTACTGAGCCTTTTGAAGTCCGTGGGAGCCCAGGAGCAGGCAGACCAGTCAGCTTTGTTGCGGTGCCTGCAGATGCAGGGAAGGGCCTCCTTCACTTCAAGGGAGATTCCTTCAGGTGTCTTTGGATGTCCATAGGCCTTGGAAGGATCCTGTAAGGAGCACAGGCACAGACGTTGCAGCGAACGAGCAGGACGACGAGACCAGGAGCAGCAGGAGTCTTCCCATTTGCAGTGTCGGTGCCCAGAGCAGAGTCCAGCGAAGTCCAGAGTGCCCAGACGGTCGAAGATGAAGTGGTGTCTTGATCTGAATCTTGTCCCCCGACGAATCTAGGGACCCACCCTTAGGTAAGTCCTTAAGTACCCTAAGGAAAGGGATGGGACGATTCAGGGGTCCCTCCCAGAAGAGGGGCCGGACAGTGGGGAGGATACTCCCATGTCCTTTGTCCAGTTGTGCGCCAGAGCGGGAGCCAACGGCTCTGTGAACTGCGTTGAACTGGAGTATGCAAGGAGGGCACCAAATGTGCCCTGCAAGCAGTCTCAGTGGCGCTGGCAAGCGCCCCCACCCTGCCCTAATACACTAAACCCTGTCTGGGAGGTGGTCACACCACACTGTGACAGGATATCTATTGTTCTGCCTTCCCCTGCTCGAGCTTGGCTCAGTAGCAGGAGGGCAGAAACGTGTCTCTGGTCGGCAGCAGCCCTAGCTTGCTGTCCGGTTCTGGAAGACTGGTACCAGGAGCACTAAGGGCCTCCCGTAGGACCTTTACAGTGCATGGAATCATACCTCCCACACCGTTTTACAGTGTGGGGGTATGATTCCAACATGTTTGATACCAAACATGACAGGGTTCGTTACAGCCAGTTTAGAGATAGTCATCGCATAATGACGCATGGTCACTCTATATATCGCAATGGCTGATGCACTTACAACCCGGGAGAATGGACTCCGAAGGTTGTAGGGGTGTCCCGCTCATGCAGGGGCACCCTCACACTTAGAACCGAGCACCCTGCCTTCAGGACTGAAAGGCCTGCCTTAAGAGTGACTTATAGGTTTTAAGTGCAGTAACCTCAGATATAAGGAAACTTATATCTCTCCTACGTGGTGCTAGCACCAGCTTACACAGGCTGCAACGGCAGGTCTGTAATCACAGTTTGAGTGGTGTCCCTTGGGTGGCATAATACATGCTTTAGCCCAAGGGAGACTCCTGCTGTACCTATGCCCTGGGTATCTTGGTACCGTATATGAGGGACTTACAAGGATATACCAGTAGCCAATATGGGGTGTACCCAAGTACTTACCATAGCCAATTTAGGGGAG
This sequence comes from Calotriton arnoldi, assembly GCA_963921515.1. NCBI lineage: Eukaryota > Metazoa > Chordata > Amphibia > Caudata > Salamandridae > Calotriton > Calotriton arnoldi. The sequence continues at coordinate 1,130,727 of CAWUFW010002056.1, forward strand.
AAAGCGCAGAGACTGTGGTCCTGATTAGCAGGATCTCCTTGAGACTAGTCAGAAACAGATTAACACCAGGCAAAGAGTGGGGGTAACCATGGAAGCAGATCCTACTTTCCTACACCTATTGTTTACTTATTCCTAGTGCTGGCTTTGGGTTAGCCCACTGCTAAAGACTAGATAGCTTTGTTGCCCATCTCACTTCAATGCTCTGATTTAATTAAATTCCTCTCTGTGCTTGGACCACCCAGGAGCATTTTGTTCTCTCAGTCTGTTGTGTCTAGGCCTGACCGAATGGCAAATTTGGTCAGGATGCAATAAGTTGGTGCTGCTGGCATGTTCTCTGCACCATGTGCCATAATTTATGGAAGTACCTGTCCAGCAAACAGCTGGCATTGACTTTCCGAAGGGCGACGCTGGCTGAAGAGAACACTTCTTTCCAGAATGCCTCAATTGCCAGGCCATCAAAAGCTATCTTTCACTCCCTTCTTGGATCCTGATGAAACAATTTGACAATATTGTTTCTTAACAGGATCCCTCTGATATAAACAAAAACATGAAAAACATCCCAAGTCAACCGTCAATGTAGCTTCCAATAAAGTTCAGTTTCCACAGCTAGCACATCTTTCCTAGGTCAATCAACATTCACATAATCATTAATACAACACAGTTTTAACATCAACATCCCTATTTTTCCAAACATCTTTACTCACTGCTGAATTTGTACTACAACCCACATTAGCTAGCAAACATTCCACGTGTCGTCCTCATTTTCTTCCAATGGCACAGGCATCTTTTGACAAAAATTCTGAAATTATATTTTTGGCTCCCAGGATACACTGCATCGTAAGAATATTCATGTAACTTCATTGACAACCTGGCAAATCCTTACAGAAGCCTTGTACATCCGCATCAAAGTTAACTTTGCAAGGGTCTCGTGGTCACTGCTCAGTATGAATTACCTATCCCACAATCCTTAAAATGTCCTAACCCTCATACACAAGCCAAGGTTTCTTTTTCAATAACCAAATATTTTTCCTCCTCTTGAGATAGTGAATGTGATACGAATACAATATTACACTTCTTCCAGTTCCACAATGGGAATAATACAGGTCCTAATCCTTTTCCACTTCCATCCATGGCTATTAAACTGCCTAATTGGGGTCAAACGCCTGCACCACAGGTGCACGCTCAATGGCTGACTTCACACTCTGGAAAGCCTTTTCAGAGTGCCACTCAAATGTTTCTCATTGTTTCATCAACTATCTCATGGGCTGGGTGATACTAGGACATTTTGGTCAGAATTATGATTAGAACTCGGCTAGGTCTAAAAAATTATGACGCAGCTTTCTTAATGGGTGTAGGCTTGTCGAATTCAGCGTGCACAAGTACCTTTCTAGGTTTTAATCTTTTACTTATGTCCAAGGTAAATTACAAAATGAGACCGGATCCCCCATTTCATTAGCTACTGTACTTATAACCACTTTTTCAAGGGTTTTTTAGGCGCACTGCCTTGGAACCTATAGGGTGTTTTAAAAGAACCCTCATTCACTTACCTAGTAGGTGACATGCTTCATCATTGGGTTTCCACCCTGGTCACAGAGTGCTCCCAGGGTGTGCTGTGACGGCTGATTACAGAGGAGCTGTTTTTTTTAGGGAAGAACAGGGATGGTGAGTTAACGAGCGAAAAGTGCAGTTTTAAAATTGGCTCAAGATTTCCAGTCAATTAGACAAATTTTAAAGAGGGAAGTCTTGGTCAATGTTAAAAAATAGTGGGGGGTATATGTGGGATATTAAATTGATCCAACTTATCCTCAATGTGCGGGACGACCGAGGTTAGGCAGGTACTATGGAGGGTGAGATGCCTTGATGAAAGTTTAACAGGGTACCCCCCCTCGGCCTATCCCAGGTAGCAAGAAGCTACCACTGCAAAGAGGAAAAACAAAAGGTGATTTTCCTGACAAGTCGGTGGGTTGTAAATACAATCCACACACACCACCCCTGCATGCCACAGCGCGCATGTTAGTCCTTTTTTGGTCCTGACGAAGGCAATTCTGACCCTGAGAGGCACTATTAGAAGATGGCTGAAACATGTAGACCACAATGAGGTTAAGTTGGCAGTGCGCCTGGGGGGGCGTGGCTAGCCGCTTAAGATGGCGGACGCAATGTGGTGAGGCTCCGGACCCGGGGGGGAATATCCTGAAGAATCGCCGAGCTGCAAGTCTCCCATACCGCCTAAAAGAATCTGGGGACTGCTGATCACGGACCGGGAGGACTACCGGTGTATCTACTACAGAGGAGCTGCGGCAATACAATGATCCGCGGCGATTGACTAGGAAGGCGAGGCAAGCGGCCTACCTGTGACGATCGGCTGGGGCTGGCGTGCTGCAACCCTTGCCTGCTCCTGGCGGTCGGAGCTCCCGGCGACCCTGTCGAAGACGGCGGCTGTCCCTGAATAGGCGGAGGGCCCTGCCGGGGGCACGAATCTGCTGAGTGAGGACCTGTGGCGCCAGGGCAGCATCGGTGGGACTGCGCGGCCCACGGAGCGCCGCGCCACACAACGACGGTGAGAGCGGGTGCCTTGTGGCGGGGGTTGGGCCGAGTGCGGGCCTTCTTCCCCCCCTCCCTTTCAACGACACAGATGAATACTGGATAAAGAGAGCGGCCAGATAAACGGGGCACGGGCGCTCACTGGCCGGTCATAGAGGGACTGATGGCATCGGGTGGGCGGCAGTGCCCGGTTAGGTGAACGGATCCTGCCTGTGTGGAGCGCTGCCGACCCCCACTGTTCCCGCCGTGCTGTAGAGACGCCGAGAGAGGTATTGTCGTGCGCCCAGGCGTGTGGGATCAACAGCCGGTGGTGGGCCCCCCTCATATACAAGTGAAGATAACAGGCTCCCTGCGACCGGCCCCTCTGGAGGGCGGTGGATGTCGGTGCGCAGCAGTAGCGGAGCGGGAAATTGGTTGCGGGCAGTAATGTATACCAGAGAATAACACACCGCAATGTGTACCCGATAACGCGAAGCACAGAACTGGAACCTGCCAACACTTTGGGAAGAGGTGCCGATTGGAGGGGGTACAGCGAGGATCAGCACGGTCTGGCGGAGTCCCGCTATGAAGGACGTGGAGCGGTGACAACAACATCATCCCCCCCCCCCTCCTGTTCTCCTTCAAACCACCCCCCCCCCAGCCCTAATTCGTAATACCTACCTGGAACAGTGCCTGGGGTTGCCATCGTGTTGTGAGGCACCTCGATCCATTATTACACTTGCTGGTGCACGAGCGCAGAGACGACGTTTCAGAGCTATTTGCGGTGATCTGGCAGGGCGGCTTTCCCCGCATGGTGGGTTGGTGCTACTGAGCCTGCACGGTGTTGGGGGGCGACAGAGTCCCTGTATAGTCGCTTGGTACACTGCAACAGCGACTGGCTGGCAACCACGATGGGTACACTTAAAGGAAAGGTGTTGGACAGCGGCCTGAATGCGGGTGGCCCCTCTGGAGTGCCCGAAACCAATGCTAGAGACCCATCACCGAGTGCTTCAGCCACTGGAATAGCCGAGACCCCCTCGGACAAATTGGACCTGATACTCAAGGAAGTCCGAGACTCTAGGAAATTAATTGAACAGCAGATCGGAGCCCTTACAAACGGCCTTACCCTCCCTGAGAGCAGATCACGGAAAACTCGCCGACTCAGTACGAGAGCACGAGAAGGCCCTGACTAGCATAGACCCTCAGCTCTCTGAGCTTGCTACGCAAATAAAACAACTGCAACACCAAGTAAATGGTCTCCAGGACCGTATTGAAGACGCGGAAGGCAGGAATTGCCGGAACAACATACGAGTCATTGGGTTTCCGGAACGCAGCAAAGGCGCTAAACCTGCGGACTTCATGGAAGCTTGGTTCCGAGAACATGTAGCTCCAGACGGCTTATCCCCATATTTCTGCGTGGAGAGAGTGCACCGGATTCCGACTGGGGCACCAAGGACGGGAGCGCCACCCCGTCCCCTGATCGTCAAAATACTAAACTATAGAGATCGAGATGTGGTTTTACAAAAAGCAAGAGAAAAAACGCAAATCCAGTTCGAAAATCAGCGGATCTCTCTCTACTCAGATTACACCATAATGGTTCAGCGCCAACGGACCTCTTTTCAAGCCGTCAAGAAAAAGTTACGGGCGGCTCAGCTTAAATATGCTCTACTATTCCCGGCCAGACTAAAAATTATACACGACAGGAAAACCTACTTCTTCGACAGCCCCAATGATGTGGAAGAACAGCTAGAGGTGATGGGCCTGGAACAGAGTCAGGATAAATCATCAGGCTCAGGAAGACGAAGTCCGGTAAAGACTCAACAACCGCGGACCCGTGGTTCTGGCAGTGGCCTGAGGAACCTTACAAAAATTGGCCCGAGATAAGCTCAAAGGGTGGAAGGCAGAGCGGAGGCGCTGGCGGCGGCTGGATCATTTCGTGAGGATAATTCCAAGATGGCGACGGACTCAGAGGACAGCACAATTCAATCCGACTCGGACCACAGCATCACTCTGTTTCCCTCAGTAACGCCCCAGACTGTGGATGATTTACTTGATAATTGATTGTAAAGAGTTGACTTCTCACACTGTATACATACACCGGCTGGGACAATTCAGCTGCACGAATGATACACTACGTCAACCAGTATCCTTTTCTATTGTAATTGGTGCACAAAAAATTGTGTTGTATTTCTACTTGCTACATTATGCTATGCAATGCTTTACCTTAATTTTAGCTGTGTATATAGGTAGACATTGCACATAACACCTAATACGGACTCTTGGATAATATCAGGTGTTCCCGTTACCCCATTTTAATGCATAAGGCGATTCTCTCCATGATCTGTTCAGATAAATATGCTAAACCTCCCCCCCCGGGCTCTCTGTAGAGCTACCGGAGCACTGCAGCCAAGCAGAATGTAGTATGGTTGGCAGCTATAACCCCCCCCAAAGCGAATGCACAGTTTTATGGAATTTGTATGTTATGGTTATTTGTTTGGCACAGCAACGTTTAATGGCTGCGCCGAGTATGTTTAGTTCTCAAGGGGAAGGGAATTCCTGGTCTGTGTCCATACATTGGCTCCGAATTGTACGGAGCATAGTTCATAATATATACCCATGCTTTGCAATAAAGCCACCGTAGGATCCTATAACTTGCTGACCTGGAACGTGCAAGGGCTTGGGGCAGTACATAAGCGGCACAGAGTCCATGCTTACCTCCTTAGGCGGAAGGCACACATGGTCTTTCTCCAGGAATCGCACCTGATGGAGTCAGAGGCAATGAAGACCCGTAAAAAATGGAGGGGCCACATATTTACTACTGACTATTCGGCCTTTGCTAGAGGGGCGACTATATGGATCCGCCATGGGGTTCCGTTTATGGAATTAGAGCGTCGTACAGACGATCAGGTCCGATACATTCTGTTAAGGGGCACCCTAGATGGCCTACCCGTAGTCTTAGGAAGTATCTACGCCCCGAATTTTGATCAGGACAAATTCTTTCAGAGCCTAGGCAGAACCCTGGTGGGGTGGGACACTATTCCATGGATCCTGGGAGGCGATTGCAATGCTGTTCTTGATGTAGACCTAGATAGATCCCATCCCCCACTACATAGCGCCGGAGCCCGCAAACAGGCTGAGCTTCTAAACTTATGGATACAGGGCTGGAGGCTTCAAGATGCATGGCGCAGGTTGCATCCCACACATAGGGAATACTCTTTTTACTCCCCGGTTCACCAGCTCCACACTAGAATTGATAGGTTCCTCTGCACCCACAACATTGTCACACATATGCAACAGTCCACCTACCTGGCCAAAACCTTCTCGGACCATAACCTCCTGGAACTTACACTAACGTGGGGTAGAGTCCCAACCCCAGTCCCGACCTGGAAATTATGGCCCCAACTCTTGGAGGATGCACCGTTCCGGGCCACTATATCTACCACCATCAACAATTATCTAACTGAAAACTGGAACACAGCTTCCTCCAACCGTGTGGATTGGGATGCGCTTAAGGTGGTGGTGCGGGGTTCTGCAATTGGTGCCACGGCAGGGGCTAGACAAGAGACGCAGAAACGCTTTATTGATGTAGAAACTCTGCTGACAGATCTAGAACAAGCCGCGGTGACAGACCCAGACAAACGGGAATCCCTACGCGAGGCTCGCATTAAACATGCGGAGACCCTAGAAACCCTCCGACTTATAGACCATCAGGCTTACACGCAGCGGAAACACACTGAGGCCGATAAGTCTGGTACACTACTGGCCCGGTTACTGAGGGACAGCCCAGAAGCGTCTCTTATCACTAGTGTACGCTCACCTCAACAGGGCCTAGTTCACACTCAACTGGAAATTAATGAGGCATTCTGTACTTATCTTAGCGACCTATACGTGGCACCCGCACACACTAATGATGGACTAGTGGACGTTTTCTTAAAAGACCTGGTAATCCCAGCAATCACGGAGGATGCACGAAAAGGCCTCTCAGGACCTATCACCCAACATGAAATAAGAATTGCAATCAAAGGGTTAAACCGTAACAAAGCCCCTGGTCTAGACGGCCTGCCCATTGAATTCTATGCCACATATTCATATATCCTAGTCCCGAAATTGGAGGAACTCTATAAAACGGCATGGGACACCGGCCATTTGCCTCAATCCACTATGCAAGCACTAGTAGTGTCACTCCTCAAGCCGGGACGAGATGGCACCGATTTATCCAATTACAGACCCTTGTCATTATTAGCAACCGAATATAAAATCCTAAGTAAGGCCCTCGCTAATCGATTATTACCTGCCCTCACCACCCTTATACATCGAGACCAATGCGGGTTTCTCCCTGCACGCAGCACTTCCCTAAACACTAGGAGACTTCATCATATCATGATGGCCACCCCTGCAGAATACTATAATGCGGGATGCTTGGCGCTGGACTTGCGTCAGGCCTTTGATTCGATAACATGGGGATACATGTTTGCGGCCCTACAGCGCTTTGGCCTCCCCCGGGATTATCTCCAATGGGTACGTTTACTCTACATTAATCCCACTGCTAGGGCACGTACTGGGAGCCATATCTCCCGCGAATATACTATACATAGGGGTACGCGGCAGGGGTGCCCACTTTCCCCCCTCCTATTTGTTCTAGCATTGGAGCCGCTCACCATAGCCATAAGACAGTCGTCAGAACTCCTGGGGATTACAATAGGTGACACCACACACTTAATCTCAATATACGCGGATGATATCCTAATATACCTGCGAGACTTGACGGCGAGGGCCGAACCCCTTCCTGATGTTTTCTCCTCCTTTGAGAGAATATCGGGTTTAGCTATTAACGCAGGGAAATCTAATGCCTTTTATTTCCGGGAAGGACCGCGCCCAGATGCGTTCCACTTCGGCACATACCAGCTACCCGTAGCACATAATACATTCAAATATTTAGGAATTCACATATATAGGACACAGGTGGATCAACTGGAGGGTAATCTCATGAAGGCCATTTCTAATATACGCTCCAGCATTTCTTTCTGGACATCTTTGCCATTATCAGTAATGGGGCGGATTGCCATGTCTAAAATGGTAATGTTACCTCGCCTACTATACTTCTTTGTTAATTTGCCCCTGTTGGTGCCACAATCAACCTTTCGCACTCTTGATACGCTCCTGCTGGAGCTTATTTGGGGGAAGGGAAGAAGGAGGGTTAGCCTTAGAAAGATGCAACTAGCGTCGCATAGGGGCGGACTGGGGGTTCCCGATTTCCGAGCATATTACTATGCATGTCAGCTCCAATGGCTGTCTTACTGGACGGCAGGTAGGAACCTACAGGAAATTGGATATACCGCTCGTGACCTGGAACGCGGAACCCTGCATAATCTATTGCTCCCTAAAATAAAAATACCCTCGGAGGGACACCCATTATTAAAAACAGCACTACACTGTTGGAAAAAGGCTCTGCAATATACTTCCGGCATGATTCCGTACGCGAGCAATATCCCATTACTAGGAATACCAATCGCGGGGGTAGGCTCACGATGACCAGACTGCATGACTGGGTGGAGGCTGGTGTGGAGGAGGTTGGATCCTTGTTTGGGGATGGCACCCTATTAGATCATGACTCTTTTGTACGGGTTACTGGTGCACCAGACCGCCTTTATTTGTTACATGCAGGGGTAGCACACTACATTAGGACGACATGGGCGCCTCAACGAAATGAACCTCCACGACACGAATTAGTCCATCTACTTTATTATATGGGGCGGGGTGTCCACCTTGTCAAATGGCTATATACAGGCATTCGAGCACAAGCTTCCATAGCTCTTACAGACCTCCGCACGAAATGGGCTGAGACCACTGACACGGAACTCACGGATAAAGCATGGGAGAATATCTTAGAACACCCCAAACGGGTCTCCCGTAATGTCAGACTTAAATTTATTCAAACCATGGTTCTCCATAGATCTTACTTAACCCCGAAGAGAATACGGCGCATGTTCCCTGAAGCCCAAAACTGCTGTCCAAGATGTAAGGCGGAGGAGGCGGGCTTCATACATATGATATGGGCATGCCCCCATCTTCGTGATTATTGGAGAAAGATCCAGACTACCCTTGGGGAGATTACACACCTCAAAATTACAGACAACATATTGGAATGTCTATTGGGTCTGCGCAAACATACTAGCGCCATGAAGGTTCAATTACGTTTCTTGGACCTTGCATTCATTTTGGCCATTAGAGCAATTACTATGCGATGGAAATCCCCTAGGAGCCCTTCACCACAAGCATGGCGGGATGAGGCAGCTCAGTGGGGCAGCGCTGAAAGCGCGGCACTCGGGCGCGAAGAAGCGCGAGGGCTACGAAAACACCCCATTGCTATGGAATGGGACATCCTGCTGGAAGAACTCAAACGACTAGATCTCCTACCCATACATGTTAATCGTACCCCATGAACAACCCTGACAAATAGAGTATACAAACACCAAAAGCCCACACAGACTCTATTGATTAGGCTACTGCACACCAGCAGCAATGGAGGCACAGAGATGGTAGACTAGGTGTACTAGGATGGACAGGTGGTGGAAGACTGGGAGACCAGGAAGTGGGTGGGGGGAGGGAGGGAGGGGGGGAGGAACGGTTCAGTTTGCAACATAAAATTTAAAGTACAAAATGCTATCTCTTCCTGCGATTATATTATATATTGTACATTGTGGTTGTTTCCACTATCTACCACATGTAATGACTGTATGATGATATACTGCATGATGTGACGTGATTCAAAGTCTGTATAAAGTTGTTATCGGTAAAGATGGGATAACAAACAACAAAAACAAAAATACCATAAGTACTCGCCATGATATATTGCATTCACATTGTGGTTCTCAATAAAGTTTGTTTAAAAAAAAAAAGTTGGCCGTGCGCCTAAATAAAACAGGAAAAAGTGGTTACATATACAGTAGCTAATGAAATAGGGGATCCGTTCTCATTTTGTTATTATATTAATTATTTGGGAAGACGAATGGGTCCTGGCTCTTGCTTCTCACTCTCCTATTGATGTATAGATATACAAGGTAAATTACATTCCGCAAATCTGCATTAAGAATGGTCAATTATTAGTCTATTGTTTTTCAAGTTAAGAACTTCTTTTACTTTTGCATCCTGTTCCTGACTTGCTTTCCCTATTGTAAGAATGTAATCTTGAAAATAATAAACACCTTTCACCCTCGCAAACATTTCATGCATGACACCTTAGAACTAGGCGACTGTCATTCCAAACAGTATTCGTAGGTATTGAAAATAATCATAAAAGTAAAAAGGTATCTACTATTCTTCTGAAGCAAGATCTGATTCTTCTTCAGATGTATCTGATAAGCTACCGATAAGTCACCAGTACTAAACCAGCATGAATCCTTGATGGGAGTCAACATTCTGGATATATTTGGTAATGGAAAACTATCCACACTTTGCTCTAATTAATTTGCACATGGCATTCACATAGTCTGACCCTTCTACTCGAATGTCGAGCCAGCATTAATGGAATCTATTTCGCAGAAACTACTTGTTCTATCACCCCAGCTTCCAATAGTCTTTCCAACTCACTGGCATGGGATTGCTGTGTACCCTATTGCTTTTGGGAACAGCTCCTTCCTTAAGTAATATTCTGTGTGTAAATCCAAATAACTTAGAAATTTCCCACTACAAACGGTGGGGCATGATTTAAGTAGCTCACTTAAGGCGAGAAAGCAAAAGACACACAGATGATGGACGGAATGCAGAGCAAATCAAACATTCATCCCCAGTCAATAGATCTGGGTTAAATCCATCATTCTTTTTCTCACCATGCCACCCCAGTTTAGACCCAGCCATATGTCCATCAATTGTTCTTTTTGCATCTGTCGGACGGGTATGCCCAGACATGGGTCCCGTGCTCTCTATGCCACTGGAGTCAAGCTATCCTGGCTGATGAGGGGTGAAACCCCGAACCGGGTGCTAGGATGCTTGTTTCCAGTCCAGGGAGGACCTGGCCTGGCAGTTCTGGGGAGATTACTGCTTCAGAGATTCGGATGACAGCCAGGTGCAGAAACTTTGTGTTGTGGAGTTCAGTGTTCAGTTTAGAGGCAGCCCTGGTCTAGAAAATATGTTTAAAAGTGATACTCAATCCACCCTACATTGTTCCATTTCCAAGTAATTCATGACCAAGGTAGTGGTCTGCAGAGCACTTAAAGGACTACTGCACAACAGGGCTGGTGTCTGTCTGAAAGCCAGTCTCCCAGGGGTGAAGGGACATCACCTGAAGTCTGCACTTTCTTCTGGAGGAACTGAGGGGCTTTCTAGTGCTTTGAAGCCTTCCTGTCCACTGAGACAGGGAAGAGTCTGCCTTGCCCTCCAAGAAGAGAGACTGTTCAAGAGAAGAAGTCCAGTGCGCTCCTGGTTGAAGGAACACCTGAAGAAGGCAGTCTTCCCGAAAGTGAAGCCAGGAGTGAGCCGTGACCAAGAGGGTCTCCTCATCACTCTGTGGTTCCTGGTGAGAACCATGAAAACTTTACATGTTTCTATACATCTGCCAAGTCTGGCTGAAACTGCCTTTGTATTAGCATCGGCTCAGTTGGGGATACAACTGCCATTTCATTCGCATTGGCCCAGTCAGCGTTGCAAATGCTGTGATGGCTGCATCCGTTTCAAACGGAACATGGTACAACTGCAGACTCATCGTTTATATTGTGATGTCAGGACTGCCAATCAATACCAGACTAATTAAGACAGCCGCATATTGGCGGAGGTGGGCTGTGCCCAGCCTCCTCTGCAGCCTCTAGGTGACTGCATCGCACGACTGTGGGCCTCTGTTGAGGATCAAGATTTCGAGTTCCCAATAGTGGAGCATGAAGGACTAGGAGACTGAATTCCTACCTGCTATCCCACCCAGAGCAAAAATGCAAGCAAACAAGTGAAATGATTACACGCATTTCACTTATGAGGCACTAAAAAGTGCTTGTGAGCTGTATTCATGCTTCTATCATAAACGACTGGAGGACAGTTTCAACTAATAACATTGGGGTGGGAGATAGCATTGAGCAGGGCCGGACTGGGAACACAAACCAGCTCTGGCAATTCTACCGGCCTGGCCCAGAGGGGTTTGAGATCTGACACACACACACTATGCCCCCCAGAAGCTTGTGACTACTTGACCTTGCTACCCTGTGAGTCAAGTGTTGAAAGAGTTGCACTTGATCCTGTAGGATCAGCACAGGGCAACTGCAGCTAAAGTCTTTTATCTGCCATATTTGGTGCCCCTGTGGACCCCATGAAAATAGTCTCACAGCACTGCATGTAGGACCAAATAAATGTAGTGTTTTTGACACATTCTTGCATTCACCCACTTATCCTGCTACAGTCAAACACACACAAAAATTCAACATGCATATGCAAAGTAAAAGAATAAATTTTGAAAAAAGTGAAAATGCCAACGCATAAAGAGACTTGTAAATAAAAATGTAATTAGGCATAGGTGTTGAAGGCTGTCTTGCAATTATATTGTTCATAGTATTGTTGCATTAAATTTGTAACATGGCCCAATTTTTAGACGCAATGTGCCGTCCATCTTGAAATAGTAAAGCAATGGTTCACTTTGTTAAATACCTTTCTAAGATGGATACCTGGTATAGAAGGAGTTGCTGCGTGGGGAGGTTGAGAACTACAGATTAAATGAGCAGCAAGCGATCAGCCCTGTATGCTTAAAAACATGGGAAGGAAAAGAAAAGGGACTTGAAAAATGCAAGTTAAAGGACTGGCCAACCTGTCCAGGCACCGCAGTAGGGCTCATTTTTAGAAGAATATGTTTATCTGGTAGGGCAAAATGTCATCACTTACAGGGTAATAAAAATGAGGGTTGTACATTATCATAAGCAGCAAATCAGACCTATGGCCTCTGACATAACTTTTCCCAAAGAACAGTATAGATGATTATTGGCTTGATACTATAAAATGTTCCTCGAGGTAATTATGAGGCATGTTGGCACAAATTTTATATATACAGAAATACCGTTGGAAGAAGAAAGTAAACTTCCTCCTGATATTGCTTAACAGGATGCATCACAGTAGGAATTTACTACCCCCAAGGGTTTCTTAGAGGGGTCAATCAACAACAAAACCCTTGTCTTGTATGGTCATCTATAAGATTCCTTATAACGAAATTACGCTCTTCAGGCTTTGACACTATGCCCATTATACTTATTAACCTTAACATATGCATTTCAAAATAAATATGTAAAAGCCTACTGCCTTTGTTGCAACTTTTCTTAACAAGCGAGGTCAATAGCTTTAATAATTAGCTTGTCCTTATATCCAACTCAGAACTGCTGTACTGAGCATAACATTTGCAAAAAAACGAAAAAAAGCCATTACAACGGGGTCATAACCACGCATGACCATTACCAAGCAGCCTTTACAACGAACATGCCTTTACCACGCATGTCTGTTACCACGAATCATTTACCACGAAATCGGGCATGCGTGGTAAAGGCATGTTTGTTGTAAAGAATGCATGGTAGTGGTTATGACCATGTTGGTTGCTCAGAATCGAGCAGCCCAACTGCCAGAAAGGGAAGGATGCCTCACCTGCTGTAATGGGCCTGGCTCTCTGTGGTGCACACCGGCCCCGATGTGCCTCCAAATTAAGTTGGCTCAAGGCTGTTTCGTCGGATCTCCCCAGCCCTTGTGTCTCACCTGCCCCCTTTCATAGAGATGCCGTTCTCTTATCAGTGTGCTCTCAAAGTGTGCACCCCCTCCCCCAACCTGTGCTCCCGCCCCCTCCTCGGAGCTGTATTTCAACAGTCAGCAGTTATTTATGCGTTTTTATATAGCGCAGACTTTACCCAAAGGTGTCAGAGCGCTTCACAATAGGACCAGTTACGTTACATGAGGAGAATGTTACAAATGTACATGTTACAGAAGCAAATGAAATACAAGAAGAGGTATAAAACAGCAATAGAAGACAGTCACTCAAAAACACAAAAACACACTGGGATGACACTTGTACAGGCATAGAATACAAAAATTACAAAAGTGAAAGAACTTACTTGAGGGACTTGAAAGGGCGTGTATTAGTTCTGGAAGTGTCTTTGGAAGAGAAGAGATTTGAGGTCAGTTTTGAAAGTCCAGGTAGAGGTGGTGGTGCGGAGCTGCGGCGGAAGCGAGTTCCAGATTCTCACCGCATTGCCTGAGAAGGATTGAGCCATCGATCTTTCCCTTTTGAAAGTGGGAGGCTCAAGCAGTAATTTTTCCGCATTACGAGACGGTCTAGAGCCTCCAGAGATTTTCAGTTTATTCGCCAGGTAGCGAGGGGAGGAAGTGTGCAAGGGTTTGTGGGTGATACAAGCCGTCTTGTAGATTGATCTTGCCTCGATGGGAAGCCAACGGAGGGAAGACAAAATGGGTGTGATGTGATCACTTCTTTTGGCCCCAACTATAAAACGAGCCGCTGAATGGAGAATGGATTTAAGAGGGGAAAGGTGGGATTTGGGGAGGCCAGTAAGAAGAGAATTTCAGTAGTCCAATCTAGAGAGAACCAGCGATTGGACCAGGGTTTTAAGGTCTTGCTCCGGGAAGAAGCGTCGAATCCCCCAAAGAAGGCGCAGTTGGTATCGAGCATTCTTTGCAATGGAGTTGATGTGGGAGAGTAGATTGAGCCTTTTGTCGAGTAAGACACCAAGGGATTTTGCGCTGTCGACAACGATAGGTTTATTGTTAAGTAGATTCAGCTGATCCATCCAAGATTGAACAGGAGGAGAGAGAGAGGTTGAGAGGAGGAGGAATTCTGTTTTGGAGGGATTCAGAGTGAGTTAACATCCAGTTCTGTAGAGAGTAGAGTTGAGGATTGAGAGATCGTGTGTGGAGGACAACTTAAGGTAGATTTGGGTGTCATCCGCATGGATCACTGACAGAATATCGAATACCACAATATCGACCTACAAGAATATCGGTCAAAATATCGACTACCAGAATATCGATTTCCTATCTACAAACAGGTAAGTACAAAAGTATCGAGCACAAAATATCGTAGTCAAAAATATAGTCTGCCAAAATATCGACTTTTTAAATTGTATTAAAAGTAATATAAAATTAATTAAATAATAAATATATTTAAGTAAAACATACTTAAAAATTAATAAAAAAGGTTAAAATTAATAAATATTAAATGTAATGCCAAATAAAAAAAACATGCATTTTTAACTTTCTTTATATATATTCACTTAATAATAATAAAATATAATTAATATTTCTATTTAGAAAATATGAAAAACATAACAAAATATAATTACATATATATATATATATATATATATATATATATATATATATATATAAAAACGATTAATATAAATATAAATTATATATAATAACTTAAAACATTAAAATAAATATTTTATTTAAATTTAATATTTTACACTACATTAAATATAAAAAAACTAAAAACACAACGTACAACATAAAATTACTATTCCCACTCCAGCAAGTAGTACAGTAGAGAAACTGTTGGTTAGCGGGTGGATAAAAATTACTATTCCCACTCCACTGAGTGCAACAGTAGGGAAAGTGTTGGATAGCGGGTGGGTAAAAATTACTATTCCCACTCCAGTGAGTGCAACAGTAGGGAAAGTGTTGGATAGCAGGTAGATAAAAATTACTATTCCCACTCCAGTCACTGCAACAGTCGGGAAGGGGTTTGATAGCGGATGGGAATAATATACTATTCCCACTCCACCAAGTGTAACAGTAGAGAAACTGTTGGATAGCGGGAGGGTAAAAAATACTATTCCCACTCCAGTGAGTGCAACAGTAGGGAAAGTGTTGGATAGCGGGTGATTAAAAATTACTATTCCCACTCCAGTGAGTGCAACAGTAGGGAAAGTGTTGGATAGCGTAGGGGAAACAATTACTATTCCCACTCCAAAGAGTGCAACAGTAGGGAAAGTGTTGGATAGCGTAGGGGTAAAAATTACTATTCCCACTCCAAAGAGTGCAACAGTAGGGAAAGTGTTGGATAGTGGAGGGGTAAAAATTACTATTCCCACTCCAAAAAATGCAACACCAGGGAAAGCTTTTGATAGCGTAAAGTTTAAAAATTAACATACTTATAAATTAAATCCTTTTTAAAAATACAAAAAAATTATTAATAAATTAACAATAAATTATTTGAACATACCAATAATTAAACATCTAATAATTACTTTAACATTAAATTACTTCCCACCCTATTACCAAATAAACACACAACCCACTACACATAAAATTCACATTATTAATATAATTAGCAATTAACCAATTAATATAAATTAAATACCAATTATTAATTAATCAACAATAAATAATCAATACCAATTAATAATTAATATAAATAAATTAACAAATATTAATTATTGAACAATAAATTACCAATACCCAAAAATTAAAATTATTAATTACTCCATTACATTTAAATTACTTCCCCCCCTATTCTTCTAGAAACCCACAACACACCTTTAATTAATACAATATAAATATCAATTAATTAATTAAAAATTAATTACCAATTAAAAATTAATAATAAATTATCAATACCAATAAATAAGGATTAATAATTAATTACAATTAAATTACTTCCTACCCTATTCCCCAATAAAACCACAACGCGCTCCAATTATAAATAATACAATATAATGATCAATTAATCAATTAAAGGATTAATTACCAATTAATAATTAACAATAAATTATCAATACCAATTAATATATTTATTAATTGATTAATTTTATTTAAATTACTTCCCACCCTATTCCCCTATAAACCCACAACCCGCTACGGAATATATTTACACAAAATTAATTTACATATAATTAATTCTTTCAAGTAAATTCATAATTAATATATTATAATTAAATTACTTCCCACACTATTCCCCTATAAACCCACAACCCGCTACGGAACTAAAATACGCAAAAATAATGTAACATAAAAATCATTACTTTTAAAAAATTCCAACATACATTACATTAATAATATATACTTTTAACACATATACTAACACTTAAAACACTAACAAAAAAATCAAAAAAAAAAAAAACGAAAAAAAAAAAAACGATATTTTCAACAACGATATTATGACCAACGATATTACTTACTTCGATATTCTGACAATCAATATTACTTACCTTCATGTTGATATTCTTAACCTCTATATTCTGTCCACTCGATATTCTGCATTCGATATTGTGGCCACTCGATATTTAAAACTCGATATTTTGAGTGTATATCCATCCGCATAGAGATCCCAGATTTACTTAGGAGATTTCCCAATGGTTCCAAATAGAGATTGAACAATGTGGGTGCAAGGATAGAGCCTTGAGGGACACCTTGACCTATCGCCAATGAAGATGAAAGACTGTTAGCTATTTTGACCATTTGGGATCTGTCCGAAAGGAAAGATGCAAACCATTTAAGCACTGTGCCTTCCAAACCCATTCTCTGTTGAAGAGTGTTAAGGAGAGTGTTGGGATTGACAGTGTCAAAGGCTGCAGAAAGATCAAGAAGAATCAGAAGACAAGACTCCCCTGAATCGAGTATACGCAGCGCATCATCGATCACTTGCAGCAGGGCTGTTTCAGTGCTGCAGTTTTGAATGAAACCAGACTGGAAATTGTCAAGAAGATCATTGTCCTTGATATGACGGGAAAGTTGTTTCGCTACACATCTTTCTGTGATTTTCGCAAGAAAAGGGAGGTTGGTGATGGGGCGGAAGTTGTTGAGGTCGTTCGCATCAGCGGTGGGTTTTTTTAAGAAGAGGGG
Organism: Calotriton arnoldi; assembly: GCA_963921515.1. NCBI lineage: Eukaryota > Metazoa > Chordata > Amphibia > Caudata > Salamandridae > Calotriton > Calotriton arnoldi. The sequence goes on from CAWUFW010002056.1 coordinate 1,148,058, forward strand.
TAACCTGTCCTGTTTTAAAGGTAACAGGAAGGGAGCCTTGACTGAGGGAGAGGTTAATCAGACTGGTCCAATAAGAAAGAGTATGGGTGTAGAAGTCAATGGCAATGTTACTAGGGATGGGGTCAAGAGAATGGTTGGAGGGCTTTGTTTCGTTGATGCATTTGAGGAGGGCATCTTCAGAGATGGCGTCAAAGTTCTGCCAAATGACTAAGGATTTACGCTCCTCTGGAGGGCTAGGATGAATGACCTGATCCACCAATGATTTCACTTTTTCGTCAAAGAATATAGAGATTTCCGCTGCTTTCTTTGGAGAATCCTCCGGCTTGGGGGTTGGGGGAGAGCAGTTTGGATTTTTGATGAGGTCGAATAGATTTTTGGGTCTGTTTGTGGCTGAATCGAGGAGGGTTCTGAAGTGTGAGGCTTTTTCAAAGAAGATGTGTTTGTGGTATTTGGATCTTGCTGACCGTAACGTAGCAAGATTAGTGGTGGATGGAGCTTGTCTCCATTGTTTCTCCAGGATTCTCAGTTTCTTCCTTTCTTCATAAAGGGATTTGTTGAACCAAGGTGCTGAGGGAATAGGCCTTTTCCTTTTGCTTTGGAGAGGAGCGACTATCGATTTCGACTGCAAGGACTGAGAGGCTTATGGGGGTGAGATCGTTGACATCCAAGTTCGGTTCTAGCCTTGGAAGTGATAGCAAAGCGGAATCACAGAGAGTATTGAGGTCAATGTTTTTAGTGTTACGGAACCAGGTAGTAGTCCTTTTAGGTTGGCCAAGAGTAATAGAGTGTGATAGGTGAAGAGAGAAGGGGATGAGGAAGTGGTAAGACCAGTCTACATGAATAGGGATAGCAATAGTAAGCATGTCTGCTTTAGATATGACAAGGTCTAGAATTGAGCCCTTGGAGTGTGTAGTTTCAGTGCAGTGTTGGATAAGATCGTTTGCTGAGAGAAAGGTGGTTAGCATATTAGCAGAGGAATCTTCCAACGAGCCCCAGTGGAGATTGAAGTCTCCCAAGAAGATCTGTCACTTTGCAAGTATTGGCCGCTGATGAAGTCAGTGAGTTCCTCTAAAAAAGAAGGAGAGCAGCCACCAGGCGGGTGGTAAATGACATGGAATCTGAATGGTGAGCAGTGTTGCACTTGAAGCTCAAGAGATAAGCATTCGAATGAACGGAAGGAGCTGTTAGGAAAAGCCTTAAGTTGAAGGGAGTTTCTAAAGATGATTGCAACACCTCCCCCAACTTTGTCTGTTCTGTCATTTCTAAAGATAGAGTAGTCGGTGGGTAACAGAAGATCAAATATAGAATGAGAGGTGTCGTTGAACCAGGTCTCTGTGAGGAAGAGCATGTCGAGATTGTGAAGGATGATGGTGTCAGAAATTTCCAGTTTGTGTTTCATTGCAGATCTGCAGTTGTGGAGCAAACAACGGAACTCTGACGAGACTGTTTTGGTGACAGGGGCGATTGGGCTAGGAGGGGTGATGGGGATATTGTTCTTGTCAGAGGGTGCCCGGGAGGAAGAAGGCAGACGATTAGGTCTGACAGAAGAGATTGTCGGAATAGTGAAGATAGTAGGGTTACTTGGAGAGGAAAGTGGAAGGGGGGAGGCGTTCGAGGTCTTGTAACTTGCCAGTAGGTTAGTGATGTTTGCAGAGGACAGATTGTGATTGGCTTTTTTGGGGCGTGGGGGCGAGGTGTTTCTCGGGGGTTTGGGGAAGTGAGTATTTGCCAAGGGAGTTGGGGTGTTTGGAAAGGTGGAAATCTTAGTGCTTAAGAGTGAGATGGTAGCTTCAAGCTGGGTGATGGAGGTGATGAGAGCTCCTAACTTATTTTCCAGAGAGAGTATGGCTGAGCACGGTAAGTTAGGTGGCTCGATGGTTACAGGAGGGAGTGCAATTGGCGAGGGAGAGCAGGGAGAGGTGGGAGTGCGAGGGGGGTGTTGGGGTACAAGGTTCAAAGGCGGAGATAGATGATGGTTGAGAGCAGTTGTTGGTGCATCGGAGGTGAAAAGAGAGTTATCTTTGTTGATGTTGTATGGAGGATAAGAATTGAGGTCATAGTTAGGGGGAAATTGGTGAGGAACGAGGAGGGAGGGCGGCAAGCAAGGAGGGGAAAGAGGGGAGTCATAAAGTGGCAGGGGGTTTGGGTAGAAGAGAGGGGAAGTGGTTGGAAAGGTCCCGTAAGCTAGGAGAGGTGGATGTGAGGGAACGGGCCCCAGGCAGAGTGAGGGGGTTGGGTTGTAGGGTAGTTGAAGACAGAAAGTGGTTCTGCTGGGTCCGAGGGAGGGCAAGGGAGAGGATAACCGAGGGGGGATATGGGGTTGAGCAGCATTACTGGAGGAATAGGGGGATGAAGGGAGATGCAAGGGGTTAGTGAAGAAATCGGGGAACAAGGCGAGGGGGGGAGCGGGTAGAGAAGAAGAGGAGGGAATAGGGGGAATGTATGGAAAGTTAGCTTGGGGAACAGGTTGTAGGAGAGGAGGACTAAATAGGGGGGTGGCAGGTAGGGGTAGGAGGGAGGAGGTAAGATTGGAATACCGGGACGGTGCAGAGTGGAAGAAGAGAGTATTAGCTAGAGGTATGGCAGACGTGTTGAGGGGGGGTGCACAATGGGTGGGGGGAAGCATGGGAGAGGAGGGAACAGGGGAAGGGGGGGAGGAGGGTCAGCCTGTGCCTCCCGGGGGAGCGGCCTAATGGAGTATAGGGGGGTCGGGGGAGGAGATAGGGAGTAACGGGTGGAGCTAGAAGAATCAAGGGAGATCCCAGTCTCAGGGGTGTGGAGTAGGGAGGGGAAGAGGTGGTCAAAGAGAGACAGGTGTCTTTAGCTTGGATCAGGACAGTACCATTGTTATAAAGTGAGATAGTGAGGGAGCCGTCGAAACAAGTAGAGGGTGAAAATATTAGCTGTTTCCCATGTGGGATAGATGAGGAGGAGGTGACGTTGAGGGAATTATAGAAGCTGGTGGACCAGGAGGGGTTGTCATGAGTGAAAAAAAATGAAGTCGTTTTTGAGCCTCCTATGTTGTCTCTGCACCAGACTCCCCGAGCTATGGAGGTGAGCAATATTTCGCTTAACATTTGCTGTTTATTTTAGAAAGGCTGACCTCGTCCTTTTGAGTAAGAAAACATTAATTTGTTGAATGATCCAGCCAGTCTCTGTGACTTTTTCGAATATTTAAGAAAATATACAATGTTTACGATAAAAAAGAGCAGCTGATTGAAGAAGAGGGAAAGCTCTGCGAAGGACTCTCGTGCAGGAAGGGGGGGTGGGGTGGCAGGGTTCCAGAATGCAATATAAAATATCTGGCCAAAAGGATGCCCACATTCACAGTTAATACGAGAGACTTGGGGTCCGTGTGGATGCCTCAGACAGACTAACAAGAAGGCCTGCTGCAGAGGCACTGCGAGTTATCACACTCTGAGGTGGGGAGAGCTGCTCGGAGCCGGGCGGTTGTAAACTACAGAATACTACTCTCCCTGTTCCACCTCAGACCCCGTCCCTTGTGACTATCGGCCTGGTTGACCTGAGCTCTCGCACTGTTTACTTGGGCAAATGTTGCGCGCTGCTCCTCGGATCCAGTAACACTCCTCCTGGTGGGGCGAGGCTTGCAAGCCGATGGAGGCAGACGTGTGCGCTCTGAGCTCCGCGCCGGCCCCGTGAGTTATCCGGCGATAACGACCGCCGCATCCCTGGGAGGTCGTGGCAGGGGGCTGCCGCAGTAGTGCGGGGTCCCGGGACGTTGATTAAGACACTTTCCTGCCCGGACTGTGGAGCGGGGCTGAAGCGGAGGCTCTGAGGGGCAGCGGGCTCCGGAGACCAAGATGGCGCCGATCTAGGTGCAGAGCTCGATTGTGCGGGCCTGCGACCCGGCGCTGGAGCGCTTGCTGAGCACTGGAGGTGGGCGGCTGGCTAAAGGACCCCCGTGCGCATTCAGCGACTGGGACCCGGTCTGGCCGACTTGCAGCGGGGGAAGGGCCCCTCCCCCGATCGCACTCCGGGAGAGCTGGGTGACGCGGCCTGATCCCGCACTGCTGTGGTGCCCTGGCGAGGCTTCCGGAGCCCCTGGTAGGTCGTACTGGGCGGCGGGGAAGCGCAATCTGCACTGCGGAGGGCCGCAGCGGTGGATGTAGCGCTGGGCAGCAAGGAAAGGACAACTGAGCTGTCTGGCCGCCGAGCTGCTCGGAGCAGCCCATGAAGCCCTGAACTTGGCGCCTGAGAGTGGATGCTGGTGTGCACTCCCGTGGGAGTAGCGCCGCGAGTGGAGAAGGCCTGACCCCCTGCCTCCATGCCCCCTGCGGCGGCCTGTTGGAGAAGCTGATCGAAGGAGGCGAAGGTGGCCGTGTCAGGGGCCGCTGCTTGACAGAATCGTGCGGTGAGAGACCCAGGGGTGCTACACGGAGGGTCCCTCTGATACACAGGGGGCTCCTGAACGGTATTACGGCTGACGCAGGCCCCTGTGCGTGAATGCTGCTACGCATGGGCTTGATGCTGCGCGACGCGCTGGGACTAGCAGTGGCGCTTCGTCATACGCACTTGCGACACGGGGCCTGAACGCCGCCTATGCCCGTGCGGACTGGGGGCGCGCTGGTCCTGGGGGCCCTGGGCATGCTGAGTGAATATTGATGCCCTCTGGGACAGTTGCATGTTGCCGCGGACCGCTGCCCGGTGGCTGATCTGGAGAACTCTGTGCCTGGGGGGCGCCGCTGCTGCACTGGTGGAACGAGGGGCCTGTGAACTTTGCGACGGCGGTGGCTCTGCCCCGCGGACGCTTTACTAACCGCTGGGAAGGGACCGGTGGCATTGACTGCGGGGGGCTTGGCCTTGTGGCCAAGTGTGGACTGGTCCCCAGAACTACCTGATATACGGCCGAGCTATGGGGAAGCCTAGAGGGAAGCAGCAGATGGCTCCCCCGGGCCAAGAGGACGACGAGCAAGAGGCTAAGCGCCCGGCTTCTCCCGAACCGGCAGGTGATGCGGGGGTGCAGCAGCGGCTGGCCCGCACCCTCCAGGCCATCACTGATACACGTGAAGCACTGCATCAGGACATTGCTACGGTGTTGGTGGGTTTGGGTTTACTGCGAGCCGAACATGCCAAGCTAGCAGACAGAGTGGAGCAGGCTGAGACCTCCTTGGCGACTTTGGAGTCGGCACAGAAGGCCATCGCTGACCAGATGGGAGACGTTACCCGCAGACTGTTGTCGCTGGAGAAGCGAGCTGAGGACGCGGAAGGGAGGAATCGGAGGAATAACATTCGTGTACTGGGCCTCCCGGAGGGAATTGAGGAGTCCAGCATGGTTCAATATCTGGAAGACTGGCTCCGCGACAAGGTGGCACCGGAGGGGCTGACGCAGTTCTACACCCTAGAAAGGGCTCACCGAGTGCCGGCCCGCCCGATGGCGCCGGGTCGCCCTCCACGCCCGGTGGTGGCCAGGCTCCTCCACTACAAAGATAGGGATCACTTATTGCAGACGGCGCGATCAGCTGGTCCATATACAGTGGGCAATAGCAAGGTTTCCATCTTCCCCGATTATACGCTGGAGGTTCAGCGTCGCCGAGCGTCTTTTCTGGCTGTCAAGCAGGCTCTGCGCGATGAGGGTCTCCAGTATTCGCTGATGTTCCCGGCCCGGCTGCGGATCATCCTCGATGGTACCACGCATTTTTGTGACGAACCATCGGAAGCATGGGACTGGTTGGAAACGTACAAAACTGGCAGGAAGCCAGCCCGGGATGATGTAACTCGTGAGCCCCCGGGACGATTGCCGCAGCGCCGCCGTCAGCAGAGACGGCGCCTTGTCACAGTGGCAGCACCCGGCTCTTCTCAAATAGGGAAGGAGAGACAGGAGGCGTTGAGAGCGGTGTCTGAACTGCTCAGAGACCCGGAGAAGAACTCGGAGTCTGGCCCAGAGGCGGATAAATCCATGGCGGACACAGGAACGGACACATCCCAGTCGGGTGACCTGCAGCTGCCGCATGTTACACCAGGCACAGCTGATGATATCATTTGATGTTACTATTCAGGTTTTATTGATTGTATTATTAGCAGGATTGTTGGGCGGGATGTGTACATTTGGATTATTGTTGGTGTACGAATCTTGATTCTGTCATGTTATTGCTTGTGTGCTCCAGCCGGGCAGGTATTGGGAGGGGACTATTGGAGCGGTACCTTCTGGGGATGGGAGCGAGTAGCACGTTTGGGGCATCGCCTTGGTCTACTCCTTACAGTACTATTGCTGGTGATTGGCAGATTGCAGCCGCCTTCCCCATTCTAGTTCCTCTGTAGCCACTAGAGGGAACCCAGTTTAGAGTAGTTTGGATGGGGGCTAGTTTTTTTTTGTGCCTGGGGTGGGGTTATTGGGGCTGTTTTTGTTGTAGTAAGGGAATGTTTCAGGGAAATTGGCGTAATCCTTTTCATAAACTTAATTTGTCTGGGGGTACTTGGTGTAACCATTTTCAGCTGGTTAATTATGATCAATGTGAAGCACTGTCATGGGATCGATGTCTGATTTGAAATGCATATCCTGGAAGGTCAGGGGCATGCACACCATGCAGCGGAGGCACAAATTACATGCGTACTTAGTCCGCAGAGGGGTCCAGCTGGCTTTCCTCCAGGAGACTCATATAGCCCCAAAAGAAGATGTGGCATTGCAGCGTAGATGGAGGGCAGGCCTTTTGCACAACGTACTCTGCTTTCGCCCGGGGTGTATTGATATGGGTCCGAGCGGGGGTCCCTTTCCAGCCCACTCGTCAACTGAAGGACCCTGAGGGGCGGTACATATTGGTTGCGGGCAGGATGAATGGTAGAGACGTGGTTCTGGGTAGCATATATGCTCCAAATACGGAGCAATCGGCATTTTTCACACTGCTGTCTGGGAAGTTTGCTCCATTTTTAACCGGGCCGGCCATCTTAGGTGGGGATTTTAATTCGGTCACGGACGTCCTAATGGATAGGTCGCACCCTCCTCTCCCTGAAGCGCCTGCCCATAATCTCTCCAGAGTTAGGCAGGAATGGCAACATAGGTGGGGGCTAGTGGACACTTGGAGAGCACACCACCCGACGACACAGGATTATTCATATTTTTCTGCTGTGCATGACCTACATGTTCGGCTTGATGCGATGCTCTGCACTCCTGACATCCACGCTGAAGTGCAGCACAGTGAGTATCTTGCCAGAACACTGCCCAACACTGTTCAACATCTTGCCAGAACACTGTCTGATCATAATCCCTTGCTACTGCGTGTGAACTTGCTGCCCGATCGGCCTAAGATCCCCACCTGGCGCCTAAACCCGACAGCAACTCCACCACCCTGATCGACAACCTCGCCAACCTCGGACTGAGACAGCTCGTCACAACACCGACACATTCCGCCGGCCACACGCTCGACCCAGTCTTCTCCTCAAGCTCCCACGTCTCCTTCACCCACACCACGGAACTCCTCTGGACCGACCACCGCTGCATCCACTTCACCTTCCAGAAACCCACCACACACCACCGCACCCAACAGATCCCACTCCGCTGCTGGAGCTAAGTCACCGAAGACCAACTACGGGCAAACCTCGCTCTCAGCCCTCCCCCCGACCCATCCAACACCGACAACGCTGCCTGCAACCTCAGACGATGGATAGACGACTGCGCCAACACCCTCGCCCCGCTGAAAAAACTCACCTACAGCGACACCACCAAAAGAGCCAGCTGGTTCACCCCGGAACTCCTAGCTTCCAAGCGTACCTGCCGGAAACTTGAGAAGAAATGGCACAGTGATAAGACACCGGACAGCCACGCAGCCCATAAAGACGCCATCCGTAACCACCACCACCTCATCAGGTCCGCCAAGAGAATCTCCTTCAAAGACCGCCTCGACAACAACGCACACAACAGCAAGGAGCTCTTCAACATCGTGAAGGAACTCTCCAACCCCAGCTCCAACACCGACATCCCGCCGTCGCAAGCCCTGTGCGATTCCCTCGCCACCTTCTTCCACCGCAAGATCGCCGACATCCACGACAGCTTCAGCACCCAGACAGCCCCCACCAAGATAGATACTCCAGACCCGCCGCACACCATCGACCATGACCCCCCTGCCAGCCTGGGCCAGCATGAACATCGATGACACCATCAAGACCATGGGCACAATACACTCCGGCTCCCCGTCAGACCCTTTCCCGCACCACATCTTCAACAAAGCCAGCAGCTCCATCGCACCCCACCTGTGCAACGTGATCAATCTCTCCTTCGAGACCGCGACCTTCCCAGAGAGCTGGAAACACGCAGAGATCAACGCACTACTCAAAAAACCCAAGGCGGACCCAAGAGACCTCAAGAACTTCCGGCCAATCTCCCTGCTTCCGTTCCCAGCCAAGGTCATCGAGAAGATAGTCAACAAACAGCTAACCCGATACCTAGAAGAAAACAGCATCCTGGACCCATCCCAATCGGGGTTCCGCAGCAACCACAGCACTGAGACTGCCCTCATCGCCGCCACCGACATCAGGACCCTGCTGGACAATGGTGAGACCGCAGCCCTCATCCTGCTGGACCTCTCCGCTGCCTTCGACACTGTCTGCCACCGCACTCTACGCGCACGCCTCCACGACGCAGGGATCCGAGACAAGGCCCTGGAATGGACCACCTCCTTCCTCGATGGCAGAACCCAGAGAGTCCGCCTCCCACCTTTCCGATCCGAAGCCTCCGAGATCATCTGCGGCGTACCCCAGGGATCTTCCCTCAGCCCAACACTGTTCAACATCTACATGGCCCCGCTCGCACGCATCGCCAGACAGCACGACCTCAACATTATCTCCTACGCCGACGACACTCAACTGATCCTCTCCCTCACCAAGGACCCCCTCGCCGCCAAAGCCAAACTCCATGATGGAATGAAGGCCGTCGCCGATTGGATGAAGATCAGCCGACTAAAGCTGAACACGGACAAGACGGAGGTCCTCATCCTCGGCTCCAACCCCTCAGCCTGGGACGACTCCTGGTGGCCAACGACGCTGGGAGCAGCCCCGACACCCACCGACCACGCACGCAACCTGGGAGTCATCCTCGACTCAACGCTCTCCATGGCCAAGCAAGTCAACGCAGTCTCCTCCTCCTGCTTCAACACCCTCCGCATGCTTCGCAAGATCTACAGGTGGATCCCAACAGACACAAGAAGAACAGTCACCCAGGCCCTCGTCAGTAGCAGACTGGACTATGGGAACGCCCTCTACGCGGGAGCCCCGGCCAAGCTCATCAAGCGACTGCAACGCATACAAAACGCCTCCGCACGCCTTATCCTCGACGTACCACGCCACAGCCACATCACCCCCCACCTGAGGAACCTGCACTGGCTCCCCGTCGACAGGAGGATCACCTTCAAACTCCTCATCCACGCACACAAGGCACTCCACAAAACTGGCCCAGCCTACCTCAACAGACGACTCTTCTTCTACGTCCCCAACCGCCAGCTCCGCTCCGCCGACCTCTCCCTCGCCACCGTCCCTCGCATTCGAAGAACAACCACCGGCGGCAGATCCTTCTCACACCTCGCCGCCAAGACCTGGAACACCCTTCCACTAAGCCTACGACAGACCCAAGACCTGCTGACCTTCAGGAGGCTACTCAAGACCTGGCTGTTCGACCAGTAGCAGCAGCACCCCCCCCCCCCTTCCCTCTCCCCAGCGCCTTGAGACCCTCGCGGGTAAGTAGTGCGCTCTACAAATTCTGTGATTGATTGATTGATTGATTGAAGATCAGTTATTTCGGGAGGTGGTGGGGACTGGCATCACTGATTATTTTCAAGTCAATACTGGCACTGCTTCGTCGCTGATGGTGGAGTGGGATGCCTTTAAGAGTGTGATAAGGGGACTCTGTATCACGCAAAAACTGGGAGTGCGTAGAGTGATATTGCAGGATCTAGAGCGCGTAGAACAGCAACTGCGAGACGTTGAACGAGAGCTGCCTGAGCAGCCAGATCGCCAACAAGAGCTAATAGCCGCAAGGGAGGGGGTCGCCGTGCAGGTAGAGCGGCTGCGTTGTTTTGACTATAAACAATATATCACCAGTGCGCATGCAGAGCGCGACAAATCCGGAACGTTGCTAGCATGGCTAGCCAACCCAGCGCGCAGGGGAACGGTTATTCTTGAACTTCACAGCCCGGATGGAGAGGCCTGTTACACGCGGGCGGGGGATAAACGACTTGTTCCTTGCTTACTATACAGACCTGTACCAAAGCAAGGTGGTCCCTGATAGGGAGGCCATTCGAGACTTCTTGGGGGCGACGGATCTCCTAGAGCTAGATGGGGAGAGGGCGAAGCTGCTGGGCCAGGATATTACACTAGGAGAGGTCCGTGGCGCGATTAAGCATATGGCCAGGAGAAAGACCCCGGGAGTGGACGGCCTCCCAGTGGAATTTTACAGTGCATATGTCGACCTGTTGGCCCCCAGGTTGGTAGCGCTGTATAACACGGCAAGAAAGGAACAACTGTTGCCTGCTACCACCCGCGAGGCGTTAATCATACCACTGTTAAAGCCGGGGAAGTCACCCCAGGACATGACGGCTTATCGCCCGTTGTCAATGCTGACCACGGATTATAAAATCTTGAGTAGGATCCTGGCGACCCGACTTCTTCCATACATGACCCATCTAATACATGCGGATCAAGCGGGATTTATCCCGACCCGGAATACGGCCCAGAATGTGCAGCGCCTCATTAGGATTTTGGAAGTGAACACTTACGACAGAGCATCTGCTGCGGTCTTGGCAATAGATATCGAGAAGGCTTTCGACAGTCTCGAGTGGCCGTATTTGATCCAAGTCATGCGCCAATTTGGACTAGGGGAGGGTTTCGCTGATTGGACCTCTCTATTGTACTCATAATCCACGGCGCGAGTGAAAACGGGACGAATGATATCGGATGCTTGCACTGTGGGTCGGGGAACGAGGCAGGGCTGTCCCCTTTCCCCATTGCTGTTCGCCCTGGCCATGGAGCCGCTGGCGGCGCGGGCCCAGTCGGGGCTGCATTTTCCTGGGCTACATATCCGCGAGCGGATTCATCATATAGCATTATATGCTGATGATCTTCACATGTTCCTGTCGGACACGGAGGGAGCTCTCAACGGGGCGAAGTCTCTAATGAACGATCTTAGTGCGGTTGCTGGACTCAGGGTGAACTGGGCAAAGATTTGCCTGTTTCCCGCTGCGCCGCAGACTGAGGGCCCCGCGACTACGCAGGGGGTACGGTGGGAACGACAATTTGTGACGTACCTGGGCACCCGTATCTATCATACCCAAACGGACCTATTAGAGGGTAATGTGGGTAGGGCCATTAGAGCACTTAAGGGCTGTATAGCGTTCTGGAGTACGCTTCCATTATCAGTGGCTGGACGGGTAGCTATTCTTAAGATGATAGCGCTCCCCAGACTGCTATACTACTTCGGGATGCTCCCTATTTGGATCTCGGCCTCGGTTTTTCAGCAACTACGATCAATGGTGATTGGGTTCCTCTGGGTCGGGGGACGACGGCGAGTGGCTATTAACACACTGATGAGGCCACGATCGGGGGTTGCCTGGCGGTCCCCGATTTCGAAACATTATTTAGCGGCGCAGCTGCAGTGGCTCTCTCAGGCGGTGGCGCGGACGCTCCGAACTCCTGATGGTGTAGCGGGAACTCAGGTGGAGAAGCAGATGCTCTCCAAACTGCTGTTGCAGTTACCGCTCTCGGCCTCTTCCCTCACTCGGGAGCTGGGGACATTTAGGCTCTGCTGGAACAGAGCCCATCGGCGCGCGCAAGTGGTAAGACCTTATGCTCCTGAGATCCCTCTGACGGTGTGTGCTGCTCTACCGCACGGGGGTAATTGGGCGGCCTTGGATGGTTGGGCAGAGAGGGGGCTGATTACCATGGGAGATCTTTATGACGATAGTGCCGTGATCCCTTATGAGGTACTACGGGATCGATTCGACTTGCCTCGAGGGGACTACCTGTTGCACTTGGCGCTGATAGCGGCCATCCAGGCGCATTGGAAAACTGGGCTGAGTGAGCCTCCTACATCGTTAACTTGTCAATATATAGTCCTGGCTGCCGGCACCTTTAAGGCAGTGACCTGCTTAGATCGCCGAATGACAAGCGAGAGACTGACCCCTTTACTAACGCTCCGGCAGCGATGGGAGGAGGACCTGGGTACTGAGATTCCTGAGGGAGCATGGGACGGGCTAGTGGAACGCGCGTGGAAGAGTACCAGGAATGCGCGCTTCCAGTTAGTGCACTTTTATATACTTCATCGGGCCTATCTTACCCCAGCGAAAATCAATAAGTACTTTAATACGAACTCAGCAATGTGTCCGCGCTGCAATACTGTGGGGGCAGAGTTTGGGCACATGTTGTGGGAATGCCCCCAACTTGGTACATATTGGGAGGAGGTGGTCGCGCTATTGCAAACTGTCACGGATAGGGACATAGAACCCACTATGGGCCTGTGTTTGCTGCATTGGTTCCCACATACGTCTAGAAATAAAATAACGAGTAAGTTCATAGACTTGGGGCTGCTCTTAGCAAAGAGGGAGATCACAGCGCACTGGAAGACAAAGCAGGGCCCTAGTTATCGAAGGTGGCGCGCAGAACTGGTTAAGTGGGCGGAATGCGAGGGAAGCGCGAGAATGCAACTAGCGACCCGGAGTAAGAGCGATAAAGCCTTAGAACTGGCAAGGGCCTGGGAGGCGCTGGTATATCTCCTGAAGACTCCGGATACCGATTCAGACATGGAATCGGGGGCGCCAGAGCCAGGGACGCCACTTGAAGGGGATATTTCCTTCCCAGGGGACTGATTTCGCTGGCTGCCTGGGTGGGGCCTGCTCCTGACACTCGGAAATCGCAGCATGGCTTCCTATATAGCATTTGTACACTATTGGTGTAGTTGTGCCCAAGTACCACTATCGATCATACATAGGGGTTGCGCCTGGGGGGAGGGGGGAGGGATAAGTGGGAGGATTCTAAGGGTTGTTTGTTTGTATTTGGTTCTCATGCAGCAAGAATAGATGCAGTATTATTACAAATCCTAGTGCTTGATTAGACAGGGCGATTGTTACTTAATATGACACCATGCACTCCATGAATGGCACTGTAGTGTAATGGGTTATGTTTATAGTCAATTGCTGGGTGAGGTAACCCGCAGGCATAGCCCAAATGTCTGAATCTGTTAATGTCATAATACGGATGCATTGTCATTGAATATGTTTGTTCTATGTGAATAAAACAATAAAAATATATATATTTTTTTAAAACACTCCTCCTGGTGCGAACAGTGCTCTGGCGGGCAGCACTGGGCGATGTGAATGACGGTTGTTAGACCTGTCAGCCCTAGGGTGGTCTTTCCCTATTTTTTTTTCCTTTTTCACCTCCTTTTTGCCACCATATTTTTACTGGACCTAGGTCTCTGGGCACCTTGCCACTGCTAGCCAGTGCTGAGGTGCAGGTGCTCTCTCTCACTCAAGAGGGCTGCCACAGGCCCCTGCTACTGCAGAGGGGCCTGACACGCATACACACTAGTAGCCAGGGTCAGGCTGGGGTATAGGGATACAGTATCCATTCCATCCCCGCATCTGGGCCACATAGCCAGGCATGTAGAAGGTTCCAGAACCTTCCGGGCTGTGGGAGGAGTTATGTTTTGCCGCCTTTGGGAGAGTCACCTGACCTAGGAGTATAAAAGGCTTGGAGGGAAAACTTTCTAGTCAGTTGATGAGGCACCACTGAACCTGGGAGAACCTCTGCCGGAGTATAGGCTTTAGGGCCTAGGGGGGGAGACCTACACTACTGCTGCTGACAGGGCTGAGGTCCTGCTGTAGTAAGATAGCTGAGGAACGCCCACCACCCACTGACCTTGCCCAGTGTGAGGGGACCCAGGGAACCACCTTCAGCGTGCCGGGAGGAACATCAAGCACTCCCAGAACCACCAACTCATTCCCCCCCCTCATAAGAAGAAACTCCTGACAGGAAACTTTGACAAGGAACTTATAACAAGGAACTTCTGACAAGAAACTTACAACTAGAAGCGCCTAAGAAGCAACCAAGCTGAAGCAGTCGCAAGACCCCTTAACTTGAGGAGGCCTGTCCGTCCAGCAAGGCCTAAAGCCTAAAACGGCCCAACTGGGGATCACCAGGTAAAGCGCCGTACCCTGAAGCGCTAAACCTTCACCCCGCTATTCACCTTTGCCTGTTGCTGGGCTGCCCCCAAGTACTTTGCCAGTCAGCCCTGCCCACAGGCTGCTGGTGCACCATGTGTGCTGTTGTCCCTCCGGTCACTGACCTTATGATGAAGATCACCGCCGCTGCCGCCTGAGAGGAGAAACCGTGTGGTGAAGTGCGCCGTCGCGCCCTCATCAAAGGAAGCGCTGAGGTGGAGGAAGCCCCTCCGGTGTGTGAGGTGAGGAGCGCCGTCCGCGCCCTCACCGAAGCCTCCAGGGGCCTGGGGCCCTCATCGCCGCCGTCGCGGCCAAGGAGTCGTGCCTGCCGCCGTCGCGGCCAAAGAATCGTGCCTGCCGCCGTCGCGGCCAAAGAATCGTGCCTGCCGCCGTCGCGGCCAAAGAATTGTGCCTGCCGCCGTCGCGGCCAAAGAATTGTGCCTGCCGCCGTCGCGGCCAAAGAATTGCCCCCGCCGCCGTAGCGGCCCAAGAATTGTTCCTGCCGCCGTCGCGGCCAAAGAATTGCCCCCGCCGCCAAAGCGGCCGAAGAATCGTCGCCACCGCCGAAGCGGCCCAAGAAATTGCCACCGCCGCCGAAGCGGCCCAAGAAATTGCCACCGCCACCGAAGCGGCCCAAGAAATCGCTAACGCGATCTTCAGCGAGGCCTCCCGGCCCCGCAGACGCCGTTGCCGAGCAACCAGGGGTCGCTCGGCGTGACCCGGGAAGGCCGCGCACCGATTGGGCGCCGGCTCCCGGTCCCGCCCAGCGCCGAAGGAAGCCCGGGAAGAGCCCCGGCAGTGCAGAAGGAGACGGGGAGCCGGCCGGAGAGGACTGCCGGCTCCCGCTCCCTTCCCCCAGCAGCCCTGAGCCCACCTGCACTTACCCTGAGCACGGGGGCCGGAGGAGGGTGATCCCGGCCCCCGCAACGAGCCGCATTCATAGTCCCTGATCCCGGGGGCCGGAGTAAGGCATACCGGCCCCCGCAACACCGGCCAGAAGGCCGAGACACCCCCGACCGGGCCCCGCCCAACAGAACACGGGCCGGCCCGGATGAACGCCAGTCGCCCTGAAGCGCGACCAACGACCACACCACAGGTGAGCCCTGGAGGCCCCTAGGGCCCATAAGACGCTACTGGGGGCCGGGGGCCACTATTAACCCTTACTATTATAGTCCTACGAGGCGAGGCCCCAGAGAGCAGTGGGCCTGGCCTGAATTAACCCCTAAGGAACCTAGAAGCCCCAGAATACAGGACATGTTGAGGGATTCCCCACATAATTCATTCATGTATTGATGATGCCCACAGTATGTAATGATTTATGCCAATGCCTATTATAATTACTGCCTAGGCCATGGTTTTAGCGGTTAAGTCTTTACCACAAGGGGAAAGTGTTTAATGGAGTTGAGCTGAAGTGTACACCGCCAAGAGTTGAAGTATTTTATGTTACAGGTGTACTGGAGTTGCGACGCCCACTGTATTGAATGTGGGTGCGCCTAGATTAATGCAGGCCTATTTAAATGTAACGTGAAAAGCCTTCTTTTAAATAATTGAATATGCTAAAGTAAACTGTATGTTTAGGCCTATGTTTTATTAACGTACCTTAAGATCATTATTAAGTGCTACATGTAGGAGATAATTCCTGCGGCCTCTTAGTGGCCTACAATGTTGATGAGCTACGCAGCTTTATTTCAAATGTGCACCAGTTGAGTAATATATTGAATTTGAATGTAGATCTGAATTAACCTGCCTTATCTGATGCCAACTTAATTTATTTATAAAAGATCTTGATTTTAAATACAAAAGCCTGGTGTGGTGTCATGTTATTGCGTTCGCATTTGTGAGTCAAAGTGAGAGTGTGCTGCACAACTGCCTTACACATTGCCTTCGCGTGCCTTTCCCGCTTCACGCCATGCTACCGTGTCGGACTCGGTAACCCCGGATCCAACAACGGTGAATTAAATTTTTACTACGCATATGTCTTTGGCAACCATATCTTTACAACAACATTTTCGTGGTAAAGGCATGCGTGGAAAAGCCATATGCGTGGTAAAAATATGCGTGGTAATAACGCATGCGTTATTCAGACGGCGAAGTAAAGGCATGCGTGGTAGTTGCACGCGTTGTTCTGTCATACAACCAAAAAAAACAAAGTACAATACAAGCACTCTTTTTCAGTGGAAGAACATGTTTGTCCAATCAAATGCTATGCTCAAAGTAGTTAACATGTGGACACAGCCACAAATTCCTTTCTCTGTAGTGCTTCTCAAAGTTATTTTTCTCTTTAGCTTGACATCTGCGCAGTCAAGCTATACCAAAAAAACCTAGCAAACTTGGTAACCAGCTACTACTACTAGTTACGTGGGTTCTCCACACCAAAATGTACTTTCATTAAGCTTGCAGAGGCGAAGTTGGAATTTCTATGAAGAGATTACCAAATCACAGTAAGCATTGTGATTTTTGTTTTCAAACTAGAACAGTATTACACATCATTTAAAAATGTATGGAAACATATTTTGAAGTATAACAATAGGAGGTGAAAAGAAGCACAATCCACACAAGTCGAACAAGTTACGTACCTTTGGTAATGTTCTTTCTGATGGATACTCAATCTACCTGTAGATCCCTCACCTTTAGAATATTCCCAGGTGCCAGACTAGATTTTATATCAAAGTTCTCTGTATTTCAATAGGTGGCAGTGTTTAGCTCCGCAGTGACTTCATAATGCCCATAAGTGACGGAGCAGAGGCACATATAAGTCCAACCCCTATACTGATGTCAATTTCTCAATATTTATTCTCCTGTTAACTCCTGACACATGCTCGGCTTTTAGAGATATTTTGTGGGCTGTGAGCCAGTTCCAAATGTCTTGAGCCCCCTGAGAAAGAGTTACAGACCTAGATCCTCCTTGCTTGTTGATGTAACACATGCTGGTCGGAGTCTCTGTACGGACCAGCACAGAGGCTCCTGCTATTCATTGCAGAAAAGCTTGTAGAGTGAGAGAGATCACTTTCAGTTCCGGGTGATTGATGGGCATTGATTTTTGAATTGCAAACGTTTTTTCCTGGATTTGCAGGTCCTGCAAATGGCCACCCCAGCACTCCAAGAAGGAATCAATTATGACGACGAAGTCTGGTACTGAAGTCCTGAATGTGTTGTGGTCCCTATAAACCTATATAGGATCAGTGCATTTAGACAACAGACTGTGGGATTGGTGTCCAGACTAATTCCAGACACCCCCACCGGCTATGTTTGCCTGTATACCAGCTAGCTCACAGTGCCACTAGAAACCCCTCTTACCAAGTAGAGAATAGTTCTCGGCAACTATCGAACATGACAACTCTGTCCCATCAGCGATCGTGGAAACAGTACAGTACTTTTCACTCAGTCACTCGTGCTCACTTTGTCTCAGAAAGATACACAGAATAAACGGTGCGGACGTTTTCAATAAGCATTTATTGATCCGATGGGCTCTAGGGTCCCTAAAGATTGCCCGCACATAATTCGGCGGGTAACGGAAGTTTGGGACCAAGCGGTGACCCTGGTGGTCCGAAAGGCCCCATATGCTAGTGCACTACCTCTACGGTGGCTGAAGGGTTTCCAGAATATTAAGAAGGTCATGGATATCTCGAAGTGGTATGAGGGGGGGTTGTGAGACCGCGGGAGATCTATACCAGAACGGTACGTTCATGACCTTTCAGGAAGCTCAGGACTGGTTCCAGGTGCTGCCGGGGCAATTTTTACAGTATGCCAAAATATCACGCACTGTGCGAAAGATGTGGACAACATTTCCTGATGAACCCAAAGAGTCCTGTAAATTGGTAACATTGCTAGACCCAGGCTCTAGTCGAGGGCTTATCTCACGCATATATAAGACATTAAAGGAGGACCGGAGATCGAATCTCGACATGATCAGGGCAAGATGGGACGACGACCTGCTCGTCCCATTGACAGACAGCGAGTGGAGGAGAGCTTTGGCGTAGGTAGCAGAGGCTACAAATAATGCACGGTTCAAGCTAATACAGTTTTATTACCTACACCAGACATACCTGACCCCACAGGGAAGAGTGCGGTTCACCCCTGGGCTGTCTTCTGCGTGTCCGCGATGTGGCATGGACCCCGCCACGTTTCTGCATATGACTTGGTATTGTCCGCGCCTACAACGGTTTTGGAACCAGGTGGTGCTGTCCCTTAGTACAGCAACGGCAGTGCAAATTGACGTCTCTATAAAACGCTGTATCCTGGGCGTGCTTCCAAAACTCAAGAAAGGGAATAATATGCACTATAAGTTTGCGTTATTAGGCTGGTCCTGGCAAAACGGCGGATAGCGATCCACTGGATAACCCAGCACTGCCCAGATGGGAAAAATGGAAGGATGATTTGCGGGAGTGGGGGGTAGCTGAGGAATGCCGCCTCAGAGCAGTACGGTCTGATGAGAATGCGGAGAGTGATCTCTTGGAATGGGGACAAATGTTGACTGAAGTGTCCATGGCAATGAGTGAGAATGAGAGCATGCATAGTTCACCAAGCGTTGGGCCCACCTTATCACCAGCTAATGCAACGCCACCACGCATGCCCTCTCGCAACATGAACACATGAACCATAAACAAGTCACGAGTGCACCGCCAGATTTTCTATACTAGAGGTCCTGCGCCGCCTGCCTGTCACTGCCAAGGGGGTGGGGGGAGCGGGGTGGGGGTTGGATAGGGATGAATCTAGATTCCCTATTCCGGGTATAGTGTTATTATATTGTTGTTTTAGGGCACAGACCCTACTGTTAACAAAACATGTACTGCTGCTTAAAATGAGTAACTCGGCTCAAGGGCAGTGAGATCGAGCGAAACAGTGAGATGTCCTGTTCAAAGTCTTGGAGGTACGAGGACCATATATGTTGAAAATGTCCATGTATGTCCTTGTTATGGATAAGCTGGAAGCAGTGATTAATAAAAACAAGTTTAAAAAAAAAAAAAAAAAAAGCATTTATTGATCCAGCGTCATTCTAGTGTAAAATAGGTGTGCTGAGACAACCATAAGACAGAAACAGATATAAATGATTATAAGCACCAACAGAGTGAAAGGATGGTAAATCTCTACCATAGTGCTAAAACAATGAATACAGGCAAGTATAAAAATATATGACAGTAATAATGCGTACTCCTACAATGCAACCCTAACTAGATGTACCTAAGTGTACCTAGCATGTATGTAGGTGTGGAGCCAAGAATCCCTCTAGGATAAAGTCAACCCCATTATCTGAAGTGAGAGCCTGTGGGACCCCGTCTTGGTTTTGAGATGGACACCCCGCGAGGGATGTCAGACCAGAGCGAGCTCTAGTGTCTGCGTGCAGGTAGCTCAGTGTCTTGAGTCAGTGTGTCAGCATGGAAGTCCTTTTTCTCCTCTCCCTGCCTCAACAAAGATATGGTGTTTATATACCCAAAGTGGTACCCTCAGGGGATCTACCTTGCTGCGTCATGTCGGACTTAGGATGACGGAAGGAATGACCCTTATACATAGTCATTATGCAGTAGATGGTAGTCCTGCTGAGTTTCCAAGAATCCTCACGCATAATGGATGAGGCTAGTTTTCAGGGAAAACCCCGCGTCCTGTTAGCAGTACCGTAATTAGGTAAAAGGTCAGTCCCAAGAACCGTTATGTAGTGAAATGGCAGGGGAAATATAGGTGAGAGGTTAGGTTGCTACCTGTGCCTATATTGGGGTACCTATATGAAACATAACAGTGTGGCCTTGTGAGAGATGAGATATTTGAGACCACCATGACAATATTTCTCACATCCTTGGGGTAATGCTGATCAAGTCTTCGAAGGAGCCTTGCGATTGGATCCATTGCTTCTGGAGCTCCTCTTGCAGTGGACTTATTTTTAATAATGCCAGCAGGACTAGGTTTATTGCGGAGGAGATCATGCCCAGGAGCAACTTGAACAACCGCACTGAAACAGACTTTCTTTTGGAGATCTTTAGAGCCAGGCTTGACAACCTTCGTTGCCTCTCTTGCGACAGATAGGCATTGTTTCTGATTATATCAAGGTTGGCTCCAAAAAACATTATTTTACTTGGGATGTTTGAGGATTTTGGGTACTTTACTGCGAGGCCTAGCATGTGAAACAGTGAGAGGTAAGCTGTGGTAGCTTTGGAAGCTTGTTGCGGTGTTGAGGCTTTTAGCAGATAGTCGTATAGGGAGGGGAATACCGGTTACCTTGTTTATGGAGTGTGGCTCTACGGGGGCGAGACATTTGGTGAAAATCGGAGGAGTGGACTTGAGGCCGAAGAGAAGGACCCTGAAATTGGTAATGAGTACCGGCTACGGTGAAGCAGAGATACTTGCAATGCTTGGGATGTATGGGAATGTGGAAGCAAGCATATTGTAACTCTAAGGAGGTCATGCAATGTTCGTTGTTCAACAGGTGGAGGATGCCGAAGAGAGCAATCATACAGAAACATTGTTTGCACAGAAATGTGTTCAGTTTCCTGAGGTCTAGGACGGGTCTCCATTCCCCTGTTTTTTTGTCAAAATCTTTTTATTGCATTTTCAAAGATTAACAACTTATGAGGCTCAACATAGCTGTGCCACAAGCCAAGATCTTCAGATAGCGAGAGATAAAACACATCTTTCCCACAAGTTCTCAGCAACATCCTTGGTATAACCAGGTGCAACTCCCCCCATTATCAAATGCAGATCTCTAAAGCACTACGTGTCCCTCGTTGTACCATTACAATATGGGCTCGAGCCAACAACATAAAAAAAAACAAAAAAACTAAACAATCCTGTGGTACTTGTTGGACAGTTCTCTAGTGTGCAGATGAGGGTGTGAAGTGAACAGACCCCTAATCGTGGGTAGGGCGGGGGGGTCCTATGGTTCACGGACCTGGGTGTACGGGAGATCCACTTGTGTGGGGAGATGCGAAAGCCTCAGGGCCCCAGAGGGACCACTGCAATATCTAAGTTGCTACGTTTGGAAAAGGTGCAGGGCCCGCAATCTTGGGCCACAGGCAAGGAGTGGCAGACCTTTTGATAGGAACCCCACTAACGGACTCCAAATGTAATCAAACCCTTTTCTAGAGTCTGTCATAATGTCAATCATGCGTTCGAGGGCCAATGCTCGCCACAGCCTTGCATGCCATTGGGAGAGAGAGGAGGGCCTCCGGTCATTCCCGTGTTTTCTTTCGTACAAGGAAAAAAGGGAGTAGAATCCCATGTCCTTTTGAGAACAAGGAACCTTTTCTATTGCACCCTTGGCCATCATTAATAGGGCTTCTTTCCTCAGTAAGTGAAGACGAGGGGGGTGCGCTCCCTTCAGAGGATTGTTTGGTGGTCTCTGCACAAACTCCAGGGTATGTCTGTAGATTACCAAGTCCAACACCCATTCATCCAATGTTATCTCCTTCCATTGGTGGAGGTAGTTGGAATTATTTGCGCCCACAGGGGTGGAAGGAGTGGATGTAGCAGGTACCTGGTCCAGGTCACTGTTTGCGACCTGTATCGTGACCCGGGGTGGGGGGGGGGGGTCTTCCAGCGCGAGCCTTGCTTGTTATAGCCTGCTGATGGTGACTGCTGGTAGGCAGACCTATATTGAGACTGGGGCTGGTAGTGCTGAGGTCGCTGATAAACCCCTCTGTAGGTAGAGAAACCTCTCCCTCTAGCCCCCTGAAAAGGCAACTTCTTAAATTGGAGTGTGCCAAGAGAACTAGCAGTGTCAGTGTCCATCTTTATAGCCATTAAGGTGTGATCAATATGTTGCCCGAACAAAGTTTCGCCATCATAGGCCACGTCCAAGATCTTAGATTGGACCTCCAGCTTAAAAGAGGTAGTCTTCAGCCACCCATGGCATCTGAAGATCGCTGCTCCAGCCAATTGACGGAAACCTGTGGAGGCGATGTGAAATGCCTATCTATAATTTCTGAGGAAATGCGCTCGTCTTCCTGGAGGATTTTTGGGCTTCCGCCTTCTTGTCTTCAGGGACCAAATCGAGTAGACAGCTGACATCTGACCACATCTGGTGGTCATAGCGCCTCAGGATCGCTAGCGAGCTGGCTGCTCAAACAGTGATGGCAGACATAAGGGAGAATATCTTCCCTATGTTGTCCAAGTGCCTGCCTTCTTTGTCTGGTGGCACAGAGATGGGAGCAGAAGAGTTTCTGGAGCATCTTTGCGCCTCTTCTGAGATGACAGGGTCAGGTTTGGAATGATTTGTGAGGCAAGCAGGGGAATCTTCTGTAGCTCTGCATTTTTTTTTTCAAGCGAGGTGGTACTGCTGCTACCATAGCCGAGTTCTTCATGATCTTAATCCCCTCGTCCCAGATATAGTCTGTAATGCGGATGGCCCTCACAGATGTTCTAGCTTGCTCCTTAAAAGCATAAAGAAAGCAGTTGGACTGCTTAACAAGAGGTTGGGAGATGGAATCGGGCTGCAGCTCGGTCCATCAGGTTATGAAAACCCCTGATGTCGTCTGGGGGAGAGTCTGAAGGATGAGCTGGTGAAGGAGACTGAGTAGGGACAAGGTAGTCATCCCATTTATCCAGTGGATATTGAGGGTCAGGGATCCGCCTTGTTCTGAGGACGTTTGGTCCTCCCTTGGAGGTGCTGCTATATTCGAAGCAGGTGTCATCCTGGGCGTTATCAGCGGAGGGATATTCCTTGCTGTGGCAGAAGAAGCAGGCTGAGGTGGTGCAAGTGGGTGCTCTGGTGGAGGTTCAGGAATTTTTTTTCTATAATCCTGCAGCATGGCCTGCAAATCCTGAACTAGTGACATGGGCATCTGCACTTCATCCTGTCTGGGCTGAGGATGCGGATGGTACTCATAGTGTTCGTAGGAGGAGCATAATATGGATGGTAGTACTGCTCATCGTCATCTTCCTCCTGGTATTTCACTTGGAGCTCAGAAGGGCTGTGTGAAGCCCAAAATGGTCTGTCATCGTCCGAATCCTCCAAGTCCAATAAGTGACTTGGTGGCGAAGGGAGAACTTACTCTGAGAGATCACTCAGGCCTTAGAGCACTCTTCGTTATTTTGGTAAGTTTTATCATTGTCGACGGGACATCGTTGATGTGAACTGAGGAGTCGACGGCAAGAATTCCCTCGTCGAAGGAGTCAACAGTGTTCCTGTTGAAGGTGCCACTATCGACAGTGTTCTTGTCGACGGTGTCTTCGACGTTGGTGTAGTCGAGCGTAACTTGACTTAATAGATGATATCACCTTTGTCGACGAGATGGGAGCATTAATGGCTGCCATCATTGAAGTTCTCGACAATGGCTTCGTAGAAGAGACAGTAGTGACAGTGGTGACCGTTGTCACCGCCATCGATGGTGTTCTGAGAGGATTTGTTTTACCTCGACGGTTCAGAGGAGGAAGAAAGCTTTTGCTCCCCTGTCTTCACCGACGGAGTAGAAGGTTGAGAGGAGGCCGCCCCTGTGGAGAGGAGTTTGAGCTTCTCCTTTCTCAGAGGGTCTTTATGATCTACTTTTAAGGCCTTTCTGCTCTCCTCGGAAGCTCCTTGGTCAGAGGATCTTGAAATTTTGTGGGGTCTCACAGATGAATCGCTGTCCTCCTCAGAAGCCAAAGAAGTAGCCTCCCCTCCCTGTGCCGCGACAAATCTTGCACTCCTTTACCTAATGTTGAGGGTAGAGACAATAGAGACAGTCTCTGTGTGGATCATGCACATGTATCCTTTTCTTCCCACATGACTTGCAAGATCTGAAGAGGCCTTCTTAGAAGTCTCAGACATAGTAGTTGTAAAAAAAGTCGAGATATATAGGAAAAAACTGAGCAGAGCTCAGGGAGACTACCTTCCATGACGTGCGGTAGAAAATCTGAGGGACTCAGCCTCTGCTGGGAGTGTTCTAGAGGGCGCTGTCACCTGATTGGTTATAGTTCAAGTTTGGTCCTTTTTAAAAAAAGGACCTAGATAGGCTATTAAACTGATGTTGCACTGCCATTATAGCCTATGATACCATTACATACTGCTTTACTATGGTACCGTGGGACTTCCACTTCGATGACAGGGTGATTCAAGCATGTGAATCTATGAAAGATCCAATACTGGAGAAATTAGGAATGCTTGCAGGACAGAGCATGCAAAATGGCCCTCCCATGAGACCAGACTGTCAAAGCATTAGGATTTTGTGAATGTGTGCATCAACGTAACTTTGCAGCCTGGCAGATATCCAGAACTGGCATCCTCCCTTACCAATGCCACCTTGGCCCTAGTGGAATTAGCCTGCAGGCCTTTTGGGGGTTCCTCCTTAGCCAGTGCATAGCAGATTTTAATGCAGAGGACTATACACGTGGACAGAGTCCTTTTTGGGACTTCCTTGCCTTTTTGGGCCCCAGAGAACTCCACAAAGAGTTTATCATACAAATGATGGTCTCTCGCACGGTATTTAGAAGCTCAAAACTCTCTAACATTCAAGCCAATGAAGTCTCTTATCTTTCGAGGGGTGTGGTAGACCAAAGAATGTTGGCAGGGTAATCCATTGACCACTATTCTAAAGAATATTCCCACTTGACCTGTATTTCTTCTCGTGCGCAAGTGCTGTTGGCTCTGATCCTCAAATAAAATTATGTTACATATGCAATATATTTTTACAAACCATGTTTATTCATTTTTCTCATATTTTGTCATGTTAATTGATCCTAGTAAGCACATCTCAAAGTCTACAAGTACATTTTAACAATTTCTTCCATGTACTGTGAAAAAAACCTATTTTTCACAAAAAAGAGAATCATGTTATTGCCTTAAAATCAAAAATCACCCACACAACAATCCACTCACTCCTACACACATCCAGTGTCACTACCTACCATACAACCCTGACCCAGCATTCTACACATACACTGAACAGACAACGGAAAAATTGTTTTGATATTTATCCGTTGGAACGTTGTGGGCTGGGATCACTTTTCCAAAAACGGTCAACACACGTTTCGGTGTGGGCATAGGTATCGTCCAACCACCTTCTTCAGGACAACACAACAATGCAATTATTTCCAGAGTCAGTGGGAATGCATAAATGAGGTCTGTGTCTCATTGCAGATGGAATGAGTCTTGAAAATACCTTTTGGAGGAAACTCCAATGCGCAACAGCTTTGATACTGCACATATTCAACAGTGGCAAACAGATCTGGTTAAGACATGGCCCATTGACCGAAGAAACCCTGCGCGCTTCAGGATGGAGGCTCCACTCTTTATCCACCACCTGACATCTGCCCAGCTACTCTGCTCTGGGGTTTAGGGGCAGTGCTAGCTTGCTGACGAACAAAAGGATCTTCTGATGGTCCATCCACTTCCAGAGCTTTTCAACCTTCAGACACAGGACCCCAGACATTTGTGTGATCTGTTAAGACCTCTATTAGCATTCCCTTGATGGTTTGTAGGAAAGCTTTCAAGTCCAGGCATCTTGCTCGAAGTTCCAAAATTTGATGTGGCACCCTGATCTCTTTCTCCCCACCCAAGTAACAACACATACTTTACATCTGTGAAATCCGGGTGGGTGGGCTTCCTGATTGTCAACCTGGCACTGGTCTGCCACCACATGAAATACAGATCCACCACTTGCAAGATCAGGAGAGCATAAGAGACCAGTGCTCGCCCCAATGAAACCTTAGGTTCCATTTCAGGGTCTGCATGTGCCATCTGGAATGTAGGATGGTGAGGGTGCATGAGTCCGGGACCCCAGGAGCCTAAGAAGCTTCAGAACCACCCTCAAAGAGACCTAGGACTGAGCCTAAAACATCAGGCTCATATCCTGAATGTTCAGACTTTTGTGGGGGTGGAAAAGCCCTGAACTCTACTGTATCTAGGACAGCTCCAATAAAGTGAATCCTCTGATTGGGCTCAGGTAGGACTTCAGCTAACTGATGGAAAACCCAAGAAGATCAAGTTCCCGATCATTGTCTGGAGGTGGTCTGAGACGGACTGAGGCGAGCCCGCCTTCAGCAGCCAGCCGTCTAGGTACAGAAATACATGTATCCCAACTCTCAAAGATGAGTTGCAACAACCGCCATCACTCTGTGAACACCTGAGGGGTAGAGAAAAGGCAGAAGAGCCAACCAAATGCAGGTAAAGCCCATGGAACTGCAGGACTGATGTATGAAAATAGGCATCTTGTAAGCCCAGCCCCTAGAGTTCAGAGCAGAGAGGATGTGAGCCAGAATGACTTTCTGAATTTGTCTCCCTTCAAAAAGGCACTCAATGGGCAGAATTCCAGTATAGGCCTAAGGCCTCCGTCCTTCGGGGAGAGGAAGTTTCACAAATAGCACCCCTCACAGAGTCCGACACTTGTTCGAAGGCATCTTTTCCCAGCAGAAGATTGACTTCTAGAATCAAGACAGCAGCATAGCCCTTTTGAACAATTTGTGAGACCCATCAATCTGACATGATGCATCTGCAGCCAGGGAGGAAATACTGCATCTTGACCCCCCCCCCACCCCCTCCCGATCATGCACAAGAGAGGGCAATTCAAAGCAGTTAATAAGCTTGAGAACTGCTGCCACAGAGGAGGAAAAGCTATAAGACTGCTGTCCCCTGCTGAAATGAATGGCCACAACCACCACCATGACCTCTGCCCCAAAAGGGCGAAGTTTACTGTGGCACCAGATGGGAAAATTAACACTGCTGGTAAGCTAGGCCTCTGGAATACCCCCTAAACTTTCAATACCGCTGGTGCAATTGTCTGTCTGTGTACAATAACCTTAAGGATCGCGCTGTGGCACAACTAACTTTAAGTCACCTTTCTTTCTGAACACTCTAGATCGAAGGACATGTCCATAATGGACTCTGAGAAATCCCCTCAAAACTTGATTGGTCGCATGCAGACGTGCCTTCTAAGCATTACACTGGTGGCAATAACACTGCCTATGCAGTTGGTGGTACTCAGGCCTGCACACTACTTAATACTTTGCGCTGTCTTGTCCTCCTTGGAACGTTTGGGCCAATGAGTTGCTGAGGTCCCCTGGAACAGCCATCAAGATCTCACTGGCCATGTCCCAATGTGGGTGTACATGCTCAAAAGGCATGCTGCATTCAAAAAGTGTAAAGCCAGGCTAGTTGAGGAAAACCTTTCCTTGCCAAAGGCATTGATGCATTTCAACTTCCTTCCATGAGGTTTGAAAGAAAAGTATTCAAATCAACTTTACTTGTGGATGTCTGCGTGATAGACAGAGCTGGTAGCATCTGAAAATTTGCAGCCTGGCCTTCTTGAAGGCTGCTATTTGCTGTGAGGTAGATGGACCGGGAAATTCATGGCATGCCAGGATCGACTTGGATCCAGAAGAACAAGTTACTCACCTTCAGTAACAATCTGTTTGGTGGATACTCGAGCTGCAGATTCCTCACATTATAAAGAATATCCAGGCATCAGACTGTAACCAGAAAGGTTTATAGCAGTGCTTCTGCGTGCCGCTAGGCAGCGCCATGCTGCTCTGTGCCGAGCCATATATAAGTGCCACCTATGTGTGCTGACATCAGTTGATTTCTAGGCTGTCTTCGTCCGCAGACGCAAAGCCCATCGACAAACTGATATCTAGTGTGCAGTTCTCTAGACTGGAACTATTTTAGATGGAAAAGAGTTCAGTTCACAGAATAGGAAGGGGGGGGGTGTTGGTGAGTAATCTGCGATTAGGTACCAGAAAGATCGCTATTGAAGTTAAGTAACTTGTTCTTCTGATGGATACTTCTAACTGCAGATTCCTCACCTTGTAATACATACCACAACAGTACGAAGATGGTAGGTCTGTGAACAGGCTCAGACAAATAAGTCCTGCAGGACTGAGCAAAAATGCCCCTCCGGATGGGCCCTGGCTGTCAAGACAGTAGTTACTCATAAACGTACGTACCGAAGCCCACGTAGCCACCTGATAGACGTCTAGAACAGGCACTCCTTGTTTTAATGGAATAGTAGCAGCTTTGGCCCTAGTGGAAAGAGCCCACAAGACTTCTGGGGGCAACTTTTTGTTTACCAGTGTGTAGCAGATTTTTTTGCAGAAATCTATTGGGATATGATCCGTTTTCGCACTGCTTTCACCTTCTTTTCAACTGAAAACCCTACAAAGAGCTCATTGTACACAAAATGTCCCTAGGTATGATTGATATAAAACCTTAATGCTCTTTCAGGATCCAAACAATAGAGTCTATCTTCCTCCTTAGGGGGATGAGGTGGAGCAAAGAATGAAGGATGGGCGACAGCTTGACCGACATGAAAAGGGGCGACTATTTTAGGTAGAAATGAAGCCCTTGTCCTCAAAAACAAATTACCAGGAAAGAAGGTGGTATGAGGTGGATTGACATAAGAGCCTGAAGTTCACCCACACATCTAGCCAATTATATACCTATGAAAAAGACTGTCTTTAAGGTCAGAAGTCTTAAGGGACAATTGTGCAACGGTTCAAACGAGGTACACATCAATAAAGTGAAGACTAAGTTCAAGTTCCACTGTTGCATTATAAACGGTTTTGCTGGAAACAAATGTTGTCAACCTTTCAAAAACCGCACCACAGCAGGTGATTTGAATAATAAAAGGCTGATCCAGAAATCGAAAAATAAAAACAGCCATTAAGGGTCCCCTAACAGTGCCCAAAGCAAGTCCTTGCTGGTGGAGGGACAGAACAAACTATAAAATGTCAGATAACTTTCCCTGCAAAGGGTCGATCTGTTGAGTGCCGCACCAATCCATAATTTTTATCAACAGCTGGGACAGACTGATCTTGTATAGGGACGCATTGCCACCAAGATGACATTAAAGACCTTAGGGTGCATCTCAAAGGAGGCCAACTGTGGCCGCTCAATCTCCAAGCATGGAGAGGTAAAGTGTGCAGGCCAAGGTGAAACACCCTGCCCTGCTGCTGCGACAAAGGATATTCCTGGAGCCGCAGATTGATCGGACAGATCAGGAGTTCTGGGTACCACAATATACTGGCACAATCCACCACCACTAGAATGACTTAGGCCCGGTTGTTCCTGATGATCTTCAAAACTCGGGCAGGAGAGGCAGTGGCAGAAAGAATACAGGAGTCCTTAGCTCTGCTCTAGACAGAAGGCATCTCTGAGCGAAAGCTGCTTTGGAAACTACAGCGCGCAGAACTGCAGACATTGAGCGTTCTCGGTGGTGGCTAAAAGATCGAGCCGGGGTTCTCCCCACTGGTGAAAGACAGCTTATGGCACCTCTGGGTGCAACTGCCTTTCATGATCTAGGCGCCTGGGGCAATGTCTGTCAGCCCTAGCGTTTAAAGATACCGCCACAGAAATCCCTTGGCGGTTCAGCCACTTCCAGAGGTGCAGACCCTCTCGACACCGGACTCAGAACCCCACGGAGGACAGATGGTCCTGCGTCAGCCGCACTGAAGGTGATAAAAGGTGCGGCGAGGTAGAAAGGAATTAAAGGGCATAGTCCTGGTGCCCAATTCGAAGGACCTACTTGTCTGTCGTTATGGCTCGCTATCCTTGGAAGACATATCGGATACTCCCTCCGGCAGGGTGGTTGTGTGCTGGCACGGACACACTGAAGTGGTTTTGGCCGCTGGAGGAGCAGGGGAATAAGCTGCCCGTCGTCCCTGCTGTCCTCATTGCCTCTGGGTCCTGCTGCCTCTGCCGCAAAAGGGCTTAAAAGCCTCTTTGGTCAGAAGAGTTTGGAATTGATGGGTGGGGGGAACCTCTATTGTAGAAATGGAGAGGGTGAAATTTCCAGGTGTCTTATTGCCTTCCTTAGTTAGAATAGCTCATTGTTTTGGTTTAGGAACACTTAGACGGAATGTTAATTGGAACCTTGCCGTGGGTTTGCTGTGCATGGAGATGTGAGAGAGCCTCCTGTAGCAGGCAGGCAGGACTATAAATACTTCCAAGGTTGTGCAGCTGTGTGCTTCTTTGTTCGGCGATCGTAACTTAGGGAGTTTAGCTGCTCCCAGAAGACAGTGCTATTCTGATTGGCCTATTCAAATTGAGTTCGTGGGACGAAGCTTCTGGTGACTTCTGTACGAGATAATGGTGTATTTCTTAGAATAGTTTAGCAATCCTATCAGGACAGATCCTGTCCTGACTTCACTGACATCTTTTATTTAACATACAAATTCACATTGCATGACAGAACTGATAAATATGCTTATCTGACAAACTGATTTGATTGCTTGTAACTTTGAATTATTGTAGTAAATTGCCCCTTTTTGCATGGTTGCCCCCCCCCCCACTTTTGGCCTGACATCTGATGCAACTTGACTTGAGGCGCCCTGGGTCCCTGCCAACCAGGTTCCCAGGGCCTCTGTTCTTTCCCACCACTGTACTTTTGTATCCACAATTGGACCATCCCTGGCCACAGGTAAGCCCCATGTAACAGGTACCATGGGTACAAAGGACACAGGGAAGACCTCTAAGGGTTGCAGCACCTATTGTGCCACCCTTAGCGACCCTGTACCTTCACACCCAAACACTGCTACTGCAGGCTGCGTGTTTTGGTGCAGAGAAAAAGTGAAGAGTCGACATGGCACACATCCCTGTGTGCCATGCCTGCAGCCCACTTCCTGAGGCCTAGGTTAGTCACCCCTCTAGCAGGGTGCACTAGCCCTCAGGTGAGGGTACAGTGGCATGAGCCCTGTACCCCTACAGTGTCTAAGTCAGTTCTTAAACATTGTAAGTGTAGTAAAGCCATAACGAGTATATGGTCTGGGAGTTGGTCAATACAAACTCCACAGCTCCATAATGGCTTTACTAAAAACTGAGAAGTTTGGTAGCAAACTTCTCAGCACATTAAACCCACACTGATACCAGTGTGGGATTTAATGTAAAAAGCACTCAAGAGGGCATCTTAGAGATGCCCCCTGAAGATCGACCAGCCCTGGCGTGGTTCCTGAATGGCTGCCCACCATTTGCCACCACCAGACAGGTTTCTGGACCCCTGGATAGAGACCCTCCGCTCTCTGGGTCCAGAAACAAAGCCCATCCGGGCAGAGGTGTCATGCCTCATTGCCGACAATGGGCTGGGTCCACGAAGTGGAAGTTTCAAAGGCCTGCCGCTTTTGGGAAGCTGTCAATGCCTTTTGCTGCCCCCAGCAACTGACTCCCACCGGTTCTGGCCCCCAAAACCGGCGGGAAAAGCAAGCTAGGAAGAGAGGTGTGCCCACCTTTGCCAACCCCACCCCTCAGGTGTGCAAGGCGAGGTTAAGCACACATCTAGGTCCCCTCCATCTTGAAGATGAGGGGACTCAGCCAATTAGGGAAAGGCTCATGCCCCATTCCACTGGAGGGTGGCCTAGTAGGGGGTGTACCCACCCCAAGGAAGGGACCCATTGGTCCCGACCTGCACACCCCTTTAACGCCCCTAAATTTAGTATTTAGGGGTAACTCAACCTTGCCTCCTCAGATTCGAGGAAGAAATAAGAAGGATCGAAGAGTCGTGCTGACCCAGGAAGGGGAGGACACCTACTGCTTTGGCCCCAGCCCTTCCGACCGGTCTCAACTCTGACCTGCCTATAGCAAAGAAACCAGCGTGTCCAGCAGCCAGCAGCCACCCGGAGGACCTGCCCTGCACACACCTTACAGACTCAGTCTCCCGTGAGCACCGGATCTGCTCAACAAAAACCCTAAGACCAGAATTCAGATTCCGGCGACTCTGCACCCCACACCCCTGGCCCAAGTTAGAGTGGCCCAACACCATGAAGAGGTCTCCCCAGCGATCCTGACCTGGGATCTGGTGATCTGGTGACCCCCCTCAAGCCTCAAGACAACACCTGCAGCCTCAACCTGAAGGGTCCCCTGACCACAACCGGAGCTGGTAAAGAAACCAGACACCAAGAGACACCCCTGCGCCCGACGCCCCACGTCCTTAAGTGGCCCAACCGACTGTGTCCAGGCATCCCCCAAGAACTCAACTTACCTCTCCAGCCGGTGGTCACCTTCAGGAAGTCTCCCTGCCCTAGCCAGCAGCAACTTTGCCGAACTGAAGGTCTCCATTGAGAAGTACAGGGCCCGATGTCTCCTTAGCACCCGGCCGCCCCAGTGTCGCTGGTGGTGCAGCTCCTGCTCTGATTTTTGGCTCCTGCAGTGCTGACCTTATTCCCAGGAGCTTTACTCCCACACCTGAGTGGTCTGCTCATAAGCAGTAAATAGCCGAAGGTCCCCTTAGCCCCATTGGCTAACATTGTGCCCCGCACTCTGCACCCGGCCTCCCCAGTGCAGCTGGTGGTGCAACTTGAGTGCCTATCTAGACCTTGGAGAACCTTGGTCCTAACTCCCAAAACTCCCACTTGTAAGACGTTTACATTCCTGTGAAACTGATAACCATTTTTAGGTCGAGCGTGAGCCAGCGCTGCTCGGCGAAGAGCTGTGGTAGTTCAGTACGGAGAGAAGCTTCGCCCACTCCCCCGCCCTTATTTTTCATTGGCTTGTGTGTTTGTCCTTTGTAAATGCTGTTTTCTGATTCATTATGAGGCTTGTTAGTCCCTCCTTAGTATGGCCATGTCGTCATTTGTATCCTCCCATGGCTACTGGCCCCTTTACTTGGTTGTTACACCGTATGTGTACTTTTTTTTAGTTTCCTGTTTCCGCCCCCTCCCGTTGTCCGTGTTCTCCATCCTCCCACCCCCCTCCCGCTGTCCCCATTCCCGCCCCCCTCCCGCTGTCTGTTGTCTCGCAGCTTGTGGCGACCATGGACGCGCGCTTGTTTTAAACAGTGGTCAGCCGCTTTAGCTTCACCAGTGGTGGCCGCACGGCTCAATGTTATTCCTCCTCTTACAGCACTTTGCTTACTTTAATATTATCAACACGGGCAGCGCTTTATGCTGCAGCATGGCTCCCGCTTTCATATTATGAACATGGGCGCCACACTTTAATAAATCACGGCATGCTTGTTGATAATATGAAAGCGGGTGCCGTGCTGCAGCATAAAGTTTATATTTCCGCACGGCTCCCGCTTTCATATTATCAACACGGGCGCCACTCTTTAATAAAGCACGGCGCGCTTGATGATAATATTAAAGCAGGCGCCATGCTGTAGCATAAAGTTTCATAACGTTTATATTTCCTCACTGAGCCCGCTTTCATATTATCAACACGGGTGCCACTCTTTAATAAAGCGTGGCACACTTTTTTTTTTTAGGCAGTGGTTGCAGCTGTTACTATGACTCACCACGGCACTCTGGCAGTTCAGTCGCCTTGCTGTATTTACACATGATAACAAGCAGGCTGTGCACGCTGGAAAAGTGCAAGCAGGCGTCGACATTTTCTTGTTTTTCCTACTGTGGTTAACCGCCGGCTCATTGTCTAACTTCCGTCATTTGGAATACAGACGAACTCCATAGATGTCGCGTCTTGTTTCATCTTAATTATTTGTGCCTAACGTCGCGTTTTGTTTAATCTTAATTAATTATGCCTATTTCATTGATGCCTGTTCTCTTGCACAAGAACCCCTGCCCTGTAATTGATTGCAGGGGCCTTTTATCGCTGTTCACTCGTGGTAAATGCATTTTAATGTGCACCCACTAAATCTTAAACCACCTGTTGCACAAGTTACTAACTTGTGTAACGATATATCTGTAAGAGACAGTAGTTAGTGACAGATTCCTTACCTTACCTTAGAATATCCCCAGGCGTCAGGCTGGATCCGGAAAGTTTTGCGTAGCAGTACCCTTGCGCGTCGGTAGGCGGCGTCGTGCGGCTCCGCGTCCGTCGTCGGCGTCGTGATCGCCGGGATGACGTCGCGGGCAGTACTTAGGCGCCGCCCCTGCGCGCTGACGTCAGTTCTGTACACGACTTTCCGCGCCAGGAACGCAGAGCCATGCAAGAAGCTGACATAGGTGTCTGAAAAATACTAGGGCCCTGAAAGGGATGTCCTTAACCCTAGAAATCAGTTCGCAGAACGGGGAGGATGGGTGGGGCGGTAAGGAATCTGTCACTAACTACTGTCTCTTACAGATATATCGTTACACAAGTTAGTAACTTGTGCATCTGAAAGAGACACGTTAGTGACAGATTCCTTACCTTAGAATAGATACCCCAGCAATACCAACCCCGGTGGTGGGTCTGCGAACAAAGATCAGACAAGGAAGTCCTGGAGGACAGAACGGCCAAAGAAGCCGTCCCTCCGGACCGGACTGTCAAGGCAGTAATGCTTTGTAAACGTGTGCAGCGAGGCCCACGTAGCTGCCTGACAGATAACCGGCAGCAGAACACCGCGGCCCAAGGCCGTGGTAGCAGCTGTTGCCCTGGTGGAATGGGCACGCAGCCCAACAGGAGGCTCCTTCTTAGCCAAAGAATAGCAGGTCTTGATGCACAAGGTAACCCAGCGGGAGATGGTCCTCTTGTGCACCGCCCGACCTTTTTGGCGCCCACGTAGCCAACAAAGAGCTGGTCATCCACCCGGAAGTGTCTTGTGCGGTCGATATAGAAGGAGAGCGCACGTTTTGGGTCCAGACGGTGGAGCCTCTCTTCCTCTC
The DNA here is from genome assembly GCA_963921515.1 of Calotriton arnoldi. Taxonomy (NCBI): domain Eukaryota; kingdom Metazoa; phylum Chordata; class Amphibia; order Caudata; family Salamandridae; genus Calotriton; species Calotriton arnoldi. Next base: position 1,182,644 of record CAWUFW010002056.1, read on the forward strand.
TGGAAGGATGCGGAGGCGGAAAGAAGGTGGGCAAAGTGATGGTCTGCCCAATGTGGAAAGCAGTAACCACCTTTGGCAAGAAGGACGGACGCATCCGAAGAACAACCTTGTCTGGATGAACAGACAGAAAGGGAGGTTTGCAAGATAGAGCCTGGAGCTCACTCACCCGCCGAGCGGAGGTGATGGCCACCAGAAAGGCTGTCTTCAGAGTCAGAAGACTAAGAGGACAGTTATGTAGAGGCTCAAAGGGAGCGCACATTAAAAGGTAAGAACCAAGTTCAAGTCCCACTGAGGCATCACAAACGGAACAGGAGGGAAGAGGTGAGTAATGCCTTTTAAGAACCTGTTAACAACAGGGGACTTGAAAAGGGAGGGATGATCAGGGAGCCTGAGGAAGGCCGAGATAGCACAAAGATAACCCTTGATGGTACCCAGGGCAGAACCCTGTTGGGCCAGAGAAAGAAGGAACAGAAGGACCTCAGAAAGAGGGGCAGAAAGGGGATTCACAGCCTTTGCTGTGCACCATGCCACAAATTTGTTCCACCTGCAGGCGTATACCACCTTAGTGGAGGGACGCCTGGCTGCCAGAATCACATCACAAACTTCGGGAGGCAAGTCGAAAGGAATCAACTGCCGCCGCTCAATCTCCACGCAAGCAGGTGTAGACTGGACAGGTTCGGGTGGAGGACCGTCCCCTGCTGCTGCGACAGAAGATCCTCCCGAAGAGGCAGACGGATCGGGGGATCTACGCTCATATTGAGTAGCTCGGGATACCAAACTCTTCGAGCCCAGTCCGGAGCCACAAGAATGACTTGGGCCCGGTCGTGCCGAATCTTCTTCAACACTCTGGGTAGAAGTGGTATAGGCGGAAAGGCGTACAATAGACCGCAACTCCACTCGTGACGAAAAGCGTCGCCGAGCGAGTGCCGCCTTGGAAATTCCAACGCGCAGAACTGATGACATTGCGCGTTCTCTTCAGTGGCGAATAGATCTAACCAAGGCTCTCCCCACTGTAGAAAGAGTCCTTGCGCCACTTCCGAGTGAAGACGCCATTCGTGATCCATCATGCACCTGCGGCTAGAGTTCGTCCGCCCTGGCGTTCAGGGAACCTGCCAGGTGTTGAACCATCAGGAACATGCCCTGATGTTCCAGCCATGTCCAGAGGCGCAGAGCCTCCTGACAAAGGGTCCACGACCCCACCCCGCCTTGTTTGTTGCAGTACCACATGGCGGTGGTGTTGTCTGTGAACACCTGCACTACCTTCCCTTTCACAGAGGGAAGGAATGCCTTGAGTGCAAGTCGGATCGCCCGGAGCTCCAGAAGGTTGATATGGAGCCGGGACTCCGCCCGGAGACCAGAGGCCTCTGATCTCCGCCTCTCCCATGTGACCGCCCCATCCCAGAAGGGACGCGTCCGTCACAACTGTGTGCTCTGGCTGGGGAAGGGAGAGGGATCTGCCCATGACCCATTGCCGGTTCGAGAGCCACCACTGCAACTGTTTTGCAGTCCCCTCCGAGATCTGGACGTGATCGGACAGGTTGCCCTGGTGCTGAGCCCACTGGAACTTCAGGTCCCACTGCAGAGCCCGCATATGCCATCTGGCATGATTGACCAGCAGGATGCAGGAGGCCATGAGGCCCAGCAGCCTCAGGGTCATCCGTACCGAAACCCAGGATAAAGGCTGAAAGATCGGAATCATAGCCTGAATATCCCGGACTCGCCGTTCGGGAGGATAGGCCCGAAACTGCGTCGTGTCCAGAACTGCTCCGATGAAAAGGAGCTGTGGAGAAGGAATCAGATGCGACTTCGGCACATTGATGGAGAACCCCAGCGAGTGCAGGAGTTCGGCCGTAGTCTGGAGGTGGGAGACGACTGCCTGGGACGAGCCCGCCTTCAGCAGCCAGTCGTCGAGGTAGGGGAAGACTGGAACCCCTGCCCGGCGCAGATGAGCTGCGACCACCGCCATCACTTTCGTGAACACCCGAGGGGCACTGGTAAGGCCAAAGGGGAGCACGGTGAACTGAAAATGCTCGAGGCCTACTGTGAACCGCAGGTAACGCCGGTGGGCCGGCAGGACGGGGATGTGGAAATAAGCGTCCTGCAAGTCCAACGCTACCAACCAGTCTCCAGGGTCGAGGGCAGTCAAGACCTGAGCTAGGGTGAGCATCTTGAACTTCTCCTTCCGGAGGAAGAGATTGACGTTCCGGAGGTCCAAGATAGGACGCATGTCCTCCTTGTCCTTTTTGGGCACCAGAAAGTAGTGGGAGTAGCAACCACGCCCTACTTCTGGGGTCGGAACACGCTCGATGGCCCTCTTGGCCAAGAGGGCAGTGACTTCCTTCTGCAGAAGTACCAAGTGATCCCCTGACATGCGGTGGAATTGAGGTGGCATGGCTGGGGGTTGGTCTCGAAGGGGAGGGAGTAGCCCCTTCGGACAATGTCCAAGACCCACCTGTCCGAGGTGATGGGACGCCAGTGGTGAAGGTGATGGCGGACCCTGCCCCCTACTGGCGTGCTGTGCACCTGAAAGGAGGGACTAGGAGGGCTTGGAGGCTGCGAACGGGTTGGAGGTGGTGGCCTGACCCGCACGCTGGTTGCCCGAACCGCCACGGCGGTATCCACGTCCTCGGCCACGCGAAGACGCCTGCTGCGCGGGCCGGTGGCTGGGCTGCTGACGTGACGGGGCGCCCCTTCCGTGGCCATCAAAGGGCATGTCCATGAGAGTATTCTGGACATCCCCTGAAAAACCAGTGGTTCTCAGCCAGGCGTGGCGTCGCAGCGCCACCGTCGTTGCAATAGACCTGCCCAGCGAGTCGGCGGTATCAAGGCCACATCGTATGGTGTATTTGGCCGCATCCCTTCCTTCCGCAATGGCGCGGGAAAGCAGTGTCTGGACCTCCTCAGAACACTGGGGCAAAACAGTCGCCACCGAATCCCACAAGGAGTGGGTATATCGGCCCAAAAGACAAGCGGTGTTGATGGACCGCAAGCCAGCACTGGAGGAAGAAAAACCCTTCTTCCCAAATTGATCCAGGCGTTTGGATTCCCTATCCGGAGGGCGGTAGGGAAGGCGGTTTGGGAAGCGGAGGCTTGGACAACCAAGCTCTCAGGAGTGGGGTGGACAGAGAGAAACAGGGGTCGCCCGGAGCTGGGCGATGGCGTCGGGACACGTTCCTATCCACAGGAGCCCCTGTGTTGGGCTTGGACCAGGCGCCCAAAAGAACGTCAGTGAGGGCATCGTTAAACGGCAGCACAGTCTCCGTAGAGGAGGCTGCCGGCTGAAGCACCTCTGTCAAGAGATTAGTCTTGACCGCCACAGTAGGGAGTTGGAGATGTAAGGCTCCAGCCGCCCTACGCAACACCGTAGCAAAATTGGCTCCCTCCTCCGTAGCCACGGGAGGAGACAGCATGCCAGTGTCAGGGGAAGTATCTAGACCACTGGCATCCCCTAGACCCTCTGTCCAGTCCTCATCGTACTGACACTGTTGTGCCAGAGGGTCCTCCTCTGGTTCAAAATAAGGAGGAGGAGGGACATTTGGGACCCAAGGTCTCATCGGCGCCGGAACCGGCGTCGAGCGACGTCGGTCCGGGTCCATGTCCGGAGCCGGAAGGAACTGGGGGACGACGCCGCCCGGAGCCCCAGGCGGCGTCGAGAACGGCACCGGAGACATCGGCGTCGGCGTGGTTAGGTCGACCGGCGTCGATGGGGGTTGCGGAGCCGGGATCGAGGCCGGAGCCGGGATAAAGGCTGGAGGCACGGGCGACGCCGGGGCCGGAGCCGTCGGCGACGCCGGAGCAACCCCATCAGGGCCCGCGGGGCCCGAAGGCGCACCGGAGGGACCTTGAGGCCCGAAGAGGCGGGCCATGGCCGACAGGAATTCCTGTATTTGGGCCGGATTCGCCCCCGAACCCGGGAAGGACGGGTATTGCGGGGGCAACTCCACAGGCATGTATGTTTGGGGCCGCGGGGGCGGGGACGGTGCCGGGAGGGGCCTCAGCCGAGTCGCGAGACCGGCGAGGCGAAGTCCTAGAGCGACGATGCTTTTTGGACTTCTTGTGCTTGGACTTACCGGACGATGAAGACTTCGATGCCGACGACCGGTGAGGACTCCGCGACCGACCCCTCGACCTCTCACGCGACCGGGGCGTGGCGCGGAGCCGAATGCCGGGCCTCGAGGAGCTTTCGAGACCGCTCTCGCAAAGCTTTCGGGTTGAGGGCCCGGCAGTCGGAACACGACTCCGTGTCGTGGCCTCGGCCGAGGCAGAAGAGACACTCCCGATGCGGGTCTGTGATGGACATCATCCGAGCACAGGCGCCGCAACGTTTAAAACCGGGCATCCCTACGACACCTTGAAGTCGATTCGAAGAAAACAGTGAAAAATTCACCAAAAAAGTTAGTCAAAAAATGACTAGGGCACTGCTCTTCCCGGATCTGCGCTTGCTGGCGCGGAAAAAGAAGAACTGACGTCAGCGCGCAGGGGCGGCGCCTAAGTACTGCCCGCGACGTCATCCCGGCGATCACGACGCCGACGACGGACGCGGAGCCGCACGACGCCGCCTACCGACACGCAAGGGTACTGCTACGCATAACTTTCCGGATCCAGCCTGACGCCTGGGGACATTCTAAGGTAAGGTAAGGAATCTGTCACTAACGTGTCTCTTTCAGATAGCAGATGCAAAGAAAGACACGTTACTAATGTGGTAGGACATGAGGCTTTGAGAAGATATTTCAGCGTTTATTTTTATGTTTGCGGCACTCAGCTCCTTATCTTCAAAATGCTAGCATTTAAAAGTTTTTTTTTTCTTTAGAGAGTTTTATATAGCACAAACTCGACCTGAAGGTATTGGAGCGCTTTACATGAGCACCAGTTGCGCTACAGAAGTCGTCAAAACATTTGTCACAGGAGAGGTAAACAAAGTCATGAGAATAAAAGGAATGAATAAAGGTTAAACACGAAAGATTGCAGTGGAAAACCACTATTTAATTTTATTTTTCATAGGTAGGCCAGAAATTATATCATGTAAGAGAATGAATAAGACAAAATACACGCAGAATAAAAGGAAAAAAAATCATACGCAGAAGATTCATCTCAGTACGCAAGAACAAACATTTTGTAAACCCGCAATAATGCCAACAACTCACAAGCACACAACATGCACAAACAACCCAGGCGCATATGGAGAACATGCGAACGAATTAATACACGCATGTTTATATTAACCAGTTACACTCATCATCGGCCTAATATATACAGAGTTGCACAGGGGTGGGCACAAATATTAAAGTGTATGTACCCAACACACTAATATTGTACACACACAGACAAAATCTCTTGGCGACACACACACACACACACACACACACACACACACACACACACACACACACACACACACACACACACACACACACACACACACACACACACACACACACACACACACACACACACACACACACACACACACACACACACACACAGTTACTTGAAGGGTGTCATTGATGTCACATAGCAAAACACAAAAAGGCCAGTGCGGAAATGGATGACAGAAAAAGCTGTGATAAAGAGAGTCACGTGATGTTAGGATGAGTTATCCTCACGCCGGTCAGAGGAGGCGTTCAGGTAAGGCCTTCCAGAGCAGAGGGGCCACCAGGGACGAGGAGGGGTCTTCAGGCCGAGATCTGAGGCACTGTGCCTGAGTGTGGCGTGAAGCACCGAGGATTAACAGCTCAACTAGGCCTGGGGGGAGAAGGATCTTTAAAGCGGTGTATAAGATGCACAGTTCCTCCCCCGCACTACTCCTTCCTTTGTGTGAGGGGAGACATTCCAAGAACGGGGACGCAATGCCAACACAGGACAAATTCACGTCTGCGAAGGGGCTAAAAGAGAAGGATTAGGATGAAGGACTGTGGGTAGCACTTAAAGCCACAGGGTACGAATTCAGCACAAAATACATCACCTCGGACACGGGGCAACAAAAAGACAGTGCATAATTTGTGCAGGTGGTCACATGTGGTGGGCACAGGCACTCATTATTGGGGACCTGAACTTAGTTTTTATCATTCGATTTGGACCAAAAGAAAGATAAAGGCAGAAAAGAGAAGGAAATGAGGAAAGACAGATGTGAAAACAGGGACAAAGAAAATAAGCAGGAATGAAAAAGAATCTGAAAGACAAAGACATGACCTGTAGTGGGGCAAGAGAAGGTGGCATGAGGTGGAATTAGGGCTAGATAACCTTGGTATTAGCAACCCCAGCATTCCCCTATCCTAGCAGCAGGCTCCTTAGAAAAACTAACTTGGAGCACAAGCACTTACTTTATTTTTTATTTTTATGAATTAAATATTGACATCAGTCATGTCATTAATTATAGATAGAATTACTTTAGGGCACGAGTTATAGTTACTTGAGATAACTATAACGGGTGAATTTCAGTGTTTTTATTTGTTTAAAACGTTATGTTTTAACTGACATTGTCACCTAACTATAATGTTCCTTTAACCTTTAGTTTTTCAGTAAATATCTATGGTTTCTTTTGTTACAAAATAAGATATTACAATTTTTAACTATGTCACTTCAATCCTTGTTTTTAGTGAATATATCTATTTATATATGTATATATAAATATATATATATATATATATACATATAGATATAGCTATAGATATATATCTACACACACGTGTGTGTGTATATATATATATATATATATATATATCTCTGAATATATATATTCACTAAAAACAAGGATTGAAGTGATACAGTTGAAAATTGTAATATTTTATTTTGTAACAAAAGAAACCGTTATATATATATATATATATAGCTTATCAGAGGTTACTGACAAAGTGGAGGCTCAATCAACAGTAACCCAGCTGTTATCCTACATTTAAAAACAACTGGTTCGGAGCATGGACGTCAATTTTACCAAAATGCCAGGGGTAGTGGAAGTGACATCGCACGCCATTTGACCTTTACTTTAACTCACACACATGCTTACACATACTAACATTCACTCACACACACACAAACACTCTCACCCGCAAGCATGCATACAACATACATTTAACAGTATTTATTTTTACTTACCTTAGCTTCCAGATAGGGTCATATTCCAGCTAAAGTACTCCATTTTATATTACACTAACAGTGAACAATATTGTTCACTATTTGCATTATTAAACAAGCATTTTCAATGCAATAGGTCTCGCATTTGCAATAGTTTAAGCTATTGGCATTATAAATGACAATGTCTTTTATTTATGTTTTAAAAACCAAAACATAAATAAAAGGCATCGTCATTTACAATGCCAATAGCTCAAACTCACATAAATGCGAGACCTATTGCATTGCAAATGCTTGTTTCAATAGGAACCCATATTATGAGATTTTGGCCCTAAAATGTTCTAAGTGTTGAACTGTTGTTTAGTATGGGGAAAACAGTAACTATAACTCAAGCCAAGAAAAGTCTTACTTACCTTGTATTGTGAGAACCTTAGGTGTGGTATCTAGGCATACACCCCCCAGTAATGAATGTAATCTGAAAGTAATCAAAAAGTATCCTAAAAGTCATTACTGTGTAATATACCCTGCTTTTTAAAACCATACCAACCTGTAGTTATTGCAAATTCATCCACAACTGCAGTTCCTTGTGAAGTCTTGCATTTGAGAGTATATTTTACTTACCCGTGCCAAGTCCTGCTTGGTTCTAGAAATAAAACATAAGTATACCTTTTTTATTCTTGCACTCAGAGTGTGCCATCAGTCTTGATTGAGTGAATACAATAAATGCTTAATACATCCTCTGGATAAGCCTAACTGCTCAACCACACTACCACAAAAAGCTGTTAGTACTTACCTAATTTAGCCTCTGCTATACCTCTGGGGACTCCCTGGCTTGTGTGCACACTATACCTTACTTTGGTATAGTATATACAGAGCCAGCTTCCTACACTTATTTACTATTATAATTTAGCACCAAGACACCTCTGGGTATTCGTGCGCTCAATAAATGTTATTAAAATAACATAACATAACAATAAACCTTCATGGTTTGGGCACCATGCTCTGTCATTTTTGTGGAGCCAAACTGGTTTCACTGTAATTGTCATTTGGTGCTGATTCTTGGTCCTTTTATACACTTCCAGTCAATATTAATAGATTCACACAACCAGTGGCGTATTCGGTTTCACAATTACACCAGAACCTACAGATATAAAAACGTGCGCCGGATCACATTAACCTACAACAAAGGTTTTCACACTTTCAGTGTGCAGTACTCTAGGCACAGGCTCACTGCTGCACAATTTATTTCTCCATTATTAGAACTGGAAAATACTGACGTATTGTATGCCATTTCTGATGAAAGATGCCCTTTCTTGGGTTGTATGTCAGAACCACGAATTCCCTAACCACGCATGCCTTAACGACGTGTTCTTAATAATGACAGCGTCTTAACCACGCATGCCTTTACAACGAATTTAGTTGTAATGGCATAATTAGTAAAATCATATGCGTGGTTAAGATTATGCCCTAGTACCTGCCCTGAGTCCTAAAACCCAGTTACCTGCCCGAGTTCTACCCCGACCCTAAAATTGCCCAACCCTCTGCCCTAACTTCTAAAAGCGGACCCCAGCCCTAAAAACAAATCCCATCCCTGCCCTAAAAACACCACAGCCCCCCTGTGCCATGAGCCCTAAAACCCCACCCGAGTCCTAAAGCCCCCCCTGCCCTGAGCCCTAAATCCTTGACCCCAAACCTAAACCCTCCCTTTTGCCCTAAACCCATGACCCCATATTTAAAAAACATCCCACAACACCCGCTTTGAGCCCTTATCTACCCCCGACCCACCCCATCCCACAAAACTACCCCGACCCGCCCCACAGCCCACAAAACTACCCCGACCCCCCCCAGCCCCCACCCTAAAAAAAAAGCCTAGAAAACTACCGCCGACTCACCGCCAGCCCACAAAACTACCCACAATCCCCCAGCCCCCACCATAAAAACAAAGCCCAGAAAACTACCCCGAACCACCCCAAGCCCAGAAACCAACCCCCGCCCTAAACCCTTAAACCTATACCCCATATTTAAAAAGCATCCCAGCCCCCGCCCTGAAAACAAAGCGTACTCACCAGCTCACTTACGACTCTCCACCCAGATCTCCTACTCACTAGCTCACTTCCGACCCACAGACTAGAGCGCTAACTACCACGGACGTCTAAATCACGCATATGCGTGGTAAAGGCATATGCGTGGTTTAGACGTCCGTGATTACGTCTGCGTTGTTCAGCCACGCGTTGTACTGACTGCGTTGTTTAGGCTGTTTCCCCCTACCTTGTAGTTTACGTTATCGTATTCTTAGTTGGGTGGGTGGCGGTATGAAATGCATGGATATGTACGTTTAAAAAAAATATATCTTACTAAAGGAGAATGTAGATCGTTCATATCCATCCACTCAGCATATCCCCATTCCGTTGTTTAGTTGTGTTCTGTGCAGCCCATTAATCCGAATATGACCTATGTACCTGCTTTATACTTGTTTAGCTATGGATTTACTGATGTGTGTTTTACTTGTTTGTAGTGGGTCTTGGAGACACTGTAAACATTCTCCAGTTCGTTGCAATGCAAACAATTAATATCATGTTTATCATGTTTACTTGCCAAATGTGCCACTCTACATAGCTGCCAAGGTTTCAGATTGCTTATGTGTGACATTTTCATAATTTCAATGTAATTATGAGTGACATTCAACAACTATGAGTGACACTTTCTCACAAACAGAATAATGTCACCCACACTTAGCAGTTGCATGGCATAGCCCACTGCCTAGGTCGGACACCTGTTGCTGGGCGGGGCAGCTGAGAAAAAACAAGTTACTTACCTGTACACTGTTGTTCTCCAGTATTGATATCTTTTATAGATTCACATGCTTGAATCTTCCCCGTCGTCATGGTGGGAGTCCCACGGTAACAGTAAAATAGCAGTATAAAGCTAAAAGGACAATCTCCCTTGAGAATCAACAGTATTTAGTAACCAGCTAACCTCATTAAAGAACATCCAAACTCCAGCCAATCACATCGAAGACCCCTGAGTATCCATACCTCAGATTTCGAGCACGAGTGCAGTTAGTCAAATACAAGAGGTATGGAAGGGTGCACCTGTAAGGGGAGGATGGAGGGCCGCATATGAATCTATAAAAGATATCAATACTGGAGAACCACAGTGTACAGGTAAGTAACTTGTTTTTTCTCCAGTATTGTATCTTTATAGATTCACATGCTTGAATCGGACTAGTAAGCAGTACATAATAACAATTGGAGGTGGAAAAAAAAAAAAACAGGTGAGCCATCCCACCATGCGACATAATGCCATCACCTAAAGTGAACCAATGAACTTAACTTCCGCGGATATAAAATATACATATATATACAAATCAATAAGATTTGGCGGAGATAATAATAACCAAAATAGTAATAAACATAATAATAATAAGAATTCTTAATAAACCTCAGTAACTGAGGCCTACCTTAAGCGAACAGACAACGAAGAGCCGCTTGGCCATCCGTAGCATCCGTCTTTCGCAAAGTATCCAGGCAGTAGTGCCTTGCGAAGGTATGGACGCTTGTCCATGTTGTTGCCCTGCAGATGTCCGATAGGGACACAACGGCAAATAGGGCCGAGGACGTTGCCATCTTCCCCGTGGAATGGGCAGTCACTTTAGAAGCAAGTGGGCGACCTGCCCTTTCGTGGCAGTAGGTTATAGTAGAAGAAACCCAACGAGCAATTGAAGCTCTAGACAAAGCCTGACCCTTCCTAGAGGCAGAGAAGGCGATGAGCAGTTGAGTAGATTTGCAGAAAGATTTAGTCCTTTGAAGGTAAAACTTCAAACATCTTTTGATGTCCAAGGAATGCAGAGCTCTCTCCGCTGGTGTAGACTGAGCAGGAAAGAAAGAAGGCAGGACTACAGGTTCATTCAGATGGAATGTTGGGAGTACCTTGGGTATGAATGAGGGATTAGTGCGTAGCACCACTCTATCCTGCTGGAATTGAAGGTAAGGTTCTGTTGCTCTGAAGGCCTGAATTTCACTAATACGTCTAGCAGACGTGATGGCTAAGAAGAAAGGCACCTTCCAAGATAGAAATTTTATGTCACATTTGTGAATTGGCTCGAATGGCGCTTTCATGAGATGAGACAACACAATGTTCAATTGCCAGAGCACCGGAGCAGGCCTAACCGGCAGGTAGGCTCTGAAAAAGCCTTTCATGAATCCCTACACCAACCTGCAGGACCATAGGGACGACTGGCTTGAACGTCTCCTATACCTTGAAATTGCGGCCAAATGTACTTTCACCGAAGAATGAGAAAGGCCAGCTTTTGCTAGCGACAAGAGATATGGCAAAACCTCCTCTGGAGATGAAGAGAGCAGATGGCACGAGTGAATCGATTACCAGCGGCAGAATCTTTTCCGTTTGGCTGAGTAACACTTGACCGTGGAGGAAGCACAAGCCTTGTTAAGAATGGAACGGCACTCCTCAGAAATATCTATGTCCCCAAACTCAGTGTGGTGAGGAGCCAGGCCCACAAGTGAAGAGATTGAATTTGCGATGAATCAGATGGCCTTGGCCCATAGAAAGTAGACGTTCGAAGGATGAAGACATACTGGAGAGGTCTTTGATAGGGGAAACAGCTCTGTGAACCAGTATTGCCTTGCCCACGCCAGGCAACGAGAATGATGCGGCAAGGTTCTCGTTTCATTTTTTGTAGGACCTTGGGTATCAGTGGGAACAGAGGGAACGCGTAGGCAAACATCCCTTCCCAGGAGAAATGGAAGGCGTTCGCTAGGGAACCTGGCTGAGGGAATCTGCTGGCGTAGAACTCGCATTTATTGTTGAGTAATGTAGCAAACAGATCCAGGGTTGGCGATCCCCAACACTGAAAAATTCTTCCGAGTTGAATGGCATCCAATTCCCATTCGTGACACTGCTTGGAATCTCTGCTGAGCGAATTGGCCCATTCATTGAGCACCCCTGGAACGTGTTGAACTTGTAATGAGATATTGTGGTGAATCAACCAATTCCAAATTCGTTGCACCAGACTGGAGAGAGCCGGAGATCTCGTCCCTCCTTGTTTCTGCAGGTAAAACATTGTGGTTGTGTTGTCCGTGCGGACAAGGATTGAAGAACCTTTTATCCTTGGAAGGAAGGAACGTAGCCCTAGAAACACTGCTTTCAGCTCCAACAGGTTGATGTGGCCTAGAGATTCCTGGTCCGACCACTTCCCCTGAACCTGAAGCTCCTGGAGGAGAGGTACCCATCCCTCCATGGAGGCGTCAGTTGTCATAACCATCAAAGGCTCTGGTGGAAGGAAGGATAGGCCTTGTGAAAGATTGCTTTTGACTTTCCACCATGACATCGCCCTGATCATCTGAGGCGTGACTGATATAGTGTCCTCGAAGGAGCCTTGAGCTTGTACTCACTGGGCGTCGAGCTGTTTCTGAAGAGGCCTCATTTGCAACTGACAGTGAGGAATCAGCGGAATGCAAGATTACATCATCCCCAACATTGATTTGTAAATCCTCACAGAAACGAACATTTTTTGAAGAAAGGGACTGAGCCAGCTTTAGAAGACGAGAAATTCTTTCCTCTGTGGGAAAAGCCATTGAGAGGTCGGTGTCTAATCTCACTCCCAGAAACACCAGAGACCTGGAAGGAAGGAGTGAAGACTTCTCTTTGTTGAGATTGAGACCCAGAGAGTGAAAAAGGCGAAGACAGGCATTGGTGGTCTGTCTTGCACCTTGAAATGTCGGAGCCTTGATCAACCAATCGTCCAGGTAGGGAAAAACCTGGTGACCGGAACGCCGGAAAAAGGCTGCTATTGGCGCCAAGCATTTGGTGAATGCCCTGGGCGCAGACTTTAGCCCGAAGGGCAGCACCTTGAACTGGTAGTGGCACCCTGCCACTTGGAACCTGAGAAAACTACGGTGCTTTGGATGAATAGGAATTTGAAAATACGCATCCAGAAGATCCAGAGAGGTCATGTAATCCCTGAATCCAAGTGAAGGAAAATCTCCTGGAGCGACAGCATCCGAAATGGTTGGCTTTTGATGAACTTGTTCAACAACCCGAAGTCCATGACCTGCCTCCATTTTCCAGTTCTTTTCTTTATGAGAAAAAAGTGGGAGCAGAATCCCAAGTGCTGACTGCGTGGTACTATCTCGATTGCCTGCTTGTCGAGAAGGAGTTTTATTTCCCTTTTGAGAAGCGCCAGATGGCGGTGAGCAGTCTTTCTTGGGGGATAATCCTGAGGTTGTTGAAGAAATTCTAGGGTGTGACCGTGATTGAAAACATCTAACACCCATCTGTCGGACAAAATGGAGTTCCATTGCAGAAAGAATTTGGAGCATTCTTGAGCCGAATGAAGTGGGACTGGGGTGGCGGGTGCCTGATGAGTCATTATTTCCTGCCTGCATCATGGGATTTTCCTCCTGAAGCGGGACGTCTTCGAGTTGGAGCTCTGGAGTAAGTTGGAGCTGGCGTCTGCCGAAAGGACTGGTAATAAGGTTGAAAACGCTGTTGAGGCTGGGTCCCAGCTGTGAATTGACCTCTTCCTCTTCGCCGAAAGGAAGAGAACCTTCTCTGTTGTAAATTGGCTAAGGATTTCACCGTATCCGTGTCCGATTTGATAGCCTGGAGTGCTTCATCAACATACTTGCCTAACAGATTCTCTCCGTCAAATGGCATGTCCAGCACCTTCGCTTGGACTTCTGGGCAAAATGTTGTAGCTTTCAGCCAACCCTGCCCCCGCAACACTGCAGCACCTGCCATCTGCCTAAAGGCGGTGGAAGCAATGTCCATAGCCACATCAATGGCTTCCGATGAAGCTCTCACCCTCTGAAAGGATCTCCTTTGCCTCCTTTTTCTTGTCTTCTGGCAGGAATTCCAAAAAAGGCGCGATGTCTGACCACATCTGCCTATCGTACCTTCCAAGGATGGCCATTGCATTGGAGGCTCTGATGGCTGTAGCAGCCAGCGAGGAGAATCTCTTCCCAATATTGACCAAACAACGCACTTCTTTGTCTGGCGGGGTGGTACATGGAGAAGCAGGGTTTTTTTTAACTTCTCTGAGCAGCCTGAATTATTACCGAATCAGGCTTCGGATGGCCGATGAGACATGCCGGAGAGTCTTCTGGCGCCTGGTACTTCTTATCCAGCTTTGGAATGACTGCTGGCACAGACGCTGGATTCTTCATTAACTTGATACCTTCCTGCCACAAGAAGTCGATAATAGGGATTGCCCTAACAGAACGTTGTGTGGAAGCCTTAAAATCGTACAAAAAGCATTCTGCTTGCTTGATGGGCATTGGAAGGTCAAAGCATTTTGATGCTCTCTCAAGCAGATCGTGGAAGCCGCCGATATCCGCAGGGGGAGAGTCAGTCAGTGGCAGCGTGGGAGAAGGCAGTGTATGCGCTACAAAATCCATCCACTCGGCATGGACATCAGTGTCCAGTGTCCCTCTTCCAGTTGATGGTCTCCACTGTCCGATGCCCTAGTGGAGATCTGCAGAGGAGGAAGGGACTTTTGTTTTGGTGGTGTCAGTGGGGTTTTCTGAACTGCAGTCATGGCAGGCTCCTCCTGCCGAGAAACTGGTTTTTGGACCACATTGGCTTCAGGGAATCGCTTATAATGGTCATCTAGCATCAAACGTAAGTCAGTGACCAGTGACATTGGCACATTAATGAAAGGTTCTTGATGGTCTTCCTCCTCCTGCTCATAATATGGGTAGTGCTCCTGGAAGGTATCCAGGCATTGCGCACCTGAGCGTCTATCCGAAAAGGAATAGACACCTTCAAAGTAAGCCGAAGGGTTATCTGGCTGATCTTCATCAGATTCCTGGCACTTTACTCTCAGTTGAGAGGGGCTGTAGGCAGGGCCAAACGGAACTTCATCCTCCGATTCCTGAGAATCCAGGAGGCGAGAAGGAGGCAGAGGAGATATTTTTGAAAAGTCTTGTAATAGAGATTTTGAGACTGGCATGTCCATTTTCCTCACTGACAGGATAGTCGATGGGATCGTCGACGGGGTCGTCACTAGAGACTGTGTTGACGGAGTGGAAGTATCCGTCGGCGGGGCGGAGACACTCGACGGCGCAGCACACAATTGGACCGTCGACGGTGAAGCTCTCGTAGATGACGAACTCCTCACCGAAGCAGTCGACGAAATCACTACTTCTGTCGACGAGACAGCCGTCGCCGTCTTCACCGTTGAGGTCGTTGATGTCGCTGATGAAACCGTCGACGGAGTCTTCCTTTCGACGGTCGTAGGCGGAGAATGCCTCGTCGACGGGTCCGACGACGGGCGGATTTTTTGTGAGGAAGTGGCGCAGAAGGAGGAGCAGAACCAGATCTTTTTTGGGTCTGAGAAGAGCCAGGTTGCTCTTTTTGACCTCTCTTTTCCACTGAAAACTACTTGCTCAGATCTTTGTTTTTTCGGATCTCTCTGACCAGAAGAAGGATCTTCTTCCTTCATTTTCTTTGAGGAGGAATGAGGCCCCTCCTCACTCTCCGAGTCAGAATCCCTCATAGATCTTTTCTTCTGAAGCCAAATAAGAAGCCTTCCCTCACGATCTTTGAGGGTATTTGATGAAAAAGTCCAGCAGTGCTTACAGTCTTTAGGTTTGTGCTCAGGATAAAGGCAATATAAGCACTCCTTATGAGGGTCCTCTAAGAAAAGCCTGGACTTTCCACAAGACTTGCAGGGCCTGAACAGCCCTTTTTTAGACTCTGACATTCTGTAGAAAATACAGAAACAAGTAGTAAACTCACTTTCTAGCAGCACCTCAGTTAAAGAAAAGGTTGAGGAAAGAACTGCCAGCTGAAAGTTGAAGAGTTCAAAGAAGAAACACTGACTGAGCAGAGCTCAGGGAGACTCCTTAACACACGACATGCGGTAAGAAATCTGAGGTATGGTGGCTCTGCAGGGGGTGGATACTCAGGGGTCTGCGATGTGATTGGCTGGAGTTCGGATGTTCTTTAATGAGGTTAGCTGGTTACTAAATACTGTTGATTCTCAAGGGAGATTGTCCTCTTAGCTTTATATTGCTATTTTACTGTTACTATGGGACTCCCACCATGACGACGGGGAAGATTCAAGCATGTGAATCTATAAAAGATACAATACTGGAGAAACAATAAATTAAACAGAGATACCCTGCCTTAGCCAGCCTGAGCCTCCTTAGCTGGCAACCAATCAAATTAATGGCATGATCAGATCATGATCAATTGACCAGGTCTGTCCAGGCTCTCTGCCACATAGGACCCAAGGCCGACTGACTACAGGATGGTAGAGGGGCCACAGCAGGGATCTTCTCCCTGTACAGATCTCCAATTAGGCCCCTCTCTTACAGCAGTTTAGACTGACCCAGTTTTTGTCATGTATTTAAAAGCTTCGTTTTGCGGCTGGACATCCTCATCTGTTTAATACTATGATTTAAGTAGGGGTACTTTGTTACATTAATTTGGCGAGTGTGTGGTTTTGTGTTCCGGTCTTCAAATCTTCAAAAGTTTGTTTGGCTTGCATATGAGTTTCTGTGATAGCAGAAAATTTCAACGTCATAATATAATGAGATTCTTATACCTCCCGCTGTACACTATTGTCATCTTCTGGCCTTTGAAAAACAAGATCAGGTCTTATGGGTCCGTCCCAGCAAAACGAGAACTGAAACTAGGCGGCTTTATCGCACTTCCGGACACAAATCTTTTGCGCCACAATCTCAGGCATTGCGGTAATGCGAGAAAATTACGGGCAATACGTTATTGTAAAGCGAGAAGCGTGGCGCTTGGCAGGGCTGACTCTAAGCAATCCGCTGATCAGCATTTAGCAGGTTTAGTAAACTGCCATTATGGCATTTTTTCTGCAGCGTCCTCATGCTTTAATTTGGCGATAGAACAGGCACTGGTTTCCTTTATGGAAAAGTTAGAGAGGCACCAAGGCCAGGTTCCACTGTTAAGGTTAGTGCAATGCCTGCAAAAAGCAATGATGTATATACTGCAGACCAAAATGGGGCATGAGTAGTTAATGTGCAGGATGCTTCTTTAGAGCCGTTGCTTAATATTCAAGCGGTTGCTGAATATTCACATTACTGTATAGTAGAAAACATGGCCGCTCTGGTATTTGTCCAGCCCAGCGCGTTAAATGTGTGCACTTAGTATGTTAAGCCATTTTATATTAAGCCAAAACCTGAGGTATACATTACGATCAAACAATTTAACAGTACTGGTATGATTCACGAGAGTAGAAATTTCACATTCAAGGTAAAAAATGTTGCACCGCTTACTGCATTGTCGTGAGGTTCTGCTCGTTAGGCCTGTAGTGGTGGCAGACTATTGTTTGCAAACGTTTGTCATTTATGGCTTATTACACCTTTGCTTGCAAATTAATAATTATTTTGTTGATTTAAACATACTTTGTCATTCTGTGTTTTATCATTAAGATTTTGCACTGAACTGCAAATTAAATGAATATTACAACTATAGGCCTCTCTGCGCCTCGAAGCTAGTTCCGTCCCCTTCTACTTTTCTTTTTTGTCTCATCTCTGTGCTAGCTGCCTTTGCCCCTCGATCCTCATGGAACTCCCTCTAGTTCATTTCTCTTTCCCCAATGTATTCTTCATTTCTCACCACAAGTCGCCCTGTCTCGTTCCCCCCCCATGCCTCCCTCTTTTTCTCTGTGTTCCTTCTTCCACCGCCCGCAACCCACTGTCGTTCCTCTCTTCCACACCTTCATCTTTCCCCAAGTACCCACTTTGTTACCCCTGCCCAGCCTTCCTTCCTGGCGGCTTCTCGTTTGCATGGCTGGGGCTTGCCTAGAGACAAAAGGCTGTCTATACTGAAGACTCATCTTCTTTACAATCCTCTTAGCTTCTATGTCAAAAGAAGGTTGGGTGACAATGGAGCCTTAATTATAGTCTTTCTATGTCATAGAAACTCAAGAAGGACTGTAATGAAGGCTGCCTTGCTAGCCAACTTTTGACATAGAAATTAAAACAGGACTATACTGAAGACAAGGTAACTAACCTTCAATATAAACAGTCCTTCATTTCTTACATTTGTATCACTAAGGCGTTTACACTGCATGTGTAAGCACATTTCACCCAGCACCTTTTGGCCTGTTTATTTTTGGTTCTTTATAAAGCGACTGAATGCTGTGTCCTTCCGGGTCTCAGTCTCGACAGTAATTAACAAGCATTAGTAAATGCATGAGGTTTCGCCTATGTGATTAATAATAAGCTATTTAAGTTGTAGCTTGCTGTGTAGTTGTACAATATAACTTACAGAAAGTCTGTTTAAGTGTTATGACTTGTTTATGTACAAAAGGCAATATATTGTTCTGTTACTAGTGGTATTATAAAGTGGGGCGGTTATGTAAAAGGTGGAGGGCAAAGATAAAAACTCATGTAACTGATAAGTAGGCTTGAAAGTGGTGCACCTATGGGGAATATAGGTAAAGAGTTGATGAAAAACCATACAAGTACAGCGTAAGTTCTGTTTTTGCAAACCCAAAAAACAAGATTACGAAAACTAGATGAAAAGGTGTTGTTTGGTTATTGTCCATTGTTAAGATAAACAAATGAAAATTAACTTAAATTTTTTTCAAATGAGCATTTGAGCAGTTGTGCAATATAAGTCAAAGAAACACACTGAAAGTGAGATTGTTTTATTGACATGGGCTAGTTTTCTTTTATTACAGATTTCTCTTAGTTTTTATTTTTATTCTGCATTGTACATTTTTGTTTATTCTGAAAAAACAAACATGAACATAAACTCTGAAACATTCATGGTCATATAGTAAATATTTGCACTTGCTTAAGTTTAAAAAGTATCGCTCAATTACTAGGCTGCTTATTTATATGGCCAATGGAAAATACAGCAAATGATATAACGTTTTTGGTGCTAGAACAATACAATCTGCACAGTAAAGACCAGTACGACAAAAAGCCAGTCTTAACCATCTACCTGCTTACTAAGCTAAACGCTCGGTGTTAAAAAAGTGTAGAACTCACACCAGAGAAGAATAAAACTTTTTTTGAATGTAAAAGTAATCCCAAAAAATAGATACCTTCCAAAAAAAAAAAAAAAAAAAACGAACAGCAGTTCAAACCCCTATACAGTCACCAAACATGCTTGCTCACAAAGACAACCTTTGACGCAATGCAACAACAATGCCCAGTAGCTGGAATTTTCGAATTCACTGCTCTTGAAACTATGCAGCCTCCCTTCCCAGCCAGTAGAAGGAACAGGCTGTAATCACAAAACTCGAGGAATACTTTTAGAACAGGCATATGACTGTGTTTACAGTCCAAGACTCTGTGGCAGCTGTCTGGCGCTGTAATGTTATACAGAAATTGTCCCCAAGGATAAAGGAGGTTAAAACATCCCTTCAGAGCACCACGGAACGTACTCATGTAAAGCACTGCAATAACTTAATTCGGGTTACACTACATAATGCGCCAACAAACACATGAGACAGAAAAAAACAATTCTATTAGCGACAAACACATGACAGAAAAAAATGCAATTTTATTAGCGGAACAATATCAAAGAATGTGAAAATTAGTTAAAAGTTCCATCCACTAAAGCAGAGTTAAACAAGTATGTTTTACATGCTCGCAGCCAGGGGGCGATAAGTATTGGTAAAGAGTAAACGCTGTGCAGCCTTAACGTAAAATAAAAAGTTCCACAACCTTTGGGCCCAGTGCCACTGCACCTGCTGCACCATTCAAATCATGAACCCTATTGCCGGCAAGGTAACTGCACTCGTGACTGGCTGTTTAGTAGTAAGATAACAATATTTGGTGTTTAGAGGGGTTCCTAGAGCTTTGGGCCCCGGTGTAGCTGCACCTGCTGCATCACTGAAATCATGACTCTAGTGCCTGCAAGGCAACTTCACTTGTGACTGCCTGTTTAGAAGTTAAATATAGCAATATTTGGTGTTTAGAAGAGTTCTGACAACTTTCGGCCTGGTGGCGCTGCACCCGCTGCACCATTCAAATTAGAGCCTGCAAGATAACTGCACTTGTCTGCTTGTTTAGTTGTAAAATATAACAATAATTGGTGTTTAGTGGGTGCCTAGAGCTTTTGGTCCCAGTGCCACAGCACCTGCTGCACCATTGAAACCATGACCCTAGTGCCTGCTAGTTAACTGCACTTATGACTGCCTGCTTAGTATTAAAATTTAGCAATAATCTGTGTTTAGGGGGGGTCCCTAGAGCTTTAGACCACGGTGCCAATGCACCTTCTGCACCATTCAAATCATAACCCTAGTGCCTTTAAGATAACTGCATTTGTGACTGCCTATTTAGTAGTAAAATATAGCAATAGTTGGTGTTTAGAAGAGTTATGACAACTTTTGGCCTCAGTGCCACTGCACCATTTCAATCATGACCCTATTGCCTGCAATGTAACTGCACTTGTGACTGCCTTTTAAGTAGTAAAATATAGCAACTTTAGGTGTTAAGTGGGGTGCCTAGAGCTTTTGGTCCCGGTGTCACTGCACCTGCTGCACCATTGTAATCATGATCCTAGTGCCTGCTAGATAACTGCACTTGTGATTATCTGTTTAGTAGTACAATTTAACAATCTGTGTTAAGAGGGGTCCCTAGAGCTTTTGGCCCCGGTGCCACTGCACCTGCTGCACCATTTAAATCAAGCCCCTTTTAACTGAAAGGTAACTGCAATTGAGACTGACTGTTTAGCAGTAAAATATAGCAATATTAGGCGTTGAGGGAAAGATAAAATCTAAACAGTATGCAGCGTTAACCAAAAGAAAAGAAGTTCGAACCACAAACGCATATGGGAATGAGTAGTTGGGCCACGGGAAACTGATAAGAGAGACACGGAAGGGAGAACAGGCTACAACCAATAGAAACGGAGGAAAGTAAACTGGCAAGCATACGGACCAATAAAAAGTGAAGGCGGGATGCAAGTCCTTTTTAAGATATATTAAAAACAATAGATTCCATAAGCACAGCGCAAGAAATCCATGTTTATGGGCGTCCGGTGGGCTCTCCCAGCATTATGCACTGGAAAGGGCACATAGGGTGCCAGAAGGGCCTCTACAGCCCGGAAAACCGCCAAGACCAGTAATTGCAAGATAACTATATTATAAAGACCAGGACCATATCCTAGCGCAGGCATGTGCAAACTGTGATATCTTTGAACAGAATCAGAGAGTAATGATATTCCCTGATTTCTCTAGGTAAGTACAATAACAAAGGGCCGCTTTTACAGAGGTCACGAGGTATCTTCGTGATGGGGGGATTACATATGCAATGTTGTTTCCTCCTACGTTATGTGTTGCATATGGCTGTGAGGCACTGTATTTTACTTCGCCCCTGCTGGTTTGAGTGGATAGATCAGCTTCCCTGGAGGGAGGGTGCACGGCCCAAGAACAAGAAGCAAATAGACGGTCTGATAGTGGGGAAGGAAGGGTGAAGGTGCAGTCCCCTCTAGGCTACAAGCTTGTCAGGAGCAAAAAATAGATCGAGAGGTGGCAGGTCGTAGAGGAACTGCAAGACAATCCCTTACACAAAATACAGAGGAAGAGAAGGGAACGGAAACAGATGAATCTAGCACATCTAGTTCTGAGTCAGGGATGATTCTGTCGCATGTCACACGAGGGCACTTCTGATGATATTTTATAAAGAAACAAAATAGACAATGTAATTTCAAAAAGTGCTGCGGAAGAGTTGTGAGAATATTGGAAAATATTGTAATTGTAGGAAATAGGGTGGGCGACTTCATTTTGAATGGGAGGTGGATGGTGTGAAGGGTGGCGGGTGTATGGGCATAACCCATTATACGTAGCATGGAAAGAGGGAGTTTTTTAGTTTGGATCTGGGTGAGTTCCTTCTTGTCCTGGGGTTGGAGGGTTGGGGAGTTTGGTTTGCGTTACATAGGTTAGGAAGTCTATTGGTACATTATGCAAAAGAGGGGAAAAAGAAAAGTAATCTGACGTTGTACAATTATAAGAGTTGGAATGTACGGGGAATGAACAGCATGACTAAGCGCTATATAGTCCATGCATATTTAAAAAGACAGGGAGTGCATGTTGCATTACTGCAGGAGACCCATCTCTCAGCCTCAGAAAGGGAAGCATTATGAAAGAAATGGCGGGCCAGTTGTATGCCACAGCATACTCTGCTTTCGCAAGGGGGGGGGGGGTTGATATGGGTTCGCCATGTGTGTGCCTTTTCAGAAAACAGGAGAATTAATTGATTCAGAAGGAAGGTATGTTTTGGTGTTGGGGCGCTTGGCTGGGTGGGACTTAACAATAATGGGGGCCTATGCTCCTAACTCTGATCAGGATGGGTTTCTTACGGGATTGTCGAGGATATTGGCACCATACATGACACACAGTATCCTCATAGGAGGAGATTTTAATTGTATTGCTGACACAAACCAAGCTAGATCACACCCAGCCCTGATGGCTTCGTCAGTGCATCAGGTGACTAGGCAATTTAGAAACTGGCAACAAAGATGGTGATTAGTGGACTCGTGGAGGTGTATGCATCCAAAAAATAGAGATTATTCATACTTTTCAGGGCTGCATGATCTGCATGTGCGATTGGATACATTTTTGTGTCATCCTGGAGTGCACAGTGAAGTTGGAAATGTGGAGTATTTATGCAGAACAATCTCTGACCATAATCCTGTTTTACTATCAGTGGGGAGAAATAGAGAATGGGCATGAATACCAGACTGGCGCTTGCACGTGGAAGAGTTGGAAGATCCAGTGTTCCGGGATGTTATTGAAAAGGCAGTGGTAAATTATTTTAAGGAAAACAAAGCTACTACTGTGTCCCCTCTGACAGAGTGGGATGCCTTCAAGGTTGTTATATGTGGGCGCTGTATAGCAGAGATAGTGAGGCTTAGACGCACCCTTGTGAAAGATTGATAAACATGAAAAAGTGCTGTGAGAGCTAGAGTTTGCAAGACCAGGAAAACCAGAGTTGAAACAGCAGCTTTAGGATGCAAGGGAGCAAGTAACGGTTGATATACAGAAATTGCGTAGTGTTTATTATAGAGAGTATATGAAAAGGGCCAATGCGGAACGAGGCAAGGCGGGTACTTTGTTTGCCTGGCTCACAAACCCTAAGAGTAGGGGCGCACAGATACTGGAAATAGATTCTGAGGAGAGCACATGCGTCTATACACAGGAAGCCATCAATAGAAGATTTAGTGAATTTTATGCAAGTTTATATGCTATGCCATTGGAGAGCTTCCACCAGGTTTTATTAATGAGTGTTTAGAGCAAATAGATTTCCCTAAGATTACAGTGGGGGAAAAAAAGACATGGGTGGGGAAGTAACTATTCAAGAAGTGAAAGCTGCCATAAAGCATATGGCAAGAGGGAAAGTCCCTGGAAGAATTGGCACCGAGACTGGTTAATCTTTACTTGGCAGCCCAAAAGGCAGGGCGACTGCCCCACACAACTGCAGAAGCAATAGTGATCCCATTGTTAAAGCCAGAAAGAGCCTCTGAGAATGAACGGGCTTATCGCCCACTTTCTATGCTAAATCTGGATTACAAGATATTACGTAGAGTCTTGGCAATGCGCCTATCTCCATTAATGCCTAGGATAATACATACAGGCCAGTCTGGGTTCATTCCGGGAAGGAATACGTCTCATAATGCTGGGAGGGTACTGGCGATCATGGATTCGGATTTTGCAGAGAAGGAAAAAGGGGTGATTGCAGCAATTGGCTTTGAAAAGGCATTTGATAGTTTACGTTGGGATTTTCTTTTTGAAGTGCTCAATCAGATGGGATTGCGAAACCAATTTATTGCATGGGATAGTCTTCTGTATGCTTAACCAAGAACAGCAGCAACCCTTATGTCCATGTAAACATGGGTATCAAGTAATCCATGGAACAAATGTTCACATGGAACTCCTTTCAGAGAATAATTCACAGTAGCACATAAAATTCTGTGTGGACCTAATCTTTACACTAACATTCTTAGATAAATCATCACTAATATTTAGTTAAAAAATATATAGAGCACCAGCCAGTATTTCTAAGTCACTTCGATTCAGCCGAACCAAGTTTTATTTGAAAAGTTAAATAGTCAAGGTATTCATCAAAAAAGCACTTTGTGAGTAATAAGAAATCTCATTTCAAAAGGAAATGGGAAATAAATAGATCCACAGTCAAACTGCTCTCCCAGTCAGAGATGCATAGAATTCACTGCATCTGATTGGGAGAGCAGTTTGAGGAAGAACACATCCTGACCCTATTATGCAGGGCATCCTATTTTCATATATTTGATCAGGCCCATGGAAGAAGTAGGGGACAATTGCCCCTCACAAGTCGGCAGCAGGAGCCGCACTAACCATCCTGGCCCAATACTTGTTGCTATTCCAGAGTGGGTCCGAACCAAGTGGATAGGACCCTTTACACATTCAGTCAACCCCAGGTTATTACAGTCCTGATGAGACCCTGGTATTTCTTAAAGGGTTGAAATGCCGTCAACATATATAGAGACAAACTGTTCCTCTATAACTGACACACTGATTTATCTCCTGTGTCTTTTACTGTATTGAATATAATTGCCTGTCTTTTAAAGAAAGTAACCAATATATTGCTTATGCTCACATTATCTCTTCACTGTGTTTTCTTTGGTTCCATTTATTTCTCTCTTTTCCTTTTGAAATTAAATTTCTTATTACTCACAAAGTGCTTTTTTGATGAATACCTTGAGTCTATATAACGGTTTTCAAATTAAACTCAGTTCAGCTGAATTGAAGTGACTTAGAAATACTGGCTGGTGCTCTATATATTTTGTAACCAAATATTAGTGATGATTTAACTAAGAATTTTAGCATAAAGATTAAGTCCACACAGAAATTTCTGTGCTACTGTGAATTATTCTCTGAAATGAGTTCCATGTGAACACTTGTTCCAAGTCTTCTGTATGCAGCACCTACTGCTAATGTCAAAACGGGTAGGCATATTTCAGAAAAATATGTAATGGAAAGAGGGGCTCGACAAGGGTGCCCGCTCTCGTCATTACTATTTGCAATTGCTATGGAGCCATTTGTTAGTTGGGTGAGGACAGGAGGGGTTTACAGGCGTCTGGAGGTGCAAAGTGTGCAACATTATTCAGCATTATATGCAGATATGTTGTTATTTCTCAAAGACTCTAATATTGATTTGCCATATCCTATAAACCTCTTTGATCGGTTGAGGCAAGCTTCAGGGTTATGCATCAACTGGTATAAATCATATTTGATCCCATTACAGAAGGATGTGCCGCAGCCTGTGGATCTGAGGGGGCTTAATCGGGAGGGAATGTGTCTAAAATACTTGGGGGTAAGATTATATCATGGTCCTACTGATTTAGTGGAGGGTAATTTTGGTGTGGCGATTATACGTTTACGGAAAAATGTAGATTTCTGGAGAACGCTACCGCTTTCAGTTTCAAGACAAACAGTAGCATAAATAATGGTGTTGCCCCGATGACTTGACTTCTTCACAACATGGCCCATGGTGATACCATGTAGAGTATTTAGGGAAATTGATTCTCTGTTGGTTTCTCTTATATGGGGAACAGGTAGGCGGAGTGGCATTGGCAAAGTTACAACGGCCCACTAGACAGGGAGGATTAGCTGCCCCAGAAATGGAAAGCTATTTCCTAGCAGCACAGTTGCAATGGTTTACACAATTAATTTATTCACAAAGATATTGAGGGGAGGTAAATTTGGATATAAAACCAGATTTGGATGTGCTGTATAGAATACTCATGGCTCCTTGTCAGAGGACCAATGCAGGCAATGCCCACTGCATGGAAGGTTGTGTGGCACTGTTGGCATTGTGCGCTTCAACAAACTCATACTCAGAGGGCCTGTGCCCTGGGCATTCCGTTGGGAAGTTTGGAACAAATCATTTAGGGGGGAAGATTGTGGGCTTAGCGCAGAGGGCAAATAATGGGGTGCATACGATAGATTTGAATAGTGATGGGGTGATATTATCATTTGAGGAATTTTCTGCTACTTTTGAGATCCCAATAGGAAACTTTTTGTTGCATCGAGCGGTGCTCGCTAAATTGCGCAATAATTGGGGTATGGGTTTAGTAGAGCCACAAATATATAGTGCTGGTCAAATACTGTGTACCACGACAGATCGTATAAAGGCGGTGACATGCCTTTATCAGGCATTAAGAAGTGATATGCTAACGCCTCATGTGGGTCTAAGAGAAAAGTGGGAGGAGGATTTAACACAGAGGCGCATTTAATACCAGAGTTGGAATGATCTAAGATTCTTGCAAATTCAAACACTATATCTAGAAATGTAAGATTTACATTGATACATTTTTTCTACTTGCATAGGCATTATCCAACTCTTGGAAAAACAGCTCGAATTTGTCAGACAAATGAGACATGCCCAAGATGTGGTGAACTGTTACACATGGTATGGTCATGCGCATTATTAGTGGAATACTGGAGGGAAGTAGTATTCTGTATAAATGAGGCAACACAGATCAATTGAGCGCTCTCTTATAGTCTGTCTACTGGGGGGATTTCCCAGACCTGCAAAGTGTAAAAATACTAAAGGATTTTCTGATTTAGCTTTGGTACTTGCTAGACGAGAGAATACCATGAACTGGAAGGCGCCCAGGCCCCCAAGGGTAGCAATATGGAAAGCGGAGTTGGTTTGCTCGGCTTGTTATGAGAGTGCACTACTGTATAGTGATACAAGGAAAGGAAGAGGGTCAATTGAAGGAGTATGTGCATGGGATTATTTATTAGATTCCCTTAAAAAGTTAGAAAAAAGTGATGAATCTGGGAAAGAAAAGGGGGAAAAATGTATTTTGCAAAATAAATGTATTGTATACATACTGTAATGGGGACTGGAATTAAGGGAGGGTGGTGGTAGTGGCAGTAAGTTGTTTAATATTGTTATGTATGTTTTATTATAAATGCTAATAAAATTTGTTTACAAAAAAAAGTAATCTATGTCAAAGATTCGGTTCTTGTTTATATTCCACATGTTATTTAATCGTGCACTCCCTAAGGGTGTTAGCTATTTACAGGATGTTGTGTTTTTCAATTTTTTTTCATGTAGAATATTACTCTTGTATAGTTACCTCCGGGTGTTTATAATGCCCATGATTGAGAGCACTAAAGGTGAGGCTGAAGGAAGTGCGAATATCTCACAATGCCTGTCAGTGGGTCAGAAAGGTGTTCAGAATACATGGTCATCCAATCCTTGGCCTCTCTGCAGAGCGCACAGAGCAATGGTCACCTATTTCAGTTGCAATTGTAATTCTGTGCAAATGTGTGTGAAGATTCAGAGTTCTCAGAACTATGGCAAGGGAAGTCAGGAGACCTACCAAACCTGGAACGGTGGGGAGATCCTTTAGTATGTCAAAGAATGAGGGAATACGTCCTCCTAGAAACTACACAATCAAGATAAAGGTATCCCTCTACCAGAAGAGACATTTACAAAGAAGGGGGTTGTTAAGTGCCATGCTATACACCACCTCAAAAGGAGGTGGGAAAAGGGGGAAATAATATTTTTTATAAATAACACTCACCCACTCAAATAGTGGCATGCTTCATCATCGGGTTCACCCTGACCCCTAAAAGTCAGAGTGGGCAAGACCATGTTCCAGGGAGCTCTTTGTATATTATTATCTAAGGGGGCACAACAATTAAATAACAAGCACTTGCAATGCAATAGGTCTCGCATTTGCGAGAGTTTGAGCTATTGGGATTGCAAATGAGAATGCCATTTATCTACGTGTTTTGAATACCAGCAAGCGGTGCGTAAATATGCACTTTGTAATTGTAGTCCTTGCATATGAGAAGCAAGGCTGGCACTGAAAGAGGTGCTCATGCTGCCAGCTTTGCATTGCAAATGCTTGTTTTTTTTAAATATTTTGCAAAGCAAACTATTACCTTCACGGTTATCATCCCATGAAGCCCACCAAAAACAGTACAGAAAAGAAGTAAAGCATGTCCACTAATCAACAAAAACTTTTGGGAAAAAATATTTCGTGACACACTTGTACCCTGAAGTAAGATTCAACAAAAAAGGGAAGAGTTTTATGGCCTGGTCGTTGCTTAAGAAAAAGACCTACCTACACCTCTGCATTTATGAATTTTATGAAGAACTAATAGTCTGACAAATGCACAGACTTTTAAATTTGACATGCTTTCAAATGGGAAGCACTTGACTCCATTAACATGTTTGTAATAAACCTGTCCGTGTCCCTATCCTATTGGTTGCACATTATGTGGGTGGACTCTCTCTAAATGGAACTGTAGTCTTCTTATATGCCTCAGTTCAAATTTCCCCCTAATGTACCATCTCTCTCACCAAGATAAAGGTTTTAGGTAGTGTGCCACCTATCGGGTAGTTCACCCTATCGAAAGGTGGGAGGAAAGGTTTCAGGGTAACAAGAAATAGAAGCGTCTGTCAGGTTGACCAAGGAGCCCCCTTGCAATTTGAATACCTTTAGAACACTTTCAGTCACAGCCATTGAGAATCGCAAAGGTCCTCAGCAGTAGAATTAGTCTACCTCTGTTACAGCACTAATCCAATTGGGTGTATTCTGGGGAACCATGCAACAATGCCATCCTTCCACACCAATTGAATCCTAGTAAACTGGACTCCCTGCATTCCTACCATTTTCGTGCCATTCTCTCCTGCCAAGAGAATTTTTCCCATAATTTCAAGTAATAGAATCTTATCTAGAGTTTAATCAATAAATGAAAACGAAATCACATTTCAGAATTCAAATGGCTTAAGAGTGTCTGACCTGGTTGGCAAGCTAAGCACCCTGCCATCATCAATCCAAATTGTCTTACTGAGCAAATTCCATGTTATCTTCGAAACGCTGGAGCATATCGCGTGGTGTCCATCCCAGTCCCAACCACAGCTTCCGGCCAAGTCAATATGAATCCTGACTAACGCACAAAGACTTGCTGAAGAAAACTCACTCTCACATTTGGGTTAAGTCTCAGGGCAGATCAAATGGTGAGCCCCTACACCAGCAATGGAGACAAGCTCCCGGAGTAAAGCTATGATGTAAACACAAAGAGTTACTAGTATTGATCACATGACTAAATTGTCACTAAGAAAAGAACTAAGTGCAAAGCAGCACTGATGAGAGACTAAATAAAGGGTCATCATAAGGAACAACAATGAAAACAGTCTGACGATTTTTAAGCTTCAGATTTTGGTTGCCAAAGCATATGTCTTCTCACATCAAAGATGTTCACATTTGGTGATCAGTGTGAGTTTGAGCAGAAAACGTAGCTGTTATGAGATACTGAGGTCAAGAATCGGTCAGCCAAAGTTCACTATATTTTTCAAGGTTCTAGATTAAACTTCAAATAAACTGACGGGGAAGGGGGCACAGAGACAGGTGAACACTGCACATAGCATTAGTGTTATGAAAAGCTCATTCACTAATTCTTTAACCATTACTGCACTAACATCCATCCACAAATCCCTATCCTGCCCAAACAAATACTTGTGAAATACAGGCAAGATGGATAGTAATTAAGAAGCCACTGATGACGTATTCCAGAATAAGGCATTGCACTTCAATCATTAAGATAACAAGCATTAGCAGAGCCAAGACGTCTGGCGTTCCTATGGTGCATGCGCAGAAGTAAAACGACAGGTAGATATGGGTGCACTGGGAAACAAACACACACACACAAACACAAACACACACACACACACACACACACACACGTCTGTGCATGCACTCTTATGAAAGCCACGCTTGGTCACTTTGGCAATTACTGTTTTTAATATGTCAATTACTATTAGCATTAACCCTTTTTTAAAGCACTCTCAGTGTTGGCAGATGCGGAAGGACAAGAGTAGGAACCAAAGTTTCTGAAGATCACATAGTCTGACAAGAGGATAGCCACTGAGGAGAAGAGATACTAACAAACTTTAAGATAAAAGGGGAGTGCAGTGGTTGCCGTGACTGTATTAAGAGGTGCTCCCAGATAAAGAGACACATACCAGAGATGAATTAGGCCAGTCATACAGACTGGTATGTTTAAAAGGCCAGCCTTGGCATGCACTAAATTGCGCCCAGACGCCAACCTACCTCTCAACACGTCCCCAGCTGCATTTAACTGCGCCCAGACACCAACCTACCTCCCAGCATGTCCCCAGTGGCACTAGACTGTGCCCAGACAACAACCTACATCTTAACACGTCCCCAGCTACACTAGACTGTGCCCAGACAACAACCTACATCTTAACACGTCCCCAGCTGCATTAAACTGCGCCCAAACACCAACCTACCTCCCAGCATGTCCCCAGCTGCACTAGACTGCGCCCAAACACCAACCTACCTCCCAGCACGTCCCCAGCTGCACTAGACTGTGCCCAGACAACAACCTACATCTTAACACGTCCCCAGCTGCACTAGACTGCGCCCGGAGGTGGCTTACCTTCGGGATAAGTTCAATATGAGGCCGGGCTGTGAGCTGGGGCCAGGAGGGGCTCCAACCTTTCCTTGATCCAGTAGCCGCTGAAACTAGCACCCAGGAGGAAGGCTGTGAGCCCTAGCGCTGAAGAAAGAAACGGAGTGGGATAAACACTGAAAACATCTAATATGGTCCCGATGACCTTTAAAGTGTTTGGCAGGTGTAACCACAAATCCTAATAACAACTATGTTGAAGTGATGGGCCTGGCAATTCACCACATCGACTCATTGAACACAATGCACAAGTTACTAACTTGTGTAACGATATATCTGTAAGAGACAGTAGTTAGTGACAGATTCCTTACCTTAGAATATCCCCAGGCGTCAGGCTGGATCCGGAAAGTTTTTGCGTAGCAGTACCCTTGCGCGTCGGTAGGCGGCGTCGTGCGGCTCCGCGTCCGTCATCGGCGTCGTGATCGCCGGGATGACGTCGCGGGCAGTACTTAGACGCCGCCCCTGCGCGCTGACGTCAGTTCTGTACACGACTTTCCGCGCCAGGAACGCAGAGCCATGCAAGAAGCGGACATAGGTGTCTGAAAAATACTAGGGCCCTGAAAGGGATGTCCTTAACCCTAGAAATCAGTTCGCAGAACAGGGAGGATGGGTGGGGCGGTAAGGAATCTGTCACTAACTACTGTCTCTTACAGATATATCGTTACACAAGTTAGTAACTTGTGCATCTGAAAGAGACAGATTCCTTACCTTAGAATAGATACCCCAGCAATACCAACCCCGGTGGTGGGTCTGCGAACAAAGATCAGACAAGGAAGTCCCGGAGGACAGAACGGCCAAAGAAGCCGTCCCTCCGGAACCGACTGTCAAGGCAGTAATGCTTTGTAAATGTGTGCAGCGAGGCCCACGTAGCTGCCTGACAGATATCCTGCAGCGGAACTCCGCGGCCCAAAGCCGTGGTAGCAGCCGTTGCCCTGGTGGAATGGGCACGCAGCCCAACAGGAGGCTCCTTCTTAGCCAAAGAATAGCAGGCTTTGATACACAAGGTTAACCAGCGGGAGATGGTTCTCTTGTGCACCGCCTGACCTTTTTTGGCGCCCACGTAGCCAACAAAGAGCTGGTCATCCACCCGGAAGTGTTGTGTGCGGTTGATATAAAAGGAAAGCGCACGTTTTGGGTCCAGATGGTGGAGCCTCTCTTCCTCTCTGGAAGGATGCGGAGGCGGAAAGAAGGTGGGCAAAGTGATGGTCTGCCCAATATGGAAGGCAGTAACCACATTTGG